>OV281359.1:13750000-15000000 GCA_923062675.1 Marasmarcha lunaedactyla
GAAAAAACATTACCGTAGTAGAAAAATATCATTAACATAAGTGTCTGTCTTGGGATCAAAGGGGTCCCCAGGATTATTCAACCGCTAAAGGGGTCGCAATATTAACAAGATTGAAAAACACTGGTCTAGGTAAATATCATACTTATTTTATTTTCGACACACAGATAAATACATCATTTGTAAGCACGTTAAAGACAACCCGAATGACGCAACAAGCTTGCACTAACTTTGTACGGCTAAAGCGGTTTTGCTCAAACGTGATTAAGAACACTCTCGATTATTCATGTTCAGTTAGCAAACAAAAAGAACGCATTTTCATTCCATCCTATTGGTACGGGAGCTAGGATGCCACAGCTAACACGCAAACACACACACGCTAAACTTGCAATGGGGGTTAATTAAAAATAAATATGACAATTAACAAACAATTAATAAAATAACTGTCAATATTGAAATGATTGCGCTCCACAATCATTACACACAACTCAAGTAAAAGTAGTAAAATAAAAGACCTATGAGTATCAAAATTAATTTAAAAAAATTAACCATCTAGTTATAAGTAATGAAATATTTGCCACCCATAAATATGACAATTAATAAACAATTAATAAAATAACTGTCAATATTGAAATGATTGCGCTCCACAATCATTACACACAACTCAAGTAAAAGTAGTAAAATAAAAGACCTGTGAGTATCAAAATTAATTTTAAAAAATTAACCATCTAGATATAAGTAATGAAATTTTTGCCACTGGAAAGATTTTTTCGAGGACAGCTTCTCATATGAGATATTTACAATGTTCTGTAACTGAATCAAAGAAGTACGTACAATGAAGGCGATACGAATTGTGTACCATTTTTGTTTATTGTATGTAATTTTTTTTATTATCTCATCTACGCATGTCATATTTCTCAAAAAACATGTAAATAGTAAATAAGGTTGTTTGTGTAGAAAATCGTCAGAAACTGAAAAAGGATAGAAGAATTCCTTCCAAAACTAGGCTTTGGCATTTATTTATTTGTGAGTAGTAAAGTTCATGCAAAAAATTTATGCACATACTTTAAAATGCCCAACAATTTTTTTTTCTTAAGGTAACGCTTCGTATTTAAAGTTATTGCAATTTCAGTACTTGCGCCTCATTTGAAATATTAAAAACTTAAAATGGCTACCGTTGTAAAATGTCATATTTTTATTAATAAATATGGGTGTACTACTAGCTCTTAAAGTATGTACAGTATTTGCCCTCACACATTGTATATTATTATGTTTAAACTAATATATGAAGAGGATAATTTATTTACTGGTATTTTAAAACCATAACTCTTAAACCGCTTCGGATCAATCATAATTAGTATGCACAAAAAATAGCACCGTTGGGTTTTGTGTCAGAGCAATTATAGCCAAGTCACGAAAATGTACGAGTTAGTAACTGAATTCATATCTTGAGCTCATTTAAAACATCCTCGTTAATGTTGTATGCATAGTTTACAGCATCATTCGATTTGAGTGATCCATACGAGTATAAATATAGTATGTTTATATTTTAAGTTCAATGATATTTTAATGTAAGGAATTAAATAATTTTAAATGGCGTAAGATAAAACAAGCATATTTAGTTGCGTTTTCTCTTTTTTTGTTTTGTTACCCTATTTGCCACTAAGTTCTAAATAATTTTAACGTTACTGAAACAAAGTTCAAATACTGAAACAAGCTACGGAAAATTTAACATAAACCTAAAATTACCTTTGATTAAGTTAGTGCCAGAAGTTTCCTTTGCAATTATGTTAATGAATGATGGTTTTCAGAAATACATGAACAAATAGAGGTATACCACGAATATGAAATTATTATTAGCTATATTATTGACTTAAACAAGCCATGAAAAACGTTTTATTAGCGTTACTGACCTGAAGTTCTTCGTGATGACGTATGTGTTTCAATTGCATGTGTTAGGAAATTGGCGTTTCAAAAACATTATGCCGTTGACATTAAGTGTTCGGTCAGAGGTGAAGGTACGCAATTTGTTTTTCGCTTAGAATTGTTGTGCATACATAATATATACTTTATTTATTAATTATTATTTCTATTAGGAAACTTCTCAAGAAATGCGTCGAAAAAGTTTTACCCTTGTCTTTTAAGTACTAAAAGTTTTGTTATATTTGGTTACCAAATAAATCAAAGAAAAGAGCACTAAAACTCATTTTATTCCAGTTGAATATTAAGATATAATTCATTGCTAAATTTTCTACTATACTAAGTACCCCAATAATCAAGCGTAATAATCGCACAGTTCCTACACATATTCACCATCGACTATTATATCGTAAAACTATGAATATAAGACTAATTTATTTAATAAAGCCTTCACTACTCTTGAATCTAAAAGCTCAGTTTATTTAGTAATATTTCAAGCAGGATTTAAGTGGATAGTAAGTTTAAGCCACATAGTAGTAGATATCCCAAGAAGTCGAACCACGAATCGATAGTTCCTTTTTGGTGCGGATCGCCAAGGTGTGGAATGAACTGCCTGCGTCTGCTTTTCCAGAAAACTATAGTCGTAGTTCTTTCAAGCGTCGAGTGAATACGTATCTCGCGGATAGACGTGTAACACATTCGTCTTCATCGTCACTTTCTATTAGGTGAGATAGAAGACAAACGTCTAATCCTTTTTCAATAAAAAAATCCCTATAAATGTACTATTGTCACCTTCTAATTATGAACTTCATTTTTAAAACAATATACAAATACAGGATTTTCTTTTGTTTAGCTTTTAGAAAACCAAAACAAAAAGAATTTGCCTCATCATTTAGTATGTTTTACTTTTCGTGTGTGTATTTTCGTAGGAGTGAAAGCAAAGAGTTCAATGAAAAACAGGTAAGTTAATTCTTGAAACAATTTCCATAACAAGCCAACAAAGGGGCTGCTAAAGTACTTAACTGTTTTAAATATGTTCTATATCGTTTAAATCATAAATGCTTGAAACATATCGTAATTGCTGAAACCATAATATAATAAAATTGAACTCTCGTAAACACTCTCGGAATACAAAATGACATTGTACGTTACCAATCAAGTGGTGTTTTAACATAAAACCAGAAATAAATAACTTTTGATAGGGATTCGTTCTTCAGACCGATAAATAATGGTCTTGTTTGTATAGTAAATTTCACTATATTACACCGCAATTACAGCAATTATAGTAAATATAATACAGTCACCACACGACGACTTAATGACTTACACTTTTAAATGGGTCCAAGTGTTCGCGTCACGTTTAATTGAACGTGTAAGTACATTGAATTGTTCAAAATATCCAATTTAGTTTTGACCTGTGAAGAAGGGGTTTTTTTTTAAAGATCTTTGGTTGATTGCCTTCTGTTTCAGTATGCTTAGCAATACAATAAAATGTTAGAAGGTGGTATGTTACTACAAGTAATTATATTCTCTAGTTAAATTAAATTTACTGTGGTCTGGGTCAAAGTTGTGCTAAATATATTTCAGCCGTTGGTTCTGGGACTAGAATACTACTGCGTCTATAATTTCATGATTTGTTCTTAACACTATTTTTGGGCTAAGATGCCTCAAACCAATAACTCTATACTTTTCTCTATACCTCTATAAACAGAGCTACACATCAATTATAAAAACAACAAACTGTAAACTAAATAAAACTGCCAGCTTACATTTCAACAGAGAAGCGATCTCCTTTCACAGCAAATTTTAAACTACCAAACAGCTTATTGTTTTCAACTATAATTCTGTATTTCTACCATTGAACTGTTCAAGTGGCATCTTTATTCCCGGACAAATTTGTTTGCTCTGATCTTTTATTTATTTATATATTAGCTTGTTGAAAATATTCAGTACTCAAATGGAAATTAAAATAAGGAATGGTGTGGTCTTTTGAAAAGTCTTTTTATATTGTCTTTAAATTGTTTGTTAGTTATAAATACAAAAAAATATCTTACAATACTTGGTACTAGGTAAAATATTGTGCAAAAAAGGAAGTTTTCACTCCTAACACAGGTCTGCTTACCTAAAAGGAGTGTCCTTTATCATTTGGTACTGAATTTTACCTGATAAAGAACTTTTGAATTTGAATTTGAATATTAAAATCGATCTAACACAAAACAATTTCATTCTACATCTAAACTGTAAAAAAGAAGCGCGTAAAATAGCTTTTAATTCAAACACCAAAGTTACAGTTGTTTATGTATAACTCATGTATAAACAAAGTATAGTTTTTTTGATTTAAACTCGGTAAATTAGTGTGAATCACGAAACTAGGTGTCCAACCCTTCTTTTGTAATCCAACACGCTTGACATAGACTTCTACGTAGACTATAAACTTAGAAATAACTTATCGACATAAACAATAATATATGTTTTCTGCAATAGCTGGAGCGATTGGAATAAATAACATAAGTTGTAAACGTCGCTGGATTGAACGCGGCTCCGACTGGTAAAGTACACAGCTTATTAACCAACGTCATTAAGGAAATGCTCAAAAATAAAGCATTGCCTACTTTGTCTTACTCTGGCTAGCTTAGAAAATTTACCGGTGAACTGCATTAATTGGAAATAATTGTTTTCAATTCACCGTTTTATACTTAAATATATTCGTATACCCCCTTATATTTCCATCAGAAAATTCGGTTAAAACGAATTCAGATTGATGTGGGACGAGGGAGATACTGTAGATAGTATCGTCCTTAAACTTTTTGACCCAAACCGAGTATTTACCCTTAATGACGACCAAAGTGGTCCAATGTCACTGAACCATAAACAAATAGGAATTAAAGGGGATCAGTTAGTTCACCGACCAGAAATAATAGTCTAAGAACTATTTAAATTGTCAAACAAACAAAAACAAACCATAATCGGTATATCAGAAACTCTCAGACCCCATTTAGAACAAACAATTATAATTATTTATCTCAATTCCACACGTATCTCCAAAAAATAACTAAGTTTTGCCTAATCAGGCATTTATTTCAAAAATATCTGCTTCTGAAGCCTGCCCCAGTGTTGCAAATAAGATAACCCAACAGTTTGAAGTGTAATTTCCATTCTATTTTATTGTCAAAGTCACGAGTTTTGAACTTCGGGAACATTTTCATGTATACATTTTACTGCCTTCGTCTGATAGGTTCGAAAACGGTTATTAAATTTCTTTATCCCTTGTTAGTGTTGCAAACTCTTCTTGCATTAGGCATTTTTATGCAAGTATAATATAATTTGAAGAAATTTGGGGTTTTTTTAGAAAGAAAGAAATGAATTAGAGACATATTTTCGATGTACCTAAGTTGTGTGAAAACTTTTAACTTAGCGAGTCATTGCCGTACTCACTGCTGTAAAAATGTTATTGTGTGACTTAATCTTCTGTCTTATGTGTTAGCAAATGCCAATTCATACATAATTTTTCAACATAATTTTAATTTTTTTGCAATATGTAACTGGTGTGTGATTGTCTGGGGAATTATTATAACTATTCATTTTATTTCTACAGGTTCTATTACTAGGTTGGACTTTTAGTGAATGTTTCGTGCAGTTACCTTGATAAATATATCAGTGTTTAATTTCACTAGTGAGTTTTGTTAATACACTACTATATAAAGTGCCTATTATATCTAATTATTCTATGAAGTATTGAAAAATACTGTCGGAAAAGCATCTTGGCGAAGCTATTCTGTACAAATAATTGAAGAGATACCGTCGTGCAGGGAATAAATTAGAAGAACTGTGTTTGTTCTGAAACAATATGGCTTTTCGCTGTCTGAAATATCCTAACCTTCAGTAACAGCTTGTAGTTAGAAAAATTGGGACTTTGTTTTGACGGCAATTAAACAAGCAAAACTTTGTCGTGAGTGGCATACGTGCCCACGGACATCATTAATTAAAACATAATAATGTTATATTGTAATTAAATTACTAATTATTTGTGTATGTATATATTTTTTTGTATGTGTATATATGCATCTTGTATGTTTATTAAGCCAAGCAAGTGTGTATTTATGTGTTTTGTAAATAGTTACACTTTTTTTTTTTCGAAATGGACTGTATATTTATGGCCCTATGTGCCTTTTAAATTTCACCGGACTTTGTAGCTTAGCGCTGATGGCGCTTAGCTGGATTTTAAACTACTCCTACTACGATACGCCTAAGGGCATCCAAGAGGGCACGGACCTCGGCTTTGGACGTCGTATATTGAAACTACCATTGGTTCATCTACCGCGAAAGAGCCAGCAAGAAGCTCAGTAAGAATGTGTACATCGCGTTAGCCTGGCCCACCGGTGAGTTAGGCGTTCCTTGTTGTAATACCGTCGTCGGGACCTGTTAAGACGTTACGCGGACGCCCATAACGAACTGCCATGTCTAGGTTCGCTGTGTAGTCAGCTGATTTACTGACCAGAGCATTGTCCAAGTGGCGTCTAGACGCCAACTGCATGATTGCGGCAATGGTAGGCAACTCGAGATCCTTGTGCAGATCTAGGTTGCGGACATAAGGCGGGGCCCCGACGCATTTGCGTAAGAAGCGTATTTTGAATAACCTGCAAGTGATTTGGTTGACTTGCTGGCGTGAGCGAAAGCCTCACTGGCATATGTCATGATGGGGAAAATAGTTACACTACCAACTTATGTACGCTGTAACTTTGCTTAGCATCACTATTTCCAGTCACAGGTCAGCTGGAATAAATTTCTAATAGAAAAAGCTGCGCCTATGTACCATTCTGATTATAATATAATCTTCTTATTCATTGTGTGTGTACGTAAATGGTTAAATAAATAAACAATGCGCCTCAGTTGTCCGTGTATTTTCTCTAACTGTTGCGCTGTTTTCACCGGAATAGTGAAATGGAAAGATTGTTATATTATCCATTAATATAGGGTTGACTCTAGTACCGCCCCAGGTGAGATATTAACAAACGATCTCTTCTCTACTACGTATGCTTTACACAACTTACACCCAGACAAAACATTGAAAAATTATTAATCCCTCTATTGATGATAATAAATAAAAAAAAAAAAAAATTAAAATAAATGTAGTAAAGTTCAATAAACAAATAAACCTCACCTGTAACGAGACAAGACACTGATATCAACCATATCTCAGTTCTAGTTAGAGCAAAATTATCTTACTATAAGCTTAACTAAGCAAAGCATTATTTAATTTAATTATCTCCGTCAACTTTCACAAGCACTTCCATACGTTCAAGTCAAGTTGGTTCAAGGCTTGTAAGCATGTGGAGTTGACAGCTGATATGCTAAGAATCTATTGGCTGTGGTCTGGAAATTAAAGATAAACTGCGCTTTATGACATTTTCATAAAAGCGAACGATACGTTTGAAATTTTTTTTAGTCGTATAATAATTAAATTGCGGTATAAAGATTTATCAGATTCTTGCGTGAAATACTAATGTAATATTTATAGGAGTACCTATGTTATCAACACTACTTTGTACAGACGGATTTACTCTGGATTTTTGTGCACGTGTCTAAGCACGTGATCCTTTAGAAAGGAACGTGGCGTCGCTACGTGCTCATGGACATAGTTAATGAAATGAGGCAAGGCTACTATAGACTATGCTCCTTGGCAGGCCGTAATTGTGTTTTGTGAAGTTGTTCATTTTGGCCACAGTTCATAAAGTGAACTGTTATGGAATAGTTGTCTGTTCTCGCTCCAATCACCGCCCGGTACGGACGTGCAAGACCCTGTTCTTCGTTGATCGGTCCCTTCCCGATATTCCGTGGCACTCAGTCTACTGACGTCACAGTTTAGCGTGTTGGATCCGTGCTACTGTTTTCAAGGTTTTTCTACTCCCTTTCAGTGCTATCTAAGTGTGATTTTTCTTTGTGACTAAGCCCCTTAGTCTTCAAAGTGCTGTTCTAAGTTGTGTTGTGCTGAGTGCTGTGAGTGCCCAGCGTAAGTAGTCTGGTTTCAGTACAAAGGATATTTAACGGTGACAACGAATTTGTACTGAACCAGTCCTTTTATTTTAATTTTATTTCTCTTCTCTATTTTATTTATTTTTCTCCTATTTTCATACTTATTTTTATCATATCTGTGTGTTTTCGTGAGTATTTGTCCCTTCTGTCGGTAAAGGTTGACACTAACGCGGTCAACTCTTTACCTGCGCACCCTTTTTTAGGTTTCTAGGTAGCGGCCTTCGGCGTACTACGGTTAGTTTTAAGTTATTCTACCCAGCCCCCCTACCGCTGGTCCCTCCGATATGGACTGCGCTTCGGTCTCATCGTCTCAAACGTCGCGCCGTATGCGTACCGCTCCCGGGAGCGACTCGGAATCCGCGTCTGATGCGTCATCGGACGCCACCACCGTAACCGGCTCTTCTGAGCCCCCATTCCAATTAGTTGCCAAACGCTCTAAAAAGCGCTCAAAGAAAGCCTCGGTGTCTTCAACACCTGAGCCCCCCCAGGTGTCTTCAACACCCGCCCCCGCGCCGCTTATGTCACTCGAAGTGACCGCGTCTCCGTCGGTCTTGTCGAAGCCAGCGTCGCGCTGCGCTTCCGTCCCGGTTAAGCCACAGCTTCCTCCACCCGTCGTCCTCCGCAAAAAAGCGCGCTGGACCGCAGTTTCTAACTTGTGCAAAGAGCACAAAATCAATTATCTCAAAGCGAATAACGTAGGCGATACTATTAAAATCCAAGTCGCGACTATCGACGATTTCCGCGCGTTCACTGGGCTGCTTTCAGTTAGGCAGATCGCGTATCACACCTACGCCCTCCCGGAGGAGCGTAAGATCCAAGCAGTATTAAGGGGCCTCCCGTTCGAGCTCGCGAATGAAGAAAGGGCCTCGAGGGCCTAAAGTCCCAGGCTTTCCCGGCTGAAGCAGTGCACAAGATGCACTCCAACCGCGGTAGGCGTTTCCCACTCGCTCTAGTAATCCTAACTAATACTCCCAACTCGAGTAAGATCTTCAGAGAGGCTCGCACAATCTGCGGACTTTCGAATATCTTCTTCGAGCGTCCCAATCCACGTGTATTCCACGTGTATTCAGTGGCACTGCGCAGGGTGACCGACCCTGCGCAGTGCCACCACTGCCAGCTCTATGGCTACGTAGCGGCTAACTGCTCAGCTCCAGGTGCGTCAAGTGCCTAAACACACATATAACAAAGGAGTGCACTCGCACTCCCGAATCCACTTCCCCTCCTGCATGTGTGCTGTGCGGCCAGTCTGGCCACACAGCAAACTACAGGGGCTGTCCACGCGCTCCGCGCTCCTCCACTAGAAGGACCGCGCCTTAACCGGCGCCGCCGCTCAGTCCTGCCAAATTCCCGCCGCTACGCAACTGGGGTCCCCCGGAAGCAAAGCCCGTGCAGCCGACGCCTACTCCGGCTCTGTTCTGGAGGCAGCGTCCAGCCGCTCCACCTGCACCTTCCCGTCCTATCCTAGCTCCCGTAGCTCCCGTAGGCCCGCGTCCCGCTCCGTCATCTTCACCTGAGTCGTCGTTTGCTGAGGACATGAAGACCGTGTTCGACGTCATTCAAAACGTCGACATTAAGGAAATCTCTGTACTCGCACGCAAACTGCGAGCCGCCCGCTCTCCTCAAGAGCGTCTATTTGCGTTAGCCGAGCATCACTCGCTACTAAGCTCTTTATAAATTCCATTTTTCGTAGAAATTAAATAAATAAATAGAATGTCTAGACCCGCAAATCCCGCGTCCGGTCGTATCAAACCAAAGGGCTTATCCCTAGTTTCCTTTAACGTTCATAGCCTTAATACTTCCTTAAACCTTCCTGAGCTCAAACTGTTCCTTCAGAACAACGAGCCAGACTTATTGCTTCTTCAAGCGACGTGGTTAACTCCAAACCACTCCAAAAGATTCGCTATTCCCAAGTACACGTTTATTCGTAACGACAGGCCCAACTCCGACCGTTTCGGCGGCACTGCTGTTTATTACAAAAGAGAATACCATTGCTGTCCTCTCCCTACCCCTCCTCTCCTCAACATGGAAGCCACTGTGTGTAGATTGGCTATGACTGGTCATCCGACCATCATCATAGCTTCAATCTACATACCTAGTGGCACCAGCGACTTCTCCTAAGACCTTTACCAACTGGAAAGGCTTTAAAAATACGATAGTTTCAGCCTTAGAGGCCCCGAACTCTCCGCGCGCGATCTCGCCCGATCAAATAGATAGTCCGGATAAAATAGATTCATGAGTCAATTCTCTCACTGATGCTATCAACTCAGCCATCAGTGACAACGAAAAGGTTGCTAAACAAGGCAAACCCACGCTTCCCTTAGCCGTTAGCAATCTTATTAAAGCCAAGAACGCGGCTCTCCGGAGAGCCAAGAAATATCCCACGCCCGCCTTAAGATTAGCTGCGAATCAGATACAACGTAAAGTTAGGTTTTGCCTCGCAGAACTCTGGGACGCTCAGATGAACGATCTCATGGCGAATATCTCTCCGTCCCACCAAACGTACAATAGTATGGCCCGAGCCTTACGCGTAGACACCACCTCTCACGTTCCTCCTCTCACACGTTCCGATGGCACTACTGCCTTCGAAGTCGAAGAGAAAGCCGAATGCTTCGCTGACAGCATAGCGGCACAATGTTCACCCAGCACGCAACCTGCTGATCCCTCACACATCCAGGCGGTGGAGGACGAAGTCCTTCGCAGAGACTCTCTCCCCATCCCCACCGACCCCGTCACAGTCTCTAATGACGAAATCTCGCTTCTCATTAGAAATTAAAAGTCCATAAATCACGCACTTAAGCACCTACCTCAACTGGTGCTTACCTTGTTGGCTATCATTTTCAATGCCTGCTTTGACCATAGCTACTTTCCAAAAGCTTGGAAAGAAGCGACAGATAGGCATTCCCAAGCCGGGTAAACCTCTGAATATCCCGGCAAATCACAGACCCATCAGCCTCCTAAAGGCAATGTCTAAACTTCTCGAGAGAGTCATACTCGCTTGAATGTGGAACCATCTTTATCCGACGGATGGCGATCCCCTCATTATTCCACATCAGTTCGGCTTTCGCGCTAAGCACTCCTGCCCTCAGCAAGTCCATCGAATTGTCGAGTACATACTCGAAGGCTTCTACCCACGGCGTTTTAAAACGCCGTGAGTTTTCTTTGCGTAGCCAAGGCTTTCGATAAAGTCTGGCACATCGACCTCGTCTATAAACTCTACAAAATAGGCTTACTGGATCGACTAGTTAGAATAATCGCCGCGTTTCTTAAAGACCGAACGTTTCGATTTAAACACGAAGGCACGCTTTTCTCCTCAAGACTCAAGGCTCAGTCCTCGCCCTTCTATTGTACACCATGTACACTAACGATATTCCCGTCCCGTCGAAAGGCGTCGAACTCGCCCTCTTTGCCGACGACACCGTTCTCTTTACCAAAGGCCACAGTGTTCCGCACTGTATAACCAGACTCCAAAAGGCCGTAAACGCCCTCGGTGTATGGTTTTAAAAATAGCGCATCAATGTGAACCCTGAAAAGCGCTTCAACTACAAACGCCGTCGTCCCGCTGCCGATCCCCACGTTCGAATGTTAGGCATTCCCATCCCCTGGAAGCGCAGTACCAAATACTTAGGCGTCACGTTAGATCCGACGCTTTCTTTCAAGCCACACGTCGAAAGAGTTTCGAAAGTCGCCCGTCACTACTTAGGCCTCCTAACCCAACTAGCACATTAGTAATAATTGCAGCTATGTTTATTACTCAAAGTTCTATATCGGTGCTATTTGGGTAAAAATTACTACTTCTTACTGCATAGGAGTGATACATATAAATAAAGTCTAGAAAATGGACTATGGGTTCCAAATTTTCAATTAATACCACCTACAGGTTAAAGTTGAGCACCTTACCACTGTTGTACCACTCTAAGCTAGAGTGCGAGTGTGAATTGCTACTTTAAGTTTTAATTTATACCTGTAGTGCGTCTTATAGCTACAAACGAGAAGCAATAACCACCATTACGCCCAACATTTCTAAAAGGAAGCAAAATCAACTCTTAAACCACTGGAATATCTAGAAGGATGATAAAATGAGAATGATATTATTTTCTTCTGAAGTTTTAGAGGAGGGTACCGTAGAAAATTCAATATTTGTTATTGTGGAATTTACTCAAGGTTTAACTTGTGAAGGTTTACGATGTCTTAATTAGCTCCCTTTGTTATAAAAACAAAAGATATTATTACTACGGCATACATTAATATTTTATTAATATTATTATATTACTTTAATTATTCTAAATTCATTTTCATCTGATAATCAACATTTAGAACACAATCTGCTTTTTTTTTAATTTGATTTATTTTTACCTTAATGACACGTTAGCCAAAATCAATATTTTACAATGCGCATTCAACTTTTGGAATCAATATGAAAATAAAAGTAATTAGAACTCAGAATAATTAGATTCATATAAATTATGTTCTGATTGTTGACCGACAAAGGGAAATAAAATACATTTTTAACAGCTTGCTTCTGGTGACTTTTATTTAAAACTAAATAATTAGGTTTTTACTTTTACAAGCAAACAACCATTTTTTTATAATGTTGATCTAAAATAATATAGCACTTATAAAATTCTTAAAAGAAAAGTGCTACTGTAGTATTTGTGCCTGTTGGATTTTAACGAATTATTATATAGTTTTCGTTGCTTGGCTCTGTGACAGTATTTGGTTTTCATGGCAAAGTATTGTATGCTGCATCTGTAGTTCCGTTCAATAGCTGAAATGAAAATATAATTGTATTAAAATATATAATACTGAACCAATATTGAGTGTATTACATTATGTTAGTCCAAAAAAAGATTTTTGTATTGTCAATTGAGCCCTAAACTATTTTCCCTACTAAAAAAAAGCATCATGTATAAAGTAAATAAAATTCACTCCTATGGCCCTTTTCTGGACCACTTAGTAATAAGAAAGGTGATTTTTAGCACTTTGAACAGCTTAAATTGAAGTAAGCGGGTGAAAATTATTACCTATAGTAACAAAACTTACGTAATACTTACGTAAATTCTAATTCTAACGTAAATCCTAATTCTAACGTAAATCCGAACTAATTCAATTTCATTTTTTAATTTTTAATTTTTTAATTATTTACTTTTCATTTTGAGCACCTTCAGTGCTATGTATTCACCTTCAGTGATTTGAGCACCTTCAGTGCTATGTAATTCCCAGCGGGTGACCCCTTCTGCGCCCCGCTAGCGCGGCCTCTTTCTCCGCTTGGCCGTCACTCAGATGAAGGCTGAGTGGCAAAAAATTGCACGAGCCGACAGGGGGTTTTTTAGTGGGTAGTGGTTCTAAAAAAAAAGGAGTAGTTGTAACCACGAATAACATTTCAAATGTTTTTTCATTTCAGCAAAATAATAAACTATTCAGGTACATTTCGGACTTTTTGAATAACAAAGTCGTTAATCCTTGGTAAATAAAAAATTTTATTCACAAAATTTGTAATTTGACAAACATTGCTATTCACAGAGCAGCGTTTCTTAAAACGAGAAACTAATTTAAATTGTAATGTGTAGTTTCATCTGCCAGCGATGCTGCGCGACCCTTACCCAGTGTTCGCGGTCGAATGTAAAGGTCGAGGTCGCAGTAAAGTATATTTAGAATACTGGAACTTTATTGTCCTTTAATTTACCGAGAAAAAGGTATTTTATTTTTAATTTTAAACACTTTTATTTATACGACCATCATTTGAATAGTTATATTACCACTCGTTAGTTTTACATTTATACTTAAAAATAAACAATTTTTGAAATGATGACAATAGTTTTTTTTTTCATTTTACAAACGTAATACTTACATAAAATAAAATAACGGTACGTTTTTTATAATTTCATAAGTGTCACAAACACAGATCCAATGAAATAAAGTATATAAACAGAAAAATCTCACAAAAACAAATAATTTCCTATTCCAATTCTACGTTTGCAGGGTACTTTTAAAAGTTTATTATTTCTATGCACAAGTTGTCGTTTTTTCAAATATAAAAAATAATGACGGTACACAAAAAATTTTTACAACATATTCAAGTAAATGTGCTCCTTATAACGTTACAATTCGGGTTAGATTGGCGTCATGCAGGATCGCACGGACATTCTTCTGTTGGTATTGCTTAGACGTAGTGCTTATTATAAGTCACGAGCGTATAGCGATTTAAAATAGAATAAATATTAGTATTTTAAATTTATAATAAATGAATTCTAATAATACATTTAATGTTATAAGATAGGTTTATACGTTATAATATATTATTATGCAGTGAAAAACATGTTCTATACACACACACACACACACACACACACACACACACACACACACACACACACACACACACACACACACACACACACACACACACACACACATATGTATGACGATGTATATTATGATTATTTTTATGCTTTGCTATGAAATTGTTTTTAGTAAGTCTTCCGTTTTATTATAATCTAAGGTTTTCAGCCAATTCGTGACCGTTATTTTACACTTATGTGCAGTCATATCGTAGATTTTAAGACATTTATTTATTTTGTTATATATTTTAATGGATTGTATTTTAAATTGCTTCGCAGCAAATTCTGTATTCACTTTGTTTATTTTAATTAGAGTGTTATGGTTCTTTTTTTTTAATGTTTTATTTACTATTATATTTTGTTTTTGTACTTTTAAGATACAGTGCAGTATGTATAGTTTTCTAACGGTTAAAAGATCAGTATCAAGGTAGGTTAGTTCAGTGCTGTATAACATATTCCTAAAAAGTATAATTTTCAATATTTTACGCTGTGCCCGTTCAATGTTTATAAATTTAGTTTTAAATGTCCCTCTTCAGACAGTTATACAATACAGAAGAACTGATTGAACTAAAGCTACATAAATATACCTTATGAGAGTTTTGTCACAAATATGGCGTAAACGTTTAAAGATCCAAACCATTTTCCTAGCTCTGTTAGAGACTAATTGTGCATACCATGATAGCTGATTGTCGATAACGACGCCCAGGTATCTTGTTGTCTTAACTTTTTCAATGTCTGGACAGTCGCAGAATCTCAGAATATTATTATCACAGATGTGAGTTTTTAGTCTGAGGTTTGCAAGAGGTTGAGATGAAATGCGAATCGAAAAAGTTATAAAACTAGTTTTTTTTAGGTTAAGCGTCAAGGAATTTAGTTTGAGCCACTTCATTACCGACTGCAAACCAGCTTCGGCATCTTGGAATACTATTTCCAAGTTGGTGCCGTGTAAAAGTAATGCTGTGTCATCAGCGTAGGAGAACACTTGGCCTTGAGGTAACTTAAGATTCGTCAGATCATTGATATAAATCAAGAAAAGCGTTGGGCCGAGTACACTGCCTTGTGGTATTCCATAGTTTTTGGTTAATGTATCAGAACTGTAATAATCACCGATTTTGACGCGTTGGGTGCGGTTTTGCAAATAGTTTTTTATTAATTCTAGGAACTTATTTCTGATACCCAACTTTTCCAGCTTACACAGAAGGATGAGAACAGAGACGGTGTCAAACGCCTTTTTTAGGTCTAAAAAAATACACAGAGGTTTCTTCTTGGTAGCAATGAGTTGTGTAATATTACTAGTTAAATCATGAATTGCATCTTCTGTGCTTACTCCTTCGCGAAAACCATATTGAGATTTCGATAGTAAGTCATATTTTTTTAGATATTGAGCGAGATTGAGCCGAGAGTTTATAGCTTTTTCAATTATTTTTGACAATACTGTTAAAACTGAGATGGGTCTGTAGTTGTTGATATCCTCTCTGTCCCCACCCTTATGTACCGGATGAATAATAGAACGTTTCAAGGCTTGAGGAAAAATACCCTTTCTAAAACATAAAGCACATATTCTTGTGATTATAGGTACAAGAAATTTTTTACCCATTTTAATAAATTTTGTTGGTATATTATCATAACCAGGGGCTGATTTTAATTTAAGATTAGTTATAATACTTTCCACTTCAATGTGATGTGGTTCAACAATGCCTATTGAGTTGATTTGGGTTGGGAGTTCATTAATATAAGTTTTAACAGATTCAGCATCAATGTTTATATCCTCTGCTAACAGATTGCCAGCGTTATTAAAATGGTTATTTTTATAATTGACTGATTCATTAGGCGTTTACTTTAAATTTAAAAGTTCTGTGTTCGTGTTTTTAGTTTTATTTAAGTCAGTGATAGTTTAAATGCAATTCCATAACGATTTATTATTAGATTTTGAGTTACAAATCAACTGCCTTTCATATTGGTGTTTTAGGTTTTTAGTGAGTTGATTACAGAAATTTCGGTATCGTCGATAGGTAATTTTTAGAATGGTATTAGTTTCATCAGTACGTAACTTTCTTTGAAGATTATTTATACATTTCAATACACCAGGAGTTATCCAAGGCTTGATTATGCGTTGGCTGCATGGAATTTTAACTGATTTTGTATTTTTATTTAGAGCATTAGTGTCCAGAGTTATTAATTTGTTAACTCTTCAGGATCATCTGTAGTTAACAAGATAGGATCAAAAGTATCATAAAGAGTATTAAAAGCTTCGTCGTAGTTTGTAATTAATTTGATTTTAAGTGGTGAATGTTTTTTATAAGTAGAGTGCAGTCCCATTACTGTCATTTTATGATTGGTTATTGTAGTATCAAGTACAGAAATCGTAGCAGAATATTTAAAGTAGTCTTGGTTAGTTATAATATGATCTGAACAACTATTTATCCTGGTATCAAATCGATGGCCAGGAAGGAGTCCAAATTGTGACAACATATCAAGGTAGGTATCAGAATATTTGTAATTATTTCTTTTCAGTATATTTATGTTATTATCCCCTGTGATAATAACATTACTCCTTATATTAGGCGCCATACTATAATTTTTTAATGATTCTATGAAGTCTTCCGTGGTATTTCGTGAAGGTGGACGATAGATAGATATTATTCTTTACCTATGAAATTGCCGTTTTTCACGAAATAAATGAAGCGTAATTTTTTTATGTATTTTTTATTTCTATTAATCAAAATAATCACCCATGCAATCAATACATCTTTGCCAACGCATTGGTAGCTGATTGATGCCTTTCTTGAAGAAATCAGCTGGACGGGAGGCAACAAATTCTTCAAAGGCATTTTGTACTGCCTCTCGGGTATTGAATTTTTTTCCCGCCAAGAAGTTATCCAAATTCTGGAAAAAGTAGAAGTCTGTAGGCGCAAGATCTGGTGAGTACGGCGGATGACGGAGAACTTCCAACCCCAACTCTTGTAGCTTGGAGACCGTCTGCTGTGCAGTATGAGGTCGCGCGTTGTCGTGCAGGAGCAGTGGAGTCGAACGATTGACCAAAGATGGTTGGAGACGTGCGAGCTTCTCCATCATTGTGTTCAGTTCTTCACAGTACACATCTGCAGTAATGCTTGTCCCGTTTGGCAAGAAGCTGTGATGACTTACACCCGCGTTAGACCACTAAACAGTGACCATCACTTTTCTAGGGGTAAGTTTTCGTTCAGGGCATTGTTTGGGTGCTGAACCAGGGTCCAACCAACTTGCTGAGCGCTTACGATTGTCAAACAGGATCCATTTCTCGTCACAAGTAACAATGCGTTTCAGAATTCCTTCATTTGTATGCCTGCTGAGCAGTGCAAGGCACGTCTCCACGCGTACTTCGCGCTGGCGGTCATTGAGTTCGTGGGATACCCATTTGTCAAGCTTTTTTACCTTGCCAATTTGACGTAAATGGACCAATATTGTTTTGATGCTAACGTCGAAAGCTGCTGCTAATTCAGCCGTGGATTGAGTTTCATCAGCTTCCACAATTGCCTTTAATTCGTCATTGTCGACCAAAGTTTTCGGACGACCACGGGGTTCATTTTTCAGGTCAAAATTTCCAGAACGGAAGTGGGTAAACCAATAACGGGTGGTGCGTCCGTTTGTAGTGTACGCTCCGTAAACGTCTTTGATGTTGCGTGCCGCTTGTGCCGCTTTGCTGCCACGACGGTACTCATACTCCATAATTACTCGAATTTTTAACTTATTTATGATGACGAAAAATGTTCGAATGCGTTGAAAACAAAACACTAACTATTAAACAAATGACGATTGTTGAAATAGAATTCCATGTTTGTCAAATAAAATTAATTTGAAATTAGAATTATCAGTCAAAAAAAAAATATTTTCATTTGAAAAGGCCAGTACGGCAATACGGCAGTTTCATAGGTAAATACCTATTATTAATGTATATACGCCGGAAGATGTTAAAATAGAAGCTTCAAGGCACGAAGCACCATTTATTTTTATTTCTTTTACAGAGTGGTTTATTTGCTCATTTATGTAAACCACAACGCCGTCATTTTGATTTACCTTTTTGGTAGAGTGGGAAGTTAGGTAGTTCTTTTTTTGTGGAATTTGCTTATTAGGGTCTATTCTACATTCAGTCAATACAATTATATCTATACCAATATTAAGTGCAGAAATATTCGCATCTAAGTCATCAATATTAGATGATTTATGAACGCTTCTTATATTTTGCGTGAGTATAGTAGTAACTGGGAGAGCTGGTGAAGGGTTCTTATTGAATGACTCATTGGTATATTGTTGGGCAGTTATGTTATTTAAGCTATCTAGTACATTTATTACGCTTAAATTGTTACTATGCATGATGATTAAAGAAAAAAATTGTTACAGAAGAATGTTGTTGGCTTAAAATGGTTTCACCATTGAGAATCATTTTGTTTATCCTTTTAACTATAATATTAATTAGGAAACGAGTAATAAAAATAAAAGTTATTGCGTGATATTTATATCTGATGCAGAGATATCGTATAATTGAGGTGATTAATAAATAATCGTTGACGTATAAGTATGTTAGATTAAAATGCGTAAATGAAGGAAGATTTATTATTTGTTGTTTATTTTTTATATTGTTACGTTGTGAAAGTGCAGTGATTAGTTTGTGAATTACGAAATTAAATACTGTAGAATATACATATTTATGTGAAGTTAATATTAAAAAGAGAAATTTAAGGAACTTACAGTTACTTATATCTAGTCATTCATTTTTAAGTTTATGGACTTGCTGTTCATTAATTACCATAATTATAGGAGAGTTGTCTTCCTTTCTCACGTATACACGTCCAAACGAAGTCCAGCAGTACTTGTAATTTTTGACACGTTTTAAGTCTCTAGCCAGAAAGAACAGTCTTGACGATTTTAGAGTCAAATGTTCAGCAATAAAAATAGGCTCATCTGAATTTTGTTTCATTCCTAAATGTTTTGCGCCTAACTTGTTGGGCCCATTTTTATTATTATTATATATTTTAGCATTCTTTAGGAATATATCTTTGTTGATCCTTGATACAAAATTTACTATCATTGTTTTTTTAAGACTGTTAGATTTGGGTATGTATATGTCATTGATATGTGTACTATTTACGTCTATTTTGAGTACTTTTGCCAAATTTTGTACTTTAGTAATTAGTTCTTCCTTATTTTGTTTAGGTTCCAGTTGTAAACTTTTTATTTCTATGCAATTGTTTCGGTTTTCTCTCATTATATCTTCTATGTTATCTTCGAGGAACACAATGTGCTCGTCTTTTCTTTTTATTTGCATTTCAAGAGTATCCACTTTCTTTTTTAGTTCGTCATTTTGCTGTGCCAGGAACGCTACAGATGTTTCAATACTTGTATTGCTCAATTGTATCCCTTGTAGTATTGGGTATAGCTTTTTAAGTTGGGTGTCATTTTGGGTGGCCCATTCTCTAAATAGTTCCTTCATCTCGAGCTTGAACTTCGACAAATCTTCACTTGCGGTATTTGTAAGCCTTTTTCTTTTCGATCTCAATGTTACAGAATTCTCTTCCGAAACAGTCAGATCAGGAGAAGAGCTAGCTTTTTCATTATTATCCATGATTATTTTATTATTACTTCAAAACCGGTTTCCGCTTTCACTTAAGTTTTAAAGTAGTGGCAAAAAATGACGTTTTGCCTAAAGCGACAGAGCGTAAAATGAGTCGTATTTATTCACTATTATTCTAGAACTGTTTCCCGCTTTAGCTTATTTTTCAGAGTAGTGGCGAAGATGACGTTTAGCCTATGTCGACACGGAGTAAAAATAAGACGGTAATTGTAAGCGTACTCACGGGTCTTGTTAACTGGACAGGTATCGAGGATTTGGAACAGATCGTCTTTCCGTCCACTATTGTAAGACCTTTAGAACTTACAAAGATAATTCTTGAAATAGTTTTTAGCGTGTTAAGTTTTAGGTCCACTTTTGACTGAGATATATTAATTTATTTTATTTTAGTTTAAACGAAGTACTGTACAAATACGTCCAATCAAATCAGCGTCCGAGGAAAGAGCGTGCAATAGTGTGGAACAAACGATTATGGACAATTCTCTCCATCGCTTTGCTAAGAGTGTTTAATTTTCTTATGCACAGGTACAACAAGAGCTATTTTCCAGATTGGTGGCAAATAACCTACCTCAAAACACCTATTAAAAATACGGGTAAGAGGAAAACGAAGAGCATTGACACACTTACTAAAAAATAAAGGTGGTATGTTATCGCTGCCTGCACCCTTTGACGTATCCAATGTAGTAAGCAGTTTAAAAACGTTTTCGGTTACAAGTATGCCAGTCAGGCAGGAAATGGTGTGTTACTGGGCTTACTAAAATTTTTATGGAAAAAGTCACTAAAAGCAGCGCAGATTTTAGGTCCGTCATTCAAGTTCCTATCTCCATATTTCATAGTATTTAGATAGCTAGCGCCACTGTTTTTCCGGGATTTGACATAAGACCAAAAACTTTTTGGTTACACACTAGCTGTAGCGCTAGGCTTGATAGGAGAAGGAGAAACCAACGTATCATCGGGCGCTCCAACGTTCTTCAGTCATCGACGTACATGCCACGGCTGCTCCTCCAGCAACTCCTCCGCTTCCTTTTCTGACATGTCCATCGCCTCCACGCGCTCGATTACATCCGAACTGAAAGCATGTAATTTCATTTTTGTAAGAATATTACCAAATATTAACATTTATTAGTAATTTAGTTACTATTATGAAGGCGAGCTTACCTAGCTCATAGGCACAATTGGTGTACATCGTACGTGTCCTCTAGGAGTTCTCTCTATTGGTACATATCTGGAGAACATCTACACACTTAGAGAACCGCCTGGAGTACCCTGAACAGGGAACGCGTGGAGGCTAGAAAAAAATTACAAATTATTGCACCGAAATTAAATAAATATAGCTGTACGCTGTACATAAATACATACCGCGGAGGTGAAGGGGGCAGTTGAGGATCAGGGCGAGGATTTGCGTGCACAAGCCCCATAATTATGGCGCGCCTGGCAACGCACTCCCGCGATGGTCCGTGCGGTCCATTTTCGACCCTAGAAGGGGTCACGCTGCGCGACCTCAGTCTCTCCATAATAAAAAATATCACAAAATTAAATATTTGTAACAAACTTGACACCATACCTCACATTATATATTTATTTTGTTTTCACAAAATAATAAACAGTAATAAAATAAACGGATACAAGAGTGGGGCGTCTTCTGCGGATCATTAATATATTTATTTATTATATCCCCTTCCTTTTGGACTCTGAACGAATCAGACGTGTCTTAATATATTACTTATTACATTTAAAATAAAAATAAATTGAAATTACTGCAGTGCAAAGTACAACCAGTAGTTAAGTGATTGAGTTTAGTTTTCACTGTTAATCTTAGGAAAAGTATCAGTGACCATACAGTTCGAAAGGGTCTAACTACGTTAGACGGAAACACGTTTTGTACCAAACCATCGCGACTGACCAGTTTGACTTGACCTGTGTACGCGGTCTGCGGCCAGCTTGACGGACGTCATCGTTGTCGTACGTATTCATTCATAAGAGACAGCGATTTTTGATTATTTGGTTACTAAACCATTTCGATTTAAATAACAATTAAATTAATAATAATTATATACTACCGTAAACTACTTACATAAATAGCAAATAAATATGGATACCTCAATTACATCAGAGAAAGCGAACTCCTCTCCTGATTTGCCTTCGGTAGTAAATGAAGAGATTTCACCAAAGCATGTGTCCCTAAGATCTAAAAGGAAAAGATTAGTCAATACTACAAGTGAAGACTTGTCGGAGTTCAAAATTGAAATGAGAGATTTATTTAAAGAGTGGGCTACCCAAAGTGAAAATCAGATGAAGAAACTTTATCCAATTCTTCAAGGAATCCAAGTCAGTAATGCGAACATCGAGGCATCTATAACTTTTCTTGCGCAGCAAAACGATGATCTATAGAAAAAAGTTGAGATATTTGAACAGGAAGTAAAAAAGAAAGATGAACACATTGTTATACTTGAGGAGAAAATGGAAGATATGATGAGAAGTAGTTTCAATAGTATGGAAATAAAAAATGTGCAGTTAGAACCGAAGACAACCAAAGAAAACTTAATAGAAATGGTAGAACTCTAAGCAAAGGACCTAAAAATGGACATACAAAATACACACATTGGTGACATATATAAAACAAAAGCTAATAACGAGAAGAAAACCATAATCATCAATTTCGTGTCTAATATAACCAAGGAAAGTTTTTTGAAAAATGCTAAGATCTATAATAGGAAAAATAATCAAAACAAGCTAAGCGCTAAAAACCTGGGAATAAATAAGAACCCCGATGAACCAATTTTTATTGCAGAACATCTAACCCAAAAATCTTCAAGACTCTATTTCCTGGCCAGAGACCTAAAGCGAGTAAAAAACTATAAGTATTGCTGGACATCATTTGAGCGTGTATATGTGAGGAAACAGGACGACTCTCCAGTCATACTGGCAAATAATGAAAGTATAATCCAAAAAATCAAAAATAAATGACTAAATGTACATTCAACTACTTTTAAACTTTTCTTTTTAAAATGTAATTGTCCCATAGTTTATCATTTTCGTATTTTTGGTAAAGTAAGCTCTCGATTTCACATCAACTTAACATTTCAATATGCTAGTTGTTATTATGAAAGGCACAAAAAAATATTTTACTCTTCTATTATTGAAAAAATCTGTTACAAAACGCACACAACCATTAAGATACAAAGCACACAAATGATAAACGACTGTTTGTCTCAAATATTCAATGGATAATAGTATTATAAATGTTATAAATGAATTAGATTACTTTAATAATATAACTGCCCGACAATGTAATATAGATTCTTTCACAGCAACTGCAACAACATTAAAATCCCCAATAGCGACTATCATAACTCAAAACATTAGAAGCATTCATAGAACTGCAAACATTGATGACTTGGAAATAAATCTCACAGCTCTCAATATTGATATAGACATAATTGTATTAACGGAATGTAGAATAAACCTGTTTAAACCACTTCCACAAAAACATAATTATCAGACTTATAGCTCAACAAAAAAAATTTACCAAAATGATGGAGTTGTGGTTTTTGTGCACGATTCAATAAAACACGAAGTAAAGGAAATATTTTTGGAAGGTGCCTCTTGTCTTGAGATAACTCTATCAAATTCTTCTGTACACTTTAATCTGCATTTATCGCCCACCTTCTCGGATTACTACTGAAAATTTCAAAGAATCTTTGAGGATTCAACAAACCCAATCTAAAAAAAAATATTATAATAATAGGGGACATCAACATTAATATACTGGAAGGAAACCAAGATAGGTATTGTGACAAGTATCTAGACATGTTGGCATCATTTAGGATTATCCCTGGCCATAGGTTTGACACTAGAATAAATAGTTGCTTAGACCATATTATGACAAACTTAGACTATGTGCAGTATTTCGCAGCTATATTTATCCTTGACACTACAATCACAGATCATAAAATGACAATTATAAGACTAAACAACAAAGCCAAATCACACAGAGATCCTAAAATTAAATCAATTATAAACTACGATGAGGCCCTTAAAACATTAAATAAAAATTTAGATTATACCATTCTTTCAAATGAAGACCCAAATGCACTTACTTATGAATTTATAACTTTTATTACAGACGCTCTTAAATCCAATACGAAAACAATAAAAATTCCGTGCAACAAAAGATGTATCAAGCCTTGGATAACACCAGGCATTTTAAAATGTATCAAAAACAGAAATAAGTTACAAAAAAAGGCACGTAATTATGAAACCAATGTTATGCTTGAAATTACTTATCGACGTTACCGTAATTATTGCAATCAATTAATTAAAAACTTGGAATCAGCCCCTGGACACGACAATATAACAACCAAATTCATCAAAATGGCTAAACAGTCTATTTTACCTATAATTACTAAAATATGTATCTTATGACTTCAACAAGGATTTTTTCCCCAAGCTCTGAAACGGTCTATCATTCATCCTGTGCACAAAGGAGGGAACAGAGATGACGTCAATAATTATCGACCCATTGCTGTCTTAACAGTCAAATCAAAAATACTCGAAAAATGTATAAATCAACTTAATTTAAATAAAGCAGAAGTGGGATTGCAATCTGTACTAAAATGGTTAAAAATAAATTCTCTCACCCTAAATTTAAAAAAAAACCTGTTATATAACATTTTCGATTCGCAAGTCCCAAGCCTCCCTCAAACCATATAATTAAAGCTCATACCTGTAATTTGTCTCAACCCAATCATTGTGACTGCACAACAATTGAAAAAGTTGACACAACAAAGTATCTAGGTGTTATTTTAGACAGTCAGTTGTCATGGTATCAGCAACTAGAAGCCGTTGCAGCCAGAGCTATAAAAATGGTCTGGATATTCAAACGGTTGTGACATGTCTGCGATAAAAACCTTATTAAATACATTTATATAGCTCTGGTTCAATCAGTTCTACTTTATTGCATCAGTGTTTGGGGTGGAACCTTTAAAACTAAATTTAATAACATTGAACGAGCACAAAGAAAAATTCTCAAAATTATACATTTCATAAATAAATTATATAGCACTTCGCAACTATACCATGATACAGATCTTTTAACTGTAAGACAGTTAAATGTCCTACAATGTGTCCTAAAAATTCATAAAAACAAACTCACAGCTAAAATTATGCTAAATAAACGAAACCCCTACAATGTTATTAAACATAAAGTTATTAAACTATATTATTAAACTAAAGTAAATACAGAATTCGCATCAAAACAATGTAATGTACAATCTTTAAGGGTTTATAATTCTATAAATAGAAAACTTAAAATATACTCCATGCCAATAAAAAAATGTAAAATTACTGTATCAAAATGGTTGAAAACACTTGACTACGATCAAACAGAGCATTTACTTACGACAATTCTATAGTAAGAGTAAAATGCATTACCTAATTATCACATAATACATACCCAAAATATACATAATAAATACATATCGAGTAATATACTAAAATAATATATAAATTAAAACCACCTACTTGAATAATCTAAATCTTTATCTTGTTATCCTATAGCTCAATTCCCTGCTACATTTGTTTTCTTTTACTTTTTAACAATTTGAGAATAGTTTTATAAATTAAATAAATTTGTTAAAAATAAGTTACATGGGAATATAATTCACCATCTTAAATGTTCTTTTAAATCAAATGTTACGATATCAAACGCTGTAAGCTTATGAATTAGATTTGATGTATTATAAATTTTGTTAATTTACCCTACACAAAAAATGTCATTTCTTAAGAACGACAAACAGAGTAAGTATGATATTGCAATGTACCCTACACCAAAAATTGTAACTGTTGGTACTAATACTGTTTGGAATTTTTCGTCTATATAGTTATTTTTCTTTTTCATTTTGTTTTTGTTTTTGTACGCGCATTTATTAGGTAAATTTTATTAATCCAAAAGGAGGAGTCGTCACCCCTAATACAGGTCTACGTACCTAATAAGGGTGACGTTCGACGTTGTAATTGATGATTTACTTAATAAAAATATTTTGTATTTGTATTTGTAATAGGTCTTTACCTATGAAACTGCCGTTTTGCCGTACTGGCCATTTCAAATGAAAATATTTTTTTTTGACTGATAATTCTAATTTCAAATTAATTTTATTTGACAAACATGGAATTATTTTTCTAAAATCGTCATTTGTTTAATAGTTAGTGTTTTGTTTTCAACGCATTCGAACATTTTTCGTCATCATGGATAAGTTAAAAATTCGAGTAATTATGGAGTATGAGTACCGTCGTGGCAGCAAAGCGGCACAAGCGGCACGCAACATCAACGACGTTTACGGAGCGAACACTACAAACGAACGCACCACCCGTTATTGGTTTACCCGCTTCCGTTCTGGAAATTTTGACCTGAAAAATGAACCCCGTGGTCGTCCGAAAACTTTGGTCGACAATGACGAATTAAAGGCAATTGTGGAAGCTGATGAAACTCAATCCACGGCTGAATTAGCAGCAGCTTTCGACGTTAGCATCAAAACAATATTAGTCCATTTGCGTCAAATTGGCAAGGTAAAAAAGCTTGACAAATGGGTACCCCACGAACTCAATGACCGCCAGCGCGAAGTACGCGTGGAGACGTGCCTTGCACTGCTCAGCAGGCATACAAATGAAGGAATTCTGAACCGCATTGTTACTTGTGACGAGAAATGGATCCTGTTTGACAATCGTAAGCGCTAAGCAAGTTGGTTGGACCCTGGTTCAGCACCCAAACAATGCCCTAAACGAAAACTTACCCCTAGAAAAGTGATGGTCACTGTTTGGTGGTCTAACGCGGGTGTAATTCATCACAGCTTCTTGCCAAACGGGACAAGCATTACTGCAGATGTGTACTGTGAAGAACTGAACACAATGATGGAGAAGCTCGCACGTCTCCAACCAGCTTTGGTCAATCGTTCGGCTCCACTGCTCCTGCACGACAACGCGTGACCTCATAATGCACAGCAGACGGTCTCCAAGCTACAAGAGTTGGGGTTGGAAGTTATCCGTCATCCGCCGTACTCACCAGACCTTGCGCCTACAGATTTCTACTTTTTCCAGAATTTGGATAACTTCTTGGTGAGAAAAAAATTCAATACCCGAGAGGCAGTACAAAATGCCTTTGAAGAATTTGTTGCCTCCCGTCCAGCTTATTTCTTCAAGAAAGGCATCAATAAGCTACCAATGCGTTGGCAACGATGCATTGATTGCATGGTTGATTATTTTGATTAATAGAAATAAAAAATATATAAAAAAATTACGCTTCATTTATTTCGTAAAATACGGCAATTTCATAGGTAAAGACCTAATATATATATCATATCAACAAACTACACCCATATGATTTTCGATTTTATATCATAAAATTCATAATATAAATTTTAAACACGACTTACATGAAAATAACAACTAAGATTATGCATGTACGAACCTAAAATTACATACAAATTGAAACTAAAATACATCATATATCAAATAACAGTAATTGATTCCTAACTATTGAAAAATTTTACTTTTAAATTTTTTTTAGTTCCAAATATTGGTCGGAGAGCAAACTTTATTTGGAATAAAATACCTTATATGACACCTCCTACGTTAAGTTAACATAAAAAAATTGATTGATAGATTGATACTTTTACCGACGTTTTTGCACTTCGTACTTTTATCATTATATTGCTTTGATTGTTAGGAAATTCATATTTGAAATATGATTGCGATGAAATTACGCAATATTATGAATAGCTGTTTGTTATATTATATTCTTACATAAATGAACTACCAACTTATAAATAATTTAAGCCACATTAAAGAAAATTAATATAATAAATATTGTAAAATATGGCGGACACGGCGTCAAAATTTAGTGCATTACAAAAGTTTTGTTACTTTATCATTGTAATTATTATCATTTTTAATATAACAATTACTAAAAACAGGTTCTACACTTATTTCTCAGTAATTCTATATATATGATATAAACAATTACTTACCGATTTCTTCTTGAATTCATATTTCAATAACACAATATACAACGCAACGCAATTCAATTTTTCATACAAATCTGTAATGGCGTCTCGGCGTCGGCATTAGTTT
This sequence comes from Marasmarcha lunaedactyla, assembly GCA_923062675.1. Classification (NCBI taxonomy): domain Eukaryota; kingdom Metazoa; phylum Arthropoda; class Insecta; order Lepidoptera; family Pterophoridae; genus Marasmarcha; species Marasmarcha lunaedactyla. Next base: position 13,778,024 of record OV281359.1, read on the forward strand.
TTTTTTTTCGTTCTGTCATTCGGTATATCAGTATTATCATTAAAATAATACTATAAAATGTTTAAATATGAATGAATGAATCGATTACATTACTAAGTTCTTATTGCCAGTGCAAATATATTGAAGAAAAGAGCGACCAATTGCAACCGACTCGTTATGTACACCATGTGTACGTAACGCGCTTGGAGCATTTTTCCTTGCGTACACATGGTGTACATAAATCGCGCGACGGGTTAAGGAGATTAGGATTCATTCTATTTCTCATATAAGTAGGTGGACGGGGCTTCTCGTTTAACACGTTCGGACGTGATTTTTTAGCTATGTTGACAAAGCAGTTGGCGGCTAGAGCTCGTACTTAATTCGCACTTTCTCTTTGTTTTTCTTCAAAATGTCGGAGTGGAGTTTAGTTTCAACTTAAATATTTTTTGAAAAATATTTAAAATAAGAACGCTTGTAGAATAAACGAAATAAAAAATTTTGCAAAAAAACATATTCTGTTAGAGATTTTAATTTCCGAATCAAATTCTTCTGCGAATTTGTCCAAAATCTAGTTTACCATATATCTAAGTACAGCATTGACGATTTTTTTGACATCATCAATGTTCATATTCGTTGAACTTATGAGCTTAACTACTTAATCTGTTTGGATACACAAGTGACATGTAGTAACTCAAAATTAAGTAAATATTTAGTTACCAACGTAACTACTTGCTTTAGTGAATTTGTATTAATGAAAATGGAAAAAGGTGGACAGGTTGACGTGGTCTACACTGACTTCGAGAAAGCTTTCGATCGTGTAGACCACGTCCTTTTGCTATCTAAATTACAACTGTTGGGTATCCATGGAGATCTTTTACGATGGGTCGAATCTTATCTCTCCAACCGCTGTCAGGCTGTTGTTTTGGGGGAATATAGGTCGGACTATGTATTTATACCTTCAGGTGTGCCCCAGGGTTCATTGCTAAGTTCCCTTTTCTAAAATGCCTATATACACGACATAGGTGCTAGTATTGTCAATTCACAACATTTGTTATATGCAGATGATAAAAAAAAAATTCTTATTGTGCGTTCCAAAGCTGACTGTCAATTATTACAAACTAAATAGTCTCTACACTTACTATTATAAAAATAATATTACTGTCAGTTTTGATAAATGTCAAATAATTAGTTTTTACGCAAGCCTAAACCTGTAACTTTCTCTTACAATTTGAATGGAAAACTACTTCAGAGAACTAATGTTGTTAGAGATCTGGGCATTCTCCTGGACTCTGAAATGAACATGACATACCATATAGATCATTTAATAAACCGATGTTATCGCAATTTGGGGTTTGTGATTCGTACCTGTAAATACTTTAAAAACGAGCTTAGTTTAAAATTAGTATATTACGCGTACGTTAGGTCAATTTTAGAATATGCATCCGTGATATGGAACCCTTTCTACTCCATACATATCAAAAGATTAGAACAAATTCAAAAAAAGTTCATATCGCATTTAAATTACAAATTCCAGAAAATTTGTTCTAACTACAAAAGTAATTGTCGTCTATACAACCTCATGACATTGAAAGAAAGACGTACCGTTTCAGACATGATGTTCTTGCATGACGTATTGAGTGGTCGTTTTGATTGTCCCTCTCTCCTAGTAGGCTTACTCACTCCATCTTCGCGCACGCACAACATCTAAACGTTTGAAATTCATATTCGCCGCACTAACTATGGCCAGAATTGCGTTCTTACTCGCATAGTAAATGTGTATAATAAATCTTTCATGGATATAGAATTTTGACAAACAGAAAGGCTATTTGTCAAAATTGAGATTCAAAAATCATATTTCCAAAAAATTACTAGACGCCACTTCAATGTAACATATTATTTACATATTTTGTGCATAGTATCAACCTAATTATCTTTTTTATATTGATCATATTACTGTATAACTATACTAACCTATCCCTGTAGTAGTGTTAACTACTGCAACCCAAACTGTTTTTTTTGTTTTTTTTAAGTGTAATTTTGTAAATTTCCCAACAACTGTGTGTTCACACATCTTTATTTTAATGAATACTCGCTTTTATTGTACAACACTATGTTTCTTTTTTGCTAGTAATCCGTGGTTGACTTTAATTGGCTATCTTTGGTATTATTTAGTGATTCTTTGTTCTATGCTGTTGTTAACCCAAATAAAAATAAATAAAAAATAAAATAAATACGTGTAAACCGCGCATAAGCGCTTAGAATATTATGTTACTTTCCGATATCGACTTTCGGGCCGTGGGTCACGGCCTGTTCACCACAAACACATCTGTGAGAATTGTGTGGTTAAGTGCTCTAAAACCTCAACAAAAAGAAAAAAGATATTTTAATACAAAATAAAAATAAAAGTAGACTACATATATAACGTAGTAACTCTCCTTCAAATCACACCTCCATAGACAACCTCTTCCGCTTTGTTATCCACGTTTCATTGAATTATTGAGTGTTGATTAGTTCAACAGCAATATTTTGTAATTTGTGTTATTTGTAATTATCTTATTGTTTATAATAACTTAATTAGCGACGACGTGATTTGCATATTGTTTACGTATTACTAACACATGTACTTATTATGCGTGTGAACGTGTGAATAGTTTACATTTCAATTATTGGGAACGTGCATATTCATCAATATACCAAACATGCGACAGTTCTTGCCGATTTTATATTATCAATAAAATTTTGTTTGATTTCTGTATTATCAAGGACTTTTGGTAATATTTCTATCCGTTGCGAAGAAAATGAAGCAAAAGCAAGTCTTCGTATCTTAAGTTGCACCTCAATTTTTAGAAAAAAATCTTTAAGAACAGTATCGCCTTCAACTTTTAATAATTCTCAAATGTTTTGATAGTTTTACGTAGGTAATATTACAAGCGAAATTAAACCGAGTATATCATATTGACGGGCGATTACAGATAGAATATTGCGTTGAGTGCACGGCCTATTGTCAAGAGCAACTGTGGAATAAAACTGGAGTCCGAGAACCTTTAAGCTGTAAGGTTTATCTTCTACAAAATTAATATTAGACGAGTGGCGGTGAGACTCGGGTAGCGTGACAAGTAGCTCAGTCGAATTAATCGACCACTTGACTCATTCAAAACCGCCAGACAAGGAACAACCCTAGCCAGCCCTAGCCCAGTTGATCTTTGAGCTGGACAGCCTCGTCAAAATTAGGCGTTGAATAACAGATGTCATCCTTATAACAATGACGTAGAATGACGTCAACAGCGCGCGGCCCCTCGTCGCGAGCCCTTGTCGGCGCACAGCTTGCACAGCACGCGCATAACGAGGTACGGGCTGCTGCGGAGACCGAAGCACACGCGGTTGAACTGGTAGGAAACCAGCGGCGAGGAAGTATCTAAGCGAAATAAAAACTTTAGATATTTGCTCTTCAAGAACACAAATGCAGGTACATTTAGAAGGTACATTTGTTTCACGTCAGAGGTAAATGCGATTTGATATAAACGAAAATTTAGTAAAACTGAAAATAAATCATTTTGTAAATTAGGTCCTATGTGTAAAAAAACTTTGAGAGAGTAGTAACCTGTATCTGTTTTATAACTAGCGTCCATGACCACTCGTACCATAGTGGACACCTTGTCAGCGCGCACTACGGTGTGGTGAGGAATGTAATAACCAGAGTGGTCATCGAAAGAAAGCGGCGAGCGATATATTCCTGAATTATGGCGTTATACTCAGCGCGTAATTGGGGGGCGATAGCAAGCTTGCGTTCTAGCGAAGCAAAACGTCGCCTTGCGGATTGGTATGAGTTACCTAAAACATCAGCGTTACGTGAAAACGGTAAAAGCTGTATAGCGGCCGGTCAAGCATCTCGACATGGAATCAATAAATATTTGTTCACATTCACGTGCGCACGGACTTAAGAAGGGCTTACACGAGACCTCCTCTAATTGCCAAAATTGGTTCAAAATATCACATCACTTTACCAACTAGAAAGGCTTTGAAAATACGTTAGTTTCGGCCTCTAAGAAACTAACGAACTCCCCACTCGAAATCTCGCCAGACTATCTAGATAGCCCAGACAAAATAGACTCGTTAGTCGATTCACTGTTGCTATCAACTCAGCCATCAGTGATAACGAAAAGCAAGTGATAACGCTAAGCAAGGCAAACCCAAGCTTCCCTTAGCCGTTAGCAATCTTATTTAAGCTAAGAACGCGGCTCTCCGGAGAGCCAAGCTCTATCCCACGCCCGTCTATAGAACAGCTGCCAATCAGCTACAACGTAAAGTTAGGTCTTGCCTCGCGGACCTCCGAGACGCTCAGATGAACGATCTCATGGAGAATATCTCCCCGTCCCACCAAGCGTATTATTGTATGTCCCAAGCTTTATGCGTAGACGCCGCCTCTCACGTTCCTCCTCTCACTCGTCCCGACGGCACTACCGCCTTCGAAGACGAAGAGAAAGCTGAATACTTCGCTGACAACATTGCCTCACTATGCTCACCCAACATTCAACCTGAGGATCCCTCCCACATCCAGGCGGTGCAGGACGAATCTAAGACGGGGGTCCTAGATTCGAAGTACAATTCGCTAGGCTTAGGAATGCGCTCACGTACGAAGCCACCCAGCTGACAGACGATCTCTAAGCCCTTCTTGCCGCAAATTCTAATTCTTATTATAAATTCTAATTTACCTTGAGCATCTTCAGTGTTATGAATGCACCTTCAATGCTTTGAGCACCTTGAGTACTGTGTACTCCCCAGCGGGTGACCCCATAAACTTCACCGCTTGCGTGGCCTTTTCCACCAATTGGTCGTTTCTTCCAAATAAGAAAGTATCCGCTACGATAACTGTAACAAGTTGTTAACATAGAATCATCAATCTGTATAAAAATGATTTATTTTGAAGAGATTCCGAGGAAATATGTGATCTTCTTTTAATACTGTTAGCTACCGATGAATATTTGGCTTCTATAGAACCAGTGTGATTTCTTTATGCCTGCGTATACTTTAATTTTTTTATGTTCAGTCGCTTCCACATAACACATACTAATTGACGATCAAATGTTCGGTGTCGGTAACTGGAACTTAAAGTAATGAGTTGAAGACACAAGCAACATTAACAATTTCCTTAAAATTGTACGAAGCTGCGCTAACAGATGAATTGCATTCGGTGTCCGTCTCCTGTGTGCAACATAAAAGCCCTGCCAGCCAATGTCATTCACGTGGTTGATATACCTCTCAATACTGGTATATGATGTCTACGTCGACGTTAAATCAACCTAACCAGCTGTTTCTTCATCGACGTCTATAGTGAGACTGATGGAAAACAAGCAACAAAGCGTACCAGTGGCCAGAAGTAGCGACTGGTGACTGTCTTCGATCGCTGCCACCGGACACAGCAACTACGGTTAACAGTGACCAGTAAAAGCAACGGGGACCGTGTCCGATCACCACTACAGGACAGCAAAAAGTGTCTACGTTTGCGCAGCGCCTCAACTTCATATGGAATACAAATATATAAAATATTCGTTGGTGCTTGTGTCTAAAAGTCCTTAAAGTCCTTAAAGTTTAATTCACTACGCAATATAAGTTCCTACATATAAAAAAACACTTTATAACGCAACGCAAAACACGATGAACTCTCAAAAATCCAATTTTTTTCCAAATTCGACAAAGCAAGAACATACAATCGTTCCAAAAACCAAACTATAAAGAATTTTAGTACCAAATGAAAGAGATAACTTTCATTAAGGGCTATTTCGAATTGTGCATATCAGTGCGATAGTTCTGTTACTAAGCGACAATACCAAACAGGCAAACACAAACATTGTAGTTAAGAGCCAGGAACTGACTCTTGTAAACTCAACTGTATTTCTGGGCATAAACTTAGATGCCGAACTCCAGTGGGGACCGCATGTTGATGGTTTAGCAAAAAGGCTGGGCTCTGCCGCATATGCTGTTAAAAAAATGAGACAAATTTCAAATGAAACAATTGCTCGATTAGTCTATTTTGGTCTTTTGTGAGGGACTACTGCCGACATCGATACTATATTTTTGTTCTGCATAAAAGGGCTTTTCGCGCAAACTATCAGCTCGGTCCAAGGGTGTCACTAAGAAGTAAATTTAAGGAAATCAACATTCTTACTTTCCGTTCCAATATATATTTTAGATAATTTAATGTATGTTAAAAAGAACATAACCTTGTTCAAAAGAAAAAAGATCTGCACAATGTTAACACAAGAGGAAAAAATATGCTGGCAGGTCAGAATAGTAGGCTTCATAAAGTCACTAACTCATTCATGGGTCAATGTTTACGCTTTTATAATAAGGCTCCTGAGTATATCCAAGGTCTTTGCTATTGACAAATTCAAAGAAACTATAAAGCAGAAGTTGTGAGTAAAAGCATATTATAAACTATCAGATTATTTGGATGATAAAAGCCTTGGGGTATAATCCCCTCAATAACAGGGTTTTACTAGTATTTGTAACAAAACATGTGTAATGTGTCTGTTTGCTCGTTGAGTTCTTCGTCCCGATAAATATCTAAAGCGTCATTGTCACTAAAGTACGTCTTCTTATGGTAGCGTCGGGTGACGGGTCGCTCACTTCCCTCTATAATAGTTGAGGAGGGCGATGGCTGGATCCCGCGTTAACTCGTGAACGGCTGAGCAGACACGCGACAACGTATGCAACACACATACATCAGGGTAGTATAGTGAAGACTGATGAAGACCTCGTCTGGGCTGTACTACATTCCATCCATTGCGAACCTTTGCTTTAGTAACCATTTCATGGCTAAACGGCTTCACGACTAAAGGCATGAAATAATCTCACAGGCTGTAAAGGAACGATTTTCAACATTATGATAATCAAATATTTCTAACGTTCAATTTTCACTGTTGTTGTGGATGATTATCGCTTTCAACTGTGCAGAGTGTGGGTTTGCCGGATCAGAAAACGTAAAACAAATATCACAGCATTAAATAAATCTAATAATGTTTTTAACTTAACAGTCTCATCAAGAAAACTTTTCTAGATGTTTGACTTATTGAAAAAATACGGCAACCTTAAGAGTTGACTAGCAGTTAATCTTATATATCAAAATGTAGATGATTACTTAATTTTTTAATATAAAAGTTATTACGATGCTTATTTGAAAGTATATTTTGCTTTTGTCATCTTAACGTTAATCAGTTTTATGTAGATATTAATCAAACTTTGTTTTATGATATTTATATTTTACAATGTAAGGTATCGTAATCTATGTACTCTGGGGGGTACGGGACCCTAGATGGACCTAATCTAACCTAGGGAGGTCTTCCTAATCAACAAAGGTAAAACACTTATAACTTGAAATTACTTTTATTTAAGATGAATCTATTTTATAATAAAATACAATGATAATTTTTAGACTATTTTGGGGACGAAGCCCGCAATAGAATTCCCTAAAGGAATCCCGTCAAGGAATGCCACGGAACAATCTTCCATATTCTATATATTTTACATTTTACAAATAAAATCAAATAATGACAGACTTATAAGTTGCCAGTCATAAATGTCGGCCAGTTTGTTTGTGCAATAACCTCTTTTATTAAATACGGCACAAGCAAACGTTGCAATCGCCCCTCTTGTTTAATTTATTTAATCAGTGAAGCTGATTAAATAAATTCCTATATACATTTCATTCTTAAATAACGACCCTACTTAAATCAGGACCATATACATTAATCGGGATTACTCTCAGATGAGCCCCCTACCGATAGGAATATATATACTTGATCATGTTTAAATTACAACATCTTATAACACCAAAAATGATCTTATAGTATTTATTCTCCATCAATAGAGCCTTAGCCACAAAACCTGATGAAAATCAGCCAAGATCCCGGCTGGTTAATTAATATCTAAATAAAACAGGGTAAGTTATTATAATTTCTCATACAACTAGATGCTTGAAATAAATGGTTTATCATTATTATGTTTCAGTTTGTTTCTTAGTATATCTAAAAAGTAGTAAATAGTAAAGTAGTAAAAAATTTGAATAATAACTCACTTAACATAAATTCTCAACTTTAGGTAATTTTTTTAAGTAACGTTAATAAAAGTTATGCATAAACATACAGTTTATAGAGATTTTGTAGAAAAAATAGAAATCCGAAAAAAGCTTAATTTTTTTAATTTTTTAAAATTCATAAAGAGATATCGTAACTCGAAAACATACATAGGGGTGATTCCGACACCGAATATTTGGCAAAGGAAATTTATCATCAACTATACAATCATTCAATTTTCTATAATCTACAACTAATCTCCATTTATTTTCTGGGTTTATACTTTTCTTAGGCACTAATAAAACAGGACTTGACCATTCGCTCTTTGCTTCATCTACGAATTAATTTTTTAATTTGATTGTCTAAATTCAAATTCAAATTCAAATATTTATTTCTCAACATTGACAATTACTTGTTCTTATTGACGTCAAATAAAACATGATTCTACCACCAGTTCGAAAAAAACCTTCGTGAAGAAGAACTGGCAAGAAACTTCACGGGTATATTTTTTTTCAAAATAAATTTACAGAGTCTCTTTATGTCTATACAAAATTATTCTTTTCTGCTTCTGTTAGCTCGGCAAGTCTCCCTCCCCCCAAGTATCCAAACGACGAACACCCTCAAACGGCACCCGTTCACGAGTTAACGCGGGATCCAGCCATCTACTTCCTTCTTTAACGGTTGTGGCAGTCTGTACTGCTTCACGTAAACAGGACTAGTATTAGGCTTTAATGTTATAGACTGTTGGTAAATATTTGTTGTAGTTAATTTATCTCCTGGCAAAAAGAAAACATCGACATATTTAGCACATATTTCCTTAATAGAGCCAGCTTCCTCCGAATTCAAATGATTTAAATTCAGTATATTTAACAACCTATTAAGTATCTGTACATTTTTCGTACATGGATCAAACTTACAAATATCGTAATTCTGAATTGAATGTAATTCAGGATGAAAATAAGGTAATATGACGTCATGGTCACTAGTATTTAAAATTTTTACTGGTACCCTATTATTTCTAATTTTTACTATAGATCCGGCAAGAAAAATATCCTCCTTTAATTGTTTAGGCAAAATTAAACTATCTTCATGTGATTCTAAATTAATATATAAATAATGAATCGATTCACTTCGAGCAGGAATAAATAAAATTTCCTTTGAATAATCAATAAAATCACTAAGTGCAATAGAATATTCCATTCCATTTTTGTAAAATGAAATCATATTTAAGCTTAAGTCGATATTCGAACCGTATTGACACAGAAAATCTAAACCTGAAATTCCATCAGCCTTTAAAGGAACATGATCGAAAACTTAAAAGTGATGACTAAATTCTGTTCTAGATCGGTTGCTGTGGATCAAATTTAAGTTTACATAACCCGATGACTGTATCGGACCACCTATGCCGTTGACTGTAGTCTCGTCTCTAAATATGGTAATGTTTTTTGGCAAAGCTTCTCGTTTAATTACACTAAGGGATGCCCCTGTATCAATCAACCAAAAATATTTCTTATTATCTACGTAAAACGATATGAACTTGCTATAACCACTTAAAGATAAAATACTATTCTTAACATCGAAAAAACTGATTATCTTCCAATTTTGAAGTCGTAGCTGCGCTATCTAAATTATTAGTATTTTGTTCCGAGTAAAATACACGATGTTAAGAATTATTACCTCTACTACTTGTATTTCGATAATTTGATCGAGAAAAATTTTTCGATCGGGAACGACCCATACTACGATTTGCGTAATTACGAGTTTGTGGAAAACGAGTATAATTATTTTTCCCATGTTGTAGACCACTTGACATCTGGGGTCGTGGATGATAAACTTGACGGTTTAGAGCTTGACCACCGTAATGCCCACGAGAATAATTAAAAGGCTTACCTCTACCCCGACGTGAAAAATCTAAGACACCTTCACCTTTGGACGTGGAAGCTCCATAAAGCTCCTCGTCCTTCGCAGCTTGGATAGCATCATTCAGGTGCTCATAATTTCTCGCTGAAAGAATCGTGCTCAGCCGTGAATCGCGCAGACCGTCTGAAAAACGTTTTACAGCAATTTTTTCATTTAAAAGTTTTAAGATAGAATATTTTTCCTTATCGTCATCTGCTTGGGCTATGGTTTATTCCGAAAATAGTCGTTCTATCTCTGTTCCGAACTGATCAATAGTACGATACCCTTGCGTAGCGTTTTGTAAACGCTGTTGTATTGCGGTAAAAGACTTTTTAGCAATTAATGTTCTTTATATATCTTTTACCAACTCGCTTACTGGTGAATACTCTGGCCCTAACCGTAATTTTGCATTTTCAGAAAGTCTACTCTTTAGTACGAACATAATCAATAATTTATTACCATTTTCCGAAAGCATTTCGGAATACATCTCTATAGCATCAATTATAGTTTTAACAGTTTTTTCATTACCGTCCATAACTGGAACTAAATTACAAGCAGTTTTCAAATCGAACTCCATTGTCGCTGAAAAATATTCACTAGTTTCACTATAATCACTTAAACTACTACTACTAGAATGTATTTTAGTACGAGTACATAATTGAATAATATTCCTATAAGTAATTTTAATATTATCCCAGTTAGAATTAACCATCTGCAATAAACTTGACTCTATGTTTTTCTGATTAATAAAATACTGAATTATAATCTCACTCTTTTTAAAAATATTTTCTGCTTCGGATAATTTATTTTCAGCTATTTTACCTGAAAATCTAGCTTTTCCCTTTCTTACTAAGTATTTCTTAATTTTTGTAAGTTCATATAAATATTCTAATAATTCTTTTTCCATACCCTAAAACATAAAATAATTAAATTCAACTTACCATAATTTACCAAGTTACCATAATATGATAATCTACATGGAGTTAAAATCAAATTAGAGTAACACAAGTAAAATAATAGAGTGTTAAATTATTCACTTAATGTCCCTAAATATATAATTATGTAGTTCTTTTCTCATTTTAGTTCAAAATAATATACGTAGGTAATACTTATATTTAATATATTTTAATTTTTTTTTTATTTATATATTATATTTACGCATTTTTGCAACATCACACTTTCATTAATCACTATCACTCCACTAAACTTTTATCATTCTGGCTGCTGCTGCCGACGCTGGAGACAACTCGGGCAGGTCTCTGGGCAGGTAACCTTGTGCAGATCGACGGTGAAATGATCGTCGCAGATAATTTAGGGTTATTTCTCGACGAATCAATTTCTTATGTCCTTTTTTATAATATTTTTAAAAAAGGAGAATGGCAAATAATGCCAGCAGAGTCACTATAATTATAAGAATTATATTGGTCGAATAAAGATGGAGCTCTAAGTTTTCTGATGTGGCTGAGTTACTACCACCAGAGGCAGTTTGGGCGATGATGACCTCTTCCTGTTTTGATTGAGATTTTCCCATATTTTCACCTCTTAAATACACGAGTATGTTGAAGAAGTCATCACAAGAAAAAAATCATTTTAATAAATTATGCGTAATGAGTTACTTGTTATTTTATCCCGTTTGCTGCGTTTGGCAGGATCGCCATATAGGGAGGTGGCAACCAATACAAACAACTGTCATCGAGTAAGGTTGGTTTATTACTAATCTATTATAAATGAGTTACAATAAGTATTACATACACCTAATTGATATGTAGTTTGTATACAACATTACACCCTCATCAAGGTGTCATTTAGATGAACTTTGCCAAAACCATAATGTTGTGATAAATTATTTTCATATTTAGATCTATTTATCTACCTACTTATTAAAATTGATCGTTTACGTTTTGAATATTTGAAGTTGAATTTATGGTCGTACAGCACTCAGGGATGCCACATGGTTACTTAAAGTGCACTTAAGTATAGATTTTGGTGTGCAAATTTATACTATATTATCTCTTCTTCTATATCTTCTTCTTAGGTAGCAAAACGTTTAAGTTTTCTAAGTAATCTTTTGATGCCCCTGAGAGCTGTCGTAAGACTTTTGTATTTTGCGAATTTTTTAACTGGAGTAAATACGTCATTTTTCGTCACAAGAAATAAGTAGGTTTAACTTGAATTATTGAAAGCCAACGTTTAAAGGTCATGTCGAAATGTTTTGAGGTTATTAAAAATAACTTTTGTTTTAATTTTATATTCACCATACCCACACGCACATACGCATTAATTACGAATCATAAATTTATATTTTTTTAAAGGTTCGTCCTATCTACCACAGAAAGTATTCCTAGACTACCTTACCTTACTTCCAAAACTCAACTTTAAATTCAACTCTTCTGCCAAAATGGTCAACCAATAGTTGTGAGCGCTTAGAGTTTTGATTAAATTTTAAAAGATAAGTGACGTTCTCATGTGACAATCTTCAGAGATGGGTCTGGCATTCGCACAATCTCAAGTATATTTTTGAAACTTTACCTGAATGGTGTGGCCCCGAAAAACTTTTATGTTTCGCGGTTCTTTTCGATAAATTACTGTCGGACTGCGACTAAGTTAAATCAGGTGACGGTGACAAGATTATACAGTCTGCGAAGCTTGTCACCACCATTAGTTTACTTTATTTGATTAGAAGAGGTTTAGAGAGTTCACTCCAAAGTTTTAAAACCATACCGGATTGGCAATATTGAAAGTATTCACTAGCAATATCGAAAATAGTCCTAATCCAAAATCAGTTGATTTTCTTTTAAATAAGTAAGGTTTGAAATACTTAAGCAAAGAAATAATTAGATGAATAAAACTCTTTTACCCGAACCTTATCACGTTTCGGTATCTTTCCAAACACCCTGGTCACGAGTGACTAAGATGACATGCATCTTGACAGTTAAGAAGGCCTTCAATCATCTCTATCTGTTTTTCAGTTTGCGTACGTAGCGTTCAAGATTAACACAACAAGTGCTGACAGTGACTTGAGCTTGAGGTTTCGCAGTTTGTTAGATGTTGGATTTAAAGGTTTTAAGTATAGGTTCTGTAACGGTTCGTTACTTCATAAGATTATATTCAAGACTACTTTAAAATTGAACTTAACAACTAAACTAATCTAATAAATACACAAAGAAACATATACCTAGCCTACTATTTTATGATATGTTATATTATTATTCTCAGAACTTATCTTAATTATAAATCTAATAACTATAAGTATGTACCTAGACTAGAAGTTTAAAATACATCTATGCGCGCAGTGACGCTGAGTGAACAGTAACGGTATGAACGATGAGTAGGAAGAACGGTTCTGTTCAAATGCGCAGAGTCACCTCCGACTCGCTCGCTTTCGTCTCGAACGTTCGGCCGGCAGTCCCTGCCAAGCTATTCGAACGCAAGGACGCATCACCTTTTCTTCAAGAAAATATTATTCAACGTTAAATATTTGATATTATAAGTGTGCTGTTTTACCCCAAAATCGGGTGAGTGTTGCAATTAATTTTAAAACTTAGTTTTAGTGCTTATCTAGTTGCCTGAGTAAGGCTTTATGTATAAATTATTAATTCTAGTGCTTGTGTGAGGAGTGAATCATTCATTTCATTTCATGCCTTTCATTTTATTAAATGCTGTTCATAAGGGTGCTATTTAATGAATTTCTTATTGCAAGCAACGCATGCAACTTTTGGTACGCCATTGAGACATGACCTCGCATGGCCCCTAAAGGTCATGACGATTCAGTGTATTCTTTAAGTATGTTCCTCTGTTAATTGTTGTTGTTCTATTTAGATCAATAAAGATAAACAAGCTATTCAACTTGCATTTTAAGTTGTGGAACTATTTAAACGTGTTCTATTATATCCTTTCTTTGTGTTACCATTGTTTTGCGGTACCTTAAGTACCTACCTGTTTGATTCCGATAATTATTAGTCGGTTACGCTTTGTAATTTTAGTTTAAGACTGATTTTTGTTGACTGCCTCATCATTAATTGCTATTTCTTGCCTAAATCGTTCCATCCGCCTAGCCTTTGGGTTGATGTCGCAGTTAGACTGTATAACTGGGCATTTTCTAAAATGGCCAATCTCATGATTTCCAGGGTTCATACTCCTACTAAGGATTTCCTTTTTGGTCGACTACCCATCATCGCACGGACCAACTACCTACTCCGCTGCCTCACGTCTGCCTGCCGCGACGTGACCCTGAGTTTTCGGACTTCTGCTGCGAACCAAGGACAGTGCGGTTTGGTTTGGGAGACTTTAGTAGTGCGTCGGTTGTGAATTTAAAATTCCCACCCCCTGTGAATCTCTTCTGTAAATTATATTATAAATAATGTCTATTTTTTTTATTTTATCGATTAAATCGTCCCTGACTTTATTTTCGTTACCGTCTTAGCCGAGGGAACGGTACATTGGCGCCCATTCAAGGTATCTACTTTTCACAACCGAAACGCTACTATTGATTTCTTAAAGCATTTAATGGCTTTTTTTGGTGCTGGCTTCTAAACCTAGTTTTAAGGCTGATTCTTGCTAACTGTATTTTTGTCCTGGTGTAGTAATTGGAAGTTACTGCTGATATATAGTAATATATAAACAATTAGCCTAAATTGATACCGTGTTGTTTTTTTACTGTTGTAGTTTAGTAAGTATATTTTGCAACACACACCCGATTCAAAATGTCATACCCTATTAAATTTCTGTCACTACATAAAACTGAACTTGAATATGAGGTTGAATTGCGCGGTGGCTCTGGTGAGTCTGTGTCTGATCTGCGAAAACAGATTGCCAAATTAGGTCACATAGAATCTGAGGACATACTGGAATCCCACTTAGAACCTGACGAGGACCTCAAAGGCGTTAAAGAGTCCTTTGTAAAAGCTCAGATTAATATTGCATCTCTAAAATCCAACTTTGATAAAAATCTATTTATAAGGACCGAGACCTTACTAAATCACATTTATCACCGCATAAATAGGATTACCAGCATGCCAGAGGTTGTGGAGATTTATAAAATATGCGTATCTAGCTTCAACTCGCAATACAAAGAATTGAATTCTATAAAAAGTCAGATGTCGACCACTAAGACTCCATCTACATCTACTTCTTCTAATATTGAACCGTCTGTTATTTCGGTGTCTTGTGAGCGTAGTTTAAGTTCTGATATTGGAAAACTAAAATTTTCGGGAAAAACTTGTGTGCACTCTTTTGCTTTGAAAGTCGAAGAGTTCGTTCAGTCTCGAGGTATTTCCTTCGACAAAATCCTCTCTTCAGCTTTTGAAATCTTTACCGATGACGCACTTCATTGGTACCGTTATAATAAAGACCGTGTAAGTTCATGGCAGGAACTGTGCACTCTTTTAAAAAAAGATTTTAGTAATAGCGACTACGATTATCGTCTAGCGGCAGAAATAAGGTCTCGCACACAAGGCGAACAAGAAAATATAATTATTTACATTTCCATAATGCATGGTTTATTTTCTCGTCTTTCTAAACCTTTCTCAGAAGAAGAGAAAATAGATATACTTTTGCATAATATTCGCCCTTGTTACGCGAATACCTTAGCTGCCTCTCCCGAAATTAAGAGTATTGACGCACTTGTATCAATCTGTCGTAATTTTGAAAATATAAGATCTAGATCTTCATTATTCCACGAGCCTCCCAGAGCATCTAGTAGTACGCTCGCTCCAGACTTTGCTTATAAACATACTCCAACATTTACTAATTTTACTCCTAAAAATCAAACTAATCAACAAAAAACTTATTCTAATAATTACCATAATTACAATAACAAACCAAAAGTAGCTGCTATACAAGATGAACGTTATTTTGAATCCAACGATAACAATAATGTTTACGCTTTAACCCCAAGTCCTTCTAGTAAAGCTTTTTGTCCAAGATGCAGAATTAACGGACACTCGCTGAGGAATTGTCAAGAAGAACGAACTATCCTCTGCTTTAGGTGCGGTAAAAGGGATTTTCGTTACCCTGATTGCCCTGACTGTAATCCGAAAAGTAATCAGAACCAAAAAAACTAGCTGATATGGATTGGAAAAATAGTGTCACAAAGATGTCTAATAAAATAAAAAAATTCAATGAATTTGAGTGGAAAAATTGGTTGAATTTTATTTCATCATTTTTTACTTACAGCGCTATCTCTTCAATCCAGCATAATATTTCTTCTAATGTTAATGTATCCCGACCCTATGTATCCGTTACTGTTAACAGCAAACCCCTGACTGGTTTGTTAGATACTGGATCTTCCACTACAATTCTGGGAAATGGAAGTCACGAACCTCTCTTAAAAGCAGGTTTTACACTTTACCAGTCTGATACTGCTAATTTTATCACAGCTGGCGGTGATAGATTGGATTCTTTAGGAATTATTTACCTGCCTGTGAGTTTTTTCGGACAAACTCACACTCTAAAAGCATACGTAGTCCCAAATATAAAACACTACCTTATATTAGGGATGGACTTCTGGAGGATGTTCGGATTATTTCCGAAGCATATAGAACGTATTCTTTATTACAAAGACACTGATAACATTTTAACTGTCGATGTGGATAACTCAGGACCCAGTAACCTGTGCTCTTATGAGCATCTATCCTACGAACAAAAAAATATGGCTGACCAAGTTATATCACAATTTCGCAACATATCTTACGAAGAACGCGGTTTAGGTCGAACTTCCTTGATCACACATCCAATTGACACTGGGGATGCTGCCCCCATTCGTCAACGTTACTATAGGATGTCACCGGAGAAACAACGTATCTTGGTTGAGCAACTAGATGAGATGCTCAAGGAAGATGTGGTCGAACCATGTGAGAGCCCGTGGTCGTCACCAGTCCTCCTGACACCAAAGAAGAACGGTGAGTTACGTTTTTGCCTAGACAGCAGAAAACTAAATGCTGTCACAAAAAAAGATGCATATAGTTTACCTTATATGGCAGAAATTTTAGATAATTTACGCGATGCTCGGTATCTGTCTAGTGTAGACCTCTCTAAAAGTTTTTGGCAAATTTTAATTCGCGAACAGGACAGACAGAAGACGGCGTTCTATATTCCCTCACGCGGCACGTTTCAATTTAAAGCCATGGCGTTCGGACTAACCAATGCTCCCGCTACCCAACAAAGGCTAGTAGATTCCTTGTTTTACGGGCCAGAATTCGAACACAGAGTCTTTGTTTTCATTGATGACGTCATAATCGCGTCGAATACCTTCGATCAACACATATCCCTACTAACGAAAGTCCTAAGCAAATTGAAAGCCGCTAATCTAACTATAAACTTTTCTAAGTGCCAGTTTTTTAGAAATCAGCTCAAGTATCTCGGTTACATCGTGGATTCTAACGACTTACATGCCGATCCCGATAAAGTCGAGTCTATTATAAATTACCCTACTCCTACCAATCGGAAAGAAGTTAGACGATTCTTGGGTTCTGCCTCTTGGTACCGTCGATTTATCGATAACTTCAGTACGTTAGCAAACCCTCTTAATAAATTGACGTCTCAAAAGAAAAATTCCCCTCCTTTTGTATGGTCTGCCGAGGCCAACCTAGCCTTCCAGCAACTAAAAAAATGCCTTTCTTCTACACCTATCCTTTCTTGCCCCGATTACAATCAACCTTTTGAGGTGCACACCGACGCCAGTGACTACGGTATCGGTGCAGTACTGACCCAAACGTTAAACGGGAAGGAAAAAGTGATAGCCTATATGAGTAAGTCCCTATCTAAACCCGAACGCAACTATAGTGCAACGGAACGCGAAGCGTTAGCCGTGCTCACCGCAATCGAACATTGGCGTTGTTACTTGGAAAATGGTCTTAAGTTTACGGTTTTCACCGATCATTCTTCTCTCAAGTGGTTTTTAAACCTTAACAACCCAACTGGGAGATTGGCTAGATGGGGAGTACGACTCTCTGCTTATAATTTCGACATAAAGCACCGAAAGGGGTCTGAAAACGTAGTTCCTGACAGCTTATCGCGCTCTGTGCCAGTTTCTGCTATCAGTAGTTCTAACAGTAATTGTCAAAAAACAGATGACAATTGGTTTTTAAACCTTTTTAATGGTTGCCTTAAATCACCGACATCTTTTTTAAATTATCGTGTCGAAAATGGGAAATTATTTCGCTACGTGAAATCTCTTAACCCGCTCACCCGCGAATTCGAATGGAAAGAAGTAGTTCCCTTTGAATACCGAAATGATGTTATAAGAAATAATCACTCCGAACCTACCTCTGGTCACTTTGGTATTTATAAAACACATAAACGCGTAAGTTTAAAATACTTTTGGCCTAACATGATACGTGAAATTGCTAAATTTGTCACTAGTTGCGATGTCTGCCTCTCTCATAAACATCCTAACCATCCAACACTTGGCGTAATGGGCAGACCTAAGGACTGCTGTAGACCATTCCAGATGCTAAGTGTAGACTTAGTAGGACCACTGCCTGTGTCTAGAAAGCAAAATACATTCCTTCTAGTTATTACGTGTTGCTTCTCTAAGTATTGCATGCTTTTCCCCATCCGACGCGCTACCGCCGAAATAATCGCCAAAATTGTGGAGGAAAACGTTTTCTTGATCCACGGTGTCCCTAGCACCATGATTATGGATAATGGGAGACAGTTCATCAGTAATACTCTGAAAAACTTATTTAAAACTTATAACATTCCTAACATTTTTTACACACCATTCTATACTCCTCAAATTAATACTGTCGAAAGATATAATAAGACTATTATTACATCTGTCTCATCCTTTATTGAGCGCGATCATAGAGTCTGGGATACAAACATTGCGAAAATTCAATTTGCCCTTAACAGCTCTGTCAATGAAGTGACTGGCTTTACACCTTCATTTTTAGTTTTTGGCAGAGAACTAATAAGCTGTGGCTCTCATTACTTGAACTCCGACTTGGGAAATGAAATCATTTTCACACCGCGTGATAGTTATGCGGAGAATTTAGGTGCATTACACAAAATATTTGACAAAGTTCAATTATCACTAGTGAAGGCACACACTAGAAATAGCACTAATTACGATTTGCGTCGCAAAAACGTTGACTTTAACGTCGGTGATATAATCTGGAGAAGAACATATTATCAAAGTGATAAAGAAAAGAAATTTTCCAAGAAGCTAGCCCCAAAATTTATAAAATGCCGTATCATTGGAAAAAAATCTAAACTAATTTATGAACTCGAGGACATGGCAGGTAATAACCTAGGAACTTGGCACGTCAAAGACTTCAAATTGACTTAGTTTCTGTAGCATCTATAAGTAAGCGGATTTTTCTAGAAAAAAATCCTAATCTAAAAAGGGGGGTATGTAACGGTTCGTTACTTCATAAGATTATATTCAAGACTACTTTAAAATTGAACTTAACAACTAAACTAATCTAATAAATACACAAAGAAACATATACCTAGCCTACTATTTTATGATATGTTATATTATTATTCTCAGAACTTATCTTAATTATAAATCTAATAACTATAAGTATGTACCTAGACTAGAAGTTTAAAATACATCTATGCGCGCAGTGACGCTGAGTGAACAGTAACGGTATGAACGATGAGTAGGAAGAACGGTTCTGTTCAAATGCGCAGAGTCACCTCCGACTCGCTCGCTTTCGTCTCGAACGTTCGGCCGGCAGTCCCTGCCAAGCTATTCGAACGCAAGGACGCATCACCTTTTCTTCAAGAAAATATTATTCAACGTTAAATATTTGATATTATAAGTGTGCTGTTTTACCCCAAAATCGGGTGAGTGTTGCAATTAATTTTAAAACTTAGTTTTAGTGCTTATCTAGTTGCCTGAGTAAGGCTTTATGTATAAATTATTAATTCTAGTGCTTGTGTGAGGAGTGAATCATTCATTTCATTTCATGCCTTTCATTTTATTAAATGCTGTTCATAAGGGTGCTATTTAATGAATTTCTTATTGCAAGCAACGCATGCAACTTTTGGTACGCCATTGAGACATGACCTCGCATGGCCCCTAAAGGTCATGACGATTCAGTGTATTCTTTAAGTATGTTCCTCTGTTAATTGTTGTTGTTCTATTTAGATCAATAAAGATAAACAAGCTATTCAACTTGCATTTTAAGTTGTGGAACTATTTAAACGTGTTCTATTATATCCTTTCTTTGTGTTACCATTGTTTTGCGGTACCTTAAGTACCTACCTGTTTGATTCCGATAATTATTAGTCGGTTACGCTTTGTAATTTTAGTTTAAGACTGATTTTTGTTGACTGCCTCATCATTAATTGCTATTTCTTGCCTAAATCGTTCCATCCGCCTAGCCTTTGGGTTGATGTCGCAGTCAGACTGTATAACTGGGCATTTTCTAAAATGGCCAATCTCATGATTTCCAGGGTTCATACTCCTACTAAGGATTTCCTTTTTGGTCGACTACCCATCATCGCACGGACCAACTACCTACTCCGCTGCCTCACGTCTGCCTGCCGCGACGTGACCCTGAGTTTTCGGACTTCTGCTGCGAACCAAGGACAGTGCGGTTTGGTTTGGGAGACTTTAGTAGTGCGTCGGTTGTGAATTTAAAATTCCCACCCCCTGTGAATCTCTTCTGTAAATTATATTATAAATAATGTCTATTTTTTTTATTTTATCGATTAAATCGTCCCTGACTTTATTTTCGTTACCGTCTTAGCCGAGGGAACGGTACAGTTCCCATGTTCGAGAAAGCTTCCAACCATCTTTTCTACCGAAATTGGGTTGTTTCTGTTTAGGAGGATTATTTTTTTCTCGGTGATTATATCATGTTTTCATTTGTAAAAAACGTAACTCTAAATAAAATAAGTCCAAATTAGAAATTAAAATCAACAAATTTTGAAAATGTCTAATGCCCAAATAATAAACACCCATGACTCGAGAACAAACATCTGTGTTCATCACACAAATGAATGCCCCGGCCAGGACTCGAACCTGGGACCTTCGGCGTATGAGGCAGGGCTACTTACCACTACACCACTAGGTCGTCAAGTGGTCTAAATAGACTGTGAATAATTGATTAATTGATTACCTTATTGCAAGTGCACTGGTCAGTTGCGATTGTAATTAGTATTGAGACTGGGAGACTAACTCAGGGCCTTTACACCAGGTACCCGAGTTGCGTGCTTAGTTTCAATGTTCATATTATAGCAGTTATTTGCTTAGATCTTGTCTGAAGTGCTATAAAAGTCATTCGAATTTTACTTTTCTTACTTAAAGTCATTCTTATTCCACAGCCAAATTAAACATACTTGCGTGGTTTTTAAACGACGGTTAAATGACAAGAACAGTCAATTTACAGGAACAAAGGAATTTAAATTGTAGCCTGCGGTCGGCGGCTGCTCATTATCTACAAATACCTAAACAACTAAACACCTACATTATTTGAATAAAACATTTCCAATGGCACGCTACTATCAGGTAGATCACGGGCTCGTATGCCGAATAAAAATATCAAAAAATATCGATAAACTGAATCAATAAATAGATAATGCCTACGCTCATTTTGATGTGTCATCTCACACAATGGTGACTATAATTGTGCTCCTTTTTTATTGTACATTGTTTTTATAAAAATTCTTGTTATAAATATCAATGTTTTTATGGGTTTCATTGAGTAATGGCATCAACAGTCTCCAGTTCGCATCGATATCCAAGATTTATCTAACTAAATAGAATCCATGTTACAGGGAGCACAAATTAACAAGACCTACGTTTGCAAGCCACGTGATAAAAAAAACATATTAATCTTACTTAACTTTTCAAAATTCTGGGTATCTCATGCGGACGGCTCATAAAGTTCATGCTGAAGATAATAATTTGAACAATAAAAGTGTTTTTTTCGGCATATAGCGCTGAAATTTTCGCATATAAATCGACTAGATCAAAGAACAAAATAGATGTTCATAAATTCGATTTTGCCAACCAGTTGTGCCTATTGCAAAAACTTTACTGTTAACTTTATAATACATAAATAGAAGTGCTAATTATAAGGTGTATTTAGCAGACGTACGGCGTCTTCAACTCAATGAAATTTCACTCATATATTCTTTGGTTCCAAATTCATTTTGTGAACAAAACACAAAATATTCATTCGTCCATACAATTTTCAAACTATAAGCTTTTACAGAGCCTTGTAGTATTTTCATGAACTTACAAACACAACAACGCCTGCGGGGTTATTAAGCTGGGAGCTTATTTTAACGGGTAACGGGAATGAACTGCACGACGTTTTCGTCTTTAATAACAAGTGAAAAATAATTCTTTGATCTTGAAAACTTTACCCGTAATATTGTAACAAGTGGGACTTGAACACGTTGTTTTATGTCTTACGACACAGAACTGAAGTTTCATGTAGCAGTTAGCAGTTATTGTAGTTTTAGGGATAGGCATTCAATATTTGTATTTTCATCACATGCAAAAACAAATATAGGAAGGTAGGCCGTAGTTTACCAGACGGCATAGGCACTTCATTAAAAGGCATGTATTTTTAATATGTGATTTTAAAAAGATCAAAAAACTGTATAATAGGTTTTATACAGACAGTTTTCTTACTGAGTTGGATGGAGTGGTTTAATGCATTCTAGTTAAATGAGAGATCAGAAGATTGTTCGATTTTTAATATAAAAATCGTGATCCATTTTTCATATATCTCGAAGCACTAACGGGGGCCTTATCTTACTTTCAGCAGCACAAGTTATCGATAAAAATGGAACTTTGTTACAGCGGTCACGTGCTTTATTAGCCTGATCTGAAAAGTGTAAAACAATGTTATATTTTTATGTAAAAAATACATAGTATTATTTTGCCTAGAAAAAACTAACAAGATTTTGTTTCTAATAATGTGTGAAACGATACCTTTGCATTCTTTGCAATATTAAATATTTCGAATTTACGATGCCTTGTGATTATGCGCACTTGGATTTTTTTCTATAGTATTCACCACTAGGTTCCACGTACTAAACAATTGAAAGCCGTACTCGTGATTACAATTAATAGTATTTTCCTTTATTTCTTAATATATCGTCATTCTATTTTAATATATATTTATATTGTATAACAAGGTATTATTCATTGTTACGAATCTTGCCTTCAAAGTAAATATGTATTTATAAATATATATTATCATTATATTTTTGTGAGAAGTAAACGTATTTAACTACCCATAAAGATCTTTCGTTGACCCCCTGAAACAAATGAACAGACACATTCACAGTCAATAAACAGGACCAATTACAAAGCAACCTATTTTTAATTAGAAAAATTAAGTAATCCTGTAGGCGGTTTTTTTACCATGATTCTTATTGGCAAACTTACTTATTTTTCACTGTATATCGACTGTCTAAGATGAATCTGTAACCCAAAACCAATATATATATATATATGTGTGTGTGTGTGTGTGTATGTTTATTTTGGGTTCAGTCTATGGTCATCCATAACACAAGCTCTGCTTACTTTGGGGACATACAGTTGGTGTGTTTGTCTGGGGATTATTATTATTACTATTATAATAATAAATACGAAATCTATTGTGTTTATTAAATAACCTAAATCATTTTAAATTAAGGAGCCTATTGCTATCTAAATAATCTCTGACAATAAAGTTACTCATAGTTTTATATAAAACTAAAATTCATCTGTTTTCGCGCCTCAAGAGATATGACTACAAGTTGCAAAGTAGGATGCCTAAAGTTCGTGATGGATTGCTGTTCTGTAATGTGACAATTTCGAGACTTGGTGAGTTTCTTGATTTCTCAGTGGACTCTTATAACTTCGCTGACGTTGTAAAGTTGTTGGTTAATTTGTTTTTGAACCGTTAATACTCGTATGATGTGAACGTGGTTGGGTGAATATTGAAAAACTTACTGAACTCTGGTATATTGTTTTGGTAGGTACTTTATCAAAATACATGTTTTGGTGTAGACATTTTATTTTCTACCAAAGTGTCGAGGTGTAAATATTTAAAAAGTCTTTACACACAATACTAACCGTTGTTCGCCGAAGGCCGCTACGTAGAAACCTAAAAAAGGGTGCGTAGGTAAAGAGTTGAGCGGGTTATGGTCAACTTTTACCGAAAAAAAAGGACAAATGTACACGAAGAGACAGAAATATGATAAAAATAAATATGAAAATAGAAGAGAAAATATAAAATAGTAGAAGGAAATAATGAATAAAATAAAAAGGACTGGATCACTACAAATTCGTTGTCACCGTTAAGTATCCTTTGTACTGAAACCAGACTACTTACGCTGGGCACAACACTGCACTCAGCACAAGCACAAAACAACTTAGCACAGCACTTTGAAGACTAAGGGGCTTAGTCGCAAAGAAAAATCGCACTTTGATAGCACTCAGAGGGAGTAGAAAAACCTTGAAAACCGTAGCACGGAACCAACACGCTGAACTGTGACGTCAGTAGACTGAGTGCCACGGAATATCGGGAAGGGACCAATCAACAGAGAATGGGGCCTTGCACGTCCGTACCGGGCGGCGATCGGAGCGAGAACGCTTTGTAAGAACAATAGAACCAAATAAATACCAGGACTGAATACTTTTTATGACTCTAAAGAGTAACTAAATAGGCATTAAATAAAAAAAAGCAATTTATTTATTGAACAGTTACGTACTAACGAACCCATTGGGCTAATTTATGTGAATTTCTTGAGCGCGAAATCAGACAACAGTTCCACGCAGGTAGCCACAGCGTAATTTTTCAGCGTTTTCGCGTAATTAATTATTCATACGTCGAACAAATAATAGGTGTACATTGAAATAAAGAATCTCCTGGATACAGGGGTTCTTTAGAGTGATAATGTACTCCAACCTACAGTCTCAATCCAATTCAACGTCTCAACCAACTCCAATGAAACCCGGTATGTCAAGTTACGCTAATGTCACGTCAACAACATGCTTCCCAAAGAAAGATCAAGCAGTTATTCTCGATTCGATAGAAGGAATAACGCTTAGTTAGAGAATATCTCTCGTCATTGTCGTCCGTAATACCTGCAACTGGAATACGATTTTATATCTCGAATATCGAATGCAAGAGTGTGTATTTACCTAGATTCAAAGAAAACCGCGGACTCACTCATAGATACTAAGAACAATATTAAAATAAAGGATTTTCTACTAGAAATAAAACCACTTATTACGAGAAATAAACGTATAATATTGTCGAATGTGTGCCCAGTAATACCAAACTATATTATTGAGGATAAATTTAAAGAATTTTGAATCAAAATTATGTCTACTACATCGTTTGTCAAAATAGGTGTAACTGATCCTGGATTTTCGCACATATTAAGCTTCAAGAGACCACTATATTAGCCCGGGAGATGAAAAATGTATCCCAGAATCCTTTCAAGTTAGTAATGAAGGCACAAATTACTAGATTTATCTTTCCACAGACTCAGTCAAGTGTTTCTCTTGTAACACGCTAGGTCATTTGGCTAAAAACTGCCCACAGATTGACATAGAAACCCCAAAACTTCCCCAAGAAATCCGTTCAGAAGCGGAAACCTAACAAAAACAACAGATTCAAGAGCCCCAACTGTCTGAAGCGCTCCAACTGCCCCAAGAGCCCCAACTGTCCCAAGAGCCCCAACTGTCGCAAGAGCCCCAACTGTCGCAAGAAGCCCAATGAACCGAAGATGCCCAGCATGATCCAGAAATCCAAAAGACTCAAGATATCAACCCGGAATCTACTATAAATTACAAAGGAAAAAAACGTATCCATTCACCCAGTACTAGCGAATCCTCTAAAATCGAATTTGTCACACCTTTGCTACCGCGCTTTATTTCAAAAAATCTACTTGACGTGATGGCCAGTGAAACTGATGATACTGAAGATAGTAATTTTTCAATTGAAGAGACACAAGTGAAATCAAAATCAAAAAAGAAGTTAATGAAGTTAGACTCTAGAACCGATGAAGACGTATGGAAAGACATAAAAAATAACATACATGAAACAGTATTTGCACAGTAACAATATTTGCTATAGATATAGACCAATTCATAAGTTTATTAGACAATATACGAGGTAAGCAAAATATAAAGGAGCTTGTACATTCATATACAGATAATATAGAAGACTGAATAAAAATGTCGAATATGCTTTATAACAAAATGAATAAAAGTGTAAAAAAAGATGTTCAAGGTTATCCAGAAAGTTATATGAAATGTCATAACCATCGTAGATTGTTAACTAAATTAACATTTAATTTTTTTTTTCTTTCTGATTTTTATATACTTAATAATAATATTATGAACATTTTGCAATGGAATTTTAAGAGAATTGAAAATATTAGGCTACTTATGGATCAGTTAGATCCAACTTGCATTTGTTTACAAGAGACTAATTTTTCATCTAATTACTGCTCTTTGATCAAGGGTTACAAACATTTTTATAAAACCCGAATTTATGGAAATAAGGCTAGTGGTGGTGTAGCTACTTTTATAAAACCTCATACAGCTCCTGAAGAGATCCTCTTGAATACTTATGTAGAAGCTGTGGCTATTAAACTGAAGTTTCCTTTTGAATTCACAATATGTAATGTTTATTTTCCAAACAGTATACCATTTAACGAAATTGAATTTAATGATTTAGTAAACCAACTCCCAAAACCTTATATAATATTAGGTGATTTCAATGGCCATCATATCTATTGGGGCTCTGAAAAATGTGACAATAGGGGGAAAATTATAGTAAAGAGGATTGATGATCATGAAAACACACTTTTATTAAATAACCGCCAACCGACTCACTTCAGTAGTAGTACAGGACGCACTAGTTGCATTGATCTTACCTTGGCTTCACAAAATATTGCATCGTATTTTGATTGAAACGCCTTGGAAGACCTGTATGACAGCGATCACTATCCAATTTTAATTAGTAGCCATGAACAAAAAAACTGTCCAAAAATTATTAAGGTTCCCCAAAAATGGAAATTTCATGAAGCTGATTAGTTAATGTTCCAAAATGAAATTGAAAGTAATATCAATAATCTAAAATCAATAAATATTTGTAATAATAGTAACGTCAATGAGATAGTACAAAAATTCAATGATTTAATTATAGTAGCCGAAAATAAATCCATTCCTAAAACAACAGGCATCTTAAGAAAATATCATTTACCTTGGTGAAATGACGAATGTAAAATAGCACATCTAGAATCAACAAAAGCTTTTAAACTTTATAGAAAATACGTAATAAATGACCCGGGATCAAAATATAAACTAGAATATAAAATGAAAAGATCCATTTTTGGAAGAATTTTTAAAGAAAGCAAAAATAAGTATTGGCAGCAGTGGGTTTCTTCGATTAATACAAATATCCCTCTAGTAGACTTTTGGAAAAAGGTTAATAAACTAAATAATTCCCACGTAGGTTACTCAAAACACTTATTTAAAACACTCTTGATAAGCTACAAAATTGGTCAAAAATGTCTGGATTTAGGTTCTCCAAAAGTAAATCTGAGTATATTATATTTACAAATAAAAAGAAAAAGATAATGCATAAACAACTAACATTAAATGAACATAGTATTAAAAGAGTTAATAACATTAGATTGCTAGGATTAATATTTTACTCTAAAATGAGTTGGGTAGCACATATTAATAAATTAAAAGCAGATGGTATCAGAAGATTAAATGTAATTAAAGTATTATGTTCATTAACTTGGGGAGCTGACCAAAACGGTTTGATGGCCACCTATCGCGCTCTCATAAGGCAAAAACTTGATTATGGCTCAATAATATATGATTCTGCTAATACAAGGACCTTGCGTTCCTTAGAAAGCGTCCAAAATACTGCCCTGAGATGCATAATCTCAGGGCAGAGTCACAATCTCTTGGTGCTTTTAAGACTAGCCCTTCCTTAAGTATTTTTGCAGAATCTGGAGACCTCCCACTTGGTTACAGAAGGAAACAACTTGCACTTACATATACTGTAAATATTTTATCACAACCTTCTAATCCAATCTATCAATGTTACAAAATGTGTTCGGCAACTAATATTGAATACCAACTTAAACCACATTTACCACAACCCTTTCGTAAAAGATCAGAAAAATATTTAAATGAATTAAATCTTACTTTTCCACCACTTGTTACAAAGAAACTCGCATCATATGGTCCATGGGAACATTATGAATTTCCTATCAATTTAGATTTGGCCAAACATTCAAGAGATAAAACATCAAAGCTTATTTAATGAAATTAATAACAAATTTGAAAATTGTAAACGATTATTTACTGATGGGTCTGTATCAAATGGAAGATCAGGTTGTGCTGTTGTATTTGATACTAACATATATCGTTACAGACTTTTTGATTTTCAAACAATTTTTAGTTGTGAAGCTGTAGCTTTATATAAAGCATTTGAAATTATATCCAACGAACCTAACCATCATAAGTATTTAATATATTCAGACTCAAAATCTTGCTTATTGGCGTTACAAAATTTTGAAAATAAAGATCCGCTTATTATTGATATTAAAGAATTGATAGTGACCTTAATAAAGAATAATTATACGTTTGAATTAATTTGGACCCCCAGCTATCAAGGAATTACTGGTAACGAAAAAGTAGATAGTAAGGCTAAAAAGGCTTTAATATTAAACCAAATTGATAATAACATCAACTCAGATTTGGAAGATTTAAAAAAGTATATAAAGTTTAAAGTTAAATTGCATAGTATCAGAAGTTCAATTTTCGATAAACCTCTTACTGCTTTTAATTCGAGACGGGACCAAGTAGTGATCTCCAGGCTACGAATTGGTCACACAAACATGACCCATATACATTTAATTACAAAAAGGAATATTCAGAAATGCAATTGTGGTTTTGATCTAAGTGTTTCACACCTATTACAAGAATGCCAGGAGTATAATAATGAAAAAAGTCAGTGTTGCTTAACAACCAACTTATGTGATTGTTTAAATCAAAATAACTCTAATGATACCCTAAAATTTTTTGAATGTATTAACTTGTAAAAACTAGTCTAAACATTTATTTGTTATATAGAAATTGTACATTATGTATTGTGGTCGCTAATGACCTTAGCTGTTAAAAAGCGACATTAAATAAATAAATAAAAAAAAATTAAAAATCAGACAAAAGGTGAAATAACTACTTATTATATTGAATTGTGTGAAAAATGTTTGAGAGTACATTTTAAACTTTATCACTAAGTTTCTTACAATACATCCTTTCTCTGTTTTATAATGAAGACAGATCATTCGGTTTTTAGAATATTATACCAAACCTTATTACAAATACAAATTTTTATCTCTACGGCAAAGCTATAATTCATTTATGATTTATATTCCCTATAACTTAGATGGAAAAAAGCTATCAAGGCAACATGTTACATAGTACCTAATAACTAGAAACCTTTTTTACAAAATGATTATTCTTCTCCGATATAACTGTTAACGTGTCCAAATTTATGAGTTCCGATAAAAAAGGGGTTGAGAACCTTCTCTGACAGAGATTAATCTGTTTGAGAGAGCCCTATTACGTGGCTCACGACATATCTCTAATAATCTTTGTGGATAATTTAAAGAACTTGTTATTAATTTTTTGGCATTGTGATTTTTTATATCCTCGTATAAATAAACGATATAAAATATATAATATTTAAAATATATAATATTTTTAGTTTAAAGTGATTGGTATCAGCGGCTGAATCCTAAATTTAAATGGAACATGAAATGGAGGACCCCTTACTGGCCTATTGTGAGGTCGGCGACAGTCTAGATGTACTTTTATAAAAATGGCTTATTTTTAAAGCCGTTCAGTATACACAAGATGAATGTTTGCAGTTCAAAAAGATGGTTAGGTTCTTCTTCTAAGCACAGAATGGTTCTTGTATTCGTTTATTTCACATTATTGGAAACCTACGTACTATAATATTTCCATTTCTTTATTTGCTCGATGACATCTCCTGTGAAAACTTGTGCGAGCGTTTTTTTTACAATAAGTATGCATTATTTTATCAAAATTAAATTTGACTTTTTCACACGTACAAGGTTATATAATACCAGAGTCGGAGGAACTGATAGGGATGGAGCTATATCGATAAACGAGTTAGATAGAACTGTCATCGAGAAAATAAAGAATTGGTAATAGTATAGATTATTTATAGACGGCGACAGTACCTTTAAAATCCAATCATGCCTGTTTTTTCTATTCATATTTCAATCAAATTCATAACAACAATAATTAAATTATCAAGAAAAAACATTATATTTGAACATTAATTATATTTTACGGATGATTGCATCGCGACTAGCAAGGTCACTCAATAAAGACAAAGTTCCTATATTATAATGATTATGTTTTGATGTAATTTTAAGATTGACAAAAATTGTAACTTAAGTTATTTCTATAATTTTCTTTCATCCGGAACACTAAATGATTGTTATGCATTGTAAAAGAACCGCAGATTCTGATAACAAAAACTCAAACCGGCATATAAATTTTTTTTGACGTTTATGGACAGTATTATTTGGCATCTTCTTTTTGAAATGAAGTTTATTTGTAAAGATTAAAAATTATTTACCTCTGTTTTTAAATAATGAAACCGACATGGTTTAAGTAAAAAAAAGCTTCAGCAGTATACAGTAACAAGAATTCTTTAATTAATAGGCGAAACGGCACTTGCGTAATAATACAACAAAGTTATCAGAGCCTATTCTTTAGCGTTTTCATTCTGCTCATTTGCTTTTCGTTGATATTAAGCCCTTTGCTCGTTACTTCCGGCATTGTCTCATTTAAATAGGATTTATTTTCATAAAATTATACGACAAATTTTGAAGAAGTTTGTGAGAGTATTTGGTTCGGAGAAATTATTTTAGTCAACTTTGAATTAGTTTTGTCTTGTTGCTACAGAAGGAAACAAGATATTCAGGTAAATGGTTACTTAATTTTTCTTAATATGGTTTATATACTCTATGTTTTCCATGTGCAACATACTTTATTTCTTACACGTTACAATAAAAATTTACTGGTTTTTTGTTCTATCCTATACAATACAAATTAAAAACAATTCAGCCTTGCTTATAATGCTTTTTATTTACCTATTTATTAATTAAGGATTGCCAACAAATGGCACACAAAATACAATTTTCTTTTCAATCGTTCTTAGTGTTCATCCATGTATAGGCTACCACCGCTAACACTTATAACAAAGTACAAATAAGACAGATTTACATAAACAAATAAGATTAATGTACCTACACCATTAAAAACTTAAAGTTTAAATATAAAATTTAAATAAAATCGTAGATATAAGTTTTTTCCATAAAATTTCCATAAAATAAGATTAAAATTAAAATTAAAATTAACTATTGAACTCACAATTAACACACAAGTAGTATAAATACGCAAAGATCTCCCTTTGCATAGGTCATCGTCTCGTGTAAACAGAACGGACTCGAACAGGGGGAGGTGTTGAGCAGAGGACAGTGAAGTGCAGGGCAGCGAAACGGTAGGTAGCGGGGCAGTGCGGCGGCGGCGCAGCGGCTGTGGGTAGACTTGTCAGGCCAGGCCTAGTTTTTTTATAAACTCATGGTAATTCTTTGAGTCCATCTTATATAATATTTCCTAAAGTGAAAGTCGATGGTAAAGTGATATATAAACGGACTTCTTGGAATTGAACAAAAAGCACTCCTAATTGGGTTTTCTATTTAATGCATATGTATATGCACTGCACAATTTGATATCGTCTATAATTTTCTGGGATTTATCCGCTTAGTCACGGACTTCTTGGAATTGAACAAAAAGCACTCCTAATTGGGTTTTCTATTTAATGCATATGTATATGCACTGCACAATTTGATATCGTCTATAATTTTCTGGGATTTATCCGCTTAGTCACCTCCGCTCCACTCCGCTTCTCTTCAGTGGCAACACTGCTACTTTTACCCGCTCTCTTCCGCTGCCCTCCGCCCAGTTCCACTTCAGTGGAAAGTTAGCCTTAATTATTTACTATCGAAAATTGTAACTTGTATTTATTTATCCCATTCCGTATTGAACTCGCTGTGGATTTGGCCAAACAAACCATTGAGAGTTTTGGTCCAGCCTGCGGCATGGTAATCTATAATTATTGCCAGTCCGGACCGAGCAGATTTTTATTGTCTCTAACTGTAATTATAATTTGTTATTGGTAAATTTTAAGAGCAAATGATTTTTTTGGTGACGAGTTTAGAAGATTAATGGTGGGCTTTTAAGAATAAGTGATTTTTTTGTATATAGAAAAGGTAATTTATTAGTTTTTGTCCTTGCAATTTAATGTCATAAGCGAAAGATTTTCATTACAAGAAAAATGCAGTCTGTCTGTCTGATTACTGTTATTACTATCGTGTACTGAATCAAATCTTTTAGAAGGAATTTTGACGTGTCGAAATAAATTGTTTAAATAAACAATCATACGAGCGATACGCTACTCATAGCCTCTGTACTCATAATCATAACAAGCAATAATATAATTTACTAGGAATTTCAAAAGACAAATAAAAAACAATTTTATAACGAGAGTTCGATTTGCGTTTGATTTCCATTTCATCTAACGGGAAGTGATGATGCATCCCAAAGCTGACTGCAGCACTCCTAGCGTGATGGATCCTGGGCTCAATAAAGCGTAAGCAGCCATTTTAAGGATGAAAAGTGGAGGCTTAGATTTCTGCATTTATGTAAAATTAGGGGAATAAAGTGCGGACTCAAATTCGCATACGAATCCCCTACAGTGATGTTGCCTCTTAGAATGCTGAGCGCCTATAATAGACCGAACAACGCGAAAGTGAGTTTCGCCTCTGTGTGAGCCTCCGCCGACTTTCCCGACTGCAACTACAAGTTTTTCATTCTAAGGATTCTGTTGGCAATCTTTGAATACAAAACCTTAACAAAGAAACCCAGAATGTTTTCCTGGATCTACTTACGTATTTACCGTTCTTGATCGATTGCGATTCCATAGAAATAACTGTTGTTTAAACATAAAGACTAAACTCATTTAGGCATTATGACACTTAGGTAAATGATTTAAAAATACATTCTTATGAAAATATTTTCTTGTAAAATAAATCAATCAAAACCAGGTAAATCTAGTGTTTTGAAAGAGAAAAATACAAGATTTTGACCCTATAAATCTTAGAAAATCTACCTTAACATTTATTTATGTTCTTTATATATATATTTATATTCCTTATTTATTAGAAATATCCAACTTACACTGAAGTTTTAAATTAATCCAGTCTGAAATTAGGTTTTTTTCAAAAAGTGTCGTGTGCAGATGATGCTAATGCATCTCTGGTGCAACACAACAACGCATACTGACAAAATGTGACGAATTGCGGAAATAGATGACAGTTTCATACTTCCTGGAGTTTATCCAAATTAAACCATTGAAATTTTTGAGGCGTTTTATAATGTGTTCTAGATTGAACTTGCTAATGTTTTAGTGCAAATGCTAGTAAAAGTAAAAGTACGCAATATAATGTCTTATCTGCTTATTAATCATATAAAATATTTTTTTATTGATAAACTATGAAACTGGTGAAGAGCAAACCATATTTTGCCAAAAAATACATTGTGATTTGGTGCTTCTCTTGGAGGTCTTTTATTTGTAAATGCGTAGTTTAAGCATACACTTCATTTGACACACGTTTAGCACTCGTTCGTATTTTGTACTTAAAAATAATATTTTTTGTATAACTAAATAAAATAAATGTTTTGTAAAATTAAGGTTTCTCACTGTTTACTGTAAACAATCTGTACCTGTGTTTTTATCTAAACAAATAAGAATCGCTTTGATTTAATTAACATTTTTGCGTGTTCCATCAGTCTAATTCATCCAACAATCAGTAATTCATCTAATGATAGTACAAATAACTTCGTTACATTAACAATTAGAACAATAATGATAAATCGTTATCCATAACGTACTTTTATTTGATCTATCCCGAAGCCCAACCTTTGTATCCAGGCTTAGTGTCACCGTTGTCACCCTAGGATTTATAATCTACACCGCCATGTTGGATTTGTCGTATGTCACTCGAGATACTGTGCGATGCCTTCATCTTGAATCTCCAATCATTCGGAACTTTGAAGAGATTAGAAATTCAGGAGTTTTGTTTTCGTATGCGATAAATAAAAATAAAACGCACAGCATAATCTAATGACGGTGGTGATAGAAGCCCAAAATAGTATTTAGGTATATGACAATATTCATAAAACCACAGTTTTGTTATTTCGAAGCTAGACAAAGAAACGAATTATCTAATTAATTACCAGTAAGCAGGTCTGTATTTAACATTTTAGACAGTATTCTGTGCCCAATAAATATGTTCAGCATTGAAAGATTCGTACTATCAATGAAATATGGAAACTCGCATTTGCTATAACTAATATGGATTTCAAATAGAAATACGCAGCTGCTCCACTGTCTTTGTGACCAAGAAAATTAAACTTTTGACGTGTCGAGGTTAATAAAAACGAAAAGCGGTTGCAAAACCATATTTGCGCTAAAACATTATGGATACTAATTTATTTATAATAATATGAACTATGGTAAATAATCCGTGTTTACTCTTGCTTGGCAAGAACCATTTAAAACTGCTTATCCTGCTATCCTTTAAACATTAAAAATGTGAAAGTTTGGTTGTTTATGTTGGTGACTCATTTACGTAAAATGGCTAAAATTCAAATACAATTTGGTTACGGTTGATTGCAAGCAAAAGCAAACCCTCGGAGAAATAGATGGACAACTTCACCATGAAATTGAATGGCTTAATCGCTACTTGGTGGGTTTCCATGTAAGGGAAGTCCAATTCTGCCATTATTTATCCCTCACGAAGAGGTTTTTAGTAGAACCTTACAAAACCAAGAGGCATGTTATAAGTAAGCATGGCGGTTCTATATTACAGACTTACCAAAATACTTACAATGGATTAAAAGTTAAATGTACCACTGTCTTCTTTTTTACTTAATCCACTCAAGATCCGTAACCTCTAATAAATGTTTTAAATATTTTGAAATCGGGAAGTTGATTGTATTTGAGAAAATATTCACTATTTAGAAGCTTTAGCTGAGAAAATTTTCAAACTTTCATATTTATGATGAAACTTAAAGCCCGACTTTTTTACTAGAGCGGTCGTGATGTGACCGTCATGGTCATCATGAGCAATTATTAATATTAGTTTGCTATTGAATTGTAGCCTACCGTTGTTAAAACACTCAACTATAACAAAGATATACGTATATTATAAAGCAATAATTTAAAGTTCCGACTACAGTCAGCGAGCAGCCACAAATATTTATGTTTGGTGGTAGAAGGCTTTCTTTAGTAAGGCACGTTTGCGATGAGCATTTCCGATTGTCGTACAGGGTCCACATTTCATCACAGGTAATGATTCGATTAAAAACCCTTTCATTATTGTGCCGGTTGAGTAAATTAGCGTAGCAGTCGACGCGCTTTTGTCGGTTTGCTGCACTCAATTCATGAGGTACCTCTCAAGCTTTTTCAACTTCCCAATTTGCTTCAAGTGGATTAAAACAGTTTTGTCACTAACACCGCAGCCTACAGCTAACTCGGACGTGGTTTGCGATGGATCCGCTTTCACAATAACCTTCAATTCTTCATTATCAATTTTGGTCTCCAGCCGTCCACGGCTTGTTCTGCAGGTCGAAATTTCCAGAACGAAAACGTTGGAACCAAAAACGCAATGTGTTTTTTTTGCGACACCGCCACCACTTGGAGCAGTTTCTGCAGCCCTGGTGCCACGGTGGTTGTTTATAAATGTTTCTGGTAGATTTCTAGTGACCTTACGTTCAGGGCAATCGTTTTACAATACTAAGCCTCATCATCCGTTATCAACTATGAAAAAGCAATTTACATTGAGTATTAATTAAATTACTGTTATTTTTTTAAGGAAGTTTTGGAAGTTATTATAAAACAAGTTTTTTTTTAAGTTACATACTGCTGTTGTTCGGGTTACTTTTAAAACATTGATTTTAGAAAGTGGGGACATGTACATAATGGAGTATTTCCTGAATATAGAAATAAATGTGAAATATAGTTTGTGTTTCGTATTACATTCAAGCAGTGAATTACAAATAGTCAATACCATACGTAGACGAGATAATAAAATCATGGATTTACCCTTAATACCATGTAAATATGAGTTTTCCATATCAGGAGCTGCACTGTTATTTATTTTCAATGCTAATGCTGTTTTGCTGCACTGGAACATTAACTTCGGAATTGTAACGTCGGCGAAATGTCTGTCAAATAATGGCTAAAAGAACAGGTCGAGAATAAAAGATTTCGATTTCTACTTATTTTAGCCAATCTAAGCTATTTTTACTTAAACATTGGTAAATTTTCACGGACCGGTCAAAAACAATAACTTGCAATAACAGTTTTTATTCCTTCACGAGATTTGCGTGACTAAAGGCTAATTGTTCAATGCTATGTTAAACTATTAATTCAATGTTATTAAGATTTAATATTTGGACATTATAAGGTGTTTGCATGCTAGTAAGTTGACATAGGAAGGATGGAAGTAAATCAAGGGAATTGTTTCAGTAACATTTAATTTAATTCATAGACCTTTTTGGAACCCGGTTTCGGATGGTAACTTCATCAGGTCTTTCGTATTTGATAAGGGAAGTGAAATCCTATCAGTGAATGTTGCCCAGCACAGCGCCCAACCCTCGCACACTTGTGGTGCACGCAGAACCTGTACCGTAAGTTTGAAGGTTAGAATATGACCGAGAATAATACAGGGAATAAAGATTTATCATAAAATGTTGATGGGATCTGGAATTGACAACAAAGAAGTGGTAATCGATTCTACAACATGATATTGCACGATCAATCATGAGAGCAAAGGGTGGAGCGTTTACATTGTTCAAGGCGTTTTGATGGCGTCTATAGTGTGTTTGCCACGATAAAACTTTTATCACGATAGAATATAAGCTTTAGCGGTTAAGATTAAAAAGATAACTAAAAGTATCTTGGTATACGTAGCTCTAGATAATGTGTTAATTTTTATTCGCGACTAGGTTCTCATCTCCCGTGGATCTTTATCTTTATCCCGTGGAATAGATAACTAACGCTGGCTGTCTATCAGACAACACGCAGTATAAATCATTAGACCTAGAATCATGAACCTTGGTCTATGGTGGACCTTCTTTATACAGTGTTGCTCCCCGACACAATAAAGGATTTTTTTTTATTTCTCTCCTAAAGAGTTTGAAATTTACTTGTAATTTTATAAATGTATTTCTTTCGGGATAATGTTGTGTTTTAGTACTAAAATATTTATTAAAACCGGTTATGTGGTTCCGAAGTTTATCAACTACAAACAATCAAACAAAACTTTAATTCTGTCTTGTTTTATAAGGAAAACTAAATAATATTTTTGGTGATAATTGTACCATAATAAATATTTATAAGAATAGTCTCACATCTTTTAAAGAAAATTATGAACCGAAACGTACAAAAAATATATCTGCAAGCAATTTAAGCCTGTTGTAAATAAGGCCCATTACCTGCACGGTTTATAATCTCAGCACAATCGATTGATGAATGATCGAACGATTAAATGCTGCATCAATGGTAAAAAATGATTAAAAGAAAGTTATTCATATTAGTGTTAGCTTTTATTGAATAATATTGTTAGACTTAACCTTTAAAACAGAACTGACCCTGATATCTTTTCCACTATTTGATTGATGGCTAATGCGAAATTGCAGCTTTTGTACTGCAAAAGTTTTGTTGCACATTGGTCTAACTTAATCTCAAATTTTTATTTCAAATATTTTTTTCTTGTCACAATTTATATTGTTAGGTTTTATTTACGGATTTTATTTTACCATTTTTTAAACTTCTTTGTAATGAGTGAAATCCGTTCACAGAAATATTATTCATCGTAATTGTAAAATAAGTGACACGTAAACTGTTGATGATATGACATTAAGTCTTGTTCCTATTGTATGATAGTGTTCTTCTTCATTTCAGCTGGAGAGTTATTACGGCTGTTTCAAGAGATTTTTTGTTTTTTTTGACATTTGATTTAGATGATTACCTCAGATGTCTATAGTCAGCAATTGCAAACCGTGTTGGAAAAGCCAGCTGCTAAACAACCGAGGCTGGTCAATCGCTCTGGACCATTGCTGCTTCAGGACAATGCTAGACCACACACTGACGGCTACCAAATTAGAGGAGCATCAATTGAAGTATCTAAGATCCACCCCGAACTTCGCTCCAACAAATTTCCATATTTTTCAAAATTTGGATAACTTCTTGCAAGGGAAAAATTCAACTCAGGTGGAGCAGTCCAAAGCGCTTTCAAAGATTTTATTGATTCCCGTCCGAATGGTTTTTTTAGTAAAGGGATCAATGAACTACTTATGACATGGCAAAAGTGCATAGAAAGCAATGGTACATACTTTGTTTCAATAAATATATTATATTTAAATAAATTGACTTTATGAACCTCCCTTACACAACGACAATTTCATATGTAATGACCTAAAAAATGTCGTGTTTACTACAATTTTTTTTGAAATCTGTGTCGATTATTTAGGTTTAATAATTTGCATTTGAATCATGTGTCATTTACACGGGACACTCTGAAAGTTTTGAGAAAAAAAAAACTTTAATGTTCTGTAGGTTATATTTTTTTATTACATAATATTTTTAAAGAACTCTCTCAGTGGGCGCATCTTATGCCAATGAAAACTGTAGCCCCTTGATCAGGTTTTTTAATTATAGGGAACACGAAGTAGTCACACGGTGCCAAATCAGGGCTGTAAAGTAGATGGCCCACAAGTTTTACTGGTGTGGTATTTAGGGAGTCCCTCGTCTTGATCGCGGAGTATGCGATTGGTCTGGGAGGTGAGAGGACAGCAAAAACTTCTAGCTAGCTTTTGGTAGTGTATTACTCTGCATTTATGCTACTTTGGTTTCTTAAGGGAATTGATACTAAATACTCCGTTAAGGAGAAAAAACTGGCGATCAACATTTTTCTTTCGCTTCTCGATCGTTTCACTTTCGTAGGCATTGGTTCATTTTGAAACAGCCATACTGTTGACTGGCGCTTTGTATCTGGACCATATTAATTCGTCACCTGTTATGATATTGTGAACACGGCGGGAAGATTACACGCGCGCCTCCTTCTAAGCATCGGCGAGGTTGGAAACTTAAGGATTTATACATTAAATCTAAGTGTGGTTTCAGGTTTAGAAAAATATATATTTTTGTTAGTGAATTTAATTTAGTAAAGGCTCCCCAAAAAATGGTTCTCAAAGTTGACAAACACTGAAGTTAAAAGTTTTTTTCCGGATATCCTGTCTGACTGAGTAATGGTGTGGGTTGCGGCTTGCCGATTTCCGGCATGGAATGCCAATACATGTGTCCAGAATACAAAGCGAGGTAAACTATGGAATTACTAAAACTTATAAAAAGCGTTGAAAAAGGTTTATTGGCTGGTTCTTGGATATAAATCTGGTAAAAAAATGTTTTCTGTCTTTTTGTACCTACTGTTATATCTGAGGCATAAGCCGAGGCAAATAAGAAATCGAATTCCTTCGACTGGCCCTGGCGTACTTGCGAACTTGAATAATTTTTTATTTTAAAAATGTTATAAAACGTACACAATATAAGCACCTTGGTATTAGAAAAATGTATGAGGAACCTAAACTTTTTAAGAAATTTACTTTCTAAATAAACTAAAGACTCCTGAAGTAGTTAATTAGAACCATGAGAACAACATAAATTGCAGAAAAATCCAATGTAAAAAATATTAGAAATAAAGAGAGTTCCAGAGCGTTCGTTTCCCGTCAATGGCGAATTAAAAAAAAATGTCTTCATGCAGTACTAATACCTGTACATCATTTTATTGTATTAGCGTTACTATTTCTACTGTTATTACAGAAATTAGATTGTTTCGTTTACTTGTAAATGGTAAACTCTGACACTGCTGAATCATTTCAAAAACTATTAATCAATCAGATAGCTGAATGACGGCCGAGCGGCGTAGTGCACAGTAGCCCTGTCTAATACGCCGGCGGTCCAGGTTGATTGTCCTCTCTGTTGAAAATTGATGATTGTTGTTCTCTTTCATGGTTGTTCATATTTATATACGAATGTTAATTCTGGGTTCCCTCTCAGTGCGCTGTATGGTCATCCATAACATAAGCTCTAGTTACTTTGGGGCCATATAGTCGGTGTGTTTGTGTGGGGATTTGTTATTATTATTATAATTGTTATTATTATTATAATTATTATTATGATTATTATTATTATTATTATTATTATTATTATTATTATTATTATTATTATTATTATTATTATAGCCAAGGTTATATTTGGTGGAGAAATCAAGCAAAATACCTAGAAAATCCATTCACAGAATAAGGCGAGAGTCACTTGCACGTTGTTTGGTTTTTTGTTGAAATGGACAGATTGTTTATGGCCCTATTGGCCTTTTAAATTTTACCAGACTTTAAATTTCACCGGACTTTAACAATCAATACGATAGATTAGCATCTATTGTACGCTTTTATATTTAGTTGTGTGTTAACATGTTACAGCGGTAAAACTGCCCCATTCAATTAGCCTACTGGGAGTGCCTCGAACTCCACGATTAGAACAATTGTTCGGATAATTTTCCTTATTTGTTTACGTAATTTGCTTTTCAGTCGAGTATTTTAGGATCAAAGAACGAAAAATTGTTGTGCGTTATTGTATTATATAAAAAGTTTTATTTTTGAAATGAAATAGACCATGGTACACAAATCAGTTATTATTTTTTCTTTGGTACTTCTACAAGAACATTGAGCACTTACAAAAGTACAGAAAGCAGATCTTTTTTTTTCAGACTAGGCTCTGCTTGTGGAATAATTAGAAAAACAGCTGACAGGGTTTTGTTTTTACAGTAAAACCTAGCCAATACGAAAAAAAGGTCATTGCTCTTATAAAAACGTACTTGTCTATACGCAAAATTTCCAGAAAAACAACAAATATGTTATATGAAAATCATCATTTTCAAAAAAGAGTAAATATTTTTTATAGCAGAAGCATTCATGAAAATTATTGCATGGTGAACTCAAAAGAAACCTGTTTATTTCATGTTTTGGTTCCCTTAATGAAATTATGGAACCCCTAATTACCTCTCTATGTTTCGGAAGAGGAAAGAAGCTACCGATGGGTAAAAAAAGCAGCTGCACACTCTTTCAAACTTTTTCTGTAAATAACCGTTTAAGTAATAGCACTGCTAAACTACATACCGTTTCTAATACATTGTAAACCATTTTAATCATTAGTGCTTTAAATATATAGTAATTTCTAAAACTTTTAACTCAATAACCAAAACTATAAAAATTAATAACACTTAACACTCACTAAATAAAAACTACGTCATATGTAACCAATCAAGCGGTATTTTAAACGAGAAACTGTTTAAAAATTTACTAAAAAAACTATCTATAATACTTAATCAGTTATCTATAGGAAATTTTTTTTTGGACCGATAAATAATCTTGTTTGCATTAAAAATGTCACCTATACGAGGTGATGCCACGTCTTCCCTACAAAAGGTATCGCAGTTGCAGTTGTCTACGATGAAATTACTGAAATGTTTATAACTTTTTCGTCTTTTAATTTACCAATAAGAAAGTATTGTGTTTTTATTTTTAATACTCTAAAAGTAACACGGCCATCAATAATAATGTTATTAGTTAATATAAAATAAATATTCATACATAAAATACACAGCTCTATCCCTTAAAATGAACTGAGTTTCTATATCTATCCATTATTTAGCTGAATCCATACTCACTTGATTTCTTTTCACTGGACACATCTTATTTTAAGTAATATTATTTTCATATTATAAAAAATATTTGTTAGTTTGTTAACATATAAACAAAGACAAAATTAGCAATTGTTAATGGAATATTTCATTTGGAAATTTCAACAAGTTTGTCGAACTTGTAGGAACCTCCTCTATGAAACCAAGCCAGAACCCGCTATTTTACTATAAAGAAGAAATATTTGTTTGTATAAATCCCAAGACAGTTTAACAGATTTCTGTGACTATTAGGTATTATTTAGGAAGCTGTAGTACTGCAAAGGAAACTGTTAGTCTAAATTTGTTGGTTAAAATTCTTGAAAACAAACAAACCGCATAGAGATTATGGAATAAGTTATAATCTTATTCCATTAACGGCCTCAACAATGAACCTCTTACCAAAGGACTGTACTAAAATACTAAAACCATTTATTTAAGTTATATTACTTCCATATTCTTAGACACAAGTTAGATAACAAGTAATTTTGTTTTTGTAAGGATTCTTCACAAATCTTGCGGGCTAAGGTGGTCCTAATAATGTGAAGCTCTTTGTAAATATAAGAAAAATAATACTAAAATTTTCTTTCATCTCTGACGCAAAATAAAAGGTGCTAAAAGTGTGAGGTGTATATCTGTAGTGCTGACTGTAGCAGCGTTGCTGCCTAGCCAATGGACCGATTCGGCAGGTCTCCTGTTTCTTTTAAAGCTGTATATATTGAGCGTTCTAAGGTTCAAAAGTATCTTGTACACTGTCCTGTGAGTCGGGGGTTTTGGATTATGCTTATGTTATTAGCTTGTGATATTCGTTGTAAGTAATGTCATGCGTTTTACCAACTGCACAAGTCTGTTCCAGGGCATCAATATTAACTATCCTCGTGAGCAAAATCGCAGGCAACAGCTAGTTTCTCATAAAATTGCTGATTCTGCATGCAAGTATCGCCTTAATATTTATTCTTTATAATTATATTTCTTAAATTATGTATCATCAGTATGAGCATTATGTGTCAATAGTTATCATTTAAAAAATATTAAACTTTCATTTAATTTGCAGGTTTGCACTTACTCTTTGAAGGCACTGCGCTGCGCTTTCACACGCAATTTAAAGCGCAAACGAAAATAAGTTATTATATCTCAAAATTCAAAACCATTGAGTCTTTCATCTCTAATAAAAAGTTTTATACAAAGTGATTAAAAGGCGAAAACAAATTTTCTCTCTTCAGGAAAATATGACATATTAATATTTAAAAAATTTAAATAATTTGTTAATAAATTAGTACACAATCTTAACAGAGTTGCCAGGAACTATCTCAACTAGTGAAATAGTTTAAGTGAAAATTCCAATTAAACTAATTCAACTTTTACATTTGCGGTATTAAGGGACTCAGCCAACGTTTAGTAATGTTTTATGTCCCTCATCGTTCGTTCTCGGAGTTGTGATAAATTACTGAACTAAATTTTGGATAAATTACATAAAGCTTACACATAAATAGTTACCATTGTACTAGTTTGGTAACTAGTTCATAAAACAGATATTCATAAAACGTACCTAGACTAAAAGTATGAGTCGTAGCATGATTTATAGATTTCAGTCTTAGACAGGTAGATACTCGTATATGCTACTTTATAGAATTCATATATCATTATCAATTTATTTTCATTGTTTTGGTTTAAAAAAATCATTAATATTTTGCTACTATAGTAGATATTGTTCATAAATATTTCGTTGCGACTGCGAGCTTAAAATGACATTTCCTATGGGCCATCAAATAGCATGGTTGAAGTTTCCACTCAGGTAAAACAATGGTTACATTAGGAATGGGCTACATAAGAAATAACTTTTAAAGATTTAGGTTCGATGAGGCATTTGTTGTAACCTTCAGGCATACTGATTTGCCGCAATATCCTCTTTAAGGCTTTTCATAAACAAAATTAGCTATTTACCAAATCTTCTGGACCAAGACTACACTTCCAATGTGTTGAGGCAACATAATGAATAGTACATCATTGTATCAAGTTACAAAAGAAGAGACAAAATGGCTTTGAGGAAAGGCATTTTGCCTTTGTCTTGGTACCAAATACAAATTATTTTTACTATAATGATTCAATCAGGAAATACATTCGGTTGAGAAATATTAAGACATCACAAACATATCCTTTTAGTGTACATAGAAAAAACAAAAGACCACATAATAATTTAAACTTTTACTAAATTTCAGATTTAAACTTTAAAAAATTCACAGTGACATAAAATTTTATTCAAAAAGTATTCTTGTTAATATTTAAGGAAAACCTTTTTTTTATTCAAAAGGGACAGACTTTTTCTGGTGTGTTCAAAATTTAATATTTAGCGTACTTCTAAAAACAACTTTATGTAACATCGGGTGCGTTGGTGCTCAGGTTTGCATTCAAGACCCTTGCATTGTCGTCGGGCCCTAGCACGGGGGGCACCTACAAAGTACCAAAGAACGTGCAAGTGGTTCTCGCCCTTAAACTGGGCCTTGCCCGAGTGGGCCCATATACCAACATTGTTTGTTGATAGAACAAATATTAAAACAGTCAAATTGTAAGTTTACTCCATATTCGTTCTCGACTGCGGTGAGATCTAAAACTAATCTGATTCTGAAGTTTG
The DNA here is from genome assembly GCA_923062675.1 of Marasmarcha lunaedactyla. Classification (NCBI taxonomy): domain Eukaryota; kingdom Metazoa; phylum Arthropoda; class Insecta; order Lepidoptera; family Pterophoridae; genus Marasmarcha; species Marasmarcha lunaedactyla. The sequence continues at coordinate 13,822,499 of OV281359.1, forward strand.
AAACCTTAAGTAATTCTCAAACAAACTGCCTAGTAGCTAAATTCGACGATCAATGTGCTTTGATCCGCATTAAAACTTTGCAAACGCTAACCTAAGAGATGTTAACAGTAATTGAAAACCATTATATATAATATTCTAATTGTCTCTAGGAAACACTAAATAATTTAGTTCATCGAGGGAGCTTATCAATGGGTTGGTTCCGTTACGGATATACTCAACAGAGACGTATAATATAATACATATTTCTCCATAATTTGTATTTAAATGTATTTAGTTTTTATTCTTAAGCTACTTTAAATGCAAGCCCATTTCTGGAAAGTAAACTTTTGCTGTGCGTGAAGTTTGTTGCCAGTTCTTCTTCCCAAAAGCTTTTCCAAACTCAATTTTTGACGTCTATAAAAATAAGTAATTTTCAACGTTGAGAAATAAATATTTGACTATGAATTTGAAGCAAAATTAGTTCGTTCGTTCATAGATTAGTTTTTCTGCTTTTGAACAGTGCATACTAAACTAGATTGAGTTAAAAAAACATACATAATCTAAATATTTTTTCATCATGACCACTATGTGAAACCCATATTTCGAAGTCCATCCTGACAATGCTCTGGAATATAAATAACTAAAAAGGACAGTTTAATGTGAATCTGTGCCTCGCCTGGCTCTGCAATTCCTGCTAGTGACAATATAACATAAAAATTTTCGATGATGAATAATGGTCACAATAGGTGTTTGTTTTTTATACAGTGATACGGAAAGCAGTCTTTTTTATGAGATGCGTAGATAGCAATCATGTAGATGTTTATCACATACAAATGATTATAAAACCTACATATCCACAAAAAAAAAAGGCAAGCTATACAGTATTTGTATAACAGCCATGCATGATAAATTAGTGGCTATACTATTATTCCCAGGAAACTAAATTAATTTTCTGTAAACAACAAACATTTTCCTAGCATTGCCTGGTTAACGGTGAGGTGAGTGGGTTTTACGTTACTACTCACATGATTATAAAGTTCAAGTTAAATTCTACATACTAAAGCAATTTTGGTCCAATGTCGAAGGTATATCTTCTAACCTGTGTGATAGGTATATAAACCTAAAAACAATTAGGTCTATACCGCACAGTTGCTGTCAAATGATTGGTCAAATATTTACAGTAATGATGATATAAAGATAGCGTTAGCCAAATTTTATATCGTTGTCAATGAAATTATATTCAAATTCGTACCTAAGCTAGAAGTGAAACATGAATCGGGATACCCAATATGGTTTTCTAAAGCATAGGTTAAAATTATTAAAATTCCATAAGCGCTGGAGGCTTTGTGGCAGACTTAGTGACTTTGACACTTTTAATCTACTTCGTAAACGTCAAAAAATCGTACAATTGGAATGTTATAACAAATTTATTGAAGAAGCCGAGAGTAATATAAATAAAAATAGTAAACAATTTTGGACATTTGTTAAATCAAAGAAAAATTCAAGTGGAATTCAACCCAAGACTATATTTTACAATGATATTTCCTGTTATGTGGGTAGAGATATTTGTAATTTATTCAATTCTTACTTTCAGTCAGTTTTTGAGCCTCACATGGAATCCACCTCTTCGAATGTTACTTTTGAAAGCATACCAGCTGGTTCAAGTTGTACCATTAGTTCTGTGAGAATATCACTGGATGTTTTGGAAAAGCATCTTGAAAGCCTAGATGTTAGCAAGAGCTGTGGACCAGATGGTATAACAGCAATCTTCTTGAGAAATTGTTGGAAATCTCTATTAAAACTTTTATTTTATTAATTCCTTTTTGGTGCGGGTCGCCAAGGTGTGGAATGAACTGCCTGCGTCTGTTTTTTCACAAAACTATAGTCCTAGTTCTTTCCAGCGTCGAGTGAATAGGTATCTCGTGGATAGACGTGTAACACCTTCGTCTTCATCGTCACTTTCCATCAGGTGAGATAGAAGACAAACGTCTAATCCTTTTTCAATTAAAAAAAAAATTCCAATCATCGCTGCAAACAAGAACATTTCATTCTGCTTGGAAACGTTCATACGTTGTGCCAGTTTATAAATCTGGAGTCAAACACAATGTCCAAAATTACACAGGCATTTCTAAAATCAATCTATTCCCGAAATTACTTGAAAATTCATATTGCTTTCAAGTATTCATAATACTGGAATTCTTAGTTCTGTTATTATCGAATAGCATCATGGCTTTGTAAAGAAAAAATCTACAGAGACAAATCTTTGTGAATTTGTGCATAGTGTAGCTAAGTCAATGGATAATGGCTACCAAGTCGACGCAGTACACACTGATTTCTCCAAAGCCTTTGATAAAGTTCCACATGGTCTTTTAATTCGGAAACTTGAATTCATTGGAATACATGGCGACTTACTTCGGTGGCTTGAATCATATCTACGGGAGCGGAGTCAGGCTGTTGTTATTAAAGGATTTTGTTCGTCTTTATTCCAGTAACATCTAGCTTGCCCCAGGGCTCTCATCTCGGACGATTATTATTCAATTTATTTATAAATTACATTTATTCCTTATTTAAACATTCCAATTTTACACTTTTTCCGATGATATGAAAATGTATAAAACTATTGCAAATTACTCTGACTGCTTATTACTCCGAGATGACTTAAACAAATTAACTATTTTTTTGTGAAAAAAATTATTTGCGTCTGAATATAAATAAATGCTGTGTAATAAAAAAAAACACTAGGAAAAAGAAAAAGAAAATATGTTAATATAATTACCTCTATAATCATTCTGTAAACCGCGTTAATGAGATAAGGGATTTAGGAGTTATTTTGGATTCTAAACCCACTTTTAACAAACATATTGATTCAATCATTTCAAAGGCTTTTCTTATGTTGGGTTTTATTTTAAGAACTGGCAAGGAATTTACACGATGTTCATCGTTAGTACTAGTATAAATTGCTTTAAATATTGTGCGATCTAAAATAGATCGCACAATATTTAAAAAAATCCTTGTGTAACCGCCGCTCTGAGAAATACCTAATTTTCCTGCATAAAATTATGAATAATTTAACAAATTCCTCATTTCTTTTGAGCAACTTAAGTTTTAGGTGCCCTCGGGCAAGTTCGAGAAACATGAATATGTTTAGTGTTCCTTTCGTTAGAACAAATTATACATCAAACACATTTCTATACAGAGTATGCCATAATTATAACAACAAATTTAATTTACTTGATAATTAACTTACTGTTTATACTTTAATCAAAAAAACCTATAGTAATATCCTGTGTTGCATGTTAAATGTTATCTGCATAGTTGTTTTATTATATATATTTTTCATGTACCTAAATATAAAATAAACAGCGCTGATTGTATGTGATTTAAATAATGGTGGAAACTTTATTGATTTTTGATGAAATTATGAATATTATTTAATCAAATTGTATTAAAATATTGTTTATTTCCCAAATACATATAAATAAATAAAAAAATAAACCATCCTATCTCGAAGCTGTACTTTTTCTAAACTTAGTTGCTTGTTTGCCCAGTCATAGTGACCCACTTAAAACACCTTGTAGTCTCTCAACAGCATCGCTTTCGGGAAAGCAAGTCTACGGTCACCAATCTGGATGCATATGTGATGGACTTGTCTGATACATCGAATAACTGAGGACAAACGGATGCCATATACAGTGACTTTAGTAGTGCGTTCGACAAGGTTGACCATGGTTTACTAATTCAAAAGCTTGCATCACAATATGGCATCTGTGGCTACTTAATACACTGGTTCCAGTCAAATTTTGAGCATCGACCACAATCAGTGGTGGTGAACAGTTTCAAATCCAGTTCTTACTTCGCAACATCCGGTCTACCACAGGGTTCTCACCTCGGTCCTATTTTATTTACGTTGTTCGTCAATAATTTAATCAACTGTGTTTAAAATAGTTCATGTTCATGTTTGCGGATGATGTGAAAGTCTACAGGCAAATAAAGAGTCGCGATGACACCATTTTTCTTCAAACGGACATTAGTAGGATAAGCTTATGGTGTTTAGCAAATAAACTGTCCCTAAATGTATCCAAATGTCATTTGATTACTTTAGTAAGAAGAAAAATCCAATTGAGGTTGACTATTTCATTGACGGGCAAAGTATTCACAGAGTAAATAGTATAAAAGACATTGGGGTGCACTTGGACTCGCATTTGTCGTTCATTACACATTATGACGATATCGTCGATAGATCTGCAAAAATGCTGGGCTTCATAAAGAGGTCTACGAAAGATTTGAAAAACCCAAAATACAAAATACTGATTTTTAACTCGCTGCTCTTAAGTATATTAGAGTATGCAAGTATTGTGTGGAACCCTTATTATGCGGTCCATTCTAATAAACTTGAAAGCTTGAGTCACAGCTTCACGAAATACTAAGCTTTCCGGCCAAGCGGAATAAGCCACAGGGCTACTTACGAGGATCGTTTATCTTTTTTCAGAATTAATATAATATTATATTAAAGGATCTTGATCTAGTTTTTCAATATAAACTTGTAAACAATAAGCTCGACTTCGACGACGTCAAGAACTATTAAATAGGATTTCATTCCGTGTTCCGTTGCCAAATACAAGATACAAACATAACAAACTTTTCTATGAGCTACGAACAATCAACAACGTTGGATCAAATGCCCCTATAAACAGACTCTGTAGGTCATACAATAATTTGTCTCCCAATAATATAACCTCTTAAAATGAAGACGTTCAATCCTCAATAATTTTATTTAAATATGCAATTTGTGAAAATTTTAGAGTTATTTATTTTATAATACTTATGCAATTATTGCCAAATTGTTTTTCTTCTTTAAAGTCATGAACGACTCATATTGTTGTTGAATATGGGTTATTGTGCTATTATTTCAATTCAATTCAATCAACTTGTTTTAGTACTATTACTATTATTATTTTATTTTTGTTTCAATCTTTTTGTAATTTGGTATGAACATATACAATAATGTTGAGTATTAACTTGTGTAATGAAATACTCTTTCATATGCTTGGATTTACTAGAATTGTTGTTACGATATTATTCTTTGGAAAATTAATAACGATAATTATTGTAACTCACACTAACCACAGTTTCCGTTGGAATGATCTGTTGGTAAAATGTCGTATCTATTAATTGCCATACAATACGGGGGAATTCTCTAACGTTTTTTTATGGCATGTAAGACATATCATAATTTACATAGGAAAGTTGATTCCGAATTTATTGTATGTTTGAGAAAAATCAATAAATTATGGTCTCAGAACAATTAAAGTTAAAAGTTATACAACCGTTAGCAAGTTGGTTACACAAAATTTACAAGTAGAACATTAACAACAGGATTGATACGATTTATGGGCGCAAGAAAATAAAAATTTGAATATAATCAACTTTATTTGCTTCAAAAATATCAATAACAAAAACAAAAACAAAAACAAAATGAACTATGAATTAAAGTATTTTAAAAAATCTTCAAAAATCTAATGTTTAAGATAAATTGTATAACTTTTAGTATGAGATCAGTTTCAATTATAATATAAATCAGTAAAGCGACCTGTAAACCATTAGTTTACAGGATAACAGGAATTTTATAAATCTCTGAATATAACAATCGTCTAAACATAAAAAAGCTTCTCTAAAAAAAGAAAAATTCTTAAAAATTTAGTCATTATTAAGCTAAAAATAATCTCAATAGTGCACACATGTAATCACAATAGTAAACTCATTTGAGCTCATTTATGAAATTAGAAACCACTATTCCGAGTCATAATCCGATATTGGCTCGTCAATATCAGTTGGTTTCAAACTTTTAAAAAATCCGCTATAAGACGTAGGAATGATTCCGCTGCTACATAAACTCATCAAGTCATCAATTTTAGGTTTCGAAATAGGCAGTGGATTTGGATAAAGTGCAGATAAGTAAAACGGAACACACTTATTTTTAGCTCTAGTGTTGCTAGTTATCGAGATTATTGAATATTCATCACCTAGATTGTACTTGTAATGCAGATTAAATGGATCATCAGGGTTCATTGCAATTTGTTTTTTTTTATTCCATTCTACTTTTTCTCCTTTCAAGTCTTTTGTCCAGTTTCTGCCTTGCAAGAGGCAGAGGGGATGGATTTTCGAGATTTTTGTAAATATGGCATTGATCCTTTTTCGGTACATGAAAACGTCATTTAAAATTATCGTTCACTATATCGTGATATTGTCTCTCAGTCTGACCTGTACAAGTGTATAAATTCAGCCCGTCCCACTCTTCACACAATTCAAATAACTGCCGATAATTTAAATTGCCATCTAAATATAGTTTATCTGAATCTTTTCTTGTATAATGTGATTCAATCGGCGTCAAAGATCTAATATGATTACACACTGATTCTTTGACTTCATCAGTTATTATTCTGCGCTGATTTCCATGCTTACCACGGCGATCAGCTACTGATATTCCTGACATTTTATTTTTTTTATCTATTGATGTATAAACAAACTGCTCGCTCACAGCAAAAGTGCAAAGGAACATTTTTTTGCAAACTTCAATTGGCTGTAAAATGTCAAGCTCTTCTGTGTTTGATGGTAAATAATATTAAATAGTATATTTTCGTTTCGAATCTGTGTCAGTTTAAACCCTTCGCTTAGTCTGCCTTAAAGCGAATTGAGCTAAATGTTCCCACTGCTTTGTTCTGTCACCTAGTGACCAAAAACTATCAAAGATATGCTTTTTTGTTCTTCAGATATTTTTGTGTAACATTTCATTCGACAAGTTAATGGGCACCTAGTACCCATTTTTTTAGCAGCTCTTTTTGTACCGTTTCGACTTACATAATCTTTTCCCAAATTTTTATTTATTTTTCTCTTTCTGTCAATCCACTCACTTTCATGCCGTCTCCTGACATTACCTTTATCTTTTCTTTTTTTCAGTTTCTACTTTTTTGAGAAGCTGGTGTTGGTGGATTTGTTGAAACAGAGAATGGGCTATTTGCTTAAGTTGTTGACATAACACCATTGGAGTCTAAATATGGTGACGCAACCGGTTCTCCATTATCTTGCAAAGCAAGGCTACAATTACAATCTAACCATTCATTCACAGGGCCTAAAATTATATAGATAGATTTAGTGTCAGTTCTAATAATAATAAATAAATAATTAAAGCTCTTTATTGCATAAACAATTACATATAACATAACATAAATAATTTGGGCGGCCTTATCACTACTTTAGACTTAGAAATAAAATAAAATATAGTTTACTCGGTACCGGAGTATTTACGCCATCCATACTTTAAAGTTTACTCGGTACCGGAGTATTTACACTATACATACTTATCCATACTTATAAATCAGGCATAATATTTTTAACCCACTCACCACAGTCTAATAATAAATCCTTTTCGTTAGAAATAATACTTGATATTGGAGACTCATTTTTGTAACTATCATCACAGAGGTCTATTAAGTTTCATGCATTGCTAGGTACATTATTGCCTGATGATTATGTATATATATCTGGAGTCGAGATGATTTTTCTGGAGGTCTGTAATCAAATACTTCCTCATTCCTGAATGAAATGGCTGTCTGCACCAAATAGAAGGGGAGATTCTGAAAAAAAAAACAAAACTAGGCATAAATCTATAAATTTAGATCGGTAAAATATCGTATGTTCATGACTGATGCGACGTAGAACATAGCAAGTTACAGATACAATAGATAAAAATAAACAGTTTCCGAAGTAAAATATTGTATATTTATTATACCATACTTTTTTTTATATAAATTACAACGTAAATAATCGTAAGTACACATACTATATATTTTTCGAGTGATGTTCCTATGTAAACTATTGTAAGTGATACAAATCATAATTTACGTTAGTACCTACCGTCATCATAATAGGTAGTTCCAAAAATTAAAATTATGTTTTGCTTACCTGACTTTGTAGAGATATCCGATGGCGTTTTATTCATACAACTTCGTTTTATAGATTTCTCGTTTGGATCAGCATCATCGTTCGAATTACACTCATTTTTACGTTTTTGCATAACGTCCTTGTCGATGAGCATTTGTGTTCTAGACGACACTTTCAGCATTGTATTGATACGATTAGACTCTAAACTTCCTAACTTATCCATACTAGATCATCTAATTTTTAATTCTGTTAAAACCAGCTTTAAAGGGAACATGACAGTACATGCGGCGTAGTCGATCGCAACTGATACTTACGATGCGTAAGCGCGGGTGGCTACCTCCGCCTCACCCCGCGTACACCGTCGCCTAGGTACTAACGATAAAATGCGTCGGAGCAGTTTGAAACATACTATAATTTACGTTTATAAAAAGGTACTTAAAGCTCGAATTTGGTATTTTTTCTTTTAGATCCTAAAAGATGTAACATTAATCTATGCATTTTAGTAATAATCTAAAATTTGTAATTTTGTGGCTTACGATAACTTACGTAGGAGCCATCGATATATATATATATATATATATATATATATATATATATATATATATTTTTTTTTTTTTTTTTAAGTTAATTGTATAACTATTACTTTTTCTGTAAACCATATTTGTTTATATTGATGCACTGACCAGATTGACATATTTTAATTTTTTTATTTTCTGTCACACCTATTTTAAGTAGAGTGAATTGTTGGTTGAATTGGTGCCTTGAATAAATAAATTATTATTATGAGGTATCTAGTCTAAAAAAATATAACAATGCTGTTAAAAGTCAAGCCACTTGAGCCAAGAATGATATATTTTCCTATTACGCCTATAGGCCACGTAGTGATATAACTCTGATAAGATAATACAATGAATCTTACCTTTGCTTTTTTCTGTGTGTTTCTATTATTTAATTACTTCTTTTTTGCCTGTTTTATTTTGTTTTGTTATTGTGTGTTCTCATAAATGCTTTCTTTCTTTATTTCTTTCTTATTACAGTCCAGCAAAATGACTCGACAACGCGCATGCCGCACAGCAATGCTGAATATTATAAAACTACGTTTACCTTCAGATTTAAGTGAGTACTTAAGCAATATTCAAGAAGTAAGTTTTAAGTTTAGTTATTACGAAGTCTCGAGAGTAAACAGAGAACGCCTCAACTCTCTGGAACATAAGCCCTGGATTAGCATTAACGGCAAGTTTCGACAGAAAGTCTTATTTTAAGAGCTATTATGGAAATTCTCAATTTTAAACTTTATTTAAACACTTTCAATTTAATTGTAATCATGTTGTATCAGGCAAGTTGAATTTTAAATATTGATGATAAAAAATAAGCTCTTGGTTAAAAAAAAAACAGAAAGTAAGCAGAGATATAGAAAAAACACTGACTCAGCCTTAATTAATACGCGTTCAAAATGTTCTGCAATACAGCGAATTTAACTGGCTTGGCGGCTTAGCCTTATTAAAGCCCTCCGCGTTCAAATCTCATGATAATAATCTTAAGAATAATTATGTTCATCATAATTTTTATGGCACAGAGCTTCATTTAAAATGGGGAAGGAATATATAATGTTTTAAATGTTAAGGCGAAGGGGTTATTGGACATAAAATTTGTGTGTATATCTAAAATTGTTTGGACCATATTTGTTCGTTGTCAAAGTAGTGACGCCTATTTAAAAAGTTTATATGTTCTATGTTAAACGAGTGACATTAGTTTTGTTAGGGCCTTCAATAAAACTATGTGTAGTGGACTGTATGATATGTATTAAACGTTAAGACAAATGAATTATAAGGTCGTATTTCGAACTACAAATATAAAATGCGTGAGCGCGGATTGTGCGTATGATAGTTGGTACGGCACTGAGCCGTCAGTAGCTCGGTCGGCGGCGCGGAGCGGGGCGACGCACCGTTATGATCCGCCCGCGCCCCGCTGTCTCGGTCATCGGCCGCTCCATGCTCCCCACGTTGAAGATTGCTGGTCTTCAAGTCACTGCTGCTGAGGCAACGGGCAGATAGTATTAAAGGCCCGTCTCTGCAAGCCCCTGCGTGTGCGGATATCGGCGACCCTGGTGATTCCGTCGCTGCCTGGTATAACTCGGATGACTCGTCCCATGGGCCACATGAGAGGAGGAGAGGCCTTGTCCTTGATAAGGACAAGCGCTCCTTCCTTGAGTTCCCCTCCAGTAGAACGCAGCCATTTGGATTTCTCCTGAAGCCATAAAACATACTCATGTGAGAAGCGACTCCAGAAGTGCTGCTTCAGACTCTCGATGCGCTCGAACCGTTTGAGCGAAGAGACGTTGGCGTTCGTGACCTGTGGATGGGGCACCATCAGTAAAGATCGCCCAATGAGGAAGTGTGCTGGAGTAAGAGGAGTGAGGTCGGTTGGATCGTTGGAGAGTGGAGTCAAAGGTCGAGAGTTTAAAATGGCTTCGATTTGAATGAGGCAAGTAGCCATTTCTTCGAAAGATAAATGAGTTAAGCCTAAGACGCGTTTAAGATGATGCTTTGTGGATTTAACTGCTGACTCCCATAATCCACCAAAGTGAGGAGTATATGCAGGTATAAAAGAAAAGCTAATACCTGTGTCTATACTACTCAGTTCCAAATCCTGTGAAAGTAGTTTCGCTAGTTCATGGAAGGCTCCAACGAAGGTAGTCCCGTTGTCCGAGAAGACGTTGCGTGGCTTCCCCCGCCGAGCAATAAAGCGGTTAAGAGCTGCTAAGAAGGCTTCCTTGGTCATGTCTGAAACTAACTCTAGGTGAACAGCTCTTGAGGCCAAGCATACAAAAACACATATGAAACACTTTATCAGTCTGCAGCCTCTACCCTTGCGGTCAGCAATCATGATCGGTCCGGCGTAGTCAACACCTGTGTCTAAAAAGGGGAATTCAAGATGCAATCGCTGCACTGGAAGATTGCCCATGACGGGTTGAATTGTGTTCCCTTTTATTCGCGTACACTTCACACAATTATGTGTGACCTTTCTGGCAAGATTTCTACCGCCAATAGGCCAATAGTGATGACGAATAGAGGTTAGCAATAATTGAGGTCCTGCATGAAATAATTTTAAGTGATACATATTAAATATTAAGATGCAAATGTGGTTAGCACTGGATAGTAGTATAGGATGTTTAACATTGTAGTCATAATAGGAGTTATTAAGTCTGCCACCTACTCGAATGATGTTATTATCATCAAGAAAAGGTGATAGAGATAGGAGTTTGTTTTTATGCGGTAATGATTTGCCTTGTTTAAGTAGGTTGTATTCATCAGGAAATGATTCTCTTTGGCTAATTTGTAAAATAATGTTTAAGGACGTGTTTAATTCCAACAATTTAATTAAACCTACGTTGCGATAATGTTTACTTACTTTACAATTATTTATGAATCGAATTATGTAAGCAACAATTCGTTGTAACTTACTAAATATAGAGCATCTTGTAAAAAGTATACTAATTGGGTTGTCATTTTCATTTAAGACGTGAAAGGTTTTAATTGTCTCTGGTAAAGTGGAGATAGCCTTATAATTAGGTTGCGGGAATTGAGGCCAAAAACAATGATCTTGCTGAAGAAATGACGGCCCTGCCCACCACAAGGAAGACTGACCTAGCTGGTCAGCTCCTAATCCTCGTGATACGAGGTCTGCGGGATTTTCAGCTGAAGGAACGTATCGCCACGTACTGTCACCCAAACTATCCTGAATTTCGGAGATTCTATGACGGACGAATGGTTTCAGCTGAGTAGGTGATGATGATAACCAACAGATGACAATTGTTGAGTCACACCAAAATACGGAAGAGCTGAATTTCAGTGTAAGTGACTGTTGTACCTTCAGATACAATCTAGTACCAAGAAGAGCTGCGCACAGTTCCAATCGAGGCATGGTGGTAGGTTTTAATGGGGCTACCTTACTTTTGGACGTGAGCAAATGTACATGAACCGAGCCTTCAGCATCAATGCGTACATACACGCAGGCGCCGTAGGCTCGCTCAGACGCATCTGTAAACACATGTAATTGTAAGTTCGTAGGCGATTCGCACGATATCCACCGTGGAATATCTATGTTATTTAAAAAAGGTAGAGAGTTTTGAAACTCTTCCCATGATCTTTGAATGTTAGACGGCACAGGTTCATCCCATGAACATTTGGCTACCCATAGCTGTTGCATGATTAGTTTAGCTCCAACAATGCACGGCGCTACAAGACCTAACGGGTCAAATATTTGCGCTATCGTAGACAAGATACATCGCTTTGTAATTTTGTTAGATTTAATTAGGTTAATGGAAAATGAAAATGTATCATTTATGCATTTCCAATTTAAACCTAACGTTTTAGACATCGCTTGAGCATTAAGCTCTACATAAGTGTTGTTGTCACATGTATTGTTTAAAGCTAACAAAACCTCTGGGGCGTTGGAGTTCCATTTCCGCAATTTGTATTTAGCTAATTGGAGAGTAGCAATGACCTGACGACACTGTGAAATCGTACTTTCAGTAGTTGTAGAGCCTGATAAGTAATCATCGACGTAAAAGTCATGTTTAATTGTGAATTGAAGGTTGCTATCTGGACAATCATCGGCTAGTTGAATAAGGCACCTAGTTGCAAGGAAGGGCGCAGATGCCGTGCCATAAGTAACTGTATTTAGAACATAAGTTTTTATTGGCTCGTTAGGCCTGTCTCTCCAAATCACTTGCTGTAGAGAACGTTGTTCAGGGACAATGAGATGTTGCCTATAAAATTGTTCGATATCCGCCGACACAGCAACTTTGTGCTGGCGGAAGCGCAAAAGAATTGATTCCAAATCATCTTGAAGAGAAGCTCCCACCATTTGAATGTCATTGTACGATTTACCGGAAGTAGTCGCTGCAGAGGCGTCAAAAACTACACGAAGTTTAGTAGTGGTGCTTGACTCCTTCATAACACAATGATGTGGAAGATAGTATGAAGATTCTGAAGAGTTAGAGTCACAGGTATTATTGTTTTCAGTCATGTGACCTAGCCGTATATACTCTTCCATAAAATCAACATACAACCTTTTAAGACCTGGATTTTTTTGTAAGCGACGTTCTAGCGAAAGAAAACGATTTCTAGCCATTGTAAATGAGTTGCCTAATGTATCTGGCGACTCTTTGAGGGGAACAGTAACCACAAACCGACCGTCAGGGTTGCGGTAAGTGGTGTCCACGAAAATTTTTTCACACCGTCTCTCTTCAGGAGTGAACTTATGTTTTGAAGGGATTGTATCAAGTTCCCAGAAACGAGATAAATCTGTAAGTGTGTGATCTGTAAACATGCAGACGGGTGAATTAGGATTGCTAAGTTTTATGAAACTGCCTGAAATCAACCAGCCCAACCTTGATTCGAACAAGGTGGGTTTATTCTTTCCTAAACTGATACGATTCGCGCCAAGAACTTCCCAAAATACTTGTGCACCGACTAAGATATCGATACCTGAAGGATGATTGTAAGTGGGATCGGCAAGACGAATGCCAGTAGGTATTTGTATGTACCGAGTGTCAACGTAAGTTGATGGTAGATTAGATGTAATTTTAGGTAGGACGAAACATTGTATACCTATTTCGTAAGACCTATCTATAGATTGTAGTTTGAATCTACATGACTTCGAACAATTAGTAGCCTGACTATTTATACCCCGTACTTGAGAGATTGTATTGTAGGTATAAAGGTTCAGCTTACTGCATAAATTTTCGCAAGCGAAGTTTGCCGTGCTTCCGTTATCCAGCAAGACTCGCGCGCGGTGGAGCTTTCCGTTGGCGTCCGCCACATTCACAAGCGCTGTGGACAGTAACACAATGTTTGTTTCAGAAGTGTCATTTAATGTAAGTGCTACATTTTGAGAGGTAGACTCTTGTGGTGCACTCTCAACGTGTAACAATGTGTTGTGATAAAGACGACAGTATTTACAAGGTCCCAATTTACATTTAGAAACGTTATGCCCTGGACGAAGACAATTGATGCATACTTTGAATTCATGAGCCTTTTTTATTCTCGTATTTATTGGTAATTCTCTAAAATTAGGACACGAAAATAATAAATGTGATTGATTACATAATTGACAAGGCAAAGGTTTATTAGATTTGTAAGTGTTGTTAGTATTGTTAGTATTAATTAAAAAACTTTTAGGTTTAGTATTATTAGAAGTTTGTACATTTTGCACTCTAGCAACCTTGGATTCCTCTAATGTTTCGAGTAAATCTGCCCGACTGCTGAGAAACGAAATGAATACTGGTAGAGTAGGTGGTTCCAACATAGAGTTACGGTGTTGCTCCCATTCTCTATTTGTAACTTGATCGAGCCTTCCCGTCATAATATAAATAATTAACGTATCCCAATATTGAACAGGTTGATCTAATGTTGCTAAAGCTCTTAAATTTTTGTTAGTTACATCAACTAGGTGTCTTATCGACTTACTTGATTCCTTTACAAATGCATCAATGTTAAATAAAGCTTGGACATGATTATTAACAAGCAGCCTCTTATTGTCGTAACGCTCACAAAGCAACTTCCAGGCAGCTTCGTAATTCTCAGATTTGAAGTCAAGGTTGTTGATTATCAAAAGAGCACTACCCCTTAGCGAAGCTCGAAGGTAATGTAATTTATTAATTCTGTCAATAGATTGGTTTTCATGAATAATGGAAACAAAGGTATCACGAAACTCTAACCAGTCATGATAACTGCCCGAAAATTTCGGCAAATCAATCTTAGGTAAACGAACAGTACTGTGTTTGTGTATGCCATGGCAAGAGCTCACCTCGGATGGAATATCTGCGGCCAACTGCTTGCGTGAATTGTTGATAAGCTGCCGAGCGGAGGCCACCAAGCTGCAGTACAGAGTGTCGAACTCTTCGCGCTCCGCATATTGCTCTTCGGGGTTGTCCGCCAATGTCTCCAATTCATCCTGTAAGGTGTCATATTTTTCATATAAGCCTTCAAAAGTAGTAAGCCTATATTCAATTTCCATAACTTGAACTTCACTCAACTTCTCACATGATTTGGACAGCTGAATGTAGTTAGAAAAAACTGTAAGCTTAGCTTTAATTGAAGCTCGTTTTTTTACTAAAGCTTTAAATTGTGCGTCAGACATCTTTTCGATCAGCAATAATTAAGTAGGTATTATAATGTATAAATAAATAAGCTACAATAGGCAAGTTTCATAGAAAAGATAAGCAAGTATTGCGAAATAAACTTTGCTACGTAAAAATATAAGGCGCTATAAATGTGAGTAATAAGCTGGTACCCGAATACAAATTAACTGAGAATACTATTATTTAAAAATAGTGAACAATAAACTGTGAAAAAGCGATGAATTATTCAATGCTAATAAAAATAATAATAATAATAACGGTTTTTTTTTTTAACTACATGAATCCATAAGGTAGGTAAAAAAATAACGGTTATACGTTATAACAAAATTAAAAACATTGCCCGAAAAGTGCACTGATTTAAAATAAATAAAGGATTGATTTTAGGAAAATGAAGGGAAAGTAATATTGGAACGATCTCACGGTTTTATGCCATCCACAAGGTAATGATGATCACGCCGAGATGCCAATAATATTGATGCGCGGCACCAATGCTGGAAGTGTTTTTTCCTTTCTTGTTGCACGAATCAGTTGGTACTGTTGAATGATGAGTGATGTACTCGCAGCCGCAGTTGTAAGTTTGAAACTCCTGATGATCCTCCAAGTGATGCCCGACGGGGTGGATGGCTGAAGGCGGTTGATCCGAAGACCTCCAGAACGCAGTCCACGACGACCCGAAGAAGGCAGGCACGACGACAAGCAGGACTCAGACCACGATGTTAAAACCTCAGGATAACGACCGCTGTTTCCGTTAGCCGTTAACTTTCAAATTCCTTTGTCTACCAAGGCGCTTTGTTCTCTTCTTTTTACGGTGGAAGGACCAAATGTTAGGGCCTTCAATAAAACTATGTGTAGTGGACTGTATGATATGTATTAAACGTTAAGACAAATGAATTATAAGGTCGTATTTCGAACTACAAATATAAAATGCGTGAGCGCGGATTGTGCGTATGATAGTTGGTACGGCACTGAGCCGTCAGTAGCTCGGTCGGCGGCGCGGAGCGGGGCGACGCACCGTTATGATCCGCCCGCGCCCCGCTGTCTCGGTCATCGGCCGCTCCAGTTTTCTTATTGTTTTTCAGGCTATGGACACCTCACTTATACAGATAGTTATTTGCTAATAGCAAGGTAATACCTCAAAAGTCGTAAGAGATCGTTTTGTACAATTTCAAGCAAAACTATAAACAAGAAATGTTTTATACCATAACTAAATGTTATATGACACCTTCATATAAGATACAGGTATGGTATAAACTAGTGTTTGGGCTCAGGGTCCCTACTTTTGCGTTTGAAATAAAGCTATTAAATTAAAAATAAGAACAACCATGTGTATTACAATTTCTGCATAGAGAGTTAAATTAACTAAAATATTTAAGAGAACACGTAACGAGGTCAATGTCGGTGGATAGCTAGGAGATGCTTTGGCGGGGCGGCTCGTCAGAGCGCAGCGCTCGCGAAACCAGTTCCGAGGACTTGATGCCCCCGTAACCCTCACCCCTAGCGGCCACGACATCCAGGGGGGCCTTGAAGGCACCAGTCTTCAAAGTGTCATCTTATTCATCCAATAAGGGAAGGAGATACACCTCGTCTATAAAATGCCAGTGATTGTAGCAACATCCGCGGTGGGGTGTATTGTCTTCCTTCATCAGTACCAGGTCTCCTACTTGAAGTTGCCTGCCAGGAGCCTGCCATTTGGTCCTCTGCTGGAGCTCTGTCACATACTCCATGTGCCACCGCTGCCAAAAATGCTGCCTCATGGACTCTAGTAATCTAGTAATCTGTCCAAGCGGTTTTCGTTAATGCCCTTCAGGCAGGACGCTGGCACCAAATTGAGTGCGCGGCCGATGAGGAAGTGACCTGGAGTGAGAGGATGGAAATCGTTAGGCGAGGAAGAAAAATGACACAATGGCTGTTCCAGATAGATTCTATTTGACTAAACATTGTAGTTGTAACATTGTAACAATTCCTCAAAAGTCAAATGACTATTGCCTAAAATTTTTTTAAATTTTTTTTCAGTTAGCTTTATTTTTGTATTAAAATGCAGGACCGTTCCACCACATCTCTAAACTATATAATTTGCCAGTATCCACTCCGCGCGAAGAGAAAACCGCGGGGTTTAAATTTGTAGGAACGTGACGCCATTGTGAGCCTTCGGTCAACTCTAAAATTTTAGACGTTCTGTTAGATACAAAGGTATTTAATTTAGTATGACTAGTTTGCAACCAAGCTAAAACAATAGTCGAGTCTGTCTAATAGTAAGCATTACATATCTGGCAGTGCAGGGCGGCAACGACCGCAGCGGTGAGCTGAGCACCGAGCACCGCAGCGCATAACTCGAGACGAGGGATTGTAGTTGGTGTAGCGGGGCTAACGCGTAACTTCGCGCACAGCAACCGCACCACTACCTTACCTTTATCGCTTATAGATTTTAAATAAATACAACTTGCGTAGGCGCTGGCGCTGCTATCACAAAAACACGTACTTCTATATAATTTGGCGAGTCGCAAAGCATATTGCGGGAAATACGTATAGAATTGAGAGCGGACAACTAATTAATTGCAAATCGTTGCTATGCCTTATGGGATTAGGTATGGGTTCGTCCCAATCTAATTTAGCTAGCCATAACCTTTGTATTAAAATTTTTGGAATTATTATAAATAAGCAAAGTTGACCTATGGGATCGTAAACAATATCGTTCTTTTAGTAGGTGTGTCGAATCTAGCTGTATATTGTATAGGAAAATGAACAATATCGGCTGAGGAATGCCAACCTTCGCCTAGAATATGTGAAGAAGAACTAAAATTCAAATTCCTTCAGGATTAGATCCTTGATCATCGTTTAGAATTGAAGATGAATTTGATCAAAATTTACGTAGCGGGAAACAAGCAGTAGATAAAATCCGTTTGATTGAATTTTAAATATATCTTTAGAATCTGAACCCGTGAGCAAATCATCGACTAGAAAATCGTTTTGAATAATTGATTTAATTTTAGGATCATTGCTGTCCTGTCCTAACTGCCATAAACAGCGCGTACTTAAAAAACTAGCACTAGAATAACCTTATACGAAACTGTATTTAATCTAGTGTTTGTAAAGGCTCATTTTCATTGTTGCACCACAGAATTAATTGCAAGTTACGATCACATTCTTGAACCAATATCTGACGATACATTTATTCAATGTCGCCAGATAGCACATATGTATAAGTAAGAAATCCAAGTAAAATTAAAAAAAACGAGCCTTGTATTGTCGGTCCAACCATCTGTACCTGTACCATCTGTATAAACCGAGTAACCAGATGTGGTAGGTGCATTAAATACAACTATCGCTATACAACACTATACTACAAAACTATCACCTAATTTAATTTGCTCAGAACCGATTAAATGCCAAAAAATTTCTGCACCGAGAAAAATATCCACAGGCGCAGGCTTGTTAAAGTAAGGATCGGCGAGTTCGATATTTCGAGGTAATTTAAATCGTTTCAAATCAATATATTTTTGCGGCATGTTGCCTGAAATAGTTTTAAATACCAAACAAGAGAAATTGTAATTGACTTGATTGTTATATTTAGATTTAAGTCTAATGAAACAACGAGCAGGAGTGCCCGATAGAGGATATACAATTATATTTGTTGGAATTAAATTAACAATATGAAGTAGATCCCTAGCGTTGTAACCAAAAGTGGTATTTTTAGCGTTTTGGTAGGTTGATACTGCACGCTTGAGAAGCGTGAGAGAGTTATGTGAGAATCAGTTAGAGGGAAGCAACAAAAATGGAAAATGAAAAGTAATAAACGGGCCTCTGACCGTTACTGTTAGGCTTTTGCTAGATATATACAAACGTTCAAAAATTGTGGATATATTTTATTTGATTTGCTTAAAGCAAAAAAGCTTAAACGATTTTTTACGTTTCCAGGCTCAGGTAGCTTATAAATACAATATCAGACCGCTTTCCTTTCTAAATAATTTACCTTAACCCAAAGGTCTATATTACACCGTGAGCCAGTAAAGTATTGGCTCTTTGAATCCAATGGTTACCACCTAGAAAAGCAATCCACTACACCTGGTTTTATTAAACTTTATTTATTTTTGTTCATGTATGGTTGTGGAGATGGAAATTGATAGAAATTAGTGTAGTTCGTTACCTGTTGTAAGCTACTCTTAATAGATATCTTAATAATACTAATATACAATGAAAGTGAAATTATTTCGAAGGCTTGTCTACAATCTGGCAACCCGCAGTAGGCCAGCGTGATGGACTATTAATTGCCTGCCCTTAGTTGGCATGTGGAATTATTTGTGGGCCCCGTGGTGGTGGAGGACGAGGCGGAATGGTTACGGAGCGCGTTATCGCAGGTTTGCAATGCGTCAATGCCCCGTGCCAGGCGTCGTCCCCCCAAGCCCCAAGTGTACTGGTGGTCCACGCAACTGCGTGCAGCTTGTGTGGTCGCACGACGCCAGTACACCAATTACAGGTGGTGGCGGATGCGGGATGAGAGTGTGATTGCACTCCTGCATGCTTTCTTCAAGGAGTCCCGGCGGTATTTGAAGGCAGCGATCGGCAGGGCTGAGATCCTAGCCGTTAACCGCCGTACAGGTTGCTAATGTGCAAACTTTGCCCCTGGGTACACCCACTCACGTGAAGTCTCCAGCCGCAAATCCTGGACAGAGTCCTTGCTGCACTGTTTTCGCGGACGGGGGACCATCCCAGTCCCCCCATGATGCCTTCGGTTTCCGTGGAGCCCGGCTCTGTGTGGGCCGACAACGCCCTGACTCGCAGCAATATCGCCCGTTTGACGCGAGTCCAGCGGGGGATGGCAATCAGGGTGGTACGGGGATATCACACGATCTCGGGTGAGGCATCTTGCGTGCTGGCGGGTACTTTTCCCTAGGACTTGGAAGCGAGAGCCCTCGCGTCGCTCTACGAGTGGCGCGTGGAGGCGTCCAAGCCAGGGGTTACCCGCCTGCACTGCAGGAACTGGAGGGGCACAGAGCTGAGCTGCGCCAACGGGCTACCGAAGCGTGGGAGTCCAGGCTGGCATTTCCGAGCGCCGGACTCTGGACTATTGAGGCAGTTCGTCCGGTCTTCCAGCAGTGGTTGGGTAGACCCAGATCCCAGATCAGTCATTTTATTATTTATCATCTAAGAACTTTTATTTCAAAAGATTTCGAAAAAAAGCTTTTATTAAATAAATATTGCTCCAAATTGCACTTTTGATCGTCAGATTTATTTGAATCACATCAACAGAGATATCTTCTTTTGTTTTCGACCTCAAACTCAAAGTATTACTTAGTGATATAACATAACTGATAAAACTTAGCAGAACCCCTTATCCTATACTACTATTAAGCTAAACTTTTGTGTTGCGACAGTGAAACTGAGTCTCTTATCAAACCTTAACTTGTAGGGAGAGAGGTTTGTTTGTCACGAATTAACCTACAAAAAACTATCTTTGTTTAGAAATTATAACAAACAGCGCCAAAGCACTCTATGTGAGCCATATCATCTCGAAGACAAAACAGATTTTCAACTTATTTAAAATTTTATGAATTGATCCTTGTCGCGGGATATAATAGTCGTATACGCTATGATAATGTACTTTTTACAGCCAAGCGGTATAGTGGGTAGTAGCCCTGTCTCATAGGCCGGAGGTCCCATAGCTTTGGGAGCCGTTGGCAAAAGCTTCGAAAATATAATTATTACCTAAATGTTAATATTTTCGAAGCTTCACATTTCCGCAGACTATGTTATTATTTGTGCCTATGTTTAGTATTTGTGTTTTATTAAAATGACTATATGTAAACTTTAAGAAATAATAGTTATTCCCATGTTAGCCTGTTTTTGTAATATTTATGCCGAGATAGTACATCTAAGACGCGCGCATGTATACATGATTTATCTGTAACTCATAACGGTAGTTACATCACTCAATTTGAGCTAAACATTTTCTTGTGTGCCTCATTGAGTTGATGTGCACTCGGCGGAGGCTGTACCTCAGGGATCGCTTGCGCGTTGTTGAGTGTTTTGTAGGCGCCCTGCATACTATAGGACGACAATACTAAGGTGAATCTTAGGCGGCACCAACGCTCTTGACTGTACCGATAAAGATTAATTCGCCGAAGCAATCTGAGGAATTCAAGACCGTTGACGTGAACGATATCTTACGTTCGTGCTATGTTTTAATTGTTAAGTAACGTTACAGATGCGCATTTACTTATTATACATATTTTTAACTACCCTTTATTCCAGCTTTGAAAGGTATATGTTATAAAGATATTTAGTGTATGCTATTGTTGGACGATACATTCATAGATTATTTAAAGTACTTTTAAGTACAATAATATTTTCGCACATTAATTAACTTTAATTTGTAGTTAGGATGTACTGCATAATGGCTGAGTGCTATGACTTTATTTTGATTTTTAGCTCATTTTCAAATAAAGTACATAACAGACATCTTATTAAACTGTTAAGAATTTATATGTTAGAAAAAATTGTAAACGCAGCATCAAGGTTTGGCCTTGATGACGTCCTATGGTTAATCTTTTAAGCGATTTTTAAAGTTTACCCCGAAGATTGAATATATCCGGAGACATTACTTATAAGGGTTTACATTTCTTTACTTTTGTAGATAAATCTTTATTTGAAGACGTAAAGATATCGCCTTGTTTTAAAAGTCTAATGAGTTTTGTGAAGTGCAAAAAGCAATTTACCGTGAATTGTTTTGTAGAAAACAGCTCTTTGTTTGTCTTTTTTATTAATATTTTATTTGAATAACTTGTTCTTCTATATCTAGGTTATACTACTGAATTGTTGGTTGCTATATCTTTGATAAATAAAAAGAAAAATTTCTTCTGTATCTAAAATAGGTTTAATTCTGTCAGAGTTTATTGGTTAAATGTAAACAAACAAAATGTTCCCCTTTTATACAATTATTTGAAACATGCCTTGATACTGACATGGTAACAATCCTACCTTGTTTCAAATTAAGGAAAAAAGTAGTTATGCAAAAATTAGAGCAAAGCAAACTTAAATCACCTTCAAAACATGCTTTGCTCTGCAAGGCATCATACCTCTGCACAGACAACCTCTTACGCTATGTTATCCACGTTAAATTGAACTATTGAGTAAGATTAATTAAGTACCTGATTGTTTATAATAAATAGATTATCGACGACGGGATTTTCATATATGTGTTTGTATTATTATCATTTACAACTTTGTTTAACGTAGAAACCAAAAAAGAAAAGTATGTATTATATCTTACAAATGTTGTAATAACGCATTAAAAAGTGAGTTGTTTTATATTAAATAATTAGATATATATTTCTGTCTTTCTGAAGCATGGAACATGGACCGATGAACCGAATTTTAAGCGGTCTTCTATGTTTGAATTTGAAAGTGTTCTTAGCGATATTTTTTATAAAAACTGACTCTGCCATTTCAATGTAATGAATATTTTTTTCTATCGGGGTATTTAATTTGTTTTAAAATTACTTGTGTGTTATGATTCATAATCTTATCTGCCATTATGTTGTTTTCATCATATTTTTATTTTTCATATTTTGTACAAACAAATTAATTGCATACTGGTTTGAAATTTTTTAAAGTATTTCTGTAAGTACAAATTAATATTAAATTTTTACACCTGTACCTTGGTTACGCCTTATCACATCATTATAGTTATAATAATAATTTAACTCATTTTACTAATGGCACGTTTAAGTTTAATTCACGTCTTAGCGACATCTCCCAGTGTCTTACAACCATTGATTGATTAAATGCGAAATGTTAACTGTCGTTGTCAGTTTTACAAACACGTACGTATTATATTAATATTAATTGGAATTAGCAGTCGCTTGGACATCAAATGAAATTAAAACTTAGGAATTTAGAACGGTTTAGTTGTTAGTTTTTCGAACAAAGGAAACAAAATAAAATATACCCTCACACCTATTATTACCTTTATCTTGAATTTCGATACAAATTTTTAGTAGTGTATCCAGCAAAACGGCCACGTAAATTTATAAATAATGGCAGGACACCGAAGGGCTGGGTTTGTTGACGATTCATCAATAACCACAAGTACACGGTAAGAGGACTCTTCAATTAGGTACTACGTTTCGGAAAAAGAGAGATATAGGAAATACACGTAACCTTAAGGCTGTAACTTATTTAGCGCAACTTTTAGCTTGAGCGGTCCAACGTGGCAATTCTGGCCACTCTATATACAAAATAACGTAGGCGTTGTACTGCGCGATCTCTAATATACAATTTGCTGCGTAATTACTAAATTTTTTTTTATATTATTGCACAGGAACGATTTAGTTCATTGTACCTTCACATCTTAGAAGGCTTGAAACTATCTGCCCTTGTTCAATAATTAACCAATAAAGTAATGCATACCATTTATGTATTTTATGGTATAAATAACCACCTTTTTAATAAATCACAATAAAAAGTTATTTCAACAATATAAATATAACACATTTATAAAAGAGGATTTCTGTACATGAAAGTTTATTATATCCAAGAAATGTGAAAATAAGCTACAAAAGCCTTAATATTTATAATGACAAGTTACAAGAGGCATATATCTATGTAATCCTATTAGAGGGGTATTGACATTTATTACAATACATATAAAAACCATGTAAAGAAGCCGCAAAATGTATTATAATAACATGACAATAAACTTAATTTGACATTATTTCAGATAAAATATTATACAATTAGAACCCTGTGCGTTTGAATCCACAGAATCCGCCTAAATCTTAATTCTGCTGGTATTCACATTGATAGATTGGAAGCATTACAAAGGCGTTTTTTACGTAACTTAAGCACTAAGTTCGGTATGAGGCGCAAATAACCACTGACGACCGAGTGGTGTAGTGGTAAGTAGCCCTGCCTCATACGCCGAAGGTCCCAGGTTCGAGTCCTGGCCGGGGCATTCATTTATGTGATGAACACAGATGTTTGTTCTCGGGTCATGGTTGTTTGTATTTATATATGTATGTTTATTCTGGGTTCCCCCCTAGTTCGCTGTATGGTCATCCATAACACAAGCTCTGCTTACTTTGGGGCCATACAGTTGGTGTGTTTGTCTGGGGATTTAAAAAAAAAAATCAACCTATCAAGACCGACTCACCTTCTTCAGAGCAAATACGTTCTATCTAAGAACTAACTGTGCTGTATAAAATCTTCAACAAATGGGATGTTATGGATCTACTGAGCCATGTTACGCTGAGAGTTGGGGGTAGTAAAAGGTTGCCAAAATTGTTTGATCTACCATTTTGTAGTAACAACGTCACATATAATGATCCGTTGTTTCATATGTGTAGAGCTTACAATAAAAAATGCAATGATTTAGATATATTTTCTCGACATTTACATGCTTACCGTAAAGTTGTATTAAAAAATAATCTATTCATGTGATTTATGTGTAATTGTTATTATAAGTTTGTGTTAACCTACATAAAAGATACAAATTTAAAGATAAAAGATTTATATATTATTGTTATAATAATACGAGTAACTGCGAATGCTGTGCGTAGCAATTATCTGTGTGCAGTTTATGTTTTATTATGTTTTATTTAGTTTATAAGTTGAAAATCTAATGTATTAAATTGTAAACTGTAGTTGTGCCAAGTAATAAATAAATAAATTTCTGCATAAAATATAGCCAGCTTCCAAATGGTTGAACAAAAGTGAAAACCGTTTGGTAGTTTTAGAGTTTATCCTTTACACATAAGCAATATAAATATTAATAAATCCGCAGTCAATCACACCAACTGTATGGGCCCAGAGTAAGCAGAGCTTGTGTTTTGGAGGACCCTACAGCGAACTGAGGGTAACCCAGCATACACAAAGTCCCGTGCAAAACACCGCTCCGAACACCACGTTTGGACCGGGCTCCGTCTTTTAAAAATTGCCAAAGTGGCCAAAGTTCGCGTATCAAAGTGTTCTATATGTCAAAAGATGTGTCTCGTCGAGATATCCAACGACGTATAAAAAGTGATTGTGCAGTATCTGTGCGAAGTACAATAGTGAAAAAAACTCAAAAACCACTAAAATAAAGTGTAATTTCAGACAGTTTTCGTGAGTTTTACCAACATTTTTATCGTGAACCCACCTAGTGTTACACACCATCAGGTGCACAAGCGCCGCCCGCACATCCGGGCCAAAAATGGCAAAAATTTTTCTCCGAAAATATACTTTCAGTGCACCAGTGTTATACATCAAAAGACGCGCCGTTTGCCAAAAAAAAATAGACACTTTAACCTTGGCAATCGGTGCATTCTACGAGGCACCATCACCGAAAAACTCCAAATTTGAAAAGCCGCGTAAAATTTTTATACAGTTTTTTACAATTTCTACCCCAACAAAATCGACCCCCCCCCCCTTAAGATCTGTGTGGAATCGCCTGACGCAGCACCGGACCAAATTTCAAAATTTTCTGCTGGAAAACAAGCAAGCAGCAAGGGAAATACCATTTGCGCCAAGTGGCTGACGCAACAGCCTTTCTTTGGAACGGCACCTTCTAGCCTCGATCTAACAACGGATTTGAGGTCGTTGGGGTGCCCGGACCACAACACTACTCCGGCACTGGACCTGGAGCCTCCAGGTGCTGCTGCAGCTCCCATATGCAGAAATTGGTTTCCGTGAGGTGAATCTATGCCCATAAACTTTAAACTTTCAATCCCTCCCAGTGCTAAACTACCGTAAACAATAGACAATAACATCCCACCCCATAACATCAGTGCCAAACTTTAGAATTTTAACTTTAACCATCCCTGTGAAAAGTAACTATAAGTGAAAATACACCCCCGGATGCCATTAACAAATAAGTTTGCGGAGCTCGTAGTGCCCAAACCGTGCGTCGATTCGCCGAACTTTGGGCAACACACCCAAGTAGCTGCCCATCAGCCCCGAAATCTAGAATTCTGACCTTCCCGGGTGAATAACTCCTCAGGGAAGGGTCACACAGGAGCAGGAGTCACTTCAATAGAAAGAATTCACCACAACCCCGCCCCCAAATTTTCAGAAATTCTTTCTCTTTTTTTTTACTTTTTAAATCCCCACACCGCCGAGATGTCTTCAGAGGCAGCCACCACTGCCCCGCTGACCACCCCGGCCGATCCCGATTCTGAACCCATCACCCAACCCACCCCAAACCGCAACTTAGAGGACCATATATCAAAGATCAACATCCTAGTGAAAACTATCACCGAGGTGCTGAACGCAGGGAAGAGCGTCACCGCCCTAAATAAACATAAAATAAGTGCTGCAGCCGAGGAAATCCGCCTCACCACGGAGCTCCTATCAAAAATCATCGTTCCGATGACCCAACTCCAGCCCAGCCAGCTGGCCCATATCGGCCATGAAATAAAAAAACTGCGTCAAACAAGAAATAGCTAAACTGAGATCAACGAACCCACTATCTTCAAACCCTCCCCGCGCCAACGGCGGTGCCAACGCCGCCAACGTAGCCCACCAACCTACAACCTTCGCGCAGGCTCTAAGGAAGGCCCCTACGGGTACCCCCTCACAACCACCAGCGCCGATACCGCTCAGACCGGCAATCGTGGTCACCGCCGCGAACCCCGGGACGAGGGAAGAAACCATAAGTGCGTGGCGCCAAAGCATCAGCTTCCGCCAGGCGGGATACGCCCCCCTCCGAGTTCAACCAATCTCGAAAAACAAGCTGCAAATTGAATTCGACCGGCCGGAGCAAACGGACGACGCACTCAGACGAACCTACCAGAGTACACTCATCAAGGCGGAGCCTGCCAGAACCATTAAGCCTTTGGTAATCCTGAAAGGGATAACCAAAGACGTCAATGCAGCAGACATCCCGGAAATTATTAGGACCCAAAACCCCTCCCTAGCCGCACTCATGGGAGACAACAGCAGCGCCAATATAGCTCTAAGATTTAAAAGAAATAACCGTAATGAAAAATTATACAATTGTGTTTTCAGTGTAGACCCCAAACTCCACAGGGCTATGGTTGAAGCCTCCAGAGTCGCCATAGACCATCAACGCATACATGTGAGTAATTTCAGCCCTTTCTTACAGTGTCACAAGTGCCTCCAGTTTGGTCACACCCAAAACAAATGCTCAGCCACAATACACCCATGCTCTCACTGCGCCTCAACCACTCACAACATCACCACGTGCCCTAACACCAAGACACCCAACAAAGCCAACTGCTACAATTGCACCTCACACAATCGCAACCATCAAACCACCCTAGACACCAATCACACCACTACCTCTCCACAATGCACACGCCTTAACTATATGCGAACCAAGATCGAGCAATGCACGGATTATGGTTATTAACACCAACTTCCGCATAATTCAGTGCAACACCGATAGATCCAGACACAGTTTCGAGGAGCTAATTAACTCGTTTCTGGCTGGAGGCTATGACTTGGCCTTAGTGTAGGAACCGTACATCGGAGCCGGCACTGAGGTCAAGAACTGGGCGGGAATCTCCATCTTCCAGTTCCCGAAAGGAAGTGAAGTTAAGGCTTGCATACTGGCAAAACCCGGACGTGGTACTATCATGGGCCTTACACAATACTCTTCATCCAACCTGGCAGTAGTGAAGCTCACAGACCCACACAACAGACACACCCTCATAGCCTCTGCATATATAGAACCCCGAGAAGACAAGCACAACACACTACAAAAACTTGACCACTTCCTCGCCTAAACAAAAGACACTAACAAAGTTGTAGGGGGAGACCTCAACGGGTGGCTCCACGCCTGGGGTAGCCCCTCCAACAACAGACGTGACACTGACATATACGACCTTATCTCTAGCAACGACATGTTCATCTGCAACGTTGGCAACACACCGACATTTGAAACCATCACACACGGACGCTTACGCACATCCATCATCGACATCACAATCGCCTCACATCGCATCTTCAATAACATCAGACACTGGGCAGTAAAGCCAGAACTTTGCATTACGTCCCAACACAACGCAGTAGAGTTCACCATACAGCACACATCCATATCAACCACCACAACTAACAGTTCTACATTCAAATACAAATCACACAAAGCCTGCTGGCCTGCTTTCAATGAAGCGCTTCACACATACTTCACCACCACAGAACAATTTGACTCCACAATACACGATATCAACGTCGCAATTGAACATGCCTGCAGGAGATCCATGCACACGAACAGAAACCACCAAAAAAGAAGAATCTATACGAAAAGAGATCTATACGCCAAACTCCTTCGCAACAAGTCCACAAAGGACTTCAAAAACTTTTGCGAGACTCAAACGAAGGAGAACGTATGGTCCCTCACCAACCGCCTGCTTAAATAAGCGGCTCCCAGGTGCCCACCCAGCACACTCAAAGTAAAAAACACCTACACCAAAGACAACAACGAGACTGCCACAGCACTCCTAAACCACTTCTACCCAAACGACACAGCAAACACACACCCAAAACATCACTCACTTTCCGCTCACTACACAGACACACCAAACACGCAGGACGATCTTCCCTTCACCGAGGATGAGGTGCTGGAGGTTCTCAAAAACATGAACCCCAAAAAGGCCCCTGGCCTCGACCACTTCACATCAGACATCTGCCTACAGTTCGCCAAAAACTATCCCTCCCTTACTACAGCAATAATGAACCGATGCTTCAGCCTCCAATACTTTCCCAAAGATTGGAAGATCGCCTACGTTAAGGTCATTCCCAAACCAGGGAATACCGACTACACATTACTCACCTCATTCCGCCCCATCGGCCTGATTCCGGTGTTCGGAAAAGCTCTAGAAAAACTGTTCATCAAGAGGGCTACACACAAAGAACGCACACTACACAAACTCCACCCTCTGCAGTTCGGTTTCAGAGAACAAAAGAACACAACCCAAGCCATAGACACCGCACTCAACATCCTCACAACAGCCAAACTCACACACCAACAAGTGCTGGCCGTCTCACTAGACATCAGGGCCGCATTTGACAACGCCTGGTGGCCCGCACTCCTCAACAGATTACGTGTCATAGACTGCCCACGCAATATATAAAACCTCATACACAACTACTTACAAGACCGCAGGGTGATTCTCGACTACGCTAACACTAGAGTCAACAAAACACTTACCAAGGGCTGCATACAGGGCTCCACATGTGGACCCGAGATATGGAACCTTATCTTGGACGAACTACTTGAGCTCCCACTACCAAAAAGACTCCATCTACAGGCCTTTGCAGATGATATGCTCCTGATCGCAACCGCAGCGAACACGACCTCTTTAGAAAACAACACCAACACAGCACTCCAATTAATCGCCGAATGGGGAGAAGGTGTCAAACTCACCTTCAGCCCGGACAAATCTACCTCATCGCATTCACACAACAAGTACAAAACACCCACATCTCATTCCAACACCAAACACTACATCACACGCACCAAATCAAACTACTAGGAATCATACTAGACAGAAAATTCACATTCAGACCACACATTGCGTATGTCATAGGGAAGGCCACCGGACTATTCAACAGACTCTGCCTATTTTTTAGACCCACGTGGGGAGCCCACCCCGAAAACGTTGCCACCATCTATAAACAGGTCGTCCAGCCAATCATTACCTATGCTGCTGGCATCTGGAGACACGCCGCGGAAAGAAAATACGCAAAACGCAAACTCACCTATCTTCAAAGAGGCTTTGCCATTAGAGCAATAAGAGGGTTCCGAACTACGTCTGCAAACGCAGCCATAGCTCTGGTGGGATTCGACCCGATAGACCTCAAAATCCGTGAAGCACACGACACCGAACGCACAAAACTGAGCGACCGCACTGAACACCTCCCTAGTGACATACTTCTAGAATCACCCACACCATACCATTTACTCCTCCATCCAGCGCAAAGAATACAGATCACCTACACCAAAACAACTCAACAACATGACATTGACTCATTATGCAGGGAGTCCACAGCCATAATCTACACCGACGGCAGCAAGCAAGATGACGGCTCCGTCGGAGCAGCCTTTATATGTTGCAGCCCACATCAAACTAGCCATACTAAAAAATTCAAACTACACAACTGCTGTTCAGTATTTCAGGCTGAACTTCTTGCCATCTCTAAGGCCTGCGAGTGGACTCTCTCGCAAGACCACAAACACACACTCATCCTCACCGACTCACTCTCCTCCCTACAGGCTCCCTACAGGCACTTCAAATCAGAAGCAACACACATCCCATAGTCACGAACATACACCGCACCCTACACCAAGCACAACTAAACAATACAGAAATTCAATTCGCATGGGTGAAATCACACATTGGCATCACGGGCAACGAGTTTGCCGATGTCGCCGCCAAACACGCATGCAAATTGCACAAAGCACCAGACTACGATAAATTCTCCATCACAGACACTAAATCATTCACGAAGAAAACACACCGGAACACGTGGCAACGCAGGTACGAGAGCTGCGAACAAGGAAAGCACACTACTCAACTACTCCCCACACTCACACTCATACATAAACTACGCACACTTATCGACACAAACTTCTTCTTCACCCAGATATTAACAGGTCACGGATTCTTCAAATCCAACCTACACCGTTTCAAAATCACTGACAATGACCACTGCCCATGCGACAACACCACTTCACAAACACCTGACCACCTCATAAAAACATGCCCAGCTTTCGGAGCAAGACGCACACAACATTCAATCCTGTGCACAATATACAATGTCGGCCCATACGACATTACACAACTAATCACCAAACACACCACCCTCAAATCATACTTCACTTACACCACACACATTATTAAGTCACTGAAATCATTCAACGGAACATAAAGACACAACTCTCCTTCAAACAAACCCACACACCCAACACGACTCTGGCGGGCACATCAACACTCTGCGGATAATTAACAAGAATTTCTTGTGTATAATTAACAATTAATTCCCTTACCAACTCTTACCCGTCTGTCCTTTTCACAAAACGGGACTTTCTTTTGTATTGCTTTGTTTTTGCTTTATGTATACACAATTTTTTTTTCTTTTTATTCTTCTTTATTTTTCTTTTCTTTTTTCTGTTTATTTTTAATTTATTTATTTTAATTTAACTTTTTTAATTTATTTTATTTCCTTTGTACTTTGTTAACTTATCTCTGATTGTTCTTCTCAGATCAATCACACCTCTCGAAACATCACATGTACTTAAAATGAATGTATCGAATAGCATACATTTTAAGGAAATGTGACTGTAATATAACTATATCATGACATGTAAACATATTATATAAATTGAATAAACTCCTGCCCCTGGCGGATTTAAAAAAAAAAAACCCAGCACACACATACATAGATAAATATCAACAACCATGACCCGAGAACAATCATCTGTGTTCACCACACAAATAAATGCCCCGGTCAGGACTCAAAACCGCAACCGAATGATACACTCTACTTTTTGTGACTCCATGAGAAAATTGAAAGAGCGAATTGGATTAAATAATTACGAACGAAGGCGGAATGTATTTCGCGCGTGTTTTATGTTTTCCCATTGTTATCAAAAACTTTTTTATTTATTTAGCTTGCGCGCGGTGGACTTTATAATACAGCCTGTAAATTGTTCAATGTTCGTGGTTGATCTCTTTGTTGATTGGAACTTCTCCTAACAATATCCACGTACCAAATTAAAATCTTCACTTTTCCGCCCTAAGAAATGAAGAGCTATTTTACTCCTTGTTTACGAAGAAAAAGCTTGGTCTTTTCGAATAGTTTTGATAAAAAGCAATTGCTTCGATTTGTTAAATTATTTAAGTTCCAATATACCAACTCGTATGACGATACTTGTGATTAAAATGTGGACTCTCCTTTGATTTTCCATATGGACCCTAGTTTTTGTTAGTTTACCTGATATGTTTTTAGTTATTCATGCGTACATCTTTGAAAGTATTAGCTAAAATATCCTATTGATTCATGGTCCAGGCATGAACTGATCTCACTTCCATCATCTCACATACAGAGGATTATATACTTACTTCCTATTTTCTCATTGTTAAGCTAAAGCTTAATTTTGTTGCTAAAGTTACGAATACCTACAGTATGTTATATGAAAGAGTTAAAAAGTCGTTCAACAGCTACCCTTAGTGGGTAAGGGGTGGGTGTTGAGAGTGATCTTAAAAGCTCATAACTATAACATATAAATTACTATGTTAGCCAATTTATGTTATTTTGTATATTACTTGTGAAGATAAGTGAGATAATCAAAGAATCATTTACGAGACATTATTCACGAACCTTTTATCTGTGGGTGAATTTTGATAAGGCTTTCGTGTATAATTTGCATATTTTGAAATTATGCAGCTTTCATCCGAAGAAGCGATATTTCGTGAGGTACCACAAATCGAACTCGCGGTTCCTTTGAGTAGGCTAGTTTTGTCATATATTGTGGATATCATCGAATGTCATAGGCGCTAACTCACAAACAGAACGACGTGTGAACTATGTGTGACAGAAATAGGTCCCGTGGAAATTAATGATAAAATATTTGCATTACTTCTTTAGATCTAACATGAAATGATTAATAAAAGTTATCTTATTCATTTTGAACTTTTTATCAGTAAGGAGTACAACTTGAATATGAAGTTTTACCTATATCATCATTAGACAGATAATAGATAAATCATTTATTTGCATCACAATATCACACACACAGATAAAAAAGATAAAAACCTTTTTTATTTTCATTCATTTCTTGCTATTGCATAGTAAAGCAATAGATTTAAGAGAACGAGAAACGTGTACTGAAAATCGTTTCTGCCAATGATAAATTCCAAAATAGTGGACAATAAATATAGACAAAAACTTTACGTACCTAATGGTTATAGGCTGCTCTAGGCCTTGGTTAGTACAGTATCCGCCCTTAATTTTTACATGTCATGTTTATTTCCATGATTGACTCCTAAGTTTTGGGTGCGTTATTAAGGCCATGTCTCTATATGGCAAGTCGGAATAAGTGATAAAATTAAAACATTAATTCTTTTGTACATCGATACCTAAGTGAAAAACCAGAAACACAATATGTCAAAACATTGAATTACAATCGTACTAAAAACCAGGCCAATATTGCAACAAATAATCAAGCTCATTTCGAAAGCGCGATTAATACAATTTTCTCTTTCCGGTGGGGCTTTCTCGAAATTTCCCCAGTCTCAACGAGTGTGATCTTTTACGAACAAATCACTCTAAACTCGGCTCATGAATAATTTCGCACTTTCCGAAAACGGTTCTTGGGTAGTCGGGTGACAAAGGTTTAGACGCTGTCACTAACCTCCTCAGGAAGTTTTAAAACATTACATTTTAATATAAATAGCGTGAGAAAAAAAATATTTACGAGCATCTCAAATTGTTTGCGAGGCATATTCGAATTTATGCAAATTTGATGGTTGACCTTGACTTGTTTTTGTTTTTATTGCGATATTTTTGTGCGTCTGATTTTTTTGACAAAATGAATTCTGTACATTTGACAACCCAACTGTACGACAGCAGTTTCTTTAATGATTGCACTAT
Organism: Marasmarcha lunaedactyla; assembly: GCA_923062675.1. NCBI lineage: Eukaryota > Metazoa > Arthropoda > Insecta > Lepidoptera > Pterophoridae > Marasmarcha > Marasmarcha lunaedactyla. The sequence continues at coordinate 13,856,154 of OV281359.1, forward strand.
GGTGGAGCCGTCAACGAACGGGAATTAGAATATATTTTATTGGCTTTATTTAAAATACAGTGTGTTTATTTTTATTTTGTGAATAGGCTAAATAAAAACATGGATCCAACCGGCACCCGGCGGAGGCCCAGGCTAAAGCGCGGTTAACATGTATTAAATAGTTAAGTTGGTAACTAAATTTTAACACATTCTCGCTCCGATCGCCGCCCAGTGCGGACGTGCAAGACCCCGCTCTCCGTCGTTTGGTCTCTTCCCGATACTCCGTGGCGCTCAGTGTACTGACGTCACGGTTTAGCGTGTTGGTTCCGTGCTACGGTTTCAAGGTTCTTTCTACTCCCTCTGAGTGCTATCGAAGTGCGATTTTTCTTTGCGACTAAGCCCCTTAGTCTTCAAAGTGCTGTGCTAAGTAGTGTTGTGCTTGTGCTGAGTGCAGTGTTGTGCCCAGCGTAAGTAGTCTGGTTTCAGTGCAAAGGAAACTTAACGGTGACAACGAATTTGTACTGAACCAGTCCTTTTTATTTTTATTTATTTCTCTTCTCTATTTTATTTATTTTTCTCCTATTTTCATATTTATTTTTATCATATTTGTGTGTTTTCGTGTGTATTTGTCCTTTCTGTCGGTAAAGGTTGACCCTAACGCGGTCAACTCTTTACCTGCGCACCCTTTTTAGGTTTCTAGGTAGTGGCCTTCCGCATACTACGGTTAGTTTTAAGTTATTCTCCCCAGCCCCCCTACCGCTGGTAGGGAGGTTTGCCGCTAGGGTTGCTAGGTTTTTATTTAGGAACTCTAGGCATTTGTTATTTAAATAGGTGCTAGGTTTGCTAGGGAACCTAGGCATTTTTATATATTTATATATTACATATCATAGGACCAAGCCCTCCAATGGACCTTGTCAACGTACTTAGGTCGTTCGCCCAGGTACTCGCCGCGTCTGGCTACAGCATACCCGATGACATACTAACGCAGGCCTTACAGGCATCTATCGCGTCCCCGGCCCCTCAGGCCTCAACCCCGGCCCCTCAGGCCTCCAACGTCGAGACCCCTCAGGTCTTAAGCTCTCCCGCGTCTCCCGCCTCGTCCGAGATGGACTGCGAATCGGTCGCATCCTCTCACGCGTCGCGTCGTAAGCGTACCGCTCCCGGGAGCGACTCCGAACCCGCGTCTGACACGTCGTCAGATGCCGTCACCTTAACCACCTCTCCTGAGCCCGCGTTTCAACTCGTCGCCAAGCGCTCCAAGAAGCGCTCTAAGAAAGCTTCGGTATCTTCAATACCCGAGCCCTCCCCGGTGTCTTCAACACCAGCCCCCGCGCCGTTAAAATCGCTCGTAGTAACCGCGTCTCCGTCGGTAACATCGAAGCCAGCGACGCACTGCGCTCCCGTCCAGCCGAAGCCTCAGCTCCCTCCGCCCGTATTCCTGCGTGAAAAAGCGCGCTGGACCGCGGTTTCCAACTTGTGCAAAGTGCACAAAATTAATTACTTGAAAGCCGCCAACGCTGGCGATACAATCAAAATCCAATTAGCGACCGTCGTCGACTTCCGCGAGTTTACCAGGTTACTCGGATTAAACCAAATCGCGTATCACACCTACGCCCTCCCGGAGGAGCGTAAGATCCGCGCAGTATTACGGGGCGTCCCGTTCGAACTCAGCAACGAAGACATCCTCGATGACCTTAAGTCTCAGGGTTTCCCGGTCACAGCAGTGCACAAGATGCACTCCAACCGCGGTAGGCGTTTTCCGTTAGCGCTAGTAATCCTGTCCAATACTCCCGACTCGAAGGAAATTTTCAAAGAGGCTCGCACAATCTGCGGACTCTCGAACATCTCCGTCGAGCGTCCCAACCCCCGTGGTCACCCTGGGCAGTGCCACCGCTGCCAGCTATATGGCCACGCAGCGGCTAACTGTTCAGCTCCCCCCAGGTGCGTAAAGTGCCTGAATCCTCACTTCACCAAGGAGTGCACTCGCACTCCCGAATCCACTTCCCCCCCTGCCTGTGTGCTGTGCGGCCAGTCCGGCCACACAGCTAACTACAGGGGTTGCCCGCGCGCTCCGCGCTCCACCACCAAGAGGGTCGCGCCTAAACCGGCGCCGCCACTCACTCCTGCCAACTTCCCGCCGCTGCGCAACCGGGGTCCCCCGGAAGCAAAGCCCGTTCAGCCGACGCCTACTCCGGCTCTGTCTTGGAGGCAGCGTCCGGCCGTCCCGCCTGCACCTTCCCGACCCATCCCAGCTCCCGTAGCTCCCGTAGGGCCGCGTTCCGCGTTGTCATCTTCCCCTCAGTCGTCGTTGGCTGAGGACATGAAGACCGTGTTCGACGTCATCCAAAACGTCGACATTAACGAAATCTCCGTACTCGCACGCAAACTGCGAGCCGCCCGCTCTCCTCAAGAGCGGTTATTCGCGTTAGCAGAGCATCACTCGCTCCTAAGTTCGTTGTAAAATTTTTTTTTTATTTTTGTAAATTTTAAATAAATAAATTTTAATGTCTAGACCCGCGAATCTCGCGTCCAGTCGTATTAAACCTAAGGGCTTATCCCTTGTATCTTTTAACGCTCGTAGCCTTAGCTCTAACCTTCCCGAGATTAAACTGTTCCTTCAGAACAACGACCCAGATCTTTTTCTTCTCCAGGAGACATGGCTCACACCTAATCGCTCCAGGGGATTCGCGATTCCCAAGTACGCGTTTACACGTAACGATAGGCCTAACTGCGACGGTTTCGGCGGCACTGCTATCTACTACAAAAGAGGATTCCATTGCTGTCCTCTCCCTACCCCTCCTCTCCTTAACATGGAAGCCACCGTGTGTAGATTGGCTATGACTGGTCATCCGACCATCATCATAGCCTCAGTCTACATACCTTGTGGCACCAAACCTATTCGCAGCGACTTTGAGACCATTCTCGCCCTCGGCCGTTCAGTCATTATGTTCGGAGACTTTAACTCCAAACATACTGACTGGACGTGCCTATCAACCAACCAAAGCGGTATAGCTCTCCTCGACATCACCAACTTACTCGACTTAGACGTCGTCTCCCCTATCACTCCCACTCACTATCCTGACAACCCGAACCACTCTCCTGACATCCTCGACTTTGCAATCGTCAAGCATATCAACCTCGACCTCAGGTCTATCGAACCGCTCGATGACCTAGGTTCTGACCACCGCCCCGTTTCCCTCGTGCTAGGACCGCCTAACGTTAACGTCACTTCTCCTAAGACCTTTACCGACTGGAAAGGTTTTAAAAATACGATAGTTTCTGCCTTAGAGGCCCCAAACTCTCCGCTCGCGATCTCGCCCGATCAATTAGATAGCCCGGATAAAATAGACTCGTTAGTAAATTCTCTCACTGATGCTATCAACTCAGCCATCAGTGTAAACGAAAAGGTTGCTAAGAAAGGCAAACCCACGCTTCCCTTAGCCATTAGCAATCTTATTAAAGCTAAGAACGCGGCTCTCCGGAGAGCCAAGAAATATCCCACGCCCGCCTATAGAACAGCTGCGAATCAGCTACAACGCAAAGTTAGATCTCGCCTCGCGGAACTCCGAGACGCCCAGATGAACGATCTCATGGCGAATATCTCCCCGTCCCACCAAGCGTATTATCGAATGGCCCGAGCCTTACGCGTAGACGCCGCCTCTCACGTCCCTCCTCTCACTCGTCCCGATGGCTCTATCGCCTTCGAAGACGAAGAGAAAGCCGAATGCTTCGCTGACAGCGTTGCATCTCAATGCTCGCCCAGCACGCAACCCGCGAATCCTAATCACATCAAAGCGGTGGAGGCCGAAGTCCTCCGTAGAAACTCTCTCCCCATCACCGACGACCCCGTCACAGTCTCTAATGATGAAATCTCGCTTCACATCAAAAGTCAAAAGTCCAGAAAGGCTCCGGGTGCGGATGGTATTTCCAACCACGCACTTAAGCACCTGCCTCAACAGGTGCTTACCTTGTTAGCTATCATTTTCAATGCCTGCTTCGACCTTAGCTACTTTCCAAAAGCTTGGAAAGAAGCGACAGTCATAGGCATACCCAAGCCGGGTAAACCTCTTAATGTCCCGGCTAATCACAGACCCATCAGCCTCCTCAAGGCAATGTCTAAACTTCTCGAGAGAGTCATACTCTCTCGAATGCGGAACCATCTGTTTCCAACGGACGGCGATCCTCTCATAATTCCCCACCAGTTCGGCTTTCGCGCTAAGCACTCCTGCCCTCAGCAAGTCCATCGAATCGTCGAGTACATACTCGACGGCTTCTATCCGAAACGAAAGAAAACGATCGCAGTTTTCTTTGACGTAGCCAAGGCTTTCGACAAAGTCTGGCACAGCGGCCTCGTTTATAAACTCTATAAAATAGGCTTACCGGCTCGCCTAGTTAGGATAATCGCGTCGTTTCTCAAAGACCGCACGTTTCGTTTCAAACATGAAGGCACGCTCTCCGCGCCTCGTCCCATAAAGGCTGGAGTCCCTCAAGGCTCAGTCCTCGCCCCTCTTTTGTATACCGTATACACTAACGACATTCCCATCCCAGCTAAAGTCGTCGAACTCGCTCTCTTTGCCGACGACACTGCCCTTTACACCAAAGGCCGCAGAGCCTCGGGTCTCGTCACCAGACTTCAAAAGGCTATTAACACCCTCGGTGCTTGGTTCAAAAAATGGCGTATCGATGTGAACCCAGAGAAGAGCTCTGCGGTTTACTTCGACTACAGACGCAGTCGTATCCCCGACAATCTCCAATTGAGAATGCAAGGCACTCCCATCCCCTGGAAGCGCAGTACCAAATATTTAGGCGTCATATTAGACCAGACGCTTTCATTCAATCCTCACGTCGATAGAGTAACGAAACTCGCACGTTTTTACCTAGGCCGGCTTAACAGTATGTTAGGTAGAAAAAGTAAAATGTCCTTCAGAAATAAACGAACGCTTTATAAGGTCTGCGTTAGACCAGTCATGTCATATGCTTCGCCAGTCTTTGCTCACGCCAAACCCTCCGTCCTGCACAAACTGCAGGTAGTTCAAAACCTCTTCTGCCGCAGGGCCACAAACGCACCTTGGTACGTGCGCAACGCGGACCTGCACAGAGATCTTGAACTGCCTACAGTTCAACAGTATCTAAAAACACTCTCAGAATCGTTCTTCAAACGCGCCGAATCCCATCCCAATCCTCTTGTTCGAAAATCAGTCTCATATACTGCTCCTGTCCTAGATTCGGCATACAAAATCGCTAGACCGAGAAACGTGCACACAAGCGAACCTTCGAAGATAACCGTAGATCTCGAGGCCCTTCAGGCCGCAAATTCTAATTCTAACGTAAATTCTAATTCTAATTAATGCAAATTTAATTTTTCAATTTTTAATGTTTTCATTATTTACTTTTCATTTTTAATGTTTTTATTTTACTTTTAATTTTTGAGCACCTTCAGTGCTATGTAAATCCCAGCGGGTGACCCCTTAAGGGCCCCGCTAGCGCGGCCTCTTTCTCCAATTGGCCGTCGCTCCGATGAAGGCTGAGTGGCAAAAATGCACGAGCCGACAGGGGGTTTTTAGTGGGTATGGTTCTGGTAGGCGTCGGGACGAGTCCCACATAACTTCGGAATCGCGCCGGAGTATGCGTCAGAGCATTTTTATCCTCCTGCCCTTCCCGCGGAGGGGAACAAAAAAAAAAAAAAAAAAACTAAATTTTAAGTTACTACATGTCACTTTTGTGTCCAAACGGATTAAGTAGTTAAGTTCACAAGTTCAATGAAGATGAGCAGTGATGAATGTCAAGGAATTCATCAATTCTATACTTAGATATGTGATAAACGTGATTTTGGACAAATTCAGAGAAGAATTTCATTCGGAAATTAAAATCTTTACAAGAATATGTTTTTTTCTAAATTTTTTACTGCTTTTGTTCTACAATATTAAATATTCTCCAACAAATTTTAAAGTTTCCACTCCGACATCTAAAAAAAAGGAGTTATTGCTAAAAAATCACGTCCAAATGAGTGAGAAGCCCCGCCCAGCTACTTATACGAAAAATAGAACGAATCCTAATCTACTTAATCACTTGCGTACTAAATTTTAAGTTACCACTTGTCACTTAACTGACTGTTTACACGTAATTTATAACTTAAAATTTAGTGACCAACTTAGCCACATAACGCGTGTAAACTGGCTATAAGAGCGAAAATCGCTTGCGCTGAAAAGGTAGTGCGCGTTCGGCCCGTTCGTTTAGTTGGCTTGGTCGAGTATTCATTATACGAAAAGAAAATGTTTTGGGTGTAGGAGGTAGCGAAGAAAACCACGTGTAAGACAGTAGGTAATTGTTTCAGTAATCAACAACATTTAGTAATGTTAAACACATGTTTTTTATTTATCTTATTGATATTTTTTTACTGTATAACCAAATGAGAGAAGAATTATAATAGTCAAATAATAAAGCGTATTCTGGATGACAAAATGTCAGCAAATAAGAATTTTTTTCGAATTTAATAATTTCCGAAGTATGCGATGATAAAGCACTTTGGACAAAATGACATATGAGTTAAAATGAAGTTCTTTTAGTATTGAGAATATTTTCACAACACTTGTTTTTCAGCCACAGCTGCAAATAAAATTTTTTTATCTGTCAAAATTTAAGCTATGATTTCATTAAAACATTTCTGTTTCAAACTTTGGGAATTTTAGGATAAACAATGCCTATACAGAAGCTTCTCTGGATGATCAAAAGTTCTTGTGGTGAAAGGACTTAGAAAATCGGATCAGTGCTGTCATACATTATTGATTACCTATAATCAAACAAGCTTTCCTTTTTATTATTATATTAACAATTGGCTTACAACATTGACAGTTATGCTTTTCTATGATGGTCATATACAATTTTCCATTTCACACATTGAACTGAAATAAAATGAAATGTAATGAAATGAACTGAAATGACATATTTATATCTCAACATTGACAATTACTTGTTTTTATTGGCGTCAAATAAAATATGACTCTACCACCAGTTCGGAAAAACCTTCGCGAAGAAGAACTGGCAAAATAAATTTACAGAGTCTCTTTATGTCTATACAAAATTATTATTTTCTGCATCTGTTAGCTCAGCAAGACTCCCTCCCTCCATGTATCCAAACGACGAACACCCTCAAATGGCACCCGTTCACGAGTTAACGAGAGATCCAGCCATCGCCCTCCTCAACCATATAAGAGGGAAGTGAGCGACACGTCGCCTGACGCTACCATAAGAAGACGTACTTTAGGGACAATGACGCTTTTCCACACCATTCTAAGTTTTCATTTCTACTTGGACTTCTCAGTACTCTCAACACGTTTATAAATAAATAAACAAAACAGAAAACAATTTCCTTTAGGAAGCATAAAAATACCACTGGAACATTACAGTTCAGTGGTAGAAGTACAGAAATATACTAGAATACAATACGGTATTTAGTAGTTTACAACTTGCTGTGAAAGGAGAACGTTTGTCTGTTGTAATGTAAGCTGGCAGTTTAATCTAGTTTACAGTTTGTTGTTTATAGATTTTATTTATATATCCGTTTATAGAGGAACAGAGAAAAGTATGAAATATTAAGTTGAAGCTTCTTGGCAAAATAAACAATGTAATGTATAAATTGTTACTACTCCTCTATGCCAACCAGAGGACTTTCAAACGTGGTGTTAATATTTAGTTATTTCGGTATCTTATGCCAGTATTTATTTAACTGACAAAGTTATCAAATAGGCTGTTCTGTTTCATCGCTGCATTCCACCAGATCGTCTAGTTGGCCTGGTCAAGTCGTTAACATTTCGCACTAGTATAACAGATTTGTTCTTCTTCTTAGTAATAAAAAAATGAGATATTGTTAGGTAATTAGCGGCAGTCATTTAGCTTTGCCTCAAACAGGCCTTTGAGTTACGTAACTGGACTTGCTGAGCAACGGACACCATAATAAGTGCCCCATAGATTATGGAGCCCAAAGACGCAGATTATATCTACTACCTCTTTCTCTTCTTTTTAAATAAAATACACACATCAAAAAATTGGAAACTTTGAAAATACGAAATCTTTTTTTTTACAGTAGAATAAAACGTTTTTTCTTCTTCTTCTAAGATTTTTCATTTAAAAATCAAATTTTTTTGATAATGAAAGTTTATAAAATATCAATTGTTTTTCTGTATAAAAGGAGATTAAATTCTTGTTTACGTTCATTAAGAAATCTGAACATAACACTTGATTCAAGCGTTTTTTCTGACTTTTCGAAGTAGGGGTTCATTAAAAAAGATGCCGAGGGGATTACCAGAAGTTTTACGAGCAAGAATTGTTACTTTAGGGAAAGGAAGACAGTCTACGAGAGAAATAGTACGCAGAGTGGCTGTATCCCAAACCTATGTTGTGAACACGTTACCGAGGTATCGAGGCGTGGATAACTTGGCTGATCAACCTCGCAGTGGTCGGCCAACTGTTCTCACTGCTGCTCAGAAGCGTTACATCAGATTGCTGACTGCCCGAGACCCAACAATCAATGCCACTAAATTAAAAGCTAAGTTGCGGGCTGCTATTGGACTATAAATCAGCACTCAGACCATCAGGAATTGCTTACACCAGGTTGTCTTACGAGCAAAAACATCCTGGCGAGCACCCCTGAACTCACAGCAACGACAGCGACGCAGATTCCAGTGGGCTACACTGCGCCAAAATGAAGAACACGACGAGGAAAACATTTGGCGCAATTATCTCTTCGTTTATGAGTCCAGAAATAGTACTCGTCAACTGACAACAACTGACGTCTCCGTGTCTGAACAAGACGTGGGAACGCTGAAAGACAAAGAACTGCCACCGGAACCGTTCAACGAGGCAGGAAATCGGTATCCTTTTGGGGCGGTATAATGATTGGTGCTAGAACGCCGTTGATCCCGTATCGTGGATGCAGCTTTGTACCAAACCATTGCTATTGATGGAATTGTCAGGTCATTTAGAATAAACCATAGCCCTCGATTCGTATTGATTGACGATAACGCAGCCGCACGTCGAGCTCAACGAATCAACGCTGCTTTGTGTGAATACGACATTACCAGGTTAGACTGACTTGCCGGCTCTGTCTTTAACCCGTTAGAGCATGCGTGGAATGCTGTCAAGCGAGCTGTTTGGAACAGTCAGCCACCTCCCCAGACAGTGCCAGAGATCAGGGAAGCCGTTATTAAAGAATGGGACAGGTTACCGCAAGAAATGCTGGATAACTTAATTCTCAGCATGCCCAGAAGGATTGTCGAATGTGTTCGAGCCAGGGGAGAAGTTAACTTGTACTAAATCAAAACAATTTCATATAATAATACAATACATCAAATACACAATACAATAAATTAAATCAAATCAAATAAATTTATTTGCGAAAAAATGTGTACAAATAGTTCTTGTACAAAATTCAACTATAACATTATTTACCTATGTTTTGATTTACCTAATTTAAACGAACACACAAAAAATTTATGTCAACAAAAATCCACAGACTAAAAATTTCCCCTTACTTTATCTTCCATCAGTAGCTATTAAAATTGACAGTTCTAAATTTTTACTGTTAAACAGCGTGCAAGAATCTAGTTACAAAATGATTTACTATCTAAAAGCCTATTCTTAAATACCTAATATAAAAATAGTATTTACAATATTAGTATTTAAATGTTATATAAACATTACAAATGTTTGTATTCCTTATGATTCCTAAACGTACATATATAGATTCAGTTAATTACAGTTCAGTATCTTTAAAATATTCATAAATTTTATTTATTTATTTAATAATTAATGATCACACAGGTTTTAATTACAGTATAAAAAGAAGTTACCAAATCATGTACAAAGGTACTGCTTATTTCTAAAAGAAATCTCTTCCAACAGACCTGAGACTGGAGAGTGTGAATAATAGCAAATTTAGTGTGTACTAAATTATATATTGTTATACATAAGATAAATACTATAAAGAAATGCTAATATACTTACATATTTTATTAAATATAAATATAAACTACTTATCTACTTATAAATAAAATATCCATGATTTATAAATAAATGCAAACTAATATATACACAGTATACTTGACCTTTACAAATGATTCAAAGAAATGAACAATAAGACAATAATAATACTAGGGGTTACAAAAACAAGAACGCAAGCTAATAGACTCGAGAAAGGTAGTGTTCTCTTACTCGCTTTTTAAATAAGGATAACGTTTTCGATTCACGGATTATGCAAGGAAGTGCATTCCACAACCTAACTGCGTGTATGGTGAAGGAATAAGAGAAAAAGTCAGTTTTTTGCGGTTTCATTTTGAGAAGAGTACGCTTATTCCTTCTGCAGTGAGCATCATCGGTGTGCGTGAAGGAAAAACGCTTACTTAGGTAACGAGGGGAGGATGGGTTAAACAGTACGTTAAATAGCTGAGATAAGATGCGAGAATCTCTACGGTACCGAATAGGCAGCCATCGGAGTTTACCGCGGTATTCAGAAACATGATCAAACTTTTTAAGACCAAAGATGAACCGAATACACAGATTCTGTAATCGTTCCAGTTTATTTAATAGCTCTTCAGTTATGTGCAAGTAACAGACATCTGCGTATTCGATTTTTGGATGAATGAGTGTTTGAGCAAGAGTGATCCCGGTCTGAAAGGGCAGGAAACTCCGAAGACTTTTTAGTTGATTGATGGAATAGTGCACCTTCCTACTAATTTCGCTGACGTTAGCATTCCACGTAAGATAATAATCTATAATTACTCCTAGGTTTTTGACAGTGTCAGAGAAATCAAACCATCCAGGACGACAGAGGGCAAATTTGACTTGAGACTTGCTAGGATTCACAAATAAACCAAATGGTTTTGCCCAGTCACTTATACGACTGAGGTCCTCATTGATTGCAGCAATAGCAATTACTGTATCTGAAAGTGTGAAATGGCGATAGACCTGCAAGTCATCAGCGTAAAGGTGAAAATTACAAGAAAGAACTGTAGTAACGGAATCAATAAAAATTGAAAAAAGCAATGGGGAGAGGACGCCACCCTGAAGCACGCCCGCAATAAAATCGCACCAATCACAGGGGAAATCGACTGAGGTAAACTCGCTACTGAAGTCCAGAAGTACCATTATAGTTAGAGATTGATTCTTCATCGCCCATCGAATATCGTCAGTGATATTTATAAGAGCCGAAGTGGTACTGTGGCCAGGGCGGAAGCCAGATTGAAAACTGCTCAGGAGGCTATTGTGTGCAAGAAACTTGGAGAGTTGCTCATGAACAATATGTTCGAGCACTAAGGAAAGGAAAGGTAAGATGGATATGGGACGAAAAGGAGCGAGTGAGTTAGGGTTTGGTATTTTGGGTAATGGGATAACATGAGGAAGTTTCCAGGACGTGGGAAAGATACAAGTTGTGAGGGAAAAATTGAAAATGTGGGTGAGTATTGGTAATAACGTAGGCAAAATCAAAGTTATCATTCTTGAACACAATTAGTCCTCACCAACAGCAGGAGATTTAATAGCAAGAATGGCTCTCTTCACAATGTCTTCTGAAACAGTTTTCAGTTAAAATGGAGAATGAGCAGAGGGGCAATGGGCATATGATAAGGACTTCAAAGTTTCATCTTTAACAGCGCGGCAAACAACAATACGTGGTTCGGAAAATTGTTTATTAAGGGAGTCTAAATTTAAGATGTTGTGATCAGTGGGTGGAGACTTACTAATTTCAACGGACTTAAGAAATTTCCATATTTCTGCAGGGCTCCAATTAGTAAGGGAATCATGAAAGTGGCGCCTTTTGGCATCACGACATAGACAGCTGCAGCGATTACGCAAATGTTTGTAGTGGTTCAAGTGTTGCTCGGTGGGGGAGCGTTTGTACCTATGTTTTGCCTTATCTCGAAGAGACATGGCTTCTCTAATAGAGTCTAATTACCACGGAGCTGGATTGTGTCTGATTTTCACTCTTCTTAAAGGAGCGTGTCGGTCATAAAAATCTCATAGCAAGGAGTTGAAATTTTCGACCTTACAATCGATGTCGTCACAAGATATCACAGGCGACCAGTTTATGATGTTGGCATCGCGCCGTAAATGACTCAATGTCTATGTTATTATAATTGCGACGAAGCGTAGATGGTGGTGTAGATAGTACTGTAGTTTGGATGTAGCTATAAGAAATAAGAGTACGAAGAAAACAATAGGTACACAAACACAGATAGTATATTCACTTTAACAGAAGAAGGAGAAAGTTATGAGTAGGTAGCACAGTCACGCAATACAATAAACAGAAATAATTAATACTTATAACAAGCAAGATGCAGCGAGTACATAAGGCGCGTCGGCAAGGCGAGCGGCACAAGTTCCACGTCCGAGCGTTAATTTCCGACTAGCGTCACCGGAGCCCGAGCGCGCCACGCAGACCGTGCGTGTGCGCAGCTATGGAATGCTAATAGAACAAAAGACAGGTTATTGGTGTACGTTTCCATAGCACGGCTTTAAGAATAATATAAATTAAATACGTATTATTAGTAAATATGAAAATATATTATATCGTGATATTATTAATAATAGGTCTTTACCTATGAAACTAGCGTTTTGCCGTACTGGCCATTTCAAATGAAAATATATTTTTTTTGACTGATAATTCTAATTTCAAATTAATTTTTTAAAAATTTCAAATTAATTGACAAACATGGAATTCTTTTTCTAAAATCGTCATTTGTTTAATAGTTAGTGTTTTGTTTTCAACGCATCCGAACATTTTTCGTCATCATGGATAAGTTAAAAATTCGAGTAATTATGGAGTATGAGTACCGTCGTGGCAGCAAAGCGGCACAAGCGGCACGCAACATCAACGACGTTTACGGAGCAAACACTACAAACGAACGCACCACCCGTTATTGGTTTACCCGCTTCCGTTCTGGAAATTTTGACCTGAAAAATGAACCCCGTGGTCGTCCAAAATCTTTGGTCGACAATGACGAATTAAAGGCAATTGTGGAAGCTGATGAAACTCAATCCACGGCTGAATTAGCAGCAGCTTTCGACGTTAGCATCAAAACAATATTGGTCCATTTGCGTCAAATTGGCAAGGTAAAAAAGCTTGACAAATGGGTACCCCACGAACTCAATGACCGCCAGCGCGAAGTACGCGTGGAGACGTGCCTTGCACTGCTCAGCAGGCAAACAAATGAAGGAATTCTGAACCACATTGTTACTTGTGACGAGAAATTGATCCTGTTTGACAATCGTAAGCGCTCAGCAAGTTGGTTGGACCCTGGTTCAGCACCCAAACAATGCCCTAAACGAAAACTTACCCCTAGAAAAGTGATGGTCACTGTTTGGGGGTCTAACGCGGGTGTAATTCATCACAGCTTCTTGCCAAACGGGACAAGCATTACTGCAGATGTGTACTGTGAAGAACTGAACACAATGATGGAGAAGCTCGCACGTCTCCAACCAGCTTTGGTCAATCGTTCGGCTCCACTGCTCCTGCACGACAACGCGTGACCTCATACTGCACAGCAGATGGTCTCCAAGCTACAAGAGGTGGGGTTGGAAGTTCTCCGTCATCCGCCGTACTCACCAGACCTTGCGCCTACAGACTTCTACTTTTCCAGAATTTGGATAACTTCTTGGCGGGAAAAAAATTCAATACCCGAGAGGCAGTACAAAATGCCTTTGAAGAATTTGTTGCCGCCCGTCCAGCTGATTTCTTCAAGAAAGGCATCAATAAGCTACCAATGCGTTGGCAAAGATGCATTGATTGCATGGGTGATTATTTAGATTAATAGAAATAAAAAATATATAACAAAAATTACGCTTCATTTATTTCGTGAAAAACGGCGATTTCATAGGAAAGACCTAATATTAATATATAAGTACTAAATATATAATGTACTAAAAGCTCGGATATGTTAAATAAATAAGTTCTAAATACATTTCATAGTAATTATATTAAATAGAAACTTTTATATGGAAATATAATAAATTACATAATACATATTTGTTAAATATAAATATATAAATGTAAATTTAATGTTGGATAGGTAGTAGCCTACAGTGGTTTTTATTTAGGAAGACGTATATAAGGTCGGTAAGAGAAGGTCCAGGCCGCGTCTTAATTAATCGGTACGTATAATAATCTTTCGAGCTAACGTTCTTGTTTGTTTCAGCTATAGTCACAACGTGCATTCACGCGATTGGCAAGTGCGCTTCCGGAATCCTCGCCGCCCATGAAGTAGATTTGTAAAAATTTATGTGGTTCGTTTGGCATTGGCAGCAATGCCCATTTTATGATAAACTTGGCCTCTGATTTTGAATGTAGAATTGTATTGTTGACCATTTGCATTAGTATTTCGAACTATTTCTGTTGCTCCAAACTATGTCATTTGAAAGCATGAATTGAATGTTCGAATTGACTTCACGAATATGTTAGAATCTGGATCCGTGCCGATAAGTAAACCGTTCAATGGTTCAGGTGGTGTTTCAATTTCAGATAGTTGCACTTTTCCTGACGCGCAACACATCCCAGCTGGCTCATTTTTTAATTTGAGAGCATGACAATGCGGACATTCCTTGTCCATAGCACCAATTACCACTTTTGAATGAGCAAAATATTCAATATCGGGCTCGTACTGGAATGCTAGACGCAGGAATAAATCAGATGTAAATGCTCGATGTACCTGTTGGCGTTGTTGGTCATATGTTCTGCATCTATGGACTGTGAAACGGCGTGATTGTCGTTGTTCTAATCTTATTACTTCATTGCGTTCAGCTCGTGTATCTTCTAATTGTTCTTGACGCAATTGCGCCATGCTCACACGTGCATCAGTATTTTGTTGCTGGATTTGTTCTTCAATTCTTCGGGATCTTCTATTTCTCATGCTTCTAGATCTACTTGTATTACGGCTCAAATCAGCCCCTTGGCAATTTCTTGGCATTGCTCACTGTACACAACACACATAAATAGAATTAATGAAATTACTTAATGATGAAAAACGTTATAGTTATAATGAGGGCCAGTATTTTTGCCGAATAATATTTATGAAAAAAAATTTGAAACAAAAGTTGTAAAAAATTAAATGTTACTAAAAAATTGTCTCTTATAATTCTCATGCAACCAATATTTCCATCATAATTTCAAAATAAAGAGTCATAATGGTTGATTGAAATTTTTGGAATCTATGAAAATCTTAATTGTGAAATTACGGCTTTCCTATTGGTCCTAAGAAAAAATCATAAGAAACATTTTTTTTTATAAAATTAAATTAAAATAAATTTTTTATAAGGTCAATATTTTTGCCGTAATGTCAAAAATTTGACAGCATTAATTGTAAAATGTTATTTTAAAATCACGGCAAAAATCCTGGCCCTAGTTATAATGTATTTAATATTTGATTGTACACACATATTCATTTAAATATTAGACTGTTTCACGAAAGCGAAAAATTTTATTTTTCATAATTATATCAAAAATATATTGTTTGAAATTGTTAAAAAAAAAAATGAATACAAAAAAAAAGTTGCTGAAATAGCAAAATGATAAATGTAAACGTTACTACTACACTTGATGCATAAACAATAATGATGGCCGAAAACTGTGTAGGGAGTGAGAGAAGTCTTATTGTGTGAGAGAAACAGGAGACCGGCTTCGGTGTCATCCCTACTCCGTGCTGTATACTGAGAAGTGACACCGGTATAGTCTGGCATTTCACTCACAAGTAAAAGCGCGGAAAATTTAAAAAATCTAACATTGGTAACACTAAGCATATATCAGGAATAAACTTTAATAATAAAAATAAATGTTTACTTTTATAAAAAAAATTTAAATTTGCCATGAGCTCAGGGAAATTTTAATCGAATTAAAGTGAAAAACATTTACAAAAAAGACGATAATTGATCAGTTATCGGGGGGGATGAAAAATGGTTAAATTACTAAAATGGCTATTAAAAAATATATATTGTTGATAAAAGGGTAAAAATTTAGGGTTGTATGTATTTTTAATGCCACATTATATAAAAATATAAACAAAAAATTTAGTCCAAAAATTTAAAAAAAAATTTTAAGGGTGAACAACCCTTATCCCTTAGGGGTATGAAAAATAAATAGTAGCCGATTCTCAGACCTACTGAATATGCATATAAAATTTGGTAAAAATCAGTAAAGCCGTTTCGGAGGAGTAAGGTAACTAACATTGTGACACGAGAATTTTATATATATGATTGTATCAAATAAGTTAAATTTATTTATTGAATACAAATTCTGAAAAAAGTACCCGGTTATTCATAAACATTTAATTTAAAAACCAAATACGATTAAACAAGAAGGAGTCGCATTATCGGCTTCGGATCTGTAGTTTGCCAATGCTATACTATTTGCGTTGTAGGCGTAGTGCGGGTGACAATTGCCTGTATGACGTTGACATCTGTCTGTACCACATGACTGGGGATGTGACGTTATGCAATTCATTTCATCGCTAACGATACTCGCAGCGTAAATCTATTTCTCTTTAATATTGATGTGAAAATTAGTGTGTTATTCAGTTGTGCAGTGTAACTACGTGTATAAACTTAATTTTATGACTACATATCTTTGTACCTACTTATATAAAATAATCAAAAAATTTAACTACACATGTGTAATTCAACTACACATGATACTTATTTAATTATAAAAACATCGACTATCAATCGTAGCAATAGATTCCATAACTAAATACGTCTATGGCGTTACGTTATATGCATAAAACTTTGCTTGATTTGCTTTCAATTAGATTTTATTTGTAGACTAGAACATTCTGGTTGAGTTTAGTTTAATTTACTAAAGTTATTAATGATTTAATATATTACGAAAGTGGTACAGCTGAAATACTAAGTCATTATTTGTAAATTGCGGCAACTTTCAAGAGTGAAATGAAACGTTACTAAAACTGTCACCCGCACCATGCTATATCGCAAATAGTGTAAGCAGTTTTCAGTTTTCAAACTCATTTCAATAAAGTCTAATTTCAACCCTTAGCTACCTACCTCTATTGAATACAAATAACATTCAGTCACACAATTACCTACTTGGAGTCTCTCAGACTCCTGCATTCTGAAGCCCTAGAAAAAAAACTATGACATGAGGTCTAAATTCTCAAAAAAATCTTAAATTATAAAATTTTGGAACATTTGCATTACTTATTCTATAAACTCAGTTTCTTTCCGGACTTCCAAAAAAGCTAAATAAACTTAACATTCTTATAAAATGAGATCAGTTACTAAAATTTAAAAAATTATTAACTTCCATCATAAATTTTCCAAGGTATAGTAATGAACAAACTTAGCAAAAAACAAATTTTCTTTAAAATCGCAACATTTTTATTAAATTGCAAAGGTTGATGATGGTTGCTGGTTTGGATTTTTCACGGCAGCCTAGACACACCATGTGAGAACACCCTAGACAAATAGGGTTTTTGTAGCTAAAACATAATTATTGGGCTATCCGCTTCTTTTTGGAATCACATAAAGAAATGGATTTGCATATAGCTAACTTTTCTACTAGATCTGCTTCCTCATCGCCTTCTATTTCTGAATTTGATGCGGAATCACAGGGCTGTACATGACTTTCGTTGACTTTCAATCCTCTTTATTTGAAGAAAGATCTTCGTTCAACCAACACGCAATAATTGTATCCCTAGTCGCCATTTTCAACAAAAACAAAAAAGAAATTACTTCGGGAAAATGTTACGTAACTACCTACCAGGAGTCTCTTAGACTCGGTCAAAAATATTTTTACTCATCAAACGCAACGCGCACGAGTTTGACCCCGACGAGCGCAGATTCGGTACTACGGGTAGCAGGGAGAAGGTACACAGACACAGACGCGCAAACGACAAAGATGCCTACATTCAAACTTATAAACAAAAATAACCTTGGTGGAGTCTAGGAGACTCCAGGTAGGTAGTTATGGATTAAATATCAATTGGTATTCTCACAATTAAGATTTCCGCTTTTGGTATTGTTTAATTAAGGTGGTTCGATTTCCATACAAAAAACAATCGGTATTCACTGATACAGGATATAGAATAAAGCTTTAATTACGAGTTCTACAAACTATTTTCTAGTTAAATTTGTCGCTAAATGAATAAAAAACCATACAAAATTAATAACTGAAAATTTTCGAATGTGTGTGTGACAATAACACGATATGCGACGTTGCCTCTTCGTGCGATCACCGAAAAAGACAAACGCTCGGGGATGGTTGCTTGTGCGCTATGTTGCCGTTCTTACTGTCTGTCTGCTCACTACTTATTTGACACTTTGTATTGTTGGTTATTTCTTTCTTACAAATTATATCAACAACGCGTCTTTAGATTCATAATTTGTGTTTGAATCCCTTATGCATTTACTGTGTCGTTTATACGCCAATCAGCTGTCGTGAAAATCAAATTAATCATGGAAGGAACTTCAAAGGCACTTTATAGAAAACACAATAATTCCGGCCCACCGAAATCTAAAAAAATCTAAATCTAAATTCTCGAGCTCAACTAAAACGCCATTACGGGGATGGTGTATCGTAAGTAATTATCTGTTTTACTTCTTGTTTAGGTACCTACCTATATTTTCTGTCATTTGGCTGGCATTTGGGTAGCTAGGGTTGGAAAGGATGATATTAAAGTAGAGCTTGTCCAAGCTGAAATGACGCGCCCCACTACTTAATTAGTTTATTTAGATGTGTGAGTGCAAATATTAATGACGACACTTCATCTGTGTGGGAGCGTCGATTGTTCAGTGAACTACGATCTGCACGTGTACAAGACGGTCGACTAGTCGGGTGATAAATCCGACCACGCTCGCTCTATGGAGCAGCGCCGTCACATTGTATGAAACAAGGCGTCCTCTCCGCTCGCACGTTTAAGATCAACTAGTTGGGCAACAAATCCGAGAACAACGGTTCTTAGTAAGTACGGTCTACAAAGAAATTCTAAAAACTTAAGCGAAATGATTTATTTAAATATTTTAATACAACGCTTTAATAGGTTTTGAATTCATGGTAATTAGAACATAATTATTAAGTGATTTCAGTTTAGTAGTATAGGGTTTCAGTATAGGCATATTAAAATAAAATAATAATTTGTGAATTATTTATTTACTTTACAATTAAATTTAATTACAGTCGTTTAAAGTATCATTACTCACTCATCTCAACAGAGTCGCTTTCGTCTGAATCAGAGTCATTAACATTAATAATAAATTCTTTATCCATGTCAAAGTATTGTGAATATTGTTTTTCTGTGTCTTCAACATGCCGACATGTGTTTGCCCACATTGTACGATCAATCATTTCAAGTCGTTCATTTATTAGTGTCATAATGGATGTTAAATTTTGTGCAACGTTTTTACTAGCCACATAGTTTTTTAATATCCCCCATATTTTTTCAATGGGATTCAGTTCCGGGTGGTAAGGGGGTAATCGTAGAATTTCAAACCCTTTTGATTCAATTAGTTCATCGATAGCAAATCTTTTGAATTTATCTTTGTTTTTTAAAATTAAATCATATAGCTCTATTTTTTTCATTGTTTTATCAAATGGAATATTTTTATCTGCAAGCCATGTTTGCATTTCACTCTTGTTTGAGTTGGAGTTAGGCGCTTTTTCTATTAAAGCATTGTGGTAAGAAGCGTTATCCACAACAATGACAGAGTTTTCTGGTAGATTGGGCAGCAATTGTGTGCTAAGCCATTTTTTATAATTATTCAGATTCATGTTGTCGTGATAATCTCCACTTGTTGAGTTTGCTTTATACACTAAGCCAGCATTTGGAACAAATCCTTCACACCGACCAGCGTGGACAATAATGACCCGCATACCTTTAGATATTTTTTTTTGTACTGGTGATACTCCTTTCGCTAGTTTCCAGCACATGTTTTGAATATGTGTTGTGTGAACGTAACTTTCATCTGTGAAAACGATATATCGGTCCTCATCACGGTATTTTTTTAATCGCCTCAAATATTGGAACCGCAGCATTTGTATGTCGTGCTTTTCGACCAGAGCTCTACGGTTGTCATCTATTTTTGACCACTCGTAGCCTGATTCCTTCAAAATAGTGCGCAGTGTTTCTATACAACCAGTAAAACCAATTCTTTCTACCAATATCTGTTTAAGCTTTCTTAATGTTGGTACTTCATTAAATTCTGTATGGAATGAAGCTATCGTTCTTCGAAGCACACCCATATCAAAATCTTCCAGCTTAGACTTAGGACGCGCCCTTTTTGGTTTTGAGGGAGATTTAAAAATTTTCTGCGATACATCATTTGATGCCCTAGCTTGTTTTTCTTCTTTTAAAATTCGCGTAATCGTGGATTCACTAACACCAACTGCTTGGGCAGTTCGCCACCTAGCAGACCTAAGTTTTTCCACTCCATTTTCCGCTTCATATTTCATTTGGTGGTATACTTTTGCAATTATTTCTTTTGCCTGTAAAAAAATCAATAGAATTTTTTATTAATATAATTTAGTAAAACAAATAAAAAAGTCTAACGTAACTTTACATGTTAAAAATCAAATAAGTTGTTTTAAGAAATATTTTATTTACCTGGCTCCGAAGATGTTTTTTTGTAGACATGCTGACGGTACTTTTGAGATCGAACGATGCGTGCTCCCGCGTTTGAGTCTAACCGGCAACTGAACGACCAATTACAATTTAGTTTAGGTGTGTTGCGTCCATATTTGAAATTTGCTTGTGTGCGTAAATGCGAAGGTGGGGCGCGTCATTTCAGCTTAGACAATCTATACTTAGTTTCTTTCTCCTTTTACATAGTACCAGTCAACAAATATTCTACATATTTTGTGCTTTCAGTCGTGTGGAGGTACGGCATACAAAAGAGAATATAGCTATAGTAGAAAGTGAGGAAGTTTAAAGTACAAGGTTAGTTTTAGTATCCTATACCTACAATACATGTTATGTGTACATGTCATAGCGAATACCATATTTTCTATGAAAACATATACCTAGTAGGAAATTGTGGAGTCAATACTTCTGAAGAGTTTTGAATGCTATGTTTTAAAACTGTATTTTATTTCAGGTGTAGTGCTAAATGAGGAGGCAATTTTTTAAATAAAATGTTTTCCTTCGCTAGCAAGAAAATCAAAAGACATCCTGACTGCTCTGTGAGAGATGAGAAGAATTTTCCCATTGTCGAAAAGAATGGAGTTTTATCATTGAAGGAAAATCACAATTACTACTACCAAGTAAGACATGATATTATCGCATCACACTTATTTTGTAAACTTTATTTTTATTTTAGTAAAGCCAGCAAACAAACACTGAAGCAGTCTGATGGTAAAAAACAATCCAGGCCAACATATATCTCTATGTATGTATGCTAATCAAAGGTGAAATTATTGAAATGAAATTATTAATAATGCATTAGTGACCCAAGATTTAAATGTTCAAATTCAAATGTGTAATTTCCCTGATTGGTCTTCCCTTTTATCTGAAAGACAACTCCTTTACACATTTTTATTATGGTGGGTGAAATAGGGAACTGAAACTGGGCTTCATCTTCAAATTCAATTATATCATGTTACCTGTTTCATTCCACCCAGGGGTACATTGGCATGGCTATATTATAGATATAATATAGTAAATCCGGGCTATGAACAACATGTGTGCTAAATTGTTATATATTGTTTGTATTCTACCAGGTACTAATCATGGTTTTCTTTTAGGTTCAGGGCAACTAAGGATTACAAGAATGAAAAAATGTTATATCATTGGTTTTGTGAATTCAACTACGCCAATAACTGTAATTGAAGTACAAAAAAACTAACCATTTATTAAGAAAATGATCCATAAATTGGTTTACTTTTATAAAAACTCCATATTGCCAGAAATAATACAAAGGCAAATACAAAAGGGAGCTAAATGTATTATTGATCTAGAATAACTGCATAAAATAAAAACCCATTCGACCTATTGTGTGTTTCTTGATTTTTATTATTGACAAGACCTCTTATCCCAAAAATCCTACTTCCTACATAAACAAATATACAAACATTTTCTGCTGCATATTTTTTCATACTTACACCTAATTTATTCATTACAATATAAATAAAGTCCCCGGACAATCACACTGCCTTGCCTACTGGGCCCCAAGACTTGTGTTACCAAGTAGCGGACTGGGGGGAGGGAACCTGGAATTTTAATAAATATAGGTATAACATCCAAGACCTGGTTTTTTTTGTATTTTATTAATTCTTGTGCCGTGCGAAGATCGAAACCGCGACCTCACGATCTTACGGCTAGCACTTTAGGCTTACATCTCAGTGCGATCCAATAAAAGAAAAATTATTTGGGACCCCTTCTGTCACAAAGATATTGCGTTGGATAGGGACCCATAACGCCACAAACATCGGGTTTTCACGGCCTCCATAGTGCAGTGGCTAACTCACCAAGCTGTTGATCAAGAGGTCCTGGTTTGATTGTCACACAGAACACAAAAATTGTTCCGGTTCTAGGTATATATGTAAATAAGTACCTGCTAGTTGGCTATACATATGATAATCCATAACACAAACCTTGGCTTTCTTAGGTGCCATGGATTACTACTTTGGGAATATTATAACAGTAACATATACGCAAAACAAATAATATTTAGAGAACACCAGAATTTCGCCGCCTCCTTTATAATCTGGTTTAAATATAGCAGTATTATAGTTAGGTACTTATATTTCTATCCTAACAAAAAAAAATAGCTTGCTGCTTAGAATCTAGGCGCACGCATAAAACGCCAGCATGCTATATTTGTGTCGTATTACTACGTAAACTAAATATCAAACACTCGCTACGAGGAAGCCATAATACATGTAAAAAGGATGCCGTCTCTTGCGCTCCCTATCGCACTTGTAGGAGTTTTGTTTGCTTGTGTGCGATATGCTTAAACTACGTAAAGGAATACATAATCAACTTATTTGGATAGTACAATTCAACAAAACGTGTAAAGTAATTTTTGGCAATTCTGTATATATATAAAGATGTCTCGAAACATCTTTAAAGTCAAAAAATTTTAAAGCTGATTTTACAAATAAATAAAAACCAGAAATTTGTGGAACTAGCGCCATCTAGCGGGACTTTAGCTTTTTGTAGGCTCATCGAACCACCTTAAGGTTTGTCAGTTACGTAAAATCGTGTCTATATAACGCCACCCTACCGCTATACTTCATAATTTAACGCAATTAACCAGGAACAAATACAACCTATTCAAACTCAAACTCGTAAATTATGCGCTTAAATTTCAGAATGATCCTCCTTTCAATAAAATTCCTTGCCCAAGTTTGCGGTCAGTTCGTGCATGCCCCGACAGTTCCTGCAAAAACTAGATTGTTACTTGATATTCGTAAAGAACGTAATATCGTCTAGTTTTATGAAAGCATATTATTTTGTTGATATCAAGCTTGGCACAACCTGCACTCTACATTGTTTTCCATTATAGTTTGCTTGCTAGTCTAGATAATAATAAATGCAAAGGTAAAAGGTAAGGATACTTACTTTGTTACTATGTTATATAATTTAATTACTTTTTAATTAAGCTCTTGAAAATTACAAACTATTTTCCTTTGGGCTAAATGCCCAAACCTAACCCTAACCAGGTGTAAGCAATCTGGTTTAAGTTTATTTATTTCTCATAAAAGAATAACTTTCACTTACACGAAAAACGTAGGGTATTTTATATAATATGAAGTGACAAATATTAATTAATTATAATATTAATTAGTTGTAATATATTTATATTTTTGTGACTATTATAGATGATTTAACGAAGTTCCAAGTGAAGTTCTATCGTAATTATATTAGTCGCTTCATTCGAAGATAGTATAAAATTAAACAAGTAGTCCTTTTTAGGTACTAGGTAACTTCGCACAGTTTTAGAGTATGTCATTTGATTTATTAAAAATACATTTCACTGAGCAGTGGTGCCGTCTGTTTACTTGATCCACCCCAGTTCCGGAAAGTCTTCATTTTTTAGAAACCAAAAGGGAGGGACGGATCATTTATATCTTCGAATGAAGCGACTAATATAATAGCGATAGAACTTCACTTGGAAGGTCGTTTGATCATCTTTTATATTTTATCGTTTCATTCTTCAGACAGTATATAATTAAACAGGTAGATTTTTAAAGATAAGTTTTGTTTTCATTTGTCTTAATAAATTATAATTTATTTCAATACGTTTATTCATTAAATTCCTTACTTTAATACATAATTTAAGAACCCAGTAACCTATAGGCATCTAATATACACTTGATTGTGATTGCTAATTGTATTAAAACAATAAACAGAATAATTTAATTTTAATTAATCACTTTATCCAAAGGTGTGTGGGATAGCTCAGTTTCTACTCGTTCTCAATTTTTATGGATCTGGAGTTCGTATGTCGTCTATTTATAAGACTTCGTTTTCGTTTTACTAATAAGATTTCGTTTTACTTTTTTACGTTTTATACATTCATACGTTTACGTATGGTGATGAAAGAAGAATGAATACAAAAAAAAACTCATTTTATATATTAAACTCGTCATGGCACACATACAAACTGGTTCAAGTAAAATAGTTGAGATGTGCTCCGATAGATGGCGTTAAGTTTAATTTGACGTTTTAACTAGCGCTTACATACCGCCGGTCTTGGAAGCTTCCACTTAGCTTCCAACCTCTTAGTCGTGTAGTTTCCATGATGGCGTCTACTGGCAGACGCCTATAACTCTTGTTGTGGCTGGAGCGGCAGCGGGCAGATCTTTGAAAACGCTCGCCTGACGTTTCCGGTAGCCGTACAAATATTGGCGACTCGTGACACGCCGTCTCTTCCAGGATTTTATACTCGCGTAACTCTCCCCATTCTCCACTTGAGTGGAGGCTGATTCTCATCTTTGAGCAGGACTAAACTGTCGAGTTTGATGTCGTCTTTATGCACCTTCCACTTGGTTTGCACCTGCAGCTCCGTAACGTACTCGAGGGACCAGCGCCCCCAGAAGTGCTGTCGTAGTTATTTGATTCGGTCGTAGCGCATCAGGCGAGTCGTCGGCGTGGCGGAGATGTCTGCAGCAGCCGGAGCGGTCATTGGTCGGCCAATGAGGAAGTGAGCTGGAGTCAAATCACCTGGGTCTGTAGACATAGGAGAAATAGGACGGGAATTCAGGACGGTCTCGATTTGTGCGAATGCCGTGCTGAGCTCCTCGTAAGTTAGATGCGCGTTACCCAATACTCGTCTAAGGTGGTGCTTACATGACTTCACCCCTGCTCCCCAAAGTCCCCCGACTCGACTATTTCTTTTGAACTATTTTTAAATAATAAAGAAAACTCCTTTTCCGCTCCTACAAATTTTTACCATTGTTGGATAATATCTCCAACGGTTTACCTCGTCTAGAGATGAAACGTTTTAGTGCTAAAATATAATAAGCCGTAGATAGATCACTAACGAGTTCTAAGTGTATACATCGAGTTGCAAAACAAATAAACAAGCAAACAAAACTTTTAATTAATTAAGACCCGCGCCCTCTACGTTCGAGCGGTAAGTTTCCCATTACAGGTGCTCGAATTTTACCCTTCATGCGTGTACATATCGCTCATCTGCGATAAGGTCGACATTTCTCAAAAAACATCATTTTACAGGAGACTATTTTTAAAGTTTTAATTTTGAATTGTACCAACATAGTTAACATTTTAAGTTACTTTTTTAGATGGAAATGTAGTATAATAAAGTCAGTCTTCTATAAATATATTATTTCTTGCGTATTAAACATACACGACCTACTGTACTATTTTTATCGAAGCAAGGAAACATTTATGTCATTGATGCTGATAAATTAAGAAATATTTTTGTAATATTTTGATGTACATTCTATAATTATTTTAAATGTGAGATAAACTAAAAGCAATAATAACAAAATATGTCTATATTGTACTATTTTTTTATTAAAATAGGAATCTAAATTACATAGAAATTGCACGCCATCAGTCTTTTAAATCAACTCTTATACATTATTTAAAGTTATATCTAATAAATATTATAACTTTTGAATGACTATCACCAAATCAGCCTCGATAGGTAAATTATCAGTTGTTATACTTATTAGAACTAACTAATTATAATATAATAATGATATTATAAAACAAGTATCAATAATGAAATTAAAAGTCAGTAACTCGAAAAATAAAAATACCTCTAAACAATTTTCAAAAATATGAATGGTATGCTTACAAGCAAAATCAAATTATTTTTGATAAAATTTCTTACAAGGAATTATAAAAACGAGCATAAAACTGTGGAATTAAATTTTTGTTTAATAAGTCTAACAGATCAGCTTTCTTTCTGTCCGATATCCCCGGTTTACACTGATAAGCTTTCTTGACGTTTACATCAATCTTTTTTTTCCTTCTGATAATTTCGGCTTTTAAAATTCTCTATCTCCGTAAGAGTTCTTATATAACAATACGCGTGGCTCATCTTTTTCAACCTTTAAAACTTTTATACCTCCAATCTTAACTGAATTTCCTTCTTCATCTTTTGTCAGACTTACTCCCATTTGGGTACAGGCATCTTTCCAATCGACAAAATCTTCGGTGCACATTTCATTCACATGGAATGGTTCAGGGATTTTTCTAGCCATTTTTATAGCACTGATAAAGTCCTCTGGTGAGTACATTGGTCCAGCTTTAAGCAATTTTTTTACCTGTCTCTTTTTTAAAGAATGCGTCGCATCACCCTCATTTTGGGTATGCCCTTTGATAAGATATTTATGAGTAATTCATTGGAGATTGGAAAACTTTTTTAATGTAATAAATATATTGCAATCATTGTCTTATTTTTCTGTTGACCTGCGCAGTTGTCAGAGTAAAAAACAATATCAATACTCTTATCATTATTAAGTAACGAAAGCCGTTCTATATACTTGTACACACACGTTCCCAAGTCATTTACGCCTCTGTTTGCGTTAGACTCGTCCCAAACAAAACATTCTACTTTTTTGTTTTTAAATCACAAATTGTAAAATTTTATACATTCAACTTACATTTATAATAAAATACTGATACGTCGCCCTTGGGGCACTGAAATACTGCCTGGAGATCATAAACTGTTGTTACAATATTTTTATCAACTTTATCCTTTGCCTTCTCAGCTCGACACAGTTCTTTTTCCCTCAATGCTTTTCATGTTCTTCTTTTAGATTTTCATTATTATCCGAGTTCTCAATGCAGCACACACGTCACACATATCCTTTTTTGGACTAATAAAATATATGTTGTATTACTGAGTAAATATTTTGTAAAAAGAAACATAATTGCCAAAGCCTACATTTTTTTCCCTTTGTATTACCACATAGTCATTATGAATGTCGGTTATACTTTTACTTCCATCTATAAAAACTCTGTTTGTATTGGCTCTTGCATAGTGAGACTTGATTTTTGGTATGGCGACAATGTATTCGCGAATACCATTTTTTATTGCTTCATCAACTTGGGGATGTTTATCATGTTTACCACGTTTATCATCTGCCATTGAACAGTTTGCCACTTCGTCTTCTTTTTCTAAAACGGTGCAAATTGGCCGATCATTGATTCCTAATGTATTTTTAAAGAAAATTTTACCAACTCTTACAGTTTTATCGGGCAGTTTAAAATAAAAAGCGTGATACTTCCGACGAGGTTTCCTTATTCCTCCTTCACGTATATAACGATATTTTGGTGTAATTATTGTCATACTCTTTGAAATATACTCCCATTGTTTTTTGATGTCACCTAACGCCCGGTAGTTCATAAATAATAACTTCCTTTCATCTTCAGACATTTTAAATTTACATTGCAACCGACATTTTTCTACGCACGGTTCTTTCATTGTTTTGGCTTTTTTCAATTTATTGTTGGCAGTTTTATAAGTTTGTCCAGTATTCCGCAACAGTTTTTTAGCATTTTTTATTCCAATTGGCTTCATTTCTTTTACGTTTTCTTCCTTGTTTTGCTTTGGGGCTAACTGGAAACGAAGTTATCATACTATTCTCTATTGAAGGAGATGTCAATGGATTCCCGTTTGTGAGTTCACCTTGGAAATCAGAACTACGCTGTAGAGAAGAGGGTTCGGAAAATGTCATATCGTTGTCTGACGTTGAAGTAGATGGTAATAATTGAAGCGAATACTCAGTTACCAACTGAGAACTATTCCGTTGATAATGTTGCTCAGGGGGAATGTATATCGGATCTTTGACAGAATCGTCACTATCTGCAAAATTAATATAAGCATATTAAATAATAAGAAGTAATCGAAGGCAAACTAAATTCATTATAATAAAAAAACAACTCACCTTCAATAAACGTATCATCTGATGAATCCGAATCAGATGACGAACTAGAACTACTGTCGTGTGATAGAGATTTCATCTTATGTGCTGTTAGGTTAGCTTTTTCAGTACCTGAAAATTAGAGTAAATTTATAGTACCTATTCTATACGAATATTGAAAAATAATAAAAAATAAAACAAAAGTTAGTACATACTAATTTCATAAGGTGTAACCTCTTCATCGGGTGAACTGTTATGATTGTTAATCAATGCTACAATAAGTTTACCTCTTGAAGTGCTTGGTAACAAAATTTTGCCTAAAATGTAATAAATTACTTAATTATCCAAAACACATAATCATGAAATTATTGTCTAAAACGTTTTATTACAAAATGTTGCAATATTTTATCGAAAATAACGCAAATTATTTTCAAGTTAAATGACATAAAATCAATTTCTTTTTAGTTAAAATTAATTAACTCGTTTTTTTGTTAACAACAATGTCATATTTTAGAATAGCACTCCAATGGTTAACGACTTTCTCGGCTGCATCGTCATAATACGAAATAGGCGTATATTAATTAATTTGACTATTAGCTGCATTAACGACATATTTGTATTAAACATTGTTTTCTTGAAAATATATCACAATAAATTATATTTTACTTACCGGCAAGAGCGTTGTTACTTATAAAATGTCGTTTTTGAGGAGCACACGTATAACTTAGTGTAAACAGAGAGCTAATTTATCTTATAGCAATTTACAGGCCGCCAAAATTTAATAATCAAGACAGGATAAAAGGATTTATTATCGAATTACGTAATTTGTTAAATAACCTACCAAAACATTCGAAAGTAATATTTTGTGGCGACATTAATATAAACTTGTTGGACTTCCGTAATAAAAACGTTATAATTTACGAAAATTTAATGGCTGAATATGGTTTTTATAAATGCATAAATGACGTAACTAGAAGGGAAATAGTTATGAGTAATCTAGTTGAATCATGTTTAGATCATATATTTATCAGAGCGCCCTCCGCACTCATTAGCTCGGCGGTAATTAAACATAAGATATCAGATCATTATTACGTTGCGGCGGCCATACAATGGAATCTCCTTACGCAATGTACAAGTAATAATAACCTACCAATATTTGAAACTCGCCGTGTCCTCGACAACAGGCTAGTAAAAGAAAAGTTACTTAAAGCTAACTTTAATGAATTACTAAACATAAAATGTCCAGTTCGATTATATGAGGCTTTTTCTGATTTATTCATAAAAACATATGATGAGTGTTATAAATTAGAAAATGTTAAGATAAATTATAATGATAGGAATTATAAAGGGTGGATAAATGATAATTTAAAAAAGATGATAACAGAAAGAGATAGATTGTATACAGTATGGTGTAATGAACCAAAAAATATGATAAAAAGACTAGACTACACTAGGTATAGAAATAAATGTTTTAAAACAATACTTAAATATAAGACTGAATATGATAAACTTAGCATAATAAACTGTAACAGAAACATAAGGAAAGTATGGGCTAAGATAAATAGCCTTCTAGGTAATGACAAGCAATCATTAGATAAATTAATAACTAGCAATATGAAAAATCAGGGCAGTGTAAAGGATATCTGTGACAAATTTGCAAAAAGCTTCGTAAGCGAAGTAGATCTGGTTAAACATTTTTGTTCAAAAAAATTTTTGGAAAGAAGTAGCTACGCCAAGCAGTCAGACGTCTACATGAGGTGGCAACCAGTCAGCGATAATAGTGTTAAGCGCGTCATATCAAAAATGAATAAAAATAAATCTCCTGGGAGCGATCACGTGCGGATGTGTGACTTAAAGTTTCTTATTGACAAAATAAGCCCAGTCATGGCTAACATGATTAACCTGTCTGTAAAACATCACAAAATTCCACATAAACTAAAAGAGGCAATCGTTCGTCCTATCCATAAGAAAGGCAAGCGTGACGTTTACAATAACTACCGGCCTATAGCCATACTCTCCAGCACTGAAAAAATTATTGAAAAATGCATTACTGATCAACTTAGCAACTTTTTACAATCAAATAACATTTTAAATGAATGTCAACACGGCTTTCAGAAAGGCAAGAGCACAAATACCTTACTGTCTAATTTTACCGATGAAATTAATAGTTACCTAAATGAAAAAAAGTTTGTAGTGGCAATACTTTATGATTTTAAAAAAGCATTTCAAACTTTAGATAAAGATACACTGCTTAATGGAATGGACGAATGTGGTGTGGGTCAACCACTAAACCTATGGTTTCGTGATTACCTCACATCACGCCACTTCTCTGTCAGGCTCGGGGACACGCTCAGTGAGACGACTAGGGTGAAGTACGGAGTACCTGAAGGATCCACGTGTGGGCCCATTTGCTACTTACTACATGTCAACAGCTTATGTAGCGTACTACGGTACTGCACAGCCTACATGTTTGCGGATGATCTCTGCACACTGCGTGCTGGTACCGACCTAGAGGAAACGTGTCGCATGGTCCAGAATGATGTTAACGCTGTAGTCAAATGGTCACATGACAATGGCATCGTGTTAAATACAGATAAAACTAAACTGCTTCTCATACACTCACCTTACCTTCGTCCTGCTGAACCGTGCCCTAATTTGTTTACTCATAGTTTTATCTGCCTCCATAATAATTTTGTTAACTGTCAATGTAAACCTATAGATAAAGTCAATTGTGCTACTTACCTTGGTGTTAAAGTTGATGACAATTTTTCTTGGTCTCATCATATAGACTATGTTTGTAATAAATTGAGAATATTGTTAAGGAAATTCTACCACCTAAGCTTTAAAGTTCCTTCCTCTATATTAAAATGTCTCTACTTTTCGCTAGTCGATAGTATACTGTGTTACGCACTTGACAGTTATGGCCTTACATTTAAATCATATATTGACAAACTTGAGTCCTTGCAGCTCAGATTCCTAAAGTTACTTGTAAACAAAAAAACTAAAACAAATTGTAAAGGAAATTATACAAAATTATTTAAAATTTGTAACATTTTACCTATCAGATTAAAGCATAAATACCTGCTGGCTATAAATAATTATAACAGACAAGAGCACTTAAAATTGTTAACACATAATCAAGGTACCAGGTCGGTGTCGTCTGGCAAATATGAAGTACCCAAAGTAAATAATTATTATGGTGACAGAAAATTATCAAAACGATTACCATACTTTTTAAATAGTTTACCTGACGACATACGACAAGAAAGCAACAAAAATAAATTTAAATTTAAATTAAAAATACATTTATTGTCTACATTAAAATAAATTACAAGTTACTAGTAGATAATTATTAATGAGACTCTCGTTCCTGCAGTCAAACTGTTAAACAGTTTTGCGGGACTGTAATTTAGTTATAAGATTGTTTTGTATACTTAATAAATAAATAAAAAAAAAAAAAAAAAAAAAAAAACTTAACGCTCGCAATGTTACAACACAACTAAATAATTTCGTTGTTTCCGCGAGTAATTTGAGCGAAAGAGATAACGCTACAACAGCACAAATGCGAATTTTTGGTCTCTCTCACTCAATTTTGACTTTAGAGAAATGACGTTTTTACTAATACGAATGAATGAATGAATGGAAGGTTTATTTGAAACTATTAATATTAAAGATTACAAACATATTTCAACAAAAGGAAAATAAATTTAAAAAAAAATAAAAAAATTATACAATAAAAATGAAACGAGAAAAGGTTTACATATAATAACAGAATAGTGCAAAAAGGCCATAGCTCAGTGGTGTTATTTGC
Organism: Marasmarcha lunaedactyla; assembly: GCA_923062675.1. Classification (NCBI taxonomy): domain Eukaryota; kingdom Metazoa; phylum Arthropoda; class Insecta; order Lepidoptera; family Pterophoridae; genus Marasmarcha; species Marasmarcha lunaedactyla. Next base: position 13,888,274 of record OV281359.1, read on the forward strand.
TCATAGAACAAATCACTGATTTTCAGCTATCACCTGAGTAGTAAGGTAGCTGCGCAAGTAATTTGAAGTTTACACATTTTATACGTTATTATTTCCTAAACTAAAATACACATACTTATAATTAATACAATAAAAACCACGAATAAACAAAAATATACGTTGAGAAATACAATAAAAATATATCATAAATAGCTTATCAACATATCACAAGGAAAAAGAAAAAGGAAAAAGAAATCACCACGCCCATGAACGTACCGTGCTAGTGGCGAGAGGACCGGCTAGAGGGACACAATCTCCCACTACAAGGATTTTTGTAAGTCAAGAAGATGTGCTTTAAAATATTTTTTAAACGTAAATTTATTAGTAAGTTTCTTAATAGGGGGAGGTATGTCATTCCAACACCTCGTCGCCTGATAGCGGAAACTACCCTCAAAAGCTACCGTTCTATGCTTATGATTTTCCTCAAGAACGCTTTAGTGTCTATCCAACTGTATTATTAACTAAAAAGTCGTCGATTTTGAGATATAACCTTGTAGCAAATGAGCGATATTATACAATGATTCACAAAACGTGCCAGATTTCTGCCGACGAGCGGCCACCAACTCTCGCGAATAGTACCTACATAACAGCAGCTGTGGTCCTGCATGTAATAATTTATAATGTTAACTCAGAAAAAAAGCAACGTAAATCGACTTTTAGTGCATAACAACGTCGGGTGTCGTTTATTATACTCGAAATTTGCATTATTACCTAGTCTACCACATACACGAATTAATTTATTATCGTCTAAGAATACGTTTAATCCTTAAACACGCTTTGTATCTTTACAGTTATTCAACTTCTTATTATTAAATAAACTATGATATAAACCACGAAATGATTGCATTTGTGCGAAACGCGCCAACATTTGGTGAGACGCGTCCAAGACTGATAAGGAACCGTTAAGAAGCGCCAGTTTACTGCGCACGGCCTGCGTGTTATGAATGAACCGCAATACATATGCACCTGTTCGTTTTTATTTAATGAACGACGAAAATCTCTTAAAATGAAATACGTTCTCAATATTACCACATAACGCGCTCACTTTCTTGTGATTAATTTCAGATAAATCGTTTAACTCGATGGTCGGCTGCATACGCGGTAGCCACTCGCTGCTGTGTAGGTACTCGGGACCGTTCCACCTTAACTTATTTGTCTCAAGGTCGTTGACGTTTAAACCTCTTGAAAACAAGTCGGCAGGGTTCTGCTTACCGTCTACATACAACCACAGTGCACCGCCCGTCAATTCGTTAATTTCCGTCACACGATTTTGTACAAACGTTTTAAGTAAATGTTGCGATGTATTCAGCCAACATATAACAAGAGTTGAGTCTATATGAAAGAATATATTATTGAATTTTAAGCTAAGAGAATTACAAATAATGAAGTGCCACAAAGTTCAAGTTTTGGAATGCTAATCGTTTTTATTGGCGCGACTTTACTCTTTGCACAAAGTAACATAACTTTAACCGAGTTATTATGTATAGTGCGTATGTAAGCACATGCCCCGTATGCAACTTGTGAGGCATCAGAAAAAATGTGCAACTCTAATCGATTATAATCATGATACCTAACAAATAGTGGAATTTTTATATTATGTAAATGTTGAGTTACCGAATCTACGAAGGTTTTAAACTTTATTTTAACGTTTTCCGGAACTATGTCATCCCAACCAAGTTTACACAACCATAAACTTTGCATAAGTGTTTTTGCTATAGTAATAGTAGGAGCTAAAAGTCTTAGGGGGTCGTAAATCTGAGCAACAATTGATAGCATTTTGCGTTTAGTTAATGGAGAACTATCAAGCGTGAGTTAAGTTGTAAAATAGAATTCATCGTTTTTGTTATTCCAAACTAAGCCTAAAGTTTTAGTTTGCGTATTCTCACCCATGGATAAATCTTTGCATGTAGTGGGGCTGACGTCACAATTGAATATCCACTTACGCAACGGATATCCGTATTGAGATAGAGTATTGGATGTTTCTCGCATATCTTAATCAAAGTTTGATGATCACCGTGTGCAGTCAGGAGATCTTCGACAAAGAAGTCTTCACGGATGACGCGAGCACTACTGCGTTGTTGCATTCTTCGGCTACTTGATGGAGACTACATAGGTAAGGTGCCAACGCTGTTCCGTAAGTCACCGTATTTAATCAATAAATACCTATAGCATCGGTGTGGTTTTCACGCCAAAGTATCAATTGTAAGTCACGCTGATGAGATTGTATTAATGTTTGTATATAGGCCTTTTCAATATGCATGCAACGTACCTTTGCTGTAGACAACCTAAGAGAATAGCAAGAATATTATTTTGTAAAGGAGAACCGATGTACTGAATTTCGTTTAAAGATTTGACATCGAATGCAACCCTAAGTTTAGTGGTCGTGCTACTCTCACGAAAGACCCCCTGATGGGGTAGAAAATAATGAGGCCATCCGTAAGTATCTATCTTAGTCATGTGACCCATTTCACGATACTCACGCATAAACTCAAAATACATGTGCTTATTTATATTCAGGCTTTCGCTTTAATTTATTTTCCAAAGAAATAAATCGTTTAAAAGCTATCTTATACGACATACCTAACGAATCAGCTGACTCTTTTAAAGGTATGCAAACTAAAAACCTTCCATCTAATTCTCGTTTAATCGTAGATTTAAATATTTCCTCTTACTTTCGTTCATCACGGGTGAGAGGGTTTCTCAATGGCAATTCATCAATTTCCTAAAATCGCTTCAATTGTAAATCTATGTCCTTATTATTTTCGCACAAGGTTAAGTTACAAATCGTATTAGTAACAGATTCATTCGTATAAATAGAACCTGAGATTTACCACCTCAGTTTGGTATCGTGTAAGTACGATCCACAAGACAATCGCATTTTCTTTTCGTTTAAAAGATCCCAGAAAGATCTGCACCTATTAGCAAATCGATTTGAGATGGTACATTAAAGTTAGGATCGGCTAGTTTAACGTTTGCTGGTTATTTTACATAAGTACGATCAATTTTAACTGTAGGTAACACTGATGTAATGCAAGGCAAGACAAAGCAATGTACTTTCGAATAATATTCGTTTACTCTAGATTGTATAATCAATTCGCATGCTTTATTCGAGTGTGAGACCGACTGTCCCACTCCGGCGATTCGAACAGTGGACATACTACACATACACAAAGAATGATTGCCACGGCACATCTCACATAAGCGATTTCGTTTAGAATTTGGTTTAGAACTACCCGCAACAACATAGCATAGCATAGCGTATTTTTAGTACTAGTTCGAGGTTTTTCGTTACAAAATTCATAACTGTGTTGGGAGCTCACTTTCTTCGCTAAAATATTCTATTCTACTCTGTAACTTATTAAATTTATCATAAATAGATTTATTTTGTAAAATTCTTAGATTGAATTCGACTTTTCTAGTTTTCGACAATGGAATATCAGTTTTTTCAATAGAAGTAACACGACCCTTAATAATTCCTCTACGTTTTTGTAATTCTGAAAGCGGTAATTTTGAATATTCATTAGAACTAGAACTTTCTCTTATCGTAGGGGATCAACAACACTCCCGCGAATTTACAGGCAAGTTAATTTTAGGCTAAATCTTTTCACTCTCACTCATTTTTAGGGAAAATTAGAAAGCTAGGGTTACTTACAGTTTAAAAAACCACACCTTAGATGTATCTTTATCCGATTCGGGCAGCAAGGGATATCTTTTTTTTCACCGACCGTTATAAAAGCCGTTACAAATCTGGAGCACTGAAATTGCACGAAATCACGATATTAGGCACAAATCGTTAAGGATTGAGAAGGATAGGATGGAGCTCAATAACCTGACCGATTCTCTCCTGGGCAGGCTGTCGAATCTTCGCGTAATCGCATCCGCTGGATAGCCGGCTCGACTGGACCAATGTGTGGGATAGCTCAGCTTCTACTCGTTCTCAATTTTTATGGATCTGTCGTTCGTATGTCGTCTGTAGGACTTCGTTTTTCTTAATACAAATAAGATTTCGTTTTACTTTCGTTTAATATCGAATTTTTACAAAGGTATTTTACGTCGTTTACGTATGGTGATGAAAGAAGAATGAATACAAAAAAAAACTCATTTTATATATTAAACTCGTCATGGCACACATACAAACTGGTTCAGTTAATAGTTGAAATGTGCTCCGATAGATGGCGTTAAGTTTAATTTGACGTTTTCACTAGCGCTAGCAGAAGGTATTGAGTGATTTGTAATTTTATTGAGTACGGACAAGGCAAAGTAGTTTAGTGGGTCAAATATAGGTCTATGGTAAAATTTTGTAAAGGCTTGAGAGTTGGGCAAGGCATAACCAAGCTGTTTCTCGGAAAACATTTACACTGAGGACGGCGGCGCGCGCAGCTGCATGTCGCGTGCTGTGTGCGCTGAACACACTCATGACAACGCCGCTCGTACCTAGCGTCTGCTTTATCCACTGACTTAGCGTCTGACTCGACGCGGCTCTATGAGGGGCCTTGGGATCACCCAAAAATTCCGAATTATGTAATTCCGAATTTGAATATTCCGATTTTTATAATCCGAATTCCACAATCCCTAAAAGAGTAAATTCCGCCTATTCACAAACACGATTCTTATTTAATCGAAATTCATATATACGAACTATTAATTTTTTTGACTTTCATTACAACGAAGAATTAAAAAACCCGCTATGTTACTAGTCCGAAAAATGGTATTCCGAATTTTTATTTTCCGAAAATTCAATGCAAACATTTAGATTTTGTATCTAAAACGGGTTTACAGGGTATGATAAAAAAAATGAATTTCTTTTATTATTTTTTCCACCTCGCTGTCTTTGATGGCTGATTTCAGCGAATAATAGCCCATGAAATACTATTTTATCATTATTATTATGAAAGCTTAGATTCTAACGCATTTTCTGAAGCAACTTAGAAACGAAGAAACTACCAGTTTAGATTTTAAATTTTAAGTTGAAAATTTAAATGATAACTTGTCACGTAATAAGGATAATAAGGATCCTTGAAGGACCCATCACCACGATGACTCTGGTAACTGTCCTGCAGGAGCAGAATGAAACAGGTGGTTATCGGGAATATAAAACTAGATTTAATATATCAAAGAAATTAAATTTACACGGTATTTACAAAAAGGTTGTTTACATTAAATTTAAGAAATAAAATACTAAACTAGGTGACTCGAGGCATATTCAGGTGTCGCTTATGGAGACGTGTGAGGCAGGAGCGGTGACGTAAGGGCGAGCTAGCTGGCACGTGTATCAGGATCGCCAAGGACGTGCTGGCTAGCACGCAAGATGCAAATAGTGAGGCGTGCAGACTGGTACGCAAGGCAGGAGTAGAGTCGGCGTGCGTATCTCGAAAACTATGAAAAAACGTATAACGTATAAAGGAGTAATTCAGATACCTCTAAACACGAGGCACCTAAAAAATTTTTGAATGTCACTTTTTTCGTCATTGTGTATATTAAAAATTATAATCTCAAAAGTAAAAAAAAAACCTTTTTTTGCGGAAAAATTTACATAATCGAAACGTGTATAAAGCCAAACAACGCAATAACAACAACGCCAGAACCGAATAGTCGGGATTTAGTCTCTTTAGGGGTTGTGAAATTCAGTAGTTTAAAAATTAAAAAAAAATTATTATTCAGTATGTTACCTATAATCCTGACATCACATGGTAAGAAAAATAGTAACGAAATAAAAAAATCTCCCGTAACACAAATTAAAATTAATAAGGCACATTTTGAAATTATAAAAATTAGCACGACGACGAGCGAAGTGAGGAGGAGCAGTTAGTCTGTACGATGATACTCCCCGTGACCGGAGCGAGCGCAGAGCATTTCGCGACAGCTGCCGGCGAAGCACCAAAAAGGGACTTGCATTTCATTACATAACCTTTAAACTTAAGAAATAACTCGGTACAAAAAAAGAAATAAATTTGAGCGAAATAATAATAAATGAAACAATACATTGATTTATTATAATTTCTTGATTATAAGAACTGAATGATTGATTTAGTTGTGTGTGATAAATACTAGCATCATTGTGGCGGTTAGCTGATTTGCTCATGCAGTTTTACAAGGCGTTTGTTATTCGCGCTTAAATAATTCGGAATTTTGATATTCGGGATTCGTATTTATGATATTGCGGATTATTATTAATTCGGATATTTTATGGTTCGGTATCTTCAAATACGGCATATTGATTTTCGTAAGTATACATGTTCGGAATCTTGAATTTTCAAAGAAGAAAAATTAGGAATTATTAAACACGGAATTTTCGTTACCGGAATTTTGAACCATTCGTTGACTATCGGAACTAAGTTTTTCGTATTTATGTAGTGTACCCAGGGGCCTTTTATGTTACAAACAAGGTCCCCGAGTTCGAAGCTTTAATATTTTTCGTCACGCAAAAATATAATCTTTTAGAGTCGATACAGGACATTATATTTATGTTATTTTTTAAAATTGGCAAGGATAACATAGGTTGTTGACGATTTAGGACTGTGGTCAATATTTTCAAATTTAATTATAGATAATGTCTGGACCCTATGTCCGGTGCATGGGGTTCAGAGATTAGTGCGAGCTTTTTAATATTTTTCCGTTAAGTTAAAGTGATATTAGGATTCCATAGAGAAAGCTGATTAAGAACTAAATTTGGATTCCAAGAAAATGTGTACTTCGATTTAGTTGGTTTCATTTTATAGTCTTCTTGTAAAATTTGTCTCATCATTGCCCGAATCTTTGCCTAACAAAAGAGACAAGACTGAACGGTGTGAATTTAATGAACCGAATGAACAACTATTATTAAGTTGCTCATTTAAAAAACAAAAAACTAATGAAACAGGTTTTTTGAACATATAGGCTGGGGGGCCAGTAGGGAAAGACTAACACTCCTTCGGCTTTATCATCAATTATTTTTCTTACACTTTTTAAGACAAGGGAAAATGGAGGAAATGCATAAAAATACGTAGAGGCCCAATTAATCGTAAACGCATCGACTAGGACTCCATCTGGTTCAGGATTCCAGGTTACAATGCGTGACATTTAGCATTGGTACGACTAGAGAAAAGGTCGATATCCATCGGACCAAACTGATTGAGAATCATTTTGAAGGCACTATCCGTAAGAGTCCACTCTGTGTCAGGGTTCAACTTCTTAGAGTTCACGTCTGCGCGATTTTCTTTTATGTTAACATTAAAGCAGAAATCCATAAATCATCAAATAATTTAGATGTGGAAAATGAATACCTATCTAATACTCATCCTATTAACGTTACTGATACCGGTGGTATTATCAATACCTAATACTATTGTACAATTTCTTACTGCCCCGGCTTTTCAAGCCTAAGGAAACTGCAAGTAATTCTAGATAATTGATATGGTATTCTTTTTAACTATGTTTCCAAGACCCATATTTTTTTTTGTTTTGGAATACTGCGCCCCAGCCTCTTCTGAATGCATCTGTATATATCTTATAAATTTGTGAAGTAATTGAACTGGAAATGGTATGTTACTTATACTTTTCCACCGGATTAAATCTTTTAACAGTAATTTAGGGAGTTTAATGTTTGCCTCATAGTTGTCCTTATTTTGTAGCTGGACAAGAGGAGCATATTTGAAGTTTCGTAAATTTATTTATTATTATAACGCTTATCGTAAGGTTAAGAACTAGACATCTGTTTGATGTTAAATATAAAGCCTTAAAAGTTTTACCGACTTTGTCGGTACTAGTTGATTTTGAAAAAAAAACAACATAACTTTGCGCATAATTTTTGTAAATACACACGGAGCGACGTGTAATCCATACGATTGGTACTTTTTGTAAATTACAAATTTTGGTACAAGTAGGTCTTTCTTATCTATGTTAGCAAAGAAACCATTATGCGGAAATAATTTAGAAGCTATTCTATAAGATTCCATTTTAAAGTGCACTAAAACATAATAACATAAAACATAATACCAATACAGGGAACACAGGAAACACATTATTGAACATCCGTAGCTGAACAAGTTCCGAGGTGCATTGAACATTAATGATGAATTATTTTCTGTGAACTCTTTTTTTCAAAGGAGTTTTATTTCCAATTACTAAGGATATATCGAAATCTATACGTCTACTGCACCGACTTTAAAAGTTATTTTACTGGAAATAACTTTGGCTATATTTTATCCAGACATTTCTAAAACACACCATAAAATATTTTATACAAAGATCAGAACCTACTGTAACAGAACTCGAGCAGTTCGTTATCACCCGGATTATTCATCCTAATTCTCATTCAGAGAATACTCGCCTTGTCGTTATGATTTCTCTTTGTAGAAGACCAAATGCAATCAACTTTGTTAGACTTCGGTCATGGTTCCTTTTGCACAGTCACATATTTCAGACTTAGTAAGTTAACAGTTTTAGTTTAGGAATATTAATGGGTTGGTTTCAATAACTAAGGTCCATAAAAATAAATCTCTCTGTACTGCACGCGCTATCTTGACAGTACGAAAGAGCAGGAAAGTTTTGGTGATAGTTTGTATGCAGTTTCACTACTGCTCTTATGTATTTACTGCGACTATGGTGTCGAGTTACTGGTATGATTCATAAGTGTGAGTAAAGATGCCGTACACTTTTGTGAGTTAGTCAATACAAGATAAATAACCATTTATAAGATATAAAGAGAGGTTATTGCCGCACTTGTTGAACTATGCTTATTATGAATGTTGGATAATGAGAACGCTAATAGGTAGTCGCAAACTGAATCGATATAATATTAAAATGTGTGAAGGAACGTGAATTATAAAACTGATGATGCATGACTTAATTTGTGTAAAATAGGTCCAATAGTGGAAAGTAGCCCTTGTGCGTACAATACCAAAAGTGAATAACCCACAAACACTTAAAGACTCTTTATAAATATGTTTAAACTTCTAGAAAGAGTTGTTTATGCTCAAGTAAGTAGCTTTTGCTAGAAAAGTAACATTCTGCAAGAGTCATGGTTGTTGATATCTGTATATATATGTATGTTTATTCTCCCCTCCCCCCAGTTCGCTGTAAGACATCCATAACACAAGCTCTGCTTGATTTTGGGGCCAGACAGTTGGTGTGTTTGTCTGGGGATTTAATATTATTATTATCAAAGCTCAAACAATAATTCTATTTGTTAATTAATTGCCCTACGTATCACCAATTCAGGAATCCACGTTTATTTAGGCTAATGAGATTCTACTTAAACATTCAGGTTTTATTGCCGTTACAATAGGAATTACGCGAGATGATTCAAAACGGTTATGAGCTCATCTCATTTTACTGCGTGGAATTATTTATATTTCGTCTCGTTTGAAGGAGAGCGATGATGAAAATGGATGTTACATCCAATAAATACCGATATCACTGTACTATTAAAGGCTTTCGGACTAGTTTAGTTTAGTATTAGTTGAGACTAATTTATTAAATCGTTTATTTTAAAATGATCTCTCGGTGGCAATCAGAGAAGTTCAATGGTTATTCAATGGCTAAGGAAAGAAATCCTTTGTGATAATTTGCAAAGCAAAATGGAGAATAACGAGCGTCTTAAGTATCCTTTAAACGTCTCTGGGTCTTATGGAAGATGACTTAAAGAAAGATAATAAGCTTGGTGATTAAGAATGCAATTGAGACCTCAAAAAGTTATGGCTAAGGGTTATACATTTAATTAATTGCAAGTTGATGATGGTTTGGTTTGGAATTGACACGTCAATCTTTTTCATCAATAACATTAAAAACAATTTTAAAACCATGTAAAAAGTTTTCTATAAGTAAAGGCTTACAAATATGATCATTTTTTGCTTTTATTTATTTTGTCTATATTCGAATATGACATTTTCTTAAATTCGTATAGATAGTTTCAAGTCATAGCTCCGCACAAATGACTTGAACCATCTATAATCAGTTCCAATAAAAATAAAGTGTTTCAAAAGTTAAAACTGTGAAGAGTAACTTTTACTTGTAAATAAGATTCCGCTTTAACTTTAAAGATTCTCAAATTATCTTTTGTAATGAATAAGTAAGTATTCAAATATTTACTAATACCTGAAAATAAGCTTGTAAATTTTATATTTCAGAATGCGCTAAGGAGCCATAAATATTTCTAATTGATTTCCTGGTCAAACATACATGCTATACAAATCCAAAATACCTAAGCGAGTTGGGAGTAATGAGCGGGTATAGTATTTTAAATGAGATGTAAAATAAAAGATAATGTTATGTCTACATTTACATTAAGAATACCATTATCAATCTGACCACGTTGGTATAAAACTTATTTGGATTTTTGTTCCTTAGGCAAATAAAGAACGCATTTTTTAGAAAGTACTTTTTATAAAATTCCATTTGGGCCCCCGACCTTGCACTATTTTGTACGCACACTTGTAATAATGCCCCTGAAAAATAATGTAGTAGTGGTATTCGGTATTTATATACACCAAACATTTTTTAAAAAAATTTAAAAAATCTCCTAATGTTTTTGATCTATAAATTATTTTTATAACAGTTTAATAATATTATTTTTAAGCTCAATTATCCGTGTTTACTGTTAAATCCGTACTTATGTAAAAAAATATATCTTACAGTTTATATTTTGTTTCAAAAAATTAAAATCCTTTGTATCCTGGGTATCATCCTCGAACATTCTTAAAAATAAAAAATAAATACAACTTGTCGGGAATGAGTATAATGCTTAGCCATTCGGCAGCGCACTTAATTCAATGGAGATTGAGGCATATGTTAATTATACTGTGTTATTTGAATATATTGTAGAGGTGTGACTAATATATTCGTAATAGTTACACGGACCAAATCACATATTAGGTAATATGAATGTTATGATTTTAGGTTATTCTATAATAGTCAAATAATAGTGAGTGACGTTCGTCGCGTCACAGGAGAATGCGACGTTGCCAAACTTGCGTGTTATCCATCGCTCGCGCTCTTCGCCGGGCCGCGCAGCGCTACGCGGTAGTGTACCAAGGACGTATTCGATCGAACATTATCTATGCGTAGCATACATTTCGCGTTTTGTATGGAAGTTTCATGGATAAGCAGAGTGACAGCATGTAATCGACATCGATTAAATAAAAATTGTTAAAAATGCGCAATATTTTTATCATAATCTGAGTAATAGTAATAACGCCTAATTTTTTAGATAGATTTTATGTTCATTTAGTTTAGTTAGACGTGTTTAATGTTAATGCCTGTTAAAGTATGAAGGAAAATTTAATCACTACTCTTAATCAATATTATATACTCGCTAGCTTTATTAATACATTACTTTTTTGGGTTGAAAAGTAGCGTACCTATGTACTTTTCGTAATCTGAGACCTAATCCAAGAAATCCAGTACCATACCAAACATTAAAATCGGTTCAGCAGTTTGAGCCTGCAAAACAGTTGAACAGTACCGACATAAAAACTAATAAATAAGCAATTTTTCGCATATTATAATATAATTCTAATATAAGTATGCGATTCTCTTACACTCGTATAACTAATATATGGTGCGTTGTTGAACAGTGAACCACCCTTTTTTCTTAGTCATATAACTTTCTATAAAATAACGCTAAGAATTTCATTTGGGTATCATCGTTGAGGTAATTTCATAAGGTTTCACAGTTATAGGTTGCAAAAAGCCAGAAGAACAAACTAAGACCCATAAAAGAGGGTCTGAAAAAAATTAAATTTGGCTCACTGTGTACGATGGGTAGTTTACACTGAACCACTCATATTTCAACAGTGAACCATAATTTCAGTACTAGTAATAAATTATTATTTTTGAAAAGAAACCACGCAATTTTCGATAAGCAACTTATATTTAAAAAACACAAACAAAAAATTTTTCTTTTAACAAAAAAAAATTAAAGTTATCTCATAAACTTTTTTTACAACCAGCCTTTCGATGGTATAATAAACAATTTTTCATTTAAATAACCGTGGAAAATAAAAAACAAACAAGATTTTTTTTATAGTTGGTTCTCAGTAGTTACGTACTTAACATAATTTAACTATAATTTAACTAACTTTAACTTTAATTAGCTTTTTCTATTAAGATAATTAACAATCGCCTTTTCGATAGTACTTTCTATAATTATAATAAACAGTCTCCATTTAGTTAACTACCCGTTAAAGAACAGTGAAAAAAAAATTATTCACGCCATATTTAGTAAAGATAAGTTCACGTTGAAGGAATATTTAATCAGACGTTTTGTACCTGACACACAAGGAGGAGGTAGAATCATTTTAATGTCACTCAGTTTCACGTTTGCCATATCAGGCTCTAAAGGAAACATAAACGTTTTATTAAGACGATCTTTTAATTTTAGGTACGAAACGCAATATTCATCATCCTTTTCTATATCCAGAATCTTCGCAATAAAATAAACCACCCGGTTTTTTTTTTTTTTAGGTTTTTTGCAACAATATAATGACAAATTTATCAATCATTGGCTTACGCTGTAAATCAGGAAAATCTTCACCTACAATTTGCTCATCTTCCTCATCCGATTCTATATCTGTTTCGCTTTCAAGAATTATATCTTCTACTTCGCTCGTTTCACTATCTTCCTCTGCTACAAATCTTCTTTTATTGTTCCTCTTATTTGTTGTTTTTCTTATTTTCTTCGTCGACGGAAACATTTCATTCCCACAATCTTGTAGAACTTTTCTTTTATGCAGACCTTTTCTATTTAATGCAGCAGAACGTTGCTCAGCTATTCTTTCCTTTTGTGGCGTGTCCGTTGCTATCATACTTTCGCCCAGTTTTCTACCTTTCCGTTTGTTGTTACGAGGGCCAGCCTTTAGCGGAGGACGGAACATTGCTGGAGTGATGATATGCTCCTTTGGTAGATGGTTTTCATCTAATTTCTTTGGCGGTGTCAAGTTTTGGCTGTAACTATGATAAAACACTTTTTACCGGATATTATCGCGTATATTTTAGTTCTTAAATAATGGTTGGAAAAAAAAAAAAAAAAAAAAAAAGAATAAACGAACCTCAAAATCTGCAGTTTGTGAACATTCCATAGACAAGCCCAACCATTATTTAAGATTTGATACCGTGAAGATCCTAGCAAAAGAGAAACATTTTATACCTAGGATGGTCAGAGAAACTATTGAAATTAAAAATCATCCAAATTTCAATAGAGAAGATGGTTGGAAACTTTCATCAACATGGGATCCAATACTTAAAAACATCAAAATGAAAAACCAGCAAACTGTTAGACTGCAAACTCAGGACACAGTCAGTGCCTTTTGTGTCAATCCGGGACGTTATGCGAGAAGACTGAGAAACAGATGGCGTTAATATGTATTGACAATCATGTAGTTTTTATTACTGGCAATAGATGAACAACACCTTAGTCTATCGTGACCACGGCAACTGCAAAGATGCCGAAACGTCGAAATAATTTTAAAATTAACTAAAATATATGCGATAATATCCGGTAAAAAGTGTTTTATTTAAAGTATGTATCGTGAAAACTTAAGAAAAGATTTTGTAACTATGATGTTCTTGTGATAGTATAGATGGACTTTCTCGATCAATGGTAACGACGGGATCATAACTAGAACGACGTGAGGACTAGAGGAGTCGAATCCTGTTGATTATTGCTTTTATTCATATTATTGAAAACGGAAGAAGCTTCGGCGTCAGGCAATATCTGTGACACCACAGGAACGGGGCGGTCTGTCACGCTACTTGGCATGAAGTCTTCATCGGAGAATATATCCTTATTAAAGGGAAAAATTCCACATTTTGCGAAAGCTGCCGATATATTTAGTGGAGTCATTGATCTGGGATAAGCATGACCAATGAATTTTGCTATCTCATAGATAGTAACTTGTTTCCCTGGGTTCTGTAGCATCCATGACTCAAGTGCGGAGTAATAATAGGTCTTTAACAGGCCCATCAAACCCACGTCTAAGGGTTGCAATTTGTGAGTAGTGTGAGGATGAAACGTAAGAACCACAACACCAGACCGTTTCGCTAAATCTAGAGCCTCAATGGACAAGTGTGACTCATGATTATCCATTATTAGCAGACATGGATTTTCTGGTGTTGTGCTTGAACACTTAATGAAATGTTTCATTACCTCCACGAATAAGTCACTAGTCATCCAACCTGATGGATTCGCGAGTCCTAAACTACCTGGAGGTGCACCGTGCATCATCAAGCTTTTAAAGTTCTTCCGAGGAAATATAATAGCAGGAGGCAGGGCGTGGCCTGTAGCACTAACCATACAGCATGTAGTGACAAGAGTGCCCTTTTCTCCACTTGTGACCTTACTGACTTTAGCTCCTGCTGGAGCCACAACTTTCTGAGGTTTCTGGACGGTGGTTGTGCCGGTTTCGTCAAGGTTGAATATTCGAGTTCCATCCGCAAATCTAGGCTCCCGTTTCAGTAACTCTTCCAAATTATTAAAAAATATACCCACAGTTTCACGATTAAATGAGGTTGCTCAGGCAAGACTTACAGCTTCTGATTTCTTCACTGAAATAACAGGATGTCTTTTTTTGAAGAAACGAAACCATTCCAAACCTGCCAACTGATCTCTTTCTCATGAGCTTGGTATTTTAATGCCATTCCTCTTTGCCATTTCGTACGCCACTTTCCTACATTATTTTACAGTCAAACCGTAAAACATTAGTGCGCAGTCTTTGTAGTATTATAATAATATTTGTTCATGTTCTTCAGTGAACACTTTATTGATATCATACCTAGGTACAAGTGATATATTATCACCATGTTCATGTTTGTTTTTCACGTAACGGCGCAATGTAGGGTACGGAATTTTACAGGTTTTTACCGCCGTCCTAATGGAGTTACCGTTTTGTACCATTTGTAAAGCTGACAACATGTCCTCTTTTGTGTGTTTTCCTATTTTCCGATCCTTATTTTTTGGTCTTGGCATCCTAAAACAATCAAAAATATCATAGATTTTCAACATTACGCTATCAAGGAACAGTGAACCAGGATCGTAAGGTACACAGTGAACCGGTTCACTGAGTACTATGCGGACCTGATTCACTGTTCAATACACACACTATTCAATTTATAGCACAAAAAGTAAATAGTTTATAAACTGAATTGTCAGAAAGCAACATGCTCATAAAACGACTAAAACTACAACAATTTTGACACCATACAGCTTTTGTTCTTTTAATTTATAACAAAATATATAAAAATCGAGATACTTACGTAAAAATACTACGTTCTTTTGGCGAGAAACAAACAAACCGCTGTCACACGTCACGCTCAAGCCGCGGCCTCCGGCTCACTACGGGAGAGGGGAAGGGTGCCTACGAGGCAAGTATTAACCAAGGCGGTCAAAATGGCAACGTCGCAGTTTTTGTGATATGACGGTGGTTCATTGTATCTGGTTGGTTCACTGATCAACAACCGACTGTACAATCAAACTAATAAAGATAAATGAATATTGCGTTTTATAATAACAACATCGGACGGAAAACTATCCCTATTATTTGACTGTTACCGAATAATAGGCACGATAACCTAATATTGGTAAAGCGTTATATTCGATTATAGAAATACGTCATCATCAACGCGCTTGCTCGCGCCGTCTTTTTCATGCAGGCGTATCCATGTCGCAGTTTCTATGAACTTTAAGTGAACAATCAAAACAAAAGCACGCAATCTTTATTCCATACGATTATAATAGAGTTTCAAGGACAATAAAAACTCTTTACGAACCTTTACGAATATAAATAATACTAATACGAATCATATTATATTGCAAGAATATCGAAAATCCAATATTGCCTCTTACTGTTACTAAAACTATTTATTTGATATCGCTCTATTGAAACTATATTATTGATAGGTACCTATAAAATCTAATCCATCACTGTATATCGATTATTCGTTACGAATCGTGTATTAAACTGGCAACAGATGCATTGCAATGCGTTCAGATATCGCGAAAATACTATAACACCTATATTAGTTTGATTCGGATACTAAATCGGCTCGCTATTATTTGACTATTATCGGGTAATATGCGACGTTGCCAAACTTGGGTGTTATCCATCGCTCGCGCTCTTCACCGGGCCGCGCAGCGCTACGCGGTAGTGTACCAAGGAGGTATTCGATCGAACATTATCTATGCGTTGCATACACTTCGCGTTTTGTATGGAAGTTTCATGGATAAGCAGACAGAGAGCACGTAATCGACATCAATGTAAAAAAAAATTGTAAAAAAAATACGCAATAGTTTTATCATAATCTGAGTAAAAGAATAATGCCTAATTTTTACGAAAAATCATTTAATTTAGTTAGACGTGTTTAATGTTAATGCCTATTAAAGTATGAAGGCAAATTTAATCACTACTCTTAATCAATATTAAGAGTAGCTAGCTATATTAACACATTATTTTGTCGGGTTAAAAAGTAGCGTATGTGTTAATCCGAGGCCTAATCCAAGAAATCCAATACCATACCAAACATTAAAACCAAATCTGCCAAACAGTATATAGAAACGAATAAATAAGCAAACTTTCGAATTTATAATATAAGTCTAAAATATGCGATTCTCTTATATAACTATATCTCGTATAACTAATATACACGCAAACAAATATGGTTAAATGAATATAGCGTATTATTAGAACAACATCGGACGGAAAACTAACCCTATTATTTGACTATTACCAGACTATTACCAAATAAAAGTCTTGATAACCTAATATTGGTAAAGCGTTATATTCAATAATAGGAATACGAATATTTGAGCCTAATATAACACCTCTAATATATTGTACCAACCGCACAGAGCCGAAATAGGTTTGGCTCGTCGCTACTCTGGGTAGACCGGAAGGGTCTCGACTTACACGATTAACAAGTAGGTTCTTTGATCCAGTGCAGCAAGTAACAGTTAATAATACGGAACATACCTTAGGTTACCGCTGCCCTTGCGCTGATTTGCCACCTCGATGGTTGTATCCAGCCGGCTGAAATGACGGCGCCCGAGAACTGAGGTATCATCGCACGGCACTTTGTAAGATTTTATGTTGAAAAGATAAGGTGTATATATATTGATTGCGCGGGCTTTGAAACGTTCTGTTGTATATGTACGTTCCGTATGACAGTCGAAACGTCAACTGTCACTGTCACTGACATTGATTGAGGTAAGAACCACTTGTTTAGTTGGAATTACGTTTAAAAATTACGACAACGAAACATACCGCCCACCAAAATTCCTGTGGTATTTTTTGATAATGAAAGGTCGATAAAAAACTAATAGATAATGCTTGTAAATATATAACTAAAATTTTCAACTAATTGATAGGATTACTACGATAATATGCTGATTGAAGGTAACGATTTAACATGAGTCCTCTGTTGGAAGAGGGCATAACTTAACCAAAGGACGTGTAATTAATTGATTTTTAGCTGTTCGGACGATTGCTATACGAGCCACTCCATCAGCACCACAATTAAGCGACACAACCCTACTAAATCCCCAATGCAATGGAGCTCGAGTGTTGTCTTTAAATTATCACTACAGAACCTACAGGGAGCGGCTTGGAATCTTTGGTCCATTTAGCTCGCTGCGTTAACGTGTGAAGGTACTCATGCTTCCATCTAGACCAAAAATTCTGTTGAAAAGCTTGCAACAACTGCCACCGATTAAGCCGAGAAATATTAACTTTGCTAAGATCTTCATCAGGAACAGAAGTCAGAGGTTTTAATGTGAGAAAATGGCCCGGAGTTAAAACCGCAAGATCGTTAGGATCAGAACTTATGGGGCATAATGGCCGCGAATTTAAAACTGATTCGATTTGCGTAAAAAGAGTTGTTAGCTCTACAAATGTTAATACTTGATCACCAAAAATGTGATAAAAGTGAGATTTAGCTGCTTTTATTTGGATCTCCCAAATAACTCCAAAATGTGGAGCTGATGGGGGATTGAATTTAAATTCAATTTGTTGAGAGCTAGACGCGTTCTGCATAAGACTAGAAAGTTAATTCTTAGCTCCAACGAAATTGGTTCCACAATCCGCATGAATAACACTACAACGCCCTCGACGTGAGACAAAGTGACGTAAAGCTGCAATGAAACCTTCGGTTGACAACGTCGACACCACTTCGAGATGGACAGCTTTAGTCGTAAGACATACGAAAAGACAAAGGTACGCTTTGTCCATTTTAGCACCGTGATGTGAACCTAATTTAATGCGGAATGGGCCACCAAAATCGGCGCCCACAACCGAAAAGGGCTTTACTTCGTTAAGGCGGTAGGCTGGAAGATCACTGATGAACGGCTGAAGCGGCTTTGGATAAGTTCGATAACATTTAAGACATTTCAATAAACGACGGCGAATTGTACGTTAAGCTGATATAATCCAAAATTGTTGCAATAATAAAAACTGAGTTGTGTTAATACCCGAATGGCAATAGCTACGATGAATATTGTCAATTATTAGGAAGGTGAGTGGATGATCAGACGGTAAGAGAGCAGGATGTTTTTGTTCGAATTCTAATCCTGATCGTGATGTTCTGCCGCCCACCCTGAGAATTCCCTGCCCATCAAGGAATGGATTTAGTTTTTGGAATGGTTTCGAAAAAGTTTGATTTGATTTTAGCTTCGATATTTCCTCGTGAAAAATACGGTTTTGTACAAACATAATGATTTGCATTAAGGACTGATGCCGTTCAACATTATTTAAAAATACGGTTTTATTTGCCTTGACTAGGTTTCGAGCATTATTAGTAAATCGATACATATAAGTGAAGATGTTAACAATTTTACTCAATGAATAAAAACGATTTAACATGGTATCCAACAGTGAGCCTTCCAAGCTGTTAGTACTAGGCGTAGTAGTCAAGATAACTGATTTACGTGATTCGGCTTGAACAATCAAATTATCGTCAGTTGTTAAATTATATGGTTGTGATGGCCATGAGCTTTCATCTTGTGCCAACCATCGTGGTCCCACCCACCATAAGGAATAGGTGATAAGATCTCAGGGAAATTGCCCTCGAGAACAGATATCTGCCGAATTATCTCCGGAGCTTACGTGGTTCCAGCATTTGATCGGTGTTATGTCTTGTATATGGGTAACCCGGTTAGCTACGAATGTAGCCCAACGAGATGAATGGGACGTCATGATAAAACGACGGTGGAGTCTGACCACAGATATACAGCTTCTATAGGTATCCGAGACAAGTAAGTATCACAGACAAATTTATACAAATCTGCGAGTAAAACGGCAGCACAAAATTCTAATCGTGGCAGAGATGTGCGTTTTAAAGGCAAACACGTGCTTTGGAGCAGATAAGAAAAATTTGCATTTGTCCATCCGTTTGCGTTACGCGTAAATTGATAACCGCACCATAAGCTACCTCAGAACTGTCACAAAAGCCATGAATTTGATAGGATTTAATAACGTTATATACACGTACACGTTATATTCCGATTAATTCTGAGTTGCGTAAGGTCCGGTAATTGATCGTGATAATAGTTCGAGGTGTTTCGTCCCAGCCGATTCCGAGTATCCAAAGTTTTTGGATTAAGCATTTTGCTTGAATTGTGATCGGAGACAAGAAACCCAACGGGTCGAATATTTGAGCAAGTTCACTTAGAATAGAACGTTTAGTGCATAACCGAGGATTTAACCTTAAGAAGAAAAGCATCTGATATAGGGTCCCATCTAAGGCCTAGCACTTTCAAAGTAGTTCGCTCTGTTGTATCGAATAAAACAGAGCTGATTAGACGATCTTCGTTTGGAAAATCTGCTAAGAGTTGAGAATCATTACTTGCCCACTTACGAAGTTTAAAGTATCCAAGCCCGAAAAGACTTATAAGTTGAACCTTGGCCTCCTGAGCGTCTTTTAAAGACTTACAGCCACTGGCCACATCGTCAATATAGATATCCGTCATGATGATTTGCTTTGCAACCGGATAAACAGCGCCCTCATCTGCGGCAAGCTGTCGCAAAGTGCGACACGCAAGAAACGGGGAGGATCCTACCCCATAGGTGACCGTGTTCAGGCGATATTCCTGAATCGTTTCATTTGGTGTTGCTCGCCAAAGAACACGTTGAAACTCACGATGCGCCGGAACTACTTCAATATTTCGATACATTTGACGGACATCTGCCCTTAACACAACGTTGTGGTCCCAAAAACGTAAAAGAAAGTCCAAAATATTCGCTTGTATAAGTTGATAATCATTCAAGGAACGAGAATTAAAATCTTTGGTAGAGGCGTCAAAGACGACACGTAGACGAGTGGTCGTTGACTCAGGACGTAAGACACAATGATGAGGGATATAATATCTTCCATCTTTCAGTTGGTCAATATGAACTAACAACATGTGACCAGTTTCTATATAATCCGACATAAACTCTGCGTATTTTACTTGTAATGCTGGATCACGTGATAATCTGCGTTCGATAGCGTGAAACCGACGTAGCGCTACTTTACGAGAACCCTTAAATACTGGATTTAAATCATTGTTAAATGGTAAAGCCACAACATATCTACCAGATTCATCCCGGCGATGTTCGGTAACGAACTTGTTTTCGCATAAAATTTCATCTGGCGACATAAAGCCGGCCTTTGGGATAGTGTCAAGCTCCCAAAACTGTTTTACCAATGAGTTCAACGAACTATCAGTCTCTGATATCAAAGAAGTCAGTAGGTAACGTATTAGAAGCTAAGCGAGTTTTATCGAGTAATAACCACCCGAAGATAGAATTGAATGCGGTAGGTTGATTAACATTTCCTTTGAGATGTTGACTAAGAATTCGATAGGGCCAGGAAAAACCTGGATCCGCCAAAGGCAATGTTTTTATATGAGACCATCCAGATGTATTTAATTTAGAGATTGGCTGATCACTGCAGATTGTTTCAGTAACGTGAATGTCTAACTCGAAGACCACTCGGTCGTTTGTGCTGACACCACAAGTAACATTACCGATTATTGAAGCAACGGCCTCACCAAGACCACTTATATTAACTTCGGTTTTAGTAGATTGTAGATTTAACATCCTAAGTGCAGATTCAGTTATAAAATTACTTTGACTGCCAGTGTCGGATAGTGCGCAAAACGAAAGCATACGCCATGTGCTGTCTTTGACCTGTACGATAGCGGTTGCAAGTAATACCGTAGTATTCGTCATTGACCTTGACACCAAAGTAGATACAGACTCAACTTCCTTTTCATGATGGAGTAAGGTATGATGCTTTCGCTTGTAAATGCGACACGAAAAAATTGGTTTGCAGTTTTTTAATTGATATGATGGTTTAAGACAAACCAATTTTTTTCATTAGCGATTGCCATACGTTCATCAATTGATTTTTTAGTAAATTCAGAACACGATGTTATCGAATGTGAATTATTACAGAAACTACAATTGAATACCCTTGTAGCCACTGCGGGAACTTCCGCAACCAATGTGTGTGTACTGTAAGTGCGTTTAGTCGGTTGTGGTGGCTGCGGCGGAGTGAATTTGGAATTAACTTTATGAGTTTTATGCAAATTCGTAACGTGAGTATCCCGCAGCAAAGCTTCGCATTTCGATTGCAAAAAGGTTTTCAATCGTACATAAGTAGGTATTTCGATTTCTGAATAACTTTCTTCAAAACTACGTCGTAAGCCTGGATCCAACTTCGATAAAATATGATAAATTAAAACGAAATCCCACTTTTCGATAGGTAGGTCGATGGTCTTCAAAATACACAAGTTTTCTTTATTTATTTATTTATTTATTTATTAGGTCACCAACAGAGTGTACATCTAAATAAGCATAGTATAACAAAAAGAAAAAAAACATTCTAAATGCCACTCTAATTACAGGTGACGTCGACATCCTTAAATTATACAACTGTAACACACACTATAAGTAATTGTAAATTATTATTCAAATTAACTAATTTATTGATTTATAAAAAAAATAATTTAATACAAAAATATACAGTGAACAAGAGAATAGGGAGGAGGTTATCAATATAAGTTTAAAGTTATTTAAAAAAAATTATTTAAATACAAAAATATGCAACAATATAAAACGATCAAGAGAACACGTGTAACGTTTTAATTAATTAATAATTATAATTAATTAATTAATTAAGAAACTTTTTTGTCAGTGTAAAATTATAAAATTATTGTTGAAGTTATTTTTATTGAAAGGGTTTACTAAATTTGATTACCCTAGCTACAGAATCCTTGAAGAGATTGAGGCCCAGTCCAAAAATATCCACTTCAGTTCCTCTGGAAATTGAGTTGTACATTTTCATCAGCCTGTTTATTGGTGAATAGTGTCCAAGGTTTGTTTTGGCTCGGTTTTCCGTGAAAAGTATATATTTTCCTGGGCGAGGTAACCTGGAAGGTATCCGGAAGTTTAAACGCGACAGCAGCAAACTCGAATTAATTGCACCATTCGCCAATTTCCAGAGAAACCGAATATCCAACAGGGCGCGACGCTCGTAAAGAGACTGCATTTTAAAATGATGCAGTCTACTTTTGTAGCTTGGTAGCATAGTAGCCAAGTTACAATTAAATGCTAAATGCCACAGGAATCTCTTTTGAACGCTCTCAATACGCTTGATATGAACATCGTAGTGTGGATTCCACACTACACTACAGTATTCTAACCCAGATCTAACCAGAACATTGAACAAAACTATTTTTGTCAAGGGTTTTTTAAAATCGCGACTGTTACGCAAAACAAAACCAAGAACTTTGAAACCCCTAGAGACAATATGTTCAATGTGATAGTTAAACTGCAGTTTTTGGTCCATAATTACACCCAGGTCGCGAATATTACTGAGACCAGTCAATGCATTGCCCTCAATGTTGTAGATGAAAGGCTCATTTTTCTTTTTGCGAGAATAACGTATGTGAAAGCACTTCGAAATGTTGAGAGCCATCCCATTGTTTTGACACCAATCGCATAGGCGATCAAGATCTCTTTGAAGATCAGCGCAGTCTTTACTAGAGTGAATGATTTTGAACAGTTTTAGATCGTCTGCGAATAAGCAGGCCTTAGATGATATAAAGCAACTTTCAATGTTGTTTATAAAGATGTTAAAAAATAACGGGCCTAGGTGTGAACCTTGCGGCACACCGGATACTGCTGTGAAGCTGTCGGACGTAAATCCATTGACAACGACCCTTGACGAACGACTGAGTAGATATGACTTGCACCACTTCAAAAATTCACCAGAAAATTCACAGTTTTTTCTTCAAACATGTCCAGAGATTTTCGGAACATCTGAGGATTTTAACTATCAAAGTTAACATGTAGAATATCCCGCCAACATGTAAAAACTAACTCACGTTTATTCTTGTATCGAGCGACAAGCGCCCAGTACGCGTCGAGGTAATGCTCGTGGGCCACGGGAAACGTCTTCACTACGGACAGCGCATCACCACTTCGAGAAGACACCAAGTAATGAAACTTCTCAGTATTGGAAAGACAATTAGAGTTATGTGTCAAGGCGTTAAACGTATCAAAATATTCAGGCTATTGTTTAATGTTACCAGAGAAAGTCGGAAGCGCAATTTTTGGCAAGCGTATGTTCGAAGAAATGCTACCACCCTGTATATGAGTACATTCGGTTCTACAAAGAACAATGCCCATGCTTCATATATGCAATGACCTGTCAGCCTGTTTTTTATTGATCTAATGTATAAATATAAAAACGATGCAGAAAAAATAGTGTTATATTCCTAAACTTAAGGTAACAACTTAATGTAATTTAGCAATTCAGAAAAAAAGTTACATTGAAAAATATATTTCGAGGTTGTGAGTCAAATTTAATCAATTTTCATAGCACATCTTGGCAAAAACGAAAACGAAACAGCTCATTTCAGGATTTTGGTTTCAGATTCTCACAGATATGTTATTTTTATCAAGCAAAAGAAGTAAAAAGCCTTTCAAAACCTCAAATTACTAAGTATTCTCAAAAATTATGTTAAAACTCATGTACAAAACTCTATTTGGTTAAAATGTAGACAAAACTTCTATCGCTGTAATGAAATAACATGAAAGATGACAATTTCAAACGAGATTTTAATGTAGATAGTGAAACACATGTTCATTAAAACTGGATTTATCCAGTTAGATTATAAATTTTTACACAGATAAGTAGGTATGTGTGGATTTTTATATAAAAGTCCTCAGACAACATGGCCCCAAAGTAAGCAAAGGCTTACAAGTACCTACTAACATATATGTTACGGTTAATATACAGCTTACGTTGCGCCATCTACAGTCTTTTAGATGTTAATACAAATCGGAACTTAAAGATGTCGCTATATCAAATAACAAGTGAATAAACAGGTGGTCAACTATACTAACCACTATGAATAAAAGAGTTAAACAAATCGAGCGGTTTACTGAAATAACAATTTTAAAACACAAAATAACTAAAAGAAAATATTAACAAAGCAATAGCAGTGAGTCTAAGATAAGATATTAAGCCAAGAGCCAAAGAATGACAATCCGTGTTCGGTTTGTTGCCGTGGAACCTTTGGCATCCCCTCCTGCGTGCATCGCGTGATGTTGTGACTTAGAAGCGTGAATAAGACAGGTTGAACGCTTCATCACTTTTCAACTTAACGTAGGTTGAGTCACTTCTTCTAATAATATCATAATTTACTCTACAATAAAAATTTAATTCCTGAACATCAAACATTAAATACTTTTAAAATCACTAAAATTCTTTGATTTTGTATTTGTATTGTGTATCTTTGATATAATGCTTATTAAATAAATTAGTAAAATAACTACCTACATCAACATGACGATATTTTAAAAATATATATTTTAATGATGGTTTGCTATAGTTAAACTCCAAATCATTTGCTTCTTTATCTTGAAATTATGTCAAAGCTCAACAAATCCCCTTGAGCACATTTAAGGAAGTTTCTGGAGTTTCAAGGCACGTTCTTAACCTTAATTGTCTTAAGGAGAGCATTCTCAATATTCGTCCCAAAATACACTCAGATCTAATTCAATTCATGCGTAAATAGATTTACGTAATGCTCTATCTGAATACTCATTGTGTCTGTTACACCAGAAAAAGCGTGAAGTAGGAAATTTGTAAAGCCTTATAAATGAATGAGGAAAATAAAAATAAAAATTGTACGGTTAATCTGACTTAATATGACAATATTGGAACAGTATTATAAAAACTTAACGAATTGCCAATTACGGATTTTTCATAAAAAAAATTTACATATAAGGCACAGCTGTATTGTACAGATCGAAACTTCTTACCCATTTCGATCAAAAAATAACAAAAAACGTGTAAAAAAATTATAAAAGAAGCCATAATATGTGTGTGTGTGTGTGTGTGTGTGTGTGTGTGTGTGTGTGTGTGTGTGTGTGTGTATGTATAGAAGTAATTTTATGAAAATGTTTCAAATTTTGGTTTTTGAAACGTTGCTTGCTACTACTAAAAATATCAGCAGATGTAAAATGCATATTATATTTATTCTGGATTCGGCATATGACAGAACTTATAGCAAAATTAGCGTGGGCTGCTGGAATGTGAAAAAGTTGCGTATGTCTAGTTCACTTACTAGGTGTGCGTTAACATAGGGTCAATGTGGTTAATTCTATAGAGTCTATGGTGTTATTGCAAATTCCATGTAAAAATGTCATATCAAGCAAAGTGCGTCGATTTCAAGAGATAGGAGGTTATGTAGCTTACGTGATTCTGTGAACCATTGTCAGTGGCGGTTGTGTGAAAATTTAAATGTTTAATAAACTTACGTTGGATTGGATTGATTGATTTGTTTGCTTACACGACGACATTGATAAAACCTGACACCAATTTCGCTATCCAGAAATAACACAGGGTATATTATTATGCGTTATCAAGCCATATCCGGGGTCGGAAACTACCTCAATAAAACAGCCCGGGACTCCTAATTTATTTTGAAGCATAAATATGATTTTGTAATTCATTAGTAGTAGGTTGGAGCCCCTTTATACGCCGTAGGTCTCAGGTTCGATTTCTGGTCGGGCATAAATTCTTGTGATGAACACAGATGTATGTTCATGGTTCTTTACATTTTCTTTGGGGTTACCCATTGGTCGCCTTATGGTCATCGGGGTTTAACCAAACAAGGACGTAAATACTTGTAACATCTTGGATATCTTATCACATTAGTTATCACTAATTTAACGGCCTTTTTGGTGTGGAGGTAAGTAGCCTTGCCTTCCATGCCAGAGTTTCCGGGTTCGAATCCTGGTAGGGGTAGATATTTTAATATATTTGCTTTCTAGTCATGGATGTGTACGTATGTTTATTTAAGTTTATTTCTAATATTTATTTATTAAAATATTTCAATGTGTGTTAATATTATATTTCTTTAGTTTATTTATCCGCTATCTAGTATCCATAACACAAGTTCTCAATGATATTTCATTTGGGCTAGATAATGTAGTGTGATTGTTAGAAGTATTTCTTATTATTATTATTATTATGAGAATTCGTTGTCAATAGATTATATTAAAGAAATACTCTTATTTGGAAGCTTGGAGCTAACATCAAGTAACATAGCGCTAAACAATATCTAATTTATAGCAACGACACGCGACATAACCCGCGCCCGCGCAAGGCGTAAATAAGTTAATATTTCTCAAAAAACTTAAAATCATTCAGTCTTTCATGTCTAACAAAAATTTATCTTTCAAAGTGATGAAAAAATTTCATGAAATTTTCTTTTTAGGAACATAATATGAGTATTATAGTTAAAACCCTTAAGTATCTTGTTCATCGTAATGTACATGAATTACTACACGATCTAAATAAAGTTGCCAGAAACTATCTTATTTAGTGAAATAGTTTCAGTGAATATTCCAATTAAACTAATTCAACTCAGCCATCGTTAAGTAAAGTTCCGTGGCCCTCATATTCATTCTCGGAATTTAGGTTCGATGAGGTAATTATGGTAACCTTAGACATACAAATTTACCGCACCAAACTTTTTAAGGCTTTCCACAAACAAAAATAAGATTCCCTTATTTACTAAAAATAGCCTTACCGTCTGGACCCAAATTATACAACGTGATAAGGCCACGCAACGAATAGCGTATCATTGTATTAACGTACAAAAGAACTGAAAAATAGAAGTAATTTTTTAGATTTAATGTTCTAGGGAAATTTGTCTTGATGACAAAAACATATCTTTATTACTATGCTGAAAACTAAGATAACTTTAGTTTGAAAATATATTTGCATTCACAAACTCGACTTTTTCAGTTAACTATATAAAAAGTGCAGAAAAGCATTTAATCATTAACCCTTTTAACTAGATTTTAAATTTAAAAATTTAACTATTATCTTAAAATTTTATTGTAAATTAGTTTATTAAATAGGCAAACAATAATTAATACAATATAGCAAAAAATAAAATATAGTATTTAGCATACTTCCAAAAAGAAATTACTTTATGTACAGTCGGGTACTTTGATGCAGGCTCGAATTGGCATTCGGATTTCCTGATTTGTCGTCTCTTAGTATGCGGGGTGCCTATAATAGAGCGAAACGTGGCCTCCGCCGATTGCGCTGATTGTAGGAAATTTGCTGGTATAGATTCTCTTGATTGTGCGAATTCAACAAAAATAAATTAAGACATTAACACTTTAAGTTAATTCTGTGTTGTTTTTCTTTCTCGCCTGTGATTAGAACAATAGTAGGGTAACGCAACAAACGAGTATAATTAAGTTTGCTGGCGACTGTATTATTTACATAAACTGATATGATATTTTGTCCGTAAGTTAACGTATATTATTTGAATCTGATGGTTTAGTAACAGCTCGGAGACAACTTATACCCTGAGTTATAATAATATGCAAGAACTTAATGAAAATAGGACGTCAAAGATATTAAAATTACCTAACTAGTTGCTGAATAATTTACATTATGAATTTTGGTCGAGCACATTAGAAGCACCGTATCTGTCGCGCGCGGGTCGTTATAAACGCGGTAAAAATACTTCGGAAACTAAAGTGCCAAAGTAGTAAAAAAAGGAAATATTTTTGCAGTGGAATCGGTATTAATTTTTTTAAGATCTTAATAAATAACAGATTGTAAATAACCACAATACGAAAATTTATGGTGCCGCGCGGTGTCAGAAGCCTATTTTCAGCAGAAAGAATAAGTTGACTTTGCGCCTCGCCTGGCACTGCAATCAAAGAAAATGCTCGTATTCAATTCGAAAAAAGAACTTACAAAAAAGGCAAACTGCTATTTCCAGGCATGCATGATAAATTACTGGCTATATACACTGTTAACACCAGACTTAATGAATCCAATCTTTTCGGTTCACGATTACAAAATTTCCGTTGCAAATAATATTTAATTAATTTTCTGTATATAAACAAACATTTTCCTAGCATCACCTGGTCTACGGTTATTCCTGTAATAACTCCGGAATTGCTCCTTGAATTAATAAAATGGTACCTGGGAGACCGAATGCGGTTCGGTGTTTTTACTTGAGCATGGCGAAGTTTTTGTCACTGGGTAGGTAATTCTTCTAGACAACCAGAAGATTTAAATGTTGTACATAATCTTTCAACATCATAAAATAAAATAATGCTTTCGATCACGTTTTAAAAGTAGGATTTAAAAATATATTTAATCTCTTGATACAAATTTTCATGCAAAACAAAAACTCACGCTAGTAAATCTGTGTTTCTTTTTATATACAACATCCAAATATAAAACAATAATATAATAAAAGACAGAGTTTGCTTTAGAAGTGCACGAAAATACCGCTACTTCTGGAAAACTTAAGATAATAAAACTTAAACTGTTTCAAATGCCAAACACAAAAAAATTCGAAAGAAAATAATTTATGTAAGCACATTCATTAAAATTCTGCATTATATTTTTATAGTACATACCTAACAAGTTGAATTTAAAATTCTAGCAATATGAACTTCAATACATGCATAACCCTACCCACGGTTCGTTTCGCATAATATATCAAAGCACAAAGCCATCTCAAGACATAAAGGGAAAGGTAAAAGGGTAGCTCTTCCAATTATAAACGGAGACGACAGAATATTGTCACATTTGTTTAATCTCATGCCTTGTTGGTATTTGTCGGAATTTTTTGTTTTTAATATATGACTTCCAATCTGTGTCTTATTTTGCACATTGCTTAAGAGTCTCGGTTTTGCGTCTGTTTAAGATAAGCTAAATTTGAAAGATTTTTTATCCACAAAGAAAATTTTCCGATGAGGATTGTAGACGTCGTGCTGAAGGAACTCGCGAAATCCTTTGTATTAAATGATTTTGTATCAAAAATATTTCCTTTACACGAGGGTGGAATGAAAAGTTCGCAGCCTAAATAAGAAAACACAGGAATAATGCAATTTTTTATATTTATTTTTCTACATAATCTCCTTCTAGATCACAACACTTAGTCCAGCGGTCCTCCAAAGCCTTGATCCCATTTAAATAGAAGGTCTCGTCAAGGTCTTTAAAAAAAGGCATCTACAGCTACCTTGACTTCCTCATTGGTAGAAAATTTCATTCCACCTAAATGTTTTTTAGTTTTGGAAATAGATGGAAGTCAGAAGGTGCCAAGTCAGGTGAATAAGGGGGATGAGAAAGCAATTCGAAACCACAATTCACTATTTAAGCCACCGATTCTGCAGATGTGTGAACACGAGCATTGTCCTGATGAAACAAAACTTTCTTGGTCAACAATCCTGGTCTTTTAGCCTTTATTTCTTCACGTTAACGACATCATAGTGAACAGTAGTATCCAGAATTTATAGTTTGACCTCTTTCTAAGTAATCAACCGAGCTGACACCTTTAGAATCCCAGAAAACCGATGCCATTACCTTGTTTACTGAAAAACACACATTGGCTTTCTTGGGGGTTGGAGATCCGGGCTCTTCCATTGTTTGGATTGTTGTTTGGATTCATGAGTATAGTGCAACCATGTTTCATCCATAGTAACAAACCTTGCCAAAAATTCGTTTCGATCAGTTTGAAAAAGCTCTTAACAGTATCTAGAAATCGTATCTAGAAATAGAAATCGTAATCGTTCCTGTTCAACTGAAAGGAGCCGCAAAACCCATCTTGCAGACACCTTGTGAAACCCTGATTTGTTAATGATCACGTTTTGTGTACGTTCATATGAAACCGCTAGAGCTTCAGCTATCTCAGATACCTTCAATCTTCTGTCTCCCATGATGAGATTACATATTTTTTCGATGTTTTGCGAAGTTGTAGCTGTAGAAGGCCGTCCAGAGCGGGGTCATCTTTGATGTTCTCTCATCCACGTTTCAATTCAGTTGTCCACGTTTTTTATCATTGTATATGACGGAACAGATGTTCCTTAAGAAGCCACCATATCTTCATGAATTTGCTTTGGAGTTAAATGTCTCTTGTGGAGGTATTTGATCACGGCACCGTTTTCTAAACTATCCATTTTCAAAATTGATGAAACGTACTCTCACTTTATGTTCAACAAAATAAATAATTACGCATGTATCTCAGAGAAAATATTGCACACAGACTGACAAAGAGTCTAGGTTAAATATGAGCTTTATAATAATATGGCAACGCTATCTATATTAGGCCGCAAACTTGTCAATCCACCCTCGTAATAGTTAGGTTAAAGTTCAGATATACCGATCATAGCTTAATTCACAAATCTCTTGACATGGTAACAATAATAGGACATAAATTTTTAAAATATAACAATAACATCTTCATAAGCTTAGTAGTAAGATGACGAAGAAAACAGGACGATGAAAACTTTATCTGTTAGAACAATATTCGACAGGACACGCTTTAGTTTTAACGCCTTAACTATTTAACAAGTTTTTTTCAATACAAGATATCTTTACCACTTAACGCATTAGTTTTAATTTTCATCCAGAAAAAAAGTATTGTTTGAGAGAAGCCAACAGCTAACACGTAAGTGTTTGAGCGCTTATTAAAGAACGTTAGTACTAGTATCTTTCACTAAAAAACCAATGCGTATTCGAGCAAATTAAGTTATTCACGAGAAACGGGAAGGGTAGTTTATACAAAAAATTACAAAAAAATATTATTGCAACGTACCTGCGGACCTATGCATGCCATTAACTCGCGTAACTGGGAGAGGGCTTGAACGTGACACTATCAAATCAAACTATTTCGTTTAAATTTGCGTTCACTGGCCGTTGGCTGTGCCGTTAACCAATAATAAAACTATGCAGCCGTATTGCTTTTGAACATTATTATCCGTTTTCAAGATGTACATCTTTTTTTATATTTGATATTTAAAATAATATTGGATTAAAGAGTAAAGATTACTTTTTGATAAAATTGAATAAGGCTTTTTCCAAAAATCTCTTATCACTGCAACAACTACATCCTTCTTCAATTCGCTAAACGTTTTGCAACAGTTACACGAACAGAAACATCTCTGGATGTACAGAACAAAACATTTCAGCTTCATTTCAGTTTCTTAACAAAAAATGCAATGTTTTATTATTTGACAGACTCTTCTGGATAGATGTTGTTACATTCAACGAAAAATGGAATAGATCATAATAATAATAAGTTTTGATTTTATTAAAATATGTAACTTAACAAATAAGTCCGGGTATAAATATCAAGTTTTACTAACCACAAGTTAGCCGTTTGTATTGATTGTCACTTAGTTCCCTTCCAACTGTTTATTCAAATTAACATTCATCTAAAACATAATTGTTTGTGGAACTCAGAAAGACAGTAACATTCAGCATTTAATTAATCAATGCTTAATTCATTATGTATCAGTTTGTGGAATGATTTTGACGCAAACTAAACTTGAACTTAACATAAGTAATATTAGTATAATTGTTATTTAAATTATTATTAGAGCATTTGATAAGGTACGAGGGGTGGCTGATAAGTTCGCGGCCTAGGGCGCTTAATGAAGCAAAATCATAATTTGCACCCCTCAAGTGAAATACACTTTTCACATCGTGAATACAAGGCCTTTAAACCACTTAAAAAATATTCTGAAGATTGCTCTTCAAAATGGGTCTCTACGGCCGACTTCATTCTATCATCCGAAAATCTTCGCCCCGCAACTCTTTTTTCAGTTTTGAAAAAAGGAAATAGTCACTGGGAACCAGGTCCAGGCTGGATCATAGATTTCTGCGAACCCAGTGGTTTTTAAGGCGCGTGAAAGGTGAAAACTGCGTTGTCTTGCAGAAACAAAATTCTGCGCGCCAAATTGCCTCGTCTCTTCTGAACAACTGCTTTACGTGATTCATTGTTTCATTCATTGTAGTTCCCTTAGGCAAGTAATAATTAAATAAAATTCCTTCGCTATCCCAAACTTTTAAATTTAAACTTCTTTGGTGGCTTTTGTCCCTTTTTAATCCACTGCATAGACTCTTGTTTGGATTCCAGATCATACTGACGTATCCAGGTTTTGTTTACGGTTAGAATACGATTACGAATTTCATCAAAATCGCTCTGATACGACTCCGAAAAATCCTGACAACTCGCGAGTCGTCGTTGTTTGTCGAGTGGCGTGAGCATTCACGGTATCCAACGCGCGCAAATTTTTTCATGCGTAAATGTTGGTGCAAAATTTCTCCGATTCACTTTTTACTAATCTGCAACTTTTTAGCTATCAGCCAAAATTTTATTCCACGGTCGGCCAATACAAATTTTTAAAATTTTTGCACTGGGCAACCGAGGTGGAGGTCGTCTTCACAGCTCTATCTTCCTTGTTGAAAAAGCCGAGCCAAATTTGACCACGGTATACGAAGGCCTAAAATCTTAAAAAACCTATGACATTTTTTCAAAAATTCTTTTCAGCGATTTTCCTTTTTTCACAAGGAATTGAATCACTGCGCGGTGCTCAAAATAGCGAGAATTTTCAGTTTCGGTCGACATGGTGTTGTGGCTTGTTACAGGGATGAAGTGTTAATGAACCGAATTAAACAAAAGGGTGTTATTTATACTACCACTTAGTTGGGGAACTAGTGTTTTCAGTATCGAGATGATTAGTCATCGCTAAGTACTTCAGGTCGCGAACTTATCAGCCGCTCTGGTAAGTGCCAAGGTCACAGACCCGATGTACATCCGGCCCCATTCGGACGTGTTGACGGTAGCTCCCGGCTGCCGAGTCACGATTGTTGTCTCACGACTTCTCTCGTAGGAACACTCTAACGCCATTCTCGCCGCGCTCTCAAGACCCGCTCTGCGTCCGACCCCGTTCCGACGTGTTCGCGGTCGCACCAGCTGTTGATTCACGATTGTCGTCTCACGACGACAACTCGTAGCAATACTCAAACACTGAGATTCGTGCAATATCTCGCTTCGTTCCCAATGACTTGAGATAAGCCTCTTGTAATTGACGCTGCGGCCGGTTTCGACTGGTCGTAACATAGTCTGTCTAGTAGCAACAACAGAGTTGAGCTAACTTGGTAAACTGTGCTAGATCGTTCGCCCAGGCGCTTGCTGTGTCTGGCATACCCATTCCAGACGAGGTCTTCACGTAGGCCTAATTAGCATTTAACGCATCCCAGGCCCCTCAGGCCCCTATCCCGGCCCCTCAGGCCACTCACGCCCAGAACCTCAGGTCTACAGCTCTCCCTTGTCTCCCGTGCCAACCGAGATGGACTGTGTGTCGAACACATTCTCTCGCACGTCGCGCCGTAAGCGTACCGCTCCCGGGAGCAACTCGGAATTCACGTCTGATGCGTCATCGGACACCGACACCTTAACTGGCTCTCCTAAGCCAGCGTTTACACTTGTTTCTTCCAAGCGCTCTAGGTTGTGCACAAAGCAAGCTGCAGTTCCTTCAACACCCGAGCCCACCCCGGTATCTTCTACACCCGCCCCCGCGCCATTAATGTCACTGCAAGTGACCGTGACCCCGTCGGTTCCGTCGAATCCAGCAACGCGCTGCACTCAAGTCCCGGCTAAGGCCCAACTCCCTCCTCCCGTCTTCCTCCGCAAAAAAGCGCGATGGACTGCAGTTTCTAACATGTGTAAAGAGCACAAAATAAATAACGTAAAAGCCTCCACTGCAGGCGATACAATCCAAATTCAGGTCGTGACCATCGACGACTTCCGTTCTTTTACTAGGCTCCTATTGGTCAAACAAATCGCGTATCATACCGGAGGAGCGTTAGATCCACGTGGTACTACGGGACGTCCCGTTTGAACTCAGTAACGACGACATCCTTGAGGACCTTAAGTCCCAGGGCTTCCCGGCTGAAGCCGTGCACGAGATGCACTCCAACCGCGGTAGGCGTTTCCCACTCGCGTTAGTCATCATGTCCAACACCCCCAAATCGAGGAAGATTTTAAGAGAGGCTCGCACAATCTGTGGACTCTCGAACATCTCCGTCGAGCGTCCCAACCCTCGCGGGCACCCTGGGCAATGCCACCTCTGCCAGCTTTATGGCCACAGAGTGGCTAATTGCTCAGCCTCTCCTAGATGCGTAAAGTGCCTAGATCCGCACATTACGAAGGAGTGCACTAGAACACCCGACTCCTATTCCCCCACCACATGTGTGCTGTGCAGCAAACTACAGGGCTTGTCCGCGCTCCTCCGTTAATAGGGCCGCGCCTAAACCGGCACCGCCGCTCATTCCCGCCAACTTCCCGCCGGGACTCCCACGGAACTATACCTGCAAATTCCGTGTCCGGTTGTATCAAACCCAAGGGCTTATCTCTCGTTTCATTTAACATTCGTAGCCTTAGTACTAATCTTCCTGAGCTCAAACTGTTCCTTCAGAGCAACGAGTCAGACTAATTACTTCTCCAAGAGACGCGGCTCACTCCAAACCGCTCCAGGGGATTCGCTATGCCCAAGTACACGTTCACTCTTAACGATAGGCCCAACTCCGACGGCTACCCCTTCTCTCCTCAACATGGAAGCCACTGTCAAGCCAGGTCTGGTCATCCGACCATCATCATAGCTTCAATCTACATACCTAGAGGCACCAGTATAATCCGCAGCGATTTTGAGGCCACTCTCGCCCTCGGCCATTCAGTCAATATGTTCGGAGATTTTTACTCCAAACATACTGACTGGATATACCTATCGACCAACAACAGCGGTATAGCACTCCTTAACATCACTCAGCAACTCGACTTAGACGTTATCTCTCCCGACACACCCACTCACTATCCCTATCCCGAACCACTCTCCCGACATCCTCGTCTTAGACTTAGGAAGTAAAGCATATCAACCTTGATCTCAGGTCTATCGAACCGCTCGATGACCTAGGCTCTGATCCCCTCGTGCTAGGACCGCCTTACGATAACGTCACCTCTCCTAAGACCTTTACCAACTGAAAAGGCTTTAAAAATACGTTAGTTTCAGCCTTAGAGGCCCCGAACTGTCCGCTCGCAATCTCGTTCGAATCTCTAGATTGCCCGGACAAAATAGAATCATTAGTCGATTCCGTCACTGAGGCTACCAACTCAGCCATCAGTGTTAACAAAAAGTTGCTAAGCAAGGCAAACCCACACTTCCCTTAGCCATTAGCAATCTCATTAAAGCTAAGAACGCGGCTCTCCGGAGAGCCAAGAAATATCCCACGCCCGCATATAGAACAGCTGCGAATCAGCTTCAACGTAAAGTTAGGTCTCGCCTCGCGGAACTCCGTGACACTCAGTTTAACGATCTCATGGAGAATATCTCCCCGTCCCACCAAGCGTATTATCGAATGGCCCGAGCTTTACGCGTAGACACCGCCTCTCACGTTCCTCCTCTCACTCGTCCTTACGGCACTACCGCCTGCGAAGATGAAGAGAAAGCCGAATGCTTCGCTGACAGCATTGCCTCACATTGCTCTCCCAGCATGCATCTCGCTGATCCCTCCCACATCCAGGTGGTGGAGGACGAAGTCCAAAAAAGCTCCGGGTGCGGATGGAATTTCCAACCACGCACTTAAGCACCTGCCTCAACAGATGATTACCTTGTTAGCTGTTATATTCAATGCCTGCTTCGACCATAGCTACTTTCCAAAAGCTTGGAAAGTAGCTAGAGTAAGTAGTAAAAGTCATAGGCATTCCCAAGCCAGGCAAACCCCTGAATATCCCGGCTAAGCACAGACCCATCCGCCTCCTCAAGGCCATGTCTAAACTTCGCGAGAGAGTCATACTAGCTCGAATGCGGAACCATCTGTTTCCGACGGATGGCGATCCTCTCATTATTCCCCATCAGTTCGGCTTTCGCGCATTCCCGCCCTCAGCAAGTCCATCGAATCGTCGAAAACATACTTGATGGCTTCTATCCGCGGCGTTACAAAACGGTCGCAATTTTCTTTGACGTGGCCAAGGCTTTCGATAAAGTCTGGCACAGCGGTCTCGTTTATAAACGTTATAAAATAGGTTTACCAAATCGCCTAGTTAGATAAATAGCGTCCTTCCTCAAAGACCGTACGTTTCGTTTTAAACATAAAGGCACGCTTTCCGTGCCTCGTCCCATATAGGCTGAAGTCACTCAAGGCTCTGTCCTTGCCCCTCTACTGTTCACCGTGTACACTAATGACATTCCCATCCCACCGAAAGTCGTTGAACTCGCTCTCTTTGCCGATGACACCAGCATTTACACCAAAGGCCGTTGTGTCCCGCACCTCATCACCAGACTCCAAAAGGCCGTTAACGCCCTTGGTTCATGGTTTAAAAAATGGCGTATCGACGTGAATAACCCAGACAAGAGTTCTGCGGTTTACTTCGACTGCAAACACCGTCGTATCGCCGACAATCTCTACGTTAGAATGTTAGATATTCCCATTCCCTGGAAGCGCAGTACCAAATACTTAGGCGTCACCTTAGACCAGACGCTTTCTTTCAAGCCACACGTCGATAGAGTAATCAAACTCGCCCGTTTTTACTTAGGCCGCCTACATAGTATGTTAGATAGGAAAAGTAAAATCTCCTTCAGAAACAAACGTACACTTTATAAGACCTGCGTTTGTCCCGTCATGACATATGCCTCGCCAATCTTTGCCCACGCCAAACCCTTCGTCCTGCACAAACTGCAAACTTTCTTCTGCCGCAGGGCTACAAACGCACCTTGGTACGTGAGTTACGCGGACCTGCACAGAGATCTTGAACTACCTACAGTGCAACAGCACCTCAAAACACTCTCAGAAGCGTTCTTCAAACGCTCCGAAACCCACCTCAAACCTTTAGTTCGAGATCCAGTCTAGTATACTATCCCTGTCATAGATTCGAAGTTCAAAGTCGCTAGACACAACACGAACGTAGCCACGCAACTAACACTAGATCTCGAAGCCCTTCAGGCCGCAACTTCTAATTCTAATCTAAATTTATTTTTTTATTTTGAGCGCCTTCAGTGGTTTGTAATTCCCAGCGGGTGACCCCTTCTTGGCCCCGCTAGCGCGGCCTCTTTCTCCAATTGGTCGTCCCTCAGATGAAGGCCGTGTGGCAAAAATATTGCACGAGTCATTCAGGGGTTTTTTTAGTGGGTAGAAGCTATGGTAAGCTCGAAGTGAGTCCCACATGACCTCGATTGCGCGCGGCGAGGTATGCGTAAGAGCATTTTTAGATCCTCCTGCCCTCTCCGTTGAGTGGAACAAAAAAAATGCCAAGGTGCAGCTGTAAAAAAAGGGAAGACACCATCAAATCCACCTCGTGGGAACCAAGCGATATCAGAGCTCAAAAAAATGTAGAAAACTTATCTTTACTTAATTTGTGTATTTAATAGGTCTTTACCTATGAAACTGCCGTTTTGCCGTACTGGCCATTTCAAATGAAAATATTTTTTTTGACAGATAATTCTAATTTCAAATTAATTTTATTTGACAAACATGGAATTCTTTTTCTAAAATCGTCATTTGTTTAATAGTTAGTGTTTTGTTTTCAACGCATTCGAACATTTTTCGTCATCATGGATAAGTTAAAAATTCGAGTAATTATGGAGTATGAGTACCGTCGTGGCAGCAAAGCGGCACGCAACATCAACGACGTTTACGAAGCGAACACTACAAACGAACGAACCACCCGTTATTGGTTTACCCGCTTCCGTTCTGGAAATTTTGACCTGAAAAATGAACCCCGTGGTCGTCCGAAAACTTTGGTCGACAATGACGAATTAAAGGCAATTGTGGAAGCTGATGAAACTCAATCCACGGCTGAATTAGAAGCAGCTTTCGACGTTAGCATCAAAACAATATTGGTCCATTTGCGTCAAATTGGCAAGGTAAAAAAGCTTGACAAATAGGTACCCCACGAACTCAATGACCGCCAGCGCGAAGTACGCGTGGAGACGTCCCTTGCACTGCTCAGCAGGCATACAAATGAAGGAATTCTGAACCGCATTGTTACTTGTGACGAGAAATGGATCCTGTTTGACAATCGTAAGCGCTCAGCAAGTTGGTTGGACCCTGGTTCAGCACCCAAACAATGCCCTAAACGAAAACTTACCCCTAGAAAAGTGATGGTTACTGTTTGGTGGTCTAACGCGGGTGTAATTCATCACAGCTTCTTGCCAGACGGGACAAGCATTACTGCAGATGTGTACTGTGAAGAACTGAACACAATGATGGAGAAGCTCGCACGTCTCCAACCAGCTTTGGTCAATCGTTCGGCTCCACTGCTCCTGCACGACAACGCGCGACCTCATACTGCACAGCAGACGGTCTCCAAGCTACAAGAGTTGGGGTTGGAAGTTCTCCGTCATCCGCCGTACTCACCAGACCTTGCGCCTACAGACTTCTACTTTTTCCAGAATTTGGATAACTTCTTGGCGGGAAAAAAATTCAATACCCGAGAGGCAGTACAAAATGCCTGTGAAGAATTTGTTGCCTCCCGTCCAGCTGATTTCTTCAAGAAAGGCATCAATAAGCTACCAATGCGTTGGCAAAGATGCTTTGATTGCATGGGTGATTATTTTAATTAATAGAAATAAAAAATTTATAAAAAATTTCCGCTTCATTTATTTCGTGAAAAACGGCAATTTCATAGGTAAAGACCTCCGAGGAACATTTCGTAACCAATATTAGGTCTTTACCTATGAAATTGCCGTTTTTCACGAAATAAATGAATGGTAATTTTTTTATATATTTTTTATTTCTATTAATCAATGCAATCAATGCATCTTTGCCAACGCATTGGTAGTTTATTGATGCCTTTCTTGAAGAAATCAGCTGGACGGGAGGCAACAAATTCTTCAAAGGCATTTTGTACTGCCTCTCGGGTATTGAATTTTTTCCCGCCAAGAAGTTATCCAAATTCTGGAAAAAGTAGAAGTCTGTAGGCGCAAGGTCTGGTGAGTACGGCGGATGACGGAGAACTTCCAACCCCAACTCTTGTAGCTTGGAGACCGTCTGCTGTGCAGTATGAGGTCGCGCGTTGTCGTGCAGGAGCAGTGGAGCCGAACGATTGACCAAAGCTGGTTGGAGACGTGCGAGCTTCTCCATCATTGTGTTCAGTTCTTCACAGTACACATCTGCAATAATGCTTGTCCCGTTTGGCAAGAAGCTGTGATGAATTACACCCGCGTTAGACCACCAAACAGTGACCATCACTTTTCTAGGGGTAAGTTTTCGTTTAGGGCATTGTTTGGGTGCTGAACCAGGGTCCAACCAACTTGCTGAGCGCTTACGATTGTCAAACAGGATCCATTTCTCGTCACAAGTAACAATGCGGTTCAGAATTCCTTCATTTGTATGCCTGCTGAGCAGTGCAAGGCACGTCTCCACGCGTACTTCGCGCTGGCGGTCATTGAGTTCGTGGGGTACCCATTTGTCAAGCTTTTTTACCTTGCCAATTTGACGCAAATGGACCAATATTGTTTTGATGCTAACGTCGAAAGCTGCTGCTAATTCAGCCGTGGATTGAGTTTCATCAGCTTCCACAATTGCCTTTAATTCGTCATTGTCGACCAAAGTTTTCGGACGACCACGGGGTTCATTTTTCAGGTCAAAATTTCCAGAACGGAAGCGGGTAAACCAATAACGGGTGGTGCGTTCGTTTGTAGTGTTCGCTCCGTAAACGTCGTTGAGGTTGCGTGCCGCTTGTACCGCTTTGCTGCCACGACGGTACTCATACTCCATAATTACTCGAATTTTTAACTTATCCATGATGACGAAAAATGTTCGAATGCGTTGAAAACAAAACACTAACTATTAAACAAATGACGATTTTAGAAAAAGAATTCCATGTTTGTCAAATAAAATTAATTTGAAATTAGAATTATCAGTCAAAAAAAAAATATTTTCGTTTGAAATGGCCAGTACGGCAAAACGGCAGTTTCATAGGTAAAGACCTATTATTATAGGCAAAATTAGTATTAAAAACTCTTTGTACTTTAAAGTTGAACTGGGATACTCTGCCAGAAAACATTTTACAAATTTAGAAACAATATTTATACGAATTACCGATAGTACAAAATGTACGATTCCCGCACCATATAAATATTTTTCAAAATTCTAAGCTGTCTATTGTAGCTTTTGCTGTTGGTTGCTTTGTGTATGCGCGCTCGATAGTTGATGATTCCTTGCAGCCAACTGTTAGCTTAGTTTGTGCTAAGTCTAAAGTCACTCCGCTTAATACATTTTCTATAGCACGCCTAGAGTTGTGCGCTATTCTATTCATGTCCAAATTAGTTAGTCGTGTTGTTGATTACTACAAACTGCGTCATTATATTAAAAAAATATATTGTTTTACAGATTCTATGATAGCTTTTCATTGGGTACATTCATCACCACATTAATATAAATGCTTTGTAGCTACTCGTATTACAAAAATTACAAATAATCTTCCTGCATCGTGTTTTACCACGTATTTGGTAAAGACAACGCTAGCGATTGCTTCTTGCGAGGATTAACTCCCGTGCAAATTATAAATCATCCGCTTTGGTTCACTGGCCCTGCTTGGCTCCGCCAAGAGGTTAACCAGTGGCCTATTACCGTTATTGATTCATCAAGTTTAGATGAAAATGTACTCGAAATCAAACCTATGGTTTCGTTACCCGCTATTAACAATGGCAATATTCACCCACTCGTATTATTATCTCGCCGCATTTAATCTTGGAAGAAATTTCTTTGCTCTATTGTTTATATTTATAAATTTTTGCGGATCTTGCCGCATTCCAATACTATAACCGCTACCGATCTTAATCGCGCCGCAATATATTTAATAAAATCGCTTCAAAATTTATAATTTTCTGACGAAATTAATAAAATTAAATCTAACAAACGTTGGTCGCCCGCTATTTATAAATTGTCACCTTTCCTCGATGAGGACGACGTGCTCCGCGTCGGTGGCCGCCTGCGCCACGCCGACCTATCGTACGAGCAGCGGCACCCCGCGCTGCTGCCGCGTAGCGATCATGTCGTCAAGTTAATAATTAGGCATTATCATCGCGTTAATTGTCATACTGGCCCTCTTACTTTAATGTCAATACTTCGTCAAATATATTGGATTTTATCCTGCAGGAATATAGAACGCCGCATTATACATAATTGCAATTATTGTTTCAAAGTCGCACCTAAACAAACATTCCTGCTTATGGCTGACTTACCCGTCTGCAGAGTGAACGAAGCCAAGGCCTTCACTCATACAGCCGTAGATACACAGGTCCTGTCAATATGTTACCTTATAGAAAAAGAGGTGTACGTTCTATTAAGTCCTATTTGTGTATTTTCGTTTGTTTAGTAACCCGTGCAGTTCACGTCGGGATAGTAACTGATTTAAGTTCTGGTACATTTATTTCCGCTTTTAAACGTTTTTGATCTCGCAGAGGTGTCGTCTCTTGTACGTACTCTGATAATGCGACGACCTTTATAGGAGCCAGAAACGCTATGGCTGAGCTTTTATACATTTTTAAACTCGGATGATTTTAAGCTATATTTATCGAGTCAATTAGCCTCGCATCGCACTTCATGGAAATTTAATCCCCCGCGTAGTACAAATTTTGGTGGTCAATATGAAATTTATGTTAAAGCTTTTAAAACTCATCTTTACCGAGTTGTATGTTTTCAGTTGCTTACGTATGAAGAACTTCAAACAGTTCTTACTCAAATCGAATGCGTCATTAATTCGTGATCGCTAACGTTGCTCGAAGAAGACCCATCTGAATTGAGCGCTTTAACTCCGGCACACTTTCTCATGTCGACGCCACTGAAACATTTGCCTGCTTGCGACGTTACTAAAGTACCTCCAGACTTGTAACGCCGCTACGCTTTGCTGAACCAAATGGTTCAGTCGTTTTGTAAACGCTGAAAGCAGGAAAATTTGCGTCTCTTGCAAAGTAAAGCTAAATGGAATACTCCCTCCAATCCTTTCACAGAAGGTACTGTCGTTATCATCTTGACAGATAACGAAGCCCCGCTTCACTGGCCTCTTGGCATAGTAACTTCTACTCACCTAACCTTACCTTCGCAATAACCGCTCGCTTCATGCTTCCCCGGCATCCCGCTAGTAAGTTTACTTTAATTTTCTTTAAAAACGCGCCCTGGCGCTTAGTGTGTAGTTTAGGCTATCCGCATATTTTTTAATATTTCTATGACTAGCTGTCAAACTCGCCGCATCATTTGCAACATAAAGTACATAGCTGCTCTCGATACGCACCGCACGCTCTGAATCCTCACGCGCGTCGGACGCTGTGTCCTACTTGTAGAAGGGAAGTTTCTTCTGAGCTCCCTGACCGCACCGCTCGTGGTTGCTCGTTATTAGCGACCCACACCCGCTAACTGGACTAGAGTGATATACCGACTGGAAGAAAACAGTTGGAATAACCCGGGCCTGCAAGAAGAAAAGGTCTGAGTACCGCCGGTCCAGGTGGTGTGTATGGATGAGAGCTAGGTACCTCCTTACAGATTAGTTTAGTGTAGTCCCATATATAATAGGTATTAGATCCTACAACCCACCTATGATCTAACCCGCATACCACACGGGTGTATATCCCATGCAATCCTAGGGTGGCATTCGATATCAAAGAAGTGGCCGCCACAAACGGTTTTTTCTGAATGACCTGCCTTGACGCGTTTGATTCATTTTTAAAGATGCGATTTCTCTTGATAAGGCGTCAATCTTGTTCATTAATTCATCGTGCGTCGGTCTTGATGTAGAACAGGAACTTACTGAGTAAACTTCTTGTGTTTGATCTATCATTTTGTCTGCCATAGTTGCGGGTACGTCGAGCTTTGCCTCCGTGGTTATGGCGAGCACGGCGCGGACTAATGCCGGAAGGTCTCCAGTCCACATGAGTTTCAGTGTGCTGCTAGGAATTCTGTCTGGACTCGGATTTTTCATACACAGAGAGCAAACGCGCTTTCATGGATCCATATTTGTATGTATCCATAATATATACATTGCATCGTTGTTAATCTTAAGAATGACGTGAGTATTATACGCACTTACCGTCCACCTAGCTTCAAAAATACGTCAAGATAAATTCATTCGCGAGGCAAAATATTAGATACCTTTAATAATAAGAATACTTAATTTTAACAGGTAATATTATTTTGGATAGTATGCCCGATGTTCTAAGTCCTAACTCTTCAACATACTAAAATTTATTGGCAAGTTATGGCATAAGGAAAGGTGTTAGCTATCCCACTAGACAACAAAAAACCTGTCTGAACTATTTCATTATTAAAACCATTATCAAGTTGTGTTTGATGATTTGCCAGATCACTCACCAATATTACTTTTTATGTGCCTCTGTTTCCAAACAAAGCATATTTGAATAAAGTTACCGTAGACATTGATGGTATGATATAAACAAATGTCTAAAAAGTTAGTCCTGGAATGATTTATACTCAGCAAAAAATGTGGACCAGGCTGCAATCGTATTAACCTCAAAATTGTGTAGCAGCATTAATGCACATTCCACTATAAAAAATTGCCAATCCCATGAGCCTTCGCTGGCGGTTTCAGGGGTTTCCGCCTCCGCTCCAGGGCTCGAGATAGCGTATGCGCTTCCAGCGCACCACCTCATGAGGGACGACATGAGAGGGACCCCTCCCTTTCGAGACGTCACCGTCGCTGCACAGAGCGCCGGCTAACGCTGTCGGGCCGCGAACGCATGTGCAAGCTCCTCGTGACGCGACTCCGTGCTTCGAGACGAAAGCCGCAGGTTTTTAGCCGGTAGGAGTGCTGCTGTGCTATAAAAAATCTAATTTGAAAAAATAAATTGTGTATCACCTGACTACGGCCCCTGCTGGGTCGGTTATCCATGAGGATTTTCTTGCGAAAAAAAAAATATCACAAAGACTGTCTCAGAATCCCTTGACAAAGTAAATGAGTTTTTTACTTCTATCGGGTCAAATTCGTGAAAAGAAAGTCTTCAAAAGCTCGATACCGATGATACCACCCTAGCTAAAAAAGCTAAAACTCCAGTGAATTCCATGGCTCTGTATCTGACCAACCCTTTGGAGGTTATTAGCAGCATTAGTAGCCTTAAGACCCATAGCGCCCCTGATAGATAAAATAACATCGTCTATTTTAAAATGCTACTTAGCTAACCTTAGCTTTGAACAGGGAATATTTTCTAAAATATTCAAAAGCGCAATTGTTTGCCCCATTTACAGATCCAGCAATAAGACTCTTCCAACAAAGTAAAAACCAATGTCTCTCTTAAGCATCTTATCTAAACTAGTTGAAAAGCTTATGAATAAAAGTTTTGTCAAATATTTGGAAAATAATAACATTCTAGGTAAGAACCAATATGGCTTTCGAGTTAAACAGTCCACCGAAGATGCAGACTTGCAACTGAATTCTAATATAACCGCACACCTAGACGGAAACCAAAAGTGTGTGGGAGTGTTCCTGGATCTGCAAAAGGCGTTCGATACAGTTTCTTTCCCAATCTTACTTACTGGTGTAGTGAAAATCGGAATGAGAGGAAACG
This sequence comes from Marasmarcha lunaedactyla, assembly GCA_923062675.1. NCBI lineage: Eukaryota > Metazoa > Arthropoda > Insecta > Lepidoptera > Pterophoridae > Marasmarcha > Marasmarcha lunaedactyla. The sequence goes on from OV281359.1 coordinate 13,933,174, forward strand.
CACTTTAGTGGTTCCAGGATTACCTGACTAATAAAAAACAATGTGTTAAAGTTGATGATAAGGTTAGTTGCTTCGGTTTAGGGATGTATAAGGTGCCCCAGGGCAGTACACTTAGTACACAGTACAATTATGCAGATACCAAGCTGAACGTGCTAAAATACAAATGTTTGCTGATGAAACAGTTATACGTTTTCACAGCAACACCTGGGAATATTTACAGAAATTAACTGAAAAAGTCATGTTCTCTGTGACTGCATGACTGCAGTGCATTCACGCAGTCTACAGTCTACAAATGCATTGGCACAAAGATTTATCTCCTTCTGCATTTGTTCATAGGAGTCAGCAGTTAAAACATATAAGCTTGAACTATAGAAACTTGTGCTTAAGGTTCGCCTCAACTTACTATTTAGACTTCATTGTCACTACAGTACGTCTTCTTATGGTAGCGTTTGGTGACGGGCCGCTCACTTTCCTCTAATAAGGTTGAGGAGTGCGACGGCTGGATCCCGAGTTAACTCGTGAACGGGTGCCGTTTGAGGGTGTTTGTCGTTCGGATGCTTGGGAGAGGGAGACTTGTTGTGCTAACAGATGCAGATAAGAATAATTTTATTTGAAAATAAAGAGACTCTGTAAATTAATTTCGAAAAAAATAAACCCGTGAAGTTTCTTGCCAGTTCCATTTCACGAAGGTTTTACCGAATTGGATGTAGAGTCATGTTTTATTTGACTTCAATAAGAACAAGTAATTGTCAATGTTGAGAAATAAATATTTGAATTTGAATTTGAGTTCATAGTAAAATTGCCCAAAAACACTATAGTAATGTAGCACTTAGATTATACAACAAACTTAACACTATGTTTAAAACTAGAAACTTAACAAATTTTGAAATAAAGCACTCAATTAAACGTTGATTAAATGACCTAAAATATGAAGATACAGAAAACCTGCTTCTTATTCTGAAAGGCAAAAAAACTTCTTTTTTTTTTTTAAAACACCCCCTGTCGGCTCGTGCATTTTTGCCACTCAGCCTTCATCTGAGCGACGGCCGATTGAAGAAAGAGGCCGCGCTAGCGGGGCCCTTAAGGGGTCACCCGCTGAGATTTACATAGCACTGAAGGTGCTCAAAATGAAAAGTAAATAATTAAAAACATTAAAAATTTAAAAAAATTGATTAAAAACATAAAAAAATTAAAAATAAATTTCATTAATTCGGATTTACGTTAGAATTAGAATTAACGTTAGAATTAGAGTTTGCGGCCTGAAGGGCCTCGAGATCTAAAGTTAATTGCGTGGGTTCGCCAGTGTGCACGTTTCTTGGTCTAGCGACTTTGTATATCGAATCTAACACAGGAGCAGTATATGAGACTGAATCTCGAACAAGATGATTGGGATGGGATTCGGCGCGTTTGAAGAACGATTCTGAGAGTGTTTTGAGGTGCTGTTGCACTGTAGGTAGTTCAAGATCTCTGTGCAGGTCCGCGTTACGCACGTGCCAAGGTGCGTTTGTGGCCCTGCGGCAGAAGAGATTTTGAACTACCTGCAGTTTATACAGGACGGAGGGTTTGGCGTGGGCAAATACTGGCGAGGCATATGACATGACGGGTCTAACGCAGACTTTATAAAGCGTACGTTTATTTCTGAAAGACATTTTACTTTTTCTTCCTATAATACTATATAGACGGCTTAAGTAAAAACGCGAGTTTCGTTACTCTATCGACGTGTGGCTTGAAAGAAAGCGTCTGATCTAAGGTGACGCCTAAGTATTAAATACTGCGCTTCCAGGGGATGGGAATACCTAACATTCGAATGTGGGGATCGTTCTAGCGATTACGACGTTTGTGGTCGAATTGAATAGCAGAACTCTTTTCTGGGTATACATCGATACGCCATTTTTGAAACCAAACACCGAGGGCGTTTACGGCCTTTTGGAGTCTGGTGATGTTATACGGGATCGCTTGACCTTTAGTGTAAAGGGCGGTATCGTCTGCAAAGAGGGCGAGTTCGACGCCTTTCGGCGGGATGGGGATGTCGTTAGTGTACACAGTGTACAGAGGAGGGGCCTTTATGGGACGAGGCGCGCAGAGCGTGCCTTCATGCTTGAATCGAAACGTACGGTCTTTAAGAAATGACGCGATTAATCTGACTAGGCGAACCGGTAAGCCTATTTTATAGAGTTTAAAAACGAGACCGCTGTGCCAGACTTTGTCGAAAGCCTTGGCTACGTCAAAGAGAACCGCGATCGTTTTCTTTCGTTTCGGATAGAAACCTTCGAGTATGTACTCGACGATTCGATGGACTTGCTGAGGGCAGGAGTGCTTAGCGCGAAAGCCGAACTGGTGAGGAATAATGAGAGGGTCGCGATCCGTTGGAAACAGATGGTTCCGCATTCGAGAGAGTATGACTCTTTCGAGAAGTTTAGACATTGCCTTGAGGAGGCTGATGGGTCTGTGATTAGCCGGGACATTCAGAGGTTTACCCGGCTTGGGAATGCCTATGACTGTCACTTCTTTCCAGGCTTTTGGAAAGTAGCTATGGTCGAAGCAGGCATTGAAGATGATAGCTAACAAGGTAAGCACCTGCTGGGGCAGGTGCTTAAGTGCGTGGTTGGAAATTCCATCTAATGAGAAGCAAGATTTCATCATTAGAGACTATGACGGGGTCGTCGGTGATGGGGAGAGATTCTGTGCGGAGAACTTCGTCCTCCACCGCCTGGATGTGGGAGGGATCCGCGGGTTGCGTGCTGGGCGAACATTGTGCCGCTATGCTTTCGGCGAAGCATTCGGCTTTCTCTTCGACTTCGAAGGCAATAGTGCCGTCGGGACGAGTGAGAGGAGGAACGTGAGAGTCGGTGTCTACGCGTAAGGCTCGGGCCATTCGACAAAACACTTGGCGGGACGGGGAGATATTCTCCATGAGATCGTTAAACTGAGTGTCTCAGAGTTCCGCGAGGAAAGACCTAACTTTACGTTGAAGCTGATTCGCAGCTGTTCTGTATGCGGGCGAGGGATATTTCTTGGCTCTCCGGAGAGCCACGATTTTGGCTTTAATGAGACTGCTAACGGCTAAGGGAAGCGCGGGTTTGCCTTGCTTAGCCATAATTACGTTGTCGCTGATGGCTGAGTTGAAAGCATCAGTGAGAGTGTTGACTAATGAATCTATTTTAACCGGGCTATCTAATTGGTCGGGCGAAATCGCAAGCGGAGAGTTCGGGGCCTCTAAGGCTGAAACTAACGTATTTTTAAAGCCTTTCCAGTTGGTAAAGTTCTTATGAGATGTGACGTTATCGTTAGGCGCGCCTAGCACGAGGGAGACGGAGCGATGGAGCGGAGGTCTTCAAGCGGTTCGATGGACCTGAGATCAAGATTGAATTGCTTGATAATTGCAAAGTCGAGGATGTCAGGAGAGTAGGTCGGGTAGTTGGGATAGTGAGTGGGAGTGATGGGGGATATGACGTCTAAGTCAAGGGAGTTAGTGATATCAAGGAGAGCGATACCGCTGGTGTTTGTCGATAGGCACGTCCAGTCAGTATGTTTGGAGTTAAAGTCTCCGAACATAATGACTGAATGGCTGAGGGCGAGAATGGCCTCAAAGTCGCTGCGGGTTGGTCTGGCAAGCGTTTGTCTTCTATCTCACCTGATGGAAAGTGCCGATGAAGACGACTATCATACACGTCTGTCCAAGAGGTACCTATTCACTCTAAACTTGAAAGCTCCAGGGTTATATTTGTCTGGAAAAAGAGACGCAGGAAAATCCTTCCACTCTTTGGCAACACGAACCAAAAATGAGCTATCAAACCGTTTAGTTCGTAGTTCATCTCTTCGGCACGCTAACCACAAATGGGTGAAACTTCTGTCTACGTCTGGTTGACCGGTGGAGAAAGGAAGAAGATTTGATCAGCTGAAAAAGAGCATTCGCACACTCTCCAAAGTGCAAACTGTAAAAAACCGATAGACTAGCAACATTTCGACGATGTTCGAGACTTTGCAGTCTCGCAGAAGTAATTTTGTCGTTACTTATGAGTCTACGGGCCCTTCGACGGAATCATGCTAAAGATGGCTGCAGTACTCCATACAGGATCAAACCTGGGCTGTGTACAGGTTAAGCAACTGTTCGGAGTTGAAGTACCGCCGGACCTTTGCGATGACTCCCAATTTTTTGGAAGCTGACTGTGCCATGGTTTCAATCTGTTGACCGAATTTAGGTTTCGACGTGATGGTCATGCCTAGAAGCCCTAGTTGGTTTGTGATCGGTACAGATACACCTTGGAAAGTGGGCGTCAAGTCGAATGTGCTCTTTTTACCGGAGAAGCGCCACGCCTGGGTTTAGGAAGGGTTGAACTTGACAAGGTTGGCTCAATCGGAAACCCTACAAATGTCAAATCAACCCGTTCGATCATCGACTCTCTCTGAAATTGGATCTGGTTTGGACTCGCTAGCACATTGGACACATATCTCTCTGCAACAGTGCTGTTATCAGCGTAACCAATAATGCCTTCGATAAAAGAAGGTCATTAATGTGCAGCAGGAATAATGTTGCAGAGAGAACAGATACCTGAGGTACACCGGCGTTGATCGCCATCAGGTCCGATGAGAAGCCATCGACGATAACTCGAATTGACCGTTCCCTCAGGAAATCAGAAATCCAGTCGCAGAGCCCAGATGGTATGCCATACGCAGGAAGCTTGCTCAAGAGGGCTTCGTGCCATACCCGGTCAAAAGCCTTGGAGATATCTAAGGATATGGCTATTGCCTCTCCATGATCTTCCAAGGCCATGCTCCATAGATGCGTGACGTACACTAGAAGGTCTCCTGTTGATTGTCCTCCGCGGAAACCATATTGGTTGTCACTGTGGAGCTCATTGGTCTTTTGGTACGTCAGGAGACGATGTTTCAACACACGTTCCATAATTTTGCAAATTATGGAAGTGATTGCAATAGGTCTATAGTTGACTGGGTCGGCTCGACTGCCCTTTTTTGATACGGGCTGTACGTTTGCAAACTTCCATGATTTTGGATTTTTTCCAGTCCTTAGAGAGAGTCAATATAGGCGTGTCAAAACAGGAGACAATTTGGCTCCACAGTGCTTTAGAACCACTGCGGGAATGCCATCCGGACTACTGGCTTTATTCACGTCTAGATTTAGTAAGCATTTGAGTACCTCCTTCTGGTGAATCTGGACGACCACTTTTACCTTTGGAATCTAGACGTGAACATTCCGCGAAGAGGTTTACGAACAAGTCTGCCTTCTCTTTTGCGCTGTGGGCTAAAGACCCGCCAGGCCTTTGCAGTGGTGGCAATGATGGGTTACAGAAGTTCATTGCAATCGACTTGGCAAGGGACCAGAAAGCTTTACTCCCCGTGGGATAGGATGCTAACTTGTCCCCGATACGGCCATTGTGGTCGAAACGAGCGCTTCTGATCACCATTTTGCAGGACTTGGCAGCAGCATCGTACGCCTGCTTCTTAGCTGGGAGATCCATAGCTTTGCTTCTGCGAGCGCTAGCCCAGACTTGGTATGCTACATGCTTTCGCTTTTTAGCTAGGAGGCAATCAGCATTAAACCATGGGCGGGCTTTGGACTCCAGGGATACATCAGAGAACGGTATAAAGTACTCCATTCCTTGACATATCACACTGGAGACAGTATCAGCACAGCATGATGGATCAACAGAAGTACAGCAAGCTTGCTGCCAATGATAAGAGGCGAAAAAGTGACGCATCTCATCCCAATCTGCTGACTTGTACCGCCATACTCGCCTTTTGCCTTTTGGGCTGGTATCGGTTGGCGAGTATTGCGACACAGATTTCACCAGACAGTGGTCAGATGTGCCTCATGGCGGAGATATGGACACCGAGTATCTGTCTTGATCGGTTGTCAGCAGAAGGTCCAAGCAATACGCAGTACGGTAAACAACGTCAGGAATGCGCGTAGGTTCGTGGACGAGCTGGGAGAGACCATGAGTTACTGCGAACCGATAGGTTTCTCTGCCAGCGTGGTCGATGTCCTTGAACGAGTACAGCCACTCTCCATGGTGGGCATTAAAGTCCCCAAGGAACACCAACTGCGCAGAGGGATAGCGTCGTTGGACCTTATCTGCAGTATCACTAAGATATTCAATAAGTCGAGTTGTCGCCTGAGCTCCCGTGTGTGATCGGTAAATACTGGCGTATACAATTCGGTCCAGGCTAGTATCTACATAGACCCATAAAATAGAAAAATCCGGAGCATCCAAGTATCGGAGACACCGACAACAGATCTCGTCTCTGACATACACGCAAACGCCCGCATTGGGGAGAAATTTGGTCTACAGGATATAGCCTGGGTAATGCGGGTATGCCAGATCCGAACGATCACAGATCTGCGTTTCTGTCAGAAAGAATAAGTGCGGCATCTCTGTCTGAAGGTGGTTTCCCGGGATTTTACACAGGCGGTGGGGCAGCCTTTTACGAATGGCTAGAACGCTAGTTGGGCCCCCTACAACCTGCGGTCGGCCAGCGGTGCACCGTTTCTTTGGATTCCGCTGCCCTCCAGAATGAGCCACCTGGTACATCATAACCCTATGAATTCAAATGGCTCTCGTACGTTGCGCAATTACTTGGACCTATTCTCCTCCAATGGCTACTCAAGACATCATGCCGGAACGTGACTACGTCACTTGGCGGCATGGCTTTGTCTAGAGGGTGGTTGCAAGCCACGGTCGAAACCTACCACCTGCAAAATGGTTATCCCGCCATCCAACGGCCGCCAGAGCCTCTTCCGCTATCCGGCAGGGTTCACCTCGGGCAGGTAAGGTTGGCATTTGGAGAGTCTTGATGGTAGGCGACTCCCCCTTACACCCCAAAAATTTTTAAATTGGCAAATTTTGTTAGTAAGTAAAATTGTTTTAAGAGAAAAAGGATAGATCAACCAACTGGAGGTGCAGCAATCAAAGCGAATATCCAACATTGATTAAATAAAATTATAAAAGAAAAGCCATTTACGGAAGAGCGAATCTTACTACACGCCATAAGTCAGATCCAGAGTTATCAAGTTGGAAGAGTCACGTCCGTATGATGAATACCGCCGTTCAAACAAAAAGCATGAATGTTTTTTCTTCAATATGTACTTCAATTCTAAGTTTATTCCAATTTCTTGTTTTCACTATAATTTAATGAATTTACGGGATTCTTACCATGATTTTCGATTTTTATTTCGCGCGTCTGATATTTCGATGCTGTTGCAAGCACCATGATCGTGGACTGGCAGATGTAGGTAGCTGGCGATGACAGTTAGAGGCAGATAAATGATCTACCCTCCTGCTCGTTCAATCAGGATCATGGTTAGGCAAACTTCAGCATGTACAACAAGTTTTAATTAAAAATGGCTACAACGTGAAGGCGTAAAACGCAACACGAGAACTAAACCAAATACACCCAAGGTGAAGCGCCAGCCCTCCTTCATGCCATACTTAAAAGGAGCAACGGATAAAATAGAAAGAATATTAAATAAATATTCATTTGACACGATTTTCACTCCTTATAAGAAAATCAATCAGTGTCTGCGCTCACCGAAAGATCACATACCGCTTGAGACACCGGGTGTTTATAAAATTGGCTGCAGCTGTGGTAGCTCCTACATTGGGCAGACGAAAAGAACCATTACTTGCCGTCTTAAGGAACATATAAAAGCCATAAAAAATTCAGACACAAACAAGTCAGCCATCGCCGAACATTTGCTAGAATCAGGCCCTAACCACTGGATTGAGTTCTATAATACTCGGATTTTATCTACGGAACGCCACTACATACCGCGACTCGTTAAAGAAGCCTTAGAAATAAAAAAGTGCGTAAATAACTTTAATCGAGAAGACGGTTTTAAATTATCTAGTACGTGGAACCCAGTGGTTAGGACATTCATGAAACGAAAAAACAACAATCGTGGTGTGTTCGGACAAAAACCCAGTGATACGGTGAGCGTGTATTGCAAAAACGACAAAAATGTGAGTTACAGTAGCAGATCAAAACGAACGAGAAGGAGGGCAGATCAATTGATCTGCCTCTACCTGTTATAGCCACCTACCTACATCTGCCAGTCCGCGATCATAGTGCTTGCAACAGCATCGAAATATCGGACGCGCGAAATAAAAATCGAAAATCGTCGTAAGAATCCCGTAAATTCATTAAATTAAAGTGAAAATACCCGCGATAGTTTAAAACAGTTATTAATTCCTTGTTTGACTACCCATAACAAGATATTTTCTTCGGTTACACAATTTTTTTTGTATTATGTGTTATTATCGTTTATTATTGATTTATGTAAATGTCTTTTAACTGCAGCATAGAGAAACAAAGACTTAATGTATGTTATTCGCATCGCTCCATTTCCGAAGCGATGCCTCCTTTAATATGTAATGCAAGAAGAATTTGTTACCTGTAACTGGAAGCTTAAGCACTCTGGGCTTCAGAAACATTTAAACATTCAAATATTTAAAATTATTAACTACATATAAAGCATATACGTATACAAAGGTTATTCACATTGCTATAAAAAATATATCGCATAGCAATACAGATTATTATTCTGTATGAGTCCAAGATTGCGAATAGCTTCTTCTCCCAAGTGGATCTACATAATAGATAACTAACGCTGCTTGACTGTCAGACAACACAAAGTCCAAGCCAGTAGACCTTTAACTATGAACCTTGGTCCAGGGTGTCTTTATATAGTGTTGCTCCTTAACACAACAAAGGATTTCTGAAAATTTCGTACCTAAGGCGTTTTAATTAATTGTTTTATATTTTATCAATGCATTTATTTGGATAATAAAGTATTTTAGTACAGGTACACTTATTAAAACCGGTACGACGTGAAAATGAATCTGAACAAGATAGGGAAAGTCGTCTTACAAATTGTAGATTATGGATTTCCATTTCTAGGTCGAATGAGAGTAGTTCTGAGAGGAATGAATGATTACAGTTAGATAGAAGACGTCATTCATTGTTAAGGGCTCAAGAATCTTTGGCATCTCGAGATCACCGTCTAGAAAATGATCGTATTCATCACGCTATAGCACGAAGCCTAGATCCGAACTATTCAAAAGAGCAGCGATTGGAAAATGATCGTATTCGACACGCTATCTCGCGAAGACTAGAATCATCTTATTCTAGAGAGCCAAGATTAGAGAATGATCGTATTCGACGAGCTGTCTCTCGAAGTCTAGAATCATCTCTTGTCATCATGATCATCCTCATCACCAAAATCAACGTGAATTGGAAAGTCAAGAACAGCATGACATCCACGTTTCAGAACCATGCGATCGATATCATGAGTCACAAAGACAAAGAATCGAGCGCTTATCTCAGCTACGTTAAAGTGTGAGTATCATTCGTCAATCAGAAACGAATTTTGATCGAGAAAGGCGTCTTGATAGTCAGAGACAAACGACACGTGCTCTGCGGGATATTGAATCTGAAGCAAACGGACGACTACGACAAAATAATGACCAAATAAGAAGAAATAATAGATGTAATATTGCATGGTGTGAAAAGCATAACAGTGGGTTCAATTATGATGCCCAAATAAATTATTCTGCTGCGTCTGAGATAGGCCCTATGAATGTAACTACTGTAAAGCATTAAGGTGGAAAGATGAGTCAAAAGGCATTTGTTGTTCATCTGGAAAAGTACGCTTGAACTCTATTCAACTGCCACCTGGGCCGCTTAAGTTTTTGTTATGTGGTGAAAATGATTAATCTCAACATTTCCTAAATAATATTAGGTCTTTACCTATGAAATTGCCGTTTTTCACGAAATAAATGAAGCGTAATTTTTTTATATATTTTTTATTTCTAATAATCAAAATAATCACCCATGCAATCAATGCATCTTTGCCAACGCATTGGTAGCTTATTGATGTCTTTCTTGAAGAAATCAGCTGGACGGGAGGCAACAAATTCTTCAAAGGCATTTTGTACTGCCTCTCGGGTATTGAATTTTTTTCCCGCCAAGAAGTTATCCAAATTCTGGAAAAAGTAGAAGTCTGTAGGCGCAAGGTCTGGGAGTACGGCGGATGACGGAGAACTTCCAACCCCAACTCTTGTAGCTTGGAGACCGTCTGCTGTGCAGTATGAGGTCGCGCGTTGTCGTGCAGGGGCAGTGGAGCCGAACAATTGACCAAAGCTGGTTGGAGACGTGCGAGCTTCTCCATCATTGTGTTCAGTTATTCACAGTACACATCTGCAGTAATGCTTGTCCCGTTTGGCAAGAAGCTGTGATGAATTACACCCGCGTTAGACCACCAAACAGTGACCATCACTTTTCTACGGGTAAGTTTTCGTTTAGGGCATTGTTTGGGTGCTGAACCAGGGTCCAACCAACTTGCTGAGCGCTTACGATTGTCAAACAGGATCCATTTCTCGTCACAAGTAACAATGCGGTTCAGAATTCCTTCATTTGTATGCCTGCTGAGCAGTGCAAGGCACGTCTCCACGCGTACTTCGCGCTGGCGGTCATTGAGTTCGTGGGGTACCTATTTGTCAAGCTTTTTTACCTTGCCAATTTGACGCAAATGGACCAATATTGTTTTGATGCTAACGTCGAAAGCTGCTGCTAATTCAGCCGTGGATTGAGTTTCATCAGCTTCCACAATTGCCTTTAATTCGTCATTGTCGACCAAAGTTTGCGGACGGCCACGGGGTTCATTTTTCAGGTCAAAATTTCCAGAACGGAAGCGGGTAAACCAATAACGGGTGGTGCGTTCGTTTGTAGTGTTCGCTCCGTAAACGTCGTTGATGTTGCGTGCCGCTTGTGCCACTTTGCTGCCACGACGGTACTCATACTCCATAATTACTCGAATTTTTAACTTATCCATGATGACGAAAAATGTTCGAATGCGTTGAAAACAAAACACTAACTATTAAACAAATGACGATTTTAGAAAAAGACTTCATGTTTGTCAAATAAAATTAATTTGAAATTAGAATAATCAGTCAAAAAAAAAAATATTTTCATTTGAAATGGCCAGTACGGCAAAACGGCAATTTCATAGGTAAATACCTATTATTAGACATTATAACTCGGCTTTTCAAATGACTTCTATTGGGGTGAAAGAAATATACGAAGGGAATTAAATGCCCACATTTAAAATACAGGGACAGGGAAAATAACTATAAAATAGTTATAAATGCTGATCGACGACCTTCAGCAGTGCATCTAGGTTGCCAAAATGAACCGACAACAAACGAAGTATCTGTGCTACTGGCAATTCAAGATTGTGATAAATGAGATACTTCACAGACATGATAACCAATTGCAGAGAATCTCAGAAACTCATAGATCGTATGATGCTTTGCAGTATCATGTAATGTTTGTTTATGGGGAAGATGGGTATAATTTTGCGGTCTATCAAATAGAGCCCAACACAGGCCAACAAAATTTCCAAAAAAATGTATCTACTCTACAATATTATTGTTACCGATTAATGATAGGAGAAAATGAGTACAATCATCTGTATAATTACAAACAATTATTTAATCAATTAAGTATTGACGTATATGCTAAAATCGAAACAGAATGGCTTGCTTTTATACGAACTAATCAAAAAGCTTCGAGTTGAAAATTATATTCACTTCTTCAAGACTCAATCTTCAAGACGCAATTCATCAGAATGAGAATGAAGAGGACTTGGGCCAGTTGGTTATTCTACCTTTATAGTTTACGGGAGAACCAGATATATGCACCAACGCACACAGGATTCGTTTTGTTATGTCAGGAAATATGGGCGCCCCGACCTTTTTATAACGTTCACGACCAACTCTAAATGGGATGAAATTGCCAATGAACTTTTTACGGGGCAGTTGGCTTCTGATCGGCATGATGTCGTAGCAAGAATTTTTAAACAAAAATTTTTATTCTCCTGGTGAAAGGAAAAATTTTCGGTTGTGTTCGCTGTTTTGTACAGTGTAGAGTCGCAAAAGCATGATTAGCCCCATGCCCACATTTTGATATGGTTAGAAACGAAAATAAGGGCTGAGCAAATCGATGATGTGATTTGAGCAGAATTGACAGATCAAGAAGTTGATCCAGAGCTATTTGATATTGTAAAAACCCACATGGTGCACAGTCCATATGGCTCTTACAATCCTCGATCTTCGTGTATGAAGAACGGTATCTGTAGCAAAAGATTCCCTAAATCTTTTACCACAGATACTATTACAGGTGAGGATGGTTATCCATTTTACAGACGTCTTTCACCTGAATAAGACCCTTTTGATGTCGACAATCGCTGCATTGTTCCATTTTCAGCGGTTCTATCGCGCACTTTTAAAGCACATATCAACGTTGAACTATGTAGCAGTATTAAGTCCATAAAGTACATTTGTAAATATGTCAATAAAGGTTCAGACTTGGCAGTATTTTGTATACAAAATGCTAACGATGAAGTGACGTCATATCAAAATGGAAGATATATTAGTACTTCCGAGGCAGTCGGGCGCAAGTTATCATTTTCAATTCACGAACGTTTTCCCGCCGTAACACAACTAGATATCCACTTAAAAAATGGTCAGAGAGTTTATTTTGATCCAAGCAATGCCAATAGAAAATCCGAGAAATACGACATTGATTCAAACTATGTAATAACGACGAATTCGCGGCTTCCTTATTGTACGAAGAAATGCCAGGTTATTACACATTTAATAAACTAAATGGAACATTCCAACAGCGACGTCGAGGTACTTGTGTGGAAGGTCATCCCGGCATATTTTATGAGCATACACTTGGTAGAATCTATACAATTCACCCCAATAATCGGGAATGTTATTATCTGAGGTCGTTATTAACACTTTTCAAGGGACCAACTTCTTTCGAAAGTCTTAAAAGGGCAAATAGCATTTTACATACTACATATCAAGCGTCATGCCTTGCTCTTGGCTTACTAGAAGGCAATAACTACTGGTGCAACACTTTAACAGATGCCAATATAATCAGCAGCGCATTTAAATTACGAGAACTATTCGCCATTATTTTAGTTTTCTGCAATGTCTCTAATCCCACAGTGTTATGGGACAAGTTCAAGGATCATTTTACGGATGATAATGTAAGAGACTTCTTACGGCATTACCCGGATGCAGCAATAAATACTCATTTAGACATATTTACAAATAGAGCTTTGTTTGCATTACAAGAGGTTCTTCTTTCGATAGGCGACAATTCTCTCCCTCTTTATGGTTTACCATCTCCAAAAGCGACTGATGGAATTGTTGAAATTTTTAACAGAAAATATATTAAACATACAAATTTTGACCCAGTTGAACTTCAAAATACTATAAATCATAATGAACCACGACTAAACGATGAACAAAATCAAATTTACCGACTCCTCATTGATAAAATAAATGCAAACGCTGCTTGAGTGTATTTTTAAGACGCTCCAGGTGATACCGGCAAAACATTTTTGATTAAACTTTTGCTGGCCAAAATACGTGGATAATCTTACCTCCTTACCTCCAAAATTCCTGAAATTCCACTTGATTCAGACCGTCGGGAAAATCCAGTTCGCAGTACAATACTACAAGATTGTGTATTTGTAATATGGGACGAAAGCACAATGGTAAACACAATTTCTATAGAAGCCGTGAATAGGACGATGCAGGATATAAGAAGTAATAATCTATTATTTGATAGAGTCTTATTCTTATTCGCTGGATATTTTAGACAAATATTACCGGTTGTAACTAAGGATACGCGAGCCGATGAAATAAACGCATGTTTAAAACGTTCAGTAATTTGGAGACATTGTAAAAAACTTAATTTAAAACAAAACATGAGAGCACATTCAGCTGATTCAGAATTTAGTAACATTCTTCTAGATGTTGGAGAGGGAAAGTGTCCAGAAGTGAATAGTAATTATGATATTGAACTACCTACAAGACTTTGTCAGGTTGTGGCGGACACTGAAACTTTAATACATAGTATTTATAATGATATTCACAACCTCAGTATCAAAGAAGATTCGTGGTCGTGTGACAGATCAATTTTAGCACCTACAAACGACCAGGTTACTGCGCTTAATCAGCGCATTTTAGATAAGCTATCTGGTGAATCACAAACATATCTTTCCATCAATACAGTTTGCAATCCGGACGAAGTGGTTAATTACCCAACAGAATTTTTAAACAGTAAAATTGTGACTGGTCTACCCCCCCACAACTTAAGGTTGAACTAGAACTTAAGGTTGGTGTGCGCATCATTGCTATTTCGTAATTTAAAGCCGCCGAAACTTTGCAACGGTACTAGGTTGCGAGTAGTGTCGTTGCAAAGAAACGTTATAGAAGGTCAAATAATATCCGAATGCGGAAATGGTGAAATAGTATTTATACCAGGGATTCCTATAATACCATCAAATTTTCCATTTGAATTCAAAAGATTGCAATTCCCGATCAATGTAAGTTTTGCTATGACAATCAACAAGTCCCAAGGACAAACGTTAAGCAAAGCTGGCATATATTTAACTAAAGATTACTTTAACCATGGGACACTAAACGTGGCATGTTCATGTGCGAGGAATGCCAGTAGTGTTGTTGTTTTAGCCCAAGAAAATCATACACCAAATATTGTATGTAAAGAAATTTTTCAAAAATAAATAATAATTGCAATAAAAATGCAAAAACCAAAATAAAACTAAATAAACTAATTAACTTTTTTGTTAAATTTCACGCGGATGAAGTCGCGGGTACAGCTAGTAATAAATATGTATGAGAATAGTCTCGTATCTTTTTAAGAAAACTATGGACCAGAAGATACAAAAAAGCAAAGATTTAATAATCGTAAGTGTATAATAAGTGACACGCAAACTGTTGATGATACGTCATAAATCTCGTTCTTATTGTTCGATACGCTTCTTCTTCACTTCAGCTGAAGAACAACCACATATTTGCGGTTATTATGGCTGTTCAAAGAGGGCGAATGTAATACCACCTTAGACGAGCCTAAAAAAAGAAAGCCTTCTACCACTAAAAATAAGTATTTGTGGCTGCTCGCTGATTGTAGCCGGCACTTTTATTTATTCCTCTGTAATAAACATAGTCTTGGTTGTAATCGAGAGATTTAAATGAAGGTAGGCTACAAATAAATAGCTTAGTATTTGTGACGGCTTGTTTGGTATAGAGGTAACTAGCCTTGCCTTTCATGCCAGAGGTCCCGGGTTCGAATCCTGGTAGGGCAGATATTTTATCATATTTGCTTTCTAGTCATAGTTGTGTAGGTAGATATGTTTAAGTTTATTTCTTATATTTATATATTTAAAAAAATATCTTTGTGTGTTTATATTAGGTCTTTACCTATGAAATTGCCGTTTTTCACGTAATAAATGAAGCGTAATTTTTTTATATATTTTTTATTTCTATTAATCAAAATAATCACCCATGCAATCAATGCATCTTTGCCAACGCATTGGTAGCTTATTGATGCCTTTCTTGAAGAAATCAGCTGGACGGGAGGCAACAAATTCTTCAAAGGCATTTTGTACTGCCTCTCGGATATTGAATTTTTTTCCCGCTAAGAAGTTATCCAAATTCTGGAAAAAGTAGAAGTCTGTAGGCGCAAGGTCTGGTGAGTACGGCGGAGGACGGAGAACTTCCAACCCCAACTCTTGTAGCTTGGAGACCGTCTGCTGTGCAGTGTGAGGTCGCGCGTTGTTGTGCAGGAGCAGTGGAGCCGAACGATTGACCAAAGCTGGTTGGAGACGTGCGAGCTTCTCCATCATTGTGTTCAGTTCTTCACAGTACACATCTGCAGTAATGCTTGTCCCGTTTGGCAAGAAGCTGTGATGAATTACACCCGCGTTAGACCACCAAACAGTGACCATCACTTTTATAGGGGTAAGTTTTCGTTTAGGGCATTGTTTGGGTGCTGAACCAGGGTCCAACCAACTTGCTGAGCGCTTATGATTGTCAAACAGGATCCATTTCTCGTCACAAGTAACAATGCGGTTCAGAATTCCTTCATTTGTATGCCTGCTGAGCAGTGCAAGGCACGTCTCCACGCGTACTTCGCGCTGGCGGTCATTGAGTTCGTGGGGTACCCATTTGTCAAGCTTTTTTACCTTGCCAATTTGACGCAAATGGACCAATATTGTTTTGATGCTGACGTCGAAAGTTGCTGCTAATTCAGCCGTGGATTGAGTTTCATCAGCATCCACAATTGCCTTTAATTCGTCATTGTCGACCAAAGTTTTCGGACGACCACTGGGTTCATTTTTCAAGTCAAAATTTCCAGAACGGAAGCGGGTAAACCAATAACGGGTGGTGCGTTCGTTTGTAGTGTTCGCTCCGTAAACGTCGTTGATGTTGCGTGCCGCTTGTGCCGCTTTGCTGCCACGACGGTACTCATACTCCATAATTACTCGAATTTTTAACTTATCCATGATGACGAAAAATGTTTGAATGCGTTGAAAACCAAACAATAACTATTAAACAAATGACGATTTTAGAAAAAGAATTCCATGTTTGTCAAATAAAATTAATTGGAAATTAGAATAATCAGTCAAAAAAATATATTTTAATTTGAAATGGCCAGTACGGCAAAGCGGCAGTTTCATAGGTAAAGACCTATTATATTTCTTAAGTTTCTTTACCCGTTATCTAGTATCCATAACACAAGTTCTTAATGATACTTAATTTTAGCTAGATAATGTGGTGTGTTAGTTAGAAATATTTATTATTTATTTATTTATATATTTATATTATATTACATCAAGACAACGCCAGTAGAAAAGTCTGGCTTTATGTTATTTGTGATCATCATGTTCGCTACTTAGATATATATATTTGCAAAATTTCAGCCCTTTAGCTGGTACATGGTACAAATTCGCTCAAATATAATCGGATATTAAATTAAAAAAATTATGACATTAAAGAAATATTGCAAAAGTAACAGTATGTTTACAAGCAATAGTTTTCTAGAAAATGCCAAAAACGCTTCAACAACGCTACCAGGTTGTGACGTCATAAAGTAAATAGAGCGTAGTGTAATAAAAAAAATTTTTATATTTAATGTCAATAAGCTTGTAATATGAAATCAAAGTTACCATATTTTTTAATCATTTTTTGCTTGTTTTTGAAGTTTTCTAATGTACTGTAATGTCTAAACATTTAAGTAACTTCAAATTGTGTCGAATACCCAATTAACTCCACCCCTCGGCCGCCGTTGTTTTTTATAATACCTTGAACGAGGTTCCTCGTGTAGGAAGGTGTAAAGAGTAATTACAATTACGTTTAGTTTAGTAGATGTGACGGCTGTTGAGTGTATCAAAATAAAAAAAGACATCAGTAAATACATTTAAGTATATTATCTTCCTAAGTCTAGTTATCTTCGTAAGTAATACGGTACTGCCTCGCTTACATATAATGCCTCGTGGTTATGTCACGGTTCTGTTGCAAACCTCTTGTCGAAAAATAGAACGGATAAAGAATGACCGAATTGAAATTTATTTTCATGGAACCACCAAGTAGCGATTGAGCCGCTTTATTTCACATGGTAACAACACATTTTCTCCAAGGGTTTGTCTTCGCTTGAAATGAACCGTTACAAAATTCTATTCGAATTTTAGCCGATTTACGCAAATGAGTAACAAACATCCAAACTTGCACATTTATAATGTTTAACGGATTGCAGGACAAGCAGTTCAATCAAATCAAATCAAGTGAATTTATTTGCGAAAAAAATTGTACAAATTGTTCTTAATTAAAATTGACAGTTCTATATTTTTTACTGTTGAACAGCGTGCCAATATTCATGCGAAGTTAATTACAAAATGATTTACAATCTAAAAACCTATTAAATAATATCAAAATAGAATTTACAAATATTAATATATAATTTTATAAAAATATTACAAAACATTATGATTCTTAAACTTATATTGTGTAGTAAAATTTTTGTATCAATAAGTCATATATTTTTCGTTTATAGTCATTAAAATTTAAGTTTTTAACCAAGCACGAATGAACAAGAATATTTTACCATAGTTACATGTTAATGATTTTGTATCGATAATATTGAAGCGCAAATATGGGTACAATCTCTTTTGAATTTAATTAACCTCAAATGTCGATAATATAATTTTCTTGGTCACAAAGAGAGTGGAGCGACCGCGTATTTATTGGTTATAGCAAACCCGAGTTTCCACATTAGTTTGATAAAACAGATTAGTATTGTCTACGAAATACTAAAGCTCAAATTCGTGCGTTTGTAAAACTTTTCAAAAGGTTGTTCAAAAATGTGATATACAGACTTGGTTACTGATAATTAATTCGATAATTTGGCCACAAACTTTGAAATTAAAATTTAACTTTTTATCGTTTGCGTTTACTTGTTATCACGAATAAACCACTATTTAAGTACTTAATAATTACTTTCATTCCGGGTAGTTACTCTCAGGTTGTATTTTATTATAGTTTTTTATTCTTTAAATTGACTTGTTTTTTTGGTAGACGAGCTTACTAGATTAATCATTTCGGCGCTATTGAATATTCCACGAATCTAAAGCTGTACATGATATTTGATTCGTATCTTAGATTGGTGACTTCGATGAAACCATCTATTACTAGGTGTTTTTATTTAGATTAAAGATAAAAACACTTTGACACTAGAATAACTATATCCTCTTAATGGTTACAATGAGTACCTTATACATTTGATTAAAATTAACAAGCAAAACTTTATTATCATAAGTCATATTTGTTGTCGTACTTCCAGACTCAATTACACTAAAGATATAATGTATGCGAAGTGCAAGAATGAAGGAGAGGAGTTATGTGATCTTAAACTGAGCTAAATTCAATTTAACAAGCGGAGAAAAGTACCTTCAGCAGCCATCATCACAAACTATGTTACAATGTAAAAAAAACTAACTAAACGTAAATTTTCTTTCTACTCTTTTGATTCCATTATATTACCGCCTGCTGTAGACGTTACTAAAGATATTACTTAACAAATTAAAGAAACATTCCTAAATACTTGTAGTTGTAAGCAATGCATGAAGTGTGCCAAACAGCAAATACAATTCTCTTTCTTTATAAAGCTCACTTTAACATAAAAGAAGACTGCACTACCTCAAGCTAGCTTGAGCAATAAGCTTCTCTTTTATTTTATTTAATGCTCTGTGTTTTAAAGCTTGCTAAGTTCAAAGCTTTTTGTAAAGGGTGGAGGGTAAAAATATGTGAAGCTTATTTTCATTACAAATACAGTTTTTTATATCCTGAATTGAATAACGGTAAAAATAAAATTATTATTAGGTGTTATAGAGGTAAGTTTCGCTCATATATATTGTAAATTAAAATTCAAATATTTATTTCTCAACATTGACAAATACTTGTTCTAATGACGTCAAATAAAACATGACTCTACCACCAGTGCGGAAAAAACCTTCGTGAAGAAGAACTGGCAAGAAACTCCAAGGGTATATTTTTTCAAAATAAATTTACGGAGTCTTCTTATGTTTATACAAAATTATTATTATTATTATATATCTGTATCAACTATAAAACTCAACAAATAAACAGACACATTACCCATGTTTTATTATTACAAATACTGGTGAAAACCTGTTACTGAGGGGATTATACCCAAGGGCTTTTATCATCCTTAAAATCGAATAGTTTATAATATGCTCTAGCACACAACTTCATAGTTTCTTTGGATTTGTCAATAGGTAGACCTTGGATATCCTCAGGAACCTTATTATTAACGCGTATACATTGACCCATGTATGAATTAGTGACTTGATGAAGTCTACTATTATGAGCTGCCAGCATATTTCTTCCTCTTGTGTTAACATTGTGCAGATCTTTTTTTATTTGAATAAGGTTATGTTCTTTTTTAAATACATTAAATTTTCTTTAATATATAGTGAATGGAGAGCAAGAATATTTATTTCCTTAAATTTACTTCTAAGGTGACACCCTTGTCCTAGCTGATAGTACCTAGTAGAATGAATATAGTACCGATGTCGGCAGCTATTTCTCATAATAGAATGCTATGAGTCATTAGGCTATGCAGTAACCTAAAAATACTAATCGAGCAGTTGTTTCATTTGAAATTTGTCTCATTTTCTTAACAGTGTTTTTTTAACAGCAAGCCTTTTCACTAAACCGTCAACATGCGGTCCCCACTGGAGGCTTATTATTTATTTAGTGAGATATTTATTTATTAAAAAAAAATGTATAATTTTTTTTAAATCAGGTTTTATTGATAAAAAAATGTGAGCATTATGTACTTACGCAACAAATCGGATTGTGAAAACAATTCGTCTTTTTCGCTTTGTTTCGAAAGAAAGATCATCATGAGATTAAAATTTATTTGCCTTTTGTATAACCATAAAATGGACCCCACATCCCTAATGACTTGAATAAACAAATACAGTATACAGCAACAAGACTCGTACATTAATCGGCGAAACAGCACTTGAGTAAAAATACAACAAAGTTATCGGAGCCTATTCTTCGGTGTTTTCGTTCTGCCTATTTGCTTTTCCTTAATATTAAGCCCCTTGCTCATTACATTGGGCTTGGTTTCATTTAAATAAGAATTTCACACAAAAAAGAAAAATAAACGACACATTTTTAAGAAGCTTGTGAGAGTATTTGGTTTGGAATACATCTTTTAGGCAACTTTGACTAAGTTTTTATCATTGTTGGTTAAGAAAGAATACTTCAGAAAAATAGTTTATTAATTTTACTTAATACAGCTCATGCAGACTTTTGTTTTCCAAATGCACCCTATATATAATTTTCATTTCATAACCATTGCAAGATTTGGTTTATCATTCGAAATCTGAGTGCAAATGTGCATTTTATCCGCAAGCGTGGAAACATTTTTTTCATTCACGCTCCGATCGCCAACCGGTACGGACGTGCAAGACCCCGTTTTCCGTTGATCGGTCCCTTCCCGATATTTCGTGGCGCTCAGTCTACTGACGTCACAGTTTAGCGTGTTGGTTCCGTGCTACGGTTTTCAAGGTTTTTCTACTCCCTCTGAGTGCTATCGAAGTGCGTTTTTTTCCTTGTGACTAAGCCCCTTAGTCTTCAAAGTGCTGTGCTAAGGTTGTGCTGTGCTTGTGCTGAGTGCAGTGTTGTGCCCAGCGTAAGTAGTCTGGTCTCAGTACAAAGGATACTTAACGGTGACAATGAATTTGTACTGAACCAGTCCTTTTTATTTTTATTTTATTTCTCTTCTCTATTTTATTTATTTTTCTCCTATTTTCATATTTATTTTTATCATTTCTGTGTGTTTTCGTGTGTATTTGTCCTTTCTGTCGGTAAAGGTTGACCCTAACGCGGTCAACTCTTTACCTGCGTACCCTTTTTTAGGTTTCTAGCGGCCTTCGGCGTACTACGGTTAGTTTTAAGTTATTCTCCCCAGCCTCCCTACCGCTGGTAGGGAGGTTAGCCGCTAGGATTCGCTAGATTTTTAGGAACAAGGCATCCTGTGACACTTATTTTATACATACAACTGTCCCGACCCTCCCTAATGATTCGCTAAGCGTTATTAACTTCACGAACGTGTAGGCTACTTATTTTACCTACTATAATTATGTACTTACAGATTTACTTATATCATTTCTCAGCTTATATAACCATATTTAATCTAATAGTACATACATATTTATACATAATATAATCTATTTAATTTATTTATATAGGTACTTCTATTCATTCACTTAATACTACATATTGACTTTAAGTTATTTCAGTATAAAAATACCTATCATTTATTCATACGTAATAACGTATGATTAATATTCTAATATTTATTTAATTAATTATTTTGCTGTGCTATGGAAACACACACGACGGTGTGACGCGCGCACCACACACCTTGCGCGTGATCATCGGCGCGGCGCGGCCGCCGACGAATTCGTGGATTCAGTAGTTAGTCGAGCCACGGACCTCTCCCGCGCACCTGTGTCGCTTGTCGTTTCCGCTCGATACCTAACTTGCTCTCTCAGCGATTTGCTTACTCATTGTTATTCTTCGTGTTGTGTATGAAAACTGTACTCCTTCTGTATTGTATTGTAAACGTATATTTTAACTGTGTTGGTGTGTGAATATACAGTTTCGTTAAGATTCAAGGATTGCTTCAATCACTAAGGTACCTACCTATCTACTAACATTCGCATTTATATACCTACAAATTGGTGACCCCGATCGTGAACGAAAGCAAGATGTGCGACAGTAGCGATTCAGCGAAGACCGCGGATTCAAGAGCTGGGAACGTTGCTACGCGCCGAACAAAGAAAGTGCGCGTTTCCACTGACCGCGGAAATACGTCATCCGATACTCGGCACGTGAATTTGAAGGTTCCGAAGTTTTCACCGGATGACCCTGATATTTGGTTTGCGCTCCTCGAAGGCCAGTTCGAAAATTTTGACATAACTGATGACAATATAAAATTTAATAATGTTATCACAAACCTAGAAATTCATGACGCAAAAGCCGTTAAAGACATTATCGTTAACCCCCCGGCCAGAAACCGGTACGAGAAAATTAAGACCGAACTGATTCGACGACTTTCAGCCTCTCACGAACTCAAGGTCAAACAACTCCTGACTCATGAGGAACTTGGAGATCGTAAACCGTCTCAGTTCCTAAGGCACCTGCAAGATTTGGCTGGACCTGCAGTACCCGAAGAATTTCTAAGATCAATTTGGAGTAACCGTCTACCCAAGGACCTACAAACTGTACTGGCATCACAGACAAGTCAGACCCTTGAACAGATATCTGACCTTGCAGACAGGATCCATGAGATAACTACCACCCGCACCGTGGCTGCTACGTCAATGCCAACCACCAGCAGTGGATCTTCCAGCGAGATTGCAGAGTTGCGTAAGATGGTGGAACGCCTCGCCATGAAGCTCGACGATCGTAGTCGCTCACCCAACTGCCGTAGAGATCGTTCCAGACCCCAACGCCGTCGCCCGCTTTCACGCAGCAGAACCAGGTCTAATTCCAGATATAGCAAATATCCAGTATGCTGGTACCACGCGAAATTTGGACCTCGAGCGAAGAATTGCATTACACCGTGCGACTACCACAAGCCGGAAAACTCCACGGGCGGTCGCTAATGGCGGCTGACGATTGCCCCGCCTCTTCACGTCGCCTTTTTGTCACTGACCGCAGCACGAACACCCAATTCTTGGTGGACACCGGCAGTGACCTCTGCGTGTATCCTCGTTCAGCACTCCGTGACAGACGCTCAAAAACGGACTTTCAGTTATGTGCAGCAAACGGGACTAATATAGATACGTATGGGTATATCGAACTAAATTTAAATTTAGGATTAAGGCGTAGCTTTCAGTGGCGCTTTATAGTTGCAAATGTAACCAAAGCGATAATTGGCGTTGATTTTTTAAGTAATTTTAATTTAATTGTCGATTGCCGTAACCAACGCCTTATCGATAATTTAACGACTTTGACTGCTAATGCTTCTCTTGCTAATACCGAAGTTCATTCAGTTAAAATAATGACAGGCGACACTAGGTACCACGAAATATTGAACCGGTTCCCAGAAATCACTCGCCCATCAGGTAAGCCATCATTTCCAAAGCACAACACTGTCCATTTTATTCGAACTACACCAGGCCCGCCTATATCCTGTAACCCCCGCAGACTTGCTCCAGACAAACTGAAGATCGCGAAGGCAGAATTCGAACTTATGTTGAACAATGGTACAGCGCGTCCATCCCAAAGCCCCTGGGCATCCCCGCTGCACCTCGCGCCTAAAAAAGATAACGGTTGGCGACCTTGTGGTGACTATAGGTTACTTAATTCTCGCACCATACCCGACCGTTATCCTATTAGGCACATTCATGACTTCTCTCATAGTATTGCTGGTTGCACGGTCTTCTCTACCATAGATTTGGTAAAAGCGTACAACCAGATCCCAGTCCATGACGACGACATCCAGAAGACAGCCATCACCACACCGTTCGGCTTATTCGAATTTCCGGTGATGACTTTCGGCCTTCGTAACGCTGGCCAGACCTTCCAACGTTTTGTTGACGAAATGACGAGGGGCCTCGATTTTATTTATGCCTATCTTGACGACTACCTGGTATTCTCAAAGGACGCCGCACAGCATGAAGATCACCTTCAGCAGCTCTTCACCAGGATGAAGGAATACGGCATACTTGTCAATACAGCCAAGTGCGTTTTCGGTGCTAAGGAAGTTGAGTTCCTAGGATACCATATATCCCAAGCAGGGACAAAGCCACTTCAGTCCAAGGTCCAGGCTATCCAGGAATTCCCCCCACCAAAAACTGTCAAGCAATTAAGGCGCTTTTTGGGCATGATAAATTTCTACAGGCGATTTTTGCCTCACGCGGCTCAAATGCAAGCCCCTTTGAACGCATTGCTTGTCGGTTCTGTGAAGGGATCCCACCCCGTCGTCCTTACTGGAGAGACACTCAAAGCTTTCGATCGCTGCAAAGAAAGCCTATCCCGTGCTGCATTACTCGCTCACCCTGAAAGCGAATCACAGATCGCATTAGTTACTGACGCATCCGATCTGGCTATGGGTGCAGTATTGCAACAGCTCAAGGATGGTTTCTGGCAGCCTCTCGCGTTCTTTTCGCGCAAGCTGAGTCCCACTCAACAAAAGTACGCACCATATGATCGAGAACTCTTGGCAATCTACGAAAGTGTCAGATACTTCCGGCATATGTTGGAAGCCCGGCATTTCGTGATCTACACAGATCACAAGCCACTTTGTTTTGCCTTCCATGAGCGCAAAGTCAATTGTTCTCCCCGACAACACCGACATCTTGATTACATCTCGCAATTCACGACTGACATTAGACATATCTCGGGCAAAAGCAATGTCGTCGCCGATACATTGTCCCGCGTCGATGAATTGCAGATGCCAATCAATCTAGAAGACCTTGCAAAATCACAAGCTACTGATCAGGAACTACTGCAATTTCTAGGTGATAAATATTCACTACGCCTGCAGAAATTGAAAACTCCACTCAGCGATTTGGAACTTTACTGCGATGCAAGCACAAACCCACCTAGACCATTCGTCACCAAAGACTATCGTAAACCACTTTTTGATAGCCTCCACAGCCTCAGTCATCCAGGCCCAAACGCTAGTACCAAACTGATTGCGGAAAGATTCGTTTGGCCTAGAATGCGTAAGCACTGTCGAGAATGGTCAAGAAATTGTCTAGCGTGTCAACGCTCGAAGGTAAACCGCCACGTATCAACTCCTACAGGCACTTTCGATTTACCCCGAGCCCGTTTCGCTTTTATCCATGTGGATATAGTTGGCCCGTTACCAATCGCCCAAGGATACAAGTACTGTCTTACCATAGTCGATCGGTTCACACGTTGGCCTGAGTGTACACCTATGGTTGATATGACCGCTGAAGCCGTTGGGAAGGCACTGATATCATGGGTCTCCAGATTTGGATGCCCAACCGATATCGTCACGGACCGCGGGCGACAGTTTGAATCCGCACTTTTCCAATACCTTGGAAAAGTGATCGGATTCAAGCATCGCAAAACTACCGCGTACCACCCAGCATGCAACGGTCTTGTCGAGCGCTTCCACCGCCAACTCAAAGCGGCCATTATGTGTCACGCCGATGCCGATTGGGTGGATAAATTACCGTTTGTCCTATTAGGCATAAGATCGGCCTACAAAGACAGCCTAAAAGCTTCCTCGGCTGAAATGGTATATGGCGAGCCACTTCGGCTCCCTGGTGAATTTTTTGACGCCACAACGCCAACCTCCACCGACATAACCGATTTTTCCACGCGGTTGCATCATTTTGTAAACAAGTTACAACCGTCGCCACCGACGCGGAAGAATAAAGATAAAATTTTCGTCTTTAAAGACCTAGCGACCTCGAGTCATGTATTTTTAAGGCAAGATGCACTACGAGGGGCGTTGCAGCCTCCGTACACTGGCCCATACCAAGTGCTCGAACGGGGCGACAAAACACTCAGGATTTTGGTTAAGGGCAAACCTGTCGCGGTATCGATGGACCGTGTTAAACCAGCCTACATACTAGTTGACTCCGCCCCCACCCCCCTACCTACACCTGATTCCACCCCAACTGACGCGCCACCTCCTCAGCGCGACGTACATGTTCGGGATAATGTTAAAACAACGCGTGCAGGCCGAAGAGTTCATTTCACAAATTTTTATCGCCCGTAGTAACGGTCTTTGGGGGGGAGTGATGTAGGCTACTTATTTTACCTACTATAATTATGTACTTACAGATTTACTTATATCATTTCTCAGCTTATATAACCATATTTAATCTAATAGTACATACATATTTATACATAATATAATCTATTTAATTTATTTATATAGGTACTTCTATTCATTCACTTAATACTACATATTGACTTTAAGTTATTTCAGTATAAAAATACCTATCATTTATTCATACGTAATAACGTATGATTAATATTCTAATATTTATTTAATTAATTATTTTGCTGTGCTATGGAAACACACACGACGGTGTGACGCGCGCACCACACACCTTGCGCGTGATCATCGGCGCGGCGCGGCCGCCGACGAATTCGTGGATTCAGTAGTTAGTCGAGCCACGGACCTCTCCCGCGCACCTGTGTCGCTTGTCGTTTCCGCTCGATACCTAACTTGCTCTCTCAGCGATTTGCTTACTCATTGTTATTCTTCGTGTTGTGTATGAAAACTGTACTCCTTCTGTATTGTATTGTAAACGTATATTTTAACTGTGTTGGTGTGTGAATATACAGTTTCGTTAAGATTCAAGGATTGCTTCAATCACTAAGGTACCTACCTATCTACTAACATTCGCATTTATATACCTACAAACGCTTTCACCCAGGCGCTTGCTGCGGCAGGCGTCTGCATTCCAAAAGACATCCTAACGCAGGCCTTGCAGGCATCAATCGCGTCCCCGGCCCCTCAGGCCCCAACTCCAGCCCCTCAGGACTCCAACGTCCAGACCCCTCAGGTTTATAGCTCTCCCGCGTCTCCCGTTCCATCCAATATGGACTGCGCGTCGGCCTCATCCTCGCACTCATCTCGAAGGAAGCGTACCGCTCCCGGGAGCAATTCAGACTCCGCCGCGTCCGAAGCTACGTCGGTCGCCGCCACCTTAACCGGCTTTCCTGAGCCCGCGTTCCAGTTAGTTGCCAAACGCTCTAAGAAGCGTTTGAAAAAAACCGCGGTGTCTTCAACACCCGAGCCAACCCCGGTGTCTTCTACACCCACCCCCGCGCCGCTCATCTCACTCGAAGTGACCGCGTCTCCGTCGGTCCCGTCGAAGCCAGCGACGCGCTGCGCTCATGTCCCATCGAAGCCTCAGCTCCCTCCGCCCGTCTGCCTCCGCGAAAAAGCGCGCTGGACAGCGGTTTCTAACTTGTGCAAAGAGCATAAAATCAATTATCTCAAGGCAAATAACGCAGGCGATACTTTAAAAATCCAAGTCGCGACTATCAACGACTTCCGCGCGATTGCTCGTTTAATCTCGCTTAAACAAATTGCGTACCAAACTAAGACCCGCACAGTATTACGGGGCGTCCCGTTCGAGCTCGCGAACGAAGATATCCTCGAGGACCTTAAGTCCCAGGGTTTCCCGGCTGAAGCAATGCACAAGATGCTCTCAAACCGCGGTAGGCGTTTTCCATTAGCTTAAGTTATCTTGTCTAATACTCCCAACTCGAGGGAGATCTTCAGAGAGGCTCGCACAATCTGCGGACTCTCGAATATCTTCATCGAGCGTCCAAACCCCTGTGGTCACCCTGGGCAGTGCCACCGCTGCCAGCTCTACGGCCACCTAGCGGCTAACTGCTCAGCTCCTCCCAGGTGCGTCAAGTGCCTGGACCCTCACATAACAAAGGAGTGCACTCGCACTCCCGAATCCACTTCCCCCCCTGCCTGTGTGCTGTGCGGCCAGTCTGGTTGCCCGCGCGCTCCGCGCTCCTCAGCCAAGAAGGCCGCGCCTAAACCGGCGCCGCTGCTCACTCCCGCTTACTTCCCGCCGCTGCGCAACCAGGGTCTCCCGGAAGCAAAGCTCGTTCAGCCGACACCTACTTCGGCTCTGTTTTGGAGGCAGCGTCCGGCCGTTCCATCTGCACCTTCCCGTCCTATCCCAGCTCCCGTAGCTCCCGTAGGGCCGCGTCCTGTTCCGTCATCTTCACCTCAGTCATCGTTGGCTGAGGAGATGAAGACCGTGTTCGACGTCATTCAAAACGTCGACATTACGGAAATTTCTGTTATCGCACGCAAACTGCGAGCCGCCCACTCTCCTCAAGAGCATTTATTTGCATTAGCCAAGCATCACTCGTTTCTAAGTTCGTTATAAATTTTATTTTCATTTTTTTTAATTTTGTATAAATTCGTAAATAAGCAAATATAATGTTTAGACCCGCAAATCCCGCGTCCGGTCGTAACGCTCGTAGTCTCAGCACTAACCTCACTGAGCTCCAACTGTTCCTTCAGAACAACGAGCCAGACTTATTGCTTCTTCAAGAGACGTGGCTCACTCCAAACCGCACCGCATTCACCAAACTGTTCCCAATTACGTGTTCATTCGTAACCATAGGCCCGACGGTTACGGCGGCACAGCTATTTATCACAAAAGAGGTTTCCACTGCACTCCTCTCCCTACCCCTCCTCTCCTCAACATGGAGGCCACTGTATGTAGATTTGCTATGACTGGTCATCCGACCGTCATCATAGCTTCAGTCTACATACCTAGTGACATCCATCATACCAGACATATCCTTAGCGACTTCGAGGCCATTCTCGCCCTCGGCCATTCAGTCATTATGTTTGGAGATTTCAACTCCAAACATACTGACTGGAAGTGCCTGTCGACCAACCAAAGCGGTAAAGAACTCCTTAAAATCACTCAGCAACTCGACTTAGAAGTCATCTCTCCCGTCACTGCCATTCACTATCCGGGCAACCCTAACTACTCTCCTGACATCCTCGATTTTGCGATCGTCCAACAAATCAACCTCGATCTCAGGTCTATCGAACCGCTCGGATGACCTTGGCTCTGATCACCGCCCCGTCTCCCTCATGCTAGGTTCGCCTAACGTTAACGTCACATCTCCTAAGACCTTTACCAACTGGAAAGGCTTTAAAAATACGTTAGTTTCAGCCTTAGAGGCCCCTATTTCTCCGCTCGCGATTTCGCCCGACCAATTAGATAGCCCGGTTAAAATAGATTCACTAGTCAATACTCTAACTGATGCTATTAACTCAGCGATCAACGACAACGAAATTATCGCTAAGCAAGGCAAACCCGCGCTTCCCTTAGCCGTTAGCAATTTCATTATAGCTAAAAACGTGGCTCTCCGGAGAGCCAAGAAATATCCCACGCCCGCATATAGAACAGCTGCGAATCAACTTCAACGTAAAGTTAGGTCTTGCCTCGCGGAACTCCGAGACACTCAGTTTAACGATCTCATGGAGAATATCTCCCCGTGCCACCAAGCGTACTATAGTACGGCCCGAGCCTTACGCGTAGACGCCGCCTCTCACGTTCCTCCTCTCACTCGTCCCGACGGCACTATTGCCTTCGAAGTCGAAGAGAAAGCCGAATGCTTCGCCGACAGCATAGCGGCACAATGTTCGCCCAGCACGCAACCCGCGGATCCCTCCCACATCCAGGCGGTGGAGGACGAAGTTCTCCGCAGAGAATCTCTCCCTATCACCGACGACCCCGTCACAGTCTCTAATGATGAAATCTTGCTTCTCATTAGAAGTCAAAAGTCCAAAAAGGCTCCGGGTGCGGATGGAATTTCCAACCACGCACTTAAGCACCTGTCCCAACAGGTGATTACCTTGTTAGCTATCATCTTCAATGCCTGCTTCGACCATAGCTACTTTCCAAAAGCCTGGAAAGAAGCGACAGTCATAGGCATTCCCAAGCCGGGTAAACCTCTGAATGTCCCGGCTAATCACAGACCAATCAGCCTCCTCAAAGCAATGTCTAAACTTCTCGAAAGAGTCATACTCTCTCGAATGCGGAACCATTTGTTTCCAACGGATGGCGATCCCCTCAACATTTCCCACCAGCTCGGCTTCCGCGCTAAGCACTCCTGCCCTCAGCAAGTCCATCGAATCGTTGAGTACATACTCGACGGCTTCTATCCGAAACGAAAGAAAACGATCGCAGTTTTCTTTGACGTAGCCAAGGCTTTCAACAAAGTCTGGCACAGCGGTCTCGTTGATAAACTCTACAAAATAAGCTTACCGGCTCGCCTAGTTAGGATAATCGCGTCGTTTCTCAAAGACCGCACGTTTCGTTTCAAACATGAAGGCACGCTTTCCGTGCCTCGTCCCATAAAGGCTAGAGTCCCTCAAGGCTCAGTCCTCGCCCCTCTGTTGTATACCGTGTACTTTAACGACATTCCCATTCCGCCAAAAGACGTCGAACTCGCCCTCTTTGCCAACGACACAGCCCTTTACACCAAAGGCCAAAGTGTCCCGGGTCTCACCACCAGACTCCAAAAGGCTGTAGACGCCCTCGGTGCATGGTTTCAAAAATGGCGTATCGATGTGAACCCAGACAAGAGTTGAACTACCTACAGTGCAACAGCACCTCACAACACTCTCAGAATCGTTTTTCAAACGCGCCGAATCCCATTCCAATCCGTTCCAGTTCGAGATTCAGTCTCATATACTGCTCCTGTCTTAGATTTGAAATTCAAAGTCGCTAGACCGAGAAACGTGCACACGAACGTAGTGACGCAGCTGACGCTAGATCTCTTAGCCCTTTAGGCCGTAACTTCTAATTCTAACGTAAATTTGAATTAATTTAACTTCTTTAATATATATTTAATGTATCTTTAAATTCTATTTTTTATTTTTCATCTTTGAGCACCTTCAGTGCTATGAATTCACCTTCAGTGCTTTGAGCACCTTCAGTGCTATGTAAATCTCAGCGGGTGACCCCTTATGGGCCCCGCTAGCGCGGCCTCTTTCTCCAGTTGGCCGTCGCTCAGATGAAGGCTGAGTAGCAAAAAATTGCACGAGCCGACAGGGGGTTTTTTTGTGGTTATGGTTCTGGTAGGCGTCGGGACGAGTCCCACATAACTCCGGTCGCGCGCGAAGAGTATGCGTCAGAGCATTCTTTATCCTCCTGCCCTTCCCGTGGAGAGGAACAAAAAGAAAAAATATTTTTTTTAAATTCGAATCTTTTTATTCTATAATTTTCTAAACAGCCAATCCACTGAATCTTTATTCCGAAAAAATCGCACGAAAAATAGATAAAAGCGTATAATTTGTTCAATGAATATAGACATTCTAAAGACGCAAAAATGCTATCATGCTTCATTGAACCATCTAAAACTAGGAAACTAATTTAATATATTATTTAAGGTGTTTTTCTTGCACCTAGCATTTTCCGCGCTGTTATGAGGTGCATAGTTGTGGGTTTCGCTCAGCAGAAAGCCATTTCTGACCACACCTTAAAAACCCCCACCACGCTCAGGATTCAATACAAGTACTCGAGCCAAAAAATCAACCTTGCAGCCTTGAATAACGAATAACTATTGTAGTTTATCATAAAAACTGGCTGGTTGTTTGTTTTTATCTTATTTAATGAACCAAAATTATATTTAGGTGACAATACTTACTGTACCTATTGCGCTGTTTTAAACTGTAAAAGAACATAAGAACCAGAATATTAAAAATAAAGTAGTGGAAGGAGATTTTTGAATTAATATGGTTTTAGACCAACCAGACACAGTTTTGTAACCGTAACTTTAACGTTACTGAAAGTAGATACAGTCATGTTGCCAATGTGAATATATAAACGAGTTTTTCTATTTTAATGTTATTCACCACAATTTTCGCAAAAAAAGTCTCGGTTTGCAATGTTTTCGTAACATTAACAAAAAACACCAAACCTTATTTATCTTATCACTGAATGCGAATCAAATTCTCATATAAACTCCCTTTTAGAGCGTTAAACGTAGAAATTGTATCACTCTGTACGCGGGTCCCCATGACTTGGTCCGCGTTGTACTTGCCAAATAAACAAGAATATTTTGTTTCCTTTTTTTGGCATATTTATAGGTTATTATTAACGTCGAAAACTGCTGCTAATTCAGCCGTGGATTGAGTTTCATCAGCTTCCACAATTGCCTTTAATTCGTCATTGTCGACCAAAGTTTTCGGACGACCACGGGGTTCATTTTTCAGGTCAAAATTTCCAGAACGGAAGCGGGCAAACCAATAACGGGTGGTGTGTTCGTTTGTAGTGTTCGCTCCGTAAACGTCGTTGATGTTGCGTGCCACTTGTGCCGCTTTGCTGCCACGACGGTACTCATACTCCATAATTACTTGAATTTTTAACTTATCCATTATGACGAAAAATGTTCGAATGCGTTGAAAACAAAACACTAACTATTAAACAAATGACGATTTTAGAAAAAGAATTCCATGTTTGTCAAATAAAATTAATTTGAAATTAGAATTATCAGTCAAAAAAAAATATTTTCATTTGAAATGGCCAGTACGGCAAAACGGCAGTTTCATAGGTAAAGACCTATTATTAACCTAACCGGTCGTTTTAGTACGCACTCCGCTGTGAAATGGTAGAAGAAAGGCCCAATTTTGTGCTATTATCTGGGCCAGGGAGGGGGAGTTTGCAAATATCATACGGGAGTGTAACTGTTGGGTTTGAATTTTGCAGTCAGTAGCTTTTGGGACCGGAAAAATAACCTTTTAGGATTTTCCTTGCATAGAATAATTAACTAGCCAATACATTTGATTTTCCTTACGTAGGTTATCATTCCGTGTGAATTATTAGGACAAAGGTTGGTTTGTTACTTATTTCTTTATTGATGGAGACCTAATTATTGAAACTTGTTAAAACGTTTATCAATAAACAGACAAAACCTTTCTCTATTAAAACCCGCATATCGTAGTTTTGCTTCGACTACATCATATCAGTCTTTATACTCGTATATACGCTCGATTTTCTTTCATTTAATTGGGTGAATAATTACAAAATCTAAATTTATAAATGGTATGTTTTTATAGGATAGGTATTTATCAATATAAGAAAATTCCTACTCTATTTATTGTTTTGTTATGAATTGCTTATAGCGGTCAATGCTATGAGTTGTTTTCAAATAATTCATTGCATTTCGTATCTACAATATATATGATTGTTCTAATAATAGTTCATAGGTTCAAGAATATTTTTTATCCGTTTTTTGACCCGTGTATGATTAATCCATTTTTAATAATAATACTATATTCTTGTAAAAAAATATTAAAACACATTTCAAATTAAAATATCTGATAGAAATATCTGAACGCAAAAACCTAAAACTTTCATACACCCACACACATCTCGCCATCGACAACCCACCCTTGAAATAATTTTACTTTTAAAATTGAAACTTGTATTTGTTTATCCCAAACCGTATTGGACCCGCCATGAACCTGGGCACACACACCACCAAGCGAGCGTTGAGGTCGAGCCTGCCATGAGGTAATCTTTATTTATTGCCAGCCCGGGCCTACCAGATTTAAATTGTATTTAACAACAGTACAACCATTCCGATTGTAATTATATATCGGTTTATTTTGAGTATTTATTTATTTCTCTTTTTTGGTATGAATTTTGGAAGATAAATAGATAGTCTTTTAAGAGTAAGTGATGTGTATTTTTTGTTTATGGAACGGGTAATTTATTACTTTTTATTGTTAAAGTTTCACCGCAGAAGTGAAACTACTAAACATTCTGTTTGAAACAAAGCATTGTTATAAACGAATCAAATTAGAAGGTATAATCTAAAAATTGCCTACTTCCTAAAATGACTACAATTGATGCTTTTCAGCATTTACCCCTTTGAATGTATCAAGAGAATGTCAACAATTTTTTAAAGAATATCGTAAAACAATATGTTACAAAGCTATACATTTTCCTGTTTTCGATTAACTATTGTCTAATAATACTCTTACCTATGTCCTGAAAAAACATTTAGATATTTAAAATTATCGAGAATATAAAGGTATTGAAAAGTTTTGGAGTAAATTAATTGTGGTCGCTAACCCAAAACATAAACATTTTAAAATAAAAAAAATATAGTCACTGTTATGACCTTTTTTAGATAAAAGTATGCTCATAGTCTGAGCATAGTTAAAAGCTACGCATAAAATTACCAACAAAATTTGAAAGAGATTTGATTCTCATTTGTTTGGCATAATGAGATTAGGTAATATTACCGAAAGAAATTATTAAATTATTACGGTAATAGGACAGACATACAGCGGGAAGCGACTTTGTTTTATACTATGTAGTGAAGAATTCGTTGGCCATACATATCATAGCTTGCATAATAATTATTTACATAAATAGAATGGCCAGTATATAATTTTTTTCTGTTAATAAACGTAATAAGTTCTAGGTCCACGCGACTATTTTTGGGCAGGAGACGTTCTTGATATTTGTTTATTAGTTCTTGACCTTCATGCGCAAAAAAATATTCCATGCAGTAAATATTTTAGTTAATAGGTTGCTTTAATTTTTCTATCAATACGAATCTTTATTCTAAAGTATTGTACAGAAATAATATGAATGTTCTTATTATTATTACGAATTACTTATGCATTTTGAACCAAATAGCCATGTACCATAAAAGAATTGGGTAGATGGCACTTTTTTTGACCACATATTGGAATTTTTTTTATATTTTAGTGTATGAATTATGGATTAATAAACAATTATTGCATGTGGTTGAAAACCTCTGACAATTTAATTTTCCAAAAAAATGTCGTCGCCACTGATATAAGTGACTCAAACAGACGATAATTGATCAGTTATCGGGCGGGATGAAAAATGATTAAATTTCTAAAATGGCTATTAAAAAGTAGGGGTTGGTGATAAAAAAGTTAAAATTTAGGGTTGTATATATTTTTAATGCCACATTGTAGAAAAATAAAAACAAAAAATTTTGTCTAAAAAAAAATTGTTAAGGGTGAACAACCCTTATCACTTAGGGGTATGAAAAATAGATAGTAGCCGATTCTCAGACCTACTGAATATGCATATAAAATTTGGTAAAAATCAGTAAAGCCATTTCGGAGGAGTAAGGTAACTAACATTGTGACACGAGAATTTTATATTATTTTAATAAAAATTTTCCGGCCAGATAACGTCTTCGAATATGAAAAGGGGGAATGCCTAATTCATTTTCCATAACATGAATAGGTGTGGTTTTTATAAAACCACATATTATTCTTAAACACTGATTTTGCATTAATCTATTCTGTTTCGAATAAAACGAATATAAAGCCGTCTGGTATGCTTGTGGTGCATACCCCAGTCGGCACCAGATAGTACTACGAGGCAGTTCATCCATTTTAGAGCTTTTTCTCTGACCTCATTTATATGTTTTGACCACCGTAATGATCTGACAAGCCATAAACCCAAATATTTAACGCAGTCAAAAACCTGTAACCTAACTTCATTCATATATAAAAGTATTTCTTTTCTTCTATAGTTTCTGCTAAATATACAAATCTTACTTTTAAGGGCCGATACTTCTTGGCCAATCTGACTTAGAATGCATACCAAAAGGTTGAGTGATGTTTGCAAAGTATGTGTAGCTGAGGTAAGGTTTATAGAGCTGGTATATAGAACAAAGTCATCCGCGTATTGAGCGACTTTTACGTTATTTATATTCTTACAAATAGGTATCGTCACTAAATTAAATAATAAAGGCGACAGTGGATCACCCTGAGCCAAACCACGATTTGTGAACCTAACATGGAGTTATCTATTTTTATACTCAAATGCCTTTCTTTTAGAAAGCCCCACAAATAGTTCCATAAAGACGAACCGATCTCAATTTCCGTGTCCAAGAAGGAAAGAAGAATAGAAATATCGACGTTATTATAGGCATTATCTATGTCAATAAAAGACGCCACTGTGTTTAATTTTTCTGAAAAGCCTATATTAATCTCCGACACTAAGTTGCTTAAACTATCTAGACACGAACGACCTTTTCTGAAGCCTGTTGTGTTGTTTGAAATCAATTTTTTTTTTCAATATACCATTCAATACGATTAAGGATCATGTAATGAAATGTTTTACATAGAAAAGAAATCATCGAAATTGGCCGCAAAGTAGATGGAGACGATGCGTCACAACCAGGTTTAGGTATTGGGATAATTTTGATATTACGCCACTGATGAGGGACAAAGCCAAACTGTAAAAAACTATTAAAAAGGTTCAAAAGAATCAATAAAGCAGCATTCTCGCTCCGATCGCCACGCGGTGCGGACGTGCAAGACCCAGTTCTCCGTTGATCGGTCCCTTCCCGCCATTCCGTGGCGCTCAGTCTACTGACGTCACAGTCTAGCGTGTTGGTTCCGTGCTACGGTTTTCAAGGTTTTTCTACTCCGTCTGAGTGCTTTCGAAGTGCGATTTTCTTTGCGACTAAGCCCCTTAGTCTTCAAAGTGCTGTGCTAAGTTGTGTTGTGCTTGTGCCGAGTGCAGTGTTGTGCCCAGCGTAAGTAGTCTGGTTTCAGTGCAAAGGATACTTAACGGTGACAACGAATTTGTACTGAACCAGTCCTTTTTATTTTATTTCTCCTCTCCATCTTATTTATTTTTCTCCTATTTTCATATTTATTTTATTATATCTGTGTGTTCTCGTGTGTATT
Organism: Marasmarcha lunaedactyla; assembly: GCA_923062675.1. Classification (NCBI taxonomy): domain Eukaryota; kingdom Metazoa; phylum Arthropoda; class Insecta; order Lepidoptera; family Pterophoridae; genus Marasmarcha; species Marasmarcha lunaedactyla. The sequence goes on from OV281359.1 coordinate 13,969,852, forward strand.
TGTCCTTGTCGGTAAAGGTTGACCCTAACGCGGTCAACCCTTTACCTGCGTACCCTTTTTAGGTTTCCATGTAGCGGTGACAACGTAGTTGTACATTACCAGTCCTTTTTTAATTTTAATTTTAATTTTATTTCTTTTCTCTATTTTATTTATTTTCTACCTTTTACATATTTATTTTTATCATATCTGTGTGTTTTCGTGTGTATTTGTCCTTTCTGTCGGTAAAAGTTGACCCTAACGCGGTCAACTCTTTACCTGCGTACCCTTTTTTAGGTTTCTAGGTAGCGGCCTTCGGCGTACTACGGTTAGTTTTAATTTATTCTCCCCAGCCCCCCTACCGCTGGTAGGGAGGTTAGCCGCTAGGGTTCGCTAGATTTTTTAGGAACTCTAGGCATATATATATTGTCCTTCCCCATCCCCTCCGCAATGGCTTCCCTGAACCCCGAGGAGGTTCTCAACAAGCTGATCGCTGATTACGACGCCCAAGGCACTTATTGCCCTCCTCATATGATTCGCACACTGCAATCCTTTCTCCCTCTAATCATGGCACTGATCACACCGGCCCCTCAGGCCACCTCCGTCCCTCAGACCACTCTGGTCTTAGGCCCTCCCGCGTCCCCTTCCTCCAGTGACATGGAGTGCGAAGTAGACGCCCCTCCGAGCCGCAAGCGCGCACCCGCGACCGAGTCGTCCTCGGACGCCACCCCAACAGGCCCTGAGTCTCCCTCTTTTACGCTTGTTAAGAAACGTTCTAAGAAGCGCTCGAAACAAGCCCCGGCGCCCTCGATGCCCGTCCCTACACCCCCTGCGGCGTCTTCAACGCCAGCTGCCCAGTAGTCTTCAACACCCGCTCCGGCCCCAGCTTGTGTCAAGGCCAAGGTCCCACCACCCGTTTTCCTTCGGGAAAAGGGTAAATGGACTGAGGTTTCGACTTTGTGCAATGAGCACAAGATCCATTACAACTCGGGTGAATCTATTAAAATCTTAGTCTCGTCGATAGACGACTTCCGTGCTTTAACAAAGCTCCTCACCGATAAGCAATATGCTTATCACACTTATGCTCTGCCAGAAGAGCGTAAGATCAGAGCGGTACTCAGGGGAGTCCCGTTCGAATTATCGAACGAGGCTATCCTGGAGGATCTGCAGTCCCAAGGCTTTCCGGCACTCGCGGTGCATAAAATGCACAGCAAGTACGGGAGGCAACACCCTCTCGCTTTGGTGATTCTCGCCAACGTCCCCAAGTCCAGAGAGATCCTGAAAGGGGTTAGCTCTATTTGCGGCCTCTCTGGGATCTCAATCGAGGCGCCTCATCGCCGCGGTCATCCCGGCCAGTGCCATCGGTGCCAGTTGTACGGGCACGCGGCGGCCAACTGCCGCACACCGCCCAGGTGCGTCAAGTGCCTGGTCCCTCACTTCACTAAGGAGTGCAATCGCACTCCTGAAACTCTTTCTCCTCCCGATTGCGTGCTTTGTGGCCAGTCCGGCCACACCGCAAATTACAGGGGCTGCCCCCGTGCACCTCGTTGTATGCGTTCCAATTCCAAGAGGGCGGCACCCAAACAGGCCCCGCCTCTTTCTCAGGAGAACTTTCCGCCGCTGCGTAGTCGGGTTCCTCCGGCTGCAAAGCCTACACAGTCCAGGCCTGCTCCAGAAAACTGGAGGCTGCGCCCCGCATCGTATCCCATCCCGGCTCCTCGCCCATACAAACCCACTCCTCAATCCTCCGTAGCAGACGATATGCGTATCGTCTGCGACGCTATGAAAAATATCGATGTTAGTGAAATCGCAGTCTTAGCCCGTAAACTTAGGGCTTCAAGTACTCCGACAGAGCGTTTGCTAGCTCTGGCGGAGCATAGTTCCCTTCTCAATTCATTATAGGTTTTATGCTGTTTTAGATTCGAAGTTCAAAGTCGCTAGGCCTAGGAATGCGCAAGCGTACTCATCCACCAGACTGTCACGCGATCTCGAAGCCCTTCTGGCCGCAAATTCTAATTCTAATGTAAATTCTAATTATAACGTAAATCCTAATTCTAACGTAAATGCGAATTAATTCAATTTTATTTTGCAATTTTTTTAATTTTTGTTTTAATTATTGATTTTCATTTTGAGCACCTTCAGTGCTATGTATTCACCTTCAGTGCTTTGAGCACCTTCAGTGCTATGTAATCCCAGCGGGTGACCCCTTCTGGGCCCCGCTAGCGCGGCCTCTTTCTCCAATTGGCCGTCGCTCAGATGAAGGCTGAGTGGCAAAAATGCACGAGCCGACAGGGGGTTTTTAGTGGTTATGGTCCTGGTAGGCGTCGGGACGAGTCCCACATAACTTTGGAATCGCGCCAGAGTATGCGTCAGGGCATTTTTATCCTCCTGCCCTTCCCGCGGAGGGGAACAAAAAAAAAATCAATAAAGCATTTTGAGCTTAATTGTATAACATGAAGTACGCTATGTCATCGCAACCGGGTGTCGTGTCTGTCATCGTTAAGTGTAATTTATCTATTATTAGATAAGGCATCAAATATTTGGTAGCCACGTGTGTCATTTTTAACTGACCAGTTAGTATGGTGGCCATTGAAGTCGCCAAGCACTAATGTTTTATTACACGCTCCTAAAAACAAACTGTCCCAGTCATGACTATTGATTTTCACGCTTGATGGACGATAAACTGATTAAATAAAATGGATACCAGGAATATTAATTATTTCAATTTTACTGGCTTGTATACCAGTATTATTTATTGCAAGTTGAATATGTCGTGACTTAATTGATGAAATTATGAACTAAAATCGCGGTCCCACCAAAGCCATCTGCTCTATCGTTGCGGTATATAGGGTAATATTTAATAGCTAGATTACAATCGGGTTCTAACCAGGTTTCACAGAGGACAGCGATGTGGATGTTTTCTTGCAATAACATATTGTATAACTTAGGTTTTAAACTTTGACAATTCCACTGGACAATTTTTTAATCAAATAACGTTAGTTTAATACTACAATCAGGCATTCACTAGCCGTTACAACACAAGAACACTTTTTATAATTGGCCATTCTGATGAATTACCTACAACTAAAATTACTAGCCACTCTATGCACGTTTTAATAACATTTTTGATTTTAGACTGCATAGACTGCTCAAGAATATTATTTCTTTCACTTTTACTAAAAGTTCACTGAATGTTACCTTCATTCCGTCTCAGCCCTAATCTTTGATGATTGCTTTCCTGCTCGGAGTTCGAATCGGACTCGTTAGCCATGTCGTGATATCCGGACGATTTCTTTGCGATCTCCTTTTGGTAATTTTTTTAGCTGTTGGCTTTTGAGTTTGATAGCTTTTCATGATGCACCATAGCACTTACCTGTAGTACTTCAGCATATGAGCGAGGTCCGGTTTTTTTTTTTTTTTTTTTTGCTGCCGAGGCACCCTCGCGGGATGGAGGTGGAAGATGCGTCATGCATACCCGCCCGCAGGTAAATTCCTCTGCGGGGGGGTTATGTGGGACTCACCAGAATGGCACCTACCCACTAAAAACCACCTGTTGACTGTAGTTATTACCGTTAGCCTTCATCGGAAGCGACACCCGTCGTGAAGTTGGGCGCGCTGGCGGAGACCCGCTAGCGGGTCTTCCGCCTGTAGTGAAAGTTGCACTGAAGGTGCTCAAAGGGACATGAGTTGGTGGCCGTTCTGGGCAGCCTCCGGTGAAGCCGGGGCTGGGCAGAGGTCGGCCGAAGCATGATTTAGGGATCAATTCATTTAAATGAACCTACAATGAATTGAGAAGGGAACTATGCTCCGCCACAGCTAGCAAACGCTCTGTCGGAGTACGTGAAGCCCTAAGTTTACGGGCTAAGACTGCAATTTCACTAACTTCGACATTTTTCATAGCGTCGCAGACGATACGCATATCGTCTGCTACGGAGGATTGAGGAGTGGGTTTGTATGGGCGAGGAGCCGGGATGGGATTCGATGCGGGGCGCTGCCTCCAGTTTTCTGGGGCAGGCCTGGACTGTGTAGGCTTTGCAGCCGGAGGAACCGGGCTACGCAGCGGCGGAAAGTTTCCTTGAGAAAGGCGCGGCGCCTGTTTGGGTGCCGCCCTCTTGGAATTGGAGCGCATACAACGGGGTGCACGAGGGCAGCCCCTGTAATTTGCGGTGTGGCCGGACTGGCCACAAAGCGCGCAATCGGGAGGAGAGGGAGTTTCAGGAGTGCAATTGCACTCCTTAGTGAAGTGAGGGACCAGGCACTTGACGCACCTGGGCGGTGCGCGGCAGTTGGCCGCCGCGTGCCCGTATAACTGGCACCGATGGCACTGGCCGGGATGACCGCGGCGATGAGGCGCCTCGATTGAGATCCCAGAGAGGCCGCAAATAGAGCTATTCCCTTTCAGGATCTCTCTGGACTTGGGGACGTTGGCGAGAATCGCAAAAAGCCAGAGGGTGTTGCCTCCCGTACTTGCTGTGCATTTTATGCACCGCGAGTGCCGGGAAGCCTTGGGACTGCAGATCCTCCAGGATAGCCTCGTTCGATAATTCGAACGGGACTCCCCTGAGTACCGCTCTGATCTTACGCTCTTCTGACAGAGCATAAGTGTGATAAGCATATTGCTTATCGGTGAGGAGCTTAGTCAAAGCTCGGAAATCGTCTATCGACGAGACAGTGATTTTAATAGATTCACCCGAGTTTACCGCTCGGGTGTAATGGATCTTGTGCTCATTGCACAGTGTCGAGACCTCAGTCCATTTACCCTTTTCCCGAAGGAAAACGGGTGGTGGGACCTTGGCCTTGACAGAAGTTGGGGCCGGAGCGGGTGTTGAAGACACCGGGGCAGCTGGCGTTGAAGACGCCGCAGGGGGTGTAGGGACGGGCGTGGAGGGCGCCGGGTCTTGTTTCGAGCGCTTCTTAGAGCGCTTCTTAACAAGGGTGAAAGAGGGAGGCTCAAGGCCAGTTGGGGTGGCGTCCGAGGAAGACTCAGTCGCGGGTGCGCGCTTGCGGCGCAGAGGGGCGTCTACTTCGCACTCCATGTCACTGGAGGAAGGGGACGCGGGAGGGCCTTAGACCTGAGGGGTCTGGGGAACTGGGGTGGCCTGAGGTGCCATTGTGGACATTATCGTCATGAAATGAGGGATGAGAGAATCTAAGAAACGTTTTTTTTTTTTTTTTTTGCTGCCGAGGCACCCTCGCGGGAGGGAGGTGGAAGATGCGTCATGCATACCCGCCCGCAGGTAAATTCCTCTGCGGGGGGGTTATGTGGGACTCACCAGAATGGCACCTACCCACTAAAAACCACCTGTTGGCTGTAGTTATTACCGTTAGCCTTCATCGGAAGCGACACCCGTCGGGAAGTTGGGCGCGCTGGCGGAGACCCGCTAGCGGGTCTTCCGCCTGTAGTGAAAGTTGCACTGAAGGTGCTCAAAGGGACATGAGTTGGTGGCCGTTCTGGGCAGCCTCCGGTGAAGCCGGGGCTGGGCAGAGGTCGGCCGAAGCATGATTTAGGGATCAATTCATTTAAATGAACCTACAATGAATTGAGAAGGGAACTATGCTCCGCCAGAGCTAGCAAACGCTCTGTCGGAGTACGTGAAGCCCTAAGTTTACGGGCTAAGACTGCGATTTCACTAACATCGACATTTTTAATAGCGTCGCAGACGATACGCATATCGTCTGCTACGGAGGATTGAGGAGTGGGTTTGTATGGGCGAGGAGCCGGGATGGGATTCGATGCGGGACGCTGCCTCCAGTTTTCTGGAGCAGGCTTGGGCTGAGTAGGCTTTGCAGCCGGAGGAACCCGGCTACGCAGCGGCGGAAAGTTTTCTTGAGAAAGGCGCGGGGCCTGTTTGGGAGCCGCCCTTTTGAAATTGGAGCGCATACAACGGGGTGCACGAGGGCAGCCCGGACTGGCCACAAAGCACGCAATCGGGAGGAGAGGGAGTTTCAGGAGTGCGATTGCACTCCTTAGTGAAGTGCGGGACCAGGCACTTGACGCACCTGGGCGGTGCGCGGCAGTTGGCTGCCGCGTGCCCGTACAACTGGCACCGATGGCACTGGCCGGGATGACCGCGGCGATGAGGCGCCTCGATTGAGATCCCAGAGAGGCCGCAAATAGAGCTAACCCCTTTCAGGATCTCTCTGGACTTGGGGACGTTGGCGAGAATCACCAAAGCGAGAGGGTGTTGCCTCCCGTACTTGCTGTGCATTTTATGCACCGCGAGTGCCGGGAAGCCTTGGGACTGCAGATCCTCCAGGATGGCCTCGTTCGATAATTCGAACGGGATTCCCCTGAGTACCGCTCTGATCTTACGCTCTTCTGACAGAGCATAAGTGTGATAAGCATATTGCTTATCGGTGAGGAGCTTAGTCAAAGCTCGGAAATCGTCTATCGACGAGACAGTGATTTTAATAGATTCACCCGAGTTTACCGCTCGGGTGTAAAGGATCTTGTGCTCATTGCACAGTGTCGAGACCTCAGTCCATTTACCTTTTTCCCGAAGGAAAACGGGTGGTGGGACCTTGGCCTTGACAGAAGTTGGGGCCGGAGCGGGTGTTGAAGACACCGGGGCAGCTGGCGTTGAAGACGCCGCAGGAAGTGTAGGGAAATATATATACTATGAACCTACCAACGATGACTCACAGTCTCGGTTTGCGTGCGTTCTCGAGCGCACGTCAATCGTAGACAATGGTACGCAATGGCTGCGCAAGCTCACGCTGAGCTTGCGAAGCAATTCGTCGACGGCGTCGCCGCTTCAGGCGCCCCATTCGACCCGCATGCATTTCTTCGAATGCTTAGCGATCTCTCGCCCATGTTCGCCACCCTGTTGGCTCCACTGGCCCTTCAGGCCCCGGCTTTTCAGGCCACGACGACATCGCTGCCTCACAGCGCTCCCCCCTCCTCCGCCTCCAGTGAAATGGAGTGCGAGTTCTCGGACGCCACCTCGACGGCGACCTCAACCTCGGCCTCATCCGCCGCCCGTCCCTCCAAGCGCACTGCGTCTAGCAGCAGCGCTGAGTCCGCATCCCAAGCGGACACCCTCACCGGCTCACCCGAGCCGACCGTCACCTTTACGCTCGTAGAGCGCCGCTCCAAGCGGAATAAGAAATCCCGGGTGTCTCCGACACCCACCTCCAGGCCGGTGTCGCCGACACCAACCGCCTGCCCGGCGACACAGTCGCCCCCCTCCCCCGTCCCCCTCATGTCACTCAACGTGACTCCCCCAGTCGGCTCAACCGCCGCTCCCACCATGCCAGCAACGCGCTGCGCACCTGTTTTAGCTAAGGCTAAGACCCCTCCCCCCGTGTTCCTACGGGATAAGGCCAACTGGCCACTAGTTTCAAACCTTTGCCGCGAGCAAAAAATCAATTATGTACAGGCCACTAACATGAACGTGGCCGTCAAAATCACTGTTCCCACAGTAACTGACTTCAGAAGTCTGACTCAGCTCCTCACCCAAAGGCAGATCGCCTATCACACGTACGCTCTCCCAGAAGAGCGTAAAATAAAAGCCATCCTACGGGGAGTCCCGTTCGAATTCTCGAACGAGATCATCCTTGAGGATATCAAAGCTCAAGGCTTTCCCGCCGAGGCTGTGCACAAGATGCACAGCAAGAACGGCCGCCGTTTTCCCTTAGCCTTGGTCATACTGACCAACTCACCTAAATCCCGAGAGTTCTTCCGCGAGGCCCGCACTATCTGCGGCCTCTCCGGAATCTCCGTAGAAACGCCACATCGCCGTGGCTATCCAGGACAGTGCCACCGCTGTCAACTTTACGGGCACGCGGCGCGTAATTGTCTCGCTAGTCCCAGGTGCGTTAAGTGCCTGGAGCCTCACTTCACGAAGGAGTGCAACCGCACTCCGGAGTGGACCTCTCCCCCATCCTGTGTGCTGTGTGGCCAGTCCGGCCACACCGCTAACTACAGGGGCTGCCCCCGCGCACCCCGCACTTCCCGACCTGTTGCAAGGAGGGCGGCGCCCAGACAGGCCCCGCCCCTTATTAGTAACACTAATTTCCCGCCGCTGCACCACCGGGATTCCCCGGCAGCAAAGCCCGCCCAGCCCACGCCCACTCCAGTGCTTGCCTGGAGACAGCGTCCGGCTGCTTCGACCCACCCTGCTCCACCAGCAGGCCCAAAACCCTCTCCTCAGCCTTCGATGGCTGAGGATCTCAAACTGATATACGACACCATCAAAGGAGTCGATATGTCACAAGTCGCGCAGTGTGCCAGCAAACTGCGCGCGGCCCGCAACTCCCAAGACCGCTTTATGGTACTCGCTGAGTACCAATCCCTAATTAATTCATTATAGGTACATCTATAATGAATAATACACCAAGCGCCATGACTGGTCGCATCAAACCTAGGGGTTTATCCCTGATCTCCTTCAACACCCGAGGTCTAATCAACCAACTTCCAGAGCTCAAACTGTTCATTAAGAACATTGAGCCCGAGTTAATCCTTGTCCAAGAGACATTTTTAAAACCCCAGCACACCAGGGGTCTTAACATTCCTAAATACTCCCTTGTGCGTGGTGACAGGCCCGCCTCGGTCCAACGAGGCGGCACTGCCATCTACTACAAGAGAAGTATCCACTGTTCTCCAATTCCCACGCCTCCGCTCACCAACATGGAGGCCACAGTATGTAGGCTGGCTATGACAGGTCACAGGACCATAGTCTTGGCCTCAGTCTACATACCTAGTGGTACAGCGCCCCTTCGTTGTGACTTCGAGGCCTTACTCGAACTGGGGCAATCCGTCATTATGTTCGGCGATTTTAATTGCAAACATACTGACTGGACGTGTTTGTCGACTAACACCAGTGGTGTTAAATTACTAGACATCACGAAGTCACTCGATCTTGACGTCATTTCACCGGTTACACCGACACATTACCCGGACAACCCACTTCATTCACCTGATATCCTTGACTTTGCCATCGTCAAGGATATCAATCTCGACCTTAAGACCATACAGCCGCTAGACGACTTAGGCTCTGACCACCGTCCGGTGTCCCTAATATTAGGACCCCAAAACGACCCTCCTGCTCCGAAAACCTATACCAATTGGGAAGGTTTCAAGCACACCCTGTCTTCGGCCTTGGAAGCCCCAGACTGCCCACTCGCGATTTCATCCGACTATCTCGATAGCACGGATAAAATCGACTCGATAGTCGATTCTCTCACTACCGCCATCAACTCGGCCATCAGTGAGAACCTAAAGGTTGCTAAGCATGGCAAGCCCAAGCTTCCCTTGGACATTAGCAACCTAATTAAAGCTAAAAACGCCGCTCTCCGCAGAGCCAGAAAATACCCCACACCCGCCTACAGGCAAATCGCTAACCAACTTCAACGTAAAGTCAAACGTACCGTCGCGGAATATAGAGACGTTCAAAGGAACGATCTTATAATTAATATTTCCCCGTCCCACACGGCGTACTATAGGATGGCGAGAGCCCTCCGACTAGACGCTCGTACCTACACCCCTCCGTTATCTCGTCCCGATGGCACTACCGCCTTCGAGGACGACGAAAAAGCTGAATGCTTCGCCGATAGCATTGCTTCACAATGCTCCCCGAGTACCCAACCCACAGACCCAGCTCACATCCAGGCGGTGGAAGACGAAGTCGATTGCAAAGACTCCCGTCCAATCACCGCTGACCCCATTACAGTTTCTAACGATGAAATCCTACTCATTATTAGGAAATAGGAATCCAAGAAGGCCCCGGGTGCGGATGGAATTTCCAACCAAGCACTTAAGCAGCTGCCTCGACAGGTGCTTACCTTACTTGCGATTATTTTCAATGCTTGCTTTGACCTAAGCTACTTTCCAAAAGCTTGGAAAGAAGCTATAGTCATAGGCATTCCCAAGCCGGGTAAACCCTTGAATAACCCGGCTAATCACAGACCCATCAGTCTACTCAAGGCAATGGCCAAACTTCTCGAGAGAGTCATACTCGCTCGAATGAAGGACCACCTGTTCCCAGCGGACGGTGACCCCCTTATATCCCCCATCAATTCGGCTTTCGAGCCAAACACTCGTGCCCTCAGCAAGTCCACCGAATCGTCGAGTACATACTCGACGGCTTCTACCCCAGACGACTGAAAACAGTCGCGGTCTTCTTTGACGTAGCCAAGGCTTTTGACAAAGTCTGGCACGCAGGGCTCATTTACAAGCTTCACAACACAGGCTTGCCCGACCGTCTAGTCAAACTAGTCGGCTCCTACCTTAAAGATCGCACCTTTCGTTTCAAACACGAAGGTACGCTCTCCACCCCCCGCCCCCTCAAGGCGGGCGTCCCTCAGGGCTCGGTACTCGCCCCGTTACTATACACAATATACACCAATGACATACCCATCCCGTCTAAAGGTGTTCAACTCTCCCTCTTTGCTGACGACACTGCCCTATACGTCAAGGGCGTGCACGTCGACACACTCATCACCAAACTCCAGAAGGCCGTAAATGACCTCGGAGCTTGGTTTAAAAAATGGCGTATCGATGTAAATCCAGAGAAAAGCTCTGCGATGCGCTTCGATCATAAACGCCGTCGTCCCTACGACCCCCACATCCGAATGCTAGGTACGCCCATCCCGTGGGCACTCACCACCAAGTACCTAGGCGTAACGCTCGATCGTACGCTTTCATTCCGTCCACACATTCTCCGAGTTACCAAACTCGCCCGTCTGTACATGGGTCGACTTAACAGTATGTTAGGCCGGCACAGTAAAATGTCTCTTAGGAACAAGCGAACGCTTTTTAAGGTTTGCGTGAGACCAGTCATGACGTACGCCGCCCCAATATTTGCACATGCTAAACCCTCCGATATGTATAAACTACAGGTAGTCCAGAATCTCTTCTGCCGCAGGGCCACGGATGCTCCGTGGTACGTGCGAAACGCAGACTTGCACAGAGATCTCGAACTGCCTACCATACAACAACAACTTAGGACGCTCTCCACCGCTTATTTTAAGCGATCCGAAGAGCACCCTAACCCCCTTATACGCGAGACAGTAGCTTATACTGCTCCGTCCATGCCGTCGAGGTACAAAGTCCGTAGACCGAGAAATGCACTCTCGGATCCCCCCGATCAACTTTCGGCCAATCTGGACCAGCTTAAGGCTGCCCAGGCCGTTTAATCAACAATATATAAATGTCATTTGCACCTTAAGTGATTAAGTATTCCCAGCGGGTGACCCGCTAGCGGGTCCCTGCTTGCGCGCCCACCTCCCAACCCGGGTGTCGCTCCGATGAAGGCTGACAGCATTCCCATGCTACAGCCGCTTGGGTGGTTTTTAGTGGGTAGGTGCCACTTTGGTGAGTCCCACATAACCCCGCAGACGGCTGCGGAGGTATTCATGACGAATCTTCCACCTCCCTCCCGAGAGAGGGTGCTTCGGCAGCAAAAAAAAAAAAAAAAAAAAAACAACGATGACTAACTTCCTAAAACCACCCTACACGTGGTAGGGTGGTTGGGGACGACGCGGATAACTTACTCGAACACGAAGACTCGAAGTACTGGAACGCAGAGCTTGCTGGAGTGGCGTCGGCGACGCAGGTCGGCGACGTCGGGCTGCAGGCGGCGAACGAAGATTCGTCGTGAAAACGACGGTTCTGTGAAATTCAGGAGATACGGTACGAAAACCTGAGTCGTGAAAACGACCCGTGAAATTTGGGGTGCTCAACTAGTGCGGGGACTAGAGAGCGGAAAATGCGTCTGCGATCGACGTGCGAACGAATCCGCACGCAAACCGCGACTGTTAAGTTGCTTTAATAATTTAGCTAAACCGAGTTGTTAAGGCAAGGGTTCTTGATAGGATATATGGATTTCAATTTTATTCATATCTTTAGTGTTCTTCTCCTTTCTTCCGACAAATCTCCAATCTAACTCTTCTTCTTCTCTAGCCCTTTTATTCGATTTATTTTCAGGCGCATGCTCTGAAATTTCTTCGTCTAACGTTTATTTAAAATAATTGGAATAGGTATGGGGCAGTACTATATTTTTTTCGTGTTCATTCTATGTATAGTTTAGCCTCACATGCAAATATAACACTATACTTCCTGGAAAAAATGGGTGTAAATTGGTATTATTGCATGACTTACCTTTGGTTTTTGTAATGTACTAGCGTTGTATTAATATGCTAGGACAAAATTGCTTTTATTAGGGCAGCTCCTAACAATAATAGTACTTCCTGTTTCGGGAGTTTAGGGTTTTAAAAAACATGTATGCACAAAAATGTACCTACCAGATTATTTCCATTTTGTGCTAGTTTTAAGTAATTTCTGTAAAATATGGTGACCAATAAACATTATTTTTATTGTTATAATTTTTTTTTTCGAAATAATCGAAGCTCGACTGAGTCGGTAAAAATAAACACAGATTACGTGCTATGCCAAGTACTCTGGTTAAGTCATGAACCTACCGCAGGATTGTAACTGTGTCGTGCGCTGTTGTTTTCAGGACAGTGTAATGGCAGATAATTTGGGTTTAGGAAACGGCGAACTATGGAGCAGGTGTCTAATATTATAGACTTTGTAAAAGGATGTATGTGGTTTTTGGCAGCGGCAGTATTCTTAAAGCAGTATGTAGGGATTTCGGGATGAGTCCTGTCAATGAAATTGTTATTGGTATGATTTGAACTGTTTCTTGGTGCCACATTTGTTTGATTTCGTCTGCTAGAGGTAAACATTTTTGGACATTTTCATTATATTTTTGTTATAAATTGTGAGAATTGGGAACAGCAATATCTATCAGGTATTTTTGGTCGATTTAATGGTGAGTGTTATATCAGGTCTATTGCTGAGAATTGTGCGATCTGTTACTATATATCTATCCCAGTAGAGTTTGACAGTATTATTTTATAGTACATTTTTAGGTTTGTATTTGTAATAAGGAGTGTATACGTCTAGCAGGTTATGTTTAAGAGCGAGTAGTTGGTGTATATGTTTTGTGACGTTATCCTGCCGGTTTGTGTATTCATTTAATCATAAGTTTTCATTTTAATTTAATAATATGACATACCTAAATATAAACCAGCCCTGACCCGAGAACAAATATCTGTGTTCATCATACCGATGATTGCCCCGACCAGGACTTGACTTGGGTACCTACGGCAGGACCACTACCCACTAACTACTCGACCGCCTCACTCATATCTTCAAGCTGATTTCTTAAAAACTCTTTTCAAATACCTAAAGTCCAGAATCCACACAGATTGAGCAATAAAAATAATAAAATCTTGCATTCCAAAAATAATTCAGAGCAAATAAACCAAACATTAATAAATCATGACTTTGGTACCGAAACTTAATTTAAATATTTGGAATTAATATGACTCTTTGGAATTATTTCCCGATTTCCACGAAACGTAAAACTCCATGATTTCGGTTTACTTCATCGGAATTTTGTGAAAGTTTTATTTGAAAAATATTAGAGAACCTTACTGTATAATGCAATTTGCCATGATTTTATATGTGATGTGAATGTTTTGTCCATAGGGATTTTTGAAACTCAGTCTGTAAGATATCAGAAAAATTGTTTGAAAGCATTGCAGATTTTCAGTAAACGTTAAATTTATGGAGTTCATAAACAGTAAAAAGTTCTGTTTTTTTTTTTGATGAAGCAACCAAAGGAACCAAATTAATTTACTGTTGGTAATGTCATCAGTACCTATCACATACATTTACAAAGTTTCAATTTAATACAGATGTTGGTTAAACTAGATTTTTAAGATTTTGAAGAAGCTACCATATGGAAAAAGGTAAGCTTCGTGCTTGAAAGTTACTTGGTGTTTGATTTGTGTCGAAGAATGTTATAACTGAACGGTTAAAACAATTTCAAAAAAAATTATTTTAATTATTTAATTTAATTTATTAATTGAAGCACTTTTTAATGTGTATTGCTTAACGTTACAACAATTAATACTCGTATAAAAATAACAAACACATAAAAAAAACACTTTGTGATTTTGTTTAAATTTTTATGAATTTGTTCAAAAAATATATAATACATCTTTAAAATCTGGTAGACACAATATATAAACAGTTTTGAATGTTTTTTGTTTATCGTCGTAACATTTAACATAATAAAAAAACTTAATTTATTTTTACTTGTACCTCACGACAAATTTACACTTGCACATGTTATCTTTACTTAAAATGGGTAGTCTTAGGTCTTAGTGAGTTTAGTTGTTCAACAAGTGGTTATTTATAATTTAAGAAATGAACTACCCACCCATTTGGTTGTGTTTGTATATGAATGTAAAGTAAGGGTGTTACCACACCTATCGACCCAACGTCGATCGACGTCAACCGGTCGACGTTGATCGACGGTTACTACCACACCAATCGATCGACGTCGACCGGTGGTAATTTAGTAGTAAAATAATCCTATGCACCTATAAGTTTATATGAAGGTATCTGTAGTCTACCAACCCGCAGTAGGCGTGATGGCCTATAATTGTCTGACGCAACCCCTGAGTTGGTAATAGTAGTAAAATAATCCCATACACCTATACATTTATATGAAGGTACGTGTAGTCTGCCAACCCGCAGTAGGCGTGATGACCTACAATTGTCTGACACCACCCCTGAGTTGGGCGAGGCTGATATCCCTCCAGTGATTATTAACCCCTCCCGCGACGACTCGCAAAAGCCTAAAATGCCCTGAATGCGTCAGGTTTTTTTAACAATATTTTTTTGTTGGAGGGCCTTTAGAAAAACGGAAAATTTGACAACAATAAGATGTATATACGGTTTATAGGATACCTTTTTGGATTCGTTATGAGTTTATCTATCTAATTATAACAATGAATAAACAAATCAAACTGACCTTGTTACATAAATATGCATTATTTTATCATATTTTATGACTTTCTTTCACATAACCTTGAAACTTTAGCACATTATATCAAATTTACGTAAATATTCACAAAAACAACACTTCATTATTATACTTTGTATATCTATGTAGTCAAAACACTAATAAGTTCACTTCATATCCATCTGTTTACACAATAAAAACTTCTTTATCTAAACTAAGAAAAAACAACGCGTAATGGCTGTCGCGTGCGAATGCCGTCGGCTCAACATAATTGTCTATATGTACCGTTAACACAAAAACGCATTGATTGCAAATACTTTTCAATCAATGAATTTCTTATTCAAAGTGATAAATATTATTGTAATTTTATCTTATTTTATTATTATTACTTTAAATTAATTGTTACTTTGTCGATAATATTGTTTTAATAATATAGGTATCTATTGTTTTTTTTTTCAAATCAAGATAATAAACCGTTTCTATCATCGTTATTATCATATTGTGTGACAGCTATATAGAACAATTTTGTCTCAATAATGTCTAAATAAATATAAGAACAAGAAATACAAGTGATTAAAATAGAATTTTATTTCAATAAAACGTAATTGTAGGTTAGTTGAATAATATCATGGTATTCTCTAGAATTGTTAAGTAGATAATAAAGTTAATTTTATTAATATATCCTGCATTACTGTTAGAAAGAACGTTAAAAACTTCACACAATCCTACTTATTGTATACTACAAAAAACACCTGATTTGTTCGCGAGCTTTCGCTTACATAGTGTAGTATCTTAATATATACATACAATTATTATAAACGTGTGTTTGGATGAAATTTTGTGTGCATATTTTAATGGGTTCCTAGATGGTTTGAAAACTTAATTGGACCCTGTAGACCGTGCTGCTGTAGCTACGAAGTCCGTCAAGTCAGCTAGTATATACATATTTAAACTAAGCTAGTGAAATTTTAGAACGCGTAAGTATTTGTCCAAGGCGTCATTTTCACTCCTATCTGCGGTAGCGTCCGGGAGACGGGTCGCTCAAATCCCTCTATCAAGGTTGGGAAGGGCGATGTCTGCATTCGCGTTATACTCGTGAACGGCTGCGGCAGACGGGGGTCCGTTGTTTAGAGAATATTTGGTGTAGAAACCTTGCCGAATTGACGGTCACATGTAAAAAATGAATTTGTAATCCTAGTTTCAAACACAAACTTGTAAATATAATTTTAAAAAATTGCTTCCGTGAAGTTTCTTGCCAGTTCTTCTTGACGAAGGTCTTCACTTCAACTGGTGGTAGTTTTAAAAAGTATGGTGACAATTTTAAGTTTATAATATATCCCTATGAAATAAATATATTTTTGACTTTAAACGCATATTTCGTGTCTCTATAGAGCGACTCTTACCAAGAAAAATGCTGAGGTAATTCTATGATCTACAAATTTTATCGAAGCTTTTTTAAGATAAGGCTAACGTATGGCTAAAAATGGGGACTATTGGCATTTAATTTATAATGGTATTCTGACCGTCCGTACCAGTTTTAATCTAAATACGAATCAATGTCACCTTAACCCCTATTTTTAGGCTTGACCAGGCTATCTCCTGTTTGCCATATTCACCGACATTCTGCAACTACCTCCAGTGTTCCTCTAAGTCTTATAGATCTTAATAAATGGTGTAGGCGTTTGATTTCCATCTTACCTAATGGTCAGTGACAATGGAGATAAAGAGGTTACACGCCTATCAACAAGGTACCTATTCACTCTTATTTTGATAGTTTCTGGACTATTTTTGTCTGAGAATGTAAATGGGCAGCAATATTATTTAGGGTCGTTTTTCCAGCCACGGCTTTCAATGAGTGCTTGGCTCGCAAGCGAATCATTTTCACTTGCGGGTTCATTTGGAGGCATGAGCTGGCAAGAGAACTCAACTTTGCGTTTCTCTCGAAGCGTGAAATTTGTAATGTGAAAAGCAAGACTAATGGTTTTTTCTAACTGTGAAAGGTTCAAAATAAAACAATAAATTTTTATTAAGAATTATATTTTGCAATAAAAAAAATTGTATAAAAATGTATATTGAAGAAATGCAACATGCAACTGTATTGACATGCAAGTACAAAAAATATAAAGCCTTCGTAACCATTACTATTTATTTACCTACAGACACATTAGTTCATAATGCACTGATACTCAGACTGACATATACAAATTTGTGATACTAAGACGTTTTACCACAAACACAAATACTTGTACAAAATTATTACAATCCAACATTTTTAGAAAAAAAAAAGTATTTTAATCAAGCAGCAAACATTCAAACAGCAAACAAATTCAAACAGCACCCGTTCACGAGTTAATGCGGAATCCAGCATCGCCCTCCTCGACCATATTAGAGGGAAGTGAGCGACCCTTCACCACTTCGCTTCCACCACCGCTGTACGCCGCCACCACCACCACCACCACCCGATGACACCACCACTCCACAACAGAAGCAGTGAACGAAATCTAATAGGGTGTGGCTATTGAAAAAAGACACTGAAAAAATGTGGCAAACTTAATAAATACATGTACGGCGACACGTATGTTAGTACAAAATATCTGAAATACCTTTTAATAATAAATAAAAGACATCTCAGGTATTTTGCAGTAATATAAGAGTTGCTATGTATGTATTTCTTAAATTTGCCATATTTTTTCGTATCCTTTTTCAATAGCCAGACTCTATACGGTTAAGCGTCCCCTACCGTCGAAACGTGACCCTCAATTGAGGGCCCGGCTCACCATCACGTTCACACAACAAAGATTCATTCATCTAGATGCCTCCGTTTCCGCCCATGTATATCTTTGCCTGGGAGGTCTGCTGCAGTATGCCATACAGTCCAGCAATCCTCCTCAAAGCAAATATATACATCACACGGAATGCACCTAGAATGAACCAATTTTGTTACATCCTTTCGGTAACACATTACACACCTTTTTCTCTCATTCCGTCCTTTCAAATACTCCGGTCTATGGACAATATCTTGCCTCAGCCTCATGAGTGCCCCTACTGGCCTGCTAATCTCTGATAAACAGGGACGATGCCGTTTAACCAGCGATGCAGCAAGATCATAGCGAAACTCACGATGCGTCATAGGCAATTTATTGCGCCGTTTGAGCGAACCCACATATATAACAAGAGCATTGTGAATTGTCACATTCAGCAACCTCTTGAACATCTTCACATACCATTTCAGTCCCCTCTTTCGCTCCAATAGATACATAGAGAGTTTTTGATCTTTGAGATCAACTCCCCCCATGTTTCTATTGTAATCTTTCACGCAAATCGGTTTCACAAGCGGTTTACCAGCCTTAGTTCCAGCGTAAGTATCGGGGCCGTGATAGGTGGATATAATATTCACCATTTTGGAGTCCATCCATGCAATGATGGATACGTCTCCACAATGGCGAGCTATTATTGTCCCCTTGCTCACCTTCCTCGGTACTTTAGCAATGTCACTAGGCACGTTTCGACGGCATGCACGCAGAGTTCCTAAGCAATCAAAGCCCAGACTCTTGAGGTATCGTGCTAGTGCTGGACAATTGTAAAAATTGTCCATCACCACACAATGCCCTCGATGTTCCAGACCTTGCAATAGCTCAAGAACCACTGCAGTGCTTTTCCCCCCCAAATTGACGCCAAGTGATGGCTCACCACCAGATCTGTCATTCTTACCGGTGTAGATTTGGAATCTAGCCATATAACCTGTGCTGGACTCACACAATTCATATGACTTTATTCCAAATCTTGCAGCCTTTGACCTTATTGTTTGAACCCAAGACAAACGGCCCTTGAATAAGGTCAAAGACTCGTCTATGCAAATGTCAGACCCTAGGTTGTACAGATCCTTAAACATCTTTTCGAGATGTTCAATTATAGGAGCCAACTTTCTCAGCTTAGCCGATTTTGCTGAATAAGCTTCTCCATTTTGTGGCAATTGCTGACTTGCGGCAGCGGTATTGTCGACAAAGTGAAGAAACTTATTCAGCAAAATATACCGATTATAGGACATAAGACTTCTGAACCCCGGTTGTTGGAGAACTTCATCTTGTGTCCAATATTCAGCAAGTGACGTCCGCGGGACGATGGCCATATACATGAACATCGCGAAAAGAAGCATTATCTCGTCTGCATTCGTGTCAATCCACGAATGCAGACGAGATCTTGCTTTTAAGGTACCTGCTGCACGCTTTGCATCGATCGTCTGCTGGGCATATCGGTTTGTTTCCCGGACTATCAGCTCTATGATAGCTGTACCCCATATGTCGGTAAAGCTATCATAGGGCGTGTCGTAATCTTTGAGTGGTCCAGGAGCTGGTCCGGAGAAATTCTCAGGAACAGCCCTGAACGACTCAAAGTCAGACGTCCAATTGAAACTTGCCGATGTACCCAGTAAACGATCGGCTGCGTCATCCATCCCCGTAATTACTTCGCTCACCAACTGTTGGATTTGTTCCTCCAACTCCTCAGTGTCAGGAATATCTTTCCTGGCACTTGGCATGACCTCAGTGGCATCGAATTCATCATCGAACTCGCTGTCAAGGTCACTGCCATCATTCCTAGGCGCTCTTCTTGATGTTGTTGTCATCCCCGAAGTGGATGGTTTAACATCAACTTCGGTGGTGACAACTACATTAGCTGTAGCGCTAGGCATGATAGGAGAAGGAGAAACCAACGTATCATCGGGCGCTCCAACGTTCCTCAGCCATCGACGTACATGCCACGGCTGCTCCTCCAGCAACTCCTCCGCTTCCTCCTCCGACATGTCCATCGCCTCCACGCGCTCAATTACATCCAAACTGAAAAAAAGTAATTTCATTATTGTAAGAATATTACCAAATATTAACATTTATTAGTAATATTATGAAGACGAGCTAACCTACCTCATAGGCACAATCGGTGTACATCGTACGTGTCCTCCAGGAGTTCTCTCTATTGGTACACATCTGGAGTGTACAACACGTAGAGAACCGCCTGGAGTACCCTGAACAGGGAACGCGTGGAGGCTAGAAAAAAAAATAAAGTTATTGCACCGAAATTAAACAAATAAAAAAAAATAAAAAAAGTAAATCCCCAGACAAACACACCAACTGTATGGCCCCAAAGTAAGCAGAGCTTGTTTTATGGATGACCATACAGCGAACTGGGGGGGAATCCAGAATAAATATACATATATAAATACAAACAACCATGACCCGAGAACAAACATCTGTGTTCATCACACAAACGAATGCCCCGGCCGGGACTCGAACCTGGGACCTTCGGCGTATGAGGCAAGGCTACTTACCACTACACCACTCGGTCGTCTGTACGCTGTACAAAAATACATACCGCGGAGGCGAAGGGGACAGTTGAGGATCAGGGGGAGGATTTGCGTGCACAAGCCCCATAATTATGGCGCGCCTGGCAACGCACTCCCGCGATGGTCCATGCGGTCCATTCTCGACCCTAGAAGGGGTCACGCTGCGCGACCTCAGTCTCTCCATACTAAAAAATATCACAAAATTAACTATTTGTAACAAACTTGACACCATATCTCACATTATATATTTATTTTGTTTTCACAAAAAAATAAACAGTAATAAAAAAAACGGATGCAAGAGTGGAGCGTCTTCTGCGGATGATTTATTTATTTATTTATTTATTATATATATCATATCAACAAACTACACCCATATGATTTTCGATTTTATATCATAAAATTCATAATATAAATTTTAAACACGACTTACAAGAAAATAACAACTAAGGTTATGCATGTACAAACCTAAAATTACATACAAATTGAAACCAAAATACATCATATAACAAATAACATTAATTAATTCCGAACTATTGAAAAATTTTACTTTTCAAATTTTTTAGGTTCCAAATATTGGTCGGAGAGCAAACTTTATTCAGAATAAAATACCTTATATGACACCTCCTACGTTAAGTAAACATAAAAAAATTGATTGATAGATTGATACTTTTACCGACGTTTTTGCACTTCGTACTTTTATCATAATATTGCTTTGATTGTTCGGAAATTCATATTTGAAATATGATTGCGATGAAATTACGCAATATTATGAATAGCTGTTTGTTATATTATATTCTTACATAAATGAACTACCAACTTATAAATAATTTAAACCACATTTAAGAAAATTAATATAATAAATATTGTAAAATATGGCGGACACGGCGTCGAAATTTAGTGCATTACAAAAGTTTTGTTACTTTATCATTGTAATTATAATCATTTTCAATATAACAATTACTAAAAACAGGTTCTACACTTATTTCTCAGTAATTCTATATATATGATATAAACAATTACTTACCGATTTCTTCTTGAATTCATATTTCAATAACACAATTACAACACAACGCACTTCAACTTTTCATACAAAACTGTAATGGCGTCTCGGCGTCGGCATTAGTTTTTTTTTTCGTTCTTTCGTTCGGTATATCAGTATTACCATTAAAATAATACTCGAAAATGGTTAAATATGAATGAATGAATCGATTACATTACTTAGTTCGTATTGCCAGTGCAAATATATTGAAGAAAAGAGCGACCAATTGCAACCGACTCGTTATGTACACCATGTGTACGTAACGCGCTTGGAGCATTTTTCCTTACGTACACATGGTGTACATAAATCGCGCGACGGGTTAAGGGTATTACCACACCAATCGATAATCCGTCGATTGACGTCGACCCGTCGTAGGTAACACCCTAAAAGATGATTGTTAACATGCCGTTATAACACAATGTATGTGTAGTATAAGTATGTCTGTAAACACGAAGTATTAAAGCAGAATTACGTAATAAGGACCTGATTTCAAACTGTCTTTTGAAAAACAGGTCTGCGTATACCAATATTGGAAGTCAGAGATTTTATTAGCTAATAATTTAAACATTTTTGGACGTAAAGATTTAATTTTTCATATTTTTATGTCTAAAAAGTGAAAACATAAACTAATACATTAGACCACCAACTGAATTGATATCGAACACACGCTACACGAGTTTCTTTTTCTTTCCCCAGTTCACATATTGGCAAATTATTAAGCGTTTAAAAATCTAATCTTAGGTAGTGTGTCAAACATTAGTAGCTTTCTAGGAATTTTCAGCAAATCTCCCTGAAACCTATATCCTTGTAACAGAATGTCAAACATTTCTAAATATGTTTTGATAAAAGCCTTAATCCGCGAAAGCATTCCCGTTTCACTCAAAAGTGATTATTGTGTGGATCTTATCGTCTCATAATTATGGCAGTTCATAACATAATTTTTATTTTAGTCAAGCACACTACTTAATTTGGTGCGCGTCCTTTTTTATTATGACATTATGGATTGGATTTGTATTTAAACAAAATTTTTAAATACTCTATCGTAAATATTTTTTCAATTATGAACGGTAATTAAGGCGTTGCATTTTGCATTATTCATTTGCAGCCTATTTGTAATTTTTAAAATGTTGTATTCTTACTTTCTTTTTTGCTATATTCGCATGTAGTCGTCACATATAATTATAATAATACTTAATTTTAAATGTGTATGTGTATTAAAATGAAAATGTAATTACAGTATTATTATGTTGGTGGTTTATAAATAAATAAATATTCATAACTGGCTAACGAGCACGAGACCCACCTGATGATATGAGGCATCCCATCCGCACCCATGGACATTATTACTCGAAGGTGTTATATGTATTGGTAGTGATTGTAGTTTTATTTCCATCAATAATGCGTTGGCGACCGTGGGTTTGAATTGAGATTGCCTTTTTCTAGTGATTGCACCAGCTGTTCTTTCCTTTTAACCGGAACACCACTAATTCCGATTAGTGGTTATTGTGACGTGATTATTATGGCACTCAAATTCAACAGGACTGTTGTACCGCCCTACACGAGATCTCAACAAAGAAACACTACTCTTCACTTGGAAAATGTAAAACAGAATTATCTTTTTTTAATTTATAATCGAATAATATATTTATAATTCTTATTACAGATAAATTTCTTACTATTTTAAGCACGTATTGTGTTCTGGTTTTAATTCCAAGTGAAGCCTGTATCAGCATTATCAACAAAGAAACGCAAAACATCGATATAATAAACCGTAGCAATTTAATTAACTATTGTGTTAAAATGGAATAGTCTGGTTGGCCAAATTATTCCAAACGCGACAAAAACTAATTTTACTTTGCCTTTCAACAAATTCTAACCCTTGCTGATTGTCTCAAAGCAAGCGTGTTACACACTACGCAGATAATAATAATAATAATAATAATAATAATCCCCAGACAAACACACCAACTGTATGGCCCCAAAGTAAGCAGAGCTTGTGTTATGGATGACTATACAGCGAACTGGGGGGGAACCCAGAATAAACATACATATTTAAATATCAACAACCTTGACCCGAGAACAAACATCTGTGTTCATCACACAAATGAATGCCCCGGCCAGGACTCGAACCTGGGACCTCCGGCGTATGAGACAGGGCTACTGACCACTACGCTACTCGGCCGTCGATAGATAGGATATCTACACCGCTTTGTATGAGTAAATATCGCCTTCTATGAACTTCAATGAACTTACACACACAACGCTGATCATGTAAATTTTATTTTATTTTATTTATTGTTTCCCAGAGCACTTAGGTCTAATTTACAATTGTTTGTATTTAATTGCTTAAACAGACCCTCAATCACAGGCTCGCAATTTTTTTAATTATCTTATAGAGTAGAATATGTGAACTTTTTAAAATTTTAGGATTGAGAACAGTACATTAAACAAAAAACAAATGACAGAGGGAAACACAAAAAAGGATGTTGAGATAAATTATAAAAAAAAAACAGTAGGCGAATATGTGTATATGTGCGTGCGTGTGTTTATTGATTTATTTTATCATAATATTTTAATTATGGAGGTGATATATTAACCGTAATTTTTGTTCTTTAAGTAGTAATCAGATAACTTGTCTTAATCTGCTTGCAGCTTAATGCAGTCTTGATCATTATTTATTCTCATAAATATTTTTTTGTCACCAGCATACATTAGATGTCGCCTTGTTGTGAAGCAGGACGTGATATCTGATACGTAAACATTATAAAATAACGGTCCCAGATGGGATCCCTAAGGAATTCCCGTTGGAATATTAATGAAATCAGATCTATAACCTTTTATAACAATGTTTTGCATGTTTGTTATAATAATATCATCGTAATATATCCGTGGGGGCCGACCTATATCGAAAGACAGTGAAGATATTGTCTGTTTACAAATATGGCATTGGATTTTCATGCGTAATTGAGCGTCTCTTTAATTACAAGAAAGGTCAACTTCGGTGCAATTTCGGTAAAACAAAACTTTGACCTACAGTACCTAACTAGGTGTGCTTTTAACAAAAAAAAACTCATAGGGAATATTTCATAGAATTATTGAGTACGTCCTCAAACTCAAAATAATGTCATGTGACACAAAACTGATAAAACAAAGCAGAATCCCGAATCTTACTCTAATTTAGCTAAACTTTAGTGCTGCGACGTGAAAACTAAGTCCCTTATCAAACCATGATTTATACGGAGAGACGTTTGTTTG
Source organism: Marasmarcha lunaedactyla (assembly GCA_923062675.1). Classification (NCBI taxonomy): domain Eukaryota; kingdom Metazoa; phylum Arthropoda; class Insecta; order Lepidoptera; family Pterophoridae; genus Marasmarcha; species Marasmarcha lunaedactyla. The sequence continues at coordinate 13,994,279 of OV281359.1, forward strand.
TCACGAATTGACCTACATTTACAGAACACTCTTTAAACTAGAAACTAGAAACTATGGCAAACAGTGCCGAAGCACTCCAGTTGAGACGCATCAGATTTTCAACTTATCTAATTTGTGAGGTGTCGGTGCGTTTCTACTACTACCGCATACTACCTTCTCGCGAGTATAATACTCGTACACCCTAGGTTACTTTTGAATAATGCACCACTCCGATGGGGGACTTCCCGAGCTAACAGACGCAGATACGAATTATTCTGTATCAACATTACAAGTGTTGTACATTTATTTTAATTTGTGAAGTTTCTTGCCAGTTAATTTTGACGAAGGTCTTTCCGAATTCCGTGGTGGAGTAATGCTTTGAATAACGTCAATAAACCCAAGTAACTGGCAGAAAGTTGACAAACAAATATTTGAATTTAGATTTCAATGGCGAAAGAGTTTTTAAAATTGTTACATTAGTTTCAGAGTTTATGGATTACGCATGAACAAACAAACAAATATTTGCTCTGTACAATTATAATGTAGCTATGGTCTATGGGATATTCTTGAGTAAATTCTAATATACGGTGGAAACGATAAGTGATTTCACTCTATTATTCCTAATTCAAGATATCGAAAACCGAAAACTTACTGCTGCTCCTGAAAGTGCTTCACTAGCTCTAGCTAACGGTGTTGATAATGGTTTATAAAATAAACTAGAGATATCCACCAATTCGTCCGTTCCCAGCTTCCACACATTTAGCATGGCATTAGCATTTAACTAAATATATTATAAACTCGTTTAAAAAACGCGTAGGCAATCTATCAGTCTATCTATCTAATCTATAATTGCGTAGAAATGTACAATTTTCAAGTTCTTTTATTAACACTTTTTCAAAAACCTTTTAGAAACAAAGCCCAAAACATAACACAATATGTATTATTATGTCGCATTTTCTCTGTAATATTTCTGCCAAGACAGTATATCTAAAACTCGTGTGTGAATACTGATTTCCCTGTATCACATATCAAGTGTTACATTAACCAATCTGAGCGCAAAATTCCTTTTGTGCCTCGTTTAGTAGATGAACCTTAAAAAGGTAGAAGCTTATGAGATTTGTTCGAGTTACGTGGGAGCAAGCTGAGGGATTCGAGAGCGTTGACGTGAATGATAGTTTATGTTCGTGCTGCGTTAATATATTTTAGTTAATCCTGTAAGTTGTGTTGTGTATTATTTTAAACTAGATTACCGGCAAAGTTTCGCATTATATCTGAATAAAAAAGATTATTTATTTGATTTAGAGTTTTTCAAATACACTCAAACAAGTTTTTTGCTTTTTTATAGTTTAGTTTTTAATTTCGGCTATAAAATCTATGTGTTCAAAATTTTTCTTGCACGCCCTGTTCAGACAAATTAATCGGAAATTTTGTGGTACAAAATAATATATTAAATATTCTAAATAGCAGGAAGCTATGAAAGTTACTATAAATAAAAAAAATACAAACATTGTTATTTAGATGAAATAATAAAAACCTTTACGAACTAACCTATCAATATTAGATAAATTGTAAACACAGCATTAAGATTCGCCCTGATATAATTCTATGGTTAATATTTTAGTGGATTATTTAAAGTTTTTTTTTTTTTTTTTGCTGCCGAGGCACCCTCGCGGGAGGGAGGTGGAAGATGCGTCATGCATACCGCCCGCAGGTAAATTCCTCTGCGGGGGGTTATGTGGGACTCACCAGAATGGCACCTACCTACTAAAAACCACCTGTTGGCTGTAGTTATTACCGTTAGTCTTAATCGGAAGCGACACCCGTCGGGAAGTTGGGCGCGCTGGCAGAGACCCGCTAGCGGGTCCTCCGCCTGTAGTGAAAGTTGCACTGAAGGTGCTCAAAGGGACATGAGTTGGTGGCCGTTCTGGGCAGCCTCCGGTGAAGCTGGGGCTGGGCAGAGGTCGGCCGAAGCATGATTTAGGGATCAATTCATTTAAATGAACCTACAATGAATTGAGAAGGGAACTATGCTCCGCCAGAGCTAGCAAACGCTCTGTCGGAGTACGTGAAGCGCTAAGTTTACGGGCTAAGACTGCGATTTCACTAACATTGACATTTTTTAAAGCGTCGCAGACGATACGCATATCGTCTGCTACGGAGGATTGAGGAGTGGGTTTGTATGGGCGAGGAGCCGGGATGGGATTCGATGCGGGGCGCTGCCTCCAGTTTTCTGGGGCAGCCTTAGACTGTGTAGGCTTTGCAGCCGGAGGAACCCGGCTACGCAGCGGCGGAAAGTTTTCTTGAGAAAGGCGCGGGGCCTGTTTGGGTGCCGACCTCTTGGGATTGGAACGCATACAACGGGGTGCACGAGGGCAGCCCCTGTAATTTGCGGTGTGGTCGGACTGGCCACAAAGCACGCAATCGGGAGAAGAGGGAGTTTCAGGAGTGCGATTGCACTCCTTAGTGAAGTGCGGGATCAGGCACTTGACGCACCTGGGCGGTGCGCGGCAGTTGGCCGCCGCGTGCCCGTACAACTGGCACCGATGGCACTGGCCGGGATGACCGCGGCGATGAGGCGCCTCGATCGAGATCCCAGAGAGGCCGCAAATAGAGCTAACCCCTTTCAGGATCTCTCTGGACTTGGGGACGTTGGCGAGAATCACCAAAGCGAGAGGGTGTTGCCTCCCGTACTTGCTGTGCATTTTATGCACCGCGAGTGCCGGGAAGTCTTGGGACTGCAGATCCTACAGGATAGCCTCGTTCGATAATTCGAACGGGACTCCCCTGAGTACCGCTCTGATCTTACGCTCTTCTGACAGAGCATAAGTGTGATAAGCATATTGCTTATCGGTGAAGAGCTTAGTCAAAGCTCGGAAATCGTCTATCGACGAGACAGTGATTTTAATAGATTCACCCGAGTTTACCGCTCGGGTGTAATGGATCTTGTGCTCATTGCACAGTGTCGAGACCTCAGTCCATTTACCCTTTTCCCGAAGGAAAACGGGTGGTGGGACCTTGGCCTTGACAGAAGTTGGGGCCGGAGCGGGTGTTGAAGATACCGGGGCAGCTGGCGTTGAAGACGCCGCAGGGGGTGTAGGGACGGGCGTGGAGGGCGCCGGGTCTTGTTTCGAGCGCTTCTTAACAAGGGTGAAAGAGGGAGGCTCAGGGCCAGTTGGGGTGGCGTCCGAGGAAGACTCAGTCGCGGGTGCGCGCTTGCGGCGCAGAGGGGCGTCTACTACGCACTCCATGTCACTGGAGGAAGGGGACGCGGGAGGGCCTAAGACCTGAGGGGTCTGGGGAACTGGGGTGGCCTGAGGGGCCATTGTGGACATTATCGTCATGAAATGAGGGATGAGAGAATCTAAGAAACGGTACTTGTCAGCATTTATATACATGCCTTCAGCACCGGTACTATCAAGTAACTTCTTCCTAATCTCATCAGAGCTTAGGGAAGCCATTGCGGAGGGGTTGGGGAGGGACAACAATATATAAATATATATATACTATGAACCTATCAACGATGACTAACTTCCTAAAACCACCCTACACGCAGTAGGGCGGTTGAGGACGACGCGGATAACTTACTCGAACACGAAGACTCGAGGCACCTGGAACGACGAAATTCCGTCGACGAAGCTCACGTTCCACGAAGTACGGTTAACAGCCCACTTATTAGATGAACACTGCTTAGATTAGATACACAACAGAACAGAAACTTATTAGATGTACGGTTAAAACCCACTTTCCGCCGTGAAAACGGCGTTAGAAACTTATTAGAAGTACGGTTAACGAGCCACTGTCCGCCGTGAAAACGGCGTTAGAAACTTAATACGGTATACAACTATGAAATTATATATTACGACAACAACCAGTGAAATTTGGGTGCTCAATTAGCGCGGGGGCTAATAGAGCGGGAAGGCGTCTGCGATCGACGTGCGCTCGAGAACGCACGCAGACCGAGACTGTTAAAGTTTTCTCCTAGGATTTTATTTATTTGTAGAGAGGTTTTCTTTTCTGTACTTTGTGGATTATTGAGGATTGAACGCGTAAATATATCGCCATGTTTTCAAAAGCTTTTTATAGTAGGCACAAGTGCAAGCAGAATTTACTTTGCAGTGTTTTGTAGAAAGCAGTTCTTAGTTTCTTTTACAAAACGTTTTGGAGGAATTACCTTATATTTGAATAACAATTTTTTCTTCTATTTTTTCTATATTCTATTATTATGCGGAGGAAATTTTTTGTTTGTATGTCTTCGATAAACTCTCAACCTACCGATCGATTTGTAAACGTTTTCACCATTAGAATGCTTCATAATCTAGCGGTAATTTATCCAAAAGTTCTTATTAAAAAAGCTATATTTTATCCAAAAGTTCTCTCAGCAGGAAGCTTCTTCTGGATATGTAGCTTTTCAATGTGAAAGAAATTATTAAAGTTGGTGTGTAAGTATCAGATTTGATCGGTTACATTAAAACAAATAAAGCTCACCGCTTTTTATACTAATGATTTTAAATATGCCATCAATCAGAAATGACGACATACTTACCTTAAAAATTATAATATACGTAAGCAACGAAAACTTTAATCCATTTTAGAATATGTCTTGGTCTAGAAGTCGTCAAACCTTTCAAAACAACCTGTGACGTTTTAATTGAATTGATCCACGTTTAATTGAACGCTTTAGTACTAGTCACCACATAGCCCTGTAATATTTATAAACTTATTATAAATATTACAAATATACGTTCAAGTTAAATTTACGTCTTATCCACTTTTCTAACTGTCATATAATATTTAATTATTGTTTGATTACACACTTAATATCAACTGTCTTTATCAGTTTCACAAACAATAACTTATGTTTTAGATTAATGTTGACTTAGATGCCAGAAAATCAAATGATTATTAATAACAATGGCTAATTTGCGATAAATGAATAAAGGTACCAAAACGTTCAGTAAGAAATGTAACAATATAATTAAAAGCGATAAAATGCGGTTAAAACGTGTTTTATTTAAATATTAAGGTTGTTACTCCCCAACTAATTTCTACATTTGTCACATTTTTATTCGATATCGTTTTTAATCAATACATTTAATAATAAAACAGGATACATATTATCAATACAGCCACGAAACCAACTAATAAACAACTTTTGCGCCAAAAGCGCACATTTTCTCTTCTCTAAAAAAAATGCTTTTTAAATTCTTGCTTACCTCAACAAAATCGTAATACGAATTAACATAAAAAGCGAGACGTCACGTATTAAAAACAGCAAAATTCGGCAAATACCAACAAGGTATGAAATTAAACGAAAGTGAAAAAATCGTCTCCCTGTTTATAATTTGTTTTTGTTCCCCTCCGCGGGAAGGGCAGGAGGATAAAAATGCTCTGACGCATACTCTGGCGCGATTCCAAAGTTATGTGGGACTCGTCCCGACGCCTACCAGAACCATACCCACTAAAAACCCCCTGTCGGCTCGTGCATTTTTGCCACTCAGCCTTCATCTGAGCGACGGCCAATTGGAGAAAGAGGCCGCGCTAGCGGGGCCCTTAAGGGGTCACCTGCTGGGATTTACATAGCACTGAAGGTGCTCAAAAATGAAAAGTAAATAATAAAAACATTAAAAATTGAAAATTAAAATTGCATTAATTCGGGTTTACGTTAGAATTAGAATTTACGTTAGAATTAGAATTTGCGGCCTGAAGGGCCTCGAGATCTAAAGTTAATTGCGTGCGTTCGCTTGTGTGCGCGTTTCTCGGTCTAGCGACTTTGTACTTCGAATCTATGACAGGGGTAATCGAGACTGAATATCGAACTAGAGGATTGGGGTGGGTTTCGGAGCGTTTGAAGAACGCTTCAAAGAGTTTTTTGAGGTGCTGTTGCACTGTAGGTAGTTCAAGATCTCTGTGCAGGTCCGCGTTACTCACGTACCAAGATGCGTTTGTGGCCCCGCGGCAGAAGAGATTTTGAACTACCTGCAGTTTGTGCAGGACGGAGGATATGTCTGCGAGGGATATGTACTGCGGACCATGACTGGTCTAACGCAGGTCTTATAAAGCGTACGTTTGTTTCTGAAAGACATTTTACTTTTTCTACCTAACATACTGTAAAGCCGGCCTAGGTAAAAACGTGCGAGTTTCGTTACTCTATCGACGTGAGGGTTTAAAGAAAGCGTCTGGTCTAAGATGACGCCTAAATATTTAGTACTGAGCTTCCAGGGGATGGGAGTGCCTTGCATTCTCACTTGGAGATTGTCGGCGATACGACTGCGTCTGTAGTCGAAGTAAACCGCAGAGCTCTTCTCTGAACTTCCTTCTGAAACTTCCTGAACTTCTCTAGACGACGTCTAAGTCAAGTGAGTTAGTGATGTCGAGGAGAGCGATACCGCTTTGGTTGGTTGATAGGCACGTCCAGTCAGTATGTTTGGAGTTAAAGTCTCCGAACATAATGACTAAACGGCCGAGGGCGAGAATGGTCTCAAAGTCGCTGCGGATAGGTTTGGTGCCACAAGGTATGTAGACTGAAGCTATGATGATGGTCGGATCACCAGTCATAGCCAATCTACATACAGTGGCTTCCATGTTGAGGAGAGGAGGGGAGAGGACAGCAATGGAATCCTCTTTTGTAGTAGATAGCAGTGCCGCCGAAACAGTCGCACTTAGGCCTATCATTACGTGTAAACGCGTACTTAGGAATAGCGAATCCCCTGGAGCGATTAGGAGTGAGCCATGTCTCCTGGAGAAGTAAAAGGTCTGGGTCGTTGTTCTGAAGGAACAGTTTGAGTTCAGGAAGGTTGTTGCTAAGGCTAAGAACGTTAAAAGATACTAGGGATAAGCCCTTGGGTTTAATACGATAGGACGCGGGATTCGCGGGTCTAGACATTATAAATTATTTATTTACGAATTTATACAAAAATAACAATTTATAATGAACTTAAAGCGAGTGATGCTCGGCTAACGCAAATAAACGCTCTTGAGGGGAGCGGGCGGCTCGCAGTTTGCGTGCGAGTACGGAAATTTCGTTAATGTCGACGTTTTGGATGACGTCGAACACGGTCTTCATGTCCTCAGCCAACGACGACTGAGGTGAAGATGACAAAGCGGGACGCGGCCCTACGGAAGCTACGAGAGCTGGGATGGGTCGGGAAGGTGCAGGCGGGACGGCCGGACGCTGCCTCCAAGACAGAGCCGGAGTAGGCGTCGGCTGAACGGGCTTTGCTTCCGGGGGACCCCGGTTGCGCAGCGGCGGGAAGTTAGCGGGAGTGAGCGGCGGCGCTGGTTTAGGCGCAACCCTCTTGGCGATGGAGCGCGAAGCGCGCGGGCAACCCCTGTAGTTAGCTGTGTGGCCGGACTGGCCGCACAGCACACAGGCAGGGGGGGAAGTGGATTCGGGAGTGCGAGTGCACTCCTTAGTGATATGAGGATCCAGGCACTTAACGCACCTGGGGGGAGCTGAACAGTTAGCCGCTGCGTGGCCATATAGCTGGCAGCGGTGGCACTGCCCAGGGTGACCGCGGGGGTTGGGACGCTTGACGGAGATGTTCGAGAGTCCGCAAATTGTGCGAGCCTCTCTGAATATCTCCTTTGAGTTGGGAGTGTTGGTAAGGATTACAAGAGCTAAGGGAAAACGCCTATGGTTGGAGTGCATCTTGTGCACTGCTACGGCCGGGAAACCCTGAGACTTAAGGTCCTCGAGAATGTCTTCATTACTGAGTTCAAACGGGACGCCTAGTACTGCGCGGATCTTACGCTCCTCCGGGAGGGCGTAGGTGTGATACGCGATTGATAGACAGAAGCCTAGTGAAAGACCGGAAGTGTCGATGGTCGCTAACTGAATTTTGATTGAATCGCCAGCGTTGGCGGCTTTTAAGTAATTAATTTTGTGCTCTTTGCACAAGTTAGAGACCGCGGTCCAGCACGCTTTTTCACGGAGGAATACGGGCGGAGGGAGCTGAGGCTTCGGCGGGACGGGAGCGCAGCGCGTCGCTGGCTTCGATGGGACTGACGGAGACGCGGTTACTACGAGCGATTTTAACGGCGCGGGAGCTGGTGTGGAAGACACCGGGGAGGGCTCGGGTATTGATGATACCGAAGCTTTCTTCGAGCGCTTCTTGGAGCGCTTGGCGACAAGTTGAAACGCGGGCTCAGGAGAGCCGGTTAAGGTGACGGCATCTGACGATGTATCAGACGCGGGTTCGGAATCGCTCCCGGGAGCGGTACGCTTGTGACGCGACGCGTGAGAGGATGCGACCGATTCGCAGTCCATCTCGGACGAGGCGGGAGACGCGGGAGAGCTGTGGACCTGGGGGGTCTGGAAGCCTGTAAGGCCTGCGTTAGTACGTCAGCGGGTATGCTTACGCCGGACGCAGCGAGCACCTGGGCGAACGACCTAAGGATGTTAACAAGGTCCATTGGAGGGCTTGGTCCTAAAATAATAATTTGGTGTCAGCTCTATTAGTCCAGGTACAATAACAATGGAATATGTTATACAAAAAAATATTCTTCTCAAATTAGTTAGGTTTGTCTATAGACACTTCACAACTTATGTGGTAAAACTTGTAATCCTAAGATTTATACTTTTTGTAGTAAATATTGCCAATGGCTACTAACTTAACATGTTATTATCAAAATGTTCGTGGCTTGCGAACAAAGACCTTAACCTTCTATAGAAATCTAAATCTAGAACTTTATGACATAATAGCATTAACAGAGACATGGCTCAACGACAATATTTCAGACTCTGAGATTTTAGATGATAGGTATTGTGTATGGAGACGCGACCGTAGGTATGACGTCACTGGACAGAGTAAGGGCGGAGGCGTGTTGCTAGCCGTGCGGAGAGACCTTTGTACACTTGTTCGTCCAGAGTGGTGCTCTTCAGCGGAGGACTTATGGATTACGATTCAGGCAGGTAAAAATAAGTTACATATTTGCGTAATTTACTTATGTAGTGAAAACATGGGGTTCAGTTTTTCCCAACAACTGTCAAACTTCTTACTGAAATTACAGGATATCATATTATCAAACCCGACTGACAAGTTCTTATTAATCGGCGATTTTAATATGAGCTCAATTTGTTGGTACCCCTCAACTGAGGGACCATATCTGGAACCAAGTAACTTAATGACCTTAGGTAACAATGAGACAGATTTTATTGACGAACTAACCCTTGTTAATTTATATCAATATAATCACATAGCAAACCAATTTGGCAGGATGTTGGACTTGGTACTCTGCAACGCTGATGTATGTGTCGATAACATTTCAAACCCGCTGGTACCATTGGACCCGCATCATATGGCACTTAAAATTATGATTCAGTGCACTTGGCCCACTGAATATCTAAAACCTGCACCTCGAATGAAATTTTGTTATTATAGGGCGGACTACGACATACTGAATAAAGAGTTGGCAAAAGTTGACTGGCATAAAGATTTACTTAACCTGAATGTTGAGGAGTCAGTTAATTTTTTTTATGACATACTTTATAAGCTACGATATAAATATATTCCAAAAAAGCATATTCCTAAAAGACAATATCCGCCATGGTATTCTTCAGCACTTATTAAAGTACTAAAAGAAAAGTATAAGTATTTTTGTAAATTTAAAAAGTACGGTTTGTTGAGTGATAAACATTCTATCAATATACTGCGTGATCGGGCTGCATTATTGGAAAGAGAGTGCTATAAATCTTATATCCAAAATGTAGAAAACTCAATTACATCTAATCCTAAGAATTTTTGGAGCTTTTATAAATCTAAAAGTAACGCTATACCTAATCTAATGACATACAATGACAAAAGTACCAGTTCAGGTCGTGAAATTTGTAACTTATTTTCTGATTTCTTCCACTCTCAATTTCTAACTTCAGACTTGTCATCACCAGTTCCACATAATACTAATCAATACAAATCGTGTATCGATTGTGACATTTCAACGTTTTCAATTACGAGGAACGCTATCAAGTCCAAGCTACTGAAATTGGACAAATATAAATCGGCTGGGCCAGATGCTTTACCACCCATTTTATTTATTGAATGCGCTGATCAATTATCATTGCCATTAGAGATAATTTTTAATAGATCTATTAAAGAGGGTACTGTACCTTCGATATGGAAGAAGGCGTTTATCTCACCAATCTTTAAAAAAGGCGACAAACATGACATAGTCAATTACCGTCCTATTTCAAAGTTATGTGTCGTAGCTAAAACGCTGGAGAAAGCCGTGTATGAAAAATTGTATTCTTCATTGAGTGCTTCATTGCCCCCATCCCAACATGGGTTTGTGAAAGGCAGATCTACCGTAAGCAACTTGGTACTCTTAAATGAAGCTATTTCAGAATCGATGCACAGCGGTAACCAAGCAGATGTGGTTTACACTGACTATACTAAATGCTTCGATAGGATAGATCATGGCATCCTTATCGATAAACTACAGAGTGCGGGTATCAGAGGGGATTTATTGAGATGGTTTACTTCATACATTACTAACCGTTCACAAGCTGTAGTGTTGCAAAATTACATGTCCAAATGGGTCACGGTCCCCAGTGGTGTTCCACAAGGATCATTGCTGGGACCTTTGCTCTTTTTAATATTTATATCCGACATAGATACTTGTTTCAAAAACTCAACTCTGATTAGTTTCGCTGACGACATGAAAATTTTTAAACCAATTAAAAATGTTAATGATTGCAATCTTTTACAGGAGGATCTCAACAGACTTGACACTTACTGTTCAACTTTTAAATTAGACCTAAACGTAGACAAATGTGCTGTTATAACATTTAGTCGCAAAATTAATTTACTTTTATATGATTACAGGTTAAAGGGACAGTCCCTTCAACGTGTCTCTGAGACGAAGGACTTGGGTGTCCTGCATGACTCTAAGCTTACGTTTCAGAGTCACATTTCACTTATTGTAGGAAAGGCTCTCAAATCACTTGGCTTTATTTTGAGAACTGCGAAAGATTTTAAAAACGTTAAAACCTTTAAAATATTATACTGCGCATTTGTTCGCTCTCACCTAGAATACGCTTCACAGATTTGGAATCCAAGATACGGAATTTATATCGACCGAATTGAACGTGTGCAACGCAAGTTTTTTCGCTTTCTGAATTATCGCTGTAAATTCAGGGAAAAAGATTACGTAAAACAGTGTTTAAAATACCACTTTTTGCCTTTGGAGACGCGACGCAAGTTTGCGGACATAATTTTCTTAAAAAAAATTGCCAATTCACTTGTAGACTGTCCCAATCTCTTAGATAAACTATTTTTCTATACCCCCTCTAGAACCTTTCGCCACAGTCCCTTATTTTATCTTGCTCCAGTTAGTACAAACTACCGACAGAATACATACCTTCACCGTGCCCCCCAAACCATTAATGACCTGGACAAACTTAAAGTTGGTATCGACCTCTTTGCTACCTCTATTCAAGCAACGAAAAGGCAATTAAACAATTTATTTTTCAAATGAGTAGATAAGGTTCGTGTGTAAAACATCACTGTTTTTTTTTTTATTGATACATATATGTGTGTGTGTATGTGTGTGTATGTATGTATGTATATATGTGTGTATATATATATATATGTATATGTATGTGTATATATATATTTATATATATAATTTAATACAATAACGTATATAATATATTACTTATTAATTATATGTATTAAATAATTATCATTTATTTGATGAGGTACATCAAACTTGTAACAATGTGACCTAATTAAATAAAATATTTCACAATAGTAACTAGTATTTTCATACTCTTATTAACTTACCAGCTTTATCAGAAGATATAAAAGTGAAGTGTTGACAGGACTTTATAATTAAGAAATAACTTTCTTCTTTGCCATATTTAAATTCTACCAGTGGAGACTTGTAAATGATTTTCACATTAATATTTTATATAAGTTTATTGTAAGCCATGAAATCGATAGTCTTCCTAATATGTAAAAATAAAAATAAAATAAATATAATATATAAATATATAAAAATGCCTAGGTTCCCTAGCAAACCTAGCACCTAATACCTAAACCTCCCTACCCGCGGTAGGGGGGCTGGAGACGACGCGAAGTGGTGCCCCTAATTCGGACAGCACTGTACCGTCACCCTGGGAAAGGCCCAAGTGCAATGGGATCGGGTCAGCCGGTTTCTCCTTGGCCTGAAGGGCCTTGGAAGCGCACCGGGGCAACGCTATCAGGCTTAGTTGTCACCGTTAAGTATCCACCTGATCAAACGCGAGTCTACTACGGAGTGTGTCGCCAATAAATTGACAACAAAAACCGGCCGTAGACCTAACGAAGTTGGATTGCACTGAAAGTGCGGGATTGACTACGTTACGACCGGCTGGATCCGGCCGCAGAGCGAGTCTCTGACTACGTACAGGCGCCAAGCGTCAAGTACGCAGCCAGAAAGACAGCCCGAGTCTTGCGGACCACTATCGAATTTAATCGACCGCGGTAAGCTCAACCCTGTTGTTGCTGCACTCACCGAGGTGAGGTTTTTAATTCAAGGGGTGCACAGAGTGCGGGATTGACTACGTTACGACCGGCCGGGGCCGACCGCAGAGCGAGTCTCTGACTACGTAACAGGCGCCAAGCGTCAAGTACGCAGCCTGAAAAACAGCCTGAGCCTCGCGAACCACTATCGAATTTAATCGACCGCGGTAAGCTCAGCTCTGTTGTTGCTGTGCAAGAGACCGACTTACTTGCAGCCGATCGAAACCGGCCGCAGCGTAAGTCCTGAAGAGGCTAACAGCGTATGAGTATTGCGAACGAGTTGACGTCGTGAGACGACAATCGTGACTCAACGGCTGGAGCGACCGCGAATGCGTCCGAGCGGGGCCGGACGCAGAACGGATCTGAGAGTGGCGTTTGAGTATTGATACGAGAGAAGTCGTGAGACAACAATCGTGACTCGGCAGCCGGGAGCGACCTTCAACACGTCCGAACGGGTCCGGACGCAGATCGGGTCTGGTGGCTGTTTATAATTAGGAGGGCGGTCCTTTTATTTTTTCCCCTTATGTCTCGAGACGGCTTTGGGCTAGAATGTATGCGAAACGAACCGTAGGAAGGGTTATTTCTGTATTGAAGTTTATATTTATTGAAGTTTGAATTCTAGTTAGGCATGTCTTAGGAAAATACCACAAAGAATTTTGATGCATGGTCTGAAATAAATTGTTGTTGTTTAAATGCCTATTTGGCATTTATCGGCTTAAGTTTTTCACATATCTTATTGCACAAAAATAGAAGCAACTCTATGGGTATGCATCTAAGGGGTATGCATAAGAGCATTTTTTATATTCTCTCGCACTTCATCGTTTGATAATATTTGTCAAAATATCCCAGAGTTGAGTTTTTAGTTCCGTGTATTTTTCTATATATACTCACTCAATAATTTTTGTGTTTCCAAAGTGTTTTGCTTTAAAAAGGTCAGTAACTAGAGTCATATTTATTAACATAATTGTTAATAATTATTAACTAGAGTCATATTTATTAACATAATTGTTAATAAATATGACTCTAGTTACCAATTATCATTTAATTGGAAAGATCACTGGATATCAAATTAATCAATATTTTGTGGGTACATGAACTAAATAGGTATAGATGGCAAACATACATTTAACAAATCTAAACTATACGTACTGCCAGGGGCTAAAGCCACTTACTTACACTTTAAATAACGCTGAGAGTGTGTTCTGTGTAAATTACAATAAACCCACTTGTTTGTATGTATTTTAGCAATTATCATATTATGTTAATAAAGACGATAGATAATATTTCAGAGGATTCATTTAGGCTTACTCGACCATGAATCAACATATCTGTATGAGCATTAATAATAAAGTAGAATTATACGAGAAGGCCGTTTTAAGTATTACTATATCTTCATATAATTTATGATATACAATAGTTTCTTGGTACCTATGGGTTACTATAACATCATTAAACCATGATAAATATTACTTTTATTTATTTATTTTTTTCACACAGCCAATAACACTAAAGTCTAATTTACATTTGTTATATTTAATTGCTTAAACAAACCGCCAATAACAGGCTCACAATTTTTAAAATTATCTTACAGTAAAATATTTGAGTTTTTACATTTTTAGGATTGAGAACACTACATTAAACAAAAAACAAGTAACAGAGGGAAACACAAAAAGGTAGTTTGAGTTAAGTTTCAGTTTAATTTATAAATAATAACAGTACGCGAATATGTATGTGTATGTGGTTCATTCTTTTGACACCCGCGCAGCATCAATACGAAAATTGTGACTTTAAGAAACACATTATACGTTCAACAAATCGGCTAGCTGTTTAGTAAAATGGTCTGTCTGGGAAATGTTTATTTATTAGTTACAAACTTGTTGATATCCTTTTATTAAAGCAGACGTATGAATGAAGTGAACCTAGGCGATGCGCAATTTATGAAATACAAGAGTACATAAACAAATATTCAAATATGATATCTGCCTAGTAGGTAAAGCAGCAATAAACCATTCACAAACGGGGTGTTTTTCACATAAAATACCTGGAACTGAGATAAATTTAGTATTATACTTCTGTCTTTACAATTTACATCTTATTCTGATTTATATCAAACACAACTCATGTCTCATTTAAATGATAGTCTGGTTAAATAAGACCTATATAGGTGCTGCTTTTACGCCAAATAAACACTTATACTTTGGTGATTAGGCCTTACTAAAAATCTATGAAAACTTTTCTGTTATTGATGAACGTATTTTTCATACGCATTTATTTTGGTATGGTTTGATTCTGTGAAACAATGAGTTACTATGTACTACGTACTAGAGAACCTATTCAAAACAAATGTTGTGTCGCATTCCATTCTTACCTATTAAATGATTTATTATTAGATGCAGCGCTACAAAAACTTTAAGTTGTCTAGTAAAACGATTAAAACACGCAGCGCTTTGTTTGCTACAATAACGTGTAATATCTCTTGACCAATCAACGAACTGCAAAGTGTCATACCAACAGATCATGCGAGTGGTACAGAATGAACAAAATATAAAATTTTACCTAACTTCATAGAAAATTAACATAAGTATTTTGTACAAGTAAATGAAAATTAAAATGGATATAGATCCACTTTAATTACGATAGCTTAGACGTAATTGATAAAAAATATTAATATACTTTATTTATTAACCAATTGGTAAAATATGCAAGTAGCTTTTGCCCAATAATTACATTTTTGAGATAAAAGCAGACCTCCGTCACTCTTCAATATCGGCGCTCTTTGTACAAAACTACAATTTCAGTAAGGGCCGACGCGCCGCTGCGTGTGAGCATGCGCGTGCATGTACTATTTTACCCGAATGTAAAGAGGGTTTTTCACGCCTATCTATGTATACGTAATATTCTTTATTCTCTTGTACTATATATGACATATACGATATATAAACGACAGGGACGTAAAATCAATGGTTTTTCTCAAGGATCATAATAGGATATTTATCATAAATCTATCTGAAATACTGCTATTTTTTGAGAAAAAGCCGCCCAATTATCTGGAAATTTAATATACAATACAAAGGGTTTTCAGTCGTTTATATACAACTCTGGCGGAATGAGCTCCAAATGTTAAAATGTTAAGCAAGTTATAGGAAAGCTTGTTTATTCTTTAAAAAAAAAGGTTCGAAGCTTACTTTTGTAAGATGGAAAAATCGATTTGGGTAAGCACTCTAAAACCGTAGTACTGTCACATCTGTATGCACAGAAATTTTTGGTCTATGTCCGGCATAGAAAATGGCGGGTGACGACGCAATGTTTTATCTAATTTGTCAGTTATTGTAAATATTGAAAATAATATTTCTTAATGAATTGTTTAGCTATTTACCGGTGGAAAGACACTCCAGAATTTTTTTTCTTGTTTTAGGAGTTTGTTCCCCTCCGCGGGAAGGGCAGGAGGATAAAAATGCTCTGACGCATACTCTGGCGCGATTCCAAAGTTATGTGGGACTCGTCCCGACGCCTACCAGAACCATACCCACTAAAAACCCCCTGTCGGCTCGTGCATTTTTGCCACTCAGCCTTCATCTGAGCGACGGCCAATTGGAGAAAGAGGCCGCGCTAGCGGGGCCCTTAAGGGGTCACCCGCTGGGATTTACATAGCACTGAAGGTGCTCAAAAATTAAAAGTAAAATAAAAAATAAAAACATTAAAAATGAAAAGTAAATAATGAAAACATTAAAAATTGAAAATTTAATTTGCATTAATTCGGATTTACGTTAGAATTAGAATTTACGTTAGAATTAGAATTTGCGGCCTGAAGGGTCTCGAGATCTAAGGTTATCTTCGAACGTTCGCTTGTGTGCGCGTTTCTCGGTCTAGCGATTTTGTATGCCGAATCTAGGACAGGAGCAGTATATGAGACTGATTTACGAACAAGAGGATTGGGATGGGATTCGGCGCGTTTGAAGAACGATTCTGAGAGTGTTTTTAGATACTGTTGTACTGTAGGCAGTTCAAGATCTCTGTGCAGGTCCGCGTTGCGCACGTACCAAGGTGCGTTTGTGGCCCTGCGGCAGAAGAGGTTTTGAACTACCTGCAGTTTGTGCAGGACGGAGGGTTTGGCGTGAGCAAAGACTGGCGAAGCATATGACATGACTGGTCTAACGCAGACCTTATAAAGCGTACGTTTGTTTCTGAAGGACATTTTACTTTTTCTACCTAACATACTGTAAAGCCGGCCTAGGTAAAAACGTGCGAGTTTCGTTACTCTATCGACGTGAGGATTGAATGAAAGCGTCTGGTCTAATATGACGCCTAAATATTTGGTACTGCGCTTCCAGGGGATGGGAGTGCCTTGCATTCTCAGTTGGAGATTGTCGGGGATACGACTGCGTCTGTAGTCGAAGTAAACCGCAGAGCTCTTCTCTGGGTTCACATCGATACGCCATTTTTTAAACCAAGCATCGAGGGTGTTAATAGCCTTTTGAAGTCTGGTGACGAGACCCGAGGCTCTGCGGCCTTTGGTGTAAAGGGCAGTGTCGTCGGCAAAGAGAGCGAGTTCGACGACTTTAGCTGGAATGGGAATGTCGTTAGTGTATACGGTATACAAAAGAGGGGCGAGGACTGAGCCTTGAGGGACTCCAGCCTTTATGGGACGAGGCGCGGAGAGCGTGCCTTCATGTTTTAAACGAAACGTGCGGTCTTTGAGAAACGACGCGATTATCCTAACTAGGCGAGCCGGTAAGCCTATTTTATAGAGTTTATAAACGAGACCGCTGTGCCAGACTTTGTCGAAAGCCTTGGCTACGTCAAAGAAAACTGCGATCGTTTTCTTTCGTTTCGGATAGAAGCCGTCGAGTATGTACTCGACGATTCGATGGACTTGCTGAGGGCAGGAGTGCTTAGCGCGAAAGCCGAACTGGTGGGGAATTATGAGAGGATCGCCGTCCGTTGGAAACAGATGGTTCCGCATTCGAGAGAGTATGACTCTCTCGAGAAGTTTAGACATTGCCTTGAGGAGGCTGATGGGTCTGTGATTAGCCGGGATATTAAGAGGTTTACCCGGCTTGGGTATGCCTATGACTGTCGCTTCTTTCCAAGCTTTTGGAAAGTAGCTAAGGTCGAAGCAGGCATTGAAAATGATAGCTAACAAGGTAAGCACCTGTTGAGGCAGGTGCTTAAGTGCGTGGTTGGAAATACCATCCGCACCCGGAGCCTTTCTGGACTTTTGACTTTTGATGAATTGCGAGATTTCATCATTAGAGACTGTGACGGGGTCGGCGGTAATGGGGAGAGAGTTTCTACGGAGGACTTCGGCCTCCACCGCTTTGATGTGATTGGGATTCGCGGGTTGCGTGCTGGGCGAGCATTGAGACGCAACGCTGTCAGCGAAGCATTCGGCTTTCTCTTCGTCTTCGAAGGCGATAGAGCCATCGGGACGAGTGAGAGGAGGGACGTGAGCGGCGGCGTCTACGCGTAAGGCTCGGGCCATTCGATAATACGCTTGGTGGGACGGGGAGATATTCGCCATGAGATCGTTCATCTGGGCGTCTCGGAGTTCCGCGAGGCGAGATCTAACTTTGCGTTGTAGCTGATTCGCAGCTGTTCTATAGGCGGGCGTGGGATATTTCTTGGCTCTCCGGAGAGCCGCGTTCTTAGCTTTAATAAGATTGCTAATGGCTAAGGGAAGCGTGGGTTTGCATTTCTTAGCAACCTTTTCGTTTACACTGATGGCTGAGTTGATAGCATCAGTGAGAGAGTTTACTAACGAGTCTATTTTATCCGGGCTATCTAATTGATCGGGCGAGATCGCGAGCGGAGAGTTTGGGGCCTCTAAGGCAGAAACTATCGTATTTTTAAACCCTTTCCAGTCGGTAAAGGTCTTAGGAGAAGTGACGTTAACGTTAGGCGGTCCTAGCACGAGGGAGACGGGGCGGTTGTCAGAACCTAGGTCATCGAGCGGTTCGATAGACCTGAGGTCGAGGTTGATATGCTTGACGATTGCAAAGTCGAGGATGTCAGGAGAGTGGTTCGGGTTGTCGGGATAGTGAGTGGGAGTGATAGGGGAGACGACGTCTAAGTCGAGTAAGTTGGTGATGTCGAGGAGAGCTATACCGCTTTGGTTGGTTGATAGGCACGTCCAGTCAGTATGTTTGGAGTTAAAGTCTCCGAACATAATGACTGAACGGCCGAGGGCGAGAATGGTCTCAAAGTCGCTGCGGATAGGTTTGGTGCCGCAAGGTATGTAGACTGAGGCTATGATGATGGTCGGATGACCAGTCATAGCCAATCTACACACGGTGGCTTCCATGTTAAGGAGAGGAGGGGTAGGGAGAGGACAGCAATGGAATCCTCTTTTGTAGTAGATAGCAGTGCCGCCGAAACCGTCGCAGTTAGGTCTATCGTTACGTGTAAACGCGTACTTAGGAATCGCGAATCCCCTGGAGCGATTAGGAGTGAGCCATGTCTCCTGGAGAAGAAAAAGATCTGGGTCGTTGTTCTGAAGGAACAGTTTAATCTCGGGAAGGTTAGAGCTAATAAATAAAACACTTTTTACCGGATATTATCGCGTATATTTTAGTTAATTTTAAAATTATTTCGACGTTTCGGCATCTTTGCAGTTGCCGTGGTCACGATAGACTAAGGTGTTGTTCATCTATTGCCAGTAATAAAAACTACATGATTGTCAATACATATTGTTCATATACTGGCAATAGATGAACAACACCTTAGTCTATCGTGACCACGGCAACTGCAAAGATGCCGAAACGTCGAAATAATTTTAAAATTAACTAAAATATACGCGATAATATCCGGTAAAAAGTGTTTTATTTAAAGTATGAATCGTGAAAATTTAAGAAGGTTAGAGCTAAGGCTACGAGCGTTAAAAGATACTAGGGATAAGCCCTTAGGTTTAATACGACTGGACGCGAGATTCGCGGGTCTAGACATTAAAATTTATTTATTTAAAATTTACAAAAATAAAAGAATTTACAACGAACTTAGGAGCGAGTGATGCTCGGCTAACGCGAATAAACGCTCTTGAGGAGAGCGGGCGGCTCGCAGTTTGCATGCGAGTACGGAAATTTCGTTAATGTCGACGTTTTGGATGACGTCGAACACGGTCTTCATGTCCTCAGCCAACGACGACTGAGGGGAAGATGACAACGCGGGACGCGGCCCTACGGGAGCTACGGGAGCTGGGATGGGTCGGGAAGGGCAACAAAGGGCAACGTCTTCAGGACGATTCATCGTCCCCATCAACAGCGGCATCGTACGAGGACATCCTGAATGAAATACGCTGCTTAAGGATGGAGATGCACGAACGTTTTGAAAAGCAGCAGTCCGTACTAGACAAATTCAACAATATCCTAAATACTGTCCAAAAGGACGTCAAAGACTTGCGAACCAAGTTTTCCACAATGAACCAAGACTTGGATGACTTGTCAAAGATGGTTCATTTCCTGTCAGATACTCAGGACGAACAAAAAGCCCTGAATAGTGAGCAAAAGAAAGACATTGCAAAACTTAAATCGGAGAACGCGCTGCTGCAATCTATAACATCAGAATTGACCTCAAAAATGACGTTCATCGAGCAACAGGCCAGGGATAGCAACGTGGAAATACAGTGTGTTCCTGAGCACAAAAATGAAAATTTGCTGACAATAATAAATGAAGTCTCAAAGGCAGTAAACTGCAACTTGGAAAATAAAGATATAATGTCATTTCATCGTGTAGCAAAGATTAATACAGATTCCAAAAGACCAAGAAACGTTGTAGTCCGGTTTTCCAGCCCTAGATTACGTGACAATTTGTTGGCCGCTGTAAAGTTGTACAACAAAAAACATGACGTGAAATTGAACACCTCACATATAGGTGTAAAAGGGCACGTACAACCCATATACATTACGGAGCATTTGTCCCCAGGAAATAAAAAGCTACATGCTGCTGCTAGAATATTCGCTAAGGAAAAACAGTTTGCTTTTGTGTGGGTTCGTGGCGGACGCATATTTTTACGTAAAAATGAACGATCACCCGCTATTTTGGTAAAAGATGTAGGAACTCTAAATAAAATGTAGTACATAGTTAATTAAATTTCGCTAGTTAGCACGAATTAAATTTAAAAAAATTATAAAATTCGATTTTAAATGTTTTTACCTAAACGCTCGAGGCTTAAGAACGAAAACAGAGCAATTTCATATGTCTGTGCTAAAAAACGATTATGATTTAATTTTTGTAACTGAAACCTGGCTAAATGAATCTGTGTTTGACGGTGAATTAATTGATAATAGGTATACACTTTTTAGACGCGACCGATCATCTACTATATCAGATCGTACTAAAAAAGACGGGGGAGGTGTTTTACTGGCGGCATCATCTTGCTTTGAATGTATACGACGTCAGGATTGGGAGTCTCAGTGTGAGGAACTGTGGGTCACTATCAGGAATATTTATGGACCTAACATAAATATATGTGTAGTATACGTGCCCCCTCCACTAAATCAAAATTATCTGGATTTACTGTTATCTAATATTACTAATAATATTTTCAATAAAGCTCAAAGGGGAGATATAAATTTAATAATAGGTGATTTCAATTTCAGTGGCATTTCTTGGAAATTTGATAGTACTCTTGGTAACTCAAATGTTACAAATTATAATACGTTGGAAAGATATTTTTTGGAATTTGTAGCTTTTAATGATCTTTCTCAACACAATCATATACAAAACAAAAATGAACGTGTTCTAGATTTAGTTTTGTCAAATAATTCTCATCACATTATCGTTGAAAATACAGAAACGAATTTAGTTCCAGTAGACGATCATCATCCGCCCTTACTCGTACGCATAAGATCACATGGTTTTAAGAACATGAAACATAAAAGAGAGCCTAGATTAAATTTTTACAAGAGTAAATACGATGAAATAAACAAGGCCTTCAGTGAAATAGATTGGGATCAGGTTTGGCAAAATGCAAATGACGTTAACAAAATGGTAGGTTTATTTTATGATGCCATATATAAAATAATTAATGAATATACTCCTTCAAGAAAACCCCAGAATGATAAGTATCCAGTATGGTATAGTAGTGCAGTAGTAAAAGCATTGAGGGAAAAGGCCAAAGTGCATTCAAATTTTAAGAAATACAATAATCCTCGAGATAAGATCGAATACGACTATTTACGGGTTAGATGTAACAAAATGATACACGACGAATATCAAAGGTTTAAAAATAATATAGCTTCTATTTTAAAAACTAATCCTAAGTATTTCTGGAAATTTATTAACAATCAAAAAAATCAAGAAATAAAAATTCCAAATAAAGTGTTCTTAAAAAATGATGAATCTAAAAACGGTCAAGATATTAGCAACCTTTTTAATAAATATTTTAAATCAGTTTATGATATGGATACGGAAAATAGTGTCATTTTTAATTCCAATAATTACCAAATTAAGCAAAACAATAACTTGGTACTATCTAGTATTAGAATTTGTGAAGATGAAGTAAAAAATTATATCTTAAGCCTAGATTGTCAAAAAAGTCCCGGACCAGATCTTATTCCGGTGATATTCTTAAAAAAGTGTGTTGAGTATTTAAAGATGCCATTGGCACGAATATTTAACATCTCATTGCAATCGGGCGTTTTCCCAGAGCTGTGGAAAACTGCACAAATAATTCCTATACATAAGACAGGAGACCATTATAACGTAGAGAATTACAGGCCGGTATCAAAGCTAAATTGTATGGCTAAGGTTCTTGATCATTTTGTACAAAAAACTGTTTATCGTCATGTGAACCAATCACTGATACCAATGCAACACGGATTCAGGTCAGGTAAATCAACTGCTACAAATTTAGTTCACTTTGTAACTGACATATCTAAAGCTTTGGATAGTGCCAAGGAGGTTCATACGATATATACCGATTTTAAAAAAGCATTTGAACTAGTAAATCACAGCTTACTTATCCAAAAATTATCATCCTTTGGCATACATGGCTCATTGTTGCGTTGGTGCGAATCTTATCTAAAGAATCGTTCACAAATGACCGTAATTAGAGGTTTTTCATCGGATGTATTTTTTGTTCCTTCAGGGGTTCCTCAGGGGTCACATCTTGGGCCACTGTTTTTCTTGATATTTATTAATGATTTAGATAAAGTTATTTCTTCAAAATTTCAAATGTATGCCGATGACTTAAAAATTTATAGGACCATTGATTCTTTTTTAGACACACAATTACTTCAAAAAGACATTAATGAATTAAAAAAATGGTGTGATGAAAATCTAATGAAATTAAATATTAACAAGTGCTTTTATATGAAGTTTTCGCGCAAAAAACAAAGCCCTCACAGTTCTTACTTTATTGATAAGAGTCCGTTACAAGAACTAAATAAAATCAGAGATTTGGGTATAACGATGGATAGCTCATTGACATTCAGAGACCAATACCACAGCATGCTCAAGAAAGCTTCTAAATTATCTGGATTCGTAATACGTCAGATGAAGATATTTAGAAGCCCTGAAGTGACAATAACGGTTTTTAACAGCGTTGTTCGCAGCATCTTAGAATATTGTAGTCCGGTGTGGAATCCTAGTTATCAAGTGCATATAAATAATCTCGAACGTATTCAAAAAAAGTTCTTATACCATCTAGCATACTCGGACAACAAATGTAGGAAGTTGTGCTCTTATAAGGAAAGATGCGACTATTACAGGGTGATGCCTCTAGTAACACGAAGAAAAACATTAGACATAATATTTTTGAAAAAATTAATTCAGGGTCAAACAGATTCTCACGAATTGCTCGCGCAGCTAGAATTCTGTGTTCCACGCCCCGGAAGCCGCTTGACAAATCGTAAGATTTTAGAGTCGGCTCCAATAAAGACCACCACTGGAAGACATGCTCCAATTCAAAGAATGATATGTTTCGCAAATAACACAAGAAGTGACTTTGATTTATTTTCTGATTCTTTAGCCTCAATCAGAGCAGCAATAAAATAATGCTAAAACTCAGTATTTTAGATTATTCAATTGTTCATCATAGTAAGAAGATCTTTTAAATAAATGTAAAATCCCCACATGATTATACTGTTTAATGCATGTTGGATTCACATCTAGTAGGTGATGATTAAGAAACGAACACTGTTTTGTATTAGAATTAAGTTTAAATTGTTACCAGTTTTGTGAATTATTAAATAAAAAAAAAAAAATAAAAAAAAAAAAAAAAAAAAAAAGGGCAAAAGTAGGCATTTTTAAGATTTTTTTCTTCACTAAGAGCGGCTACTACGGCGCCGGGCGCCGCAATTGGGTTGGCAAAATGTTTGCTTGCGGTGCTTGTTCTAGTACGCTGTTGTTCTTGTAATGCTGTGAAAAGTTTTTTTATAAAACTGTGATTTCTACTGTTTAATGAGCTGTATAATGAGTTTCCCAACGGCAATTTTCAATTTTTAAACTTCTTTTTATTGTTTCCTATGAAAATCTTTGAAAGTCGCGAAATTTTATGTCATTCCGAAAAAATTACGGTTACCGAAGCTTCTATTATCGGCGATAGAATGTATAATTTATAAGATCAGTTTATGGCTGTATATAAATTTTAATCTTATTGCGTACGGCACGAAAGCTAGTCTTGAAGTGAGTGTAATACCATATTTTTTGGACCGGATTTTTCTCTATAATTCATTTGAGATTATCTCGTTCAGGGGTTTTATTTTGCTTTTTGATGCAACCAAATATAAAGAATTTCTTTTAGCATAAATACATGTCATTAAAGGCATTGATTCTAGTACCATATTTTTTAGTATCATGCCAGAAATTTAGTTATAAAGATTATAAGTAAAAATTCTTAATAAATAGACTTTTTTCCCCTAAAAGTCATTCGTATTTGGCAAAATAACTTCAAGTTTCAACGCTATAAGGAAATGAAAAGGAAATCAAATTAAAGTAAAAAACAAACAATTTTTTTCTCCATTTAGTCTTCAATCTATAGTCAGTTTGCTTTAAGAGAATACTGACAAATTAATTCAACTCAAATATTAACCAATGGCAAGCTGACGTTTTTATATTATAATAATAATAATAATATTTCTAACAATCACACCACATTATCTAGCCCAAATTAAGTATCATAAAGAACATCTGTTATGGATACTAGATAACGGATGAATAAACTTAAGAAATATATACAAGCACACATAGATTTTTTTTTCATGTATAAATATTAGAAATAAACTTAAATAAACATACATACACATCCATGACTAGAAAGCCAATATAATAAATTATCTGCCTCTCCGTCGTATATTAAAGTTTTCTTATTATTATACTTACGGGTACTATTTATTATATTCAGCTGAACGGCAACTCTCTAGTAGTATGCTGATGTTACTTTATGCTATAATAGTAGTAGTCATGTTAAAAGTGTTTGTTTAGAAATGCTTATAATCTATATAATCCAGAAATCTTCGAAGTAATTATATTTACAAAGTTAAAGATAAATAACAACATGACCAAAACAAGAGGGCATTTCACCACCTTAACCAACTGGGTGCGTAATATTACACGATAGACTTGATAATATTAAATTGGGTCATGATCTCAAGTTTAAGGGTATTATTGCGTATAATAATTTTGTGTGACAGCAGCGGCATACGAATTTAAGGAATGCCTTTCAAACCAACTGGTTTGGGTTTATTGTTTTCCAGCTTAGTAGCATCACGGTAAAGAATAACACCTTATTCGAAAAGTTCACTAAAACAAGAGGGCATAGCTTAGTCTTAAAATAATTATCCTTTAAAAGAACGAATTCAATGAAAATAGAAGTTTCTTAATTAGGATATGCATTCCGGAGCACCAGATCTAGAAGCCAGTGCCTGTTCATGGCTAAAGATAGCTAACTTTTAATAGTAGTCCCCCTACTAAGAATTGAACCTGAGACCTCCGGCTAATTAGGCAGGATAACTACCACTGACACTACTCGGTCGTTTGTAGTATAAATATAAGTTTCACAATTGTAATATCGGTGAAAATTAATTTATACTATGACATTTTATGTGGTTTCCCCTATCATACTACGGCGTCATATATTCCATTATGAATTGTAATTTTCTGTGGAAGTTCTCAAAAATTAAATTAAATAATTAATTAACAGTTCAGAAACTGTTTTGCAACTGTTTGTTTAATATAAATTCTCTCAAAATATGCCAGGTTGCCGCATGATTCTTACACTAATAAGTCTAAAGCACGAGCTACCTGTCGTTTTCTCTAATTAATTATAAGGTTTTTATTTTGAATTGACACAGTAAGACACGTTATGTTATACTCGTATATAGCGTGGCAAACAATTTTTTTTATATTATAAAGCGAAATACTGGCAACAAATTTTGTTATGTATATGAATGTGACAAAGTCAATCATTAATGAGATATTTCAAGTTTAATATATTTTTTTAAATCATTATGAGTCCCCTTCAGGCTTAAACAAAAATGAAACTATTTATTTTATTGAGCATAAAAATAATGCTCAAGACAAAAAAAATTGTTTTTCAATCAATCCTTAACATTGTTATTTCTATACCTGACTCCATTGTCGAACCCATATCTTTGGTGCTATGCTTGCTATGTCGGTTTGTAATACCTCATTTTAAAGCTTAAGAAATTTAAATGTTTTTAAAATAATATGCTTACTAAAGTTACCGTGTTTTTTGGTGTTAAAATTAAGTGTTTATTTAATTTAAAATTAAGTCGATTTAGTAACTGGAATATAGCAAACTAAAATTCTTTAAATCACTTGTAAAAAAAACCGATAGTTTTATTTTGATTTAAGCCTAAAGAGGACTCATAATGATTTTTCAAAAAAAAATATTAAACTTGAAAAGGTTTAATAACGACAATAATAAAAACTTCGATAGTTTCTGGTGTCTTTCCTGAGCCGTAGAAAACTGCAATTGTACACCCCCTTCCAAAGAACGCGGACCCTAAAACGTTAAACGATCTCCGTCCCATTTGCTACCTTGTCTATCCAAGGTAATGGAGAAAGTTGTATATCTGCAGCTAATAGACTATTTAGAAATAACAAACATCCTTCCTAAAAAGCAGTCAAGTTTTCGTAAGGGTCGAAGCATAACCACTGCTCTCATAGATGTAACAAGTTACGCTCTGGAGGCTCAGCACTCGGAGTGCTGTGTGTGCCCAGCGTAAAGTATTCTGGTTTTAGTATAAATGATACCTAACTGAATTTGCACTATTTTATTTATTTGCTCTCCTATTTTCAGATTTATCTTTATCATATGTGTATCTTATCCGTGTACATTTGCCGTTCTTGTCGGTAAATGTTGACCCTAACGCGGTCAACTCTTTACCTGCGTACCCTTTTTAGGTTTCTAGGTAGCGGCTGTCGGCGAACTACGGTTAGTTTTAAATTATTTTTCAGCCCCCCTACCGCTAGTAGGGAGGTTAGCCACTAGGGTTGCTACGTTTGTTAGAAAATTTAGGCATATTTCATTTATTTATATCTTCCTACCAAGCCCTCTTATGGACTCGCAAAGCGTCGTAAACTTTGCGAAAGCGTTCGCCCAGGCGCTTGCCGCGTCGGGCATCTCAATCTCTGACGAGGTCTTCACGCAGGCCTTATTAGCGCTTGACGCGTCCCCGGCCTCTCAGGCGCCAATCCCGGCCCTTCAGGCCACCAACGCTCAGACTCTTCTGGTATTCGGCTCCTCCCCCGCGTCTGCCGTACCCTCCGAGATGAACTGTGTGTCGGACACATCCTATCGAGCGTCGCGCCGCAAGCGTATCGCTCCCGGGAGCAACTCGGAATCTGATTCGTCGTCAGACGCCGCCACCTTAACCGGCTCTCCTCAGCCCCCATTCCAGTTATTAACCAAATGCTCTAAGCGCGGTGTCTTCAACATCCGAGCTCACCCAGGTGTCTTCTACACCCACCCCCGCGCTGTTAATGTCACTACAAGTGACCGCGACCGCGTCGGTTCCGTCGAAGCCAGCAACGCGCTGCGCTCTCGCCCGGCTAAAGCCCAATTCCCTCCTCCCGTCTTCCTCAGCGTAAAAGCATGATAGACCGCGGTTTCTAACATGTGCAAAGAGCACAAAATAAATTACGTAAAAGCCTCCAACGCAGGCGATACAATCAAAATTCAGGTTGCGACCATCGACGAATTCCGGTCCTTCACTAGGCTCCTATCGGTCAAACAAATTGCGTATCATACCTACGCCCTCCCGGAGGAGCGTTAGATCCGCGCGGTACAACGTTATTTCCCCTTTGAACTCAGTCACGACGACATCCTCGAGGACCTTAAGTCCCAGGGTTTCCCGGCTGAAGCCGTGCACAAGATGCACTACAACGTTAGTCATCTTGTCCAACACTCCCAACTCGAGGGAGAATTTCAAAGAGGCTCGCACAATCTGTGGACTCTCGAACATCTCCGTCGAGCGTCCCAACCCTCGCGGGCACCCTGGGCAATGCCACCGTTGCCAGCTTTACGGCTACGCAGCGTCTAATTGCTCAGCCCCTCCCAGGTGCGTAAAGTGCCTAGATCCCCACATTATGAAGGAGTGCTATCGCACTTCCAACTCCACTTCCCCCCCTGCATGTGTGCTGTGTGGCCACTCCGGCCAGTAACTAACTACAGGGGTTGTCTGCGCGCTCCGCACTTCGCTGCTTAGAGGGTCACGCCTAAACAGGCATCTCCACTCACTCCCACCAACTTCCCGCTGCTGCACAACCGGGCTCCCCCGGAAGCAAAGCCCGTGCAGCCGACACCAACTCCGGCTCTCTCCTGGAGACAGTGTCCAACCGCTCCACCTTCCCGTTCTATCCCACTCCCTTGTCTTCACCTCAGTCGTCGTTGGCTGAAGACATGAAGACCGTGTTCGACGTTATTCAAAACGTCGACATTAGGAAAATCTCCGTACTCACACGCAAACTGCGAGCCGCCCGCTATCCTCAAGAGCGTGTATTTGCAATATCCAAGCATCACTAGCTGCTTAGTTCCTTGTAAATTACATATTTAGTGCAAATTATTTAAATAAATAGTAAATAAACCCTGCAAATCTCGCGTCCGGTCGTATCAAACCCAAGCGCTTACCCCTCGTTTCATTTAACATTCGTAGCCTTAGTACTAATCTTCCTGAGCTCAAACTGTTCCTTCAGAACAACGAGCCAGACATATTGCTTCTCCATCCAAGAGACGTGGCTCACTCCGAACCGCTCAAGGGGATTCGCTATTCCCAAGTACGCATTCACTCGTAACGATAGGCCAAACTCCGACGGTTTCGGCGGCACAGCTATCTACTACAAAAGAGGTTTCGACTGCATTCCTCTCCCTACCCCTCCTCTCCTCAACATGGAAGCCACTGTGTGTAGATTGGCTATGACTGGTCATCTGACCATCACCTTAGCTTCAATCTACATACC
The DNA here is from genome assembly GCA_923062675.1 of Marasmarcha lunaedactyla. Taxonomy (NCBI): domain Eukaryota; kingdom Metazoa; phylum Arthropoda; class Insecta; order Lepidoptera; family Pterophoridae; genus Marasmarcha; species Marasmarcha lunaedactyla. Next base: position 14,023,177 of record OV281359.1, read on the forward strand.
TAGTGGCACTAGACCTATCCGCAGCGACTTTGAGACCATTCTCGACCTCGGCCATTCGGTTATTATGTTTGGAGACTACAACTCCAAACGCTCCTATCGACCAACACCAGCGGCATCGCTCTCCTTGGCATCACTGAGTCTTTCGACTTAGATGTCATCTTTCCCGTCATTCCAACTCACTATCCCGACAACCCGAACCACTCTCCCGACATTCTCGACTTTGCGGCAGTAAAACATATCTACCTTGATCTCAGGTCTATCGAACCGCTCGATGACCTAGGCTCTGATCACCGCCCCGTCTCCCTTGTCCTAACCTAACGATAACGTCACCTCTTCTTAGACCTTTACCAACTGGAAAGGCTTTAAAAATACGTTAGTTTCAGCCTAAGAGGGCCCGAACTCTCCGCTCGCAATGTCGCTCGAATCTCTATATAGCCATCTCTAGATAGCTCTAGATAAAACAGTTTTCCTTATCACTTTTACATGCAAACTTACTACTTGCACCTTCTTACAGCTATTCTATTTTTATTTTCTTTGCTCTATTACTTACTATATGTTTCCTTTAATATCCCTACAATATTAAATAAAACATACTTTTACTTCACCTTTTATTCCTTTTATTTTCCAACTCCAAAATTTTGCGACAATACTCCAAGAAGATGTCCCTATGTTTGCTATACATTATTTCAGGCAAGTTCGTTACGTTTAGGTTATTTCCTCCTTTGCTTTCAAAATCTAATTTTTGCGCTGCGAAAATAAGACAATGTTTCTGAATATGTTCAATAGTTTCTGACTTGCCTGGTTCGCAGGCGCATGATGGGTCCTCCTTGCACCTGAAGCGGTTCAGGTACCCAGAGAAACTACCATGCCCTGTTAAAATTTGCGTAGTAAGATTGTTGCTACCCATTTTTCATACGATCTTGTACGCGTCTACTGCATTAGGATAAAACAGCTTCGTCGTGTTGGCAGTGTTTTCAGCCCTATACCTTTCGATCCATTCGTCAAGCGATCGCATTCGAATGCTTCGCTTGACGAATGAGGTGGGGGAAAGGTCATATTTATGTATTTTTTAAACTGTTTTCCTATTTTCCCTTCCCTGTCCTAGGACATTTCTCCTAAGCCAGACAAACTCGTATTCGCGGAGACCAGGCGCTGTCAAAGGCTCCCTCTATGTCAAATAATATGACTGTAATGAGCTTTTTCTCTTTGAGATATTATTATTTTTAATTTCCTCGGTGTAACTCTGGAGCATGAATCCGGTAACAGTAGTGTTTTATTCTGGTCATCAATAACTTTTCAAAAATGTTTCTAGGATGGAGAGTAATCCAATGGGTCGGTATGCTTTGGGGATCCCATCATCATCTCTCGCTGGCTTCCTTAACATCACCACGATCACCTCCTTCCATGCGACCGGAAAATGGTGGAGCTCTAAACCATTATTTAGAAGCGCTGAGAACAACTCTGGGTCACAGCCTATGGCATAGGCGCAGATGTCTTCAGTAAAGCCGTCTAATCCAGGAGCTTTGTTCGGTTTGAACGTTCTGAGGACATTTTTGAGCTCATGGAATGTGAATGGTAGCTTTTTAAGTTCTACTTCTTCTTCCCAAAGGTTTACCTCTTCAGCCCTTTTTCTTGTGGTTTTGTGAATTTCATCATCTGCCTCCTCTCCGTCTAATAGTTGTGCCGATTCTTTTGTATTGAGGGATTTTCCGTCCTTTTCCAATGGGACGTCTTCATGTCTTTTCTTTTTCCTATCAATTACTCTATACACCTCGTCCCAAATGCTATCATTGTCTTGTATGCTACAAAACTCCTTCCAGTTTTCGATTTGAGCTCGTTTTGCCTCCATTTCATACTTCATACTTTTTCTTTTTTTTCAGGTATTCTTCGACAACCTTTGTTCGGCGGATCGGTGCAGCGTGTTTTATCCTTCTTCTACAGGTGACGACCTCCTCCTTAAACTTCCTGAGTTCCTCGGACCACCACGGCAAAGTAAGTTTATTTTTATTTGTTTTGTGTGGAATGGTATGTGTACATGTTTTTGTGATTGTCTCTGTGTAGAGTGTTATGAGTGTTTCTAGTTGTGTTGTGTCTTTTGTGGTTCTGACTGTGTCTAGGTTTAGTGTTATATCATTTCATAAATTTGTTGCAAATGACCTGTACCATACTCACTAAAACCCTTTGGTTTTCACTTATTTCCAGTCACCCTGTACATAACAATTACAGATATTAAAAAACGAAAGTAAAATGACATCAATAACTTTTTAAAAATCAAACGACTGCCATACATTTGGTATGAGTTAAGAAGATTGTTTTTTTTAAAGGTTATTTTAGCTTAGTATTGATATTAAAGGAAACTGTTTATTGACCTCACAAAGTAATAAAATCTGTAAATTCTTTCTTTTAATTGAATTATATTTATTTCTAGTAAGTACAAAATTTTGTATTCAAAGCAGATGTTTGAAGTAACGTCCTTGTTGTGCGGTACAATGGCGAGCTCTATTTACAGTTTCTAAATGAACTTACCTTAACATTTGCGGATTAATTTAAGCAATTGCTTGACTTACACGATTCTGTAACTCTTTTGGATTGTGCATTCTCCCATAATACACGTTGTATTTGATAAATCTCCACAGAAAAGAATTACTTGTAGTACATCTTTAACATATTTCTCTACTATCTATTGGAATATGCCATCCTTCGTACAATAAATGAAACACTCACGATTATTAACGCAAAAAAACACAGGCCGCAAATTCTAATTCTAATTCTCCTTGAGCACCTTCAGTGTTATGAATTCACCTTCAGTGCTTTGAGCACCTTCAGTGCTATGATATATCCCAGCGAATGACCCCATAAGGGTCCCACTTGCGCGGCTTTTTCCTCCTATTTTCGTCGCTACAGATGAACGCTGTAAGGAAAATGATTGCCAGAGTGATTCAGACGGTTTTGGTAGGCTCGGAGTGAGTCCCACATAGCTCTGTATCGCGTGCGGCGGGGTATGCCTAAGAGCATTTTTTAAGATCCCCGTGCCTTCCCCGCGGAGGGGAAAAAAACTCTCTTTAAAAGATCGTACAATAGGTATTGTTATCTTATATTTTCGGATCTTTTATATTCTATAATCTATGACAATTATAAAATTAATTGTTATCTGTGTACGATTATTAAAAATGAAGCTAAATTAGACGACAGTTTTTTACAAAGTTAATAGTTATTTTTCTAATCTTATTTAATAAGATTAAAATAATGACCGACAGATAGTTTGATAATAAACAGATTTCACAAAATACCCATTTTTTTTTTCATATGAAAAACTGTTTTTATTGACGAGACCAAAGGTCATCAAACATCAAACATAGGAACACCAAAGGATAGGAACCTGAAAAAAAATTGCACCTCAATTTAAAACACAATACCGGCCACACCGGTTATTCGTTTGCGTAGATACATAGCTTACTAAATTCCATTAAGGTCCGGATTTGAAGCCGTAAACTGCCAAATGGTTTTAACAACTTAATTAAGTTAAGCATATGTGTAAGTCTGTCAATCCTCATTATGCAAGCGTGCCGGACAATAGATTGCCGAAAATTACCCCTATAGCTGGACACATTTAACTTGCCCAGAAAATCAAATACCTTAAATGTTAAATGCTAAAACCCAGATACAAAACTGTAAGTAATTGCGACCCTATAACATTTAGAGTTGTCGTGACCTGTGGAAATGAGGCTAATCTTGTGTAAAACCCGTGACGTGTGATTAACGGCGGAATATTATATTCAGAATTATTAGGGCCGGAGCTATGATGTATGAAACGGTTAGGAGATGTGTTATATCAAAAATTTTTGGTTGTGTAGCATTTTTAGAAAAGATTTGTCTTCCTAAAACGTAGTTTTGTGAGAAACATATTCATTAATAAGCACTCAAACATAAACATGTTTGATTTTTAAGGTAAATAAATAAATTGAGGAATAGTCTGTGAAATTACAGAAAGAGAAGCAATTAAAACTGAGGACTTTGGTCAAAGTAACAGCTTTTACCCAATCACCTCTTAAATGACTCAACCTTTATAACTGCAATCAAAAATGTTCATGGGCTACTTATGGTTCATACTACTTACCATCAGGTTGCTTGCTTATTCGTTGGTTGACGATGAAAATGATATAAATTTTTGTTTGCAGTGCTTGCCTTGTTTGCCTTTTTAACTCAAGAACATGAAAACTTAGTATGCATTATTAATAGCTAAGTAAACTTTCTAAATGTAAAAAATAAAAATTATTTGAAAGTTATGTCATAAAATTAGGAAAATGATTTATCTCTTCTGAAAACTTATGATTTGAAAATATTATATGTCGTATCCAAGATTTTTTTCAAATTCATTTACCAATCAAGTAAGTTCTATGGGTAGATTTGAGTTTTCTTTCAACATAGTTCTAATTATATTATAGGGCTAAATTACGGTTTTTTTTGGTACAATAACATTGGAAATAAATCGGAGATTCAACATAAAAGAAGTGTTGAGTCTTTAAAATCAATTTCTATTGATTTGGTTGAAAAATGTGTACCGCTCTTTACATTCGAGTGTGGACCGAAACTATTAATGTCCATAATGTACTCGAATAGTGATCAAAAACAAAAACAATTTATTTATTATCATAATTTGAAAGAAGTTTATAACACCCATAGCCAGTGGAATGATCACGCAGCTTTCCATTTTCCATTGATATTTGTATTCCGCTAACTGTACAGCACCGCTCATTTTCGAAATAAGTTGGTTTAGTTGATTTTTTTCCCTAAAATAATGATACAATTGTCAACAATACCAGGCATCTTGTCAAAGCAATAGTTTATATATGATATTACACGTACACGATTAATTTAAAGCCACTTTACAAATAAAGACAGTATAGGTCTTTGCTATGGTCTATTGCTACCACCTTACCATTTTCAATATAATTTACGATAATATTTTCTAAAGCATTTTAAAAATACTGTAAATAAAATACTATTTCATCAAAATAAAATTATAACAAAAGCATTTTTGCTTTAATTCTCCTAATCATCCAATTTATTTACACAGAAGTTATCGTTTTTTTTGTTCCCCTCCGCGGGGAGTGCAGGAGGAAGTAAACAATGCTCTTACGCATACACCGAGGGCGTTTACGGCCTTTAGGAGTCTGGTCAAAATCTGCGGGACACTGTGACTTTTAGTGTAAAGGGTGGTGTCGTCGGCAAAGAGGGCGAGTTCAACGCCTTTTTGGGGGACCGGACTTTCGGAGAGGGTATGACTCTCTCGAGAAGCTTAGCCTGGGCCTTGAGGAGGATATTCCCGGGATATTCAGAGGATTACCCGGCTTGGGAATGCCTATGACTGTCGCTTCTTTCCAAGCTTTTGGAAAGTAGCTATGGTCGAAGCAGGCTTTGAAGATGATAGCTAACAAGGTAAGCACCTGTTGAGGCAGGTGTTTAAGTGCGTGGTTAGAAATACCATCCGCACCCAGAGCCTTTTTGGACTTTTGACTTCTAATGAGAAGCGAGATTTCATCATTAGAGACTGTGACGGGGTCTACGGTGATGGAGAGAGTCTCTGTGGAGGACTTCGTCCTCCACCGCCTGGATGTGAGAGGAATTTGCGGGTTGCGTGCTGGGCGAGCATTGAGAGGCAACGTTGTCAGCGAAGCATTCGGCTTTCTCTTCGTCTTCGAAAGCGGTAGTGCCGTCGGGACGAGTGAGAGGAGGAGTGTGGGTGGCGGTGTCTACGTGTAAGGCTCGGGCCATATAATACGCTATATGGGACGGTGAGATATTCTCCATGAGATCATTCATCTGAGCATCTCGGAGGTCCGCGAGGCAAGACCTAACTTAACGCTGTAGCTGTTTCGCAGCTAATCTACGAGCAGGCATGGGATAGTAAACCTTTTCTTTTTCACTTATGACTGAGTTGATAGTATCAGTGAGGGAATCAACTAAAATAATAATAATAAAAATAAACCCCCAGAAAAACACACCAACTGTATGGCCCAAAAGTAAACAGAGCTTGTGTTATGTAAGACCATATGGCGAGCTGGGGGAACCCAAAGTAAACATACTTATATAGATACAAACAACCATGACCCAAAAACAAACATCTGTGTTCATTACACAAATTAATGCCCCAGTCAGTAGTCGAACCTGGGACCTTCGGCGTATGAGACAAGGGTTCTTACCACTACACCAATCGGTCGTCACTAACGAGTCTATTTTGTTTTGGCTATCTAGATAGTAGGGCGAGATCGCGAGCAGGGAGTTCTGGGCCTCTACGGCCGAAAATAACGTATTTTTAAAACCGTTGCAGTTGGTAAAGGTCTTAGGAGAGGTAACGTAGTCGTTAGGAGGTCCTAGTACGAGGGATCGTGATCAGAGCCTAGGTCATCGAGCGGTTAGATAGACCTGAGATCGAAGTTGATCCTCTTGACTATCGCAAAATCGAGTATGTCAGAAGAGTAGTTCAGGTTGTCGGGATAATGAGTGGGAGTGACAATCATGTGAATACATTTTTTCAATGGCTGATTCTGAAGCTGCCTGAAACTGATGAAGACTGAAACTGATGCATCCTGCAACTGATGTAGCCTGCAACTGATGGAGCCTGCAACTGATGGGGCCTGCAACTGATGGAGCCTGCAACTGATGGAGCCTGCAACTGATGGAGCCTGCAACTGATGGAGCCTGCACCTGATGAAGCCTACCACCGATGTTGCCTACTCCCAATACTGTCTGTAGATGACCCTGTCTGCGCCAGTACGCAAGCCTGTGCCTGAGCGTTTCGTCGCTGAAACTTTCGCGGTGACCTGTTTAAGTTCCTCAAGTGAGTGTGCGCTTATTTAGGAAAAGTGAATCCTCGTATTTATAATTTATTATATTTATAATAGCGTATTTGGAGTAAGCCACGTCTCTTGAAGTGCAGTAAGTCTGGCTCATAGTTCTAAAGGAACAGTTTGAGTTCAGAAATTTCAGTACTAAGGCTACGAGCGTGAAATGAAATTAGGGATAAGCCCTTGGGTTTGATACGACCGGAGGCGGTATTTAAAGGTCTAGACATTATATTTACTATTTACTATTTAAAGAATTAATACTAATTATAGAATTTATTTAGAACTGTCAAGCAAGTGATGCTCGATTAACGCTAAGAGATGCTCTTGAAAAGAGCGGGAGGCTCAGAGTTTGCGTGCGAGTACGGCGATTTCCCTAATGTCGACCTTTTGGTTGACGTCGAACACCGTCCTCATGTTCTCAGCCAACGACGATTGAGGTCAAGACGACTGAGTGGGGTGCGGGCCTACGGGAGCTACGGGAGCTGGGATGGTACGGTACGGTAAGGTGTGGCAAGCGGACGCTGGATCGTTAGCTGTGGAGGCGTTAGCTGGAGTCGGCTTCGGCTGCGCGGGGTTTGCTTGCAGGGGAGCCCGGTTGCGCAGCGGTGGGAAGTTGGTTGGAGTGAGCGGCGACGCCGTCTTAAATTCAGCACTTTTGGCGGACGACTGAGAAGCTCGGCGACAACCGATTGCTGTGTGGCCGGACTGGAGATTCGGGAGTGCGAGTGCACTTCTTCGTGATGTGAGGATCCAGGCACTGAATGCACCTGGGAGGAGCTGAGCAATGAGCCGCTGCGTAGCCGTAAAGCTGGCAACTGTGACATTGCCCCGGGTGACCTCAACGATGAGGAGCCACGACAGAGATGTTCGAGAGGCCGCAGATTGTGCGAGCCTCTCTGAATATCCACCTCGATTTGGGAGAATCGGATAGGATGACGAGGGTGAGAGGGAAACATTTGCTCTGGTTCGAGTGCATTTTATGCGCAGCTTTAGCCGGGAAGCTTCAGCTGGGACTTAATGTCGTTGTTCGCTATCTTGAACGGCACACCCCTTAAGACGGCGCAGACCTTACGCTCGTCCGAGAGGGTGTAAGTGTGATACGCGATTTTCCTACCTGCTATGAGCCTAGTAAGAGACCGGAAGTCGTCGACTGTCGCGACTTGTACTTTAAACGATTCGCCTGCGTTTTGAGCGTTTACTTTATTAATTTTGTGCTGTTTGCATAAATTAGAAGCCGCGGTCCAGCGCGCTTTTTCGCGGAGAAAGACAGAGGGAGGGAGCTGAGCCTTGGCCGGGATGGGAGCGCAGCGCGTTATTGCCTTGGACAAAACCGACGGGGTAGCAGTCACTTGGAGTGACATTAACAGCACGGTTGTAGAAGACACAGGGATGGGATCGGGTGTTGAAGACACCGGGGCTTGCTTTGTGCGCTTATTAAAGCGTTTGAATACAAAGGTACGCGGGCTCAGGAAATGAAATGATTTACCATGATTTCTGCCACCAGTTTGAAAAAAAACCTTCGTGAAGAAGAACTGGCAAGAAACTTCACGGGTATATTTTTTTCAAAATAAATTTACAGAGTCTCTTTATGTCTATACAAAATTATTCTTATCTGCATCTGTTAGCTCGGCAAGTCTCCCTCCCCCCAAGTATCCAAACGATGAACACCCTCAAACGGCACACGTTCACGAGTTAACGCGGGATCCAGCCATCGCCCTCCTCAACCATATTTTTTTTTTCTCTTATACCTCCGGCATAGCCGCAGTCTATATTATTCTTATCCTTTCATACCAGTTCTCGCAATTATTCCTCTCGTACTTCTCAACCATATTAGAGGGATGTGAGTGACCCGTCACCCAACGGGAGAGCCGGTTAAGGTCATGGCGTTGGAGGCCTGAGGGGCCAGGGTTGAGGCCTGAGTGGCCTGGGACGCATTAAGTGCTAGTAAGGCTGGCTTAAAGACCTCGTCAGAGATTGGGATGCCCGACGCAGCGAGCGCCTGGGCGAAGGTCTTCGCAAAGCTATACCAAACTCTGCGAAGGATCCATGATGGGCAAGGAAATGCTTACAGTCCTAACGAACCTAGCAATGAAACCTCCCTACTAGCGGTAAAGGGCTGGGGAAGACGCGAAGTGTTGCTCCTATTGTACAAACACTGTACCATCACCCTGGGAATTTAGGCCGACGTGAATCAGTTGCGAAGTTGGGTTGCACTAACTAACTCTTACGCAGCTAGCGCCAAGCGTCAAGTACGTAGCCAGAAAAATCAGCCTGAGCGTTGTGCATGAACGTCGAATAAACGACGTAAGTAAACTCAACTCAGTGGTGCTGCTCTCACCTAGGTGAGGTATTTATTCGAGGGGTGCAACAATCAACAGCGCTCGATTCGCACAGGGGCAAAAGGAGGCCGGATTGACTACGTTACGACCGGTCGAAACCGGCCGCAGAGCGAGTCTCTAACTAACGAAACAAGCGCCTAGCGTCAAGAACGTAGCCAAAAAATTTGCAAGAGCGAACGTTTTTCGTGAGACGCATGTAAAGGCTTCACTCAAGTCGTCGGGAACAAAATGAAGTATTTATTTGAGGGGTCAGCGTTTGAGTATTGCTACGAGTTGTCGCTGTAAAACGACAATCTTGACTTAGTGGCTGAGAGCGACTGCAAACACGTCAGTCAGGGTCAGTAGAAGTTATCGACGTGACCACACCTTTTAAAAACACAATTTTCGGTATAAAATACACGATTTCTATGGTTTAGATTGCACTCTCTTCCACTCCACTCTTCAAATATAGCGTTCCAATTATTACGACCAACGTTACCTTTAAGTCCCCACTGAGCTAGGTGATTTACCTATTTATCAACACACGGTAATAAGGCAATTACAATGGTCAATATCAATTGAAACACAGTTTTGAATTGTTTAACTTGAATCGTTATAAATAATGAAGTAAATTAATAGATAAATAAATAAATATTTCTAACAATTTTTTTTTAAATATATAAATATTAGAAATAAACTTAAATAAACGTATATACACATCCATGACTAGAAAGCAAATATAATAATATATCTGCCCCTACCAGGATTCGAACCCGGGACCTCTGACATGGAAGGCAAGGCTACTTCCTCCACACCTCCACACCAAACAGGACGAAATGTTATATTTAATGATCACTGGAAAAAATATAATGACATAAATACTTATTGTATAGTATATATTTAGTACATAATAGGCAAAAAAATTAATTGAATCTTATAACCTTTTTCAAGATGCTTTGATATGATTTTATTTTATTTTTTCAAGAAACTAACTGTCCTTATCTTTTTCTTTCCAGCCGTAAGCCGTCCATTGCAGAACACAGAGTCTACCAAGGATCTACACACGGCCCTGGCAAGGATCTTGTGCGGCCTGCATCCACTGCTTTCCAGCAACTTTGGCCAGGTCGTCGGTCTGTCTTATCTCACTCACACTGAATTCCAGCTCGTAGTCACTACTCGAAAACTTTAATGCCCAAAAGTTAATTTTTAATTTGTTCTTCAGTCTCGAAACCTTTAGGACTATGTCAGGGTGACTGTGGTTTTTGGCAAACAGTCGTTATAATGTCCTAAAAATTAAAATATATGAGTTGTACAGAAACCAGATTCACCATCCATTGCATTAAATTTGGATGTGACTTTGCTCATAAGAAAGTCAAAATAAAGAAAAAAAACACTCATTAGTTCCCTTACTTCTAAATTTTATTACATTTCTCTCACTAAATTAATAAGCAGCTATCCAATTGGATAACTCATAGAATTTAATTGCTTACAAAGATCACGCTCCACCCACGCCGGCTCCAGAATATCATTGGATACGAAATGAAAATGCCAAGTTGTACTAGATTTCCACCTTTACGCTGATGATTTGCAGATTTACCGCCATTTTGCTGTCCCAGATTGTTCAGCAACTATTGCTGCTATAAATAAAGATCTTAGTTGCATCAGTAACTGGGCTAAGTCATACGGCTTGTGTGTAAATCCGAGCAAATCAAAAGCCATGATTATTGGCAGTCGGCATATGCGTGGCTGCATCGATTTGACCAACTTGCCCTCTGTTGTCCTTGATAGTACTCCTATTGAGTTCACTGACACGGCTAAAAACTTAGGGGTTACATTTGATTCTTGTCTCACTTGGAATGCAAATGTCAGTGAAATCAGTAGAAAAGTATATTATTCTTATCACAAGCTCAAGTGCCTTCGCAGTTTTCTGCCGTTTCAGACCAAGATTTCTCTTGCTCAAACCCTCATCCAATCAATTATCGAATACGCAGACGTCTGTTACTTGGATATTACTGAGGATCTCCTAAATAAACTAGAACGATTAGAGAATCTGTGTATTCGATTTATCTTTGGTCTCAAGAAATTTGTCTCTTGAAAATCATGTCTCTGAATACCATAGAAGACTCCGATGGCTTCCCATAAGACATCGTAGAAACGCCCGCATCCTAAATGTACTCTTTAACGTCCTGTATAACCCATGCTCTCCACGTTACCTGAGTGACCGTTTTTCCTTTGCGCACAATGAAGATGAGCATTGCAGAGTGAATAAGCGAACTTTATTAAATTTAAAATTACATAAAACAGACTTTTTTTCCTACTCTTTCACAATACATGCGGTAAGGTTGTGGAACTCATTACCCTACGAAATTCGGGAATCCAAAACTCTATCCTCATTCAAGAAACGAGTAAGAGAACATTACTTGTCGAATATTTAAGTTTCTGTCACTATTTCACTAGTTTATTTACAAGTTATCGATTTATATTTATGTAGGTATGTATATATTTATGTGTGTATGTATGTATGTTTATTGTATTTTATATGGATTTATTTCCTATGTGTATGTATTTATTGTTTTTGTTTTACATGTGTATTTTTATTTAGTACTACTAGTACACTAAATTTGCTCTTTTTACACCCTCTCCAGTCTCAGGTCTGCTGGAAGAGATTTCTGTTAGAAATAAGCTGTACCTTTGTACAATATCTATAAGTTTTATTATGTATTTTATATTGTAGTTACAAAAACGATAAAATAAATAAATAAAATAGATTAACCTTTAAAGTTATCTAACTGGATTTATCTACTTTGAGGGCTTGATAATAACAGGAAAATATTAGCTTTAGAATAAATATTTTATACCCACAACAAATGAAGTGTTAATAATAAATATTTTCATTTTTCACATCTTTTCTAATTTTATATATTTCAATATACCTACCATACGTCATAGAGCGTCGGTCATGCAGTGGTAACGGATTTAGTTTTGGAATCAAACACAAGTTTAGCCCATCGCTCTCGGAAAAAAAATATTGTAAAACTTACATACCTGAGTGATGTGGAAAATGTGTCCCCTTAAGGGCCGAAATAGCTTATAAAGAAAATATTCCGTTACTTCTTTTCGCTCTGTACTATATTTCTACTCTTTTACGTTGATAAGTAAATAAATTACTGCAGAACATATACCCTTACACCAGAATCTGAGGTTTTTATTAAAATATATACGGTTTGAACATCGAATTAAACGCAAGCACGTTTCACATTTTAAAAAATGTCCCGCCATATCCGAACTGCATTTCACGCTTTTACGATTTCTTGACGAAATCGCGCTGTCAGATGTGACTTGAATCCTTTGAGTACAATGTGTTCGTGCAGTTTTATAACCTATTTGTTGATAAATGCTAAGAAACCATTTTATTCGGTTTTTCGCTTATTAGAAAACAAATAATTTAGTAAAGTCCCCAAAATATGGACACTAATTGTACGGCCATAATGACTTGTTGATTATTCGTTAGGAAGGCCACATTTAATAAGAGATGAAATGAAATGAAATGAAATATTTATTTCTTAACATTGACAATTATTTGTTCTTATTGTTGTCAAATAAAACATGATTCTACCACCAGTTCGAAAAAACCTTCGTGAAGAAGAACTGGCAAGAAACTTCACGGGTATATTTTTTTCAAAATAAATTTACAGAGTCCCTTTATATCTATACAAAATTATTCTTTTCTGCATCTGTTAGCTCGGTAAGTCTCCCTCCCCCCAAGTATCCAAACGACGAACACCCTCAAACGGCACCCGTTCACGAGTTAACGCGGGATAAAGATATAAGACCACATTATGTTATTAAAAATTTTAAAGTTATTTGCTTATGTTGTTATAAAACTAATTTTAATACAAACATTTAATTCTTGTGAGCCACGCTCATCTTACACCAAAACCAAATTAATTATTATATCAGGACATTAGAAAATCAGGACATTTTTTGGTAAAAAACGTAAGCTCGTTAACTCTAAGCTAAGGTAGTACGTTAAAAATGCAGGCAAAGGAAAAAGTATTAAGAGCTTTTAAATGGTTGAATATTCACCTATGCTTGGTAACTGAAGGAGCAAGCACCTAATGGTGAGGAGTTGAAAGAAATCGTTATGAAAAAGCATATTCATGCTTCATCAAATGCACTTTATTCAATTACAGATAAACTACATGAATCTTAACATTACATTAGTTCATACATATTAGTCATTAGTAAACAAACATATAATGGCGAGGTAGACAATTTGTCCTTATAGGTTTGCTTACAAAAAGGGCTCAACAAAGGGGTGATGTTCGTTTTGATGATCCCAAGAAACACATTAAGGTTCCTAATGTTGGAACGCCAGCTTATATAGTAGCCTGTCGTTTGGAGCTTATTATTATTATGGTACAAGCGTAAGAGGTTTGCTGTTAGAGGTAACTTTTAATAGATGTTTTTCGTATTTTCAAGTTGGCGTGAGGTATATGAGTTCCGTTGTGTGTTGTACAATGCGCTGTGACTATGTGTATGACCGGTTTGGCAAAAATCTGAATAGCAATGTTTATATATATCAAAGCGCATAATCAACATATGTAGTTATGTAATGGTTGATTTGCGCAAGGAGTTTTATTATTTCAATATTAAAGTCATAACAGCGACTTACTAACAGGTGAGTAGTTTAAAGTTTAGAATATCCAAAGGGCGGGAACACGTTTTACAAACATCGACTTATTTATTTTATTTGTATATATTTAAAATTAATGAAATACCTACATGTAACCGAACTTGGTAATAAAAATATCTGAAAATAAAGATTTGCTAGGTTCCAAACGCCACTTTTTCATGCATATACAGACGGAACATGCCGCTTCATCCTCTGACTTAAATAATATCCACACAAACATGTGTTGTGTGGATATTATTACACATTACACAGTGTGGATACACATTACATGCCCTATTCGGTAAACTTCACCAAGGTCACGTGACAAGTTAACGACGACTGTGTGGTGGAAGTGGCTGACATATTCACTGTTCCCAGCTCTGACACCGAAATAAAATATGTGAATTTATATTCCATTATTGCTCAAGTCTTTTAAATTGCTGGAACATTTAAGCAGCTATAACGCAGAAATAAGCTTAACAGTCGATGCTAGTTTTATATTGAAATCTACTGACTGTTTACATTTTATTTGGTTACATATAAGGATACAACATTGTTAGTATTTATAATGCCGATTTCTTGGTGTCAGCGCTTAAAAGGAACAGGTTCAAAACTTAAATTTGATTGCGTATTTCTATTTAAACCAAGTATTTCAAATGAAATAAAAAGAGACAGAAGACCAGTTGTAGAAAAAGACAGTGAGCCTAGATAGAGAGTTGATATGTAACAAAGTAATTATGACTATTGTAGGTTTAATTTATCAGGCTTAAGTTAGTTCAATTACTCACGTACTCAAATGCACACTCTCAAAGAAACACACAATTTTTAAATTCTTAATTTTTAAAGCCATTAAAGCAGAAAATAACTTAAAGTCTAAACGTTTGTGAAGTCACAAACACTAAACATCAGTGAATGCGTCCTAAAAACTATGTAATACAGAAACATGTATTTTGTTCCCTTTTAGATACTTATTTTTATTAGTAACTCATATATTTAAGTAAAACTACACTTTATACTTCACTTTTGCTGCCAATACTTAAAGTTACTTCGAAACGAAAATTCCTCGTTACTTTTTACAGTTACTGATTTTGGCACAACCGATAAACATGAACGTAAAAAACAATGAGATCACGTGTATCCGGAACATCTGTTTTGGGAGTACTTTATGATTTTGACAAATATTCTTTATTCCTCCTTGTTCTGTTCATGTTTTGATTGGTATGTACTAAATCTAAAAGGTAAGTCATAGAACACTAGCAAATAGTTAAATGTAATTACTTGTGTAAAAAGGATTTTAAAAAAACCCTATTTATAAAGAAAAAGGACTAGAAACAAGCAGGGTTTAACTCTAAACATGTCTAAGGCAAAGCTGTTATATTGCATTTTCCAAGTTGTAGCCTATTCCCCCAAAAATATTCAGTTAAAAATTTTCATATTCCTAAAAAAATTTGCAAAGACATAAGCCCTTTTCAAAGTTTCTCCTCATATCAATTTTCTAGATTATATTTTGTATTTTTGCGTCAGCAAGTATAACGTACCTTAAACGTGCAATTATTAATATGTATACATACGTTACGAACTTTCACGTTGAAAGTATTGAACGGATGATATTCTAACTCTTATTAACTTCTGCACTGTTACTTAATATTTCTAAGTTAAAATAAAAGAATAAATGTAGGCCTCAGCTAAAAACAGTATAAGTGTAAAAATTTTTTTTGAAGCGCTCGTGCTCGCGCTTGATGCGAATACAACGAAAGCGTGTAAATAGTTCATGTGTCTAGTTTATTATACTCTTTGCTGTTCCTGTAAGCCTTTGAGAACAAGATTGCTCTGTTCTACTGCACGCAATAAATTCCGTCAAAGAAAGAATTGTTAATAACTTAGAAGTAACTAGCTGGTTTTAGTTTTCTATATAGGTGCAGTGTAATTAGATCTAGGGAATCAAAAGTGTTGAGTAAAAAATTGAGTATTCTAAGTATGAAATACTTTGCTAATAATTTCAAGGTATTTCAGCAAGGCCCTTGTGTGAAAATTAAGCTTAATCATTAAACATAAGAAAATTATTGTCAACCAAAATGTTGTAAACGATTTTCAGATAAAATATTAAGTGGCTATAAAGCGGACCTATTTATTCTGTTTTAGAAACTTTGAAGCAACGAATCTCGTTTAAAGGATTTTTTTCTAAATTGTTTATTAAAAAAATATTCTGTTATTTAAAATTAATATGCTTGTAATTTATTGGTAGCAATTTTTTCTTAAGCTTTAATTGTCAAGACTTTTAAAGCACTTTGTGAGCATGAAACCCATATTGCTATTTAAAAATCGATTCGATACAAATGAAATGTTAATAATCTTCTAATAAAGTTAATATTAAATGATCTTACCTTTATGTTTCTGAATATTCACTATTTATATCTTTGGCATACATCAGAGCCTCAACGGTTATAGAGAATAGTTAAATTCGTTTTAGTTGTTAAAGTAGAGGGCTTATTATCTTTTTAGACCGCATGTAGCCTCTTTAATAGAGAGTTAAATGGAACGCACCTGATTCACAATGTAAATATGTTGAAAAGTACGGTTTCATATCAGATTCTACGAATTGCAATTTTTTTGATAGTTTCTATGTTACTGTTAGTATTTTAAAGATAAGTGCGTTGGCAACGGTTTGCAAGTATTCGGTTCAACGAGTGTTTTAAAAGACAATCAAAAATGTAGTTATCCTAATCCTAATACGAAACAAAACTTTTGCACCAGCGTTCCTGTGGCAAGGCGGCGGATAAGCAGATTATTTTTCGATTCAGATAATTAGAACCAAACTATATTAATTTCTATAATGTTTTTATTTATTTTTTCTTTCAATTGTGTAATTACCTATTTTTTTTAAGATGAATTGTAAACTTGTCTAGCTTTTTTGTATACGCTACCTAGTTTTTCTAACATATTTACAAACGTGAGAACCTGTAATTGGCTCTCCATGGTTAATCAATTGTACATTCCTGTGTAACAAAGCTGTTGGTTTTCCAAATAATACATAAATAAATAAATAAAATAGTTCTGAAGAAGCAAGCAAACAAAACAGTTGTGAATGATTAGTTATTCTTGTACCGTCAAAAAATTAAATACATGTGTATGGAAACTTTATAAATTAGTAAAAGATGTATATTTTTTGTAACTTATATTTTATTATTGATATGAAACAACTTATTCTGCAGGATGTGTAAGTTTTCTATTCATGACTATTTTAAATCTATACCATTATCACCAGGGATTTTTAGAGAAATGTCGAAAACCACATAATAGTTGTTAGAACCTAACAAATTATCTCTGTCCGGGCAGGTTCTGGACCCTAATTTTATTGCAACTCATAAACTTGAACACGTTCATAGTTATATCAGCATGAAACATCTGTCTGAATATCATAATTGTTTTTCATAGGAGGTACTTGCTAAAGACCCTTTTACTCCCTTTGTAAGGAACATAATCATATAATTAATTATTGCTTTGCTGTAGTCTGTAACCATTTTAAGAAAAGGTTTGGTATGAAATATTTTGATAATCGAAAGATCTGCCTCTGTTATAAACACAGAAGGAATACACTGTACTTGTAAAGAAACTTAAATATATATTGAGCTACAATATAAAACCTACTCCTAAATGTTTTGTCCAAAAAATGCGTTATAATACATAATTGTTTTAATAATGGGTTTTGTGTTTAAGAAATATACATTTAAAAATTAGCTTAGTACGTTTATACGTAAAACTTCAATATTTAAAGTAAATTTTCTAAAAGGACGTGACCTGCGGTCCAATGAAAAAACTTTAGACTTCAAAGACTACAACTAGGCAAGGAAATATAAATGTTATAAAAATCAAATAAAATGAACTAAGTGCTTTAAAAGTATGTATGTAGGTATGAAGTTGACTAAAAAGTCTTATATCATGTCTGGGCTTCTGGGGTGTGAGAATTTTAATTACTCTATATGCCATAAACTAGCTTTTTATGAGCAATGAAATAATTAGCTCTGAATAAAAGTGATAATTTCATCCTTTAATAAGAATACATTTCAAAAGGCAGCCAGTCTCAAAACTTTCAACAAAGATGTTCACTAAAATAACAAAGCATTCTTCCGCTAAAATAAAATCCAAGACCAAATCATATTAAAAAGAAATGCAATTAGGGAAACCACATCACTATAAAACAGATTGTAAGTATTTTACGAGTTTAAGTTTTTGTCTAACCATCTTGAGATATGAGCGGGACTTTATGACTTACTTCACCAAATTAGTCCTACGACGACTTGAATAAGTTTGACAGTAAACTGAACATCTTTATTTCAGACTTGGTAAAACAAGTTCTAGAGGAATGGTTTGCAGTTTCGGGGTTGTGACAGACTAGTACAACTTTATTGTGCTTTTTCTGTTAGCAATTTTTGAACTCTAAATTATATAAAAATTATATAATAATAAAATGTATTTATTTCACACGCAGTAAAAACTTAACAACTATGTAGTAAACATAAAGATTTAAAAGGTGTTAAAGACTTATTGTCACTTGTATCTAAACTAGGCTGAGCCTGTGTCTTAGATACAAGTCCCTACCCGTGGTTACCATTACATTTATTTTCATGCGTTACTTACTACTTAAAGATAACAATTACAATTAAAAATTTAAAAAAATTACATTGATCTCATACAAGTTTTAGTAATATTTACCAAACTATTTTATTATGGTAAACAAATCCTCAGTTTGTACATAATCTAAAGTTTTAAGCCAAGAATTTAAGAGTTTTTTACATGCATTGGTATTTGAGCTGTACAAATTTAATATCTTATTATATAAGAATGGGGCGAGAAACATTTGAAATTTATTAATAAAAGTGTTTTAAAGTTAGTGGTAGGGCAAACTTTGTTCCTTCTTCGAAATTCTAAAAGTTTGGGATCAAAAATATTTTTTTGTGTGCTGAAGCATGACAATATCCCGGACGAATAGTTGTCTCACAGTCATATTTTCGCAATCAGAGTACAGTTGTTTCGTTGGATACCTGAGGGGTTTAAGGAGCATATGTAAATATAATAATAGGTTTACGGATTCTTATGTATCCTTTATTTATCCTTGTCTGAACACAGGTTTGTTTGTCACGCTTTAACGCAAATTGTCGTCATGAAATTTTATACACAATGAGTTTGTATTTTTTTGTATTTTATACTCTTTGCATAGCCGGTAAACGATCACGTGACCCACCTGATGGTAAGTGGCATCCCATCATAGACATCTTTTATCAAGTGTTTTTTTATGAATAGTGATACTGATGATTATATCGACTAATGATGCGATGACGACCGTAGGCTTCAGTTGGAATTGCCTTTGTTCCAGTAGTTGCACAGGCTGGTCCTTCCCTTTGACTGGAACATAACCACGTTAACCTGATTATTAATGGCGGTCATAATAGGAAGAACTGTAGTACCGCCCAGACGAGGACTTAACATAAGTTACTCTATTACCACTTCTTATAATATTATTCGTTACACATTTTGAAATGACAAATTACATCCAAGCATCCAGTTATATGAAAGTTGATAATCATGATATGATTGAATTTGCTAAGTCAAGTTAATTCAGTATGCAAACCCGACTGAGCTCTGTCGCGATTATCTCGATTAAATACTTGTTCATGTAACAGATTTTTTATTCTCTAGAATAAGCCCAAGCGTAATACATTAAATGCTGCATAAAAACAATTAATGACCTTATTTGCCTACGATACTGTTGATACTGAATACAACAAAAAATATCTGCGGGATTATGCAGTATTCGCTCCCCTTTTTCTTTCATCCTACGGCAGTTCTACTGCATATCTTTTTAGGTATCACGATCGAATCTAATTAAAAAAATATAAATTCATCTTCCCACAAAACGTGTAGAAACAAGCGTGTGTTAATGCTAATTAAAATTTAAAATTGCTAGTTAATGCTAAGTTAAATATTTCCGGATACCAGGCGCAACAAATAAATTAACAGTACGTTTTCCTATAGTGAGGATGTTTTTGGATAGTTTAATAATTTTTGTTAATGAATGAGTTTAAAAACAACATGTAAATCAAAATTTATTTTGATAATAGCCCAACAACTCTTAAAATTATGCGCAGGGCAGTAATTGGCCCACAGGATGGTAGCGCATAATTAAATATGTGTGACTTGAGTCACAATGCCTAGACCTACGAATTCTCTGATCAATTTTCAGATTCGACAGTAATTGGTTTTGAAACCCTTTTAAGATACAGACATTTGAAAGCTTGTGGATAAAGATTATGGAATAAAAAAAGATATGGATTTTTATGTACGCGAAAACAATGAAATAAATATTTTTAATAATAATAATTTATTTCGGACGCTTGATCCATATAAAGAGTAAGTTACAATTTTTTTATTTTATAAATTTAATTAATTTTAATTAAAGAATATATTATTGATAAAAAATATACATTTATTTTTTAGATATGAACAAAATGCATAGAAATATACCATAGATATTCAAAGAAACATACGTGATAAATATTAAGACTGACGTAATTAAGCATTGTGTATTCATTTAATTTACTGTTAAAAAAATTAACTTTTATCTAATGCCTTTAGAAAAACTCGAAAAATTATATTATAAAGGAGATTGTAAAATTATTCTAAAAAAATATGAAACTAATTCAAATTAGGGCCATATTTAATTTAATTAAGAATATTTATAATAATCCTTATTAATTAGCACAATAACAATAAGATTTCAGAACACCGTCTCTGGCATCGTACTTCCAAACAAAGGGACCGATTTGATGCGACTGTTTAAAACCTGAATGAAGCTAGTGTATCTGAGCCATATTTAACGAAAAGCTGTTAAAAAATTCTGCAATTTTGTTGCATGTCTGTCGCAGGTTTTTTATATGGTTTTATAAATAACTTGTTGCAGTTCCTACAGTAATTTACATTATTCACCACGCAACCACTTTCATACGTTTGGGATGTGTCTTGTAGTCCGCGAAAGGCTAGAATGATTGCCTTAAACTTACATTGACAATCAAGCCCAACTCATAATTTCATCTAAAATGTGGTTTCATAAGAACCATGTTTTCATGCAACGAAATCAAGGAATTGATTAAAAAAAATACGAATTGACTAATAGAGTATTGTATAACGGATTGTACATTACCAAAGTTATGTGGAATTCGGTATTTGCTATATGAAGTTCAAGCAATTTCAAATCTTCAATATACGATTGGTTGTAGCACTGCATTTAAACCAAAAAAAAATTTTTTTTAACTGTTAGGGATCAAATTATTCTTAAGAGAACACAAGGGTTCATTGCCCGCGTTTGTTATACGATTAATTATATCAGTTAAACGTGACGTTATTTACTTCGGATACGGAGAGCAGCTCTGCCACGTGCCATGCCTGCACTTGGTGAACATGAACTTAATTTTTAAAAGGAGATATAAAAAAGCAATCCATATGAATTCCATGAATATATTTTATTTAATTATTAAGCTTGGATTAGAATGTAATTTTTATAAAGCCATGGGATATTTGTTTTAATTGAAATTGATTTAAAATATTTCAATAAATAAGAAACAACATGAAGAAAAATACGACTGTGTTATATTTTACTAGCCACATAATCAGAACACACCTGTTTAAAATGTAACAAGTTGTATCAGCAGCAGGATCGACGCCAATACCGATTTTGTCATATCTACATTAATATGCCACTTATCGCTCAAAGCCAGAATTTTCTGTAAACTGATCAGAAGAAATCGTTAGGGCGTGCAAACTTAGTTTGATAAAAAAAAACTCACTTAAAAGTAAAAAGAATACTTGTAATGAGCGTTTTTTGTTTCCTTCAAATGGGTTTTCAGGATTTCTTTATTTAAATGTGACACGTTGAAGAAAATTTTCTTTTTACGTTGCAGAGCAAGTTTGAAAGTTGTGAGTTCGCGTTCCATGGAGTGGAGTTCATTAATTTTTTATTAGTCAGAAACTCGCTCTGCGGCCGGCTTCAGCCGGTCGTAACGTAGTCAATCCCGCACTTTCAGTGCAACCCAACCTCATCAGGTCTACGGCCGGTTTTGTCGAGGTTTTTTGGAGTGTGTTGTCAATTGATTGACAACACACTCCGTAGTAGACTCGCGTTTGATCAGGTGGATCACATACCACTTGAGACACCGGGTGTTTATAAAATTTTATAAAACTGCAGCTGTGGCAGCTCCTACATTAGCCAGACGAAAAGAACCATTTCTTGCCGTCTTAAGGAACATATAAAAGCCATAAAAAATTCAGACACAAACAAGTCAGCCATCGCCGAACATTTGCTAGAATCAGACCCTTATCATTGAACTGAGTTCTATAATACTCGGATTTTATCTACGGAACGACACTACATATAGCGACTCGTTAAAGAAGCCTTAGAAATAAACCAGTGCGAAAATAACTTTAATCGAGAAGATGGTTTTAAATTATCTAGTACGTGGAACCCAGTGGTTAGGACATTCATAAAACGAAAAAACAACAATCGTGGTGTGTTCGGTCAGCAACCCAGTGATACGGTGAGCGTGTATTGCAAAAACGACAAAAATGTGAGTTTCAGTAGTAGCAGATCAAAACGAACGAGAAGGAGGGTAGATCAATTGATCTGCCTCTACCTGTCATCGCCACCTACCTACATCTGCCAGTCCGCAATCATGGTGCTTGCATCGTAATGGCGGACACGCGAAATAAAAATCGAAAATCGTGGTAAGAATCCCGTAATTTCATTAAATTATAGTGAAAATAACCGCGATAGTTTAAAACAGTTATTAGATGGATACTTAACGGTGACAACTAAGCCTGATAGCGTTGCCCCGGTGCGCTTCCAAAGGCCCTGCAGGCTAAGGAAAAACTGGGTGACCCGATCCCATTGCACTTGGGCCTTTCCCAGGGTGACGGTACAGTGCTGTCCGAACTAGGGGCCCCACTCCGCGTCGTAATCAGCCCCCCTACCACGGGTAGGGAGGTTTAGGTGCTAGGTTTGTTAGGGAACCTAGGCATGATTATATACTTATATATTATATATTGTAGTCCCAAGCCCTCAAATGGACCAGCAAAGCACAGTAAACTTTGCTAGTTCGTTCGCCAAGGCGCTCGTTGCCTCCGGCGCCAACATATCCGACGATGTCCTAACGCAGGCCTTACAGGCAACTATCGCGTCCCCGGCCCCTCAGACCTCCAACGTCCAGACCCCTCAGGTCTTCAGCTCTCCCGCGTCTCCCCTCCCGTCCGAGATGGAATGTAAATCGGTCACATCCTCTTGCGCGTCGCGTCGCAAGCGTACCGCTCCCGGGAGTGACTCCGAACCCGCGTCTGATGCGTCGTTCGATGCCGTCACCTTAACTGGCTCTCCTAAGCCCACGTTTCAGTTATTTGCCAAACGCTCTAAGAAGCGTTCGTAGAAAGCCTTGGTATCTTCAATATCCGAGCCCTCTCCGGTGTCTTCAACACCTGCCCTCGCGCCGTTAATGTCACAGCAAGTGACCGCAACCACGTTGGCTCCATCCAAGCCAGCAACGCGCTGCGCCCCCATCCCACCTAAGCCTCAGCTCCCTCCGCCCGTCTTCCTTCGCGAAAAAGCGCGATGGACCGCGGTATCTAATCTTTGCAAAGAGTAAAAAATTAATTATGTTAAAGCAACCAACTTTCAATAAAACAAATTGCGTACCACACCTACGCCCTCCCGGAGGAGCGTAAGATCCGCGCAGTATTACGGAGCGTCCCGTTCGAGCTCACGAACGATAAAATCCTCGAGGACCTTGTCCCAGGGTTTTCGTAAGCACAAGATGCAATCCAACCGCAGTAGGCGTTTCCCACTCGCTTTAGTTATTCTTACCCACACTCCCAACTAGAGGAAGATCTTCAGAGAGGCTCGCACAATCTGTGGACTTTCGAATATCTCCGTCGAGCGTCCCAACCCCCGCAGTCACCCTGGGCAGTGCCACCGTTGCCAGCTCTATGGCCACGCTGCGGCTAACTGCTCAGCTCCCCCCAGGTGCGTTAAGTGCCTGGATCCACACATAACAAAGGATTGCACTCGCACTCCCAAATCCACTTGCTCCACTGCCTGTGTGCTGTGCGGCCAGTCCAGCGACTCAGCTAACTACAGGGGTTGCCCGCACGTTCCACACTCCTCAGCTAAGAGGGCCGCACCTAAACCGGCGCTGCCACTCACTCCCGCTAACTTCCCGTCACTGCGCATCCGGGCTCCCCCGGAAACAAAGCCCGTACAGCTGAAACCGACTCCGGCTCACTCCTGAAGACAGCGTCCGGCCGCTCCAGCTCCACCTTCCCGTCTTATCCCAGCTCCAGCAACTCCCGTAGGCCCGCGTCCCGCTCCGTCTTCTCAACCTCAGTCATCGCTGGCTGAGGACATGAAGACCGTGTTTGACGTTATTAAGAACGTCAACATTAGGGAAATCTCCGTACTCGCACATAAACTGCGAGCCGCCCGCTGTCCTCAAGAGCGTCTCTTCGCGTTAGCCGAGCATCACTCGCTACTTATTTCGTTGTAAATTATTTATTTAGTATAAATTATTTAAAAAAAAACATAATCTCTAGACCTGCTTATCTCGCGTCCGGTCTTATTAAACCCATCCGTTGGAAACAGATGGTTCCGCATTCGAGAGAATATGACTCTCTCGAGAAGTTAAGACATGATCTTGAGGAGGCTGATGGGTCTGTGATTAGCCAAGACATTCAGAGGTTTACCCGGCTTGAGAATGCCTATGACTGTCGCTTCTTTCCAAGCTTTTAAAAAGTAGCTATGGTCGAAGCAGGCATTGAATATAAAAGCTAACAAGGTAAGCACCTGTTGAGGCAGGTGCTTAAGTGCGTGGTTGGAAATACCATCCGCACCCCGAGCTTTTTTGGACTTTTGACTTCTAATGAGAAGCGAGATTTCATCATTAGAGACTGTGTCGAGTTCGGTGGTGATGGGGAGAGAGTCTCTGCTGAGGACTTCGTCCTTCACCGCCTGGATGTAGGAGGGATTTGCGGGTTGCGTGCTGGGCAAGCATTTTCTCTTTCTCTTCTACTTCGAAGGCGATAAAGCCATCGGGACTAGTGAGAGGAAGGACGTGAGAGGCGGCGTCTACGCGTAAGGTTGGGCCAAACTATAATACGCTTGGTGGGACGGGGAGATATTCGCCATGAGATCGTTCATCTGAGCGTCTCGGAGTTCCACGCGGCAAGACCTTACTTTACGTTGTAGCTGATTTGCAGCTAATCTATAGGTGGGCGTGAGATAGAGCTTGGCTCTCCGGAGAGCCGCGTTCTTCGCTTTGATAAGATTGCTAACGGCTAAGGGAAGCGTGGGTATGCCTTGGTTAGCAACCTTTTCGTTGTCACTGATGGCTGAGTTTATAGCATTAGTGAGAGAATTGACTAATGAATCTATTTTATCTGGGCTATCTAATTGGTCGAGAACGCGAGTGGAGAGTTCGGGGCCTCTAAGGTTAAAACTAACGTATTTTTAAAGCCTTTCCAGTTAGTATAGGTCGTACGAGAGGTGGCGTTATCGTCAGGCGGTCCTAGCACGAGGGGGACGGGGTGGTGGTCAGAGCCTAGGTCATCGAGCGGTTTGATAGACCTGAGGTCGAGGTTGATTCGCTTGACAATTGCAAAACTAGGATGTCAGGAGAGTGGTTCGGGTTGTCGGGATAGTGAGTGGGAGTGAAGGGAGAGATGACGTCTAAGTCGAATGAGTAAGTGATATATTAAGGAGAGTGATACCGCTGGTGTTGGTCGATAGGCATGTCCAGTCAGTATGTTTGGAGTTAAAGTTTCCGAACATAATGACTGAATGGCCGAGAGCGATAATGGCCTCAAAGTCGCTGCGGATTGGTCTAGTGCCACTAGGTATGTGGCAAACGCCGTCGTATCGCCGACAATCTCCACGTTAGAATGCTAGGCATTCCCATCCCCTGGAAGCGCACTACCAAATATTTAGGCGTCCCCTTAATCCACCAGACGCTTTCTTTCAAACCTCACGTCAATAGAGTAACGAAACTCGCACGTTTTTACTTAAGCCGCCTATATAGTATGTTAGGTAAAAAAAATTAAAGTGTCTTTCAGAAACAAACGTACGCTTTATAAGGTCTGCGTTAGACCCGTCATGACATATGCCTTGCCAATCTTTACCCACGCCCAACCCTCCGTCCTGCACAAACTGCAGGTAGTTCAAAACCTCTTTTGCCACAAACGCACCTTAGTACATGCGCAAGACTGACCTGCACAGAGATCTTGAACTACCTACAGTGCAACAGCACCTCAAAACACTCAGAATAGTTCTTCAAACGCTCCGAAACCCACCCCAATCCTTTAGTTCGAGATTCAGTCTCGTATACTATGTCTGTCTTACCCTGTCTTATATTTAAAGCTCAAAGTCGCTAGACCGAGAAACGCGCACACTGGCGAACCCACGCAATTAATACTAGATCTCGAAGCCCTTCAGGCCGCAACTTCTAATTCTAATGTAAATTGGAATTAATTCAATTTTTATTTTCTTTTTGAGCACCTTCAGTGCTATGTATTATTCAGCTTCAGTGCTCTGAGCACCTTCAGTGCTATGTGAATCCCAGCGAGTGACCCCTTCTGGGCCCCGCTAGCGTGGCCTCTTTCTCCAATTGGTCGTCGCTCAGATGAAGGCTTTGCACGAGTCATTCAGGGGGTTTTTTAGTGGGTAGTGCTCTGGTAGGCTCGGAGCGAGTCCCACATAACTCAGATCGCGCGCGCGTAGTATGCGTCAGAGCATTTTTATCCTCCTGCCCTCTCCGTGGAGGGGAACAAAAAAAAACGCCAATATGAATAGTAGGAATAATGTCTACTGTAAATGAATATTTAAAACATAAAATTATGACTCTATTGCTTAAATATCTATGGTTGGGTAGTAAGTCTCTGCAAATCGTCGTTGTTTTTGCTTTCGTGTAAAATAGATGGCTGTTGGGTAAAACAATGTAGAGTTTAGCACTTAAAGCTAAGAGAACCTGGTAAAAAGATTTATGTAAGTATTTTTACAAGTAGGTTACTAAGATAGTAAAAAGCCTTTGTTTTAAATAAGTTTCTTTAATTATGTGTCAAGTTTCTGTCGGTTTTATCTAGCGAATTTAGCTATTGACTTTATAGTTGTCTTTCTATTATTAAAATTTATGTTTATTATTATCATTATTATTTAATCTACATTACAAAAACCAGCGCTTCTTTTGAGAATATATTTTCCTTGCCTTCCTTTGTGTGAATAATAAAGTTCTGCCTTATGTTATAAGTATGATAATATTATTGTACAGTATTTGGAAAATTTTACTTTAAATTTCTAAAAATACATAATTGATGATCGTCAAATTCATGCAGACAAACACATCAATAGTATGGACCAAAAGTCAACAAAGCTCGTGTTATGGATGACCATACAGCAAACTGGGGGGGAAACTCAAAATAAACACAACCTTCTACCCAAAACCAAACCCAAACATCTGTGTTCATCACACAAATGACTGCTCTGACCAGGACTCAAACCACTACGCTACTCGGTCGTTGGGTCTCTTATATTTATATAGTTCAATGAATGTATGTTAAAAAGTCTCAAGCACTACGTTAGTAACAGACTGAGAGTATCGCGCACAAGAGCGAGTCAAAGCTAAGTAGTCGGTAAGAAAACATGTTTACTTCTAAAGCTTTTGTTACTAACTGTACAAAACTATGCATACATTTTATATTTGAGCTACTGGGAAGATCTTCGTTATATCTTGACTATAGTACTTGCTGGTTGCTCCTTGTTCATAGTGATTTTGAATCTATAAAACAATACCGAAAATGACACGATTGACATAATTGCATACCTTCAGTTATCATACTGAGCTTAAGGTGAAGAAGGTGTATATATTCCGATCTTAACACATACAGTTTACACTGTATATTAATTAAAAGTTTGAACTTTTAAGTAACCAGTAAAAAAGTAATCATCATCAGCTCATTGTGGATTAATTGCAGGTTATTTATCCCTATTTTTTGTCAGTGTAAAAAATATGTCAACGTAATCAGTCAATTTAATAGCCCTAGTCATTTTCAATTTGCTATACGATATTGCACCTTAAGTGGTTCCCTAATTAAAGTTTGTCACTGTATTTTATAAATAATATTTTTTTCACCTAATTTTATTTATTTTTATTAAGTTATCACTCTTATCTTAAATCATGACTACCATAACAAACGTATATGTATTAATAACATCAATCTCTTCGTTAAGCCCTTATTGTACCTCAATTTAATGTGTCCCATATTATCCTAACTAGGTATATTAATATCTTACTTTGCAAAACATAACTCAAGTAATAAATTACATAAATTTATATTTTTATAAACCAAAAGTAAAATATAATATATAATATAAATATAACGTAAAATAAGTGAAGTGAACGTGAAATAAATACGCGCTACCTGATGGCCAGCGACTGTATCATATAGCACTGCAGATGTGTGCGTGTTGAATTTATTTTTGAAATATAAATAGCTTATTTTTATTAGCAACAGTTCAAGTTAGTCCGGTTGTAGATTAGCATTCACGGGTAGTGTTTTGTCAACAGGATGGTGGGTAATGGTGAGAAAAAGTTGAGGTTAGCTCTTTTTATAACATTATATCGCCTCTATGATGACATTGTAGGTCGAGTAAATAATAAAAAGTATATTTTTTTAAAGACATGGTTTTTCACTTATCATATCATCTTTATTGTCGTTTAAATAATAACGCAGAATATTCATACAGAATATAAATCTTATTGTAACAATTAAAAATACGAATCTCCGAAATGATCATTAAAATATTAAACTTTATTTTTTAGAATAATTTAGCAGTATAATAAAATAATATAACATTACTTTAATTGGCATCAGTAAGAAAACAAAAGATATGTCACTTTAATTCAATTAAAATATTTATGCCCAATTATTAATATAATAATTTGTCAGTAAAAATTTATCAGTAAAAATATGTTTATAAATATTTTTAGGAACCTTAATGAACTTCTGAAAATCATTGGTCGATATATATTTCGTACATTATAAGTTCTAAAACCGCAATTGAAAAGTATAAACATATAAAAAGTTATAGGGAACGGTTCTTCCTCATCTACAATTGAATGGAATGTGGCTGGATGTAGGAGCTTAAGGTACAATGGATCATTTGAAAGTTCTCGACCAGGATCTGCAATAGAGATTTTAATGCAAAGTCGAGGGATATTTGGAATAAAAATGTCGTTACACTTTAAACTTCTTACACTTTAGTTTTTGTGAAAATGTAAAGGTTGGTCAATTTGTTACTTTAGGTTATTTTTCATTTTACCAATTAGGTTTATTTATCTTGCATTTATGTGTTTTTATGGAAAACTATAAGCTTTTGTGTCATATCAATAAATTTGCCAATCTAATGTCCCTAGAGTAAGGAGCAGATGAATTTTTAGTATGAGATCGAAATGCTTGACTACTACTTTCATCTGTTTTCTGTTTAAAAAGAAATTTAAAAAACCACCGACAGTACGGTGGTTTGATCGCCATAATAAATAATGTGAATACTCCGTTAGATAGTTCTCCTCTTCAATTTAAAATACTGTCATTTTGTTACAAATAACGATGAAACATAAGAGTCTGAAAATAACAAATTGCTTTATGATCAGAGAAAAGCGTCATTAATTTAGGTACAGGTATTTCATTTTTTTTCCCCTCCACGGAGAGGGCAGGAGGATAAAAAATGCTCTGACGCATACTTCGTGCGCGCGATCGGAGATATGTGGGACTCGCTCCGAGCCTACCAGAGCCCTACCCACCAAAAAACCCCCCGAATGACTCGTGCAATTTTTAGCCACACAGCCTTCATTTGAGCGACGACCAATTGGAGAAAGAGGCCGCGCTAGTGGGGCCCAGAAGGGTCACCCGCTGGGATTTACATAGCACTGAAGGTGCTCAAATTGAAAATAAAAATTGAATCTTTGACCTTAATGCAAATCAACATTAGAATTCGAAGTTGCGGCCTGAAGGGCTTCGAGATCTAGTGTTAATTGCGTGGGTTCGCCAGTGTGAGCGTTTCTCGGTATAGCGACTTTGAACTTCGACTCTATGACAGGGGTAGTATACGAGACTGAATCTCAAACTAAGGGATTGGGATGGGTTTCGGAGCGTTTGAAGAACGATTCTGAGAGTGTTTTGAGGTGCTGTTGCACTGTAGGTAGTTCAAGATCTCTCTGCAGGTCAGCGTTACGCACGTACCAAGGTGCTTTTGTGGCCCTGCGGCAAAAGAGGTTTTGAACTACCTGCAGTTTGTGCAGGAGGGAGGGTTTGACGTGGGCAAAGATTGGCGAGGCATATGTCATAACGGGTCTAACGCAGACCTTGTAAAGTGTACGTTTGTTTCTGAAAAACATTTTACTTTTTCTACCTAACATGCTATTTAGGCGGCCTAATTAGTGACGGGCGAGTTTCGAAACTCTTTTGACGTTTGGCTTGAAAGAAAGCGTCGGATCTCGCCGTCTCGATCGTCGGATGTGACGCCTAAGTATTTAGTACTGCGCTTCCAGGGGATGGGAATGCCTAACATTTGAACGTGGGGATCGCCAGCGGGACGACGGCGTTTGTGGTCGAAGCGCATCGCAGAACTCTTTTCAGGGTTCGCATCGATGCGCCATTTTTGAAACCATACACCAAGGGCGTTTACGGCCTTTTGGAGTCTGGTGATGTTCTTCGGGACCACGTGACCTTTGGTGTAAAGGGCGGTGTCGTCAGCAAAAAGAGCGAATTCGACGACTTTTGGCGTGATGGCGATCGTTACAGTACACGGTGTACAACAGAGGGCCGAGGACTGAGCCTTGTGGGACTCCAGCCTTTACGGGACGAGGCGCGGAAAGCGTGTTTTCATGTTTAAAACGAAAAGTGCAATCTTTGAGAAACGACGCAATTATCCTGACAAGGCGATCCGGTAAGCCTTTCTTATAAAGTTTATAAACGAGGCCGCTGTGCCAGACTTGTCTAAAGCTTTGCTACGTCAAAGAAAACTGCGACTTTTTTATTACGCCACGGATAGAAGCCGTCGAATATGTACTTGACGATTCGATGGAATTGCTGAGAGCAGGAGTGCTTAGCGCGAAAGCCGAAATGATGGGGAATAATGAGAGGATCGCCATCCGTTGGAAACAGATGGTTTCTCATTCGAGAGAGTGTTACTCTTTTGAGAAGTTTAGACATGGCCTTGAGGAGGCTGATGGGTCTGTGAATAGCCGGGATATTCAGAGGTTTACCCGGCTTAGGAATACTTATGACAGTCGCTTCTTTACAAGCTTTTGGAAAGTAGCTATGGTCAAAACAGGCATTGAAGATGATAGCTAACAAGGTAAGCACCTGCCTCAGCAGTGCAAGTGCGTGGTTGGAAATTCGATACGCACCCGGAGCCTTTTTGGATTTTTGACTTCTAATGAGAAGCAAGATTTCATCATAAAAGACTGTGACGTGGTCAGCGGTGATGGGGAAAGAGACTCTGCGGATAACTTCGTCCTCTACCGCTTGGATATGGGAGAAATCCGCGGGTTGCACGCTGGGGGAGCATTGTGAAGCAACGTTGTCAGCGAAGCATTTGGCTTTCTCTTCGACTTTGAAGGCAGTAGTGCCATCGGGACGAGTAAGAGGAGGAACGTGAGAGGCGGTGTCTATGCAGTAAGTGCTAATACTGGACATTGGTCGGGACGAGTAAGAGGAGGAACGTGAGAGGCGGTGTCTATGCAGTAAGTGCTAATACTGGACATTGGTCTTGAATTGAGACAAGCCTCAATTTGAGCCAGCACAGTAGTCAGCTCCTCGAAATTGAGAGTAGAATTGCCAACAACTCGCCTGAGGTGGTGCTTGGTAGATTTAACTCCCGCTTCCCATAACCGTCCAAAGTTGGGATGGTCGGGAGGTATGAAATGCCACTCAGTTCCATTTGAAGACAACCAGTTTGCTATATCAGGCACTAGACCAGATCTTTCTTGACCTAAGAGTAAATTAAATTCACGAGCTGCTCCTGTGAAATTGGTTCCATTATCGCTAAGGAGTTGTTCGCGATGACCACGCCTTGCCACGAATCTTTTGAAAACAGCTAAAAACCCCTTAGCGGACAAGTCACTTACTATTTCTAGATGTATGGCTCTGGTTACCATGCATATAAATAGACAGATGTATCCCTTATATGCGTGGTTGCCCCGACATTTAAACACTCTAACATTGATAGGGCCGGCGTAATCTACGCCGCTATACTTGAAAGGTCGGCTTGGTGTTACTTTTGCCAGAGGCAGTTGACCCATAAGCTGTTTCGTTTTTGAGCAGCGTGTCGCACACCCACGCAAGAACGAACAAAGTGCTTAACTGGATTTTTCCATCGATAAACCAGTATTTGGCCCTCAGGTAATTGATCATCTTATTTTGTGGACCCCATGTAGTGTTTTGTCATGAGTATCAGCTATGACTAAACCTGTGTTTGACTTAGATAGAAGAATGATCGGATGTTTACGTCTTTCACTAACAGCAGCTCGATCTAGGCGTCCGCCCACACGCAATACACCTGCACGATCAACAAACGTATTCAGCGAGGTAAGTTTGCTTTTCTTTGTAACTGACCCGTGCTTGTTTGTGCTTTTTATCTCATTTCTAAAGTACACGCTTTGACATTGCTGAATACACGTAATCAGTGCTTCTTGTCATTCTTTACTTGTCAACTATCGAGAAAACTGGCTAGAGTTAGCTTTGGTTGCTTTGAGCTTAAATCTTTTACACCAACTAATAATTCTAACGAGTGTTCTCAATGTTGAAAACCTTTCCCATAAAGAATTATCACAATTTATGCTTACCATAGCTTGAGCCTTGACCTTTCTTTCTTCAGAACCAGTATCATATGCCTCATTCTTATTGCAATTAATTTCTTTATCATTGAGCCAGATAGGGCCATTCTTCCTCGTGTACACTTTCTGCAGTTCTGACGGCATAACACCACGCGACGCACAGTCTGCAGGGTTTTCTTTGAAATGGACGTGTAACCACTGTGATCTATCTAGACTGTTCAGGATCTCGGACACGCGGTTGGCTATAAATACTTTCCATCCGCTGAGATGCCCACTGAGCCACGCAAGCACAACTGAATAATCTGTCCACGCATAGACATAATCATTAGTATTTACCACACGAATATATACAACTGCTGCGTAAGCTTCATTGGAAGCGTCACAGAATCCATGAAGTTCAACACAAGTATCGTTATGTCGTGTATCGATCCATCTAGGTAACTCGAAGTTCGTCAATTTTTCACGTAATAAAAGTTTTTATTCAAAAAACTATCACGGACATGATTTATCGAAGTGGGTCGCCGCGAAGGCTTCCACAGTGAAGGCGCTCAGGCGCGTACAGGATCAGTGAGAGACGTTCAGGCACCGACTGGCGCTCTGGCACGTGCAGGATCAATGAGCAGGAACAGATGGTGCAGGTTGGATTAGCGGGCAGGAGGAGGTGGTAGGCAGGATCATCAGGGTCAGCAGCAAGAGCAGGATCAGGCGTCAGTGTTTTCAATATGAGGCAGCTTCAGGTAGCTTCTGTATGAGTCAGTTTCAGCGTCAGGTAGCTTCAGAGTCAGGTAGCTGCATTAGGAGGCAGCTTCAGATACTTGCAGAAGACTGGAGATGTTATCGGCAGGACGGCTTGAAAAAGACTGGAGATGTTTTGGTAGGACGGCTTGAAATAGAATCGAGATGTTATCGGCAGGACGGCTTGACGTAGACTGCCATTCTAAGGCCAGCAATCGTCTTATGTAGTCGGGATCGCATTCTTTTGGAAAAGCAATTTGAAATTTTGAATTTAATCTAATTAGCCAGGAATCAAGTATATTTTATTGCAATAGTTTTGTGAAAATCCGTGTGTGAGACGCTTAGTTTGCTTGGCAGCCTCCATTGCTGTCATAAAGAATTGAGATGATATGATTTGTCTATAAAGTAAACCATTTAAGAAAAATCAAACGAAAATAAATTATAAAAAACACAAAAAGGAGATTTAAAGATCGCTTATAAAATCAAGAATAAACAACAAAAAGGAGATTAAAAATGTAAGTATATTACATTTCCCCCGAAGCTCGTAAAAAAAATGGCTGTACAATTTTTATCTTGAAAAACATGAAAAATTTCGAGGTTTTAGAAAACTCGCGTACAATTTCATACATCACTTACATAATACATACTTCATCTAGCATACAGTGGGATAGAGCTCACATTTAATGGCATCTACTCCAACACGACAGTTCAGTTGTCGTGACGGTGAGGCTTATTTAGGGAGTTGTCAGCCGCTTCAAGAGAGAAGTGTAGAGTAGTAGGCTAATGTAGGTTAGATCCACAGAGTACTCCAAGAGAAGGAGTGTAGAGTAGTAAAGCCTTTTTTAGTAAAAAGACCTTTCTTTTGCAGATTCAAGGTGAGCTTGAAGAGCTCAAAAAGTATAAAAAGTTTGCCATGTTTGGCAGAGCCAAAGAGCTTGAAGAAAGGGAATAAGCAAGTCGAAAGAAAACCAAGGTCATGATGTCATCATGACAGCGGAAAATAACATCAAAGTTAAGTGGATAGTTATAAAATAAAGTTATAAAAAAAGAATTTGTGTCTTATTGCAAGCCTTAAGGTTAAAATTACCTTATTCGACCTTAGAAAGGACCAATAAGGTAAGAAGGAGAAGGGAAGGAAAATTGTAGACAAAGAAGGATGGAGATGCTTAAGCTCTTGCCATCTCTTTTCCGTTGGGCGCCAAACTGACACGTGTTAAGGGTTTTTATTCAAAAACTGTCAGGGACAAAATTAAGAGGGGTCGCCACGAAAGCTTCCACGGTGACGGCGCTAGGGCGCGTGCAGTATCAGTGGAGACGCTCAAGCGCCGACTGGCGCTCTGGTGCATGCAGGATCAATGAGCTGGAACAGGTGGTGCAGGTTAGATCAGCAGGCAGGATGAGGCGGTAGGCAGGATCAGGTAGCTTCTGTATGAGGTAGCTTCGTCGTCAGGTAGCTTCAACATGAAGCAGCTTCAGGTAGCTTCTGCATGAGGTAGCTTCAGAGTCAGGTAGCTTCAACATGAAGCAGCTTCAGGTAGCTTCTGCATGAGGTAGCTTCAGAGTCAGGTAGCTTCAGTAGGGGGCAGCTACAGAGTTACTTGCAAAAGACTGGAGATGTTATCGGAAGAATGGCTTGAAATAGACTCAAGATGTTATCAGTGGGATGGCTTGTAATAAACTGGAGATGTTATCGGCAAGACGGCTTGAAATAGACTGGAGATGTTATCGGCAGGACGGCTTAAAGTAGACTGCCGTTCTAACGCCAGTGATCGGCTTATATAGTCGGGATCTCATTCCTTTGGAACCGCAATTTGAAATTTTGAATTTAATCTTATTAGCCAGGAATCAAGTATGAGACCTGATCTGCGTCCGGACCCGTTCGGACGTGTTGACGGTCGCTCCCGGCTGCCGAGTCACGATTGTTGTCTCACGACTTCTCTCGTATCAATACTCAAACGCCACTCTCAGATCCGTTCTGCGTCCGGCCCCGCTCGGACGTGTTCGCGGTCGCTCCAGCAGTTGAGTCACGACTGTCGTCTCACAACGTCAACTCGTAGCAATACTCATACGCTGTTAGCCTCTTTCGGGCTTACGCTGCGGCCGGTTTTGATCGGCTGCAAGTAAGTCGGTCTCTTGCACAGCAACAACAGAGCTGAGCTTACCGCGGTCGATTAAATTCGATAGTGGTTCGCGAAGCTCGGGCTGTTTTTCTGGCTGCGTACTTGACGCTTGGCGCTTGCTACGTAGTCAGAGACTCGCTCTGCGGCCGGCCCCTGGCCGGTCGTAACGTAGTCAATCCCGCACTCTGTGCACCCCTCGAATTAAAAACCTCACCTCGGTGAGTGCAGCAACAACAGGGTTGAGCTTACCGCGGTCGATTAAATTCGATAGTGGTTCGCGAGACTCGGGCTGTCCTTCTGGCTGCGTACTTGACGCTTGGCGCCTGTACGTAGTCAGAGACTCGCTCTGCGGCCGGCTCCGGCCGGTCGTAACGTAGTCAATCCCGCACTTTCAGTGCAACCCAACTTCGTCAAGTCTACGGCCGGTTTTTGTTGTCAATTTATTGACGACACACTCCGTAGTAGACTCGCGTTTGATCAGGTGGATACTTCACGGTGACAACTAAGCCTGATAGCGTTGCCCCGGTGCGCTTCCAAGGCCCTTCATGCCAAGGAGAAACCGGCTGACCCGATCCCATTGCACTTGGGCCTTTCCCCGGGTGAAGGTACAGTGCTGTCCGAATTAGGGGCACCACTTCGCGTCGTCCCCAGCCCCCCTACCGCGGGTAGGGAGGTTTAGGTGCTAGATTTGCTAGGGAACCTAGGCATTCTTATATATTTTATATTATAGGACCAAGCCCTCCAATGGACCAGCAAAGCTTGGTAAACTTTGCTAGGTCGTTCGCCCAGGCGCTCGTTGCGTCCGGCGTCACCATTTCCAATGACTCATTAACGCAGGCCTTACAGGCATTTACCGCGTCCCCGGCCCCTCAGGCCTCAACCCCGGCCCCTCAGGCCTCCGACGTCCAGAACCCTCAGGTCTACAGCTCTCCCGCGTCTCCCGCCTCGTCCGAGATGGACTGCGAATCGGTCGCATCCTCTCACGCGTCGCGTCGTAAACGTACTGCTCCCGCGAGCGACTCCGAACCCGCGTCTGATACGTCGTCAGATGCCGTCACCTTAACCGGCTCTCCAGAGCCCGCGTTTCAACTTGACGCCAAGCGCTCCAAGAAGCGCTCGAAGAAAGCTTCGGTATCATCAATACCCGAGCCCTCCCCGGTGTCTTCAACACCAACCCCCGCGCTGTTAAAATCGCTCGTAGTAACCCATCGAAGCCAGCGACGCGCTGCGCTCCCGTCCCGCCGAAGTCTCAGCTCCTTCCACCCGTATTCCTCCGTGAAAAAGCGCGCTGGACCGCGGTCTCTAACTTGTGCAAAGAGCACAAAATTAATTACTTAAAAGCCGCCAACGCTGGCGATACAATCAAAATTCAGGTAGCGACCGTCGACGACTTCCGGTCTTTCACTAGGCTTCTGTCGATCAATCAAATCGCGTATCACACCTACGCCCACCCGGAGGAGCGTAAAATCCGCGCAGTACTACGGGGCGTCCCGTTCGAACTCAGTAACGAAGATATTCTCGAGGACCTTAAGTCTCAGGGTTTCCCGGCCGTAGCAGTGCACAAGATGCACTCCAACCGCGGTAGGCGTTTTCCCTTAGCTCTTGTAATCCTTACCAGCACTCCCAACTCGAAGGAGATTTTCAGAGAGGCTCGCACAATTTGCGGACTCTCGAACATCTCCGTCGAGCGTCCCAACCCCCGCGGTCACCCTGGGCAGTGCCACCGCTGCCAGCTATATGGCCACGCAGCGGCTAACTGTTCAGCTCCCCTCAGGTGCGTGAAGTGCCTGGCTCCTCACATCACTAAGGAGTGCACTCGCACTCCCGAATCCACTTCCCCCCCTGCCTGTGTGCTAAGCGGCCAGTCCGGCCATACAGCTAACTACAGGGGTTGCCCGCGCGCTCCACGCTCCACCGCTAAGAGGGTCGCGCCTAAACCGGCGCCGCCGCTCACTCCCGCTAACTTCCCGCCGCTGCGCAACCGGGGTCCCCCGGAAGCAAAGCCCGTTCAGCCGACGCCTACTCCGGCTCTGTCTTCGAGGCAGCGTCCGGACGTCCCGCCTGCACCTTCCCGACCCATCCCAGCTTCCGTAGCTTCCGTAGCGCCGCGTCCCGCTTTGTCATCTTCACCTCAGTCGTCGTTGGCTGAGGACATGAAGACCGTGTTCGACGTCATCCAAAACGTCGACATTAACGAAATTTCCGTACTCGCACGCAAACTGCGAGCCGCCCGCTGTCCTCAAGAGCGTTTATTTGCGTTAGCCGAGCATCACTCGCTTTTAAGTTCATTATAAATTTTATTTTTTGTATAAATTCGTAAACAAGTAAATTATAATGTCTAGACCCGCGAATCCCGCGTCCTGTCGTATCAAACCCAAGGGCTTGTCCCTAGTATCTTTTAACGTTCGTAGCCTTAGTAACAACTTTCCCGAGCTCAAACTGTTCCTTCAGAACAACGACCCAGATCTTTTACTTCTCCAGGAGACATGGCTCACTCCTAATCGCTCCAGGGCATTCGCTATTCCGAAGTAAGCGTTTACACGTAATGATAGGCCTAACTGCGACGGTTTTGGCGGCACTGCTATATACTACAAAAGAGGATTCCATTGCTGTCCTCTCCCTACCCCTCCTCTCATGGAAGCCACTGTATGTAGATTGGCTATGACTGGTCATCCGACCATCATCATAGCTTCAGTCTACATACCTTGTGGCACCAAACCTATCCGCAGCGACTTTGAGACCATTCTCGCCCTCGGCCATTCAGTCATTATGTTCGGAGACTTTAACTCCAAAAATACTGACTGGACGTGCCTATCAACCAACCAAAGCGGTATCGCTCTCCTTGACATCACCAACTTACTCGACTTAGACGTCGTCTCCCCCATCACTCCCACTCACTATCCCGACAACCCGAACCACTCTCCTGACATCCTCGACTTTGCAATCGTCAAGCATATCAACCTCGACCTCGACTATCGAACCGCTCGATGACCTGGGTTCTGACCACCGCCCCGTCTCCCTCGTGCTAGGACCGCCTAACGTTAACGTCACTTCTCCTAAGACCTTTACCAACTGGAAAGGTTTTAAAAATACGATAGTTTCTCCCTTAGAGGCCCTAAACTCTCCGCTCGCGATCCCGCCCGATCAATTAGATAGCCCAGATAAAATAGATTCGTTAGTAAATTCTCTCACTGATGCTATCAACTCAACCATCAACGAAAAGGTTGCTAAGAAAGGCAAACCCACGCTTCCCTTAGCCATTAGCAATCTTATTAAAGCTAAGAACGCGGCTCTCCGGAGAGCCAAGAAATATCCCACGCCCGCCTATAGAACAGCTGCGAATCAGCTACAACGCAAAGTTAGATCTCGCCTCGCGGAACTCCGAGACGCCCAGATGAACGATCTCATGGCGAATATCTCCCCGTCCCACCAAGCGTATTATAGTATGGCCCGAGCCTTACGCGTAGACGCCGCCTCTCACGTCCCTCCTCTCACTCATCCAGATGGCTCTATCGCCTTCGAAGACGAAGAGAAAGCCGAATGCTTCGCTGACAGCGTTGCGTCTCAATGGTCGCCCAGCACGCAACCCGCGAATCCCACTCACATCAAAGCGGTGGAGGACGAAGTTCTCCGTAGAGACTCTCTCCCCATCACCGCCGACCCCGTCACAGTCTCTAATGATGAAATCTCGCTTCTCATCAAAAGTCAAAAGTCCAGAAAGGCTCCGGGTGCGGATGGTATTTCCATCCACGCACTTAAGCACCTGCCTCAACAGGTGCTTACCTTGTTAGCTATCATTTTCAATGCCTGCTTCGACCTTAGCTACTTTCCAAAAGCTTAGAAAAAAGCGACAGTCATAGGCATACCCAAGCCGGGTATAATATCTCTTAATATCCCGGCTAATCACAGACCCATCAGCCTCCTCAAGGCAATGTCTAAACTTCTCGAGAGAGTCATACTCTCTCGAATGCGGAACCATCTGTTTCCAACGGATGGCGATCCTCTCATAATTCCCCACCAGTTCGGCTTTCGCGCTTAGCACTCCTGCCCTCAGCAAGTCCATCGAATCGTCGAGTACATACTCGACGGCTTCTATCCGAAACGAAAGAAAACGATCGCAGTTTTCTTTGACGTAGCCAAGGCTTTCGACAAAGTCTGGCACAGCGGTCTCGTTTATAAACTCTACAAAATAGGCTTACCAGTTCGCCTAGTTAGGATAATCGCGTCTTTTTTTCAAAGACCGCACGTTTCGTTTCAAACATGAAGGCACGCTCTCCGCGCCTCGTCCCATAAAGGCTGGAGTCCCTCAAGGCTCAGTCCTCGCCCCTCTTTTGTATACCGTGTACACTAACGACATTCCCATTCCGCCGAAAGTCGTCGAACTCGCTCTCTTTGCCGACGACTTTGCCCTTTACACCAAAGGCCGCAGAGCCCCGGGTCTCGTCACCAGACTCCAAAAGGCTGTAAACGCCCTCGGTGCTTGGTTTAAAAAATGGCGTATCGATGTGAACCTATAGAAGAATTCTGCTATTCAATTCGACCACAAACGTCGTAATCGCCACAACGATCCCCACATTCGAATGTTAGGTATTCCCATTCCCTGGAAGCGCAGTACTAAATACTTAGGCGTCACTTTAGATCAGACGCTTTCTTTCAAGCCACACGTCGATATAGTAACGAAACTCGTGCGTTTTTACTTAAGCCGCCTATGTAGTATGATAGGAAGAAAAAGTAAAATGTCTTTTAGAAATAAACGTACGCTTTATAAGGTCTGCGTTAGACCAGTCATGTCATATGCCTCGCCAGTCTTTGCCCACTCGCTCGCTGCGACCATAAAGGTACTTCTTTACTCCGAAGATAATGGCCGAAGGCTCCTTTTGGATTTGTATATAATTTCTTTCGCTAACGGTTAGCGAACGTGATGCGTAGGCAATTGACCGCTCCGTGGCCGTCGGGCGCAAGTCGGGCGCACGCTGTGTCAGCACGGCGCCCAGGCCGGCGGGCCCGGCGTCCATCGCCAGCACGAGTTGCTGACTCGGGTCGAAGTGTGCCAGCACGCACTCCGACGCCAGCTCACGCCGCATGTCCGCCATGACGCCGCGCTGTCTCGCGCCCCACTCCCAACGAGCGTCTTTACGTAATAAATCGTGTAAGGGACATAAATCGACGACGCGTTCGGTATGAAGTTACGATAATAATTTACAACACATAAAAATCTTTTGACTTCGGTCACATTAGTAGGCTCCGGCACGTTCATTATTGCTTTCACCTTTTCTGGATTGGTGATTAAACCGGTTTTACTTATAACATAACCTAGATACGTGACGCTCGTTTTGAAAAATTCGCACTTAACTATTTGTAATCGTAGCCCGGAATCGTTCAATCTACGTTCTACTTCTAATCTACGTTCTAATCTACAATCCTTAATTTAAAAAAAATTGTCTTTAGAATAGTTAGAATAAATGTTATTGTAAGTTAAGGAAGAGCGGGGTCTCAAAATACAAGCATTACTTGCTTACATTGGGACCCCAATCTACATCTGTATTAGAATAAGATTTTAATGAAATAAATTTTTTTTTTTTAATCCTCTAATCTAGAAAGATGTGACTTTTTATTTGGTCCCGTCATGCAGATGTCGTCAAGCCAGATGCTTACCCCGTCTATTCCGGCAAGCAGAATTCCCATAGACTTTTGAAAGATTGCCGGCGCATTTGCTAACCCGTATACCAGTCTAGTAAACTTGAATAATCCTTTGTGAGTGTTTATTGTCGTTAGCTCTTGAGAGTGGTCTTCTAAAATAAATTGGTTATAGGAGTTTTTAAGATCAATTTTGCTATATAAATCACCGCCCCCAAATTTTAGCAAAAACCTCCTCTATTCTTGGTAAGGGATACTTTTCAATTACCAGGTCCTTATTTAGTGTGACAGACAATTCGCCAGCAATCCTTGCTTTACCATTTTCTTTAAGAACAAGTACAATCGGAGTTGCATATTTAGAATGATCTACCGAAACTAAAATACCCGCATCGACTAACCGCTGCAGTTCTTGATTGACCTTGACTCTTAGCGCAAAGGATACCGTTCGTGGCTTTAAAAACTTAGGAACGGAATGATTTTTTAGTCTTAAAGTAACCTTAAACTTGTTAAAGGATCCTAATTCGTCTCGCCATAGGTCTGGAAATTTTTTGATCAGCTTTGTATTGTATAGCACGAAATTGCAATGAATTCAAGTTACTGGTAATTATCAAATTAAAGGCGGACATGAAATTCCTTCCTAGTAAAGGGGGCCCGCCATTTTTAGCCACAAAAACAAATTTTTTTAAAATCTTATTTTGTTATAAAGCGCGTACCAAAGGGAGATATTTTATGTCCATTGTACCAACAGATACTAATCTTGCATTTTTGTAACTTAAACTCAGAAAAAATTTCTCGGTACCATTTGTCTGAAATAACGCTGCCGCCAGAACCTGAATCGAGCTCTATAGTAAAATTTTGACCACCTAATGATAGTTATTTTCGATAGGCTTATTAGTGACGTACCTTATATTAAAGTTTTGGCACTGCCTACAAACATCGTCTTGTTCGCAATCTCCGTGGACCTCTGTGTTAGAATTGTTCTTTGAGCTTAGGTAATAAACGGACGGGTCTTTTGAACCACACACTTTTTTAGAAGCCCTTTTACGCCGCACTTTTGGCACTTATACCCTTTATAACGGCACTTATCACTGTTATGGTTCTTCATTCCGTAATCCTCGCAGCGGATGGAGTCCCGGCGCAACCAGGCGCCCGCGCCTCCGCTGCCGCCGGCGCCGCTGCCACGGCCCCGACCTGGTTGACGCTGGAATCCTGCATGATATATCGGCTCCTCTTTGACCAAAGAACCCTTGCAGGAAACCGAGTTGAACGCGACCCAAAATTTAAGAGGTATAGAACTAAAACTAACGAAATATTTCATACTATTTTGAGTTTTTCATATGATGTAATAGTATTTACTGAGACATGGCTTAATATTGATATCATTTATAATGAATTTATAGACTCAAGGTACATAGTTTATAGAAGAGACCAACAGTGCTCTGCAAACTCAAAAAAATGCGGCGGTGGTGTTATGATCGCTATTTCTAAAAAGTTTAATTCGAGGAGATTTTCGCAGTGGGAGACGGTTAGAGAGGACATTTGGGTCAATATAGAGGTAGGATCAGGTGCCAAAAGTAGAAATGTTTCCTTATGTGGAGTTTATTTCCCACCTTCTGTTAAACTAACCCATATTAAAGATTGGACTGAGTATTTAGATAATGTTTTCCACCTCACTGATGAAGTCATAATTATTGGCGACTTTAATTTAAATTTTATCAAATAGGAAAAAATAATGGATGGGGCAGGTACTGAACCTTTAGGTTTTTAACTGTCCTCTTGGTAACTCCCTAATTGATTTTATATCTAGCAATAACCTACAACAAATAAACTACATTACCAACGAGGATGCTAAAATTTTGGACCTAATACTTACAACTGTCGCAAGTATTAAAGTCTCAGGCCCCACGTGTCCTATCTCTAAATTAGATCCCAAACATCCATGTCTTTTGATAACAATAAATGATTTTATTCCCGTGCTGAGTCATTCATCTGGTAGGGAGCGTTTCTGTTTTTTTAGAGCCGATTATGAAAACATAATCAGAGATCTGAACAATATTGACTGGCTTACTAAAATGCATTATAGTTCGGCTGTTGATGAAAATCTTAAAACCCTTTATAATGAGCTTTACTTCGTTATTGAGAAATATGTCCCTAAACACAAACCCAAAAGTGGTAAATACCCAGAGTGGTTCAGTAAATCTCTTATCAAACTGTTGTCTGAAAAAGAGAAATTACGTCTCAAGTTTAAAAGGTACAAAAACCCTCGTGATAAGTGTGAATATGATTTGTTGAGAAGTAGATGTCATTAACTTTCTTCAGAGTGCATGTATAAACAAAGGTTAGAAGATAAAATAAAAACTAACCCTAAATCTTTCTGGCGTTACATCAAGGAAAAACGAAGTAGTAATGCTCCTATACCGGCAACCATGCATCTGGGAAAAGATGTGGCAAATGATGATTGTGATAAAGCAGATCTTTTTGCTAATAACTTCACATCCGTTTTTTGAATCGCTGACTATGATTATAGCTACTCCACATCTATCAAGAATGATTGTATTGGTCGAATAAAACTCAGTAAGATATCTGTTTTGGAAAAACTGAAAAAAATAGATATATGTAAGGGAGCAGGGCCAGATGGCATCCCAGCGATCTTCTGGAGACAGTGTGCGGATGTCTGGTCAACACCCCTTTTTCTCATGTATATTCAGTCCCTAAAAGAGGGCATCTTTCCAAGAAAATGGAAAAAGGCCTGGGATGTGCCGATTTTAAAAAAGGGAGATCCCACTGATGTAAATAATTATCGCCCTGTTTCCATTTTGAGTTGTCCAGCGAAGCTCTTTGAAGACTTGTTATGTTCCACTGTCACTTGCCACCTTGGGTCATCAATCTCTGAACATCAGCACGGTTTTCAAAGTAAAAGGTCTGTAGAAACCAATTTGGTGAATTTTGTTAATGAGGTGATGGCAAGAGTTGACGGGGGTTCTCAGGTGGATGCCGTATACACGGATTTCTCAAGTGCATTCGACAAAGTAAACCACTCTTTGCTCATACAGAAATTAAAGTCGTTCGGTGTTACTGGTTATTTGTTATCCTGGTTCCAGACCTACCTGACGAAAAGATCAAACACTATTGTTTTGCATGGTTATAAGTCGTTCACGTATTTCTCAAATTCTGGTGTTCCCCAAGGGTAACATTTGGGCCCCATTCTCTTCTGTGTATTTATCAATGACATTACTAATTGTATAATTCATAGTGATTATAGTTTGTTCGCTGCTGACCTCAAAATTTTTAAGGTCATAAATGAGCCCTTTGACGTTGCAAACTTACAAGACGATCTTGACAGAATCTCAAATTGGTGTATCCATGGCATGTCACTTAATTCTAAAAAATGTCAACACATAAAATACATAAGAAGAAAAAACCGTTGCAAATCTCTTATAAAATACAGTGAGAGTTAATAGAGGAAGTACAGGTGATTCGAGATCTGGGTGTGCTGTTGGATGGCAAACTCACGTTTAAGACACATTACGACTCGGTTATTTTGAGGTCGGCACGCATGCTTGGCTTTATCAGGCGAAATACAAGGGAGTTTAAACACCATGGCACTAAAATAGTGTTGTAC
Organism: Marasmarcha lunaedactyla; assembly: GCA_923062675.1. Classification (NCBI taxonomy): domain Eukaryota; kingdom Metazoa; phylum Arthropoda; class Insecta; order Lepidoptera; family Pterophoridae; genus Marasmarcha; species Marasmarcha lunaedactyla. The sequence goes on from OV281359.1 coordinate 14,068,055, forward strand.
AATGCTTTAGTAAGAAGCCATTTAGAGTTCGCTTCCGTTGTATGGAATCCTCAGTATTCTGTGCATTCGCAACGTATGGAATCGATTCAGCGCTCTTTTACAAGATCCTTAGCCTTTTATTCCGCTGGTATCCCGCACAGAGCACCATACGAAGCAAGGTTATTCCATTTTAGTATGAACTCACTGCATAGTCGAAGGCAGGTCTTTGATGCCAAATTTATTTATAAGATAATGAATCATTTAGTTGACAGTGTTAGTCTCACAAAAAAAATTATCATTGCTGTACCTCGTCGCATTCCTAGGCAACGTGTAAATAAAATATTTTATGTACCTGCTTGCAGACCAAATGTAGGAGTGCATTCCCCTCTGCCTAGAATGTGTTCTCTCTACAATTTACTGAACTCAAAGATTCCTGACCTTGACATTTTTAATGATTCACCTCTACAATACCAAAGGAAAATTAAAATTTACCTCATGCCTTGCGTTTAGTTTTAAAATTAAAGCAAATTAATCGTTGGTTTCATCTCTGTTTTTTAGTAAGTAATTATATTTTTTATTTTCCAGATTTTTAAATTTTATTTTATAAAATTGATTAATTGCGTTGTTTTTTTTTCATAACTATCATATTGAACCTAAGACATGACATTATTTAAAACTGTTACAGAATAATTATCATGACATGGCTTAATGTTCTATTTTAATTTTTTGACTTTTCATGTTTTTCTTTCTTTCTTTATATGTGTTTTTAATATTGGAAAATTCTTCCATTTCCACCTAGACACTTTTCCCAAACCTTTTATGTTTTTTTTATGATTACCAAATTTGTGTTATGATTCTTGACATAATATCCCTGAAATGTTTTAATTTTACTAATTTTTAATTTCATTATTTGTAATAATTTAATTGTAATTTTCATTTTATTATTTAATTCCATTTTTGTAGTATGAGCGTATGACTTAGGAACGCTGTATGTGCCTATAATTGACATTTTATACTAGAAATAAGTTTTTTTTTAAATGTTATTATGATTTTTTTGTATATATGTTGTTGGCATGTCTTTTTCGAATATATAAAATAAACTAATAAAGGTAGATGGACTTTGCACAAATAACTTATCTCGCTCTGGTCCGGTTTTCATTCCAAGGACAAAACGATCCCTCAGGTTCGATTCCAGGGTGGTACCGAAGTCGCAGAACATCGCTAAGCCTCTCAATCGTGTCGCCCATTCCACTACGGACTCGTCCGCGTTCTTCATAGCACCAAAAAACTTGGCTTTATCCACGAATGAAAATTTTTTTTCCTTGAATAGGCCATCGAGTAAACTGACGAGCTCTTGGAACTTTAGTTCATCCAACTCCCTAAGGGTATGCTAAGTTAAGCGCCAGACGGTAGGTTTCTTCCGTGAGATGAGTGAGCAAGATTCCACTCTTTTTTTCTTCATCCACACCGTTAATTTTAATGAACTGTGTCAGTTTGCCTTTAAATATAATCCAATCACTCAATTTGTGATCAACTACAGGCACATTCCGAGATAATTGTTCATTTTTAAGAAACTTTCTTTTAAATGTATATACGCGTCCGTAGTTTTAACGCTCGTCGCCAGTGAAGTGTATGAGGTGAACTAAAATACCGTTTTGATTTACTGCTCGTTTATTACTGGTTGCTCGGTGCGGCGGTTCAACGCGCGCGTTGAATGTAGTTAAGTAGGTATTATACATATAATAAAGACTTTGGATTCATTAACCTTTTCAAAATACAATAAGCAAGATATTATTATAACGCTCCAGATATGTGACTTTTGAAATAATGCAATCTTTGAACATTATCTAAACTCTTATCATCATGGACTAGTGATGTAAACAAATCTCTAAAACTAGTCCACTCTGTGTATTTTCCAGAAAACACTGGTATACATATTTTAGGTAATTAAACTGAAACTGACATGCCTTGACTTTCACCTATACTACACATTGTATTGCAATTATTACTTTTTTTCATAAACTTTGACAATAATTCTTTCAAATCACTTTTGTATTCAAGATAAAATTCTTCAGTTTGATCATAAACATCTGTTTAAATGTAAGAAGATTTTGTAAGTTCAGATTTAGAGAAATCACTTATTATTTTAGTATGAGTGTTTGCAAATTGTAACTAAGCTTTCTCTAAATTCTCTTATCGAGCTTCTATATATGATTGTGTTATTCTCTCCTTAGGAGATTTCTTAAAGTTACTTCTAGACTTAATCATTTTTTGTTTTAAATCTTCTTGTAAATTAAACAAAGATTCCATTTTATTTATTAAATATCACTATAAATAGTAACAACAATTAAATCTCCTGCTTTAATTGTGATTCTTTATTGTAAAAAAAACAATCAAAGCCAATGAAACTTGTCACTCAACAACTACACAATATGTGATACCTGCACTGCACTAACAACTAATTCGGTTAATTAATATGTATGGTTAACCAGAATACAAACAACTCAGATTTGCATTAAACTTCTACTTATATAATGTAATTATTTTCAGCTAACCTAACAACAATTCAAGAGTATTTAAGGTTACTTAATATAAAAAAATACTAATCTTTTACCAACTTATTAGCTAATTACAAATTAAATCTTGATAACAACTAAATCTTGAGGCACCAATACTTTGGTTAGAAGTGCAAAAATTTAAAAATATTAGAAGTCCACAAATTGCCGAATTTTGTAAGTGTTGGGTATTTTTCTAAGTTTATAGGCTTGTAAAACCGCACGCAAACTGTCACAGACTCCTCGTAGTATCACTTTTTTCTGAATTATTCTAAACTGCTCGAGTGAAATCTAAGTTGAAACTTCAAAAGAAATAAGGTTCAAATTGCTTGATACTTTTTAATCAATTCTTCTTTGTATATAAGGTTCAAAGTTTTTACTTACAATTTTCTCACTTGTACAATACACTGCACTATTAACTAAACCTGCACCTGCGCCACCTGATGGCACCAAGGGTCTTCACCACAACTTGCCACACCAATCTGCACCGCATCCAATATACATACCGGCCCGGCAAGATTGCACCAGATCTCAGCAAATTGCTGACATCACCGGTTGCTACCACTCGCTAGTATCTAAAATTGCACTTATCCGGTTCGCTTCATTCACATATATTCTTTTTTTTTTTTTTCAGCCGCCTAGAAGAACCCTTACGGGAGGGAGGTGGAAGATGCGTCATGCATACCGCCGCAGCAAAATACTGGCCTCTGCGGGGTGACGTGGACTTACCAGAGTGGTACCTACACACTAAAAACCACCTTGCCGGCTGTAGCATGGGAATGTTAAATGGAATGTCAGCTTTCATCGGAGCGACACCCGTATCACATATATTCAAATTCAGTATTCACTGTGCGATTTAATTCCACGCATACGCCATTTTTTGTCAGATATGAGGAACTTAGACACACTACGTTAGTTTGAGGTTGTACAATAACAAATACAGTTTGTCTTTTATTTTTAATAGGCGCACATTGATTAGTGCCTATCGTTGAAGCTCGAATTGTTCATATTAAAGTAAATTTTTAAAGTGCCTGTAATTCATTTCTTATTATGCCAAAATGTTGATTTCAATACAATATGGGAGTACCACAATTCTGACAAATATTTATTTATTTCCTGAATACACATCCATAAACTAGAACCCATTAATTTCATTTTCAACAGAATTTTTTTTTAAAAGCCACTATAAAGGCAAAAGTGTACGTATATTCTGCCAACATAATGCCGCATTGCGTACGTTGTTGGCGAGAAAAGCCCGCTATATTACATATTATATGCCCCCTGAGTAAAGTATATTTTGCTCTAGAAACATGGTTACACTTTGAAATAATTACTGATCGTGCTATATATATAATGTACTCGTACACTTGTGCTATTATTTATTTTGTAGTAATAGATTTTCTTTATGACTGGCGTTGATTCTAATAAAAAATGGAAATGGATAGGAAAAATGGAATTTCGAATCAATGTCACCAGAAGATTTTTTTTCAAACTACATTTTCATTTGAACATAAACCATTAATTTGATTTCAAATAGCCGAAAAAAAAATTGTTGAAAATATTGTATAGTTTAAAAATTAACTAATTTCTTGAGTTTAAATAATCATACAGAATAATGTTTGTATGAACCAAAATGAGTTCCAAACACAAATATTTTGTAAGTTGGCTACAGTAAACATTATAAAAGAATATTCAAATATTATCAGCATTTAATGCTGCAACATAAAAACAAAAACACAGTAATAGAATCAAACATTAAATTCATTATAAGGTTACTGAATGGCACAATACCAAGAGGACAAACGCTACCTAAGGTTTTTTAATAATGTTTTAACATCCTCGCCTTTTTATTATCCAAAAAAATAGTAGACTTAGTAATAGACTTTTTTCAGAAGAAAGCAGAGATGGCCTGTGTTTGTTGGATAAATAGCTCGATAAATTAAATGATGTTTCTCAGCTAACAACAACAAAATGTAAGTTTTGTTCAACCAGCTGTTGCCTGCGGCTTCGTTCAAGTAAAAAGGACTAAAATAAATTATTTCAGCTGCACTCAGACACGTCAGGTGGTTACTTAAGGCACTCCCGTACATAGATTGAATTATGTGTTATTTTGTTTAATAAAATATCTATTATTATTGTGCAGATTGCTCTACAGCATGCCTAGGACATTTGAAGCCTTAAACCTGTAGCACCGCCGCTTACACGTGGACTGGTCGATGAGTAAGTGATGACTCAGCCGTTCTAATAACATTGAAGAGATATAATTAATGGAACCGAAAGCAAGTCAACCAATAGGTAAATGAAGCATAATTGTTACTAAGAAACTCACCAGTGTATTAATTTAGCGCATTGTTAAGTTGAGAATGTCCATAACACATTTTACATAATAACATATTGCTATACATTTTATAAGGCTTCATATTGTATGTCAAGGTAAAATCTACGGTTTTACTTTGAATGTTGAGATAAACTTTCGCCCGCGGCTTCGTTCACTTTACATCTACGTATTATGTAATCTGTCTTATTACACTTTTTGTAAATATAAAACTTATTGATCGAAAACTGCACATGGAAGGTACTACGAAAAATCATTTGCTGAGAGTATAACAGAACCTAAAATAACAATTATCTGAATTTTTTTCAGATTGCTGGTACTTGCGTACTAATCTCGAGTTTCCTCCGTCCTGCACAAACTGCAGGTGGTCCAAAATCTCTTCTACCGCAGGTCCACAAACGCACCTTGGTACGTGCGTAACGCGGACCTGCACAGAGATCTTGAACTACCTACAGTGCAACAGCACCTCAAAACACTCTCAGAATCGTTCTTCAAACTCTTCGAAACCCACCCCAATCCTTTAGTTTGAGAGTCCGTCTCGTATACTACCCCTGTCGTCGATTCGAAATTCAAAGTTGCTAGACCGAGAAATGCGCACACGAACGTAGCCACATAACTGTCACTAGATCTCGAAGCCCTCCAGGCCGCAAATTCTAATTCTAATTTAAATTCGAATTAATTAAATTCTTTTTCATTTTGAGCACCTTCAGTGCTGTGAATTCACCTTTAGTGCTATGTAATTCCCAGCGGGTGACCCCTTAAGGGCCCCCATAGTGCGGCCTTTTTCTCCAATTGGTCGTCACTCAGATGAAGGCTGTGAGGCAAAAAAATTGCACGAGTCATTCAGGGGTTTTTTTAGTGGGTAGTGGCTCTGGTAGGCTCGGAGCGAGTCCTACATAAAATCGATCGCGCGCGCGGGGTATGCGCCAGAGCATTTTTTATTCTCCTGCCTTCTCCGAGGAGGGTAACATAGAAAAAATAAACGCCACGCGTCCTTTTGCCATCGGTGGCCGTCGCGTGAACAGCACGTCACGCGCTGAAAGCGGCGCGGGGTTTACGTCGCGCACCATGAGACAACTGCGTACGTTGAGTGACCGCTTCGCTTAAGCTATAAAAGTTCTGGTCATTAATTTCATAGGCGTGACCGTTACATGCTTGATTAGAAGAGCTTTTTTCAGAGCTGCTTATTATTTCATAGGTACTTGTGTTTTATTTATCTCCTGTTCCTCCTTTTTTTTTTTTTTTTTCGGGGGGGAAAATGCATTACGCATACCACCCGGGCGCAGGGGGCACCCGAGTGGTTATGTGGGACTCCCGTATAGGCTAATGAGACCCACGGTATACCCACTAAAACCCCCCCCATCTTCCTCCTCGCCGCCTCGTGACGGGGCCACGGGAACGCTCTCGCACACATCCGCGACCCCGCCGGCAGCAGCGGCCCACAAGCGGCTCCATCCAGACAGCCCGAAGGCCCTCCACGATGGGCGCACCAGATGGTAAGTTGCGCCTCCCCCCTCGGCCTCCACCAGTACTGTAGCAGACTCCCCCTAAGTCTGCTACTAGGAGACCATGGGTACCAGATAACTGGTACCCGGTTGCAGATCGGGTCTGTGGTTCTGCCACTGACCACACCTCGGCCGCAGAGGATAGGGCAAGCGTTGCACCGCAATACCGACATGCCTCTTCCTCTGCGGCCCCACCAGTGCCGTTTCCGCGGAACGGCCCCGCCGGCTCGCAGGGGGTAGGGAGAGTGGCGCACCGTGATACCGGCACTCCTCTTCTTCTGCGGTCCCACCTCCAAGCGCGTCCTCAGCAGACTTCCTCAGCCCACTGGGAGCGCCCTACTCGGGCCAGCCGGCGGCCCCAAAAGGCCGGCCCTGGTTGCCTCTTAGTTCACCGTGGGTGACCAGTCCACGGCTACTAAGCCCCCCCGCCACGACAAGGCGGGCAACCATCGGGGGGGATCTCCTGTTCCTCCTTGTACCAACAGACTTTATTTGGGTTTAAATTGGTAAAGGTCGCTAGTTTAGATGTAAATTAAATTAAGTTGTTTTAGATTTAATTTAATTTAATTTAATTATGTAATGGAAAAATACGAAATACGAAAGTGTTAACATAATCGTTTTCATTTGGCCACTTCAGTTTTCACTGAGCCAAGTACATCTTCTACGTTAATCTTATATGGTGGAAAGCAATATGGTGTTTAGTAGTTTACAAATTGCTGTGAAAGGGGCTCGCTTCTCTGTTGTAATGTAGGCTAGCAGTTTAATCTAGTTAACAGTTGGTTGTTTTTATAATTGATTTAAAGTTATGTTTATAGAGGAAAAGCAAAACTATAGATCTATTGACATGAAGCATCTTGATCCAAAAATAGTTTCATGTGTGTCATTACAAAATACTCGTAGACGCATTAGTATTCCAGTCCCAGGCTTATGGCTGAAACTTATTTAGCACAATCTGGAGCCATATCCCATATTATATATTAATACACTTTAAAAAATAAATTACACGTAACACGAAAACAGACCTTTTAGGAAAGTATGAGTAAGATATCATTATGTTGTCGCGTGGTGACTACAATATTAATTGTAATTGCTCTACGCGATGTTAACTACATTACACAGCAATATAGGTGACATTAACAGTGCAAATAATACCATTTATCGGTCCGAAAAACGCGGACCAATAACTAGGGTATTTATTTCTGGTAAAATAAATTTCTAAAAAATAACTTCTTCTTGTTTAGTGTGTGTTATGATAGTATTGATTTTACTGCTTTACTAAACTACATGTTAACCAATAGCTTATAGTGGCCCAATTTGATCTCATTCGGGTAATGAACGGGTAAAATCTGCGATTTATGGCGTTTAACGTACCGATATTCAGCATCATGTTGACAACGCTGCGATCGAAACTCTGCTTTATTATCCGCGCTAGCCAATATAAAACGCATGCCGAGTTCAGTTTGCTACTAAAAGAGAGCGCATTTACGTATTGCTATTGGGTATAATGTATAATACCATAAATTTTAAAAATATGTGTAATTTTAACTCCTGATTCCATTACAAAAATATAGTCCATCTAGTTCACTGAATTAACAAATAAGCCTCATAATGTAAATTTAATGAGGTCCTCTTTTTAAATCTAGAAATCGATTTAAGTTTATCGATTTATGTTTGTACCCAATAAAAATTTTATTTCTTGCGGCTTAAAATATGCATGAACATCAAAGCTAGATATTGCGAGTAATATGATCTATACATAACATTGATTTGTTTTTATTTCATTTATAATCTTTGAAATTGTTTTTAAAAACATTTTCAAATTAAAACATTTAAATCACCAAAAGCATTAAACCGACTTTGTATAAATTTCGGTACCGTAATTCTGTCACCCTCTGAGTCTTATCAACCCATTGTCCTGTGTATATAATTTTAACTAAAAAATTTAAATAGTATTATTAAGATCCAATCTTTTTTATAAAATAATTTCCTGCTGTACCAAGAATTGGTGAACTAAATAACTAAATCATATTTGGGATATTTTTAGAATTTGTTTTTTGCTGACGGTGACACCTGGCGGCTTCTGCGGCAGCGCATGACGCCCACCTTCACCAGCGACAAGCTGAACGCCATGTTCCCTTTGATCACCGAGCGTGCTGAGAACCTACAGCGTTGCGTCTTAAATTCCATTCAAAAAGGCAAGCCACTGGACACGCGCGAGCTCATGGCACGCTATACCACCGAATTCATTGGCGTCGTCGGCTTCGGCCTCAACGCCGACTCACTCAACGACGAAAACTCTGCTTTCAGAAATTTCGGTGCTGAGATCTTCACAGTACATCCTCACCAAATATTCCTTCAAGCAATAAAAAAGTGTTTCCCGCAACTTTTTCAAAGAGTAGCATTGTTATCCAAAGTCGAAGGAGAAATCGTTAAGCTTGTAAAACATATTATGCAGCAACGCAATTATCAAGTTTCTGACAGACACGACTTTATCGACTTGATGCTCGCATGTCAACAGGAAGGAGTCATGGAGGCGGATTCTATTGAAAAGTTCAACCCTGATGGAACCCCACAAAAGGCTCGGTTGGAAATGACAGATGAGTTGATTGCAGCACAAGTGTTAATTTTCTTTGCTGCAGGTTTCGAAACTTCGTCATCGGCCACCAGTTTTACCTTGCATCAACTTGCTTACAATCCAAAAGTCCAATAGAAAGTTCAAGCAGAAATTGACAGAGTTCTCGCCAACAACAACAACAAGTTATGTTATGAGGCTATTAAAGAGATGCACTATCTGGATTGGATATTTAAAGAGGGAATCAGGATGTTCCCGCCACTCGGATTCCTTATGAGGAAATCCGTCCATAAGTACACTATTCCTGAAATAGATTTGACAATAGACCCAAACGTCAAAATTTTGATTCCACTACAAGCTCTTCAGAATGATCCTGAGTATTTTGTCGCTCCCGAGGAGTTCCGCCCTGAACGTTTTGATCCTGAAAACTTAAATGAATCCACAAAATACGTTTATCTACCATTCGGCACTGGGCCTCGAGCTTGCATCGTTCAGCATAACTAAAAATTTGCTCCTATTTTATTTTCTGCTATTCAAACAGCCTTTTTTATTGAAAATTTACCGCTATAAAATTACCGCGTTTACTTTTTTTTGTTAGATAAAGTTATAATGTTATTATCATGAAACCATTATATCATAAAATTCTTATCATACGGAATTAAATTTTTACTGCGAGAAATTTATAGGATCTGTATGGTAATTGTTCTACCTGACATTGACTTAATTTTTTTTATTTCATGGCAACAGAAGAATGTTCCCCTAGCTTGTGTAACACAATTTTGCGTAATCTAATTTGTCTAGTATTTTAATAACCTCTATTAATTTTTAATTATTCCAAATATCGTACGTTTATTGCAGGTGAGCGTTTGGGTCACATGCAGTCGCTGGTTGGCTTAGTAGCTATCCTGTCCAGATCCTTCGTAGAACCTTCCCCCATAACTCTTAGAACACCCAAACTAGACCCGAAATCTGCATTCATACAGAGCATAAGTGGTGGACTACCGAGAGACTTCCGTGAGTACGCGGTAATTCTGCAAGGCTTACAGAATTACCGCGTTGGATTGATATAGTGTAAGCCTTTTGGCCACTTTGCTTTCCGTACAAACTACACCACACTAACTAAAGACGCATAAACTATTTCCTTGTTTTCATTTTTTCTATTGTACATTTTTTTGTTAGTAAATGAAAAAAGTATTAAAAACTACCTTAATATTTGCGTAAGCATCGTGTCAATAGTACATTAACATCTTTTTTCAAAATCGTTGTGTTCAATTAAATTAAAGCCCAATTCTTGAAATATCAATGTAGGTCAGAAGGCGTTCGATCAAAGTTTCATCCAAAATCGGTATTCACGTATTGCTTGGAAGCGCTTCGATAGGACTTCAAGTCAAAACGATCGAAACTGAACGACTTTTCAAATCGAACGAGACAAAAAGTTGCCAGTTAAAGTTATCACTGAATTACCAAGACATAAAAACATAAATGAAATTCTAAATACGGTATTTAACATGGAAATGGGTAAAAAAATAAAAGATATTTTGTGTTTAAAATCAAACATTAGAATATCAAGGCTATGGTAAGCTTTTCATTATAAATTCAAGAACCTACTCTTTCTTCAACTACTGTACTATAATTAAAGCGTTAGCACTACTATAATTAAACTTTAGGGTTACCTAAAGTTTGGAATGAATCCTTTTAAATTTATAGGACATATGGAAATTAGTAAAGTTACTTGAGATGAATTCCCTATAACATCCTGCATAGCATCCTGGAATACCGGACGAATTGCCTCGATAGTCCAGAGTCTGGCGCTTGAAAACGCCTGCCTGGACTCCCACGCTTCGGTAGCCCGTTGGCGCAGCTCAGCTCTGTGCTCCTCCAGTTCCTGCAGTGCAGGCGAGTGACCCCTGGCTCGGAGCGCCTCCACGCGCATTTGGTGCCGCCTTTGGACGCCGCCTCGCTAGCACATTCCACACCTCGTCCATAGACGCAGGAGCCGGCAGCTCCCGTGGAGGTGGGGGTGGGGCACGCTTCTTGGCGTTGGTCGCTCCCTTCTTTCCCTTTTGGGATTTCAGGGTAGGACCAGGGCCAGGCCTGTCCTGGGACTTCGGTACCGCTGGTGCCACAAGTTTAAATTCAAATTTCAAATTCACACATTTAGGCGGGGGGCAGCGATGGCCTTGTCGGCAGCCAGCGGGCGGTGGAGGCGTGGTTTGGGTAGCAGCCTCTGCTGCAAGCCCTCGAACAGAGCATCGAGCATCTTGCCCACACTGAGCAAGATGCTACGCTTCAACTGCTGTGCCTTGTCGGAGGCCGGGGTCGCCGTTGGGCACGACCCTCCGACATTGACAGGTCGCAGCTCATCTGCCACCCAGTCTGGGGCAAGCCACACGTCGACCCGTAATGTGGCCAACTCGCGGCGTAGCTCCGCCAACTCCGTTAGCAGCTGGTCATTGTCCGCCTTAAAGCGGTTATTGGCCAGCCGTAGGCGGGTCAGCTCCTCCGACGCAGTGCGCTGCTGGAGCTCACCTAAAAACTCTTATATGGAGGAAGCAGTATCCTGAAGAGCCTTAACGTACGTCGCCTTCAGGATCTTCGAGGTGCACGCCGCTTGAGAGATAACCTCGACGGAGGTCATAAATCCGAGCCTTTAGGTCTGCCACTGAGGTTTCCTCCTTTGACTTTGGCAAGGCCGACATACTGCCCAGTAGTGGGCGGTCGACCTCTGCCGCGGCAGGCGGTGGATACTTTCGGAACCTTTTCAGGCTACTTTCCTCGTCGGACGTAACTCCCCTGGCGGAACGGCTGCGTTTCCGCTGCCAAAGTCAGCCTCGAGTCCCTAGGGACTCCGCAACCCGCCCCAATTCTCAAAGGGTACCCTGCCGCACACTATGGGTCAGACACAGGGCACCGACGAAGCATGACTGCCGCCCGATACGGGACAGACGCAGCGCACCCCAACCAGAGGAATGTTTTAGCTTCGCCCGTTGCTGGATTGCAACGGGTTACTGAGCCCCACCACCACGGCAAGGCACATTCCAATTCGGGTCGGGTCTATCGCTATCCTTAAATTAAGACTACACAAGCTCCTTTTAGAGAAATTATAGATTGCAACTATATATGTATTTAGGTAATTTAATGTTAAATATGTATATTATTAATTAGTATAATAATATAATGTTATTTACATTATATTTCAAAGTTGTATGTTTACAATATTATAGAGCTTTATTTTTATGTAGTAAAATATCTTCCACTCACTAACTATATTGCTAGTTACACAAAGGTTGTCTGAAAGAAATTGCTGCCAGCGGTAAGACCACCTTTTCCCACTATTACATTTTAGTTATTCACTACAAATATGTTATACACAACTCAATTATTCAGTATTTAAGCTTGTTTTTGTTAATTGTCTTTTACTACATCATTCTATCATCAGTCATTAGTTCTATTCGTGTTAAAGGAAAGGAACAGTTGGTATATAATAACCCCATGTAATTCAATTAACCTGCGATTAATGTTATCAATATGCTCGAATGCCACTTACCACCAAATAGATCTCGCAGATTTATAATAACAGATTTTCCGAAAGTAAAGCCTAACTATTCGGATCGAAGCTATCTTATCTTCCGGACGTACTTGTACTCTCAACTTACTGCAATAGATTTTAGCTTGAGAAGTTGCACTGTACAGTTAGATAGCTTATAATCGGTTTAGCTATAAGTTAGTAAGTACGGTCTTTCGGGAAGCAGATTATATTTAAGTATATAGGATATAATAACATTTAATGACGAATTGCTATTATTTTTCAAACAAATGAAACATTTATATGCTGTGTTAAAAACAATACATTTCTCTAGAAAAGCTGGTACTTTTATGAAAAAAGGCACTAGCTGAATCTAGATTATTATAACGGGGTTTGAAAACTTTGTGAGAAGTTACTCATGTTAATTCGATTTATGTTAAACATATAAATGGAAAACTATCTATATTGTATTAATTGCCTGTGATAATTTTACCTAACTGTCTTTACAGCAAAACTGTACAAACTTTGTGATATATTTATAGTTTTGTATTGTGCGAGTTCAGTTTTATACTTATATCAATAATAATTTTTACATGGAGGTATAAAAATTCTGCTCGGTAATTATTTGGCAAGATTGTTTTGTTAATTTGTAGATGTACGGCAATGCACCAAGACAAGATTTTGTAATTGTATTTGTAAAAGTCCTTTTATCTGCAAAATTAAGTAACAATGGCACACAATCCAATTAATTAAACAATGCACTGACACCCAAAATCCACAGTATACAAACAAATAATTGCTTTGAATCGAAAATATGCATGTGTAATATATTGTGCAGTGTGCCAGTACATTGGCAATTATTGCAATGTACTTATTATAAGTGTTTAAGGAAAATATGCATATTTGGAAAACGGCCAAAACACGCGGAGATAGTGTAATGCTGTCTCCGTCGCAGCGTGTCATCGTTACCATTTTACTTTACGAAGTATATTCTGTTGTACAATGTCATTACTGACAATTTTTAGAAAAGCTTTGATATGTAAATATATCTTAAAATTTGATTGTACTTATCACTGTTTAATTTCATGGCTCTCACGAAAAAGATTGAAGGTAATGGACAGTAGCAGCAAACAAAAATATTTTTAAATAGTGACAGTTACACTTGATTAAAAAGCCTTTCAAAATAGTATATCAATAATTAAAAATCACTCACAAATCTTTCATTGAACTTTTTTTTTATTTGGTCAAAAGCTAGATTATGATCACGGAATACAATCGATTATCATTGAGCACTATTAATTAAGTCAAGTAACTATCAAAATTCTAACGAATTACTGCACGTAAACGATGAAAAAAAAATGTGTGGATTATTTGGATAGTTATGTACATGTGTAAACCAGACATAGAAATTGCTATTTAGTAGAGTTATAAGACCAAAATTTTAAATAGAAACCATAGATACAACAACGGTACAAAGAACATAAATGCTTATTTTTTTTTATTCAAAACTAATTTTAGTTTTATTAAAAAAAATCGAAATCTAATCTTAATTATGACTTTAATCTAGGTTATAAACGTTTTTTTAAATCTTTATGATTAATTTAATCTAGGCAAGTAGAATTTGCACATTGAAAACACTAGTGTCTTATGTGTCTGCGATTATTGCATCCTACAAAGGTCGCATATAGCACCAACCTACTCATATACATTCCGATATCTCAAACATGTCCACTTATTCTAACATCATAGAATTTGAATATGCAGAGATTATTGTTTTAAAAATAAAACTAACTTACAGTATCACGGTGTTTCGCCAGCTCCGTTTTAGATCTCGTTAGAATTTTGTGATAACATACCGTTTACTGCACTTTGCCCGCGGAAACACCTCTGCTGACGTGTACGCAGTTATAGCTTTAGCTATTAATTGTCGTAAAGAAAACGAGTAAAAATCTCATTTTTGCTTATATTTTCGTTACTAGTATTGTTGCGCGTAGTTTTGTTGCGCCGGCTGGAGAAGATGCCGCCGTATGTACCCTTTGGCCCCGAAGACACCACGACCTGACGAACCACGGAGTGACACCCGACTTGATCGAGTGCAGGTTGGAGCGCAGTGAAAACAACACAAATCTTCAAAGTAGGAACGTTTATTGCGTATACAATTAAACCTTAAGTTTAAATAAGCCTATGAACCGCAATCGTTCCTGTAGTTCAGCTTCTTTCTTCAGACCTCTTCACTGGCCTCCGGATACACCGAACAGCGCTTATGTGTTCTTGGGTCTTCACTGGCCTCCGGATTCACCGAACAGCACTTTCTTTCTTCTAACTGGAAGCTTCTGAACTTTTCTTATTAGACTTTTTCTTTCTTCTTATTAGTTGTTGTTTTCTTCGCTGCAGGCACCGAACTATTTCTTTCTTCTTATTAGATGTTGTTTTCTTGCTTGTGGGCACCGAACTTTTCTTTCTTCTTATTAGATGTTGTTTTCTTGCTTGTGGGCACCGAACTATTTCTTTCTTCTTATTAGATGTTGTTTTCTTGCTTGTGGGCACCGAACTGACTTCCAAAGCTCGGCGTGCGCCTTTTATACAAATTTCGCCCTAAATAATTCCAGCGCTCTGATTGGCTGGCGCGTTTGTGCAATTGGCACCTAATTACACTTAAGTTTTACTTGGATTCTAAACTTTACATCGAATTATCTTTCAAACTATTAAGCAAAACTATTACAATATTATATTCAAATAATAGAGCGAAACGATTCCTACATGTTTACATAAATACCAATTTGATAAAATTAAATACAAAAAACTTTCTAGAACAAAGACTATCTCAAAACACCGTTTGCGCCGGCAGACTATTTACTTAGCCTAACATTGTACCTAAGGCGAAACGGTTACAAACATAATTTTATCATTTTACATTATTAAAATATGCAAACATTCTAATTACAATTAGATTTTAACATAATCAAACAAGATATAACTACCAATTAGGAACATATACAACAACAAAGGTTTTCTCGTTATTTCTCTTCAAATACGTAAAACACCATGAAAATAATTATTACATTTCAATAAAAGAAAGCAATTTACACATTATTATCAATAAACCATAACAATAAACCATATAATTACGTAGTTATTCAACGAGAAAATATCTAACCATAATACGTCATTTATTACGTCAAATGCGTACTTTATTATATGAACCTATATACAATAACGTTATATCTACCATTATCTACCTAATCTGATAAGAAATAACCATAAATTTACCACAATTATGACAAATCTGAACAAATCAGTATTTTACAAATAACCTAGGTCTAAATTCTATCCAAACATACATAAAGCTTCTCATATTATGCTTATATTATACTAATGAAATCTCTAAGAACTTTATTAAACACAAACATCATCAATTCAACCATAAATCAATGTTATCAAAATAGAATTCAAAATATACCTATACCTAGGTTCCTATAACATCATAATTTCCTATAAGAATCTTATTAGTACTTGCTTACGTCACACTCGAAAATAACCACCTATCCGAGGACGGGCGCAAGTAGTGAGGGCGTGGACTAGCGTTATTTACAAAACTATTTGAATGGCTATGTCCCTATTATGCCGAATCCATTTCATGATGCGTCGCTAACAGTCTCCCCCGCAGTGCGTAGCACTCCATCCTGCGGTTGCGACGCTGCAGCTGGAACCAGGATGACGACCCGTCTCGTTGGTCGCCTCAGGATCCCCCATGGTGTCTGCACGTCCAGAACTCGAACTCTCCCATCAGGTCCAGGGTAGACTCGGTGAACTCTTCCTCTCGGCCAGGTGTTCCTCGGCAGTGTTGCGTCGACGACCATGACAATGTCGCCAACGCGCGGATCCTGCGTTGCTGCTCCGTTGACCTTCTTCGGCAGCAGGGTAGGCAGATACTCCTTGATCCACCTGTTCCAGAAGTGATCCGTCAGCCGTTGTGCCGTCTTCCACGTTGCCCTTCCGACGAGCTCGATGTCTGCAAACTCTCCAGGCGCCGGTGCTCCACAAGATCTGCCAAGTAAAAAGTGGTTCGGCGTTAGAGCTTCCTCGTCGTCAGGGTCTACGCTAACGTGGGTGAGTGGCCTCGAGTTCACCACGTGTTCGACTTCGGTCATCAGTGTGTGTAGGACTTCCTCTTGTGGTGTCCTGGGCTGCAGCACCGTCGTCAGAGCCGTCTTCACCGATCGTACGAGCCTTTCCCAAGCGCCGCCCATGTTTGGACAGCCAGGTGGTATGAACTTCCACCGGGTTCCCTCTTGACTCGCTGCCTTTTCCAATTTCGGTGAGATGCATCTGAGTATTGGAAGGTCTCTCAATATGGACACTTCCTTCACGTATTTGGCCCAGGCTGCTCGCTGGTCTTCGGGAATCTCGTCGTCCCAGCCGATCTCCCCACGCCATATGTCTCGAATCCGCTTATTCCCCTGAATTAAGACTGGGGTAGCAAGGCCCAGGGGGTCGAAGCCGGACATCATGGCGCTGGTGACTTCTCTCTTCGTTGGCGTCTTCTTGCCTTCGAGTATGTCTGCGCTGGTATTCCGGAACCCGACGTTGAAGGCCAGCAAGTCTTCTGCCATCAGCCATCTCAGCCCAAGGGTCTTCTCTTCAGCAACCAGTTCTGTGCTGTCTTCTTTGAGCTGATCTCCTATCCCGTCGAGGATCTTCGGCCTGTTGCTGCTCCATCCCCTCAAGTGGAAGCCTGCCTTTGCATGGATGCTCTGCACCTGATGCGCGATCTTTCTTGCATCTTCCTCTGTGGCAAAGCTCTGCAAATAATCATCCATATAGTGATTCTTCTCGATAGCTTCCACTGCCGCCGGGTAATCTTCTCTGAAATCTTCTGCGTTCTTGTTCATTACAAAAATCGCCGTAGACGGTGATGAAGCCGCACCAAACACCACTGAGCACATTCGGTATTCGTCTGGTGTCCCATTTCTTCTGTCGCCGCGCCACAAGAACCTCAGGCTGTCGCGGTCCTCTTCGCGCATCTGTACCCTCAGGAACATATCTTGAATGTCGGCGACGACGGCGACCGGCTTCTCTCTGAATCTCACAAGCACCCCAAATAGCGATTGCAGAAGATCTGGTCCCGGCAGGAGTGCGTCGTTCAGGCACTTCCCGTCAAATTTGGCAGCAGCATCCAGGACTATCCTTGGCTTCTTCTTCACGGGATGCATTACCGCAAAATGCGGCAAATAAAATGTTCTTCCAGCGGTCGTTGATACTGGAGCCTTTTCTGCATAACCATTTTCTATCAGCTTCTTCATCTGGTCTTCATATGACGTCTTCAGGGTTGCATCCTTGTCCAATTTCCTTTCGATCCCAAAAAGACGTCGATGAGCTTGCACGTAGTTGTTTGGGAGGGTTTCGTCTTCACTCTTCCACAGCAGCCCGGATTCAAACCTCCCCTCTGGAAGGCGCTTCGTCGTTGACTGCAGGACCTCAAGCGCTCGTTGGTCTGCGTCGTTGCTCGGGTGGCGAGGCTGCACTCCGATTGATTCGATGTCGAAGTGTCGCCGCACCAAGGCTTCTGTCTCGTCTTCTTCGATGAGTCTGCTGTGGTTGACGAACTGTACTGGTGACGTCTTCCCGTTGTGACGCCCATGGAGGACCCATCCCAAGCTCGTTAGTGACGCAACTGGATCGGACCTTTTCCCTTTCTTAAGTCTTCTCGTGACGATGAGACCCCAGTTGTCTTGCCCGATGAGAAGTTTTGGCTCTTCATCTTCATATAGTAGTTGACCTTGAATGCCTTGCAGGTGCGAGCATCCTTGGATGACACCTCGATCCACACCTTGTCTTGAGAGCTTTAAACTGTCGATTGTTCGAACTTCAATTGTTTCCTTCTTCTTACGATGAGCTCCCTTGATCTTGACGCTTGTCTTCTGCGAGTCGCACCTCTTGATTCCATGTTCTCCAATTGTCTCGATGGTTATCGGACTCGCCTTGCCTTCAGCCCCAATCATCTGCGCCACCCCAGCATCCAATAACGTGACTGTTGACCCCTCATCCAGAAGGGCCAGTACGCGTGCTGCGCCCTTCGGTCCATACAGGTCCACTGGGATCATCTTCAGATACACCTGCTCATCACTGGCAGTGTGCACGGAGGTGACGACTTCCTTGGGCTCTTCTCTGCGACTGGAGACATTGCAGCGGGATTCTTCTTTATCCCCAACAGCTGCTGGTGGACGGCTTTCATCATGAAGACTGGTGTGGTGCCATCTTCCGCACTTCTTGCAATCTGCTGCCCTGCAGGTCTTCCTTGAATGTCTTCCTCGTAGACACCTGAAGCATAAAATTGCCTTCTTAGCCATTTCGTACTTTTGACTAAGGTTTGCTTCTTTGAACTTCCTGCATTCGTAAATCCAGTGCTCGCCGTTACACACTGGACACCGATTTTTGCGGGGGTGCTCTTCATTCCCCTGCACGTAGTGAACCTTCTTCACTGGTCTTCGCTCGTGGCCCCATGATGTCTTCGGTGGTGCAGATCGCTGACGGTCTTCTTTCTTCCAGGATACTTCAGGGTCGGCTATTTCCGCGTACCATTCGCTTTCAGCCTCCAGGAATGCGTTCATGACTTCCAGGTCCCGAAGTTCTTCGTCAGGATTCGTCCTCTTGTATGCGATCCAC
This sequence comes from Marasmarcha lunaedactyla, assembly GCA_923062675.1. NCBI lineage: Eukaryota > Metazoa > Arthropoda > Insecta > Lepidoptera > Pterophoridae > Marasmarcha > Marasmarcha lunaedactyla. The sequence goes on from OV281359.1 coordinate 14,087,193, forward strand.
CGGTGCTTCATTGTAGTCGGCATCTTTGCAATGAGGGCCCTCGTGGTTCTAAGGGCATCTAAGTACTTACTTGCCCCCATTGCCTTGATCGTGGCCACGGCGTTCCTCACGTGGCTGTAGAACGTGCTCACGTCGTTCGGATCCTCTGTGACCCGTGGCAGGTTCTCCAGCTTCTCCAGCTCCGCAGTTGCCAGAGCTTCGGGTCTTCCGAACCTCAGTTGTAGCCCCCTCATGACTTCGTTGGGATGCTCCGCCGTAAACAAGAGGCTCTTCACTGCCTCTCGCGCCCTGCCTTGCAGCGCCTTCCGTAATCTGGCCAGGTTCTGCACGTGACTGAAGCTGGGTGCCGTGTCTTCGAATGTCCTCTTGAACGCCAGCCATTCTTCTGCGGCGCCATCGAAGTTGGGAAGCTCGATGTGTACAGCTTCCGACCGGCCTCTAGGTAGCTTCCCTAATGCTTCAGCCAACTCCTGGATGTCGGTCTTCCCAGATGCAGGCAGCGGCTGTGGTAGCCGCGGTGGTGGTGGTGGTGACGGTGGTCGCGACGGCGGCACCAAGGGTGGCATTACCCTCGCTCTCCTCTCGGTCTTCTGTAGCCACTCCTCCACGTGGTGCTGCCGCTCCTCGTCTGCGAAGTCTTCTTCGCTGCCGGACTCGACCCGCACGAGCTCCAGTTCGGCCTCGGCGAGATCCAGCTTCCTCTGGGCTATTTCCATTTTCAATTCAGCTTCTCTTCTTCTGGAAGCCCTCGACCTGGTGGTGGAACCAACCCTCCTGGGTTCCACGGGCGCTGGTACCGCGAACCGTGCCTCTTCGTCCGCAGCGCCCCTTGACGCAACCCCATCCATTGCTGGCGGTACGGTGCAACCTTCGGCGTGGCGTGCTTCAGGCGCTCCTCCGGCGGGGTGCGTTGGTGCCCCTGGTGTCAACGTCGACCCCGTAGACGACCCCATCGTGTCTGTCGTCTCTGTCGGCGTGGCTGCGCTCCAGTCCCTCGAAGACTCCGTGGCGGTGGTGGGCTTCGTTCTTCCAGTCGACCGTGTGGTTGGCATCTTCTTGATCCAGGATCTCGGCTCGAAGGACCAGGAAAACTGTTGCGCGTAGTTTTGTTGCGCCGGCTGGAGAAGATGCCGCCGTATGTACCCTTTGGCCCCGAAGACACCACGACCTGACGAACCACGGAGTGACACCCGACTTGATCGAGTGCAGGTTGGAGCGCAGTGAAAACAACACAAATCTTCAAAGTAGGAACGTTTATTGCGTATACAATTAAACCTTAAGTTTAAATAAGCCTATGAACCGCAATCGTTCCTGTAGTTCAGCTTCTTTCTTCAGACCTCTTCACTGGCCTCCGGATACACCGAACAGCGCTTATGTGTTCTTGGGTCTTCACTGGCCTCCGGATTCACCGAACAGCACTTTCTTTCTTCTAACTGGAAGCTTCTGAACTTTTCTTATTAGACTTTTTCTTTCTTCTTATTAGTTGTTGTTTTCTTCGCTGCAGGCACCGAACTATTTCTTTCTTCTTATTAGATGTTGTTTTCTTGCTTGTGGGCACCGAACTTTTCTTTCTTCTTATTAGATGTTGTTTTCTTGCTTGTGGGCACCGAACTATTTCTTTCTTCTTATTAGATGTTGTTTTCTTGCTTGTGGGCACCGAACTGACTTCCAAAGCTCGGCGTGCGCCTTTTATACAAATTTCGCCCTAAATAATTCCAGCGCTCTGATTGGCTGGCGCGTTTGTGCAATTGGCACCTAATTACACTTAAGTTTTACTTGGATTCTAAACTTTACATCGAATTATCTTTCAAACTATTAAGCAAAACTATTACAATATTATATTCAAATAATAGAGCGAAACGATTCCTACATGTTTACATAAATACCAATTTGATAAAATTAAATACAAAAAACTTTCTAGAACAAAGACTATCTCAAAACACCGTTTGCGCCGGCAGACTATTTACTTAGCCTAACATTGTACCTAAGGCGAAACGGTTACAAACATAATTTTATCATTTTACATTATTAAAATATGCAAACATTCTAATTACAATTAGATTTTAACATAATCAAACAAGATATAACTACCAATTAGGAACATATACAACAACAAAGGTTTTCTCGTTATTTCTCTTCAAATACGTAAAACACCATGAAAATAATTATTACATTTCAATAAAAGAAAGCAATTTACACATTATTATCAATAAACCATAACAATAAACCATATAATTACGTAGTTATTCAACGAGAAAATATCTAACCATAATACGTCATTTATTACGTCAAATGCGTACTTTATTATATGAACCTATATACAATAACGTTATATCTACCATTATCTACCTAATCTGATAAGAAATAACCATAAATTTACCACAATTATGACAAATCTGAACAAATCAGTATTTTACAAATAACCTAGGTCTAAATTCTATCCAAACATACATAAAGCTTCTCATATTATGCTTATATTATACTAATGAAATCTCTAAGAACTTTATTAAACACAAACATCATCAATTCAACCATAAATCAATGTTATCAAAATAGAATTCAAAATATACCTATACCTAGGTTCCTATAACATCATAATTTCCTATAAGAATCTTATTAGTACTTGCTTACGTCACACTCGAAAATAACCACCTATCCGAGGACGGGCGCAAGTAGTGAGGGCGTGGACTAGCGTTATTTACAAAACTATTTGAATGGCTATGTCCCTATTATGCCGAATCCATTTCATGATGCGTCGCTAACAAGTATAATGTTTTTAAATTGCGAGTATGTACCATATTGATGTTGAAAGAAGAATCAAATCAGTTTTTAGTTCTCGACTTTATCAATTTAGAATTTAGAGACAAAAAACATTTGCTATTTTTATAGGTGTATAGAAAAAAAATAGACAATGGATTTGAATATTGATTTCATCATACAAAAATGTTAAGCATTGAACGCTTTTCTTTGGACATTTTAACTTATGATTAAACGAACTTACCTGTACGTGAAGTTCTATCATAGTTATACTTGGCATCGTTCGAAGAGATTAGTAAGCTGAAAAATAAACTTCGTAATTACATATACACATGTAGTTTCACCCAGGACTCACACTATGCACTTTATTTAAGAGTTTTGTTGTTTACTTTTCTTTGTTTTTTAAAAGCTTAAAATGTCAATCGGATTTACCGCTTGACAGCTATGCTATCGACGTCCCACATCAATCCTGTCTTTTAGTTCAGAGTAATTGTGATAACTGATATTTTTAGATCGGGGATGGGCGGGAGGGAATTACTAATCTCTTCGAACGAAGCCTACGTATAACTATGATAGAACTTCACGTACAAGTAAGTTCGTTTAATCATAAGTTATACTTGGCTTCGTTCTCAAGATAAGTAAGCTGAAAAATAAACTTCGTAATTACATATACACATGTAGATGTTGAGAGAGGAAGCTACAGATCTAAAAATATCAAACAACTTTCAAGTTAGAATCAATATTTGTTTTGTCTACAATTGAATTGTAAATAGAACTGTTAATTAGTAATGATCTTATATGTTTTATACAGTATGAGTATATATATTTTAAGGTATATTCTACATGTATTGTTACATTAATAAATTAAATTATTATTTATTACACATAGTTTCATTTAATTATTATTCATGAGGTTGAATTCTCATTGATAATAGCTTTCGCTAAGGCTGTCGTGTCCTGTTTGTCTATATTTCTGTTATAAAATTTAAAGAATGTATCTGAGGTTTTACTCCAACCCACGGTGTTTCTAATTTGATCTATATTGACGCCCAGACGATGCGCTTTAGACGTAGATGCATGCCTGACACTATGTGATGAGAATATGGATACATCTATCCCACTCGCATGTAAGGTACTCTTTATCCATCGGCTTAGAGTCTGTGCCGTGGCCTCCTTGTGCGGTTTCTTACATGCTATGAACAGATACTCATTTTTTCTTAAAGCAGATGTTTTATTTACATAATCAGTAAGTGTTTGTGCGGGGCATATTTCTTTCTTTTGGGTAAAATAGGGTAATACTAAAACAGGTTGGTTGCTACCATGCTTTGATGTTTTAATTAGGTCGGGTATTTTAATTATAATATCATTTGGTCTAATTTGTATATTTTTTATCAAAATTTTTGACAACGTTTGGACCCGATGAGCCGTAACAAGATCTAACTGTAATGTAGTAGTATACAAACTACGTGTCACTTATGTGTATGTAATACTTATTGTAACTCATTTATAATAGATCAGTAATAAACCAACTTTACTCGATGACAGTTGTTTGTATTGGTTGCCACCTCCCTATATGGCGACCCTGCCAAACGCGGCAAACGGGATTAAATAACAAGTAACTCATTACGCATAATTTATTAAAATGATTTTTTTTCTTGCGATGACTTCTTCAACATACTCGTGTATTTAAGTGGTGAAAATATGGGAAAATCTCAATCAAAACAGGAAGAGGTCATCATCGCCCAAACTGCCTCTGGTGGTAGTAACTCAGCCACATCAGAAAACTTAGAGCTCCATCTTTATTCGACCAATATAATTCTTATAATTATAGTGACTCTGCTGGCATTATTTGCCATTCTCCTTTTTTACAAATATTATAAAAAAGGACATAAGAAATTGATTCGTCGAGAAATAACCCTAAATGATCTGCGACGATCATTTCACCGTCGATCTGCACAAGGTTACCTCCCCAGAGACCTGCCCGAGTTGTCTCAAGCGTCGGAAGCAGCAGCCAGAATGGAAAAAGTTTAGTGGAGTGATAGTGATTAGTGAAAGTGTGATGTTGCAAAAATGCGTAAATATAATATATAAATAAAATAAAAATTAAAATTAAAAAATAAATAAAAAATTAAAATATATTAAATATAAGTATTACCTACGTATATTATTTTGAACTAAAATGAGAAAAGAACTACATAATTATATATTTAGGGACATTAAGTGAATAATTTAACACTCTATTATTTTACTTGTGTTACTCTAATTTGATTTTAACTCCATGTATATTATCATATTATGGTAACGCGGCGAATTCCATGTAACAAACGTGTCCCCTACTACTGGTAACTCATAAAATGGTAAGTTGAATTTAATTATTTTATGTTTTAGGGTATGGAAAAAGAATTATTAGAATATTTATATGAACTTACAAAAATTAAGAAATACTTAGTAAGAAAGGGAGAAGCTAGATTTTCGGGTAAAATAGCTGAAAATAAATTATCCGAAGCAGAAAATATTTATAAAAAGAGTGAGATTATAATTCAGTATTTTATTAATCAGAAAAACATAGAGTCTAGTTTATTACAGATAGTTAATTCTAACTGGGATAATATTAAATTTACTTATAGGAATATTATTCAATTATGTACTCGTACTAAAATACATTCTAGTAGTAGTAGTTTCAGTGATTATAGTGAAACTAGTGAATATTTTTCAGCGACAATGGAGTTCGATTTGAAAACTGCTTGTAATTTAGTTCCAGTTATGGACGGTAATGAAAAAACTGTTAAAACTATAATTGATGCTATAGAGATGTATTCCGAAATGCTTTCAGAAAATGGTAATAAATTATTGATTAAGTTCGTACTAAAGAGTAGACTTTCCGAAAATGCAAAATTACGTTTAGGGCCAGAGTATTCGTCAGTAAGCGAGTTGGTAAAAGATATAAAAAGAACATTAATTACTAAAAAGTCTTTTACCGCAATACAACAGCGTTTACAAAACGCTACGCAAGGGTATCGTACTATTGATCAGTTCGGAACAGAGATAGAACGACTATTTTCGGAATTAACCATAGCCCAAGCAGATGACGATAAGGAAAAATATTCTATCTTAAAACCTTTAAATGAAAAAATTGCTGTAAAACGTTTTTCAGACGGTCTGCGCGATTCACGGCTGAGCACGATTCTTTCAGCGAGAAATTATGAGCACCTGAATGATGCTATCCAAGCTGCGAAGGACGAGGAGCTTTATGGAGCTTCCAACTCCAAAGGTGAAGGTGTCTTACATTTTTCACGTCGGGGTAGAGGTAAGCCTTTTAATTATTCTCGTGGGCATTACGGTGGTCAAGCTCTAAACCGTCAAGTTTATCATCCACGACCCCAGATGTCAAGTGGTTTACAACATGGAAAAAATAATTATACTCGTTTTCCACAAACTCGTAATTACGCAAATCGTAGTACGGGTCGTTCCCGATCGAAAAATTTTTCTCGATCAAATTATCGAAATACAAGTAGTAGAGGTAATAATTCTCAACATCGTGTATTTTACTCGGAACAAAATACTAATAATTTAGATAGCGCAGCTACGACTTCAAAATTGGAAGATAATCAGTTTTTTCGATCTTAAGAATAGTATTTTATCTTTCAGTGGTAATAGCAAGTTCATATCGTTTTACGTAGATAATAAGAAATATTTTTGGTTGATTGATACAGGGGCATCCCTTAGTGTAATTAAACGAGAAGCTTTGCCAAAAAACATTACCATATTTAGAGACGAGACTACAGTCAACGGCATAGGTGGTCCGATACAGTCATCGGGTTATGTAAACTTAAATTTGATCCACAGCAACCGATCTAGAACAGAATTTAGTCATCACTTTTATGTTTTCGATCATGTTCCTTTAAAGGCTGATGGAATTTTAGGTTTAGATTTTCTGTGTCAATACGGTTCGAATATCGACTTAAGCTTAAATGTTATTTCATTTTACAAAAATGGAATGGAATATTCTATTCAACTTAGTGATTTTATTGATTATTCAAAGGAAATTTTATTTATTCCTGCTCGAAGTGAATCGATTCATTATTTATATATTAATTTAGAATCACATGAAGATAGTTTAATCTTGCCTCAACAATTAAAGGAGGATATTTTTCTTGCCGGAGCTATAGTAAAAATTAGAAATAATAGGGTACCAGTAAAAATTTTAAATACTAGTGACTATGACGTCATATTACCTTATTTTCATCCTGAATTACATTCAATTCAGAATTACGATATTTGTAAGTTTGATCCATGTACGAAAAATGTACAGAGACTTAATAGGTTGTTAAATATACTGAATTTAAATCATTTGAATTCGGAGGAAGCTGGCTCTATTAAGGAAATATGTTCTAAATATGTCAATGTTTTCTTTTTGCCAGGAGATAAATTAACTACAACAAATATTTACCAACAGTCTATAACATTAAAGCCTAATACTAGTCCTGTTTACGTGAAGCAGTACAGACTGCCACAATCGTTAAAGAAGGAAGTAGACAATCAAATTAAAAAATTAATTCAATGTTACATCGTAGAGGAAGCAAAGAGCGAATGGTCAAGTCCTGTTTTATTAGTGCCTAAGAAAAGTATAAACCCAGAAAATAAATGGAGATTAGTTGTAGATTATAGAAAATTGAATGATTGTATAGTTGATGATAAATTTCCTTTGCCAAATATTTCTGAAATATTAGACTCACTCGCTGGTGCTATCTATTTCTCACATTTAGACCTCAATCAAGGCTATTTTCAACTGGATTTAGATGAAAACAGTAGGAAATATACAGCTTTTACTACAAATACTGGTAAATATCAGATGAAACGACTGCCAATGGGACTTAAAACTAGTCCAAGTGCATTTAGTCGTGTTATGTCAGTTGCTATGTCTGGATTGAATTATGAACAGTGTTTTATTTATTTAGATGATCTTATAGTGTTTGGAAGATCCCTTGAGGTACATAATAAAAACTTAATTAACGTTTTGGAAAGATTGAAAAAGGTGAATTTAAAATTGAATCCTGAAAAGTGTAACTTTTTGCAAAAAGAAATGCTCTATTTAGGTCATATTGTTAGTTCAGAAGGTGTATTACCAGATCCTGCAAAAATTGAAGTATTGCACAAATATCCACAACCTAAAAATGTAGAAGATGTAAAACGTTTTGTAGCTTTTTGTAATTATTATAGGAAATTTATACGAAATTTTGCTGAAATCACATCACCCTTAAATAAATTGACAAGAAAAAATGAATCTTTTGTTTGGACAGAGGAATGTCAAAAATCTTTTGAATCCTTAAAACAGATGTTAACTTCTCCACCAATATTAGAATATCCAGATTTTTCAGAAAATAATGAATTTGTTATCCAAACAGATGCATCAGGTTTCGCAATCGGTGCCGTATTATGTAATAAAAATATGAAACCAATAGCTTATGCTAGTCGACCACTTAATAAAGCAGAAAGAAACTATCCTACGATTCAAAAAGAATTAGTAGCGATAGTATGGGCTATTAAGTACTTTAGGCCATATGTATATGGAAGAACTTTTTCAATTATGACTGACCATAAGCCTTTGGTATATTTGTTTTCGATGAAAGACCCCTCAAGTAGATTATTAAAGTTTAGGTTATTATTAGAAGAGTATAATTTTAAAATTTTGTATGTAAAAGGTAAAGATAATAGTGTTGCTGATGCTTTATCGCGAGTGTGCATAACGTCAGATATGCTTAAAGAAATGAATGAGGAAATTATGTTAGTACTGACTAGAGCGCAAAGACAACAATTAGATAACAAAAATGCAGATGTTTTTAGTAAACCTAACTACGATTGGTCTGATCAGCCAAAAGTTGTAGAGTTATTAAAAATGCCTAGCAATTCTGTTGAATTGACTTTTATCGAATATGACGAATTAACTCGATTTAGACAACAAAATAAGGTATACCTTGAATACAATTGTTTTATTTATGATGAAAATAAACGTACAATTTACATAAATCTTAACTTTAAGGCACAATATACGCGAGCCGAATTTGTGATTGAGTTAAGAGAATTTTGTAAGAAAATAAATGTTAAAGAACTATGCATAGTTAAGCATGAGAATAATGATATTTTTATAAAAGATTTATTACTTGAAATACAAAGTATTAAGGAATGGACCGGTCCACGAATTTGTATAATTAGAGGTATTAAGAGAATTGAAAGTAAAGAAGACAAAGATTTTATTTTACATGACTTTCATTTATTGCCTACCAGTGGTCATGCTGGTGTGCGTAGGATGACTAATAATATAAAAAGAAAGTTTTTCTGGCCAGGACTAGACAGAGACGTTAAAGAATTTGTAAGTAAGTGCACAAAATGTCAAAAAATGAAAGAAGTTAGACACGTTAAAGAGCCAATGCAAATAACTACGACTGCAGCTCACGCGTTTGATAAAGTGTTTCTTGATATTGTTGGTCCACTGGATAGAGATATAGAAGATAATAGGTATATTTTGACTCTCCAGTGCGAGCTTACTAAGTTTGTAGAGGCTTATCCTCTAAAAAATAAAGAAACAATTAGTGTTGCTAAGGAATTAGTTAATAATTTTATTTTAAGGTTTGGGGTACCCAATAATATAGCAACGGATCGTGGGAGTGAATTTATGTCATCAGTAATGAAACAAGTTTGTGAATTGCTAGAAATTGAAAAAATTTATTCAACGGCTTATCATCATGAATCTATAGGAGCGTTAGAAAATTCTCATAAAAATTTAGGATCATTTCTGAGAATTCAATGTGATGGTCATAAGGAAAACTGGAGTCATTGGATTCCATTTTGGTGTTATAGTTTTAACAATACTGTCCATACTGAAACTAAATATACTCCATATGAACTGGTTTTTGGAAAACAAAGTAGAATACCTTCTAGAATAAGCAATTGTATTGAACCTTTATATAACCCAGATAGTTATCCATTAGACTTAAGATATAGATTACAAATAGCACAACAAGACGCTCGTAACAATTTAATTATAAGCAAAATAAAACGAAAATGTAACTATGATAAAAATCTTAACCATGTAGAATATTTTCCAGGCCAAGCAATTCTTGTAAAAAATGAAACTGGCACAAAATTAGATACTAAGTTTGTTGGTCCATATGTTGTAATTGAAGACATGGGTGTTAATGTAAAAATCGCTAACAATAATAAAATTGATATTGTTCATAAAAACAGAACCAAATTGTATAAGCAATAAATATAATAATTTTGTTGTGTAAGTGTACTTTAAAAAAAAAAATAAATAAAATAAAAAGAAAGAAAAAAAAATTTTTTTGCTATTATTAAAATTTTTTTTTCGATATTACCCCGGTGGTGTAATGTAGTAGTATACAAACTACGTGTCACTTATGTGTATGTAATACTTATTGTAACTCATTTATAATAGATCAGTAATAAACCAACTTTACTCGATGACAGTTGTTTGTATTGGTTGCCACCTCCCTATATAACAAGGTAATACATTTTTTTGTAATTAGTTCAAGACTTAGTGTTTCGTTTGGGTACTGAGTGGTTAAGTGGGATAGCACGCATGAAGTATCCCAAGTCATATCGTATCTAGGCTTAGGAGGTCGCAAGCGATACACTCCTTTGAAAAGACCCTCATCTTTTGAAGCACTAGGTCCTAAAATCAAGGATAGTGCTGCTCTAAAGCTATTAAGGCTCCCATATTGACTACCTCCTTCAAAATTAGTTGTTAAACATTTTAAAACATCTGTGATGGAAGCTTCATAGAAATGTAAGGAGTTTTGTACGCAAAAGGTAAACCATTTCTTTAAACAAACATTGTTTTGTTTTATGGAGCTCTCGGATAATGAGGCAATCATTATTTGTTTTGTTGATTCCGGGATGTTTCTTCGTGATAACGCTCTCCCGATAAAATCCCTGCAGCCAGGATATGATGGCTCTGGATTTTTCGATTGCTGGAAAGACGAAAATCTACATTGGTGGTGTCTGCTTTAAAAGTAATCAATTCTGATAAGAGAAGATTTTTAAATAGAGGAAACCATGGTTGTGTTGGCCATAATGGCACAACTACAATGCCCATAGCTTTGTCGTTAACTATTTTTCTTAACATTTTTAAGATGACGGGAAAAATTTACTCTAAAACTGGAGATGTTATCGGCAGGACGGCTTAAAGTAGACTGCCGTTCTAACGCCAGCGATCGGCTTATATAGTCGGGATCTCATTCCTTTGGAACCGCAATTTGAAATTTTGAATTTAATCTTATTAGCCAGGAATCAAGTATGAGACCTGATCTGCGTCCGGACCCGTTCGGACGTGTTGAAGGTCGCTCCCGGCTGCCGAGTCACGATTGTTGTCTCACGACTTCTCTCGTATCAATACTCAAACGCCACTCTCAGATCTGTTCTGCGTCCGGCCCCGCTCGGACGCGTTCGCGGTCGCTCCAGCAGTTGAGACACGTTGTCGTCTCACGACGACAACTCGTTCGCAATACTCATATGCTGTTAGCCTCTTCAGGGTTAACGCTGCGGCCGGTTTCGATCGGCTGCACGTAAGTCGGTCTCTTGCACAGCAACAACAGAGCTGAGCTTACCGCGGTCGATTAAATTCGATAGTGGTTCGCGAGGCTCGGGCTGTTTTTCTGGCTGCGTACTTGACGCTTGGCGCCTGCTACGCAGTCAGAGACTCGCTCTGCGGCCGGCCCCGGCCGGTCGTAACGTAGTCAATCCCGCACTCTGTGCACCCCTCGCATTAAAAACCTCACCTCGGTGAGTGCAGCAACAACAGGGTTGAGCTTACCGCGGTCGATTAAATTCGATAGTGGTTCACAAGACTCGGGCTGTCCTTCTGGCTGCGTACTTGACGCTTGGCGCCTGTACGTAGTCAGAGACTCGCTCTGTGGCCGGCTCCGGCCGGTCGTAACGTAGTTAATCCCGCACTTTCAGTGCAACCCAACTTCGTCAAGTCTACGGCCGGTTTTTGTTGTCAATTTCTCGCGTTTGATCAGGTGGATACTTAACGGTGACAACTAAGCCTGATAGCGTTGCCCCGGTGCGCTTCCAAGGCCCTTTAGGCCAAGGAGAAACCGGCTGACCCGATCCCATTGCACTTGGGCCTTTCCCCGGGTGAAGGTACAGTGCTGTCCGAATTAGGGGCACCACTTCGCGTCGTCCCCAGCCCCCCTACCGCGGGTAGGGAGGTTTAGGTGCTAGATTTGCTAGGGAACCTAGGCATTCTTATATATTTATATATTTTATATTATAGGACCAAGCCCTCCAATGGACAAGCAAAGCTTGGTAAACTTTGCTAGGTCGTTCGCCCAGGCGCTCGTTGCGTCCGGCGTCACCATTTCCAATGACTCATTAACGCAGGCCTTACAGGCATTTACCGCGTCCCCGGCCCCTCAGGCCTCAACCCCGGCCCCTCAGGCCTCCGACGTCCAGACCCCTCAGGTCTACAGCTCTTCCGCGTCTCCCGCCTCGTCCGAGATGGACTGCGAATCGGTCGCATCCTCTCAAGTGTCGCGTCGTAAACGTACTGCTCCCGGGAGCGACTCCGAACCCGCGTCTGATACGTCGTCAGATGCCGTCACCTTAACCGGCTCTCCTGAGCCCGCGTTTCAACTTGACGCCAAGCGCTCCAAGAAGCGCTCGAAGAAAGCTTCGGTATCATCAATACCCGAGCCCTCCCCGGTGTCTTCAACACCAACCCCCGCGCTGTTAAAATCGCTCGTAGTAACCCATCGAAGCCAGCGACGCGCTGCGCTCCCGTCCCGCCGAAGCCTCAGCTCCCTCCACCCGTATTCCTCCGTGAAAAAGCGCGCTGGACCGCGGTCTCTAACTTGTGCAAAGAGCACAAAATTAATTACTTAAAAGCCGCCAACGCTGGCGATACAATCAAAATTCAGGTAGCGACCGTCGACGACTTCCGGTCTTTCACTAGGCTTCTGTCGATCAATCAAATCGCGTATCACACCTACGCCCTCCCGGAGGAGCGTAAAATCCGCGCAGTACTACGGGGCGTCCCGTTCGAACTCAGTAACGAAGATATTCTCGAGGACCTTAATTCTCAGGGTTTCCCGGCCGTAGCAGTGCACAAGATGCACTCCAACCGCGGTAGGCGTTTTCCCTTAGCTCTTGTAATCCTTACCAACACTCCCAACTCGAAGGAGATTTTCAGAGAGGCTTGCACAATTTGCAGACTCTCGAACATCTCCGTCTAGCGTCCCAACCCCCGCGGTCACCCTGGGCAGTGCCACCGCTGCCAGCTATATGGCCACGCAGCGGCTAACTGTTCAGCTCCCCCCAGGTGCGTGAAGTGCCTGGCTCCTCACATCACTAAGGAGTGCACTCGCACTCCCGAATCCACTTCCCCCCCTGCCTGTGTGCTGTGCGGCCAGTCCGGCCATACAGCTAACTACAGGGGTTGCCCGCGCGCTCCGCGCTCCACCGCCAAGAGGGTCGCGCCTAAACCGGCGCCGCCGCTCACTCCCGCTAACTTCCCGCCGCTGCGCAACCGGGGTCCCCCGGAAGCAAAGCCCGTTCAGCCGACGCCTACTCCGGCTCTGTCTTCGAGGAAGCGTCCGGACGTCCCGCCTGCACCTTCCCGACCCATCCCAGCTTCCGTAGCTTCCGTAGCACCGCGTCCCGCTTTGTCATCTTCACCTCAGTCGTCGTTGGCTGAGGACATGAAGACCGTGTTCGACGTCATCCAAAACGTCGACATTAACGAAATTTCCGTACTCGCACGCAAACTGCGAGCCGCCCGCTCTCCTCAAGAGCGTTTATTTGCGTTAGCCGAGCATCACTCGCTTTTAAGTTTTAAGTTCATTATAAATTTTATTTTTTGTATAAATTCGTAAACAAGTAAATTATAATGTCTAGACCCGCAAATCCCGCGTCCTGTCGTATCAAACCCAAGGGCTTGTCCCTAGTATCTTTTAACGTTCGTAGCCTTAGCAACAACTTTCCCGAGCTCAAACTGTTCCTTCAGAACAACGACCCAGATCTTTTACTTCTCCAGGAGACATGGCTCACTCCTAATCGCTCCAGGGCATTCGCTATTTCTAAGTACGCGTTTACACGTAATGATAGGCCTAACTGCGACGGTTTCGGCGGCACTGCTATATACTACAAAAGAGGATTCCATTGCTGTCCTCTCCCTACCCCTCCTCTCATGGAAGCCACTGTATGTAGATTGGCTATGACTGGTCATCCGACCATCATCATAGCTTCAGTCTACATACCTTGTGGCACCAAACCTATCCGCAGCGACTTTGAGACCATTCTCGCCATCGGCCGTTCAGTCATTATGTTCGGAGACTTTAACTCCAAAAATACTGACTGGACGTGCCTATCAACCAACCAAAGCGGTATTGCTCTCCTTGACATCACCAACTTACTCGACTTAGACGTCGTCTCCCCCATCACTCCCACTCACTATCCCGACAACCCGAACCACTCTCCTGACATCCTCGACTTTGCAATCGTCAAGCATATCAACCTCGACCTCAGGTCTATTGAACCGCTCGATGACCTAGGTTCTGACCACCGCCTCGTCTCCCTCGTGCTAGGACCGCCTAACGTTAACGTCACTTCTCCTAAGACCTTTACCAACTGGAAAGGTTTTAAAAATACGATAGTTTCTCCCTTAGAGGCCCTAAACTCTCCGCTCGCGATCCCGCCCGATCAATTAGATAGCCCAGATAAAATAGATTCGTTAGTAAATTCTCTCACTGATGCTATCAACTCAACCATCAACGAAAAGGTTGCTAAGAAAGGCAAACCCACGCTTCCCTTAGCCATTAGCAATTTTATTAAAGCTAAGGACGTGGCTCTCCGGAGAGCCAAGAAATATCCCACGCCCGCCTATAGAACAGCTGCAAATCAGCTACAACGCAAAGTTAGATCTCGCCTCGCGGAACTCCGAGACGCCCAGATGAACGATCTCATGGCGAATATCTCCCCGTCCCACCAAGCGTATTATAGTATGGCCCGAGCCTTACGCGTAGACGCCGCCTCTCACGTCCCTCCTCTCACTCATCCCGATGGCTCTATCGCCTTCGAAGACGAAGAGAAAGCCGAATGCTTCGCTGACAGCGTTGCGTCTCAATGCTCGCCCAGCACGCAACCCGCAAATCCCACTCACATCAAAGCGGTGGAGGACGAAGTTCTCCGTAGAGACTCTCTCCCCATCACCGCCGACCCCGTCACAGTCTCTAATGATGAAATCTCGCTTCTCATCAAAAGTCAAAAGTCCAGAAAGGCTCCGGGTGCGGATGGTATTTCCAACCACGCACTTAAGCACCTGCCTCAACAGGTGCTTACCTTGTTAGCTATCATTTTCAATGCCTGCTTCGACCTTAGCTACTTTCCAAAAGCTTGGAAAAAAGCGACAGTCATAGGCATACCCAAGCCGGGTAAACCTCTTTATATCCCGGCTAATCACAGACCCATCAGCCTCCTCAAGGCAATGTCTAAACTTCTCGAGAGAGTCATACTCTCTCGAATGCGGAACCATCTGTTTCCAACGGATGGCAATCCTCTCATAATTCCCCACCAGTTCGGCTTTCGCGCTAAGCACTCCTGCCCTCAGCAAGTTCATCGAATCGTCGAGTACATACTCGACGGCTTCTATCCGAAACGAAAGAAAACGATCGCAGTTTTCTTTGACGTAGCCAAGGCTTTCGACAAAGTCTGGCACAGCGGTCTCGTTTATAAACTCTACAAAATAGGCTTACCAGTTCGCCTAGTTAGGATAATCGCGTCTTTTTTTCAAAGACCGCACGTTTCGTTTCAAACATGAAGGCACGCTCTCCACGCCTCGTCCCATAAAGGCTGGAGTCCCTCAAGGCTCAGTCCTCGCCCCTCTTTTGTATACCGTGTACACTAACGACATTCCCATTCCGCCGAAAGTCGTCGAACTCGCTCTCTTTGCCGACGACACTGCCCTTTACACCAAAGGCCGCAGAGCCCCGGGTCTCGTCACCAGACTCCAAAAGGCTGTAAACGCCCTCGGTGCTTGGTTTAAAAAATGGCGTATCGATGTGAACCTAGAGAAGAGTTCTGCTATTCAATTCGACCACAAACGTCGTAATCGCCACAACGATCCCCACATTCGAATGTTAGGTATTCCCATTCCCTGGAAGCGCAGTACTAAATACTTAGGCGTCACTTTAGATCAGACGCTTTCTTTCAAGCCACACGTCGATATAGTAACGAAACTCGTGCGTTTTTACTTAAGCCGCCTATGTAGTATGATAGGAAGAAAAAGTAAAATGTCTTTTAGAAATAAACGTACGCTTTATAAGGTCTGCGTTAGACCAGTCATGTCATATGCCTCGCCAGTCTTTGCCCACTCGCTCGCTGCGACCATAAAGGTACTTCTTTACTCCGAAGATAATGGCCGAAGACTCCTTTTGGATTTGTATATAATTTCTTTCGCTAACGGTTAGCGAACGTGATGCGTAGGCGATTGACCGCTCCGTGGCCGTCGGGCGCAAGTCGGGCGCACGCTGTGTCAGCACGGCGCCCAGGCCGGCGGGCCCGGCGTCCATCGCCAGCACGAGTTGCTGACTCGGGTCGAAGTGTGCCAGCACGCGCTCCGACGCCAGCTCACGCCGCATGTCCGCCATGACGCCGCGCTGTCTCGTGCCCCACTCCCAACGAGCGTCTTTACGTAATAAATCGTGTAAGGGACATAAATCGACGACGCGTTCGGTATGAAGTAACGATAATAATTTACAACACATAAAAATCTTTTGACTTCGGTCACATTAGTAGGCTCCGGCACGTTCATTATTGCTTTCACCTTTTCTGGATTGGTGATTAAACCGGTTTTACTTATAACATAACCTAGATACGTGACGCTCGTTTTGAAAAATTCGCACTTAACTATTTGTAATCGTAGCCCGGAATCGTTCAATCTACGTTCTACTTCTAATCTACGTTCTAATCTACAATCCTTAATTTTAAAAAAATTGTCTTTAGAATAGTTAGAATAAATGTTATTGTAAGTTAAGGAAGAGCGGGGTCTCAAAATACAAGCATTACTTGCTTACATTGGGACCCCAATCTACATCTGTATTAGAATAAGATTTTAATGAAATAAATTATTTTTTTTTTAATCCTCTAATCTAGAAAGATGTGACTTTTTATTTGGTCCCGTCATGCAGATGTCGTCAAGCCAGATGCTTACCCCGTCTATTCCGGCAAGCAGAATTCCCATAGACTTTTGAAAGATTGCCGGCGCATTTGCTAACCCGTATACCAGTCTAGTAAACTTGAATAATCCTTTGTGAGTGTTTATTGTCGTTAGCTCTTGAGAGTGGTCTTCTAAAATAAATTGGTTATAGGAGTTTTTAAGATCAATTTTGCTATATAAATCACCGCCCCCAAATTTTAGCAAAAACCTCCTCTATTCTTGGTAAGGGAGACTTTTCAATTACCAGGTCCTTATTTAGTGTGACAGACAATTCGCCAGCAATCCTTGCTTTACCATTTTCTTTAAGAACAAGTACAATCGGAGTTGCATATTTAGAATGATCTACCGAAACTAAAATACCCGCATCGACTAACCGCTGCAGTTCTTGTTTGACCTTGACTCTTAGCGCAAAGGATACCGTTCGTGGCTTTAAAAACTTAGGAACGGAATGATTTTTTAGTCTTAAAGTAACCTGAAACTTGTTAAAGGATCCTAATTCGTCTCACCATAGGTCTGGAAATTTTTTGATCAGCTTTGTATTGTATAGCACGAAATTGCAATGAATTCAAGTTACTGGTAATTATCAAATTAAAGGCGGACATGAAATTCCTTCCTAGTAAAGGGGGCCCGCCATTTTTAGCCACAAAAACAAATTTTTTTTAAATCTTATTTTGTTATAAAGCGCGTACCAAAGGGAGATATTTTATGTCCATTGTACCAACAGATACTAATCTTGCATTTTTGTAACTTAAACTCAGAAAAAATTTCTCGGTACCATTTGTCTGAAATAACGCTGCCGCCAGAACCTGAATCGAGCTCTATAGTAAAATTTTGACCACCTAATGATGAGTTATTTTCGATAGGCTTATTAGTGACGTACCTTATATTAAAGTTTTGGCACTGCCTACAAACATCGTCTTGTTCGCAATCTCCGTAGACCTCTGTGTTAGAATTGTTCTTTGAGCTTAGGTAATAAACGGACGGGTCTTTTGAACCACACACTTTGGCACTTATACCCTTTATAACGGCACTTATCACTGTTATGGTTCTTCATTCCGTAAACCTCGCAGCGGACGGAGTCCCGGAGCAACCAGGCGCCCGCGCCTCCGCTGCCGCCGGCGCCGCTGCCACGGCCCCGACCTGGTTGACGCTGGAATCCTGCATGATATATCGGCTCCTCTTTGACCAAAGAACCCTTGCAGGAAACCGAGTTGAACGCGACCCAAAATTTAAGAGGTATAGAACTAAAACTAACGAAATATTTCATACTATTTTGAGTTTTTCATATGATGTAATAGTATTTACTGAGACATGGCTTAATATTGATATCATTTATAATGAATTTATAGACTCAAGGTACATAGTTTATAGAAGAGACCAACAGTGCTCTGCAAACTCAAAAAAATGCGGCGGTGGTGTTATGATCGCTATTTCTAGAAAGTTTAATTCGAGGAGAATTTCGCAGTGGGAGACGGTTAGAGAGGACATTTGGGTCAATATAGAGGTAGGATCAGGTGCCAAAAGTAGAAATGTTTCCTTATGTGGAGTTTATTTCCCACCTCCTGTTAAACTAACCCATATTAAAGATTGGACTGAGTATTTAGATAATGTTTTCCACCTCACTGATGAAGTCATAATTATTGGCGACTTTAATTTAAATTTTATCAAATAGGAAAAAATAATGGATGGGGCAGGTACTGAACCTGTAGGTTTTTAACTGTCCTCTTGGTAACTCCCTAATTGATTTTATATCTAGCAATAACCTACAACAAATAAACTACATTACCAACGAGGATGCTAAAATTTTGGACCTAATACTTACAACTGTCGCAAGTATTAAAGTCTCAGGCCCCACGTGTCCTATCTCTAAATTAGATCCCAAACATCCATGTCTTTTGATAACAATAAATGATTTTATTCCCGTGCTGAGTCATTCATCTGGTAGGGAGCGTTTCTGTTTTTTTAGAGCCGATTATGAAAACATAATCAGAGATCTGAACAATATTGACTGGCTTACTAAAATGCATTATAGTTCGACTGTTGATGAAAATCTTAAAACCCTTTATAATGAGCTTTACTTCGTTATTGAGAAATATGTCCCTAAACACAAACCCAAAAGTGGTAAATACCTAGAGTGGTTCAGTAAATCTCTTATCAAACTGTTGTCTGAAAAAGAGAAATTACGTCTCAAGTTTAAAAGGTACAAAAACCCTCGTGATAAGTGTGAATATGATTTGTTGAGTAGTAGATGTCATTAACTTTCTTCAGAGTGCATGTATAAACAAAGGTTAGAAGATAAAATAAAAACTAACCCTAAATCTTTCTGGCGTTACATCAAGGAAAAACGAAGTAGTAATGCTCCTATACCGGCAACCATGCATCTGGGAAAAGATGTGGCAAATGATGATCGTGATAAAGCAAATCTTTTTGCTAATAACTTCACATCCGTTTTTTGAATCGCTGACTATGATTATAGCTACTCCACATCTATCAAGAATGATTGTATTGGTCGAATAAAACTCAGTAAAATATCTGTTTTGGAAAAACTGAAAAAAATAGATATATGTAAGGGAGCAGGGCCAGATGGCATCCCACCGATCTTCTGGAGACAGTGTGCGGATATCTGGTCAACACCCCTTTTTCTCATGTATATTCAGTCCCTAAAAGAGGGCATCTTTCCAAGAAAATGGAAAAAGGCCTGGGATGTGCCGATTTTAAAAAAGGGAGATCCCACTGATGTAAATAATTATCGCCCTGTTTCCATTTTGAGTTGTCCAGCGAAGCTCTTTGAAGACTTGTTATGTTCCACTGTCACTTGCCACCTTGGGTCATCAATCTCTGAACATCAGCACGGTTTTCAAAGTAAAAGGTCTGTAGAAACCAATTTGGTGAATTTTGTTAATGAGGTGATGGCAAGAGTTGACGGGGGTTCTCAGGTGGATGCCGTATACACGGATTTCTCAAGTGCATTCGACAAAGTAAACCACTCTTTGCTCATACAGAAATTAAAGACGTTCGGTGTTACTGGTTCTTTGCTATCCTGGTTCCAGACCTACCTGACGAAAAGATCAAACACTATTGTTTTGCATGGTTATAAGTCGTTCACGTATTTCTCAAATTCTGGTGTT
Source organism: Marasmarcha lunaedactyla (assembly GCA_923062675.1). Lineage (NCBI taxonomy): Eukaryota > Metazoa > Arthropoda > Insecta > Lepidoptera > Pterophoridae > Marasmarcha > Marasmarcha lunaedactyla. Next base: position 14,107,314 of record OV281359.1, read on the forward strand.
CCCCAAGGGTAACATTTGGGCCCCATTGTCTTCTGTGTATTTATCAATGACATTACTAATTGTATACTTCATAGTGATTATAGTTTGTTCGCTGCTGACCTCAAAATTTTTAAGGTCATAAATGAGCCCTTTGACGTTGCAAACTTACAAGACGATCTTGACAGAATCTCAAATTGGTGTATCCATGGCATGTCACTTAATTCTAAAAAATGTCAACACATAAAATACATAAGAAGAAAAAACCGTTGCAAATCTCTTATAAAATACAGTGAGAGTTAATAGAGGAAGTACAGGTGATTCGAGATCTGGGTGTGCTGTTGGATGGCAAACTCACGTTTAAGACACATTACGACTCGGTTATTTTGAGATCGGCACGCATGCTTGGCTTTATCAGGCGAAATACAAGGGAGTTTAAACACCATGGCACTAAAATAGTGTTGTACAATGCTTTAGTAAGAAGCCATTTAGAGTTCGCTTCCGTTGTATGGAATCCTCAGTATTCTGTGCATTCGCAACGTATGGAATCGATTCAGCGCTCTTTTACAAGATCCTTAGCCTTTTATTCCGCTGGTATCCCGCACAGAGCACCATACGAAGCAAGGTTATTCCATTTTAGTATGAACTCACTGCATAGTCGAAGGCAGGTCTTTGATGCCAAATTTATTTATAAGATAATGAATCATTTAGTTGACAGTGTTAGTCTCACAAAAAAAATTATCATTGCTGTACCTCGTCGCATTCCTAGGCAACGTGTAAATAAAATATTTATGTACCTGCTTGCAGACCAAATGTAGGAGTGCATTCTCCTCTGCCTAGAATGTGTTCTCTCTACAATTTACTGAACTCAAAGATTCCTGACCTTGACATTTTTAATGATTCACCTCTACAATACCAAAGGAAAATTAAAATTTACCTCATGCCTTGCGTTTAGTTTTAAAATTAAAGCAAATTAATCGATGGTTTCATCTCTGTTTTTTAGTAAGTAATTATATTTTTTATTTTCCAAATTTTTTAATTTTATTTTATAAAATTGATTAATTGCGTTGTTTTTTTTCATAACTATCATATTGTACCTAAGACATGACATTATTTAAAACTGTTACAGAATAATTATCATGACATGGCTTAATGTTCTATTTTAATTTTTTGACTTTTCATGTTTTTCTTTCTTTCTTTATGTGTGTTTTTAATATTGGAAAATTCTTCCATTTCCACCTAGACACTTTTCCCAAACCTTTTATGTTTTTTTTATGATTACCAAATTTGTGTTATGATTCTTGACATAATATCCCTGAAATGTTTTAATTTTACTAATTTTTAATTTCATTATTTGTAATAATTTAATTGTAATTTTCATTTTATTATTTAATTCCATTTTTGTAGTATGAGCATATGACTTAGGAACGCTGTATGTGCCTATAATTGACATTTTATACTAGAAATAAGTTTTTTTTAAATGTTATTATGATTTTTTTGTATATATGTTGTTGGCATGTCTTTTTCGAATATATAAAATAAACTAATAAAGGTAGATGGACTTTGCACAAATAACTTATCTCGCTCTGGTCCGGTGTTCATTCCAAGGACAAAACGATCCCTCAGGTTCGATTCCAGGGTGGTACCGAAGTCGCAGAACATCGCTAAGCCTCTCAATCGTGCCGCCCATTCCACTACGGACTCGTCCGCGTTCTTCATAGCACCAAAAAACTTGGCTTTATCCACGAATGAAAATTTTTTTTCCTTGTAATGGCCATCGAGTAAACTGACGAGCTCTTGGAACTTTAGTTCATCCAACTCCCTAAGGGTATGCTAAGTTAAGCGCCAGACGGTAGGTTTCTTCCGTGAGATGAGTGAGCAAGATTCCACTCTTTTTTTCTTCATCCACACCGTTAATTTTAATGAACTGTGTCAGTTTGCCTTTAAATATAATCCAATCACTCAATTTGTGATCAACTACAGGCACATTCCGAGATAATTGTTCATTTTTAAGAAACTTTCTTTTAAATGTATATACGCGTCAGTAGTTTTAACGCTCGTCGCCAGTGAAGTGTATGAGGTGAACTAAAATACCGTTTTGATTTACTGCTTATTACTGGTCGCTCGGTGCGGCGGCACAGCGCGCGCGTTGAATGTAGTTAAGTAGGTATTATACATATAATAAAGACTTTGGATTCATTAACCTTTTCAAAATACAATAAGCAAGATATTATTATAACGCTCCAGATATGTGACTTTTGAAATAATGCAATCTTTGAACATTATCTAACTCTTATTATCATGGACTAGTGATGTAAACAAATCTCTGAAACTAGTCCACTCTGTGTATTTTCCAGAAAACACTGGTATACATATTTTAGGTAATTAAACTGAAACTGACATGCCTTGACTTTCACCTATACTACACATTGTATTGCAATTATTACCTTTTTTCATAAACTTTGACAATAATTCTTTCAAATCACTTTTGTATTCAAGATAAAATTCTTCAGTTTGATCATAAACATCTGTTTAAATGTAAGAAGATTTTGTAAGTTCAGATTTAGAGAAATCACTTATTATTTTAGTATGAGTGTTTGCAAATTGTAACTAAGCTTTCTCTAAATTCTCTTATCGAGCTTCTATATATGATTGTGTTATTCTCTCCTTAGGAGATTTCTTAAAGTTACTTCTAGACTTAATCATTTTTTGTTTTAAATCTTCTTGTAAATTAAACAAAGATTCCATTTTATTTATTAAATATCACTATAAATAGTAACAACAATTAAATCTCCTGCTTTAATTGTGATTCTTTATTGTAAAAAAAACAATCAAAGCCAATGAAACTTGTCACTCAACAACTACACAATATGTGATACCTGCACTGCACTAACAACTAATTCGGTTAATTAATATGTATGGTTAACCAGAATACAAACAACTCAGATTTGCATTAAACTTCTACTTATATAATGTAATTATTTTCAGCTAACCTAACAACAATTCAAGAGTATTTAAGGTTACTTAATATAAAAAAATACTAATCTTTTACCAACTTATTAGCTAATTACAAATTAAATCTTGATAACAACTAAATCTTGAGGCACCAATACTTTGGTTAGAAGTGCAAAAATTTAAAAATATTAGAAGTCCACAAATTGCCGAATTTTGTAAGTGTTGGGTATTTTTCTAAGTTTATAGGCTTGTAAAACCGCACGCAAACTGTCACAGACTCCTCGTAGTATCACTTTTTTCTGAATTATTCTAAACTGCTCGAGTGAAATCTAAGTTGAAACTTCAAAAGAAATAAGGTTCAAATTGCTTGATACTTTTTAATCAATTCTTCTTTGTATATAAGGTTCAAAGTACTTACAATTTTCTCACTTGTACAATACACTGCACTATTAACTAAACCTGCACCTGCGCCACCTGATGGCACCAAGGGTCTTCACCACAACTTGCCACACCAATCTGCACCGCATCCAATATACATACCGGCCCGGCAAGATTGCACCAGATCTCAGCAAATTGCCGACATCACCGGTTGCTACCACTCGCTAGTATCTAAAATTGCACTTATCCGGTTCGCTTCATTCACATATATTCTTTTTTTTTTTCAGCCGCCTAGAAGAACCCTTACGGGAGGGAGTTGGAAGATGCGTCATGCATACCGCCGCAGCAAAATACTGGCCTCTGCGGTAGGGATGGAGCGTATTTACGCGACCAGGTTTTAAAACCAGGTTTCTGTTTCCAAGTACGTAAACCAGGTTTCAGCCTGAATACTTTCAATACCTTTAAGGTATTTCAATACGCGAACGCACTCCGCCCCGTGCGGATACTTCCTTTATAACAAGTATCTAGTCCTTTAAACATGAAGTAGGAATTTAAAATTTACTACTCAAAGAATAAGGAACATAATTGCATGAGCTTAGTTAAAAACTTGCAAACTAAAAGTATTTTTCCCATTGTCGAAACTATTTTAATCCTTATGTATAGGTGGGTTGGGATTAATTTGCAATAAAATACTTTGAAGGTTTTTAATTATTTCAATACGCGAACGCACTCCGCCTCGTGCGGATACTTCCTTTATAAAAAGTATCTAGTCCTTTAAACATGAAGTAGGAATTTAAAATTTACTACTGACAGAATAAGGAACATAATTGCATGAGCTTAGTTAAAAACTTGCAAACTATAAAAGTATTTTTCTCATTGTCGAAACTATTATAATCCTTATGTATAGGTGGGTTGGGATTAATTTGCAATAAAATACTTTGAAGGTTTTTAAAAGTATCAAATTCTATGGCTTGCGGCTGGCCCGTTTCGCGTCTTCGGACTCGAGAGAGAGCATGCGACTTCTCGCTCTAAATCGGTTTATACGAATTCAGATTTTAAAGTAGGTATGCGCTATAATGAACCAAACATTATGCACTTATGACCTTGAACTCGGTTTGAAACGTTTGCGCGCCAAGTGTATTTAAAACAATATTATGTTTGCGTTCTTAACGTAACTGAACTGTTCTATTACTATGCATATAAAGTTCATTATTGCGTTTGCAAGTTTCACATGACTAAAATCGTGTAGTGATCATTTTTTTCAGTTGATGCTTTCTAGTCATGGATGTGTATATATGTTTATTTAAGTTTATTTCTAATATTTATATTTAAAAAAATAACTATGACTGTTTATACATTTCTTAAGTTTATTTATCCGTTTTCTAGTATCCATAACACAAGTTCTTAATGATACTTAATTTGGGCAAGATAATGCGGTGTGTTAGTTGGAAATATTTATTTATTTGTTTTGTTATCCTTTACTTTTTACGAGAAATAATGGCTTATTTACGAAGCGACTTTAAGCAATACAGCATTAATCCTTATCCAATTACCTACCTTAAATACATTGTGCATGTAATATAGATAAATGTGGCCCTTTACAGCGTGTAATTTAAATGAATATTTTCGAAAATATTACAGGTTCCAAATGCAGGGACATAGACCGGTGCGAAGCCGGGGCGGGTCGCTCGCTAGTACGATTATATTCCTTATAGTAACAGATTAAGGTCTGTTTCCAACTTCCTTAGAAAATACTTGCAAGTATTTAGAAACCTGGTTTTTGGCCCTGGTTTTCGTTGACTTATGTACCAGGTAGCCCTGGTACTGGAATTTGCAAGTACGACCCATGCCTACTCTGCGGGGTGACGTGGACTTACCAGAGTGGTACCTACACACTAAAAACCACCTTGCCGGCTGCAGCATGGGAATGTTAAATGGAATGTCAGCTTTCATCGGAGAGACACCCGTATTACATATATTCAAATTCAGTATTCACTGTGCGATTTAATTCCACGCATACGCCATTTTTTGTCAGATATGAGGAACTTAGACACACTACGTTAGTTTGAGGTTGTACAATAACAAATACAGTTTGTCTTTTATTTTTAATAGGCGCACATTGATTAGTGCCTATCGTTGAAGCTCGAATTGTTCATATTAAAGTAAATTTTTAAAGTGCCTGTAATTCATTTCTTATTATGCCAAAATGTTGATTTCAATACAATATGGGAGTACCACAGTTCTGACAAATATTTATTTATTTCCTGAATACACATCCATAAACTAGAACCCATTAATTTCATTTTCAACAGAATTTTTTTTAAAAGCCACTATAAAGGCAAAAGTGTACGTATATTCTGCCAACATAATGCCGCATTGCGTACGTTGTTGGCGAGAAAAGCCCGCTATATTACATATTATATGCCCCCTGAGTAAAGTATATTTTGCTCTAGAAACATGGTTACACTTTGAAATAATTACTGATCGTGCTATATATATAATGTACTCGTACACTTGTGCTATTATTTATTTTGTGGTAATAGATTTTCTTTATGACTGGCGTTGATTCTAATAAAAAATGGAAATGGATAGGAAAAATGGAATTTCGAATCAATGTCACCAGAAGATTTTTTTTCAAACTACATTTTCATTTGAACATAAACCATTAATTTGATTTCAAATAGCCGAAAAAAAAATTGTTGAAAATATTGTATAGTTTAAAAATTAACTAATTTCTTGAGTTTAAATAATCATACAGAATAATGTTTGTATGAACCAAAATGAGTTCCAAACACAAATATTTTGTAAGTTGGCTACAGTAAACATTATAAAAGAATATTCAAATATTATCAGCATTTAATGCTGCAACATAAAAACAAAAACACAGTAATAGAATCAAACATTAAATTCATTATAAGGTTACTGAATGGCACAATACCAAGAGGACAAACGCTACCTAAGGTTTTTTAATAATGTTTTAACATCCTCGCCTTTATATTATCCAAAAAAATAGTAGACTTAGTAATAGACTTTTTTCAGAAGAAAGCAGAGATGGCCTGTGTTTGTTGGATAAATAGCTCGATAAATTAAATGATGTTTCTCAGCTAACAACAACAAAATGTAAGTTTTGTTCAACCAGCTGTTGCCTGCGGCTTCGTTCAAGTAAAAAGGACTAAAATAAATTATTTCAGCTGCACTCAGACACGTCAGGTGGTTACTTAAGGCACTCCCGTACATAGATTGAATTATGTGTTATTTTGTTTAATAAAATATCTATTATTATTGTGCAGATTGCTCTACAGCATGCCTAGGACATTTGAAGCCTTAAACCTGTAGCACCGCCGCTTACAGGTGGACTGGTCGATGAGTAAGTGACGACTCAGCCGTTCTAATAACATTGAAGAGATATAATTAATGGAACCGAAAGCAAGTCAACCAATAGGTAAATGAAGCATAATTGTTACTAAGAAACTCACCAGCGCATTGTTAAGTTGAGAATGTCCATAACACATTTTACATAATAACATATTGCTATACATTTTATAAGGCTTCATATTGTATGTCAAGGTAAAATCTCCGGTTTTACTTTGAATGTTGAGATAAACTTTCGCCCGCGGCTTCGTTCACTTTACATCTACGTATTATGTAATCTGTCTTATTACACTTTTTGTAAATATAAAACTTATTGATCGAAAACTGCACATGGAAGGTACTACGAAAAATCATTTGCTGAGAGTATAACAGAACCTAAAATAACAATTATCTGAATTTTTTTCAGATTGCTGGTACTTGCGTACTAATCTCGAGTTTCCTCCGTCCTGCACAAACTGCAGGTGGTCCAAAATCTCTTCTACCGCAGGTCCACAAACGCACCTTGGTACGTGCGTAACGCGGACCTGCACAGAGATCTTGAACTACCTACAGTGCAACAGTACCTCAAAACACTCTCAGAATCGTTCTTCAAACTCTTCGAAACCCACCCCAATCCTTTAGTTTGAGAGTCCGTCTCGTATACTACCCCTGTCGTCGATTCGAAATTCAAAGTTGCTAGACCGAGAAATGCGCACACGAACGTAGCCACATAACTGTCACTAGATCTCGAAGCCCTCCAGGCCGCAAATTCTAATTCTAATTTAAATTCGAATTAATTAAATTCTTTTTCATTTTGAGCACCTTCAGTGCTGTGAATTCACCTTTAGTGCTATGTAATTCCCAGCGGGTGACCCCTTAAGGGCCCCCATAGTGCGGCCTTTTTCTCCAATTGGTCGTCACTCAGATGAAGGCTGTGAGGCAAAAAAATTGCACGAGTCATTCAGGGGTTTTTTTAGTGGGTAGTGGCTCTGGTAGGCTCGGAGCGAGTCCTACATAAAATCGATCGCGCGCGCGGGGTATGCGCCAGAGCATTTTTTATTCTCCTGCCTTCTCCGAGGAGGGTAACATAGAAAAAAAAAACGCCACGCGTCCTTTTGCCATCGGTGGCCGTCGCGTGAACAGCACGTCACGCGCTGAAAGCGGCGCGAGGTTTACGTCGCGCACCATGAGACAACTGCGTACGTTGAGTGACCGCTTCGCTTAAGCTATAAAAGTTCTGGTCATTAATTTCATAGGCGTGACCGTTACATGCTTGATTAGAAGAGTTTTTTTCAGAGCTGCTTATTATTTCATAGGTACTTGTGTTTTATTTATCTCCTGTTCCTCCTTTTTTTTTTTTTTTTCGGGGGGGAAAATGCATTACGCGTACCACCCTGTTATAGATTGGTAACACAACCATTAATGTATGTATGTGTAAGAAAATTAGGCATGGAAATGATTGCTATTTACAAATAACAATCATATGATAAAATGATTTTTTTTGTCACAGTGAAATCACCTGCTACTTTTCACACCTGCTATTTTTCACTCCTGCTATTTTTAATTGGGTATGATTTATCATGACATATCATGTGGGAGTGATTTTTCATTAGCCGTGATTTCTCACCGTAATTAATTTGAATGATTTTTATAGCAATTATTGTTGCTTTTACGTGCTTTTATTTAACTTGCAATGTATGTATTTAGCTACATAGTTCACTTTGTTCGGGTGTAATCTTGAATGAAACTAAATTTTTAAAGCTTGTTTTTTATAGAAATAACATGATAAAAAAATCTGAGACCTGTATTATTTATTTTTATTAAATAATGAAAAGTAAAATAATTTGCAGTAATTGATATCAACTCGCTCGCTAATTAGGTAATAAATCGCCATCTAGTTAACTTTACAAAAACTTTCTAGTGAAACTAATGCATCTTTAGCACCATAGCAGATCTTTAGAGTAAGCCTTTTTCTTATGGCCTTAAAGTTTAATTTAGAATGTAAACGTTGACTGAAACGGCGAGCCATAGTGCGATCGAATGCGCTACTCGCACTCATAGCGCTGTAAGTAAGTGCGTCTCGCTCGATCCTGCCGCTCGCATTATCGCCGTGCTAATTCTCTCACCAAAATCACACCACCAACAGAAATCATTATCACTGTGATTCTAAAGCTGGATAGCAGATATGATATATGAAAAAAAAATCATATGATTTTCACTGTTACTAATGATTTGTTCCATGTCTAAAGAAAATATAGATTGTGATTGGTAACATTAGATAGCATAATCTGTGGTTGATCATGTCATGTGGATCTATTGTAAACTGTTGAACTAGACTAAATAAAATAAAGAAATACAGTAATAAAATTATAAGTCTTTTACCAAACCTTTTATATGGCGCTGAGGTAGCCTTGAAGAATGGAAGGTGCAACAGGAATTTCAGGATTAAAACCCCCGGAAGCCCTAAAAGAACTATCTGCGGAGGCGTTTAAAAAATGGCGCACCAAGTTTGAAATATATAGAAAAGCGTCGGGTGCCGACACCAAACAAAATGAAGTTCAAACGGCCTTATTATTACACTGCTTAGGAGAAGATTGCATAGAGATCTATTTAACATTTGAAGAAGAAGACAAAGAGACTTATGATAGTCTAATTGCAAAATTTCAAAAATATTTTGTTCCAGAACAAAACGAATGTATAAACTCGCACGTTTTTTTCACAAGGAATCAACATGAAAACGAATGTTTTGATAGTTATTTCACTGAACTGAAAAAGTTGAGTAAAGAATGCAATTTCGGTGAACTAAAAGATAGATTAATCCGAGATAGAATAATTGCTGGCATCAAGGATGTGAAGCTGAAAGATAGATTATTGAGGGAACGAGGATTGACTCTAGAGAGAACTATGCAGATTTGTAAGGCGGCAGAAATAGCATGTGAACAGTTGAGGCAGCTTGAAGGTGAAAAAATGATGAGTAAAATAGATATAAAGAAGGAACAGTTTAGAGGAAGAGAAAAGAGTATGAGTAGAGGAAGGAATTATGGAAATAAGAAGAAAGAAGAGCCTAAAGGAAGAGAGAAAAGCATGACGAGAAATAGAAATACTCAAGCGAATGGTCTATTGTGCAAATATTGTGGCTTTGTGCATGAAAGAAAACAGTGTCCAGCGTTTGGAAAGAACTGTAATTTTTGCAATAAACTGGGTCATTTTTCAAATATGTGTAAGTTTAAAAAACAAGTGCATCATGTAAATGTGTCTCAAGAAGAAAAGAATTATAACTTCACTGTAGGTAATGTCAATAGTTGTAAGAACCCATACTTAACATGGAGTGAAAATGTGCAATTTATAGAATATGACAAGAAATCTATATTATTTAAGCTTGATACTGGGGCTGAGTGTAATGTGATAAGCAAATCAATATGTAAAAGATACAATATGCCAATAGAAAAGTCATATTTAAAATTATCAAATTATAATGGTCAACCAATTCCAACAGTAGGAAGGGTAAGCATTAAATGCAAAATTCATAATAAAGTGAAGCTTCTAATGTTTGAAGTGACTAAAGAACCTCTAATGCCTATTTTAGGATTACAAACTTTGACAGAGTTAGGATTGATAAATAGAACCATATGTAAAGTAAATAATTATGAAAAGAAAGAGAATAAGTCTGTAAACAACTATATGGATCCCTTATTTCAAAAGTATAGTAATGTTTTCTGTGGTATAGGTAGAATAAAAGATTTTGAGTATGATATCAAGTTAAAAACGAATTATGAACCAAAAGTGGAAACCCCTCGACATGTGCCTTTTAAATTAATGGACAAGCTGAAAGAAGAGTTAGTAAGGCTTGAAACATTGCAAATTATATCTAAAATTGAGAAACCTACTGAGTTTGTTAGTTCATTAGTTTTGACTATGAAAAGTAATGGGAATGTAAGGTTATGTTTAGATCCACAACATTTAAATAAACAAATACAAAGAGAACAATATATGATGCCCACACTTGATGAAATCACATCCAAACTAAATGGTAGTAAAGTATTTACTGTGTTAGATGCTAAAAATGGATTTTGGAATATTGTTTTATCGGAAAACTCAAGGGAGCTTACTACATTTAATACTCCATATGGGAGGTATTGTTTTAATCGATTACCTTATGGCTTAGTGTCTAGTCCAGAAGTTTTTGCTCGTGTTTTTGCTAATATTTTCAAAGATATAGAAGGGGTAGTGAACTATTGCGATGATTTATTGATTTTTTCAAAGAATGAGGCAGATAATAGTAAAATTTTAGAAAAAGTTTTGATTAGAGCTCAGGAACATAATATTAAATTTAATCAGGATAAATGTCAATTGCGTTTAAAAGAGGTGAAATATTTAGGTCACATTTTATCAGAGTCTGGTATCAGAGTAGATCCAGAGAGAATTATAGCTATAACGGAGATGAAACCTCCTCAAAATCAAAAGGAAGTTCAAAGATTTTTAGGTATGTTAAATTATGTTGCAAAGTTTATTCCAAATATGTCCAGTATTACAGCTCCACTTCGAGAATTAATAAAAAAAGATGTTTGTTTTAGTTGGTCGCATGAACAGCAAAATGCATACAATAAATTAAAGAAAATTTTGTGTGAACCTCCTGTTTTGTCATATTTTGATTGTAATAAACCTATTGTTTTAAGTGTAGATTCGTCAAAAAATGGTATAGGTGCAGTATTGTTACAGGAAGATAAACCGGTAGCCTATAGTTCAAAGTCAATGACTTCCACAGAGATATCTTATAGTCAAATAGAAAAAGAAAGCTTAGCAATATTGTATGGAGTAAAGAAGTTTTATCAGTATATTTTTGGACAAAAGTTTGTTGTTGAAACCGATCACAAACCACTTGTGTCAATTTTTTCAAAACCAATTTATAAATGTCCAGTTAGATTGCAGAGAATAAGAATGGCTTTACAAGGTTATGATTTTGAATTAAGATATAAACCAGGTAAAGATTTAGTTGTAGCAGATCATTTAAGTAGGTCTTACATTAATAATGAGAATAACACAGAAACTTATGAACAAGATATTGAAGCTCATGTATGCATGATTATGAATTTTAATTATAAAATATCAGATCAGAAAAGCAAATTACTAAAAGAAGAAACTAGTGTTGATTTGGAATTACAGTCGGTAATAAAATATGTAAAAGAAGGCTGGCCTAACAATAAGTGTGATGTTGACAGTTTAGCAAAACCATACTATAGTTATAGAGATGAGTTATCTGAGTGTAATGGGTTGCTTTTGAAGGGTTCTCAATTGGTAATACCAAGAAAATACAGAAAAGAAATGTTGTATAGGATACATTATGCACATATGGGTGTTGACAAATGTAAAGCTATGGCTAGAAAATCTGTGTTTTGGCCATCTATGTCCAAACACATAGAAGACTATGTGAGTACATGTGATGTTTGTAAACAGTATCAAAACTCAAACAGAAAAGAACCTATGATTTGTAAAGAAATTCCTAAAAATGTATGGGAAATTGTTTCAGTAGATATATTTTTTTTAAGAGGTAGTTCATACATGTTAGTTGTTGATGCTTTTAGTAAGTATGTTGAAATTAAGAAATTGGACTCATTGTCAACTCATTGTACAATTAACACATTGAAAGAAATTTTTGCTAGATTTGGCATTCCGGAACTTATGTATTCAGATTCAGGTACACAATTTACTAGTTTTGAATTTAAAAATTTTTGTAAACAGTGGAATTTTATTCATAAAATAACAAGTCCTAAGTTTCATCAGTCAAATGGTTTAGCGGAGAGATACATACAGACTGTTAAAAGAATTTTAAAGAAACTTATTACTGAAAATAAAGATGTATATTTAGGTTTGTTAGCTTATAGAAACACACCAATTTCAGGTAGTGGTACGACACCAGCAGAGCTTATGTTTAATAGAACTGTAAAAAATTTGTTACCTAATTTATCAAAATTTAAACCAAATGTAAGAAGTAGTTTTCATAATGAGTTAAAAGAAAGACAATGTATACAAAAAGTAAGATTTGATTTTGGAAGTAGAGAGTTACCTGCATTGCAAAAAGGAGATTATGTTAAAATTAAAAGTGAAAATGATTCAGGTCCACATAAGAGTGCTGTTGTATTAGATAAAACTGTAGAACCTAGATCTTATATAGTAAGGAATGAAGATGGTCAGATTATAAGAAGAAATAGGAAAGATTTAATTAAAGGAGGGAGGTATAGGGATAAGTCTCTATATGAAGAAATAAATTGTAATGTCAATAATGACTATGTAATTGAAAATAATAGTGAATGCCTTAGTTCTGTAAAAGATAGTCTGAAAGAATGTTCTAGTGATGTAACTAATAATAAATATTGTAATAACTCAAATGGAATCGTAGAAGAGAACAATAATGTGAAATATACTAGATTTGGTAGACAGATAAGAAAACCTTTGCGTCTGAGGGATTATGTTTAATTTTAATTATTGTTTTGTTTTGTAAAAGAGAGGGATGTTATAGATTGGTAACACAACCATTAATGTATGTGTAAGAAAATATAGATTGTGATTGGTAACATTAGATAGCATAATCTGTGGTTGATCATGTCATGTGGATCTATTGTAAACTGTTGAACTAGACTAAATAAAATAAAGAAATACAGTAATAAAATTATAAGTCTTTTACCAAACCTTTTATAACCGCAGGGGGCACCCGAGTGGTTATGTGGGACTCCCGTATAGGCTAATGAGACCCACGGTATACCCACTAAAAACCCCCCCATCTTCCTCCTCGCCGCCTCGTGACGGGGCCACGGGAACGCTCTCGCACACATCCGCGACCCCGCCGGCAGCAGCGGCCCACAAGTGGCTCCATCCAGACAGCCCGAAGGCCCTCCACGATGGGCGCACCAGATGGTAAGGTGCGCCTCCCCCCTCGGCCTCCACCAGTACTGTAGCAGACTCCCCCTAAGTCTGCTACTAGGAGACCATGGGTACCAGATAACTGGTACCCGGTTGCAGATCGGGTCTGTGGTTCTGCCACTGACCACACCTCGGCCGCAGAGGATAGGGCAAGCGGCGCACCGCAATACCGACATGCCTCTTCCTCTGCGGCCCCACCAGTGCCATTTCCGCGGAACGGCCCCGCCGGCTCACAGGGGGTAGGGAGAGTGGCGCACCGTGATACCGGCACTCCTCTTCTTCTGCGGTCCCACCTCCAAGCGCGTCCTCAGCAGACTTCCTCAGCCCACTGGGAGCGCCCTCCTCGGGCCAGCCGGCGGCCCCAACAGGCCGGCCCTGGTTGCCTACTCCTGGTTGCATACTAGTCCACGGCTACTAAGCCCCCCCGCCACGACAAGGCGGGCAACCATCGGGGGGGATCTCCTGTTCCTCCTTGTACCAACAGACTTTATTTGGGTTTAAATTGGTAAAGGTCGCTAGTTTAGATGTAAATTAAATTAAGTTGTTTTAGATTTAATTTAATTTAATTTAATTATGTAATGGAAAAATACGAAATACGAAAGTGTTAACATAATCGTTTTCATTTGGCCACTTCAGTTTTCACTGAGCCAAGTACATCTTCTACGTTAATCTTATATGGTGGAAAGCAATATGGTGTTTAGTAGTTTACAAATTGCTGTGAAAGGGGCTCGCTTCTCTGTTGTAATGTAGGCTAGCAGTTTAATCTAGTTAACAGTTGGTTGTTTTTATAATTGATTTAAAGTTATGTTTATAGAGGAAAAGCAAAACTATAGATCTATTGACATGAAGCATCTTGATCCAAAAATAGTTTCATGTGTGTCATTACAAAATACTCGTAGACGCATTAGTATTCCAGTCCCAGGCTTATGGCTGAAACTTATTTAGCACAATCTGGAGCCATATCCCATATTATATATTAATACACTTTAAAAAATAAATTACACGTAACACGAAAACAGACCTTTTAGGAAAGTATGAGTAAGATATCATTATGTTGTCGCGTGGTGACTACAATATTAATTGTAATTGCTCTACGCGATGTTAACTACATTACACAGCAATATAGGTGACATTAACAGTGCAAATAATACCATTTATCGGTCCGAAAAACGCGGACCAATAACTAGGGTATTTATTTCTGGTAAAATAAATTTCTAAAAAATAACTTCTTCTTGTTTAGTGTGTGTTATGATAGTATTGATTTTACTGCTTTACTAAACTACATGTTAACCAATAGCTTATAGTGGCCCAATTTGATCTCATTCGGGTAATGAACGGGTAAAATCTGCGATTTATGGCGTTTAACGTACCGATATTCAGCATCATGTTGACAACGCTGCGATCGAAACTCTGCTTTATTATCCGCGCTAGCCAATATAAAACGCATGCCGAGTTCAGTTTGCTACTAAAAGAGAGCGCATTTACGTATTGCTATTGGGTATAATGTATAATACCATAAATTTTAAAAATATGTGTAATTTTAACTCCTGATTCCATTACAAAAATATAGTCCATCTAGTTCACTGAATTAACAAATAAGCCTCATAATGTAAATTTAATGAGGTCCTCTTTTTAAATCTAGAAATCGATTTAAGTTTATCGATTTATGTTTGTACCCAATAAAAATTTTATTTCTTGCGGCTTAAAATATGCATGAACATCAAAGCTAGATATTGCGAGTAATATGATCTATACATAACATTGATTTGTTTTTATTTCATTTATAATCTTTGAAATTGTTTTTAAAAACATTTTCAAATTAAAACATTTAAATCACCAAAAGCATTAAACCGACTTTGTATAAATTTCGGTACCGTAATTCTGTCACCCTCTGAGTCTTATCAACCCATTGTCCTGTGTATATAATTTTAACTAAAAAATTTAAATAGTATTATTAAGATCCAATCTTTTTTATAAAATAATTTCCTGCTGTACCAAGAATTGGTGAACTAAATAACTAAATCATATTTGGGATATTTTTAGAATTTGTTTTTTGCTGACGGTGACACCTGGCGGCTTCTGCGGCAGCGCATGACGCCCACCTTCACCAGCGACAAGCTGAACGCCATGTTCCCTTTGATCACCGAGCGTGCTGAGAACCTACAGCGTTGCGTCTTAAATTCCATTCAAAAAGGCAAGCCACTGGACACGCGCGAGCTCATGGCACGCTATACCACCGAATTCATTGGCGTCGTCGGCTTCGGCCTCAACGCCGACTCACTCAACGACGAAAACTCTGCTTTCAGAAATTTCGGTGCTGAGATCTTCACAGTACATCCTCACCAAATATTCCTTCAAGCAATAAAAAAGTGTTTCCCGCAACTTTTTCAAAGAGTAGCATTGTTATCCAAAGTCGAAGGAGAAATCGTTAAGCTTGTAAAACATATTATGCAGCAACGCAATTATCAAGTTTCTGACAGACACGACTTTATCGACTTGATGCTCGCATGTCAACAGGAAGGAGTCATGGAGGCGGATTCTATTGAAAAGTTCAACCCTGATGGAACCCCACAAAAGGCTCGGTTGGAAATGACAGATGAGTTGATTGCAGCACAAGTGTTAATTTTCTTTGCTGCAGGTTTCGAAACTTCGTCATCGGCCACCAGTTTTACCTTGCATCAACTTGCTTACAATCCAAAAGTCCAATAGAAAGTTCAAGCAGAAATTGACAGAGTTCTCGCCAACAACAACAACAAGTTATGTTATGAGGCTATTAAAGAGATGCACTATCTGGATTGGATATTTAAAGAGGGAATCAGGATGTTCCCGCCACTCGGATTCCTTATGAGGAAATCCGTCCATAAGTACACTATTCCTGAAATAGATTTGACAATAGACCCAAACGTCAAAATTTTGATTCCACTACAAGCTCTTCAGAATGATCCTGAGTATTTTGTCGCTCCCGAGGAGTTCCGCCCTGAACGTTTTGATCCTGAAAACTTAAATGAATCCACAAAATACGTTTATCTACCATTCGGCACTGGGCCTCGAGCTTGCATCGTTCAGCATAACTAAAAATTTGCTCCTATTTTATTTTCTGCTATTCAAACAGCCTTTTTTATTGAAAATTTACCGCTATAAAATTACCGCGTTTACTTTTTTTTGTTAGATAAAGTTATAATGTTATTATCATGAAACCATTATATCATAAAATTCTTATCATACGGAATTAAATTTTTACTGCGAGAAATTTATAGGATCTGTATGGTAATTGTTCTACCTGACATTGACTTAATTTTTTTTATTTCATGGCAACAGAAGAATGTTCCCCTAGCTTGTGTAACACAATTTTGCGTAATCTAATTTGTCTAGTATTTTAATAACCTCTATTAATTTTTAATTATTCCAAATATCGTACGTTTATTGCAGGTGAGCGTTTGGGTCACATGCAGTCGCTGGTTGGCTTAGTAGCTATCCTGTCCAGATCCTTCGTAGAACCTTCCCCCATAACTCTTAGAACACCCAAACTAGACCCGAAATCTGCATTCATACAGAGCATAAGTGGTGGACTACCGAGAGACTTCCGTGAGTACGCGGTAATTCTGCAAGGCTTACAGAATTACCGCGTTGGATTGATATAGTGTAAGCCTTTTGGCCACTTTGCTTTGCGTACAAACTACACCACACTAACTAAAGACGCATAAACTATTTCCTTGTTTTCATTTTTTCTATTGTACATTTTTTTGTTAGTAAATGAAAAAAGTATTAAAAACTACCTTAATATTTGCGTAAGCATCGTGTCAATAGTACATTAACATCTTTTTTCAAAATCGTTGTGTTCAATTAAATTAAAGCCCAATTCTTGAAATATCAATGTAGGTCAGAAGGCGTTCGATCAAAGTTTCATCCAAAATCGGTATTCACGTATTGCTTGGAAGCGCTTCGATAGGACTTCAAGTCAAAACGATCGAAACTGAACGACTTTTCAAATTGAACGAGACAAAAAGTTGCCAGTTAAAGTTATCACTGAATTACCAAGACATAAAAACATAAATGAAATTCTAAATACGGTATTTAACATGGAAACGGGTAAATAAAAGATATTTTGTGTTTAAAATCAAACATTAGAATATCAAGGCTATGGTAAGCTTTTCATTATAAATTCAAGAACCTACTCTTTCTTCAACTACTGTACTATAATTAAAGCTAACCCTAAAGTTTGGAATGAATCCTTTTAAATTTATAGGACATATGGAAATTAGTAAAGTTACTTGAGATGAATTCCCTATAACATCCTGCATAGCATCCTGGAATACCGGACGAATTGCCTCGATAGTCCAGAGTCTGGCGCTTGAAAACGCCTGCCTGGACTCCCACGCTTCGGTAGCCCGTTGGCGCAGCTCAGCTCTGTGCTCCTCCAGTTCCTGCAGTGCAGGCGAGTGACCCCTGGCTCGGAGCGCCTCCACGCGCCTATTTGGTGCCGCCTTTGGACGCCGCCTCGCTAGCACATTCCACACCTCGTCCATAGACGCTGGAGCCGGCAGCTCCCGTGGAGGTGGGGGCGGGGCACGCTTCTTGGCTTTGGTCGCTCCCTTCTTTCCCTTTTGGGATTTCAGGGTAGGACCAGGGCCAGGCCTGTCCTGGGACTTCGGTACCGCTGGTGCCACAAGTTTAAATTCAAATTTCAAATTCACACATTTAGGCGGGGGGGCAGCGATGGCCTTGTCGGCAGCCAGCGGGCGTTGGAGGCGTGGTTTGGGTAGCAGCCTCTGCTGCAAGCCCTCGAACAGAGCATCGAGCATCTTGCCCACACTGAGCAAGATGCTACGCTTCAACTGCTGCGCCTTGTCGGAGGCCGGGGTCGCCGTTGGGCACGACCCTCCGACATTGACAGGTCGCAGCTCATCTGCCACCCAGTCTGGGGCAAGCCACACGTCGACCCGTAATTTGGCCAACTCACGGCGTAGCTCCGCCAACTCCGTTAGCAGCTGGTCATTGTCCGCCTTAAAGCGATTATTGGCTAGCCGTAGGCGGGTCAGCTCCTCCGACGCAGTGCGCTGCTGGAGCTCACCTAAAAACTCTTATATGGAGGAAGCAGTATCCTGAAGAGCCTTAACGTACGTCGCCTTCAGGATCTTCGAGATAACCTCGACGGAGGTCATAAATCCGAGCCTTTAGGTCTGCCACTGATGTTTCCTCCTTTGACTTTGGCAAGGCCGACATACTGCCCAGTAGTGGGCGGTCGACCTCTGCCGCGGCAGGCGGTGGATACTTTCGGAACCTTTTCAGGCTACTTTCCTCGTTGGACGTAACTCCCCTGGCGGAACGGCTGCGTTTCCGCTGCCAAAGCCAGCCTCGAGTCCCTAGGGACTCCGCAACCCGCCCCAATTCTCAAAGGGCACCCTGCCGCACACTATGGGTCAGACACAGGGCACCGACGAAGCATGACTGCCGCCCGATACGGGACAGACGCAGCGCACCTCAACCAGAGGAATGTTTTAGCTTCGCCCGTTGCTGGATTGCAACGGGTTACTGAGCCCCACCGCCACGGCAAGGCACATTCCAATTCGGGTCGGGTCTATCGCTATCCTTAAATCATGACTACACAAGCTCCTTTTAGAGAAATTATAGATTGCAACTATATATGTATCTAGGTAATTTAATGTTAAATATGTATATTATTAATTAGTATAATAATATAATGTTATTTACATTATATTTCAAAGTTGTATGTTTACAATATTATAGAGCTTTATTTTTATGTAGTAAAATATCTTCCACTCACTAACTATATTGCTAGTTACACAAAGGTTGTCTGGAAGAAATTGCTGCCAGCGGTAAGACCACCTTTTCCCACTATTAAATTTTAGTTATTCACTACAAATATGTTATACACAACTCAATTATTCAGTGCTTAAGCTTGTTTTTGTTAATTGTCTTTTACTACATCATTCTATCATCAGTCATTAGTTCTATTCGTGTTAAAGGAAAGGAACAGTTGGTATATAATAACCCCATGTAATTCAATTAACCTGCGATTAATGTTATCAATATGCTCGAATGCCACTTACCACCAAATAGATCTCGCAGATTTATAATAACAGATTTTCCGAAAGTAAAGCCCAATTATTCGGATCGAAGCTATCTTATCTTCCGGACGTACTTGTACTCTCAACTTACTGCAATAGATTTTAGCTTGAGAAGTTGCACTGTACAGTTAGATAGCTTATAATCGGTTTAGCTATAAGTTAGTAAGTACGGTCTTTCGGGAAGCAGATTATATTTAAGTATGTAGGATATAATAACATTTAATGACGAATTGCTAATATTTTTCAAACAAATGAAACATTTATATGCTGTGTTAAAAACAATACATTTCTCTAGAAAAGCTGGTACTTTTATGAAAAAAGGCACTAGCTGAATCTAGATTATTATAACGGGGTTTGAAAACTTTGTGAGAAGTTACTCATGTTAATTCGATTTATGTTAAACATATAAATGGAAAACTATCTATATTGTATTAATTGCCTGTGATAATTTTACCTAACTGTCTTTACAGCAAAACTGTACAAACTTTGTGATATATTTATAGTTTTGTATTGTGCGAGTTCAGTTTTATACTTATATCAATAATAATTTTTACATGGAGGTATAAAAATTCTGCTCGGTAATTATTTGGCAAGATTGTTTTGTTAATTTGTAGATGTACGGCAATGCACCAAGACAAGATTTTGTAATTGTATTTGTAAAAGTCCTTTTATCTGCAAAATTAAGTAACAATGGCACACAATCCAATTAATTAAACAATGCACTGACACCCAAAATCCACAGTATACAAACAAATAATTGCTTTGAATCGAAAATATGCATGTGTAATATATTGTGCAGTGTGCCAGTACATTGGCAATTATTGCAATGTACTTATTATAAGTGTTTAAGGAAAATATGCATATTTGGAAAACGGCCAAAACACGCGGAGATAGTGTAATGCTGTCTCCGTCGCAGCGTGTCATCGTTACCATTTTACTTTACGAAGTATATTCTGTTGTACAATGTCATTACTGACAATTTTTAGAAAAGCTTTGATATGTAAATATATCTTAAAATTTGATTGTACTTATCACTGTTTAATTTCATGGCTCTCACGAAAAAGATTGAAGGTAATGGACAGTAGCAGCAAACAAAAATATTTTTAAATAGTGACAGTTACACTTGATTAAAAAGCCTTTCAAAATAGTATATCAATAATTAAAAATCACTCACAAATCTTTCATTGAACTTTTTTTTTATTTGGTCAAAAGCTAGATTATGATCACGGAATACAATCGATTATCATTGAGCACTATTAATTAAGTCAAGTAACTATCAAAATTCTAACGAATTACTGCACGTAAACGATGAAAAAAAAATGTGTGGATTATTTGGATAGTTATGTACATGTGTAAACCAGACATAGAAATTGCTATTTAGTAGAGTTATAAGACCAAAATTTTAAATAGAAACCATAGATACAACAACGGTACAAAGAACATAAATGCTTATTTTTTTTTATTCAAAACTAATTTTAGTTTTATTAAAAAAAATCGAAATCTAATCTTAATTATGACTTTAATCTAGGTTATAAACGTTTTTTTAAATCTTTATGATTAATTTAATCTAGGCAAGTAGAATTTGCACATTGAAAACACTAGTGTCTTATGTGTCTGCGATTATTGCATCCTACAAAGGTCGCATATAGCACCAACCTACTCATATACATTCCGATATCTCAAACATGTCCACTTATTCTAACATCATAGAATTTGAATATGCAGAGATTATTGTTTTAAAAATAAAACTAACTTACAGTATCACGGTGTTTCGCCAGCTCCGTTTTAGATCTCGTTAGAATTTTGTGATAACATACCGTTTACTGCACTTTGCCCGCGGAAACACCTCTGCTGACGTGTACGCAGTTATAGCTTTAGCTATTAATTGTCGTAAAGAAAACGAGTAAAAATCTCATTTTTGCTTATATTTTCGTTACTAGTATAATGTTTTTAAATTGCGAGTATGTACCATATTGATGTTGAAAGAAGAATCAAATCAGTTTTTAGTTCTCGACTTTATCAATTTAGAATTTAGAGACAAAAAACATTTGCTATTTTTATAGGTGTATAGAAAAAAAATAGACAATGGATTTGAATATTGATTTCATCATACAAAAATGTTAAGCATTGAACGCTTTTCTTTGGACATTTTAACTTATGATTAAACGAACTTACCTGTACGTGAAGTTCTATCATAGTTATACTTGGCATCGTTCGAAGAGATTAGTAAGCTGAAAAATAAACTTCGTAATTACATATACACATGTAGTTTCACCCAGGACTCACACTATGCACTTTATTTAAGAGTTTTGTTGTTTACTTTTCTTTGTTTTTTAAAAGCTTAAAATGTCAATCGGATTTACCGCTTGACAGCTATGCTATCGACGTCCCACATCAATCCTGTCTTTTAGTTCAGAGTAATTGTGATAACTGATATTTTTAGATCGGGGATGGGCGGGAGGGAATTACTAATCTCTTCGATCGAAGCCTACGTATAACTATGATAGAACTTCACGTACAAGTAAGTTCGTTTAATCATAAGTTATACTTGGCTTCGTTCTCAAGATAAGTAAGCTGAAAAATAAACTTCGTAATTACATATACACATGTAGATGTTGAGAGAGGAAGCTACAGATCTAAAAATATCAAACAACTTTCAAGTTAGAATCAATATTTGTTTTGTCTACAATTGAATTGTAAATAGAACTGTTAATTAGTAATGATCTTATATGTTTTATACAGTATGAGTATATATATTTTAAGGTATATTCTACATGTATTGTTACATTAATAAATTAAATTATTATTTATTAAACATAGTTTCATTTAATTATTATTCATGAGGTTGAATTCTCATTGATAATAGCTTTCGCTAAGGCTGTCGTGTCCTGTTTGTCTATATTTCTGTTATAAAATTTAAAGAATGTATCTGAGGTTTTACTCCAACCCACGGTGTTTCTAATTTGATCTATATTGACGCCCAGACGATGCGCTTTAGACGTAGATGCATGCCTGACACTATGTGATGAGAATATGGATACATCTATCCCACTCGCATGTAAGGTACTCTTTATCCATCGGCTTAGAGTCTGTGCCGTGGCCTCCTTGTGCGGTTTCTTACATGCTATGAACAGATACTCATTTTTTCTTAAAGCAGATGTTTTATTTACATAATCAGTAAGTGTTTGTGCGGGGCATATTTCTTTCTTTTGGGTAAAATAGGGTAATACTAAAACAGGTTGGTTGCTACCATGCTTTGATGTTTTAATTAGGTCGGGTATTTTAATTATAATATCATTTGGTCTAATTTGTATATTTTTTATCAAAATTTTTGACAACGTTTGGACCCGATGAGCCGTAACAAGATCTAACTGTAATGTAGTAGTATACAAACTACGTGTCACTTATGTGTATGTAATACTTATTGTAACTCATTTATAATAGATCAGTAATAAACCAACTTTACTCGATGACAGTTGTTTGTATTGGTTGCCACCTCCCTATATGGCGACCCTGCCAAACGCGGCAAACGGGATTAAATAACAAGTAACTCATTACGCATAATTTATTAAAATGATTTTTTTTCTTGCGATGACTTCTTCAACATACTCGTGTATTTAAGTGGTGAAAATATGGGAAAATCTCAATCAAAACAGGAAGAGGTCATCATCGCCCAAACTGCCTCTGGTGGTAGTAACTCAGCCACATCAGAAAACTTAGAGCTCCATCTTTATTCGACCAATATAATTCTTATAATTATAGTGACTCTGCTGGCATTATTTGCCATTCTCCTTTTTTACAAATATTATAAAAAAGGACATAAGAAATTGATTCGTCGAGAAATAACCCTAAATGATCTGCGACGATCATTTCACCGTCGATCTGCACAAGGTTACCTCCCCAGAGACCTGCCCGAGTTGTCTCAAGCGTCGGAAGCAGCAGCCAGAATGGAAAAAGTTTAGTGGAGTGATAGTGATTAGTGAAAGTGTGATGTTGCAAAAATGCGTAAATATAATATATAAATAAAATAAAAATTAAAATTAAAAAATAAATAAAAAATTAAAATATATTAAATATAAGTATTACCTACGTATATTATTTTGAACTAAAATGAGAAAAGAACTACATAATTATATATTTAGGGACATTAAGTGAATAATTTAACACTCTATTATTTTACTTGTGTTACTCTAATTTGATTTTAACTCCATGTATATTATCATATTATGGTAACGCGGCGAATTCCATGTAACAAACGTGTCCCCTACTACTGGTAACTCATAAAATGGTAAGTTGAATTTAATTATTTTATGTTTTAGGGTATGGAAAAAGAATTATTAGAATATTTATATGAACTTACAAAAATTAAGAAATACTTAGTAAGAAAGGGAGAAGCTAGATTTTCGGGTAAAATAGCTGAAAATAAATTATCCGAAGCAGAAAATATTTATAAAAAGAGTGAGATTATAATTCAGTATTTTATTAATCAGAAAAACATAGAGTCTAGTTTATTACAGATAGTTAATTCTAACTGGGATAATATTAAATTTACTTATAGGAATATTATTCAATTATGTACTCGTACTAAAATACATTCTAGTAGTAGTAGTTTCAGTGATTATAGTGAAACTAGTGAATATTTTTCAGCGACAATGGAGTTCGATTTGAAAACTGCTTGTAATTTAGTTCCAGTTATGGACGGTAATGAAAAAACTGTTAAAACTATAATTGATGCTATAGAGATGTATTCCGAAATGCTTTCAGAAAATGGTAATAAATTATTGATTAAGTTCGTACTAAAGAGTAGACTTTCCGAAAATGCAAAATTACGTTTAGGGCCAGAGTATTCGTCAGTAAGCGAGTTGGTAAAAGATATAAAAAGAACATTAATTACTAAAAAGTCTTTTACCGCAATACAACAGCGTTTACAAAACGCTACGCAAGGGTATCGTACTATTGATCAGTTCGGAACAGAGATAGAACGACTATTTTCGGAATTAACCATAGCCCAAGCAGATGACGATAAGGAAAAATATTCTATCTTAAAACCTTTAAATGAAAAAATTGCTGTAAAACGTTTTTCAGACGGTCTGCGCGATTCACGGCTGAGCACGATTCTTTCAGCGAGAAATTATGAGCACCTGAATGATGCTATCCAAGCTGCGAAGGACGAGGAGCTTTATGGAGCTTCCAACTCCAAAGGTGAAGGTGTCTTACATTTTTCACGTCGGGGTAGAGGTAAGCCTTTTAATTATTCTCGTGGGCATTACGGTGGTCAAGCTCTAAACCGTCAAGTTTATCATCCACGACCCCAGATGTCAAGTGGTTTACAACATGGAAAAAATAATTATACTCGTTTTCCACAAACTCGTAATTACGCAAATCGTAGTACGGGTCGTTCCCGATCGAAAAATTTTTCTCGATCAAATTATCGAAATACAAGTAGTAGAGGTAATAATTCTCAACATCGTGTATTTTACTCGGAACAAAATACTAATAATTTAGATAGCGCAGCTACGACTTCAAAATTGGAAGATAATCAGTTTTTTCGATCTTAAGAATAGTATTTTATCTTTCAGTGGTAATAGCAAGTTCATATCGTTTTACGTAGATAATAAGAAATATTTTTGGTTGATTGATACAGGGGCATCCCTTAGTGTAATTAAACGAGAAGCTTTGCCAAAAAACATTACCATATTTAGAGACGAGACTACAGTCAACGGCATAGGTGGTCCGATACAGTCATCGGGTTATGTAAACTTAAATTTGATCCACAGCAACCGATCTAGAACAGAATTTAGTCATCACTTTTATGTTTTCGATCATGTTCCTTTAAAGGCTGATGGAATTTTAGGTTTAGATTTTCTGTGTCAATACGGTTCGAATATCGACTTAAGCTTAAATGTTATTTCATTTTACAAAAATGGAATGGAATATTCTATTCAACTTAGTGATTTTATTGATTATTCAAAGGAAATTTTATTTATTCCTGCTCGAAGTGAATCGATTCATTATTTATATATTAATTTAGAATCACATGAAGATAGTTTAATCTTGCCTCAACAATTAAAGGAGGATATTTTTCTTGCCGGAGCTATAGTAAAAATTAGAAATAATAGGGTACCAGTAAAAATTTTAAATACTAGTGACTATGACGTCATATTACCTTATTTTCATCCTGAATTACATTCAATTCAGAATTACGATATTTGTAAGTTTGATCCATGTACGAAAAATGTACAGAGACTTAATAGGTTGTTAAATATACTGAATTTAAATCATTTGAATTCGGAGGAAGCTGGCTCTATTAAGGAAATATGTTCTAAATATGTCGATGTTTTCTTTTTGCCAGGAGATAAATTAACTACAACAAATATTTACCAACAGTCTATAACATTAAAGCCTAATACTAGTCCTGTTTACGTGAAGCAGTACAGACTGCCACAATCGTTAAAGAAGGAAGTAGACAATCAAATTAAAAAATTAATTCAATGTTACATCGTAGAGGAAGCAAAGAGCGAATGGTCAAGTCCTGTTTTATTAGTGCCTAAGAAAAGTATAAACCCAGAAAATAAATGGAGATTAGTTGTAGATTATAGAAAATTGAATGATTGTATAGTTGATGATAAATTTCCTTTGCCAAATATTTCTGAAATATTAGACTCACTCGCTGGTGCTATCTATTTCTCACATTTAGACCTCAATCAAGGCTATTTTCAACTGGATTTAGATGAAAACAGTAGGAAATATACAGCTTTTACTACAAATACTGGTAAATATCAGATGAAACGACTGCCAATGGGACTTAAAACTAGTCCAAGTGCATTTAGTCGTGTTATGTCAGTTGCTATGTCTGGATTGAATTATGAACAGTGTTTTATTTATTTAGATGATCTTATAGTGTTTGGAAGATCCCTTGAGGTACATAATAAAAACTTAATTAACGTTTTGGAAAGATTGAAAAAGGTGAATTTAAAATTGAATCCTGAAAAGTGTAACTTTTTGCAAAAAGAAATGCTCTATTTAGGTCATATTGTTAGTTCAGAAGGTGTATTACCAGATCCTGCAAAAATTGAAGTATTGCACAAATATCCACAACCTAAAAATGTAGAAGATGTAAAACGTTTTGTAGCTTTTTGTAATTATTATAGGAAATTTATACGAAATTTTGCTGAAATCACATCACCCTTAAATAAATTGACAAGAAAAAATGAATCTTTTGTTTGGACAGAGGAATGTCAAAAATCTTTTGAATCCTTAAAACAGATGTTAACTTCTCCACCAATATTAGAATATCCAGATTTTTCAGAAAATAATGAATTTGTTATCCAAACAGATGCATCAGGTTTCGCAATCGGTGCCGTATTATGTAATAAAAATATGAAACCAATAGCTTATGCTAGTCGACCACTTAATAAAGCAGAAAGAAACTATCCTACGATTCAAAAAGAATTAGTAGCGATAGTATGGGCTATTAAGTACTTTAGGCCATATGTATATGGAAGAACTTTTTCAATTATGACTGACCATAAGCCTTTGGTATATTTGTTTTCGATGAAAGACCCCTCAAGTAGATTATTAAAGTTTAGGTTATTATTAGAAGAGTATAATTTTAAAATTTTGTATGTAAAAGGTAAAGATAATAGTGTTGCTGATGCTTTATCGCGAGTGTGCATAACGTCAGATATGCTTAAAGAAATGAATGAGGAAATTATGTTAGTACTGACTAGAGCGCAAAGACAACAATTAGATAACAAAAATGCAGATGTTTTTAGTAAACCTAACTACGATTGGTCTGATCAGCCAAAAGTTGTAGAGTTATTAAAAATGCCTAGCAATTCTGTTGAATTGACTTTTATCGAATATGACGAATTAACTCGATTTAGACAACAAAATAAGGTATACCTTGAATACAATTGTTTTATTTATGATGAAAATAAACGTACAATTTACATAAATCTTAACTTTAAGGCACAATATACGCGAGCCGAATTTGTGATTGAGTTAAGAGAATTTTGTAAGAAAATAAATGTTAAAGAACTATGCATAGTTAAGCATGAGAATAATGATATTTTTATAAAAGATTTATTACTTGAAATACAAAGTATTAAGGAATGGACCGGTCCACGAATTTGTATAATTAGAGGTATTAAGAGAATTGAAAGTAAAGAAGACAAAGATTTTATTTTACATGACTTTCATTTATTGCCTACCAGTGGTCATGCTGGTGTGCGTAGGATGACTAATAATATAAAAAGAAAGTTTTTCTGGCCAGGACTAGACAGAGACGTTAAAGAATTTGTAAGTAAGTGCACAAAATGTCAAAAAATGAAAGAAGTTAGACACGTTAAAGAGCCAATGCAAATAACTACGACTGCAGCTCACGCGTTTGATAAAGTGTTTCTTGATATTGTTGGTCCACTGGATAGAGATATAGAAGATAATAGGTATATTTTGACTCTCCAGTGCGAGCTTACTAAGTTTGTAGAGGCTTATCCTCTAAAAAATAAAGAAACAATTAGTGTTGCTAAGGAATTAGTTAATAATTTTATTTTAAGGTTTGGGGTACCCAATAATATAGCAACGGATCGTGGGAGTGAATTTATGTCATCAGTAATGAAACAAGTTTGTGAATTGCTAGAAATTGAAAAAATTTATTCAACGGCTTATCATCATGAATCTATAGGAGCGTTAGAAAATTCTCATAAAAATTTAGGATCATTTCTGAGAATTCAATGTGATGGTCATAAGGAAAACTGGAGTCATTGGATTCCATTTTGGTGTTATAGTTTTAACAATACTGTCCATACTGAAACTAAATATACTCCATATGAACTGGTTTTTGGAAAACAAAGTAGAATACCTTCTAGAATAAGCAATTGTATTGAACCTTTATATAACCCAGATAGTTATCCATTAGACTTAAGATATAGATTACAAATAGCACAACAAGACGCTCGTAACAATTTAATTATAAGCAAAATAAAACGAAAATGTAACTATGATAAAAATCTTAACCATGTAGAATATTTTCCAGGCCAAGCAATTCTTGTAAAAAATGAAACTGGCACAAAATTAGATACTAAGTTTGTTGGTCCATATGTTGTAATTGAAGACATGGGTGTTAATGTAAAAATCGCTAACAATAATAAAATTGATATTGTTCATAAAAACAGAACCAAATTGTATAAGCAATAAATATAATAATTTTGTTGTGTAAGTGTACTTTAAAAAAAAAAATAAATAAAATAAAAAGAAAGAAAAAAAAATTTTTTTGCTATTATTAAAATTTTTTTTTCGATATTACCCCGGTGGTGTAATGTAGTAGTATACAAACTACGTGTCACTTATGTGTATGTAATACTTATTGTAACTCATTTATAATAGATCAGTAATAAACCAACTTTACTCGATGACAGTTGTTTGTATTGGTTGCCACCTCCCTATATAACAAGGTAATACATTTTTTTGTAATTAGTTCAAGACTTAGTGTTTCGTTTGGGTACTGAGTGGTTAAGTGGGATAGCACGCATGAAGTATCCCAAGTCATATCGTATCTAGGCTTAGGAGGTCGCAAGCGATACACTCCTTTGAAAAGACCCTCATCTTTTGAAGCACTAGGTCCTAAAATCAAGGATAGTGCTGCTCTAAAGCTATTAAGGCTCCCATATTGACTACCTCCTTCAAAATTAGTTGTTAAACATTTTAAAACATCTGTGATGGAAGCTTCATAGAAATGTAAGGAGTTTTGTACGCAAAAGGTAAACCATTTCTTTAAACAAACATTGTTTTGTTTTATGGAGCTCTCGGATAATGAGGCAATCATTATTTGTTTTGTTGATTCCGGGATGTTTCTTCGTGATAACGCTCTCCCGATAAAATCCCTGCAGCCAGGATATGATGGCTCTGGATTTTTCGATTGCTGGAAAGACGAAAATCTACATTGGTGGTGTCTGCTTTAAAAGTAATCAATTCTGATAAGAGAAGATTTTTAAATAGAGGAAACCATGGTTGTGTTGGCCATAATGGCACAACTACAATGCCCATAGCTTTGTCGTTAACTATTTTTCTTAACATTTTTAAGATGACGGGAAAAATTTACTCTAAAACTGGAGATGTTATCGGCAGGACGGCTTAAAGTAGACTGCCGTTCTAACGCCAGCGATCGGCTTATATAGTCGGGATCTCATTCCTTTGGAACCGCAATTTGAAATTTTGAATTTAATCTTATTAGCCAGGAATCAAGTATGAGACCTGATCTGCGTCCGGACCCGTTCGGACGTGTTGAAGGTCGCTCCCGGCTGCCGAGTCACGATTGTTGTCTCACGACTTCTCTCGTATCAATACTCAAACGCCACTCTCAGATCTGTTCTGCGTCCGGCCCCGCTCGGACGCGTTCGCGGTCGCTCCAGCAGTTGAGACACGTTGTCGTCTCACGACGACAACTCGTTCGCAATACTCATATGCTGTTAGCCTCTTCAGGGTTAACGCTGCGGCCGGTTTCGATCGGCTGCACGTAAGTCGGTCTCTTGCACAGCAACAACAGAGCTGAGCTTACCGCGGTCGATTAAATTCGATAGTGGTTCGCGAGGCTCGGGCTGTTTTTCTGGCTGCGTACTTGACGCTTGGCGCCTGCTACGCAGTCAGAGACTCGCTCTGCGGCCGGCCCCGGCCGGTCGTAACGTAGTCAATCCCGCACTCTGTGCACCCCTCGCATTAAAAACCTCACCTCGGTGAGTGCAGCAACAACAGGGTTGAGCTTACCGCGGTCGATTAAATTCGATAGTGGTTCACAAGACTCGGGCTGTCCTTCTGGCTGCGTACTTGACGCTTGGCGCCTGTACGTAGTCAGAGACTCGCTCTGTGGCCGGCTCCGGCCGGTCGTAACGTAGTTAATCCCGCACTTTCAGTGCAACCCAACTTCGTCAAGTCTACGGCCGGTTTTTGTTGTCAATTTCTCGCGTTTGATCAGGTGGATACTTAACGGTGACAACTAAGCCTGATAGCGTTGCCCCGGTGCGCTTCCAAGGCCCTTTAGGCCAAGGAGAAACCGGCTGACCCGATCCCATTGCACTTGGGCCTTTCCCCGGGTGAAGGTACAGTGCTGTCCGAATTAGGGGCACCACTTCGCGTCGTCCCCAGCCCCCCTACCGCGGGTAGGGAGGTTTAGGTGCTAGATTTGCTAGGGAACCTAGGCATTCTTATATATTTATATATTTTATATTATAGGACCAAGCCCTCCAATGGACAAGCAAAGCTTGGTAAACTTTGCTAGGTCGTTCGCCCAGGCGCTCGTTGCGTCCGGCGTCACCATTTCCAATGACTCATTAACGCAGGCCTTACAGGCATTTACCGCGTCCCCGGCCCCTCAGGCCTCAACCCCGGCCCCTCAGGCCTCCGACGTCCAGACCCCTCAGGTCTACAGCTCTTCCGCGTCTCCCGCCTCGTCCGAGATGGACTGCGAATCGGTCGCATCCTCTCAAGTGTCGCGTCGTAAACGTACTGCTCCCGGGAGCGACTCCGAACCCGCGTCTGATACGTCGTCAGATGCCGTCACCTTAACCGGCTCTCCTGAGCCCGCGTTTCAACTTGACGCCAAGCGCTCCAAGAAGCGCTCGAAGAAAGCTTCGGTATCATCAATACCCGAGCCCTCCCCGGTGTCTTCAACACCAACCCCCGCGCTGTTAAAATCGCTCGTAGTAACCCATCGAAGCCAGCGACGCGCTGCGCTCCCGTCCCGCCGAAGCCTCAGCTCCCTCCACCCGTATTCCTCCGTGAAAAAGCGCGCTGGACCGCGGTCTCTAACTTGTGCAAAGAGCACAAAATTAATTACTTAAAAGCCGCCAACGCTGGCGATACAATCAAAATTCAGGTAGCGACCGTCGACGACTTCCGGTCTTTCACTAGGCTTCTGTCGATCAATCAAATCGCGTATCACACCTACGCCCTCCCGGAGGAGCGTAAAATCCGCGCAGTACTACGGGGCGTCCCGTTCGAACTCAGTAACGAAGATATTCTCGAGGACCTTAATTCTCAGGGTTTCCCGGCCGTAGCAGTGCACAAGATGCACTCCAACCGCGGTAGGCGTTTTCCCTTAGCTCTTGTAATCCTTACCAACACTCCCAACTCGAAGGAGATTTTCAGAGAGGCTTGCACAATTTGCAGACTCTCGAACATCTCCGTCTAGCGTCCCAACCCCCGCGGTCACCCTGGGCAGTGCCACCGCTGCCAGCTATATGGCCACGCAGCGGCTAACTGTTCAGCTCCCCCCAGGTGCGTGAAGTGCCTGGCTCCTCACATCACTAAGGAGTGCACTCGCACTCCCGAATCCACTTCCCCCCCTGCCTGTGTGCTGTGCGGCCAGTCCGGCCATACAGCTAACTACAGGGGTTGCCCGCGCGCTCCGCGCTCCACCGCCAAGAGGGTCGCGCCTAAACCGGCGCCGCCGCTCACTCCCGCTAACTTCCCGCCGCTGCGCAACCGGGGTCCCCCGGAAGCAAAGCCCGTTCAGCCGACGCCTACTCCGGCTCTGTCTTCGAGGAAGCGTCCGGACGTCCCGCCTGCACCTTCCCGACCCATCCCAGCTTCCGTAGCTTCCGTAGCACCGCGTCCCGCTTTGTCATCTTCACCTCAGTCGTCGTTGGCTGAGGACATGAAGACCGTGTTCGACGTCATCCAAAACGTCGACATTAACGAAATTTCCGTACTCGCACGCAAACTGCGAGCCGCCCGCTCTCCTCAAGAGCGTTTATTTGCGTTAGCCGAGCATCACTCGCTTTTAAGTTTTAAGTTCATTATAAATTTTATTTTTTGTATAAATTCGTAAACAAGTAAATTATAATGTCTAGACCCGCAAATCCCGCGTCCTGTCGTATCAAACCCAAGGGCTTGTCCCTAGTATCTTTTAACGTTCGTAGCCTTAGCAACAACTTTCCCGAGCTCAAACTGTTCCTTCAGAACAACGACCCAGATCTTTTACTTCTCCAGGAGACATGGCTCACTCCTAATCGCTCCAGGGCATTCGCTATTTCTAAGTACGCGTTTACACGTAATGATAGGCCTAACTGCGACGGTTTCGGCGGCACTGCTATATACTACAAAAGAGGATTCCATTGCTGTCCTCTCCCTACCCCTCCTCTCATGGAAGCCACTGTATGTAGATTGGCTATGACTGGTCATCCGACCATCATCATAGCTTCAGTCTACATACCTTGTGGCACCAAACCTATCCGCAGCGACTTTGAGACCATTCTCGCCATCGGCCGTTCAGTCATTATGTTCGGAGACTTTAACTCCAAAAATACTGACTGGACGTGCCTATCAACCAACCAAAGCGGTATTGCTCTCCTTGACATCACCAACTTACTCGACTTAGACGTCGTCTCCCCCATCACTCCCACTCACTATCCCGACAACCCGAACCACTCTCCTGACATCCTCGACTTTGCAATCGTCAAGCATATCAACCTCGACCTCAGGTCTATTGAACCGCTCGATGACCTAGGTTCTGACCACCGCCTCGTCTCCCTCGTGCTAGGACCGCCTAACGTTAACGTCACTTCTCCTAAGACCTTTACCAACTGGAAAGGTTTTAAAAATACGATAGTTTCTCCCTTAGAGGCCCTAAACTCTCCGCTCGCGATCCCGCCCGATCAATTAGATAGCCCAGATAAAATAGATTCGTTAGTAAATTCTCTCACTGATGCTATCAACTCAACCATCAACGAAAAGGTTGCTAAGAAAGGCAAACCCACGCTTCCCTTAGCCATTAGCAATTTTATTAAAGCTAAGGACGTGGCTCTCCGGAGAGCCAAGAAATATCCCACGCCCGCCTATAGAACAGCTGCAAATCAGCTACAACGCAAAGTTAGATCTCGCCTCGCGGAACTCCGAGACGCCCAGATGAACGATCTCATGGCGAATATCTCCCCGTCCCACCAAGCGTATTATAGTATGGCCCGAGCCTTACGCGTAGACGCCGCCTCTCACGTCCCTCCTCTCACTCATCCCGATGGCTCTATCGCCTTCGAAGACGAAGAGAAAGCCGAATGCTTCGCTGACAGCGTTGCGTCTCAATGCTCGCCCAGCACGCAACCCGCAAATCCCACTCACATCAAAGCGGTGGAGGACGAAGTTCTCCGTAGAGACTCTCTCCCCATCACCGCCGACCCCGTCACAGTCTCTAATGATGAAATCTCGCTTCTCATCAAAAGTCAAAAGTCCAGAAAGGCTCCGGGTGCGGATGGTATTTCCAACCACGCACTTAAGCACCTGCCTCAACAGGTGCTTACCTTGTTAGCTATCATTTTCAATGCCTGCTTCGACCTTAGCTACTTTCCAAAAGCTTGGAAAAAAGCGACAGTCATAGGCATACCCAAGCCGGGTAAACCTCTTTATATCCCGGCTAATCACAGACCCATCAGCCTCCTCAAGGCAATGTCTAAACTTCTCGAGAGAGTCATACTCTCTCGAATGCGGAACCATCTGTTTCCAACGGATGGCAATCCTCTCATAATTCCCCACCAGTTCGGCTTTCGCGCTAAGCACTCCTGCCCTCAGCAAGTTCATCGAATCGTCGAGTACATACTCGACGGCTTCTATCCGAAACGAAAGAAAACGATCGCAGTTTTCTTTGACGTAGCCAAGGCTTTCGACAAAGTCTGGCACAGCGGTCTCGTTTATAAACTCTACAAAATAGGCTTACCAGTTCGCCTAGTTAGGATAATCGCGTCTTTTTTTCAAAGACCGCACGTTTCGTTTCAAACATGAAGGCACGCTCTCCACGCCTCGTCCCATAAAGGCTGGAGTCCCTCAAGGCTCAGTCCTCGCCCCTCTTTTGTATACCGTGTACACTAACGACATTCCCATTCCGCCGAAAGTCGTCGAACTCGCTCTCTTTGCCGACGACACTGCCCTTTACACCAAAGGCCGCAGAGCCCCGGGTCTCGTCACCAGACTCCAAAAGGCTGTAAACGCCCTCGGTGCTTGGTTTAAAAAATGGCGTATCGATGTGAACCTAGAGAAGAGTTCTGCTATTCAATTCGACCACAAACGTCGTAATCGCCACAACGATCCCCACATTCGAATGTTAGGTATTCCCATTCCCTGGAAGCGCAGTACTAAATACTTAGGCGTCACTTTAGATCA
This sequence comes from Marasmarcha lunaedactyla, assembly GCA_923062675.1. NCBI lineage: Eukaryota > Metazoa > Arthropoda > Insecta > Lepidoptera > Pterophoridae > Marasmarcha > Marasmarcha lunaedactyla. The sequence goes on from OV281359.1 coordinate 14,142,128, forward strand.
GACGCTTTCTTTCAAGCCACACGTCGATATAGTAACGAAACTCGTGCGTTTTTACTTAAGCCGCCTATGTAGTATGATAGGAAGAAAAAGTAAAATGTCTTTTAGAAATAAACGTACGCTTTATAAGGTCTGCGTTAGACCAGTCATGTCATATGCCTCGCCAGTCTTTGCCCACTCGCTCGCTGCGACCATAAAGGTACTTCTTTACTCCGAAGATAATGGCCGAAGACTCCTTTTGGATTTGTATATAATTTCTTTCGCTAACGGTTAGCGAACGTGATGCGTAGGCGATTGACCGCTCCGTGGCCGTCGGGCGCAAGTCGGGCGCACGCTGTGTCAGCACGGCGCCCAGGCCGGCGGGCCCGGCGTCCATCGCCAGCACGAGTTGCTGACTCGGGTCGAAGTGTGCCAGCACGCGCTCCGACGCCAGCTCACGCCGCATGTCCGCCATGACGCCGCGCTGTCTCGTGCCCCACTCCCAACGAGCGTCTTTACGTAATAAATCGTGTAAGGGACATAAATCGACGACGCGTTCGGTATGAAGTAACGATAATAATTTACAACACATAAAAATCTTTTGACTTCGGTCACATTAGTAGGCTCCGGCACGTTCATTATTGCTTTCACCTTTTCTGGATTGGTGATTAAACCGGTTTTACTTATAACATAACCTAGATACGTGACGCTCGTTTTGAAAAATTCGCACTTAACTATTTGTAATCGTAGCCCGGAATCGTTCAATCTACGTTCTACTTCTAATCTACGTTCTAATCTACAATCCTTAATTTTAAAAAAATTGTCTTTAGAATAGTTAGAATAAATGTTATTGTAAGTTAAGGAAGAGCGGGGTCTCAAAATACAAGCATTACTTGCTTACATTGGGACCCCAATCTACATCTGTATTAGAATAAGATTTTAATGAAATAAATTATTTTTTTTTTAATCCTCTAATCTAGAAAGATGTGACTTTTTATTTGGTCCCGTCATGCAGATGTCGTCAAGCCAGATGCTTACCCCGTCTATTCCGGCAAGCAGAATTCCCATAGACTTTTGAAAGATTGCCGGCGCATTTGCTAACCCGTATACCAGTCTAGTAAACTTGAATAATCCTTTGTGAGTGTTTATTGTCGTTAGCTCTTGAGAGTGGTCTTCTAAAATAAATTGGTTATAGGAGTTTTTAAGATCAATTTTGCTATATAAATCACCGCCCCCAAATTTTAGCAAAAACCTCCTCTATTCTTGGTAAGGGAGACTTTTCAATTACCAGGTCCTTATTTAGTGTGACAGACAATTCGCCAGCAATCCTTGCTTTACCATTTTCTTTAAGAACAAGTACAATCGGAGTTGCATATTTAGAATGATCTACCGAAACTAAAATACCCGCATCGACTAACCGCTGCAGTTCTTGTTTGACCTTGACTCTTAGCGCAAAGGATACCGTTCGTGGCTTTAAAAACTTAGGAACGGAATGATTTTTTAGTCTTAAAGTAACCTGAAACTTGTTAAAGGATCCTAATTCGTCTCACCATAGGTCTGGAAATTTTTTGATCAGCTTTGTATTGTATAGCACGAAATTGCAATGAATTCAAGTTACTGGTAATTATCAAATTAAAGGCGGACATGAAATTCCTTCCTAGTAAAGGGGGCCCGCCATTTTTAGCCACAAAAACAAATTTTTTTTAAATCTTATTTTGTTATAAAGCGCGTACCAAAGGGAGATATTTTATGTCCATTGTACCAACAGATACTAATCTTGCATTTTTGTAACTTAAACTCAGAAAAAATTTCTCGGTACCATTTGTCTGAAATAACGCTGCCGCCAGAACCTGAATCGAGCTCTATAGTAAAATTTTGACCACCTAATGATGAGTTATTTTCGATAGGCTTATTAGTGACGTACCTTATATTAAAGTTTTGGCACTGCCTACAAACATCGTCTTGTTCGCAATCTCCGTAGACCTCTGTGTTAGAATTGTTCTTTGAGCTTAGGTAATAAACGGACGGGTCTTTTGAACCACACACTTTGGCACTTATACCCTTTATAACGGCACTTATCACTGTTATGGTTCTTCATTCCGTAAACCTCGCAGCGGACGGAGTCCCGGAGCAACCAGGCGCCCGCGCCTCCGCTGCCGCCGGCGCCGCTGCCACGGCCCCGACCTGGTTGACGCTGGAATCCTGCATGATATATCGGCTCCTCTTTGACCAAAGAACCCTTGCAGGAAACCGAGTTGAACGCGACCCAAAATTTAAGAGGTATAGAACTAAAACTAACGAAATATTTCATACTATTTTGAGTTTTTCATATGATGTAATAGTATTTACTGAGACATGGCTTAATATTGATATCATTTATAATGAATTTATAGACTCAAGGTACATAGTTTATAGAAGAGACCAACAGTGCTCTGCAAACTCAAAAAAATGCGGCGGTGGTGTTATGATCGCTATTTCTAGAAAGTTTAATTCGAGGAGAATTTCGCAGTGGGAGACGGTTAGAGAGGACATTTGGGTCAATATAGAGGTAGGATCAGGTGCCAAAAGTAGAAATGTTTCCTTATGTGGAGTTTATTTCCCACCTCCTGTTAAACTAACCCATATTAAAGATTGGACTGAGTATTTAGATAATGTTTTCCACCTCACTGATGAAGTCATAATTATTGGCGACTTTAATTTAAATTTTATCAAATAGGAAAAAATAATGGATGGGGCAGGTACTGAACCTGTAGGTTTTTAACTGTCCTCTTGGTAACTCCCTAATTGATTTTATATCTAGCAATAACCTACAACAAATAAACTACATTACCAACGAGGATGCTAAAATTTTGGACCTAATACTTACAACTGTCGCAAGTATTAAAGTCTCAGGCCCCACGTGTCCTATCTCTAAATTAGATCCCAAACATCCATGTCTTTTGATAACAATAAATGATTTTATTCCCGTGCTGAGTCATTCATCTGGTAGGGAGCGTTTCTGTTTTTTTAGAGCCGATTATGAAAACATAATCAGAGATCTGAACAATATTGACTGGCTTACTAAAATGCATTATAGTTCGACTGTTGATGAAAATCTTAAAACCCTTTATAATGAGCTTTACTTCGTTATTGAGAAATATGTCCCTAAACACAAACCCAAAAGTGGTAAATACCTAGAGTGGTTCAGTAAATCTCTTATCAAACTGTTGTCTGAAAAAGAGAAATTACGTCTCAAGTTTAAAAGGTACAAAAACCCTCGTGATAAGTGTGAATATGATTTGTTGAGTAGTAGATGTCATTAACTTTCTTCAGAGTGCATGTATAAACAAAGGTTAGAAGATAAAATAAAAACTAACCCTAAATCTTTCTGGCGTTACATCAAGGAAAAACGAAGTAGTAATGCTCCTATACCGGCAACCATGCATCTGGGAAAAGATGTGGCAAATGATGATCGTGATAAAGCAAATCTTTTTGCTAATAACTTCACATCCGTTTTTTGAATCGCTGACTATGATTATAGCTACTCCACATCTATCAAGAATGATTGTATTGGTCGAATAAAACTCAGTAAAATATCTGTTTTGGAAAAACTGAAAAAAATAGATATATGTAAGGGAGCAGGGCCAGATGGCATCCCACCGATCTTCTGGAGACAGTGTGCGGATATCTGGTCAACACCCCTTTTTCTCATGTATATTCAGTCCCTAAAAGAGGGCATCTTTCCAAGAAAATGGAAAAAGGCCTGGGATGTGCCGATTTTAAAAAAGGGAGATCCCACTGATGTAAATAATTATCGCCCTGTTTCCATTTTGAGTTGTCCAGCGAAGCTCTTTGAAGACTTGTTATGTTCCACTGTCACTTGCCACCTTGGGTCATCAATCTCTGAACATCAGCACGGTTTTCAAAGTAAAAGGTCTGTAGAAACCAATTTGGTGAATTTTGTTAATGAGGTGATGGCAAGAGTTGACGGGGGTTCTCAGGTGGATGCCGTATACACGGATTTCTCAAGTGCATTCGACAAAGTAAACCACTCTTTGCTCATACAGAAATTAAAGACGTTCGGTGTTACTGGTTCTTTGCTATCCTGGTTCCAGACCTACCTGACGAAAAGATCAAACACTATTGTTTTGCATGGTTATAAGTCGTTCACGTATTTCTCAAATTCTGGTGTTCCCCAAGGGTAACATTTGGGCCCCATTGTCTTCTGTGTATTTATCAATGACATTACTAATTGTATACTTCATAGTGATTATAGTTTGTTCGCTGCTGACCTCAAAATTTTTAAGGTCATAAATGAGCCCTTTGACGTTGCAAACTTACAAGACGATCTTGACAGAATCTCAAATTGGTGTATCCATGGCATGTCACTTAATTCTAAAAAATGTCAACACATAAAATACATAAGAAGAAAAAACCGTTGCAAATCTCTTATAAAATACAGTGAGAGTTAATAGAGGAAGTACAGGTGATTCGAGATCTGGGTGTGCTGTTGGATGGCAAACTCACGTTTAAGACACATTACGACTCGGTTATTTTGAGATCGGCACGCATGCTTGGCTTTATCAGGCGAAATACAAGGGAGTTTAAACACCATGGCACTAAAATAGTGTTGTACAATGCTTTAGTAAGAAGCCATTTAGAGTTCGCTTCCGTTGTATGGAATCCTCAGTATTCTGTGCATTCGCAACGTATGGAATCGATTCAGCGCTCTTTTACAAGATCCTTAGCCTTTTATTCCGCTGGTATCCCGCACAGAGCACCATACGAAGCAAGGTTATTCCATTTTAGTATGAACTCACTGCATAGTCGAAGGCAGGTCTTTGATGCCAAATTTATTTATAAGATAATGAATCATTTAGTTGACAGTGTTAGTCTCACAAAAAAAATTATCATTGCTGTACCTCGTCGCATTCCTAGGCAACGTGTAAATAAAATATTTATGTACCTGCTTGCAGACCAAATGTAGGAGTGCATTCTCCTCTGCCTAGAATGTGTTCTCTCTACAATTTACTGAACTCAAAGATTCCTGACCTTGACATTTTTAATGATTCACCTCTACAATACCAAAGGAAAATTAAAATTTACCTCATGCCTTGCGTTTAGTTTTAAAATTAAAGCAAATTAATCGATGGTTTCATCTCTGTTTTTTAGTAAGTAATTATATTTTTTATTTTCCAAATTTTTTAATTTTATTTTATAAAATTGATTAATTGCGTTGTTTTTTTTCATAACTATCATATTGTACCTAAGACATGACATTATTTAAAACTGTTACAGAATAATTATCATGACATGGCTTAATGTTCTATTTTAATTTTTTGACTTTTCATGTTTTTCTTTCTTTCTTTATGTGTGTTTTTAATATTGGAAAATTCTTCCATTTCCACCTAGACACTTTTCCCAAACCTTTTATGTTTTTTTTATGATTACCAAATTTGTGTTATGATTCTTGACATAATATCCCTGAAATGTTTTAATTTTACTAATTTTTAATTTCATTATTTGTAATAATTTAATTGTAATTTTCATTTTATTATTTAATTCCATTTTTGTAGTATGAGCATATGACTTAGGAACGCTGTATGTGCCTATAATTGACATTTTATACTAGAAATAAGTTTTTTTTAAATGTTATTATGATTTTTTTGTATATATGTTGTTGGCATGTCTTTTTCGAATATATAAAATAAACTAATAAAGGTAGATGGACTTTGCACAAATAACTTATCTCGCTCTGGTCCGGTGTTCATTCCAAGGACAAAACGATCCCTCAGGTTCGATTCCAGGGTGGTACCGAAGTCGCAGAACATCGCTAAGCCTCTCAATCGTGCCGCCCATTCCACTACGGACTCGTCCGCGTTCTTCATAGCACCAAAAAACTTGGCTTTATCCACGAATGAAAATTTTTTTTCCTTGTAATGGCCATCGAGTAAACTGACGAGCTCTTGGAACTTTAGTTCATCCAACTCCCTAAGGGTATGCTAAGTTAAGCGCCAGACGGTAGGTTTCTTCCGTGAGATGAGTGAGCAAGATTCCACTCTTTTTTTCTTCATCCACACCGTTAATTTTAATGAACTGTGTCAGTTTGCCTTTAAATATAATCCAATCACTCAATTTGTGATCAACTACAGGCACATTCCGAGATAATTGTTCATTTTTAAGAAACTTTCTTTTAAATGTATATACGCGTCAGTAGTTTTAACGCTCGTCGCCAGTGAAGTGTATGAGGTGAACTAAAATACCGTTTTGATTTACTGCTTATTACTGGTCGCTCGGTGCGGCGGCACAGCGCGCGCGTTGAATGTAGTTAAGTAGGTATTATACATATAATAAAGACTTTGGATTCATTAACCTTTTCAAAATACAATAAGCAAGATATTATTATAACGCTCCAGATATGTGACTTTTGAAATAATGCAATCTTTGAACATTATCTAACTCTTATTATCATGGACTAGTGATGTAAACAAATCTCTGAAACTAGTCCACTCTGTGTATTTTCCAGAAAACACTGGTATACATATTTTAGGTAATTAAACTGAAACTGACATGCCTTGACTTTCACCTATACTACACATTGTATTGCAATTATTACCTTTTTTCATAAACTTTGACAATAATTCTTTCAAATCACTTTTGTATTCAAGATAAAATTCTTCAGTTTGATCATAAACATCTGTTTAAATGTAAGAAGATTTTGTAAGTTCAGATTTAGAGAAATCACTTATTATTTTAGTATGAGTGTTTGCAAATTGTAACTAAGCTTTCTCTAAATTCTCTTATCGAGCTTCTATATATGATTGTGTTATTCTCTCCTTAGGAGATTTCTTAAAGTTACTTCTAGACTTAATCATTTTTTGTTTTAAATCTTCTTGTAAATTAAACAAAGATTCCATTTTATTTATTAAATATCACTATAAATAGTAACAACAATTAAATCTCCTGCTTTAATTGTGATTCTTTATTGTAAAAAAAACAATCAAAGCCAATGAAACTTGTCACTCAACAACTACACAATATGTGATACCTGCACTGCACTAACAACTAATTCGGTTAATTAATATGTATGGTTAACCAGAATACAAACAACTCAGATTTGCATTAAACTTCTACTTATATAATGTAATTATTTTCAGCTAACCTAACAACAATTCAAGAGTATTTAAGGTTACTTAATATAAAAAAATACTAATCTTTTACCAACTTATTAGCTAATTACAAATTAAATCTTGATAACAACTAAATCTTGAGGCACCAATACTTTGGTTAGAAGTGCAAAAATTTAAAAATATTAGAAGTCCACAAATTGCCGAATTTTGTAAGTGTTGGGTATTTTTCTAAGTTTATAGGCTTGTAAAACCGCACGCAAACTGTCACAGACTCCTCGTAGTATCACTTTTTTCTGAATTATTCTAAACTGCTCGAGTGAAATCTAAGTTGAAACTTCAAAAGAAATAAGGTTCAAATTGCTTGATACTTTTTAATCAATTCTTCTTTGTATATAAGGTTCAAAGTACTTACAATTTTCTCACTTGTACAATACACTGCACTATTAACTAAACCTGCACCTGCGCCACCTGATGGCACCAAGGGTCTTCACCACAACTTGCCACACCAATCTGCACCGCATCCAATATACATACCGGCCCGGCAAGATTGCACCAGATCTCAGCAAATTGCCGACATCACCGGTTGCTACCACTCGCTAGTATCTAAAATTGCACTTATCCGGTTCGCTTCATTCACATATATTCTTTTTTTTTTTCAGCCGCCTAGAAGAACCCTTACGGGAGGGAGTTGGAAGATGCGTCATGCATACCGCCGCAGCAAAATACTGGCCTCTGCGGTAGGGATGGAGCGTATTTACGCGACCAGGTTTTAAAACCAGGTTTCTGTTTCCAAGTACGTAAACCAGGTTTCAGCCTGAATACTTTCAATACCTTTAAGGTATTTCAATACGCGAACGCACTCCGCCCCGTGCGGATACTTCCTTTATAACAAGTATCTAGTCCTTTAAACATGAAGTAGGAATTTAAAATTTACTACTCAAAGAATAAGGAACATAATTGCATGAGCTTAGTTAAAAACTTGCAAACTAAAAGTATTTTTCCCATTGTCGAAACTATTTTAATCCTTATGTATAGGTGGGTTGGGATTAATTTGCAATAAAATACTTTGAAGGTTTTTAATTATTTCAATACGCGAACGCACTCCGCCTCGTGCGGATACTTCCTTTATAAAAAGTATCTAGTCCTTTAAACATGAAGTAGGAATTTAAAATTTACTACTGACAGAATAAGGAGCATAATTGCATGAGCTTAGTTAAAAACTTGCAAACTATAAAAGTATTTTTCTCATTGTCGAAACTATTATAATCCTTATGTATAGGTGGGTTGGGATTAATTTGCAATAAAATACTTTGAAGGTTTTTAAAAGTATCAAATTCTATGGCTTGCGGCTGGCCCGTTTCGCGTCTTCGGACTCGAGAGAGAGCATGCGACTTCTCGCTCTAAATCGGTTTATACGAATTCAGATTTTAAAGTAGGTATGCGCTATAATGAACCAAACATTATGCACTTATGACCTTGAACTCGGTTTGAAACGTTTGCGCGCCAAGTGTATTTAAAACAATATTATGTTTGCGTTCTTAACGTAACTGAACTGTTCTATTACTATGCATATAAAGTTCATTATTGCGTTTGCAAGTTTCACATGACTAAAATCGTGTAGTGATCATTTTTTTCAGTTGATGCTTTCTAGTCATGGATGTGTATATATGTTTATTTAAGTTTATTTCTAATATTTATATTTAAAAAAATAACTATGACTGTTTATACATTTCTTAAGTTTATTTATCCGTTTTCTAGTATCCATAACACAAGTTCTTAATGATACTTAATTTGGGCAAGATAATGCGGTGTGTTAGTTGGAAATATTTATTTATTTGTTTTGTTATCCTTTACTTTTTACGAGAAATAATGGCTTATTTACGAAGCGACTTTAAGCAATACAGCATTAATCCTTATCCAATTACCTACCTTAAATACATTGTGCATGTAATATAGATAAATGTGGCCCTTTACAGCGTGTAATTTAAATGAATATTTTCGAAAATATTACAGGTTCCAAATGCAGGGACATAGACCGGTGCGAAGCCGGGGCGGGTCGCTCGCTAGTACGATTATATTCCTTATAGTAACAGATTAAGGTCTGTTTCCAACTTCCTTAGAAAATACTTGCAAGTATTTAGAAACCTGGTTTTTGGCCCTGGTTTTCGTTGACTTATGTACCAGGTAGCCCTGGTACTGGAATTTGCAAGTACGACCCATGCCTACTCTGCGGGGTGACGTGGACTTACCAGAGTGGTACCTACACACTAAAAACCACCTTGCCGGCTGCAGCATGGGAATGTTAAATGGAATGTCAGCTTTCATCGGAGAGACACCCGTATTACATATATTCAAATTCAGTATTCACTGTGCGATTTAATTCCACGCATACGCCATTTTTTGTCAGATATGAGGAACTTAGACACACTACGTTAGTTTGAGGTTGTACAATAACAAATACAGTTTGTCTTTTATTTTTAATAGGCGCACATTGATTAGTGCCTATCGTTGAAGCTCGAATTGTTCATATTAAAGTAAATTTTTAAAGTGCCTGTAATTCATTTCTTATTATGCCAAAATGTTGATTTCAATACAATATGGGAGTACCACAGTTCTGACAAATATTTATTTATTTCCTGAATACACATCCATAAACTAGAACCCATTAATTTCATTTTCAACAGAATTTTTTTTAAAAGCCACTATAAAGGCAAAAGTGTACGTATATTCTGCCAACATAATGCCGCATTGCGTACGTTGTTGGCGAGAAAAGCCCGCTATATTACATATTATATGCCCCCTGAGTAAAGTATATTTTGCTCTAGAAACATGGTTACACTTTGAAATAATTACTGATCGTGCTATATATATAATGTACTCGTACACTTGTGCTATTATTTATTTTGTGGTAATAGATTTTCTTTATGACTGGCGTTGATTCTAATAAAAAATGGAAATGGATAGGAAAAATGGAATTTCGAATCAATGTCACCAGAAGATTTTTTTTCAAACTACATTTTCATTTGAACATAAACCATTAATTTGATTTCAAATAGCCGAAAAAAAAATTGTTGAAAATATTGTATAGTTTAAAAATTAACTAATTTCTTGAGTTTAAATAATCATACAGAATAATGTTTGTATGAACCAAAATGAGTTCCAAACACAAATATTTTGTAAGTTGGCTACAGTAAACATTATAAAAGAATATTCAAATATTATCAGCATTTAATGCTGCAACATAAAAACAAAAACACAGTAATAGAATCAAACATTAAATTCATTATAAGGTTACTGAATGGCACAATACCAAGAGGACAAACGCTACCTAAGGTTTTTTAATAATGTTTTAACATCCTCGCCTTTATATTATCCAAAAAAATAGTAGACTTAGTAATAGACTTTTTTCAGAAGAAAGCAGAGATGGCCTGTGTTTGTTGGATAAATAGCTCGATAAATTAAATGATGTTTCTCAGCTAACAACAACAAAATGTAAGTTTTGTTCAACCAGCTGTTGCCTGCGGCTTCGTTCAAGTAAAAAGGACTAAAATAAATTATTTCAGCTGCACTCAGACACGTCAGGTGGTTACTTAAGGCACTCCCGTACATAGATTGAATTATGTGTTATTTTGTTTAATAAAATATCTATTATTATTGTGCAGATTGCTCTACAGCATGCCTAGGACATTTGAAGCCTTAAACCTGTAGCACCGCCGCTTACAGGTGGACTGGTCGATGAGTAAGTGACGACTCAGCCGTTCTAATAACATTGAAGAGATATAATTAATGGAACCGAAAGCAAGTCAACCAATAGGTAAATGAAGCATAATTGTTACTAAGAAACTCACCAGCGCATTGTTAAGTTGAGAATGTCCATAACACATTTTACATAATAACATATTGCTATACATTTTATAAGGCTTCATATTGTATGTCAAGGTAAAATCTCCGGTTTTACTTTGAATGTTGAGATAAACTTTCGCCCGCGGCTTCGTTCACTTTACATCTACGTATTATGTAATCTGTCTTATTACACTTTTTGTAAATATAAAACTTATTGATCGAAAACTGCACATGGAAGGTACTACGAAAAATCATTTGCTGAGAGTATAACAGAACCTAAAATAACAATTATCTGAATTTTTTTCAGATTGCTGGTACTTGCGTACTAATCTCGAGTTTCCTCCGTCCTGCACAAACTGCAGGTGGTCCAAAATCTCTTCTACCGCAGGTCCACAAACGCACCTTGGTACGTGCGTAACGCGGACCTGCACAGAGATCTTGAACTACCTACAGTGCAACAGTACCTCAAAACACTCTCAGAATCGTTCTTCAAACTCTTCGAAACCCACCCCAATCCTTTAGTTTGAGAGTCCGTCTCGTATACTACCCCTGTCGTCGATTCGAAATTCAAAGTTGCTAGACCGAGAAATGCGCACACGAACGTAGCCACATAACTGTCACTAGATCTCGAAGCCCTCCAGGCCGCAAATTCTAATTCTAATTTAAATTCGAATTAATTAAATTCTTTTTCATTTTGAGCACCTTCAGTGCTGTGAATTCACCTTTAGTGCTATGTAATTCCCAGCGGGTGACCCCTTAAGGGCCCCCATAGTGCGGCCTTTTTCTCCAATTGGTCGTCACTCAGATGAAGGCTGTGAGGCAAAAAAATTGCACGAGTCATTCAGGGGTTTTTTTAGTGGGTAGTGGCTCTGGTAGGCTCGGAGCGAGTCCTACATAAAATCGATCGCGCGCGCGGGGTATGCGCCAGAGCATTTTTTATTCTCCTGCCTTCTCCGAGGAGGGTAACATAGAAAAAAAAAACGCCACGCGTCCTTTTGCCATCGGTGGCCGTCGCGTGAACAGCACGTCACGCGCTGAAAGCGGCGCGAGGTTTACGTCGCGCACCATGAGACAACTGCGTACGTTGAGTGACCGCTTCGCTTAAGCTATAAAAGTTCTGGTCATTAATTTCATAGGCGTGACCGTTACATGCTTGATTAGAAGAGTTTTTTTCAGAGCTGCTTATTATTTCATAGGTACTTGTGTTTTATTTATCTCCTGTTCCTCCTTTTTTTTTTTTTTTTCGGGGGGGAAAATGCATTACGCGTACCACCCTGTTATAGATTGGTAACACAACCATTAATGTATGTATGTGTAAGAAAATTAGGCATGGAAATGATTGCTATTTACAAATAACAATCATATGATAAAATGATTTTTTTTGTCACAGTGAAATCACCTGCTACTTTTCACACCTGCTATTTTTCACTCCTGCTATTTTTAATTGGGTATGATTTATCATGACATATCATGTGGGAGTGATTTTTCATTAGCCGTGATTTCTCACCGTAATTAATTTGAATGATTTTTATAGCAATTATTGTTGCTTTTACGTGCTTTTATTTAACTTGCAATGTATGTATTTAGCTACATAGTTCACTTTGTTCGGGTGTAATCTTGAATGAAACTAAATTTTTAAAGCTTGTTTTTTATAGAAATAACATGATAAAAAAATCTGAGACCTGTATTATTTATTTTTATTAAATAATGAAAAGTAAAATAATTTGCAGTAATTGATATCAACTCGCTCGCTAATTAGGTAATAAATCGCCATCTAGTTAACTTTACAAAAACTTTCTAGTGAAACTAATGCATCTTTAGCACCATAGCAGATCTTTAGAGTAAGCCTTTTTCTTATGGCCTTAAAGTTTAATTTAGAATGTAAACGTTGACTGAAACGGCGAGCCATAGTGCGATCGAATGCGCTACTCGCACTCATAGCGCTGTAAGTAAGTGCGTCTCGCTCGATCCTGCCGCTCGCATTATCGCCGTGCTAATTCTCTCACCAAAATCACACCACCAACAGAAATCATTATCACTGTGATTCTAAAGCTGGATAGCAGATATGATATATGAAAAAAAAATCATATGATTTTCACTGTTACTAATGATTTGTTCCATGTCTAAAGAAAATATAGATTGTGATTGGTAACATTAGATAGCATAATCTGTGGTTGATCATGTCATGTGGATCTATTGTAAACTGTTGAACTAGACTAAATAAAATAAAGAAATACAGTAATAAAATTATAAGTCTTTTACCAAACCTTTTATATGGCGCTGAGGTAGCCTTGAAGAATGGAAGGTGCAACAGGAATTTCAGGATTAAAACCCCCGGAAGCCCTAAAAGAACTATCTGCGGAGGCGTTTAAAAAATGGCGCACCAAGTTTGAAATATATAGAAAAGCGTCGGGTGCCGACACCAAACAAAATGAAGTTCAAACGGCCTTATTATTACACTGCTTAGGAGAAGATTGCATAGAGATCTATTTAACATTTGAAGAAGAAGACAAAGAGACTTATGATAGTCTAATTGCAAAATTTCAAAAATATTTTGTTCCAGAACAAAACGAATGTATAAACTCGCACGTTTTTTTCACAAGGAATCAACATGAAAACGAATGTTTTGATAGTTATTTCACTGAACTGAAAAAGTTGAGTAAAGAATGCAATTTCGGTGAACTAAAAGATAGATTAATCCGAGATAGAATAATTGCTGGCATCAAGGATGTGAAGCTGAAAGATAGATTATTGAGGGAACGAGGATTGACTCTAGAGAGAACTATGCAGATTTGTAAGGCGGCAGAAATAGCATGTGAACAGTTGAGGCAGCTTGAAGGTGAAAAAATGATGAGTAAAATAGATATAAAGAAGGAACAGTTTAGAGGAAGAGAAAAGAGTATGAGTAGAGGAAGGAATTATGGAAATAAGAAGAAAGAAGAGCCTAAAGGAAGAGAGAAAAGCATGACGAGAAATAGAAATACTCAAGCGAATGGTCTATTGTGCAAATATTGTGGCTTTGTGCATGAAAGAAAACAGTGTCCAGCGTTTGGAAAGAACTGTAATTTTTGCAATAAACTGGGTCATTTTTCAAATATGTGTAAGTTTAAAAAACAAGTGCATCATGTAAATGTGTCTCAAGAAGAAAAGAATTATAACTTCACTGTAGGTAATGTCAATAGTTGTAAGAACCCATACTTAACATGGAGTGAAAATGTGCAATTTATAGAATATGACAAGAAATCTATATTATTTAAGCTTGATACTGGGGCTGAGTGTAATGTGATAAGCAAATCAATATGTAAAAGATACAATATGCCAATAGAAAAGTCATATTTAAAATTATCAAATTATAATGGTCAACCAATTCCAACAGTAGGAAGGGTAAGCATTAAATGCAAAATTCATAATAAAGTGAAGCTTCTAATGTTTGAAGTGACTAAAGAACCTCTAATGCCTATTTTAGGATTACAAACTTTGACAGAGTTAGGATTGATAAATAGAACCATATGTAAAGTAAATAATTATGAAAAGAAAGAGAATAAGTCTGTAAACAACTATATGGATCCCTTATTTCAAAAGTATAGTAATGTTTTCTGTGGTATAGGTAGAATAAAAGATTTTGAGTATGATATCAAGTTAAAAACGAATTATGAACCAAAAGTGGAAACCCCTCGACATGTGCCTTTTAAATTAATGGACAAGCTGAAAGAAGAGTTAGTAAGGCTTGAAACATTGCAAATTATATCTAAAATTGAGAAACCTACTGAGTTTGTTAGTTCATTAGTTTTGACTATGAAAAGTAATGGGAATGTAAGGTTATGTTTAGATCCACAACATTTAAATAAACAAATACAAAGAGAACAATATATGATGCCCACACTTGATGAAATCACATCCAAACTAAATGGTAGTAAAGTATTTACTGTGTTAGATGCTAAAAATGGATTTTGGAATATTGTTTTATCGGAAAACTCAAGGGAGCTTACTACATTTAATACTCCATATGGGAGGTATTGTTTTAATCGATTACCTTATGGCTTAGTGTCTAGTCCAGAAGTTTTTGCTCGTGTTTTTGCTAATATTTTCAAAGATATAGAAGGGGTAGTGAACTATTGCGATGATTTATTGATTTTTTCAAAGAATGAGGCAGATAATAGTAAAATTTTAGAAAAAGTTTTGATTAGAGCTCAGGAACATAATATTAAATTTAATCAGGATAAATGTCAATTGCGTTTAAAAGAGGTGAAATATTTAGGTCACATTTTATCAGAGTCTGGTATCAGAGTAGATCCAGAGAGAATTATAGCTATAACGGAGATGAAACCTCCTCAAAATCAAAAGGAAGTTCAAAGATTTTTAGGTATGTTAAATTATGTTGCAAAGTTTATTCCAAATATGTCCAGTATTACAGCTCCACTTCGAGAATTAATAAAAAAAGATGTTTGTTTTAGTTGGTCGCATGAACAGCAAAATGCATACAATAAATTAAAGAAAATTTTGTGTGAACCTCCTGTTTTGTCATATTTTGATTGTAATAAACCTATTGTTTTAAGTGTAGATTCGTCAAAAAATGGTATAGGTGCAGTATTGTTACAGGAAGATAAACCGGTAGCCTATAGTTCAAAGTCAATGACTTCCACAGAGATATCTTATAGTCAAATAGAAAAAGAAAGCTTAGCAATATTGTATGGAGTAAAGAAGTTTTATCAGTATATTTTTGGACAAAAGTTTGTTGTTGAAACCGATCACAAACCACTTGTGTCAATTTTTTCAAAACCAATTTATAAATGTCCAGTTAGATTGCAGAGAATAAGAATGGCTTTACAAGGTTATGATTTTGAATTAAGATATAAACCAGGTAAAGATTTAGTTGTAGCAGATCATTTAAGTAGGTCTTACATTAATAATGAGAATAACACAGAAACTTATGAACAAGATATTGAAGCTCATGTATGCATGATTATGAATTTTAATTATAAAATATCAGATCAGAAAAGCAAATTACTAAAAGAAGAAACTAGTGTTGATTTGGAATTACAGTCGGTAATAAAATATGTAAAAGAAGGCTGGCCTAACAATAAGTGTGATGTTGACAGTTTAGCAAAACCATACTATAGTTATAGAGATGAGTTATCTGAGTGTAATGGGTTGCTTTTGAAGGGTTCTCAATTGGTAATACCAAGAAAATACAGAAAAGAAATGTTGTATAGGATACATTATGCACATATGGGTGTTGACAAATGTAAAGCTATGGCTAGAAAATCTGTGTTTTGGCCATCTATGTCCAAACACATAGAAGACTATGTGAGTACATGTGATGTTTGTAAACAGTATCAAAACTCAAACAGAAAAGAACCTATGATTTGTAAAGAAATTCCTAAAAATGTATGGGAAATTGTTTCAGTAGATATATTTTTTTTAAGAGGTAGTTCATACATGTTAGTTGTTGATGCTTTTAGTAAGTATGTTGAAATTAAGAAATTGGACTCATTGTCAACTCATTGTACAATTAACACATTGAAAGAAATTTTTGCTAGATTTGGCATTCCGGAACTTATGTATTCAGATTCAGGTACACAATTTACTAGTTTTGAATTTAAAAATTTTTGTAAACAGTGGAATTTTATTCATAAAATAACAAGTCCTAAGTTTCATCAGTCAAATGGTTTAGCGGAGAGATACATACAGACTGTTAAAAGAATTTTAAAGAAACTTATTACTGAAAATAAAGATGTATATTTAGGTTTGTTAGCTTATAGAAACACACCAATTTCAGGTAGTGGTACGACACCAGCAGAGCTTATGTTTAATAGAACTGTAAAAAATTTGTTACCTAATTTATCAAAATTTAAACCAAATGTAAGAAGTAGTTTTCATAATGAGTTAAAAGAAAGACAATGTATACAAAAAGTAAGATTTGATTTTGGAAGTAGAGAGTTACCTGCATTGCAAAAAGGAGATTATGTTAAAATTAAAAGTGAAAATGATTCAGGTCCACATAAGAGTGCTGTTGTATTAGATAAAACTGTAGAACCTAGATCTTATATAGTAAGGAATGAAGATGGTCAGATTATAAGAAGAAATAGGAAAGATTTAATTAAAGGAGGGAGGTATAGGGATAAGTCTCTATATGAAGAAATAAATTGTAATGTCAATAATGACTATGTAATTGAAAATAATAGTGAATGCCTTAGTTCTGTAAAAGATAGTCTGAAAGAATGTTCTAGTGATGTAACTAATAATAAATATTGTAATAACTCAAATGGAATCGTAGAAGAGAACAATAATGTGAAATATACTAGATTTGGTAGACAGATAAGAAAACCTTTGCGTCTGAGGGATTATGTTTAATTTTAATTATTGTTTTGTTTTGTAAAAGAGAGGGATGTTATAGATTGGTAACACAACCATTAATGTATGTGTAAGAAAATATAGATTGTGATTGGTAACATTAGATAGCATAATCTGTGGTTGATCATGTCATGTGGATCTATTGTAAACTGTTGAACTAGACTAAATAAAATAAAGAAATACAGTAATAAAATTATAAGTCTTTTACCAAACCTTTTATAACCGCAGGGGGCACCCGAGTGGTTATGTGGGACTCCCGTATAGGCTAATGAGACCCACGGTATACCCACTAAAAACCCCCCCATCTTCCTCCTCGCCGCCTCGTGACGGGGCCACGGGAACGCTCTCGCACACATCCGCGACCCCGCCGGCAGCAGCGGCCCACAAGTGGCTCCATCCAGACAGCCCGAAGGCCCTCCACGATGGGCGCACCAGATGGTAAGGTGCGCCTCCCCCCTCGGCCTCCACCAGTACTGTAGCAGACTCCCCCTAAGTCTGCTACTAGGAGACCATGGGTACCAGATAACTGGTACCCGGTTGCAGATCGGGTCTGTGGTTCTGCCACTGACCACACCTCGGCCGCAGAGGATAGGGCAAGCGGCGCACCGCAATACCGACATGCCTCTTCCTCTGCGGCCCCACCAGTGCCATTTCCGCGGAACGGCCCCGCCGGCTCACAGGGGGTAGGGAGAGTGGCGCACCGTGATACCGGCACTCCTCTTCTTCTGCGGTCCCACCTCCAAGCGCGTCCTCAGCAGACTTCCTCAGCCCACTGGGAGCGCCCTCCTCGGGCCAGCCGGCGGCCCCAACAGGCCGGCCCTGGTTGCCTACTCCTGGTTGCATACTAGTCCACGGCTACTAAGCCCCCCCGCCACGACAAGGCGGGCAACCATCGGGGGGGATCTCCTGTTCCTCCTTGTACCAACAGACTTTATTTGGGTTTAAATTGGTAAAGGTCGCTAGTTTAGATGTAAATTAAATTAAGTTGTTTTAGATTTAATTTAATTTAATTTAATTATGTAATGGAAAAATACGAAATACGAAAGTGTTAACATAATCGTTTTCATTTGGCCACTTCAGTTTTCACTGAGCCAAGTACATCTTCTACGTTAATCTTATATGGTGGAAAGCAATATGGTGTTTAGTAGTTTACAAATTGCTGTGAAAGGGGCTCGCTTCTCTGTTGTAATGTAGGCTAGCAGTTTAATCTAGTTAACAGTTGGTTGTTTTTATAATTGATTTAAAGTTATGTTTATAGAGGAAAAGCAAAACTATAGATCTATTGACATGAAGCATCTTGATCCAAAAATAGTTTCATGTGTGTCATTACAAAATACTCGTAGACGCATTAGTATTCCAGTCCCAGGCTTATGGCTGAAACTTATTTAGCACAATCTGGAGCCATATCCCATATTATATATTAATACACTTTAAAAAATAAATTACACGTAACACGAAAACAGACCTTTTAGGAAAGTATGAGTAAGATATCATTATGTTGTCGCGTGGTGACTACAATATTAATTGTAATTGCTCTACGCGATGTTAACTACATTACACAGCAATATAGGTGACATTAACAGTGCAAATAATACCATTTATCGGTCCGAAAAACGCGGACCAATAACTAGGGTATTTATTTCTGGTAAAATAAATTTCTAAAAAATAACTTCTTCTTGTTTAGTGTGTGTTATGATAGTATTGATTTTACTGCTTTACTAAACTACATGTTAACCAATAGCTTATAGTGGCCCAATTTGATCTCATTCGGGTAATGAACGGGTAAAATCTGCGATTTATGGCGTTTAACGTACCGATATTCAGCATCATGTTGACAACGCTGCGATCGAAACTCTGCTTTATTATCCGCGCTAGCCAATATAAAACGCATGCCGAGTTCAGTTTGCTACTAAAAGAGAGCGCATTTACGTATTGCTATTGGGTATAATGTATAATACCATAAATTTTAAAAATATGTGTAATTTTAACTCCTGATTCCATTACAAAAATATAGTCCATCTAGTTCACTGAATTAACAAATAAGCCTCATAATGTAAATTTAATGAGGTCCTCTTTTTAAATCTAGAAATCGATTTAAGTTTATCGATTTATGTTTGTACCCAATAAAAATTTTATTTCTTGCGGCTTAAAATATGCATGAACATCAAAGCTAGATATTGCGAGTAATATGATCTATACATAACATTGATTTGTTTTTATTTCATTTATAATCTTTGAAATTGTTTTTAAAAACATTTTCAAATTAAAACATTTAAATCACCAAAAGCATTAAACCGACTTTGTATAAATTTCGGTACCGTAATTCTGTCACCCTCTGAGTCTTATCAACCCATTGTCCTGTGTATATAATTTTAACTAAAAAATTTAAATAGTATTATTAAGATCCAATCTTTTTTATAAAATAATTTCCTGCTGTACCAAGAATTGGTGAACTAAATAACTAAATCATATTTGGGATATTTTTAGAATTTGTTTTTTGCTGACGGTGACACCTGGCGGCTTCTGCGGCAGCGCATGACGCCCACCTTCACCAGCGACAAGCTGAACGCCATGTTCCCTTTGATCACCGAGCGTGCTGAGAACCTACAGCGTTGCGTCTTAAATTCCATTCAAAAAGGCAAGCCACTGGACACGCGCGAGCTCATGGCACGCTATACCACCGAATTCATTGGCGTCGTCGGCTTCGGCCTCAACGCCGACTCACTCAACGACGAAAACTCTGCTTTCAGAAATTTCGGTGCTGAGATCTTCACAGTACATCCTCACCAAATATTCCTTCAAGCAATAAAAAAGTGTTTCCCGCAACTTTTTCAAAGAGTAGCATTGTTATCCAAAGTCGAAGGAGAAATCGTTAAGCTTGTAAAACATATTATGCAGCAACGCAATTATCAAGTTTCTGACAGACACGACTTTATCGACTTGATGCTCGCATGTCAACAGGAAGGAGTCATGGAGGCGGATTCTATTGAAAAGTTCAACCCTGATGGAACCCCACAAAAGGCTCGGTTGGAAATGACAGATGAGTTGATTGCAGCACAAGTGTTAATTTTCTTTGCTGCAGGTTTCGAAACTTCGTCATCGGCCACCAGTTTTACCTTGCATCAACTTGCTTACAATCCAAAAGTCCAATAGAAAGTTCAAGCAGAAATTGACAGAGTTCTCGCCAACAACAACAACAAGTTATGTTATGAGGCTATTAAAGAGATGCACTATCTGGATTGGATATTTAAAGAGGGAATCAGGATGTTCCCGCCACTCGGATTCCTTATGAGGAAATCCGTCCATAAGTACACTATTCCTGAAATAGATTTGACAATAGACCCAAACGTCAAAATTTTGATTCCACTACAAGCTCTTCAGAATGATCCTGAGTATTTTGTCGCTCCCGAGGAGTTCCGCCCTGAACGTTTTGATCCTGAAAACTTAAATGAATCCACAAAATACGTTTATCTACCATTCGGCACTGGGCCTCGAGCTTGCATCGTTCAGCATAACTAAAAATTTGCTCCTATTTTATTTTCTGCTATTCAAACAGCCTTTTTTATTGAAAATTTACCGCTATAAAATTACCGCGTTTACTTTTTTTTGTTAGATAAAGTTATAATGTTATTATCATGAAACCATTATATCATAAAATTCTTATCATACGGAATTAAATTTTTACTGCGAGAAATTTATAGGATCTGTATGGTAATTGTTCTACCTGACATTGACTTAATTTTTTTTATTTCATGGCAACAGAAGAATGTTCCCCTAGCTTGTGTAACACAATTTTGCGTAATCTAATTTGTCTAGTATTTTAATAACCTCTATTAATTTTTAATTATTCCAAATATCGTACGTTTATTGCAGGTGAGCGTTTGGGTCACATGCAGTCGCTGGTTGGCTTAGTAGCTATCCTGTCCAGATCCTTCGTAGAACCTTCCCCCATAACTCTTAGAACACCCAAACTAGACCCGAAATCTGCATTCATACAGAGCATAAGTGGTGGACTACCGAGAGACTTCCGTGAGTACGCGGTAATTCTGCAAGGCTTACAGAATTACCGCGTTGGATTGATATAGTGTAAGCCTTTTGGCCACTTTGCTTTGCGTACAAACTACACCACACTAACTAAAGACGCATAAACTATTTCCTTGTTTTCATTTTTTCTATTGTACATTTTTTTGTTAGTAAATGAAAAAAGTATTAAAAACTACCTTAATATTTGCGTAAGCATCGTGTCAATAGTACATTAACATCTTTTTTCAAAATCGTTGTGTTCAATTAAATTAAAGCCCAATTCTTGAAATATCAATGTAGGTCAGAAGGCGTTCGATCAAAGTTTCATCCAAAATCGGTATTCACGTATTGCTTGGAAGCGCTTCGATAGGACTTCAAGTCAAAACGATCGAAACTGAACGACTTTTCAAATTGAACGAGACAAAAAGTTGCCAGTTAAAGTTATCACTGAATTACCAAGACATAAAAACATAAATGAAATTCTAAATACGGTATTTAACATGGAAACGGGTAAATAAAAGATATTTTGTGTTTAAAATCAAACATTAGAATATCAAGGCTATGGTAAGCTTTTCATTATAAATTCAAGAACCTACTCTTTCTTCAACTACTGTACTATAATTAAAGCTAACCCTAAAGTTTGGAATGAATCCTTTTAAATTTATAGGACATATGGAAATTAGTAAAGTTACTTGAGATGAATTCCCTATAACATCCTGCATAGCATCCTGGAATACCGGACGAATTGCCTCGATAGTCCAGAGTCTGGCGCTTGAAAACGCCTGCCTGGACTCCCACGCTTCGGTAGCCCGTTGGCGCAGCTCAGCTCTGTGCTCCTCCAGTTCCTGCAGTGCAGGCGAGTGACCCCTGGCTCGGAGCGCCTCCACGCGCCTATTTGGTGCCGCCTTTGGACGCCGCCTCGCTAGCACATTCCACACCTCGTCCATAGACGCTGGAGCCGGCAGCTCCCGTGGAGGTGGGGGCGGGGCACGCTTCTTGGCTTTGGTCGCTCCCTTCTTTCCCTTTTGGGATTTCAGGGTAGGACCAGGGCCAGGCCTGTCCTGGGACTTCGGTACCGCTGGTGCCACAAGTTTAAATTCAAATTTCAAATTCACACATTTAGGCGGGGGGGCAGCGATGGCCTTGTCGGCAGCCAGCGGGCGTTGGAGGCGTGGTTTGGGTAGCAGCCTCTGCTGCAAGCCCTCGAACAGAGCATCGAGCATCTTGCCCACACTGAGCAAGATGCTACGCTTCAACTGCTGCGCCTTGTCGGAGGCCGGGGTCGCCGTTGGGCACGACCCTCCGACATTGACAGGTCGCAGCTCATCTGCCACCCAGTCTGGGGCAAGCCACACGTCGACCCGTAATTTGGCCAACTCACGGCGTAGCTCCGCCAACTCCGTTAGCAGCTGGTCATTGTCCGCCTTAAAGCGATTATTGGCTAGCCGTAGGCGGGTCAGCTCCTCCGACGCAGTGCGCTGCTGGAGCTCACCTAAAAACTCTTATATGGAGGAAGCAGTATCCTGAAGAGCCTTAACGTACGTCGCCTTCAGGATCTTCGAGATAACCTCGACGGAGGTCATAAATCCGAGCCTTTAGGTCTGCCACTGATGTTTCCTCCTTTGACTTTGGCAAGGCCGACATACTGCCCAGTAGTGGGCGGTCGACCTCTGCCGCGGCAGGCGGTGGATACTTTCGGAACCTTTTCAGGCTACTTTCCTCGTTGGACGTAACTCCCCTGGCGGAACGGCTGCGTTTCCGCTGCCAAAGCCAGCCTCGAGTCCCTAGGGACTCCGCAACCCGCCCCAATTCTCAAAGGGCACCCTGCCGCACACTATGGGTCAGACACAGGGCACCGACGAAGCATGACTGCCGCCCGATACGGGACAGACGCAGCGCACCTCAACCAGAGGAATGTTTTAGCTTCGCCCGTTGCTGGATTGCAACGGGTTACTGAGCCCCACCGCCACGGCAAGGCACATTCCAATTCGGGTCGGGTCTATCGCTATCCTTAAATCATGACTACACAAGCTCCTTTTAGAGAAATTATAGATTGCAACTATATATGTATCTAGGTAATTTAATGTTAAATATGTATATTATTAATTAGTATAATAATATAATGTTATTTACATTATATTTCAAAGTTGTATGTTTACAATATTATAGAGCTTTATTTTTATGTAGTAAAATATCTTCCACTCACTAACTATATTGCTAGTTACACAAAGGTTGTCTGGAAGAAATTGCTGCCAGCGGTAAGACCACCTTTTCCCACTATTAAATTTTAGTTATTCACTACAAATATGTTATACACAACTCAATTATTCAGTGCTTAAGCTTGTTTTTGTTAATTGTCTTTTACTACATCATTCTATCATCAGTCATTAGTTCTATTCGTGTTAAAGGAAAGGAACAGTTGGTATATAATAACCCCATGTAATTCAATTAACCTGCGATTAATGTTATCAATATGCTCGAATGCCACTTACCACCAAATAGATCTCGCAGATTTATAATAACAGATTTTCCGAAAGTAAAGCCCAATTATTCGGATCGAAGCTATCTTATCTTCCGGACGTACTTGTACTCTCAACTTACTGCAATAGATTTTAGCTTGAGAAGTTGCACTGTACAGTTAGATAGCTTATAATCGGTTTAGCTATAAGTTAGTAAGTACGGTCTTTCGGGAAGCAGATTATATTTAAGTATGTAGGATATAATAACATTTAATGACGAATTGCTAATATTTTTCAAACAAATGAAACATTTATATGCTGTGTTAAAAACAATACATTTCTCTAGAAAAGCTGGTACTTTTATGAAAAAAGGCACTAGCTGAATCTAGATTATTATAACGGGGTTTGAAAACTTTGTGAGAAGTTACTCATGTTAATTCGATTTATGTTAAACATATAAATGGAAAACTATCTATATTGTATTAATTGCCTGTGATAATTTTACCTAACTGTCTTTACAGCAAAACTGTACAAACTTTGTGATATATTTATAGTTTTGTATTGTGCGAGTTCAGTTTTATACTTATATCAATAATAATTTTTACATGGAGGTATAAAAATTCTGCTCGGTAATTATTTGGCAAGATTGTTTTGTTAATTTGTAGATGTACGGCAATGCACCAAGACAAGATTTTGTAATTGTATTTGTAAAAGTCCTTTTATCTGCAAAATTAAGTAACAATGGCACACAATCCAATTAATTAAACAATGCACTGACACCCAAAATCCACAGTATACAAACAAATAATTGCTTTGAATCGAAAATATGCATGTGTAATATATTGTGCAGTGTGCCAGTACATTGGCAATTATTGCAATGTACTTATTATAAGTGTTTAAGGAAAATATGCATATTTGGAAAACGGCCAAAACACGCGGAGATAGTGTAATGCTGTCTCCGTCGCAGCGTGTCATCGTTACCATTTTACTTTACGAAGTATATTCTGTTGTACAATGTCATTACTGACAATTTTTAGAAAAGCTTTGATATGTAAATATATCTTAAAATTTGATTGTACTTATCACTGTTTAATTTCATGGCTCTCACGAAAAAGATTGAAGGTAATGGACAGTAGCAGCAAACAAAAATATTTTTAAATAGTGACAGTTACACTTGATTAAAAAGCCTTTCAAAATAGTATATCAATAATTAAAAATCACTCACAAATCTTTCATTGAACTTTTTTTTTATTTGGTCAAAAGCTAGATTATGATCACGGAATACAATCGATTATCATTGAGCACTATTAATTAAGTCAAGTAACTATCAAAATTCTAACGAATTACTGCACGTAAACGATGAAAAAAAAATGTGTGGATTATTTGGATAGTTATGTACATGTGTAAACCAGACATAGAAATTGCTATTTAGTAGAGTTATAAGACCAAAATTTTAAATAGAAACCATAGATACAACAACGGTACAAAGAACATAAATGCTTATTTTTTTTTATTCAAAACTAATTTTAGTTTTATTAAAAAAAATCGAAATCTAATCTTAATTATGACTTTAATCTAGGTTATAAACGTTTTTTTAAATCTTTATGATTAATTTAATCTAGGCAAGTAGAATTTGCACATTGAAAACACTAGTGTCTTATGTGTCTGCGATTATTGCATCCTACAAAGGTCGCATATAGCACCAACCTACTCATATACATTCCGATATCTCAAACATGTCCACTTATTCTAACATCATAGAATTTGAATATGCAGAGATTATTGTTTTAAAAATAAAACTAACTTACAGTATCACGGTGTTTCGCCAGCTCCGTTTTAGATCTCGTTAGAATTTTGTGATAACATACCGTTTACTGCACTTTGCCCGCGGAAACACCTCTGCTGACGTGTACGCAGTTATAGCTTTAGCTATTAATTGTCGTAAAGAAAACGAGTAAAAATCTCATTTTTGCTTATATTTTCGTTACTAGTATAATGTTTTTAAATTGCGAGTATGTACCATATTGATGTTGAAAGAAGAATCAAATCAGTTTTTAGTTCTCGACTTTATCAATTTAGAATTTAGAGACAAAAAACATTTGCTATTTTTATAGGTGTATAGAAAAAAAATAGACAATGGATTTGAATATTGATTTCATCATACAAAAATGTTAAGCATTGAACGCTTTTCTTTGGACATTTTAACTTATGATTAAACGAACTTACCTGTACGTGAAGTTCTATCATAGTTATACTTGGCATCGTTCGAAGAGATTAGTAAGCTGAAAAATAAACTTCGTAATTACATATACACATGTAGTTTCACCCAGGACTCACACTATGCACTTTATTTAAGAGTTTTGTTGTTTACTTTTCTTTGTTTTTTAAAAGCTTAAAATGTCAATCGGATTTACCGCTTGACAGCTATGCTATCGACGTCCCACATCAATCCTGTCTTTTAGTTCAGAGTAATTGTGATAACTGATATTTTTAGATCGGGGATGGGCGGGAGGGAATTACTAATCTCTTCGATCGAAGCCTACGTATAACTATGATAGAACTTCACGTACAAGTAAGTTCGTTTAATCATAAGTTATACTTGGCTTCGTTCTCAAGATAAGTAAGCTGAAAAATAAACTTCGTAATTACATATACACATGTAGATGTTGAGAGAGGAAGCTACAGATCTAAAAATATCAAACAACTTTCAAGTTAGAATCAATATTTGTTTTGTCTACAATTGAATTGTAAATAGAACTGTTAATTAGTAATGATCTTATATGTTTTATACAGTATGAGTATATATATTTTAAGGTATATTCTACATGTATTGTTACATTAATAAATTAAATTATTATTTATTAAACATAGTTTCATTTAATTATTATTCATGAGGTTGAATTCTCATTGATAATAGCTTTCGCTAAGGCTGTCGTGTCCTGTTTGTCTATATTTCTGTTATAAAATTTAAAGAATGTATCTGAGGTTTTACTCCAACCCACGGTGTTTCTAATTTGATCTATATTGACGCCCAGACGATGCGCTTTAGACGTAGATGCATGCCTGACACTATGTGATGAGAATATGGATACATCTATCCCACTCGCATGTAAGGTACTCTTTATCCATCGGCTTAGAGTCTGTGCCGTGGCCTCCTTGTGCGGTTTCTTACATGCTATGAACAGATACTCATTTTTTCTTAAAGCAGATGTTTTATTTACATAATCAGTAAGTGTTTGTGCGGGGCATATTTCTTTCTTTTGGGTAAAATAGGGTAATACTAAAACAGGTTGGTTGCTACCATGCTTTGATGTTTTAATTAGGTCGGGTATTTTAATTATAATATCATTTGGTCTAATTTGTATATTTTTTATCAAAATTTTTGACAACGTTTGGACCCGATGAGCCGTAACAAGATCTAACTGTAATGTAGTAGTATACAAACTACGTGTCACTTATGTGTATGTAATACTTATTGTAACTCATTTATAATAGATCAGTAATAAACCAACTTTACTCGATGACAGTTGTTTGTATTGGTTGCCACCTCCCTATATGGCGACCCTGCCAAACGCGGCAAACGGGATTAAATAACAAGTAACTCATTACGCATAATTTATTAAAATGATTTTTTTTCTTGCGATGACTTCTTCAACATACTCGTGTATTTAAGTGGTGAAAATATGGGAAAATCTCAATCAAAACAGGAAGAGGTCATCATCGCCCAAACTGCCTCTGGTGGTAGTAACTCAGCCACATCAGAAAACTTAGAGCTCCATCTTTATTCGACCAATATAATTCTTATAATTATAGTGACTCTGCTGGCATTATTTGCCATTCTCCTTTTTTACAAATATTATAAAAAAGGACATAAGAAATTGATTCGTCGAGAAATAACCCTAAATGATCTGCGACGATCATTTCACCGTCGATCTGCACAAGGTTACCTCCCCAGAGACCTGCCCGAGTTGTCTCAAGCGTCGGAAGCAGCAGCCAGAATGGAAAAAGTTTAGTGGAGTGATAGTGATTAGTGAAAGTGTGATGTTGCAAAAATGCGTAAATATAATATATAAATAAAATAAAAATTAAAATTAAAAAATAAATAAAAAATTAAAATATATTAAATATAAGTATTACCTACGTATATTATTTTGAACTAAAATGAGAAAAGAACTACATAATTATATATTTAGGGACATTAAGTGAATAATTTAACACTCTATTATTTTACTTGTGTTACTCTAATTTGATTTTAACTCCATGTATATTATCATATTATGGTAACGCGGCGAATTCCATGTAACAAACGTGTCCCCTACTACTGGTAACTCATAAAATGGTAAGTTGAATTTAATTATTTTATGTTTTAGGGTATGGAAAAAGAATTATTAGAATATTTATATGAACTTACAAAAATTAAGAAATACTTAGTAAGAAAGGGAGAAGCTAGATTTTCGGGTAAAATAGCTGAAAATAAATTATCCGAAGCAGAAAATATTTATAAAAAGAGTGAGATTATAATTCAGTATTTTATTAATCAGAAAAACATAGAGTCTAGTTTATTACAGATAGTTAATTCTAACTGGGATAATATTAAATTTACTTATAGGAATATTATTCAATTATGTACTCGTACTAAAATACATTCTAGTAGTAGTAGTTTCAGTGATTATAGTGAAACTAGTGAATATTTTTCAGCGACAATGGAGTTCGATTTGAAAACTGCTTGTAATTTAGTTCCAGTTATGGACGGTAATGAAAAAACTGTTAAAACTATAATTGATGCTATAGAGATGTATTCCGAAATGCTTTCAGAAAATGGTAATAAATTATTGATTAAGTTCGTACTAAAGAGTAGACTTTCCGAAAATGCAAAATTACGTTTAGGGCCAGAGTATTCGTCAGTAAGCGAGTTGGTAAAAGATATAAAAAGAACATTAATTACTAAAAAGTCTTTTACCGCAATACAACAGCGTTTACAAAACGCTACGCAAGGGTATCGTACTATTGATCAGTTCGGAACAGAGATAGAACGACTATTTTCGGAATTAACCATAGCCCAAGCAGATGACGATAAGGAAAAATATTCTATCTTAAAACCTTTAAATGAAAAAATTGCTGTAAAACGTTTTTCAGACGGTCTGCGCGATTCACGGCTGAGCACGATTCTTTCAGCGAGAAATTATGAGCACCTGAATGATGCTATCCAAGCTGCGAAGGACGAGGAGCTTTATGGAGCTTCCAACTCCAAAGGTGAAGGTGTCTTACATTTTTCACGTCGGGGTAGAGGTAAGCCTTTTAATTATTCTCGTGGGCATTACGGTGGTCAAGCTCTAAACCGTCAAGTTTATCATCCACGACCCCAGATGTCAAGTGGTTTACAACATGGAAAAAATAATTATACTCGTTTTCCACAAACTCGTAATTACGCAAATCGTAGTACGGGTCGTTCCCGATCGAAAAATTTTTCTCGATCAAATTATCGAAATACAAGTAGTAGAGGTAATAATTCTCAACATCGTGTATTTTACTCGGAACAAAATACTAATAATTTAGATAGCGCAGCTACGACTTCAAAATTGGAAGATAATCAGTTTTTTCGATCTTAAGAATAGTATTTTATCTTTCAGTGGTAATAGCAAGTTCATATCGTTTTACGTAGATAATAAGAAATATTTTTGGTTGATTGATACAGGGGCATCCCTTAGTGTAATTAAACGAGAAGCTTTGCCAAAAAACATTACCATATTTAGAGACGAGACTACAGTCAACGGCATAGGTGGTCCGATACAGTCATCGGGTTATGTAAACTTAAATTTGATCCACAGCAACCGATCTAGAACAGAATTTAGTCATCACTTTTATGTTTTCGATCATGTTCCTTTAAAGGCTGATGGAATTTTAGGTTTAGATTTTCTGTGTCAATACGGTTCGAATATCGACTTAAGCTTAAATGTTATTTCATTTTACAAAAATGGAATGGAATATTCTATTCAACTTAGTGATTTTATTGATTATTCAAAGGAAATTTTATTTATTCCTGCTCGAAGTGAATCGATTCATTATTTATATATTAATTTAGAATCACATGAAGATAGTTTAATCTTGCCTCAACAATTAAAGGAGGATATTTTTCTTGCCGGAGCTATAGTAAAAATTAGAAATAATAGGGTACCAGTAAAAATTTTAAATACTAGTGACTATGACGTCATATTACCTTATTTTCATCCTGAATTACATTCAATTCAGAATTACGATATTTGTAAGTTTGATCCATGTACGAAAAATGTACAGAGACTTAATAGGTTGTTAAATATACTGAATTTAAATCATTTGAATTCGGAGGAAGCTGGCTCTATTAAGGAAATATGTTCTAAATATGTCGATGTTTTCTTTTTGCCAGGAGATAAATTAACTACAACAAATATTTACCAACAGTCTATAACATTAAAGCCTAATACTAGTCCTGTTTACGTGAAGCAGTACAGACTGCCACAATCGTTAAAGAAGGAAGTAGACAATCAAATTAAAAAATTAATTCAATGTGACATCGTAGAGGAAGCAAAGAGCGAATGGTCAAGTCCTGTTTTATTAGTGCCTAAGAAAAGTATAAACCCAGAAAATAAATGGAGATTAGTTGTAGATTATAGAAAATTGAATGATTGTATAGTTGATGATAAATTTCCTTTGCCAAATATTTCTGAAATATTAGACTCACTCGCTGGTGCTATCTATTTCTCACATTTAGACCTCAATCAAGGCTATTTTCAACTGGATTTAGATGAAAACAGTAGGAAATATACAGCTTTTACTACAAATACTGGTAAATATCAGATGAAACGACTGCCAATGGGACTTAAAACTAGTCCAAGTGCATTTAGTCGTGTTATGTCAGTTGCTATGTCTGGATTGAATTATGAACAGTGTTTTATTTATTTAGATGATCTTATAGTGTTTGGAAGATCCCTTGAGGTACATAATAAAAACTTAATTAACGTTTTGGAAAGATTGAAAAAGGTGAATTTAAAATTGAATCCTGAAAAGTGTAACTTTTTGCAAAAAGAAATGCTCTATTTAGGTCATATTGTTAGTTCAGAAGGTGTATTACCAGATCCTGCAAAAATTGAAGTATTGCACAAATATCCACAACCTAAAAATGTAGAAGATGTAAAACGTTTTGTAGCTTTTTGTAATTATTATAGGAAATTTATACGAAATTTTGCTGAAATCACATCACCCTTAAATAAATTGACAAGAAAAAATGAATCTTTTGTTTGGACAGAGGAATGTCAAAAATCTTTTGAATCCTTAAAACAGATGTTAACTTCTCCACCAATATTAGAATATCCAGATTTTTCAGAAAATAATGAATTTGTTATCCAAACAGATGCATCAGGTTTCGCAATCGGTGCCGTATTATGTAATAAAAATATGAAACCAATAGCTTATGCTAGTCGACCACTTAATAAAGCAGAAAGAAACTATCCTACGATTCAAAAAGAATTAGTAGCGATAGTATGGGCTATTAAGTACTTTAGGCCATATGTATATGGAAGAACTTTTTCAATTATGACTGACCATAAGCCTTTGGTATATTTGTTTTCGATGAAAGACCCCTCAAGTAGATTATTAAAGTTTAGGTTATTATTAGAAGAGTATAATTTTAAAATTTTGTATGTAAAAGGTAAAGATAATAGTGTTGCTGATGCTTTATCGCGAGTGTGCATAACGTCAGATATGCTTAAAGAAATGAATGAGGAAATTATGTTAGTACTGACTAGAGCGCAAAGACAACAATTAGATAACAAAAATGCAGATGTTTTTAGTAAACCTAACTACGATTGGTCTGATCAGCCAAAAGTTGTAGAGTTATTAAAAATGCCTAGCAATTCTGTTGAATTGACTTTTATCGAATATGACGAATTAACTCGATTTAGACAACAAAATAAGGTATACCTTGAATACAATTGTTTTATTTATGATGAAAATAAACGTACAATTTACATAAATCTTAACTTTAAGGCACAATATACGCGAGCCGAATTTGTGATTGAGTTAAGAGAATTTTGTAAGAAAATAAATGTTAAAGAACTATGCATAGTTAAGCATGAGAATAATGATATTTTTATAAAAGATTTATTACTTGAAATACAAAGTATTAAGGAATGGACCGGTCCACGAATTTGTATAATTAGAGGTATTAAGAGAATTGAAAGTAAAGAAGACAAAGATTTTATTTTACATGACTTTCATTTATTGCCTACCAGTGGTCATGCTGGTGTGCGTAGGATGACTAATAATATAAAAAGAAAGTTTTTCTGGCCAGGACTAGACAGAGACGTTAAAGAATTTGTAAGTAAGTGCACAAAATGTCAAAAAATGAAAGAAGTTAGACACGTTAAAGAGCCAATGCAAATAACTACGACTGCAGCTCACGCGTTTGATAAAGTGTTTCTTGATATTGTTGGTCCACTGGATAGAGATATAGAAGATAATAGGTATATTTTGACTCTCCAGTGCGAGCTTACTAAGTTTGTAGAGGCTTATCCTCTAAAAAATAAAGAAACAATTAGTGTTGCTAAGGAATTAGTTAATAATTTTATTTTAAGGTTTGGGGTACCCAATAATATAGCAAC
The DNA here is from genome assembly GCA_923062675.1 of Marasmarcha lunaedactyla. Taxonomy (NCBI): domain Eukaryota; kingdom Metazoa; phylum Arthropoda; class Insecta; order Lepidoptera; family Pterophoridae; genus Marasmarcha; species Marasmarcha lunaedactyla. The sequence goes on from OV281359.1 coordinate 14,174,528, forward strand.
GGATCGTGGGAGTGAATTTATGTCATCAGTAATGAAACAAGTTTGTGAATTGCTAGAAATTGAAAAAATTTATTCAACGGCTTATCATCATGAATCTATAGGAGCGTTAGAAAATTCTCATAAAAATTTAGGATCATTTCTGAGAATTCAATGTGATGGTCATAAGGAAAACTGGAGTCATTGGATTCCATTTTGGTGTTATAGTTTTAACAATACTGTCCATACTGAAACTAAATATACTCCATATGAACTGGTTTTTGGAAAACAAAGTAGAATACCTTCTAGAATAAGCAATTGTATTGAACCTTTATATAACCCAGATAGTTATCCATTAGACTTAAGATATAGATTACAAATAGCACAACAAGACGCTCGTAACAATTTAATTATAAGCAAAATAAAACGAAAATGTAACTATGATAAAAATCTTAACCATGTAGAATATTTTCCAGGCCAAGCAATTCTTGTAAAAAATGAAACTGGCACAAAATTAGATACTAAGTTTGTTGGTCCATATGTTGTAATTGAAGACATGGGTGTTAATGTAAAAATCGCTAACAATAATAAAATTGATATTGTTCATAAAAACAGAACCAAATTGTATAAGCAATAAATATAATAATTTTGTTGTGTAAGTGTACTTTAAAAAAAAAAATAAATAAAATAAAAAGAAAGAAAAAAAAAATTTTTTTGCTATTATTAAAATTTTTTTTTCGATATTTCCCCCGTGGTGTAATGTAGTAGTATACAAACTACGTGTCACTTATGTGTATGTAATACTTATTGTAACTCATTTATAATAGATCAGTAATAAACCAACTTTACTCGATGACAGTTGTTTGTATTGGTTGCCACCTCCCTATATAACAAGGTAATACATTTTTTTGTAATTAGTTCAAGACTTAGTGTTTCGTTTGGGTACTGAGTGGTTAAGTGGGATAGCACGCATGAAGTATCCCAAGTCATATCGTATCTAGGCTTAGGAGGTCGCAAGCGATACACTCCTTTGAAAAGACCCTCATCTTTTGAAGCACTAGGTCCTAAAATCAAGGATAGTGCTGCTCTAAAGCTATTAAGGCTCCCATATTGACTACCTCCTTCAAAATTAGTTGTTAAACATTTTAAAACATCTGTGATGGAAGCTTCATAGAAATGTAAGGAGTTTTGTACGCAAAAGGTAAACCATTTCTTTAAACAAACATTGTTTTGTTTTATGGAGCTCTCGGATAATGAGGCAATCATTATTTGTTTTGTTGATTCCGGGATGTTTCTTCGTGATAACGCTCTCCCGATAAAATCCCTGCAGCCAGGATATGATGGCTCTGGATTTTTCGATTGCTGGAAAGACGAAAATCTACATTGGTGGTGTCTGCTTTAAAAGTAATCAATTCTGATAAGAGAAGATTTTTAAATAGAGGAAACCATGGTTGTGTTGGCCATAATGGCACAACTACAATGCCCATAGCTTTGTCGTTAACTATTTTTCTTAACATTTTTAAGATGACGGGAAAAAGTGGAAATGCGTAAATGAAATCATTCGACCAATTAATAGTGAAAGCATTTATTGCGAATGCTTCCGGGTCTCTAAACCAAGCGACATATTTTGTGCATTTTCGGTTTATCCGACTGGCAAACTAATCTATTGATAGCTCACCAAATTTATGGACAAGATGACTAAACATAAAATTTGTAAGTGACCACTCAACGTCTGGATGGATACGTCTAGACTCCCTATCAGCTATGATGTTATCTGATGATTTAATGTAATATGCATAAATAAAGATGCTACGTGATTCACACCACTGCCAAATATCCTTCGTGAGTCGCGTCAGGTGTGGAAATTGAATTCCACCCATCCGATTGATATAGCTAATTGCAGTTGAGTTATCAACACGTAAAAGTATTTGACAGTTATGTAATTCTCGTGTAAATACTTTTAAAGCAAAAAATGCGGCTAATAATTCGAGATAATTTATATGGTGCTTTTGTTCTGACGGTGACCAACGACCACTCGCCGTCTGTGAGCCACACGCTGCATCCCACCCCGTAGTTGAGGCGTCAGAAAATATTTCTACTAAGTAAGTATCGTCCTTGATTCGGCTCTCAGGGGTTTCAAGAGCTCGTAACCACCAGCAAAGATCATTATGTAAGTAATCAGGAACGCTCATATACCGATTGTAGTCGTCGTGACCCCTTAGGTTTCGATATTTGCAACGTTCTAATTCTTTAGTGTACAGCCACCCGTACTCAACGGCGGGGCAAGCTGACACTAAAAACCCAACTAATTTAGCGAATTCTTTGATTTTACAGCGTTTTATATTAAGGAATCTAATTATTTCTGCTTTTATGCGGTCTCTTTTATCTTGGGGTAGAATTATAATGTATTTTTTTGAATCTAAAATGAATCCTAAAAACTTACATTTAGTTGAAGGCGGTTAATAGCTTTATAGTTGTTTTTATATTATTCATACAATCGGTGTATGAGTTTCCTTGTAAATAAAGGTCATCAATATATAAGGTTGATATGTATCCAGCTAATCTAAGCATCCTAACGACAGGTTTCATTAATTTAGTGTAAACGTAAGGCGCCGTATTTAAACCGAATGGCAAAACGTTAAATTCATATGTTTTTTCACAAAATTGATATCTTAGGTATTTTCTTGATTCAGGATTTATGTTTAAAAGAAAATAGGCGTCCTGCAGGTCGCAGGTGGCCATATAGCAATTTCTGGTCATAAGTTTAATCGCAGTACGCAAATCCTCTAGTTTGAAATGTTCTGTTTTTATAAATTTGTTCAAATTTTTTAAATTTAAAATAAATCGTTTTTTGCCGTTCGGCTTGGGTACAAGGAAAATGTTTGATATGTATTGATTATTACATGGAGTACATTCTGTAATAGCACCGATATTTAAAAGTTTATTAATTATATTATTGAATTCTTGTGTTTCAGATTTTGTTAGGACCGCTGCCGCGGGTGACTTATGTTGAATAGCTGGTTCCGAGAACTGCAGCTTTTATCCTTCAATCCAGGAGAGGACAGTTTTATCACGTGTTAAGCGTGACCATTGGTTAGCGAAAACAGAAAGACCACCGGCATAACATGCCTCATTCAGTAGCACCGGTTTGTCCGCGGCTGATAACGCGATGTCTTCGATGAGGCGGCGTGCTGCGGCGGCAGACGACCCATCGGTGGCGGCGGCGCCGGTGGCGGAGGCGCTGTCGCCCTGTAACCGGCAGGCTGGTATGATTGGCGGCTCCTCTGTGGCCCCGGCGGCCTACGTACTGGGGCGGGAGCCTTCCAGTTTAAGCCACGTGAAGTGGAAGGTTGCGACTGAATGGGTTTCTTGTTACCTTTATCGTATATAGCCTTTATTTCGTCACCAGACTTTGACACCGCCTTAGCAGTTCTAAGGGTTTCTGCTAAGCCTTCACTGAAGAGGTATTTGTCTATTTTAGTTTGCATCAAATGTTGATTTACGTCTTTCTTTAAGGAAGACAAAGCAAAGTAACGCCTTTTCGTCGAGTCAGAGTGAAATGTGTCACACATCAGTTTGATAGCATCCATCAATTGCTTTAAAATTGTTTGATTTTTATGTTTTTCTTGTAATTGAACAGTAATTACATCGCTTAAACAAGAAAAGGCAGTACTAACCTGCATTTGCCTATGTTCAAGTCCTTTATCACGCTTGACACTCAACTCAGGCAATGCTGCCTTTATTTCAGGGTTCAACAAGGGAGGAATGTTAGGAGTGCAGTTTGCCGGGCATAGATATTTCTTATTAAGTTCCTTTCGGGTATCATTATCTAAACCGTTGAGGAGTATGTGTTTTAGGCGCTTAGATAAACCAACATGAATATCATTGCCATATTCAGTACAGAGCGAAGGATCATTACCGAAAAGTTTTCTTAAGTCATCATCCTCAGCGCATATGATTGGTGAATCTTCATAGGGGACAGCATTTGTTTGTTGCTGCACTGACAATGCTGAATACTCTGATTGGTTTGAATCTTCAGGTAATGAATTATGTATACAAGATTCCAATACCTCTCCAGGAATGGTCTGTTCAATATTAATACTGTTCGTCTGTACAATGCCCGGTTCGGTTAAAAGTTTGATATCCATATCTTCAATAACTAATGAATTTTCCGCTGCTGGAAATTGAGAGAAAAGTTGCAATTCCAGTGAATTGAACGTCTTTCTACGTCAAATTAGTAGGCAAATGTTGCAATTCCAGTGATTGCAACGCCCAGGCCCCTCAGGTCTTTAGCTCTTCTCCCGCATCTCCCGTGCCCTCCGAGATAGACTGTGTGTCGGACACATCCTATCGCACGTCGCGCCGCTAGCGTACCGCTCCCGGGAGCGACTCGGATTCCACGTCTGATGCGTCATCGGACGGCGCCACCTAACCCGCCTCTCCTCAGCCCGCGTTTACACTAGTCTCGTCCAACCGCTCTAGGGAGCGCACAAAGTAAGCCGCGGTGTCTTCAACACCCGAGCCCACCCCGGTGTTTGCAACACCCACCCCCGTGCCGTTAATGCAACTGCAAAAACTGCAAGACCGCGACCCCGCTGGTTCCATCCAAGCCAACAACGCACTGCGCTCCCGTCCCACCTAAACCTCAGCTCCCTCCGCCCGTCTTCCTCCGCGAAAAAGCGCGCTGGGCCACGGTTTCTAACTTGTGCAAAGAGTACAACATTAATTATGTTAAAGCGGCCGATGCATCGAAGACTTCCACGCGTTCACTAGACTCTTATCAGTTAGACAAATCGCATATCACAACTACGCCCTCTCGGAGGAGTGTAAAATCCGTGCAGTATTACGATATCTTGGAGGACCTTAAGTCGCAGGGCTTCCCGGCTGAAGCAGTGCACAAGATGCATTCTAACCGCAGTAGACGTTTTCCTCTCGCCCTCGTCATCCTTTCCATGACTCCCAACTCGAGGAAGATCTTCAGAGAGGCTCGCACAATCTGCGGACTCTCGAACATCTCCGTCGAGCGTCCTAAACCTCGCGTACACTCCCGAATCCACTTCCCCCCTGCATGTGTGCTGTGCGGCCAGTCCGGCCACACAGCTAACTACAGGGAGTGTCCACGCGTACCGCGCTCCTCCGTTACGAGGGGCGCGCCTATACCGGCGCCGCCACTCACTCCCACCAACTTCCGGCTCCCCCGGAAGCCAAGCCCATGCAGCCGACGCCTACTCAGGCTCTATCCTGGAGACAGCGTCCGGCTGCTCCAGCTTCCCTACCTATCCCAGCTCCCGTAGGCCCGCGTCCCGTTCAGTCGTCTTCACCTCAGTTGTCGTTGGCTGAGGACATGAAGACCATGTTCGACGTTATCAAAAACGTCGATATTACGGAAATCTCCGTACTCGCACGAAAACTGTAAGCCGCTCTCCTCAAGAGCGTCTTCTTGCGTTAGCCGAGCATCACTCACTACATAGTGCCTTGTAAATTATATATTTAGTATAAATTCTAAAATAGTAAATATAATGTCTAGACCTGCAAATCCCGCGTCCAAGCGTATCAAACCCAAGGGCTTATCCCTAGTTTTATTTAACGCTTGTAGCCTTAGTTCTAACCTTCTTGAGCTCAAACTATTCGTTTAGAACAATAAACCAGACTTACTGCTTCTCCAAAAGACGTGGCTCACTCCAAACCGCTCCAGGGGATTCATTATTCCCAATTACGTGTTCACCCGTAACGATAGATCCAGCGCCGACGGTCACGGTGGCACAGCTATTTACTGTAAAAGAGGTTTCCATTGCTCTCGTCTCTCTACCCCTCCTCTACTCAACATGGAGGCCACTGTGTGTAGATTAGCTAAGACTGGTCATCCGACCGTCATCATAGCTTAAATCTACATACCCAGTGGCACCAAATTATCCGCCGCGACTTTGAGGCCATTATCACCCTCAGCCGTTCAGTCATTATGTTCGGAGATTTTAACTCTAAACATACTGACTGGACGTGCCTATCGACCAAAACCAGCGGTATCGCTCTCCTCGATATCGCTAAGCAACTCGCCTTAGACGTCATCTCTCCCATCAATCCCACTCATTATCCCCACAACCCGAACCATTCTCCCGAAATCCTTGATTTCGCATTAGTTAAGCATATCAACCTTGATCTCAGGTAGATCGAACCACTTTATGACCTAGGCTCTGATCACTGCCTCGTTTCCCTCGTACTAGGATCGCCCAACGTTAACGATACCTTTCCTTAGACCTTTACCAACTGGAAAGGCTTTAAAAATACGTTAGTTTCAGCCTTAGAGGCCCCAAACTCTCCGCTCGCGATCTCACCCGGATCTCTAGATAGCCCGGACAAAATAGATTTATTAGTCGATTCCCTCACTGATGCTATCAACTCAGCCATCAGTGATAATGAAAAGGTTGCTAAGCAAGGCAAATCCACGCTTCCCTAAGCCATTAGGAATCTTATTAAAACTTAGAATGCGGCTCTCCGGAGAGCCAAGAAATATCCCACGCCCGCCTATAGAACAGCTGCGAATCGGCTACAACGTAAAGTTAGATCTGGCCTCGCGGAATTCTGAGACGCTCAGATGAACAATCTCATGGAAAATATCTCCTCGTCCCACCAAGCATATTATAGTATGGCCCGAGCCTTACGCGTAGACGCCGCCTCTCACGTTCCTCCTCTCACTCGTTCAGATAGCACTATTGCCTTCGAAGTCCAAGAGAAACCGAATGCTTCGCTGACAGCATTGCCTCACAATGCTCGCCCAGCACCCAACCCGCAGATCCCTCCCACATCCAGGCGGTGGAGGACGAAGTCCTCCGCAGAGACTCTCTCCCCATCACCGCTGACCCCATCACAGTCTCTAATGATGAAATCATGCTTCTCATTAGAAGTCAAAACTCCAGAAAGGCTCCGGGTGCGGATGGAATTTCCAACCATGTCTAAACTTCTCGAGAGAGTCTTACTCTCGCGAATGCGGAACCATCTGTTTCCAACGGATGGCGATCTCGAAGCCCTACAGGCCGCAACTTCTAACTCTAATGTAAATTCGAATTCATTCAATTTTTATTTTCATTTTGAGCACCTTCAGTGCTATGTAATCCCAGCGTGTGACCCCTTCTGGGCCCCACTAGCGCGGCCTCTTTCTCCTATTGGTCGTCGCTCAGATGAAGGCTTGCACAAATTTGCACGGGTCATTCCGGGGGGTTTTTTAGTGGGCAGTGCTCGTTAGGAGCTAGTCCCAGATGCCTTGTAACGCGCGCGAGAGGTATGCGGAAATGCATTTTTTGCCTCCTGCCCAAACGGGGAACAAAAAAAGAAGGTTCATACGTAAAACGTAAGTGTTACATAATGAGGTATTCTGAATATTGAAGTGTCACGTATTTGCTTATTTATATAATAATTTATATAATACGTATTTAATTCAATTAAATACTTATTATAATGAATTGTATGAATTTTTTTTAAGAGTAAGTACATTTTAACTATAACACTTTATATATTTTGTGCCAAAGACGTATCATTGGGTTTTTAAAATATTTCTTTTGATGGTAACAGACTTTTAACTCCGTAGCAAAGAAATTTTTATTCTATGATTTATATCCCTTATAAGTAAGAAAACAAAAATATAATTTACTAGCACGTTAACATAGTACCTAATAAGTAGAAAACCCCTTATATGGAAAAATATTACTACATCCAGTCATACGTTTTACGCTGATATAACTGTTAACGTGTTCAAATTTATGAGCTCCGATAAAAATGGGGTCCAGAACCTTCCCTGACAGAGATTAATCTGTTTGAGAGAGGCCTATTATGTGGTTCACTACATATATCTTATTGAAAAAAAATAAATTATAATTTATGTACACACAAAATAAGTAAGAAACTTACGTTATGGTCAGAATGGTACATAGGTGCAGCTTATTTATATCAGAAATTTCCTTGCAGCCGACCTATGACTGGAAATAGAATAGCAATTATCTCCGAAACGTTGTTAATTCTTAACTTATCAGACACTTTTACAATATAAAATAGCAAATCTCCTTACCTATTGGCGAATACCTCAAGATAACACCCGTTCCTTTTTTTTTTTTGAAAAGCGGGTCAAATGTAATTATGAGATAAAAAATCTCTGGTAACGTGACTTTTACGGACTTCATAAGTTTGTTACCGATATTTAAATAGCACGCAGATTCTTGTTAATAGTTTTAAAAAAATTAATAAATTATAAAAAACTTGAATTAATAACGTATAACATTATTACTGCAGAACAACTCGATAGTAATGGCAATATTTTAAATATTATTTTAACTATTTAATTAGTCAATACAATACATTTGAAATTAGCGTTTTATAAGGGAGGAACGAAAAGTTAATTTTTTTAAAATATAATATATTCCTTTTATCAAAGCACGTACTACTGCTATCTATGCGCTTTTGCCATCTCATAGGTAGTTCATTGATCCCTTTACTAAAAATAAAACTCTTTATACAATTTTTGAAGGTGCTTTGACCGTCGGAGTTGAATTTTTTCCCTTGCAAGAAGTTATCCAAATTTTAAAATATTGTAATCTGTTGGAGCAAGGTCCGGCGAGTACGGTGGATGTTTTAGACATTCCAATTGAAGCTCTTCTAATTTGGTAACCATCTGTTGTGCAGTGTGTGGTCTAGCGTTGTCCTGAAGCAGCAATGCAGTGGCTTAGAGCAATTGACCAGCCGCGGTTGTTTAGCAGCTAGCTTTAACATCATGGTTTGCAGTTGCCGACAGCTGTAGTGAATGACATTGGCACTAGTCCACCAAACGCTCAAAAGTAACTTTTTTGAGTAAATTTTCCTTGGTTCAGGATTTGGCTAGTTCGCCAGGGTTCAACCTTTGCGATGAGCGTTTCTGATCCATTTTACATCACAGGTAATGATTCGATTTAAAATCCATTCATTATTGTGCCAGTTGAGTAATGTAACGCAGCAGTCGAAGCGCGTTTGTCGGTTTGCTGCACTCAATTTATGAGGTACCTCTCAAGTTTTTGTTTCAAGTGGATTAAAACAGTTTTGTCACTAATAACGCAGCCTATAAATAATAATTAATTAATTAATTAATTAATTAATACTCCGAGCCGTTTCTTCAGCACTGGTACCACGGTGGAACTCGTACTCGGAAATAACGCGATATTTCAAGTTTTCCACTGTGTAAACTAAGTGACGCAAAGAAAAAACCAAAAGAGAAAAAAAAAGCAATAACGGTTTTCGAAACACATATGCGTGAGTAAATAGCTGTATAAATTTTTAATTGGAATTCTTAACCAAAGAGGAGATTATACTGATCAAATTGGCCAGTACGACAAAACGCCAATTTTATATGTAAGGACCTTATATTATCTCCCGTTATTAAGATTACAAACGATGAAAGGAAGTTATGTTACTGCCGAATGTTTGAAGTGATCGGTAATTTAGTAAACGAAGTCATGGAAAAAAGCTAGTTTTCCTGGATCACGTTTGAAATCATGAATAGCATGAACACATAGTTTACTGCAACATGTGTTCACAAGATGTTTACCTACTTGATAATAGATCTTTACCTATGAAACTGCCGTTTTGCCGTACTGGCCATTTCAAATGAAAATATTTTTTTTTACTGATAATTCTAATTTCAAATTAATTTTATTTGACAAACATGGAATTCTTTTTCTAAAATCGTCATTTGTTTAATAGTTAGTGTTTTGTTTTCAACGCATTCGAACATTTTTCGTCATCAAGGATAAGTTAAAAATTCGAGTAATTATGGAGTATGAGTACCGTCGTGGCAGCAAAGTGGCACAAGCGGCACGCATCATCAACGACGTTTACGGAGCGAACACTACAAACGAATGCCCCACCCGTTATTGGTTTACCCGCTTCCGTTCTGGAAATTTTGTCCTGAAAAATGAACCCCGTGGTCGTCCGAAAACTTTGGTCGACAATGACGAATTAAAGGCAATTGTGGAAGCTGATGAAACTCAATCCACGGCTGAATTAGCAGCAGCTTTCGACGTTAGCATCAAAACAATATTGGTCCATTTGCGTCAAATTGGCAAGGTAAAAAAGCTTGACAAATGGGTACCCCACGAACTCAATGACCGCCAGCGCGAAGTACGCGAAGAGACGTGCCTTGCACTGCTCAGCAGGCATACAAATGAAGGAATTCTGAACCGCATTGTTACTTGTGACGAGAAATGGATCCTGTTTGACAATCGTAATTTCAGCAATTTCAGCAATTTGGTTGGACCCTGGTTCAGCACCCAAACAATGCCCTAAACAAAAACTTACCCCTAGAAAAGTGATGGTCACTGTTTGGTGGTCTAACGCGGGTGTAATTCATCACAGCTTCTTGCCAAACGGGACAAGCATTACTGCAGATGTGTACTATGAAGAACTGAACACAATGATGGAGAAGCTCGCACGTCTCCAACCAGCTTTGGTCAATCGTTTGGCTCCACTGCTCCTGCACGACAACGCGCGACCTCATTCTGCACAGCAGACGGTCTCCAAGCTACAAGAGTTGGGGTTGGAAGTTCTCCGTCATTCGCCGTACTCACCAGACCTTGCGCCTACAGACTTCTACTTTTTCCAGAATTTGGATAACTTCTTGGCGGGAAAAAAATTCAATACCCAAGAGGCAGTACAAAATGCCTTTGAAGAATTTGTTGCCTCCCGTCCAGCTGATTTCTTCAAGAAAGGCATCAATAAGCTACCAATGCGTTGGCAAAGATGCATTGATTGCATGGGTGATTATTTTGATTAATAGAAATAAAAAATATATAAAAAAATTACGCTTAATTTATTTCGTGAAAAACGGCAATTTCATAAGTAAAGACCTAATATTAAACCTCTTAGTTCACGACTGAGTGGACTCGACGGACTAGACTGCTTGACTATGATATACATGGAAATGCAGAGTAAGAGAAAAAAACGGTTTTCAGGTTTCCTTAGGTAGGTAAGGCTGGTAGGTATTCGTAACTGCTACATACATGCTACGTACATCGTTGTCAGCTAAATAATGACAATGTTTACGTAATAAATCGTTTAAAAGAATTTATAAGAATTATCTACACTTTAACCATTGTCGGTCGCATATCAACAAAACGTAATATACGCACTTACCATTAAATTATCCCCTAAAAAAAAGGAACTCGTGAAGAGAGTTCCAATTCCTAAGAAATCTAAAAAGGGTAAAATGTACGGTCTGGACATCAGGTGCGTTCAATTTAACTCTTTATTGAAGCAGCTACATATTTTCTAAACTAATAATAAGCCTACTACTGCATATACCTTAACAAAACAACTATAGCTCTCTAATTCGCTCTCTAAAGAGATGCGCCATCTACTGTGTTACTCATACTACGTACAGCTTTGTTATTTCAATTTTAAAATTAGTCAGTGTGTGTTATAAGTAATAAGCAATTCTTCTTGTTGTGTGTTTACACACTATAGGTGTTATACTTTGTGGAAAGTAAATTGTGGGAAGAACATTGTGAGTAAAACAGTAAAATACGAAGTCCTTACAACCGTTTACAGATCTACCCTGTTAATCAACATAAAAAAGTGACTTGTGATGTAAACATTCTCATTTCTTTGAGATACATAAAAAGTGCTTGTGTACGTGTTAGTTTAATTTTGGCCTGTATTGATTCGCATGTGTGCAATTTTAAATAATTATCTTAGTGTTATTTTGATAATCCTGCCACATAACTGGACACAACGCCATCTAGTTTCTTACAGTTAAACTATATCGATCAACACAGATTATATCAATCATGGCAAAGTGCGGAGGTTGCGGTCGCTTTTTATCATCTGCCGCTGCAGATGGAGCCAGTTGCCATAAGTGTAAATTGAGCTTTCATAGAGAATGTGTTGCCATACCGGAAGGTAGCAAATTGAGTGCTAAATGGACCTGTCCGGCCTGTAAAAGCAAGATTCCCAAGGGTGATAATTCTTTGACTCCAGTAAAGTCTATAAACCAAGAGGACGCTAGATGTTGCAGTCCACCAGAGTGTACTGTCGAGACGGAAACCGAAGCAAATTTAAAATTCCTTTGTGAAGAAATGCGGGCGTTAAGGAATGACATAAAAATTGTTAAGGAAGAATTTACCAGTTTTAAAAAAACCCTGGAATTCATTATCGGCAGGGTTGATTTTTTGGAAGAGAGAATAAACAAAATGGAAAGAAATGGGTTACAAACAATAAGCGCTGATAAGTTGAATAATAATATAGAAATGACAATTGAAGATTTGAAGTCACAGCTGCGAGATCGGGATCAACGGCAACTATTAAACGATCTTGAAATTTCAGGTATACCTGAATTAAAGGAAGAAAACTGTGAGCACTTGGCCAGTATTATATCGAAAAAACTGGGTGTGGATCTGGACACTAGGGATATTGTTAGTGCAGAGAGAGTTGGATCATCCTTACGAAACCACTTGGATGCAGCAGAGGACACTCTTAAACCTCGTATTCTGGTTCTTCAACTAGCGCGGCGTAGCATACGCGATGCACTGATAAAGGCAGCGCGCGTGCGGCGAGGCGCCACGACAGAGGGACTGCAACTGCCTGGTCCTCCTCGACGTTTCTACGTCAACGAGAGGCTAACACAATTTAACAGGCAGTTGTTTGCTAAAGCGAGGGAAGCGGGCCGCAGTAAGTCCTGGAAGTTTATTTGGACTAGGGGAGGCCGTGTTTATGCACGTAAAGACCATGGCCATTCAGTTCACAAAATTAGCTGTGACAATGACATAAGCGCGGTTTTTTCATAAAAAATCACTTTGTTTGTATTTTAATTGGTGTTTACTTTATTTTTTACAACATTTTATGTAACCTAAATAATTTCTTAAAACTAACTTCAATTTGCAAATGTATTACTTATAATAAAGTTTTGTCTTCTATATTTCGCATCCTCTTCTCTGATATTATGAATCTGTATAATATTGTAGTAAACGATTACAATAATCTAGTTTGTACACTTCTTGGCTTAAAGATAGTGTTGTTGTCTGTGCTCATTTGTAACTTTTCGTTGCTTGTTTACTTTTTGGACTGTTTTTTTGTTTCTAAATGTTATGAAATATGGAATTACGCTAGTTATGAACTGCTTCTTTTCAGTGATTTTCCTATGTTTTATATAAATGGTGGTAATGTTATCTTAATTATGTATAAAGACCATGTCAAAGTTACTTCTGTGTACTGGGCTTTAGTTAATTACTTTCTCTCTGTTTATATTGTTTTACTACTTTTTATAGACAGTTTTTTGTTTGTTTGTACACAGTATTGTAATCTATTAACCCATTCCATAAATTATGTAATCAGTTTTGCTACATTGATCTATTTATTCATTAGTATATTTTGCAAAATAAGGAGTAATCATACACATAGCTATCTAAGGTTACGCTATGGTTGCCAGGATAAAAGTACATCCTGCATATTTACTCTCCTAAGCAGATTCTTTATATATTCTGTATATTGTTCTGTATATTTTTATCATTGAATTTATAGTCATCATTGTATATTTATATCAAAATGTAAAAGTGGGACTTATTATGTGATGAATATTCTCAGTTTAGCTCTGGCTCATTTTAAAGATAATAATTATGAAAAATTTAACTATGGTAAATAGGCAAAAATATTTGAAAATATTTCCTGGCTCCACACAGGTGCAACTTTCACAATTAGCTTACTTTGAATCTCACCATTAAAATGATTCTGTATTTGAGCTGAAAACTGTGACAGAACAACAAATTGCCAATATCGTTTTATCAATGAAGTCCAACTGCTTAGGTTGTGATTATATAAATAGGGATATGATTATTTTGACTTTGCCTTACAATCTAAGAATAATAACATACATTATAAATTACTCAATTATTTCCTCCACATTTCCTGCTCAATGGAAAACCTCAATTATCAAACCTATTCCTAAGATAAGTAACCCTAAGTTGCCCAATGATGTTTGTCACATAAGTATATTAACCTACATGTCCAAAATATTAGAGAGAGTTGTCTATTTACAACTCAGGAAATATCTTGAATTTAATAATATTTTACCTGATAGACAGTCAGGTTTCAGAAGTGGCCGTAGCACTACGACTGTGATGTTGGACATAGTGGATACAATATTGGCCGAACAGGACCAGGGTCGTGGTACTTTGCTTGCTCTTCTAGACTTTTCTCGCGCCTTCGATTCAATAAATATACCTCTTCTGCTTTCCAAACTGTCCTTTTATGGTCTCAGCTGTCGAACAGTGGCTTGGTTCAGTAGTTACCTCGGCGAGCGATTTCAATGCGTAAAAGTCGAAAATCAGTTTTGTGCTCCTTCTTTTTCTGGTTTGCTTCCGGTTGAAAGGGGTGTCCCGCAAGGTTCAATCTTGGGACCGTTGCTTTTTATAGTTTACACAGCTGACATTACCACTCAGATACAGCGCTGTAATTTCCACCCGTATGCTGATGACACTCAGATATTTACCTCATGTCATCCACAAAATACACACTCAGCTGTGAACGCTCTGAACGAGGATCTTTCTAGAGTTGCAGATTGGGCCGACCGTAACTCTTTGGTGCTCAATCCATGTAAATCTAAATTACTGGTTGTGGGTTCCAAACTGCAGGTCGACGAAATAATTAATGAAGATCCTTGTGTAGTGATTAAAGATCAAAGAATACCTAGAGTAGCTGAAGCACGTAATTTGGGCATTTTATTTGATAGTAGGTTAAAGTTTGAAAAACACATAGTTAACCTTGTAAAGTCTTGTTTTTTCCGTCTTAAACTACTGTATAACATCAGAGAGCTGCTTACAACGGATATTCGTGTGCTGTTGTGTGAGGCTCTGGTCTTATCTAGGCTAGATTGTGCTGATTCAGTGTATTGTTCTATGGCTGCATTTTCGTCTAGGAGACTTCTGCAGCGGGTCCAGAACGCTTGTTGCCGATTTTGTTTCAATATCCCTCCTCGCACCCACATTACACCGTATTTGCAAAAGAATAACATGTTATCGATTGAGTCACGCCGAGAACTTCATTTTGCTGGCCTTGTTCACCAAGTTGTGACAGCTGAAGTGCCTAGATACTTGTATTCAAAATTGCGTTGGTCCAGCTCCGTAAATCCGTATGTCACGAGAGCCTCTAAGTACCTATTGCAGACATATAAACACCAAACGTCTGCATTTAGGGGCAGTTTCCGCTATAGGGCTACCTCTTGTTGGAATAACCTACCCCCACCTTTACGACGTCCTCTTTTAAAAAATACCTTTGTCAAGCATTTCAAGTTGCAATTATTTAAAAAACAGGAAGGACCTCATTAGGGACCTTATAGCGGTATTCTGGAAAAATTTCTTAGTTTATTGTTTATGTATCTTTTTATTTTATTTTATTCATGTCGTATTTATTGCAAATTATGTTTAGTTTTATATATTTCATTTCGTATTTATCTGTGTATTCCCAGTTTATTGTTGTTTGTTTTTCTATGTAATTTGTTTCGTCATGGGTTTAAAATGAATATTTATGCTTTATTAAGAGTGTACAGTGGTGGCGCTACTTGGCCGCAACTGAAAATCGGCGCTTTGTAGCCTTTTAGCTGCATAGCAAAGCTGAGTTGTGTGTGCCTTTGTTTCGGCAGCACCGGCTTTTTAACTAGGTTAATTTTATGTTTTATATTTTTATTTCAATTTCTGTGTGCTACTGTAACAATAAAGAGATTTTTACTTTACTTTACTTTTTACTTTAATTTTTTAATTGAACAAAATCTGTAGAGTTCCAAAGAAATAAACATACCTCTCAAAAACCTCTCGGTCTTTACGCAGTCGGGTAAATGTAAGATCATGTATCAATTACAATACTTATTCATTTGTTAATATTTTATTTTCTTTAGAATTTCTAAATGGCAGTCAAGTTTCCAATCTTGTACAGCATGGACTTCATGACTTATCTATACCGTGATTTATCTGAAAATCTTCTAGTAGTAACGTAATTATTGGAGATAGTTTTGACACATTTGTTACATTTTGAGTCCGTGTGTGAAATAACTTCACTTATACAAAAGACCAAATTTCCAAGCTAGTAAACACTTTCAAGTAAGCAGCAGTCTTTATCGAACAAAATTTATTGCATGCACCGGATGGAACAATTTTCTATCTTGCTCTCTCTTAAAAGGCGCACAGGGACAAATAGTTACATAAACTTGTTTCTAAAAGTCTTATACACACTTTGGTAGATTCTTATATTATTCTATGAAACGCATATATTTATAATTTATTTTTGGTGTTACCAATCTGTAACGAGCTGTCGGAGCATATATCAAATAATGATAGAGAAATTTATGGTAAAAATATAAACGTATTTTTTAAATACCTAACTTTTTAAAGTTATTTAACTTAATTGACATTATTTATTTATTTATTTAATAATTAATGTACACACAGGTTTTAATTACAGTATAAAAAGAAGTTACCAAATCATGTACAAAGGTACTGCTTATTTCTAAAAGAAATCTCTTTCAACAGACCTGAGACTGGAGAGTGTGAATAATAGCAAATTTAGTGTGTACTAAATTATATATTGTTATACATAAGATAAATACTATAAACAAATGCTAATATACTTACATATTGTATTAAATATAAATATAAACTACTTATCTACTTATAAATAGAATATTCATGATTTATAAATAAATGCAAACTAATATATACACAGTATACTTGACCTTTACAAATGATTCAAAGAAATGAACAATAAGAAAATAGATAATACACTAATAGACTAATAGACTCGAGAGAGGTAATGTTCTCTTACTCGTTTTTTAAATAAAGATAACGTTTTCGATTCACGGATAATGCAAGGAAGTGCATTCCACAACCTAACTGCGTGGATGGTGAAGTATAAGAGAAAAAGTCAGTTTTATGCGGTTTCATTTTGAGAAGAGTACGCTTATTCCTTCTGCAGTGAGAATCATCGGTGTGCGTGAAGGAAAAACGCTTACTTAGGTAACGAGGGGAGGATGGGTTAAACAGTACGTTAAATAGCTGGGATAAGATACGAGAATCTCTACGGTACCGAATAGGAAGCCATCGGATTTTACCGCGGTATTCAGAAACATGATCAAACTTTTTAAGACCAAAGATGAATCGAATACACTGATTCTGTAATCGTTCCAGTTTATTTAATAGTTAGTCCGTTATGTCAGTTATGTCCAAGTAACAGACATCTGCGTATTCGATTATTGGTTGAATGAGTGTTTGAGCAAGAATGATCCTGGTTTCAAAGGGCAGGAAACTCCGAAGACTTTTTAGTTGATGGATGGAATAGTGCACCTTCCTACTAATTTCGCTGACGTTAGCATTCCATGTAAGATAAGAATCTATAATTACTCCTAGGTTTTTAACAGTATAAGAGAAATTAATAGGAACACCATCCAGGACGACAGAGGGCAAATTGGCAAAATCGATGCAGCCGCGCATATGCCGACTACCAATTATGATAGCTTGAGACTTGCTAGGATTCACACATAAACCAAATGATTTAGCTTAGTCACTTATACGACTGAGGTCCTCATTGATTTCTGCAATAGCAATTACTGTATCTGAAAGTGTGAAATGGCGATAGACCTGCAAGTCATCAGCGTAAAGGTGAAAATTACAAGAAAGGACTGCAGTAACGGAGTCAATAAAAATTGAAAAAAGCAATGGGGAAAGGACGCCACCCTGAGGCACGCCCGCAATAAGATCGCACCAATCGGAGTCTCACCATAGCGGACCCGCTGCAACCGGCCCCGAAGAAAGGAGCTGAACCAGGCCACTGCAGAAGAGGAGAAGTTGAGTGAAGTTAAAACTCCGAGAAGGATGTCGAAATCGACTGAGGTAAACGTGCTACTGAAGTCCAGAAGAACCATTATAGTCAGAAATTGATTCTCCATCGCCCATGGAATATCGTCAGTGATATTTATTAGAGCCGAAGTGGTACTGTGGCCAGGGCGGAAGCCAGATTGAAAACTGCTGAGGAGGCCATTGTGTGCAAGAAACTTGGAGAGTTGCTCATGAAAAATATGTTCGAGCACTTTGGAAAGGATAGGTAAGATGGACATGGGGCAAAAATGAGCGAGTGAATTAGGGTTTGGTATTTTGGGTAATGGGATAACATGAGCAAGTTTCCAGGACGTGGGAAAGATACAAGTTGTGAGGGAAAAATTGAAATTGTGGGTGAGTATTGGTAATAACGTAGGCAAAATCAAAGTTATCATTCTTGAACACAATTTGTCCTCACCAACAGCAGGATATTTAATAGCAAGAATGGCTCTCTTCACAATGTCTTCTGAAAAAGTTTTCAGTGAAAATGGATAATGAGCAGAGGGGCAATTGGCATATGATAAGGACTTCAAAGTTTCATCTTTAACAGCGCGGCAAACAACAATAGGAGATTCGGAAAATTGTTTATTAAGGGAGTCTAAATTTAAGATGTTGTGATCAGTGGGAGGAGCCATACTAATTCCAACGGACTTAAGAAATTTTCATACTTCTGCAGGGCTCCAATTAGTAAGGGAATCATGAAAGTGGCGCCTTTTGGCATCACGACATAGATGGCTGCAGCGATTACGCAAATGTTTGTAGTGGTTCAAGTGTTGCTCGGTGGAGGAGCGTTTGTACCTGTGTTTTGCCTTATCTCGAAGAGACACCGCTTCTCTTATAGAGTCTGATAACCATGGAGCTGGATTGTGTCTGATTTTCACTCTTCTTAAAGGAGCGTTTCGGTCATACAAATCTAATAGCAAGGAGTTGAAATTTTCGACCTTACAATCGATGTCGTCACTAGATATCACAGGCGACCAGTTTATGATGTTGGCATCGCGCCGCAGTGACTCAATGTCTATGTTATTATAATTGCGACAAAGCATAGATGGTGGTTTTTGTTTAGAAAGACGTATACGAAAAGATAAATATATAATGTCGTGGTAAGAGAAGGGTGCAGTGAGTTGCCCGTGTTTTTCTACATAGTTAGGTGATGACTATCATAAGATCTATAAGAGAGGAATCACATCCAGGGAAATGATGGGTAGGAGAAAGGGGTAACATAGACAGGTGGTAGCAGGATATGATCGACTGGAAAGCGCGGGATCTGGAGTTGTTTTTGATCATACATGTGTTAAAATCTCCCAACATTAAAAAATGATCATAGGTTGAACAAAATTTATGAAAGTAACTGTCGAGATCATGAAAATAATTGATATTCATGTTAGGACTGTAAAAAAAAGTAAGTAAAATTTTAGTGTGACGTACAATTATTTCAGTGCCAAGATGTTCAACTGAGTAAAGAGAGGGAGAGGTGCTAACAATTGTGTGAGATATGTCTGCTCGAAGGTATATGGCCACCCCACCACTCCCCTTTCCCGTACGATCATTCCGAATCAGTTTGAACCCAGGAATAGGATATTGAGTGGAGGGAAGAGAGGGTTTTAGAAAAGTTTCCGATATGAGTATAGCATCAGCGTTGCTAATAGTAAAAGTAGCCAAAAGATCAGAGTAGTGACTTGGAACGCTTTGTGTCCTTCACATTATGAACCTGATTGACATTTTTCAACAAAAAAAAAAGAAAATAAACTAACTTCACATTTTGAACTGTCAATGCTATCAATTTTCAGTCATACACAAAAACAAGCAAAATATAACCTAAAAATTAAACATTTATAAAGTATTATTTAAAAGTACCGACTTAAAAAGAAAATGTAAAATCTACAAGAGAGTACATACAGAATATAAGTCGGCCAAATTAAGAAAAAGGTCTTGCTTTCTTTCAATGGACAATAATTGTACTGGATTTAAATGAAAAGTAAAACAATAAAGAAACTCAAGTTCAGAAAAAGCCTGCGCGTTTTCCTGGGCGATTTATCAGCAAGTTTGGGTGCAGAATCTTGAATAGAAACTTCAGAGATGCCTTTACTTGTTGGGTACTGAGAGATAAGTTGATCTAATTCAAACTGAGTTTCAATCTTTTTACGTGACTAATCAGGTAAATTGATTATAATTTTACCTTCAGCCGTCCAGCAGTTCTTGATTCCAAAGTGTTGACGTCCAGAAACAAAAATCAGATGCCGTGCCTTCGTCAAGAACTCAGAGACTGCGATTCCAGTGCCCTTCAGACTAGTTTTGGCATCCCATACAATGTGACGAGACTCCATGTCTTTGAAACGCACCAAAATAGGTCTAGGTTTTCCCTTCGATAGACTTCCTAGGCGATGACAGACTAGTAAGTTTCTTGCATGAGTATTGTCAATCTTCATTTGCTCACATACTATATTCTGAACCACTTCATGCAGCTTTTAATTTTGTTTTTCAGACACACCATCGAACAGTAAAACCTTTCTACGTGCTGCAGTCTCATGCCAATCTTGTGTGCGAGTCAGAGACTCAACTTCTAGCTTCAACTGTTTAAGCATTTGTAACATTAAGGTTTTGAAAGACAGAAAGTCTTTGGACAATGTTACCAGATCCGAATGTACAGTTGTGTTAGCAGCCATCTTCTCCAGCTTATTTTCATATTCAATGAAACGTTTTTCAAATAATTCAGCAATTCCATTTTTGAGTATTGTTAAATTAGTGACTGAATAAGCTTAGTGTGAAAATTTTGTGTAAGTGAGTGCAGGTGAGTGTGGCTGCAAGTCACAACATGAATTTATGAATAAATAACTAATAAAATAAGTTAAAATAAATAAAACTGAGGAGCACACTAAAAATGCGTGTTTCTTTCACGACTACCCTAATACTACGTATCTTTTTTGACTCATGGCAATCCTCATGGATACCCGACCCTGGGGGGGCCGTAGTCGGGTTATGCCGGACTCCTACCTGATAAAAACCTTCGGCTTCCATCTGGACGCTAGAAGCCGGGTCACGAGGAGCTTGCGCACTCCGTTCTCGGCCCAACGTCCCTCATGAGATGGTGCGCAGGAAGCGCACGCTCCATCTTGAGCCCTGAACCGTAGGCGGAATCTCCCGAAACCGCCTACGAAGACTCCTGGGACTGCGGGGGTGGATGCTTGCAGCGATGAAAGCCACCCTATGGCGTCCCGTGCTCACGGCGACGAAGCGGAAGGGAAGATGCAGCATCTTCCGCCGCCCTCTCCACTGCCTCCTTCACGAGCATTAAAGCCTCGCAGAAGGTTTGCACTGCCTGCACCATTGCGTGAACCACGGTCGGGAGTGAGATAACAACACCCAATACAGAGCTGAGCGCGCTGCTCTCCGCATTTCATGCCGGGCATACCTCCAGCGTGTGCTGGGCCGTCTCTTCGAGGCAATCGTCGCAGTGGTGGCACCTGGTAGTCGGTTCCCGACCGATTCGAAACAGGTAACCCCCGAAACAAACAAGTCCTGTGAACATCTGAGTCAGACGGTAGGTCAGGAAACCAAATCGCCTACTCAATCTTTTACGATTTCGATTACGACAGTTGGATGCGCCAGCCTGGACTACCACGCTTCGGTAGTCCATTGGCGCAGCTCAGCTCTGAGCCCCTCCAGATCCTGCAGTACAGGCAAGTGACCCCTGGCCCAGAGCGCCTCCACGCGCCACTCATAGAGCAATGCAAGGGCTCTTCCAGGTCCCTGGAAATAGTACCCGCCAGCACACAGGATGCCTTACCCGAAATCGTGCGATAACCCCGTACCACCCTGATCGCCATCACCTGCTGGACTTGCGTTAAGTGAGCGATATTGCTGTGAGTCAGAACGCTGCCGGCCGACACAGGGACACCATATAGGGCCATCGATCTCGCGATACCTGCGTAGAGACGATATGACATCTCAGGTCCACAGAGATTTGGCAGCAACCATCCCAAGGCAGCCACCCTCAGTGGCCGAGGCGCAAGGCAGTCGAAGTGGGGGCCGAAATTCGACCGGCTATTTAGGACGAGTCCTAGATGGCGCATCGATGGCCTCACGTCAATGCAGACTCCGGATACGACAATATGAGCATCCTGGGGTGGCGCGTTCCGCGCGCCATGGAAAACCACGGCTTCGAACTTTTCGAGCACCACCCGCAAACCCAATCGCCTTATGCATCCCACCACGAATGCAACGCTGGCGGTGGCGCGCAAGGAAGCATTCCTATGTCTTTTGCCTCTGGAAATGACCAAGGTGTCGTCTGCGTAGCAAATAACGCCGACACCTCGCACTGTGGCTCCTCGCAGCACACAGTCGTAGCCGATGTTCCAAAGAACTGGGCATAGTACCGAGCCCTGAGGAACACCGCACGACATCTCCCGCTGACACTACCGGTCTCGGACAGAGTACTCCACCGCTCGCCCAGACAGGTAGTCCCCGACGACTGGCGCAGGTATGGAGGAACTCCGTGGTATCGGAGCCCCTCCTTGATACAGCTCCAGGGGAGAGAGTTACATAACATAGTACGTATAACGAGCATAGATAATTAATAATACATCAGCAGAGTTTATACGTTTGTGCAATTAACTCACTTTGGGATTGATTTTATAACACCATTTAAAAATGTTTGTAATTGCATAATACTCTGTCTACTTTTTTCTATGCATGTATTGAATCTAACGCTTATTATCTCTATTATAATAGAAAACATATTTTGAAACACAAATACACGGGTTCAATGTATGATGTAGACTAGCAATATTGTTCGGGACGCAAACTTATTTTGGGAACTTTTTTATGGTGACAGAGGAAAATAAAAGTTAAAGCTTTAAAGGGTACCAGCTATGACCAGCATTTTGTATATTGATGTTTATTAAGAAATAGGATATATTTAGAGACCCTTTTATCACAATTCATTAAAACACGCCATTAACCGAACCATATATATAGAGTACTTCTATTAAAACATTGTACCTCATATCTTTAAATAAAAGTACACTATATACATATTTTACTGTTATTGTCAATAATTCTACGAAATGTGCAAACTTACATTGGAAGAAGAATCCCTCGTTGGGACAACTTAACAATACTATATAACTGATAAAATTAACGTTACAAACAATGAGATCAGGTGGATTGTACATCTTTTTTGGGAATACTTTATGATATCGATATCATATTCTTGCTTACCTGGTTTTATCTTGAAAAGTAACAAATTAGTTGTTTCGGCGTTACATAGCTTTCACTGCGCGTTTACTGTTGATGCGTTTACGAATGTCTGAACCTTCGCAAACGTAAAGGTACTCCCCTCTAAATGTACATATGTGTGTGTTTGAAATAAGTATTTGTGTTTCGAAGAAACTGTACAGGCTCCAGCCTACAATAAATAAAACAACCATAGTCAAAATTCCTTTGTAATGTGAGAAGATACGGTGCTCTATGAAGGCACCGTATCTTCTCACAAGTTGTCCTCAATGCCCAGAGCAATATTATTTTCGTAATTTAATATTCTTTATTTCAATTGAAAAATGCAATAAACTTTCGGTTTAAAAACTGTATCCGTTTAGGAAACAACGCCGAAAAATTGGTGTTACATACACAGTAAAAATTTTAACAAACAAATTTTAATATAAAGTAGCCCCAAATGTGATGCTCATAACTATGTATGGCACCAGCCGTAACGATGTGTTTGAAGGCTTGAGCAATAATGGAATGTGAACCATCACGACATGCACTTGTATAATTTCAGCGTTAAAGCTAGCACTTCCACCACACAGGCGTCGTCAACGTGACACGTGACTTTAGTGAAGTTTACCGAATAGGGCATGTAATAATATGCATGGATATTACTTAAGTTGTAGGATAAAGCTGGATACTTATGAAATTGTGGCGTTTTGGGACGTAGCAAGTCTTTATTTGCTAATATGGTAATTATTGAGTTCGGTTACATGTAGCTATTTCATTAATCCACACAAATCGACTAAAAGTATCATTTACTAAAACTTCTTCTGGCTCATTTAGATATTCAAAACTTTTATCTACTTACCTGTTAGTAAGTGTATGTAGAGTTTAAAATTGAAATAATAAAACTGCATAAATCTTTACTATAACCACCCATTACTATTTTGACTTTGTTCTCTGATTTATTATTTTATGATTTTTCATATTTTTGCCAACTTCAAAATACGAATAATGTCTGTTGCAAATTACCTCTACCTCTAACAGCAAATACACTTGCCCCACAATAATAATAAGCTTTAAACGACAGGCTAACATTCACGCTGGCGTTCCACCAATAGAGAGCTTAATGTGTTTCTTGGGATCCTCAAAACGAACATCACTCTTTGTTGAGCCCTTTTTGTAAGCAAAACTTCGAGAAAAAATTTTCTAGTTCGCCATTTGCGGTCTCCACATTTTAATAGCTGTCTCAGCAAGGTTAGGAGTTTGATCTTATTTTGGAGGTTTAGGTTGTGCATATTGTTTTGTTTGGTAGGACTTAGTTCGTACGAAATTTTTATGATTTTGGAAATTTCGTACATAATTTTTATTAACTTTAAGAGAGTAGTAAACATGAATTTTAATTAGGGCTCATGAAATTTACACACTGCAACTAGTAAGTGAGTAAGCCGCTTTATTAAATATCTAATTAAAATGTCTCACGTAAGTTTTATGAAATTAACTGCAACTAATGCACTATATTTGCCTACAAATAAACTAATGTTTATGTTGAGATTCAAATGGCTTATCTGTAATCGAATGAAATGCATTTGATGAACATGCATATCCTATTTTTAACCATTCCATTTAACTTCTCACCATTAGGTACCTGCTCGTTCAGATACCAAGCGTAGATGTAAGTTCAACTACTTAATTGCTCATTACTCTGATTGCTTACCTACATTTCCAACGTGCAACCGTAGCAACCGTGCATAATTCTAAATATAAAAGCTATATTTACTTAAAAATAAAAACATTATAACTCACTTCAATTTTCTATAATTACAAGTCAGTTAAACCACTAAAAGAAGTTTACTAAAAGTTTTTCAAATTCCCAGCATTAATGTTATGCAATACATGAACGTTTGTATACTTATCAGGAACGCCATGAAAGTTTTTGCTTTTGCCAATATTCTGGGTAAAGCAACATTTTGTAAAATTAGTATGTACGTTAAAAAGGTTTGCTTCGTGTGTCCCCAAATATATTTTAAATCTATTTTCCAATTTCTGAAACGCAGTCTTTAATTAACATAAGATGACGTATGTCTTAATAATTGAAAGTTTAGTAAACATTACATATTTTACTAACAATTGCAAAATATTGAAATATTGCCCATTTTTTTCTTTTTATGCCTTTTTGCAGAAATGTCTTTAGTAACGTTCAATAATATACAAACCCTGAATAATGACTAAAAATATGGTAATATAGCGAAAAAAGCTTTTGAACCGAGGCTTTATCTTTATGAGCAGGTATATCACTTTGTTTCGTTGTCACGTAATGTGATATCTGACCAACTGCATTTAATTGTTTTGTCTGTTAAAATTGTTCTAACAAAAACTCTCCGGAGTATACTTATAAAAAGGAACTTCTTGAATCTGAATTTGAACTGTAAGCTAACTTTTTCGGTTTCTGTACAGTGAATGCATTTACGGGATAAGTGATTTATTGATCTGTTACCGAAAATACGCATGAGGTTGTTTTTTGTGCCTATCACTGTGCCCAGTGTGGATATCATAAATTTTTCAGTTTTTAGTATCAATTCGCTACATTAGATTATAAGCTATAACAAATTTTTTTATGTTCCAAAGAACTACTTGTTTTGAACTATTTAATTGTTATAGAAAAGTTATAATTATGTTTTAATCAAAAACAAGAGGTCTAAGCAGATAAACCCTTTTTTATCTCGATACTTAATTACTGAAATTTTTAATTACCCTTTTGTATACTCACGTATTCGTTAAAATATTGTGAAGATTTCGATATTGTGATTGATGTAATATTGTGTGTGATGTTGTGTTAAAGTTTCACATTAATATGGTACCAAAGGACCAAAGTTTTTATAGTTAGTACGGTACTTCTAACGGTTAAACGATACAAAGGCGACGTTTCGTAAAATAATTAAAAATTATTTGGACTTTTCTGTTTTGTATTTTCATGTTGAACTCATTTTGTCAACGGTCTTTTAATAATTTATTTATAGTATGTTTATTTTGCATTTTATTTTCCCCGGCTAAATTGAAATACAAATTCCTTATTAGATGTAATTAAAAAAACAATTAACAATTTATAAAAATTTTTCTTAGTATTTGCAATACGAATTTTTTGATCATGCTGCAAATTGTATCCATATACATATATGTATTGTTGTACCTACTATTTATAACGCTAACACACATGCAAAGAATTTTGGCAAATCATTTCTTAAGACAGTTAACAGGCCACAAAAGATTTTAATACAAATATACATACATTTAAAAGAAAATAAGAATTCAGTGTATTTATTTCACAAATCAAATAGTTAAAGTTAGTTCAATTTAAAAACGTACTCAGTATTGTTATATCTCTACATTAACCATTCCTGAATTATAGGACGCGACAGTCAACGTAGATGATCGAGATGATCGATTT
Source organism: Marasmarcha lunaedactyla (assembly GCA_923062675.1). Taxonomy (NCBI): domain Eukaryota; kingdom Metazoa; phylum Arthropoda; class Insecta; order Lepidoptera; family Pterophoridae; genus Marasmarcha; species Marasmarcha lunaedactyla. The sequence continues at coordinate 14,201,030 of OV281359.1, forward strand.
ATTAGAATTCACTTGATTCTGATCTTCTATTCATAAACTTCTATTCGTAGAAATTTTCATTTCAATTGTTCGTAAATATAGTGTGTTGAAAACATGAAAGCCAAAAACGCAGTTTTTCTTTTACGGAAAAAAGGCTTGATTGGGTTCCATATGAAGTAACCATGTAATCAAAGTATTGTGAATAAAAATGATATCAATAGTCTTATTTCATCCAAGCAGTCGCACCCCACTACTTTTTATTCCATTGTAACCCTCTATCGTTTATGGACCAAAAAGAAGATTGGGCCGTGACTTCGTGTATGCAACCCACTTCATATTATTTAAGAGAGATTTACAATTTCAAAAGAAGAACAAAGAGACAAACTCTTTAGATTTCGTTTTAGTAATTTCCCAGACTTCTGGTCACGCTGATTTGATAATTGAATATTTATTTGTGAAATTGAAATAAAAAAGTATTACATCAAAAAAATGCTGCAAGATCAAAAATGAGAAGATTACCGACATAATTACCGAAACATGGCTATGTACCGTAAACATGGCTTCACGACGGCATTCTAGATGCCGAAATAAGTAGTGACAAATATGATGTATTTCGTCGGGACCGCGGTGGCGGTGGTGGAGCGCTTGGTGGTGGAGTAATGATACTGAGCGCGGCGCGGCTTGGCGCACGCGCACGACCCAAGTGGCAGCGCGACGATCTTGAATGCATGTGAGTCACTGTACCGAGGCAGGCGCTCGCAGCCGCCGCGCCACCGCCCCCGGCCTCCTCTACCCCTCGCCCGGCCCACCATGATGATCAGTCTCGGTCTGCGTGCGTTCTCGAACGCACGTCGATCGTAGACCCCTTCCGGCTCCGTTAGCCCCCGCGCTAATCGAGCACCCAAAATTCACTGGTTGTTGTCGTAATATAAATTTCATAGTTGTATACCGTAATAAGTTTCTAACGCCGTTTTCACGGCAGAAAGTGGGTTGTTAACCGTACTTCTAACAAGTTTCTAACGCCGTTTTCACGGCGGCTAGTGGGTTGTTAACCGTACTTCGTGGAACGTGAGCTTCGTCGACGTGCATTCGTCGTTCCAGGTGCCTCGAGTCTTCGTGTTCGAGTAAGTTATCCGCGTCGTCCTCAACTGCCCTACTGCGTGTAGGGTGGTTTTAGGAAGTTAGTCATCGTTGATAGGTTCATAGTATATATATTTATATATTGTTGTCCCTTCCCAACCCCCCCCGCAATGGCTTCCCTAAGCTATAACGAGATTAGGTGAAAGGTTATTGAAAGTACCTGTGCTGCAGGTATGACAATAAACGCCGACAAGTATCGTTTCCTAGATACTCTTATCCCTCATTTCATGGCGTTAATGCCCACAATGGCCTCTCAGGCCGCCCCAGCTCCCCAGTCCCCTCTGGTCTTAGGCCCTCCCGCGTCCCCTTCCTCCAGTGACATGGAGTGTGAAGTAGACGCCCCTCCGCGCCACAAGCGCGCACCCGCGACCGAGTCATCTTCGGACGCCACCCCAACTGGCCCTGAGTCTCCCTCTTTTACGCTTGTTAAGAAGCGCTCTAAGAAGCGCTCGAAACAAGACCCGGCGCCCTCGACGCCCGTCTCTACACCCCCTGCGGCGTCTTCAACGCCAGCTGCCCCGGTGTCTTCAACACCCGCTCCGGCCCTAACTTCTGTCAAGGCCAAGGTCCCACCACCCGTTTTCCTTCGGGAAAAGGGTAAATGGACTGAGGTCTCAACATTGTGCAATGAGCACAAGATCCATTACACCCGAGCGGCCAACTCGGGTGAATCTATTAAAATCTTAGTCTCGTCGATAGACGACTTTCGTGCTTTAACAAAGCTCCTCACTGATAAGCAATATGCTTATCATACTTATGCTCTGTCAGAAGAGCGTAAGATCAGAGCGGTACTCAGGGGAGTCCCGTTCGAATTATCGAACGAGGCTATCCTGGAGGATCTGCAGTCCCAAGGCTTTCCGGCACTCGCGTGGCATAAAATGCACAGCAAGTACGGGAGGCAACACCCTCTCGCTTTGGTGGTTCTCGCCAACGTCCCCAAGTCCAGGGAGATCCTGAAAGGGGTTAGCACTATTTGCGGCCTCTCTATGATCTCGATCGAGGCGCCTCATCGCCGCGGTCATCCCGGCCAGTGCCATCGGTGCCAGTTGTACGAGCACGCGGCGGCCAACTGCCGCGCACCGCCCAGGTGCGTCAAGTGCCTGGTCCCTCACTTCACTAAGGAGTGCAATCGCACTCCTGAAACTCCCTCTCCTCCCGATTGCGTGCTTTGTAGCCAGTCCGGCCATGCCGCAAATTACAGGGGCTGCCCTCGTGCACCCCGTTGTATGCGTTCCAATTCCAAGAGGGCGGCACCCAAACAGGCCCCGCCCCTTTCTCAAGAAAACTTTCCGCCGCTGCGTAGCCAGGTTCCTCCGGCTGCAAAGCCTGCTCCAGAAAACTGGAGGCAGCGCCCCACATCAAATCCCATCCCGGCTCCTCGCCCATACAAACCCACTCCTCAATCCTCCGTAGCAGACGATAGGCGTATCGGCTGTGAATAGATAAGTATGTTCCACGTTTAACTATATTAAATAATCACATTTATCCAGTCTGGTACAGTCAAGAATTAAGTTAATTAAAGAAAAAGCCAGAGCACACTCAAACTGGAAGAAATATAATAATGAGCAGGAGTATCGGTCATTTTCTTATTTACGTGCCCAGGTAAAAAAATTACAAAGGGCTTGTTATTCCTCATTAATTGAGTTCTCTCAAGAGAGTATAAAATCAAACCCTAAATTAGTTTGGTCATTCGTTAAATCAAAAAGAAAAAATGCTACTGACTACCCCAATTATATGTTTTACGAAAATAAATCGGTTTCTAACCACGTAGACATCTGTCTGGCATTTAACAACTTCTTTGAAAAAATTTTTAGTAAACCTCTTGCTTCAAATTGTATGAGTATAATAGAATCAGAGAGCGTGATTAGCACCGATACGCTTAGTACTATTCAAATAGATTCAAATTTTATATTGAAATTACTTAAAATCACAAACCCAAACAAAGGCGCTGGTAGTGATAAAATCCCTCCCATCTTTTACATCAAATCTGCTGAATCCCTCGCTGTACCAATTACACTTTTGTTTAATTGATGTTTTCGTGAAGGATATGTTCCTAAAATCTGGAAAACAGCACACATTATCCCTATACATAAAAAAGGCACAAAATCTGCTATTGAGAATTATCGACCTATTTCGAAATTGAATATCATTGGTAAATTTATGGAAATAATAGTTCATGAACATCTCTACTCATTCATACATCGTTATATTCCTATGTGTCAACACGGGTTTATAAAAGGTCGTTCCACGAACACAAATCTTTCAGTGTTTACTAATGACGTACTGCTCAATATGGATAGTGGTTCACAGGTTGATGTGATCTACACAGACTTTGAACAAGCCTTCGATCGTGTGGATCACATCATCTTGCTCCGTAAACTGCAGGAGCTAGGCGTCTGTGGAAATCTATTGCGCTGGACTGAGTCCTATCTTCGGAATCATTGCCAAGCCGTTGTGGTGGGGGGACACTGTTCCGATTACATAGATGTACCTTCAGGCGTGCCACAAGGTTCTATTCTCTCTCCGCTTCTCTACGCTGTCTATCTCTATGATATTGCCTCATGTTTTAAATTTGCAAAATTTTTTATGTATGCAGATGATACCAAAATCTACCATGAAATTAAGACGCCTCATGACTGCGAAAACCTTCAACAAGACCTTGATCGCTTGACTCAATATTACAGGGACAATAAAATTTATATGAACATAAACAAATGCATGTGTATAACATTTACAAGAAAATAAAATCCTATTAATTTCAACTATAATTTTACTAAACTATAATTAAAAAAGTACAGCAAGTTAGAGATTTGGGAGTAATTTTAGATGACAACTCTCCTTCAATAACCACATAACTCATATTGTGAATAGAGCATACAAAAATCTAGGGTTCATAATACGCGTAAGCAAACCTTTTTCTGACCCTGATGTACTTAAAATATTATTTTTTGCCTTTGTTAGAAGTGTACTTGAATATTGCAGTAATATCTGGAATCCTCACTACTTAATTTATGTTCAAAGTATTGAAAAAATTCAATCTAAGTTTGTGAAACATATGAATTATCGTTGCCAACACAAGTACTCAGATTATAAAGAATCTTGCCGCTTTCATAAAATTTTATAACTACAACAGTGTACAGTACTACTTGATCTGACATTCCTACACAATGTTACCCACAACCACGTTGATTGCTTAGAACTCGTGGAACAGGTCCTTCAGCTCCGTACTCCTTCACATCGGACAAGACAAACATCTATTTATGATCTCCGTCATGCCCGTACGAACTATATGCAGAACTCCGTAATTTATCGAACGCTAAAAACATATAACAATATGTCAAAATCAATCGACTTGTTCAATGGTTCCAAACAAAAGTTCAAAAAGCAAATCATTAAGTATCTAACTGCGACTTGAGTATGAAAATTGTGGAAATATATGGATTACTGTTACAATTTGCATACATAGACACACACACACACCTCACAGACACAGACACTACACACACCACACCCATCATATTATATATACCTAAATTTTTAATCTTTCAATATGTACACTTTAACTAATTAAAAAAAATTTTAACTCATTAATTGCTCTCTATGTGGATATTTAAATATAATGTAAATCCGTTATTGGATGTAGGATTTAATTTGAAACTCTTACTGTTCGTATATAAATAAAGATCTGTAGATTTTGTGAATGTTAAATAAATAAATTAATAAATTAAACAAGAAGCGTTATAGAACCATTCGAAACCACTGCAATAAGGTGTGTGGGGATGCACAGAGACGCAATATTCATTGTTCAGTCGAAAACGGAAACCCAGCTACAGTCTGGGAGTTCCACAAATCATTAGGTATTGGCAAGTCCAATCATTCGTTACCTTCTGATGTTAATCTTGATGCCCTTAATGAGCATTTTTCCTAAGTATTATGTTTATTAGCCATATGGATGGACATGTAAAAGACCATACCTTGCAATACCTTTCTACCAAAACCTAATACCCCTCCTTTTACATTTCAGAAATTCACTTATTGTGATGTTAAGCAGAGTATATTCAAAATCCAATAGTAATATGATCATTCCTATCCTTGACATCCTTATCCCAGTTATTAAATCAACAGCTGACAATACTGACACTCCTAGATTTCAGCAACGCATTTAGAATTTTATACTCTATAAACATATCTCCTACAGTGATTGATTGGTTTTGCCGTTAACTGCATGGCCGTTGGTATCGTATTTGTGTACAGGACATCAGCTGCACATGGTGCAATATGACGGCCAGCGTACCACAAAGCGGTGTCTTTCTCTCAAGGCTTTCTCCTCTATTATTTTCTATTTTAATTAACAGTATAACTCACTCTCTTTCTGCTTCCTGCCACCTTTATGCTGATGACTTACAAATATACACGCAAGCTGGTTTCGATGGCATTGATGAGGCTGCTGGTATTGTTATTCTAGGTGGTAGTACTAAATATCTCTCTAAATTGATATTCGTAACGTATTATTTTTGACGGATTACAGATTCCATACAGTTCCGTCGTTAAAAACTTGGCGTTATAGACTCCGCAATGTCATGGAAACCGCAGTTAGAGGCAATAAGTAAAAAGGTCTTTTCCGCAGTAGGCTCTCTTAGAAGGCTTCACAATTTTCTTCCCATACCAACCAGAATTGCACTAACGCAATCATTTATACTTCCTATATAGGATTTCGCTGACATTAGCTATCTCGATCTCACGGAAGAGCAATTGAACAAGCTTGAGCGCCTCCAAAATATTTGCACAATATTCATATTTGGTTTGCGTAAATATGGTCATGTTTATGAATTCCGCACAAAGCTCACGTGGCTCCCAATTCAATTTAGAAGGAATGCTCACATACTTAAATTTTTTATACGGAATACTGTTCAACCCTATCCTATCCCACTATTTAAAGGAACGTTTTAGTTTTCAGCATCAGCACCATGAACGTATCTTGCGATCAGCTAGTAACTCTTTGCTGGCTACTCCTAGGCACACATCCCATACTTATCAGCAGTCGTTCACGGTGAAAGCCACTTCTCTATGGAATTCATTCCCTGCTTCTTTACATTCGGTAAAAACACTTGAGGCATTTAAAACAAATGTAAAGAATTTTTATCTTTCTCCGTGATATGTATTGATACACAATAAGAATATTTATTACAAAAGTTAAATTTTTTTTTCCAGTCTAAGTCTTAATAACTAACTTAGTGTAACAATCGTTTCAGGAAAACACCACATGCAATTTAACAAAAAATAAACTTAACTAATATTTAACAGACGGATAACAAAACAGACGGAGATAACAGTAAAGCAATACAGTTACAACAAAAATATAAATTTTATGAAATACTCAAAATCGTAAAAACTAATGCACAGTTGCTACTGTTCAGGCTGGGGCTGGAGCCAGGCCTGGCACAATCTATTCTTGAGCTTGGCAAATGAGTCAGTGTGAATGTCGGTCAGGTCACTATATTTATTCAGAAGCTTACAGAACCTCGGGATCGGTGAGCTGACATCTAACACCGATTAATGATCGTATTTATGTATGTATGTTTGTATATATGTATTTGTCTACTTCAATATCTTGCTAAAATGCACTGCCCAACAGTAGTTCTACAAAATTTGTAATTTATAAACTTCAGGGTTGCTTGGAAGAAGAGATCGCTCTTTTAGTGATTAGGCTGCCCGAATTGTCATTCTCTTTTTTTTTTGTAGTTTTAATCTAAGTGTATTTTAATTTTATCGTCAGGAATCCACAGTTATGGTAAAATGCTTCAATTGAGTATATTATATTTTAAGTACGACTATGTAGCTTGTATGACAAAGTTAAAGTATGTTTAGAATTAATGTGTGGGTACATTGTCGTCAAATTTTTATGTTTGCAGATAAAAGCAAGAGAAGAAAATCTTGAAAATAAATTCTTTAGAACGCTCTCAAAACTATAATGTGTCTTTGGATGTCTTTAGAGAGTTGAATTTTACCGATTTGCAAACTTTTCTTAATAGCAGTATATGCGGCTTAGTAAATGTAATATTACAATAGAAAATCAAGAAAAAACAGGGCAGTACTAAAGCTCTGCAATATCAATTAATCTAGTTTAAAGTAGGTAGCAATTTTCGACGAGGTTTTAGTGGTATGGCGGTATTAAAGTCTTGTAGCTGGCACATAACATAAATCCTAGGAATTTAGTACCTTTAAAACAGAAAAATAAACAGAAACAACAGAGGCTTATGAAACTGATAAAGTTTTGGAAATTGTATAACACTGTTCTTATTTTAATTCAAATCAATCAGTACTTTGCTGGAAAATAACAAAAAGAAGTACCAGCCATAAAATGCAGGCAACAATTGTTGATTCAGATTTGAGGCTATACCGTTGGTGGGTTTAGCTGCGGATTGGAAAAAAAAGGAAAATTTTTTTAATCGCACCTAAACCCATACAATACAGCAACACAGATTCAATACGAACTTAAGATACTTGTTTTAATTCTTCCTTTTTTTAAATAATGAAGTAAGTAGCAGACAATTACGTCCTTACTTCAGTAATTGTGGATTTCCTGAGTTATTAGCATTTGAAAAATACTCCATTTAATACACTTAAAGTAAATGAGTCTCTCATATTATCTCGTTTCCTACCTCATTGCAACAACATAATATATTTTTATACAATTATCTACAACTTTTTCATTGAATTGAAAGTCGTTCTGTAGGCCAAAAATATAAGAAATACTTTATTCCGTGTCAGAAATAATTAATATTTTTGTTGTTTACTTTTGTAAGGTAAATAAATGGAGTAAAACTTTTTGGCTCTCAATACATTTATAGAAAATCATCATAAAGTTCCCGAATTATTGTGGCATTTAATAATAAATATTTTTAAAGATGGAATGAAAAATATTGTTTATTAAGGGAGACATGAAAATAACCCCTGCAACTGTATCGGCTATTTGCAGTTGTTCTCAAGCAAACCAGTCATGAGTGTCAGAATAACGAATCTACTAAAAGTTTAAACCAGTTTAAAAAATGTAATACAATGTTACCACTTACATACAGAGTCTAGTTTCCAGAGCTTACGAAGTGAGTACAGTAAAAGCCTTCGTATAACGATCTAAGTAAAATTAAAGAATAAGTCTCCTCTTAAAGTAAATAAGTTAATTTTCTTCTACAAAAACACGACAGGAGAAAATTCCTAAGGCAAAGTTTAATACCAATTTTCCCATGTACTTTCGAAGACAATTTCGCTCTAATAGCCCTGCTAATGAAGTTTGCAAAGTAACAGTCAATTGTAATTGCCCCTGTTTAAAAAGTAAATGCTTTTGCAAACTCAATTTTTTCAAAAAAGTTATCCATGAAGCACGGTGTTTATAATAACAGGCGAAAAATAAAATCTTAGATCGTAATTGGCGTTTTTTTTTTTTTTTCACTTTTCTTTTTCAAATTCATAATTTATAACGAGTGGGTCTGACTTAAAACAACATCGTAAAAGTTGAGGACCAGAAACAAAGTTTGCTGTATGCAGAAGTTACCTGTTGTTGAGAGACATTCTGCTCTTGTATTTTCATCAAATACAAAAATAAATATAGCATACTGTAGGTCCCCGAGCTAATAGGTCGTTTTGAAAAGGCACGCATCTTAATATTAATAGATTTTTAGAAGAGAATAATTGCAATATATTTTTTTTGTTTTTGGATAAAAAACATACCCAGCTAATGTCCTTAATTAGTTTGAGCAGTGAAGTTAGTTCTAGTAAAATGTGTGATCCGTAATCGGAAGGTGCTTTGTGCTTTTGCTATAAATTGAAACATAATATTTTTACATGCCTCAAAGCACCACCTGGAACATTTTTATCTTTCAAATAGCGCCTTCACCATTTTATGTCTCATTTCCTACAGGAAAACTAATTATACAAAGAGACGACATTATATGTAATCTGAGCCGAAGACAATAAATGTAGCTGTGAATACGGTTTTCAGTAACTTGTTTCATGGTTGGCATGAACATTGTTCTTCGATATGTTTAAGGAGAAACACAATCGCACGATATCGTTCGAGGTTTGGAGGTTGTAGTATAAAAGCTTTGAATAAAGATAATTATATTATATATGAGGTCATAACATACGAAATTGGCGTTTTGTAAGGGAGGAACATAAAGTCTATTAAAAAAATAAAATATATTTATTTAATCAAAGTATGTACCATTGCTACTTATGCACTTTTGCCATCCCACAGGTAGTTCATTGATCCCTTTACTAAAAAAACCATTCGGACGGGAATCAGTAAAATCTTTGAAGGCGCTTTGGACTGCCCCGTCGGAGTTGAATTTTTTCCCTTGCAAGAAGTTATCCAAATTTCGATTAAAATGTTAATCTGTTGGAGCAAGGTCTGGGGAGTACGGCGGATGTCTTAGACATTCCATTTGAAGCTCCTCTAATTTGGTAGCCGTCTGTTGTGCAGTGTGTGGTCTAGCGTTGTCCTGAAACAGCACTGCAGTGGCTTAGAGCGATTGACCAGCCTCGGTTGTTTAGCAGCTTGCTTTTCCATCATGGTTTGCAGTTGCTGACAATAGACATCTGCCGTAATCATCTGGATATATTTAAGAAAACTGTAGTGAACGACACCAGCACTATTGCACCAAACGCTCACAAGTAACTTTTTTTGAGTCAATTTTCGCTTGGGGCAGGGTTTGGCTGGTTCACCAGGGTTCAACCATTGCGATGAGCGTTTTCGATTATCGTACAGGATCCACTATTCATCACAAGTAATGATTCGATTTAAAATCCTTTTATTATTGTGCCAGTTGAGTACTGTAACGCAGCAGTCGACACGCGTTTGTCGGTTTGCTGCACTCAATTCATGAGGTACCCACCTCTCAAGCTTTTTCACCTTCCCAATTTGGTTCAAGTGGATTAAAACAGTTTTTTCACTAACAACGCAGCCTACAGCTAACTCGGACGTGGTTTGCAATGGATGCACTTCCACAATAGCCTTCAATTCTTCATTATCAACTTTGGTCTCCAGCCGTCCACGGGGCTAGTTCTGCAGGTCGGAGTTTCCAGTACAAAAACGTTGGACTCAAAAACGCACTCTGTTTTCTTTTGCGACACCGCCGCCATACACAGAATTAATACTTTGAGCCGTTTCTGCAGCCCTGGTGCCACGGTGGAACTCGTACACGCAAATAACGCGAAATTTCAAGTTTTCCACTTTGTAAACTAAGTGACGCAAAGAAAACCCAAAAAAAAAAATTGAATTACGGTTTTCGAAACAAAAATGCGTAAGTAAATAGCTGTATAGATTTGAATTTGGAATTCTTAACCAAAGAGAATATAATACAGATCAAAGTGGCCAGTACGACAAAACGCTAATTTCATATGTAAGTACCTCGAGTACCTCACTGTCCACCGAATGCACCCAATTTTTCTCTTCTCTTCTCTTGTCCTCTCTTCTCTTCTATTTAGCAAAAGTAGGAGAGAAGGAATCTGGTACATGAATAAGCCACCTGGAAAACGGAAGAATAAAAATTTGGAATTCTAAAACCCGCTAGTACACTATATGTTTTTTTTAAATATTATAGTGAGCATTTAGTACTCGTTTACCTTTAAAGAAGTGTAAAGTTACAGACCAGACTTTTCATAATTATAGAACAGAGGTGCAGCTATATTTCTACTATATTCCCAAAACTCGACAAAAAATATGCAGATTGATCTAAGACCCCCGTGTATTCCGTATAACGAGTATCCCGTGGACCCCTGGACCACTTTTGGAATCACTATTATAGATCAACAGAAATGCAGCTGGTAGCCTGAGCTGACCATTTATAGTGATGAGTTTCTCGGGGTAACGCTTTGGCTCATCCATGTTCAAACTATGCTGAGTATATGCATCAATGAAATTGAATGTCTTTGTAAACTTTATTTGCACGCATTGCTATTCAAACATCAATATTATTATAATATACACGATATCTAACAACAAACAACGCACTGCTAACAGTGATGCAGCGCTGTCACTCTCTTTTATAAAAATATATTAATCTCGGCCTCGATGTATTTATACTTGCTAAGTATTTCTTAATTTAAATGAATTTAACACTAATTAGATCCGCAGAAATTAAATTACAGATTAACGTCATCAAAACCATTACTTTTCAAAGCAAAAAGCATATTTCATGTCAAAATCTTCAGATTACCACATTTTTTTAATGTCTCAAAGCAGTAAATGAACAAAGCGGGAAGATTTTCTCTCCAAAAATATTAACGAGACGTCTGTACACATTCAAAGAATAAAACTTGAAAATCATGAAAAAAAAAAATCATGTAGGGATTCGGTATTTGTGTATTTACCAAACATTTAAAAAAAATTAGCTACAATTTTCATAATTTATAGGTCTTCTATATAACAGAATTATATAACAGATTATATATAGTCTTATTATATAACAGTTTCTGTTTTTAATCAGCCAGCGTACATTACGCCACTTTAGGCGTTCTTTTTGCAGCCGCTCTCCAGCCATTGGTCTTAAAAACAATTGTAAAAACAAGTACCGACGTTAAATGATCGTTTTTTTGAGCTCGTTAAGTTAAATTGTAATCATTGTGAAAAAAGTTTAAATATCATAAGAAATTGTTATGAGAAAGTTAGTGAAAGATTCCAGACCTCAAGATTCTTGAAAACCACACATTACACAGCTGTTTGGAGTACTAAAGCACTAAATTTGGCACAGTCAGACGGTTAGTGCATATTTACTACCTTACATTAACTTCAATAACCTCAAGCATTGTTTTTGTTTTGCATTTATTCCACTGACAGAACGGATACCTGATTGATGTTTGATTGTCAGTGTTGCCTATTAATAACCAACGCTCCCGCATAAAAAAAAAATATATAAGGCCCAGAGTACACGGACAAATTCAGATTTTAAAATATTTGAGCATTTCTCACATCGAACACGCAGACAACAATACATACACGTCTTTGAAGGCGCTTCAGTTATTACTAATTTCACATAATGGCATCAAATATTAACAACAAGTGCGCTGGTTGTCAGGTTGAGCTACGAACAACAGAGTTTTTAAAATGCTTTCAATGCAATAAAAAGTACGACCTTACATGCTTAAATGTGGGACCCAATAAGTTTAAGTCAATGACCTCCGCTAAGAAATCGTCGTGGATCTGCCCGGAGTGTACGAATACTAAACCGAAAGGGGATAATAAAAACACACCTATACGCGCCCTGTCACCGCCGCAAAGGGGTAACAGCAATGTCACAATGCTTACACCCAATAGATTTACAGGAGATGACTCCTACAGTCAGCAAAATACACAACGAGAATGTTCTGAAAATATTGCGGAAATTATCCACACTGAAGTTCATGAGGCCATCCGCGCTGAACTACCAAAGATTTTAAATGACTTATTCGAGTCAAAATTACAACCTATTAAAGAGCAAATGCAAGAATTCAAACAGTCTATGGATTTCATTAGCGGCCAATATGAAGGATTTCAAATCGAAAATGCAATCGTTAGCACCCACTCAGACTCAATTGCAATGCGACTATGACACACTAAAAAACAAAGTTATTCTACTAACTGATCGATTAAATGTAACTGAGCAAATTATGAGAGACACCAACATTGAAGTTTCTGGTGTACCAGAACATAAAGCCGAAAACGTCATTACCATCACTAAACAACTTTCAAACGTAGTCAGCTACAAATTTTCAGAAGCTGACATACTTGGGTGCACCAGAGTGGCTAGTAAAAATAAATCATCAGGCAAGCCAAGGAATATTGTCATAAGATTAAAAAGCAGCTTATGTCGTAATGAATTTTTGTCAGCCGTAATTAAATACAACAAAGCCAATCCAGGAAATAAACTTTACTCATCGTTGCTCAGTATTGGAGGTTCAAAAGTTCCAGTTTATGTCTCGGAGCACCTGTCACCAGTAAACAAATCATTGCACACAGCAGCTCGCGTACTAGCCAAGAAAAATTACAAATATGTTTGGGTGCGCGGTGGTAGGGTTTTCATGCGTAAAACGGAAAATTCAGCTTATGTTTTTGTTAAAAATGAAGAAGTGTTATCGGGGTTGAATTAATTTTAAGAATAAACGATATTTTTTTGTGTATATTTAAAGTCAAAAATGGCGTCAATCGAACTGCTCATATACTACCAAAATATAACTACTAACAAAATATGCGTGGTATGAATACAAAACTAATAGATATAGGTCATTCCATATTATGTAATAATTATGATATTATTTGTCTTAGTGAAACATGGCTGCAAGATAAAGTTTTTAGTGCGGAATTCATTGATAGTCGCTACACGGTCTACCGCCGAGACCGACCTATAGTTTTTATGAAACGATACGATAAACTGTCGGGTGGGGGGGGGGGTGATAATAGCAGTAATAGCTTGATATAGCTTAATATCCGAGCATCAGACTCACTGGCAATCATCTGTAGAAGACTTGTGGGTGCGTGTGAAGTGTAAAGGTTACTGGCTGAATAATAATAAATAATAAATAAATATTTCTAACAATCACACCACATTATCTAGCCCAAATTAAGTATCATTAAGAACTTGTGTTATGGATACTAGATAACGGATAAATAAACTTAAGAAATAAACACAGATAAATATATATATATTTTTTTTTAAATATAAATATTACAAATAAACTTATACAAACATACATACACATCCATGACTAGAAAGCAAATATTATAAAATATCTGCCCCTACCAGGATTCGAACCCGGGACCTCTGGCATGGAAGGCAAGGCGACTTACCTCAACACCAAACAGGCCATCAAGTATGTAGGAATGTATGTGTTACATATTTACCATCATATTTACAGCATGAACACTTTGCTAAATTTATAGACAATACTATAATAATACCACACAAGTAATATCTAACACAGAGCAGCATAAAACTCTAATCTTAGGTGATTTTAATTTACATGATATTAACTGGAATAGTGATGGAACCTGTACTTTGAATGACTCAAGCGGAAAGTATTCTTTGTTAGATGAATTTTTAAATGTCAATAATCTGAAACAGTGTAACTATGTTCTTAATAAAAATAATAGGATATTAGACTTAATTTTAGTAGATCACACGGATTTTTGTGTAGTTGACGAAAGTCTTGCTATAAGTCGCGTCGATAATCATCATCCACCCATAACTGTAACTGTTCAATGTACAAGAGACCGGTCACTAAAAGAAGCGCCAATTATCAAGTATCGCTTTAATAAAAGTGATTACAAAGCTTGCGTATCTGACTTAAACAAAATAGATTGGGAGGAATATACACATTTGGACTGTAATGCACTACTAGATGTATTTTACGAAAAGTTGTGGGAAGTAATTGATAGAAACACACCCCAAGGTAAATATAAAAAGTCACAGTATCCAGAATGGTTCTCGAAGGCTTTAATAAAAATGATTAAAGAAAAAGAAAAATACCGAAATAAATTCAAAAAATATAATAACTCTCGCGATTATGATTCGTACAGCTTATTACGCTCAAGAGCAGGTAATGAAATAAAAAATTGTTTAAATTGTATATACAAAATTTAGAGGATAACATCTGTAATAATATTAAAGCATTTTGGCGTTACACTAAATCTAAGAAAGTCACGAATACTTATCCGAATGAAATGATACACGAGGGGAACAAACTACATGACGTACAACAGGTAGCTAACTGTTTTGCCCATTTCTTTGCCTCCGTTTATAAAAAAGAAAAAAAAACATCGTATGTACCAAACCTTCCTACTTCTACTAATTCACTACCTAGCATTCAAATCACAACAAATGTAGTTCATACAGCACTAAAAAAGATAGATGTCAATAAGGGAGCGAGATTCGACGGGATTCCACCATCATTTATCAAACAATGCTCTGCTGGATTGTTACAGCCACTGACAACTATCTTCAACAAATCTTTACAAGAGGGTGCATTTCCTGAACTTTGGAAAATTATAAAAATAGTCCCAATACATTAGTCAGGCGATAGATCAGCATCCTAAATTGTTTTGCAAAAATATTTGAAGGTATAATTTACAAAGAAATTTATTGGCACGTTAAACAAACTATTAGTGACAAACAACATGGGTTTGTGTCTTCTCGCTCTACTAATACGAATCTTTTGAAATATATACACTATTTAATCAAATCTTTTGACGAGAGAGGACAAACAGATGCAATCTACACAGACTTTGCCAAAGCATTCGACAAGGTAGATCACAACATATTATGCCTCAAAATAGAATGGCTTGGTATCCATGGATCTCTTCTGAGGTGGGTGAGATCTTACTTAGAAAATCGATTACAACTGGTTACTCTTGGAGGTTACGAATCTTCTCCGTTTGTAGCAAAATCTGATGTACCACAGGGGTCAAATCTAGGACCCTTGTTCTTTATTATATTTATTAATGACCTTCTGAATGAAATTTATTGTTCTTGCCTGGCATACGCAGACGATATTAAAATTTACAAGACAATATGTAACTTGAATGACTGCCTGCTTCTACAGAAGGACATTAATACTATTCAAAATTGGTGCGTTCTAAATAATATGAAACTAAATGTTGATAAATGCCAGTGTATCACTTTCACAAAAAAGAAAGCATACATGGTACATACATATAGCTCAGGGGGAATAGCTCTACAAAGGGTGTCTCTAGTAAAAGACCTGGGTGTATGGGTTGATTCTAAATTAACTTTCGTACAACATATTGATTCAATTATAGTGAGAAGCAAAAAATGTTTGTGTTTCGTTACTCGACAGTGTAAACCGTTTAAAAAGTCATTGTCTTTGATTACTCTCTACGTTTATTTAATTAGAAGTATACTGGAGTACGCATGTGTTGTGTGGACTCCTTTTTACGCGACACATGTGAACAGATTAGAGAGTATTCAAAAACGCTTCGTTCGCTACATGTCGCGCAATTTTAATAGAAGAGACATAAAATCGTATGAGGACAGACTAATATATTTTAAATTGGAGTCTCTCCAGGCTAGGCGTTACAACAACGATCTCATAACTCTTTATAAAGTGGTAAATTCCATTTATGACACCGATCTTCTCAGCCATGTTTCACTCAGGTTAAGTAAAAGAGTTAACCGCCGGCAACACTTATTTTCGGTTCCATTTGCTAAAAACAATGTATCCTACAATAGTCCATTAAGTCGCATGTGTAATAGTTATAATAATAATTGTCAAAATCTAGATATCTTCTCTCATTCTATGGAAAAATATATTAAAAATATTAAGGAAACTACTTAAATTCGCAATTTATCTATGTTAGCATTAAGAAGCTACTGTGTTAAGTAATATAATAATATAAATGCTGTGCTCAGTTGTTATTATGTTATGAGGTGAAAATGATTGTATTTCTGTGAATAATTGAATAGTGTATTATCTTATAATATGTTACTGTGCCATAAATAAATAAATAAATAAATAAAATAAATAAATAAAGCTTCCGTTCTTCCCTTTTCGATAGGCAGTGCAAAAGTGGAGTGTAAAGTACTGCCTCCTATAAGTCTGGCTGCTACACCTGTAGGAGAAGTAACAATTACACTTTTGTCGAAATCATCATGTCCTAACCATCGTATTTGTTCAACCAGTAATTTTAAAACGAAAGTTTCTCCACTCTTCGCTCCACCTGTTACAAATATACGTAAAGGCTCATCCACATCCACATTTTGAAGTAATTTATTTGCATCTTTGATAAAAAGTTATGTCTGTTGAATATTCAGCGATGTTACGTACTGATCGTTTGACGTAACGATGTCAGATGGCGTCTCCTCAAAATCATCAATATGAATGTCTGCAGCAATTACACATTCTATGGGATCAATTATTTCGTTTCCGTCGTTGTTCTGGCAAATATACTCTGCAGCCATTTTTTCTGCTACTACTCGACTTATAGCATTTTGAATCTCAATCTTTCATGAAGTAAATGATTCCGCATCAGTTTCTTCTTTCAGGGGTCGTAAGAGATTTCGTTTTGTGTAGAATGCATCTTTGGCAGAATCAAAATCATCCAATTTCAGCACTTTCAGCACGAAACTGAATATGTACAACAAGCAGAAAATAATAATAAGTTTCCGGGTTTGAGGCTAGCGTGAAGTAGCGACTACATTAAATGGCTAGGCGTTTTCTTTTTTTCATCCGACCTGCATTGTCCAGCAACGTAATATACTGATGTTGATCATTTGTATTATCCTGTTGATCCTCATAAGCATCCATATTTTGTTCGTTATCATCGATTGATTCGGCTGTTTAGTTACCGCGTCGTAGCAAAAAGCAAATTCTCCTAAACTAAGCTCTTCCAGATCACGAGGCCGGCAAACATATCTATCAAATATATTTTTATATAGTTCTGATGACTCACTGACAATTCTGAGCATACGGTATCTCTCTTCTGGAATACAAGAATTTACAAAAACATATTTCCGAGAACTATCTCGTAGTTTAAGATGGCATAAACGGAACGCACATTCACACGCAGAAACTTCCCGGTAAGTTAAAATGGCATTTTGTATTGCAAAAACCTGTTAACCAACATCACCACCTTGTTCTCGTACTTGTTTAATAGCCTCTCTTATTGATCGTGTAGTTTCTGCAGGCTCCGATTTCGAAGTGTACTTAGATATATAAATAGCTATACTTAGAGCAGACCCGCATGGTTGGATATCTATGTTAGCAGACCACATCTTCAATATTTCGATGTTGTAAGAATTAAACATAGTCTCCTTATCTTTTCTTTTCAAAATGTTAAATTTTTCTTTATTTCTGATAGTTTGATCTTAGTCTAAAATTTTTGTCTCATTTGATACTGGTCTTGGAAAAGCAAATGTACATATCGTATCCTTCTTAAAACATGTGTGAGTATGTTTGTGTTTTTGCAATTTTATGACCAAATCGTTCATTTCTTAGTTCTAGTAATTTTAAGCCTTGTGGACTATCAAAGGCAGGCATTTGCTCGCACCACACAAACATGTGTACGTGAGGGCTTCCACGTAACTGAAACTCCACACGCCACCAAAAGTCTACTACACATTTTCCAAGCCATTAATTGTCTTTCTGCTTGAGCCGTTTGAATAAAGCATTGATACGGATCATGAACTGACTTGATAGAGTAACTTGATACTGTTTCACCAAATGTAATTTCTCAGGAAAAATGAGCTCTTCTAGGGAAGCATTAGGGTGACCATCGGCAACCAAGAGGGCTTTCAAAATATCAGGCCAATTCAAATCACTGCACGAGAATGTTAAATACTAGTGTGGAGGACCTGCATTTTTTACCATTGCCAGAAGATAAGCTTTGTGCCAATAAGATGAAGTACCGCGAATTTTGCGCATCATCAAATGTACATTTTGTATTACATCGTTTGGTTGTGCTCCATTCTGGCTTAGTTTTATATATGTACTATAATAAACGTGTGACCTACAGTAATATTTAATCATGTCATGATCTTGCTAATTTATTATGAAATAGTTTCAACGCTAGGTTGATTTGCTCTGATAATTGTTGCAGGCGTTGTCAGCTTAGTAACTTT
This sequence comes from Marasmarcha lunaedactyla, assembly GCA_923062675.1. Lineage (NCBI taxonomy): Eukaryota > Metazoa > Arthropoda > Insecta > Lepidoptera > Pterophoridae > Marasmarcha > Marasmarcha lunaedactyla. The sequence continues at coordinate 14,219,755 of OV281359.1, forward strand.
CTCAGTAAGCTTTTTTCCGTCTGAATCGACGACTTCTTTGTGGTACTGTAAAAACTCTTATATTAATGATTAATATATTATCTAAAACTAAATTTTACGAATTATTATAGAAACCTTTACGTTATTTCTAAATCTTAATTTTAATAGAACCTAGAAAACTTAAAATACCTAACAAAAAATTTCATCATCATCATCATTAGCCCATATTCGTCCACTGCTGGACATAGGCCTCCCCAATTGCACGCCATCGAGGTCTATCCTCGGCTACTCGCATCCAGCTCCTGCCAGCCATCCTGCGCAAATCATCACTCCACCGTGTCTGAGGACGTCCTACACTACGTTTGCCGAGACGCGGTCTCCACTCAAGAACTCGTTTACCCCAACGGTTATCGGTTCTGCGGCTAATATGGCCAGCCCACTGCCACTTCAGTTTGCTAATCCGGTGCGCTATGTCGATGACCCTGGTTCTCTGCCGGATCACTTCATTTCACCAAAAATTATAAATATACCAAACATACCTTTATCACTATTCTATACTTCGTTTGTTTACAATACAAAACCAAATCAAAGAATATAAGACATAATTCTTATTTTATTGAAATAATCATTATATATATTTTTGTTTGGTATATAATGATTTAATATGATACCCATATTGTAGTATTCGAAAAAAAATTTTTTTTTTCATTCACTACCTTGGCTCGCACAGCTGCCATGTTTGATTTTTTTAACGTCACCTATCTAAGAACACTTGGGCTGTTAAGACGAATCTAACGATACCTCAATTATGTATTTCCGTTCAGCCGTTCTGGAGATATGAGATAATAAAGAATATAACATTCATACAAACAAGATTCCTTCCTTTGCAGTCGGGTAACAAGATACGCGCGAAAAACATAACCCTTCCCTTGCAGTCGGGTAATAATAGTACATCTGGGTAAAGCGAAAATAAACAAAAATCTATAAATAATTACATTTGCTTATATGTGAACGTTAAACTCAATTAAATTGACCTATTTAAGCAATTCTTTCACCATTATTACTTGAGTTGTACGTCCGAAGGGGAAGGTAATTGAAATATTGATTTTAATAACTTATTTATTTTATATTCATTCACAAGATATATTATATTTTACTCCGATGACGGAGCAAGTCGGAAAGTATCGTTTCTTCAATTCTTTTGTGTCATTCAAAATATACAAATTTAAATGATAATATTCTTAATTTATATCAACCACCTTCCTCCACCTTCCCGTCCTACCCCAGCTCCCGTAGCTCCCGTAGGCACAAGTCCCGCTCCATCGTCTACACCTCAGACGTCGTTGGCTAAGGACATGAAGACCATATTCTACGTCATCCAAAACGTCGATATTAGGGAAATCGCCGTACTCGCACGCAAACTGCGAGCTGCCAGCTCTCCTCAAGAACATCAGTATTTCTTAAGTTTTTTTATCCGTTATCTAGTATCCATAACACAAGTTCTTAATGATACTTAACTTGGGCTAGATAATGTGGTGAGATTGTTAGAAATATTTATTATTTATTTATTAAATAATAAATATAATGCCTAGACCTGCAAATCCCGCGTCCGGTCGTATCAAACCCAAGGGCTTATCCCGAGTTTCGTTACCACTCGTAGCCTTAGTACTAAGCTTCCTGAGCTCAAACTGTTCCTTCAGAACAATGAGCCAGTGTGTTTTACTGCTTCTCCTAGAGACGTGGCTCACTCCAAGCCGCTCCAGGGGATTCGCTATTCCCAAATATGCGTTCACTCGAAACAATAGGCCAAACGCCAACGGTCGCGGCGACACAGCTATTTACTATAAAAGAGGTTTCCATTGCTCTCATCTCCCTACCCCTCCTCTCCTCAACATGGAAGCCGCTGTGTGTAGATTGGCTATGACTAATCGTCCGACCATCATCACAGCTTCAATCTACGTACCATGCAAAACCAGACCTATCCGTTGCGACTTTGAGGCCATTCTCGCCCTCGGCCATCCAGTCATTATGTTCGGGGACTTCAACTCCAAACATACTGACTGGACGTGCCTATTGAGCAACACCAGCGGTATCGTTCTCCTTGACATCACTGAGCAACTCGACTTAGACGTCACATCTCCCGTCACTCCCACTCGCTATCCCGACAACCCGAACCATTCTCCCGACATCCTCGATTTTGCAATAGTAAAGCATATCAACCTTGATCTCAGGTCTATCGAACCGCTCGATGACCTTGGTTCTGCCTAACGATAACGTGATGTCTCCTATGAACTGGAAAAGAACCATTACCAACTGGAAAGGCTTTAAAGATACGTAAGTTTCAGCCTTAGAGGCCCCGTACTCTCCGCTCGCGATCTCGCCCGACCAATTAGACAGCCCGGGCAAAATAGACTCGTTAGTCGATTCCCTCACTGTTGCTATCAACTCAGCCATCAGTGATAATGAAAAGGTTGTTAAGCAAGGGAAACCCACGCTTCCCTTAGCCGTTAGCAATCTAATTTATTCACGCGGTTCTCCGGAGAGCCAAGCCCTATCTCACGCCCGCCTATAGATTAGCTGCGAATCAGCTACAACATAAAGTTAGGTCTTGCCTCGTGGAACTCCGAGACGCTCAAATGAACGATCTCATGGAGAATATCTCCCCGTCCCATCAAGCGTATTAAAAAATGGCCCGAGCCTCAAGCGTAGACGCCTCCTCTCACGTTCATCCTCTCACTCGCCCGGACGGCACCACCGCCTTTGAAGACGAAGAGAAAGCCGAATACTTCGCTGACACCCTTGCCTCACAATGCTCACCCAGCACGCAACCACCAGATCCCTCCCATATCCAGGCGGGTGGAGGACAAAGTCCTCGCAGGGACTCTCTCCCCATCACCACTGACCCCGTCACAGTGTCTTATGATGAAATCTCTTTTCTCATTAGTCGTATAAAATCAAAAAAGGCTCCGGTCGCGGATGGAATATCCAACCATGCACTTAAGCACCTGCCTCAACCGGTGCTTACCTTGCTAGCTATCATCTTCAATGCCTGTTTCGACCTTAACTACTTTTCAAAAGCTTGGAAAGAAGCGACAGTCATAGGCATTCTCAAGCCGGTGACCCTCTGAATATCCCGGCTAATCATAGACCCATCAGCCTCTTCAAGTCCATGTCTAAACTTCTCGAGAGCGTCATATTCTCTTGAATGCGGAACCATATGTTTCCAACGGATGGCGATCCCCTCATCATTCCCCATCAGTATGGCTTTCGCGCTAAGCACTCCTGCCCTCAGCAAGTCCATCGAATCGTCGTATACATTGACGACTTATATCCGCGGCGTAATAAAATCGATCGCAGATTTCTTTAGCCAAGTAGCCAAGGCTTTCGGTAAAGTGTGGCACAGCGGTCTCGTTTATAAACTTAAAAAAATAGGCTTACCGGATCGCCTAGATAGGATAACCACATCCTTTCTCAAAGATCGTACGTTTTGTTTTAGACATGAAGGCACGCTTTCCGCGCCTCATCCCATAAAGGCTGGAGTCCCTCAAGGCTCAGTCCTTGCCCCTCTTTTTTTTACACCGTGGACACTAATGACATTCCCATTCCGCCTAAAGGTGTCGAACTGACCCTCTTTGCCGACGACACCGCCCTTTACACCAAAGGCCGCGAGGTCCCGAAGAACGTCACCAGACTCCAAAAGGCCGCAAACGCCCTCGGTGTGTGGTTTCAAAAGTTGCGTATCGATGTGAATCCAGACAAGAGTTCTGCGGTTTACTGTATCTTTATTTTTATAAATTGAAACTTACAAAACATTTGTATATTTACTAACGCTAAACATAACTGTGAACTTATAAATCTAGATTATTCTTTCTTACAAAAACAAAATAGGCACTTATTTATTTGCAACAAACAAAAAAAATTACAACATGTGAGGGTGGAATGTAATGTAATCATACAGATACAAGACTCATACCTTCAGTGCTAGTTAAAAACTGTGTTACGGCAAGGTAGTGATTCTCGCACCATATAAATACAGTTCATATTAGTGTGCGTAATGTAAGCAAACAACAAGTCACATCACTGTATTTAGTTGCCATCCACCGAATCTCAGACGTAATCAAGTTATATAGTATAGGCAGAAAATACAGATTAAAATTTAGGGGAATAAAAAACTCAACAAGTTTAATTAGATAATGGTATTAAGACTTTAGTCATTTATAAATTTTTACTGATGGATATACTTATTAAAAATAATAGTTGTTAACTTCGACTTTAAACTCCGTCGCGTCGCCGACAATCTCCACGTTGTTAGGTATTCCCATCCTCTGGAAGAGCAGTACCAAGTACCTTGGCGTCACCTTAGACCAGACGCTTTTTTTCAAACCACACGTCGATAGAGTAACGAAACTCGCCCTTCTTTACTTATGCCGCCTACATAGTATGTTAGGTAGACAAAGTAAATTGTTTTTTAGAACCAATGACTTATGCCTCGCCAATCTTTGCCCACGCCAAACCCTCCCTCCTGCACAAACTGCAGGTTGTTCAAAATTTGTTCTGCCGCAGGGCCACAAACGCACCTTGGTACGTGCGTAACGCGGACCTGCACATAGATTTTGAACTACCTACAGTGCAACAGCACCTCAAAACACTCTCGAAAGCGTTCTTCAAACGCTCCAAAACCCACCCCAATCCTCTAGTTCGAGAGTCCGTCTCGTATACTACCCCTGTCATAAATTCGAAGTTCAAAGACGCTAGACCGAGAAACGCGCATACGGACGTAGCCACGCAACTGTCACTAGATCTCAAAGCCCTTCTTCAGGTCGCAACTTCTAATTCACCTCCAGTGCATTGAGCACCTTCAGTGCTATGTAATTTACAGTGGATGACCCCTTGAGGACCCCTTTGCGTGGCTTTTTTCTCCAATTTGTCGTCGCTCAGATAAAGGCTGTGAGGCAAAAGATTTCCAGAGTCATTCAGGGGGTTTTTAAGTGGGTAGTAAAAAAACCCCTGAATTACAATGACACACATAACCTCGATCACGCGCGGCGGAGTGTGCGTAAGAGCATTTTTTAGATCCTCCCAACCAAAAATACCACAAAAAAAAGGCTTCACCAACAACAGCTTCGAGAGGAATTCCCGCCCGTAAAACTTGGTTAAAGCAAGCGAGCGTCGCCAAAGATACTTTTAATATAATGTTTCTTAATCACATGTCAAGCATTCTTGACGGAATGAGTTGAGATGCGAGCCAAAACAGTTGTAGAGATATTATTTTGTTTTAAATAAAACACTTTTTACCGGATATTATCGCGTATATTTTAGTTAATTTTAAAATTATTTAACTGCAAAGATGCCGAAACGTCGAAATAATTTTAAAATTAACTTAAATATACGCGATAATATCCGGTAAAAAGTGTTTTATTTAAAGTATGTATCGTGAAAACTTAAGAAAATATTATTTTGTTGTTTCACGTCCCTGGCTGATAACGTCTCATTATTGCGCGCATTGAAAACCAGCTTATCACCTGTAGCCAGCAAAGCATACCCCCTATTTTTTGATTTTAATAACTTAATTTATTTAAGACCTTTTTATTAAAATATCGTGGCATTCTCTCGTGCTCATAAGGCCTAGCCGTGAGGCTACTTACGTTAACCAAAAGTTATAAAGGCTGTCCCGAGATTTACGTGAGTGCAAACGCACAAGAATCTCCAGTACCTAAATAATAAGAAAACATTCTTGGTATACGAGATTGGGTGACAATAGTTAACTTAAGCCCGCTATGGTTGATATTCATTGAGGCAACTTATTTACAATCTTTGAAAATAAACTCATCTTGTATTAAATATGTAGTAAGCAATGACATGTTAGTAAGTATCTCAAAAATGTATTAAATAAAAAAGAATTGACGTTGCACCCTCACGCGTCCGCTAAAAACTTAGACAAAAAAAAAGAGGAACATTGTGTTGCAATCATATTTTCATCCTCCAAACGTATTTTCCCTATATCTCAAAAAATAAAAAAACGTCCAAAACATAAATCAGCTTAAGAAACCATCTCAAATAATTTTATAGCGCACTATCGCCATTTTGAAGTTTAATTCGACACATGTTACATCTTGTCCCGCGCCAGAATCGGTGTGAGACACCGAAAGTAATTCGAATTTAGAACTTAAATTTTCAAACTGGTGGGCTGCCAGTTCTGTCGAAGAGATGTTCCTTGGAAAGTGATTGTTTGTAAAGCGATACAGTTATGTATTACTTGTGTCGTGTATTGAGGAAAATAATATATGGTAAAAAAGGTCCTGTAGATTGCTTGAGAATACCTGATTTGTTGTACTATTCGTGGGGAATTAATTATCTCAAATACTTTGTAATTTTAGTTACCTTTTTTTGCAATAAATGCAAGGTTTTGTAAAAAGTTTCGAAGAGTATATAGTGTCTGCTAATGGTTTAAAAGATAAAATTCCCACTAGCCCAATTTCTACGTCAGATGCAGAGGAAGACTCCTATTGGACGAATATCGAACCATATGAAATCGCGTCATCAACAGCCAATAGGAACGCATACAGATGGCGTCATGTTCCCGAAGCGTCTGCGACCATTGTCATTCTTTTACTTGTACTTGACCATTACATGAAACCACATTGTTCGCTTTGTAATATTCGCATATTAAAAAGTCATAATTAGAGATTAAATTCGTTTTAATTACACGCCACAACATAAGCGGTCCTTCTACGCCGATTCGAGAAAACCATCGGCCTATTATCGAAATTATCGACAACTACGAGTACTACGACGAGTCCCACGACGCGGTTTTTTGCACGAGCGGGGGATGCAGCAGCTTATGCAGCCTGGAAGCCAAGCAGTACCTTGTGGTGTCGAATAGGAGGCGAAAATACAGGAGAAGCAAGGCACCTGACGTGCAATAGGTACGGCCAGCCATCCTGCCTATACCTACAAGACACTCCATTTCCAGTGCTTATCTGTGTAATTCTGTTGATTTCAGTGAGAATTGCCAAGTATACTGCCTACAAAGTGTTACTTCGCCTAGCGCCCCCGGTGTGGTTATCAAAAAATATTAACTGTGAGTACTCCATCTTCCCTAAATTTCACCAAAATGAGCGTAGAAAGTAATATAGCTAACAAATCTCGCGATAAGTCCCCATATAGATCAATAAATAAATAAATATAACCCGTAAAACAACCTTTCTTGAACCCTAAATTATTTCCCTAAGAAAGTTCCCAGTAATTAACTGTACACTGCTTTGTCCTAGTTTTGATTCAAGTAAGCTTCTAAAAGCTTTTGTAGTTCCTTTTCAAAATGTTGGCCGTGTTGTAATTAGATGAAGTTGTTTGACTTAAAATTTAATGTGAAACATAAACAGGGCTTTAGTGTCAACAGAGTTTGCAATATTTGTTAACACAATATTTATTAATGATTTTCCATAGGCACGGGAATTTATGAAAAGCAGCTATATAATATCAATTTATTTACATTCTATCAGACCTTTTTAAGTGCCGAAATATTGAATTAACCTAAACATAATGGTTGCAACTCATTACAAAATATTTAGGTATGCATAAATATTAAAATGTAAACGTAAAAACTGGTCCTTTTTGGACCAAATCCAAATTTAGAAGAGTCAAATTGCATTTTCCCCGGCCCATGCGAAATTATATAACTCAAAACTTTTTGAAATCATAATACTTTAATTTCCTTTTTCGCAATTTAAACTAAAATGAAAAATTTTCCTGTTTGAGTCTTTTTGTTGACTTAAAAGCTCTGAGCGGATTTAAAAGTGTCCTACATAGAAATTCAGTTTACTGATTTTAATGCCGTTTCAATATGGTATTATTTCCGTAAATTTTGTATTTAACCACATTAATGTGTAAGCAACCTTCAAGAAGTTTCATGGATAGAGGTGGGAAATGCACATGCACACCATGCAACCTATTGCGATGGTTTTGTGAGACTGGCTTTAAGGGTGCCCACTATTTAACAATTTTTATTTTAAAGAATGTGCTAGAATATAATAGAATGTCATCGGAGCCATCTTTTATTCGAATACGTCTATTCGGCATTAAAATATAGCGAGATGCATTAAGAATCCTCTTAAATGAAGCAAAGGGTCATTAAGTCATGCAGTGTTGTCAATATCACATTTCCTTTGACGGTTGCATAAATTTAATTTTTGCTCAGTACCAGAGAACAAAACGAAAATATATTTGAAAAGTTTTTGAACCGGATAATTATGATGAAAATAAGACGAAATACGTAATATTCATTTATTTATTTCATTATCATCTACTTAACTATATCCTCTTCGTATGTCACGATCGTTAAAAACACCCTGTGTTGCAGCTCTCGATATGAAGCACAGCGTCTAGTGAACGGAAGACGTCTAGTGTGTATGGCTGGAAGCCAAGGAACTGTCAATCTATCTCACAGCTTACTTCTGGCAGACTGAGATTGCTGTGGTATGACAGATTGACATGCAGATTTAAATGCAATGTTATTTTTTTAAGAAATCTTTCTGTATCTGATGTTACATAGGAAACTTTCAATAACTAAAATAACTTGGGTTTTACTTTTTTAAGTATATTTTTTGTATCACATTCGAGGTGAAAAGACGGGCAAAAAGACGAATTATAATAAAACCTCTCCTTTTCAACCATAATGATTTTAACTATAAATACAGCCTTAATGAATACGCGGACAAATGTTCTGTAGTACTGCGAATTTAACTGGCTTGGCGGTCCAGCCTTTTTAAAGCCCTCGGCGTTTAAATTTCAAAATAATAATATTGAGAGCAATTATCTTCAGCCTAATATTTGGGAGCACAGGGGCAGCATTGTACAGAGGTTATAAAGATCTTGGGTGGAAGAAGGTAACAAATACAAGTAAAGACATAAATGTGTATTAAAGTGTGCCTTAATTATAGTTAGCTAAAGTAAAAAGAACTTTCAATAACAAGCTGAAGAATTTGATAAATCAACAAACGCGACTGCTAAAGTTATATGTACCCTAAGTCACTTCTTATAGGTAGAAATCTGCTAAATGGTAAAGGCTATAAAGGAGTGCCAAAGAAATATACATATGTAAACATACACTCGAAAAACATAGCCCTCCTTCTGACAGTCGGGTAAAAAGGTGAATCACTCAAGCATATAAAACGTCAAAAAATAGTGACATCATCGACTTTTGCTTAGGCTAAAGGCACTATGTCAGCTTATAATCAACATACTTAGGTACTTTATATTAGCCAGATTTAAGTTTTCAAGCGATAAGATTTGTTTTTTTATAAAAATCTGATGGTTCGTTGTGGGAGAAATATAACTACCAAAAAAAAACTTAAATATACCATATTATCTATCTATGACTTTTATAAATTAGAGTTATTTCATGAGACTATCATCCTAAAAAATGTATAAGCGTATTAGCCGTTTCGGCGCCAAAATATCTGCGATAAGACAAATACTCGTGATTAATGATTCTCTGTCCCACTTGCGTAGAACATATTATTATTTTCCTTCTTTTTTTTGTTTTTATTGAGTAAGTGAAAAGGTGAAAAGTTATTACCTACGTCGATTGATGCTGTTTCATTAGATTTGTAGGAGACACAAATAAAATAATTAAATTTATTTTATTCCTACATATTTTAATGGAAATAAAATAAATGTAGTAACTTTTTGTTTAAGAATTATAAGACATTGTACATTATTAATTATACAATATTTACGTCAGCCTGTATTAATTTTTCACAGTGCAATCAGCCAATATCAGTCTTAAGATATTATCAAATAATTCGTATCTGCATCTGTTAACTCAACAAGTCTCCCTCCTTATCCTACACAGATTATCCAAACGTCGAACATCCTCAACCATATTAGAGGGAAATGAGCGTCTTTTCATTCCTGTTGAGAGTTTAATGCAATCAATATTGGGTGATTTTGGTCTTTTCAAGCACTCGGAATGAAAGGCTCATTTGTCATTTTTATCATCACCTTATGAAACATAATGTTTACTTCCCAACTAGCACTTTAGTGATAATAGCAGCTCAATTTATTACTGAAAGTTTTATATAGGTGCTATTTGAGTACAAAAATGCAGCTTCTTACTGCTTAGGAGTGATAAATCTAAATGAAACCTATAAAATAAACTTTAGGTTCTAAATTTACAATACAACCTACAGTGTTAAAGTTGACCACCTTACCACTGTTGTACCACTGTAAGCTATTTATGAGTGTGAATTGCTACTTCAGGTGGTAATTAATATCTAATTATACGTCCTGTTCATATTATAGCTACAAATGAGAAGCAATAATCAGCACTACGCAAAAAATTTCGAAAGGAAACAAAATCAAGTCTTAAACCACTGTAATATTATATAGAAGGTATAATAGGTATTGATAGGTAGGTATGATAAAATAAACCTTTATGGCGTTATAGGTTCTTATTTATTTCTTCTTAAGTTTCAGAGGAGGGTTCCGTAGAAAGTTTGACATTTGTTATTGTGCCTTATTTATATCTTGTCTTAATTATAAAATTGTTATAAAAACAAACGTTATTACCACGGGAAACATTATAATAAAATTATTTTAATATTCTAAACTCATTTCCATCTGAAAATCTTCATTCAAAGCACAACTAAACAATGCTTTTTTATCTGATTTGCGAATACACTAATGACACGTAAGCCAAAATCATTGTCTTACAATGTGTATTCAACTTTGGGAATCAATGTCAATTTTTTTTTCAATCATGCTTTAAAAATTAGGTGCTGTTAGTAGGTGGGTTATAATTCCGTGCGATAAAATTAATGGTACGAAAAGACAATAAGTCTTTCTTTAATAACTTTGTCAAAAGGCTCGGCGAGTTCTGCTTCAGAGAGGCAAGAAATGCTTGGCTACTAAAAATCAAATGATGTTGCATTTCAAAGGAATTTTATTGCCTGCTTAATGTATATCTATATGTATAAAAAAAATATATATCGATTTAGATATAGTAATGATTTTATGAACATAAAACCCATCAGAACTCAGAATTATGACATTCGTATAAATTGTGTTCTGATTACCGATAAAGGAAAATAAAATACATTTTTAACAGCTATCTGACTTTAATTTATAATTATATAATGAGGTTATTACTGTTAAAGATAACAACTATATTTGTATTATATTTATCTAAAATAATATTTCACTTATAAAATTCTTATAAGCAAAGTGCATCTGTAATTTTTGTGACTTTTGGATTTTTACCAATTATTATTCAATTCTCGGTGGTTGGCTCTGTGGCAGTGTTTGGTTTTGAAACCAAAATAGTGTATGCTGTATCTTCATTCCAGTCAATAACTGAAATTAAAATATAATTGTAATTATAGAATACAATATTAAACTAGTATTGAGTGTATTACATTTTTTTTTTATCCAAACAAAGGTTATTGTATTGTCAATGGACTCTAAAAATTTTCCCTACTGAAACAAAACAATCATTTATAAAGTATATAAAATCAAATCTTTTGGATACTCATACTCTTTGGATCACTTTGTAATAAAAAGGTGATTTTTTGACGTAAGTCAGCAAAGAATGGAAGTAAGCGGGTGAAAATTATAACTGATAGTAACAAAACGATTCGCCATCTTTAATTGAATGTTTTTATGAAAACCAAATGTCTAATTTATATAATTTTTACAAAACATGTTTTTAATAACAAAACTAATACTATATATACAATATATAATAATATATATATTAGTATATATACTATAAACTGACTATAAATACTTGTAGTACCAATTATATTCTTGTTAAGTTTTATTAAAACTACTATAACTACTTTTCATTTAAACCGTTTTTGTTGAAATTGTCATGAAATCAATCAAGGGTTCTCGAGCAGGATAATAATATAGTCGTTAGTTCTTTAAGTTACAATATGATACGCTCTAAAGCTCTTATTCTCGTATTCACTGAAACAAACTAAAATAAATAAAATAAAATACTTAGAAGTAAAAAGGTAACTTTTAGCACTTCGGTCAACAAAAATAGAAGTTATTCTCGGAAGAAAATGATAATCAATAGTAACAAAACGATTCGCCATCTTTAATGGAATGTTTTAATGACAACCAAATATCTAATTTACATAATTTTTACTAAACATGTTTTTTTGATAACAAAAGAATTGATTTTACAACTATACTACGTAAATTGACTTTAAATACTTGTAATACTAATTATATTCTTGTTCAGTTTTATTAAAACACGCCATTAATATTCTCGCCATTGCTACTACAGAAACGAAAATTACGTATGAATTAAGCGCTCAAAAAGTCATACGGGGTCCCTTATTTACCTTGTGACATGGTTTTATTACTCTTTCGAAGATGCAGCTATCTCAAACGGTTTTTAAATCAACTATTTCGTCTTGCGCGAATTACTAAATACCCAAGTTTTTTCTTTATGTCTCTATGGGAAGCGTTTAAGAAATAAGTAATACTCTAAAGGGCTTACCTAAAATCTAATTTATTAAGACACAATTCTAAGAAGCTTGCCATGCCCAATAACATTATAATTTTATTTGTATAAAAAACTATGTCATTCCATTATTGAGAATTACGATTCAAACAAAGATAACTTAAGGTTTAAAAACTTCCTAAGCCTTAAACTATCAAAAAATTACCGAAAAAGGAGGTTAAAATGAGAGAAAATCTTATCGGAACGAACCAGATTATCAATCTTCGAAATCACCGAAGCTCGCAGGCTATGAGATCAATAGTGCCAAAACTCTACTCGATAGATAATGTATAATGTCAAAATCGAATATCAATATAATATTTTTTTAGTTTTAATTTTAATATACATTTTAATATTTTTGATTTTTGTCAGATGAAGGCTGTATATATTTTCTAAGAGCAATTTAAACCTTTTTCAAAAAAAGCAAGATTTTCTCAATTAGGTCAGTATTTAATTTTATTATTAGCTGTTTTAGCACTTTACTTCGGAGAAATTCGGGATTTCTATAAGTCAAAGTAAAATTTTCTCTTTGTTCAATTTATCTTTACCATTCTCCCGTAATAAAGATTAATCAGTTCAAGTTGGTTCAATAGAGACATCTTCTTTTCTAGACGTCCTCAAACTCAAAATAATTTCATGTGGCCAAAACTGATAAAACGAAGCATAATCCCAAATCTTACTAACTCCAATTTAGCTAAACTTTTGTGCTGCGTTGGTGAAAACTAAGTCCCTTATCAATCCATGATTTATGCGAAGATACGTTTGTTTGTCACGAATTGGCCTACATCTAGAAACTGACAAACAGCGCCGAGGCACTCCAGACGCATCAGATTTTCAACTGAACTAATTTGTGAGGTATCGGTGCTATCGGTACAATATTCGTACACACTGGGCTACTGCTGGATAATTTGCCACTCTGATGGAAGACTTTTCGAGGTATCAGATGCAGATACGGTTTATTGTGTAAAGACATAACGGACAATTCATTTTGCTGAAGGTCATTACGAACTGGCTTTACGGATCTTGCTTCATATAACGTCAAAAAGAACAAGTAATTTGTCAGAACGGTGAATATAATATTAATAGTTCTACATTTGAATTTGCATTCAAATGGTGAAAGTGTTTTTAAAAGCCATTAAAAAATTATTTTATTGGTTTTTTTTCGTACTCGTAACCATGTGAACCAAATTTCATAAACGGTTGTATTCAAGTAATTAGGCAGCGTACATTGTTATTGAAAATAATTGATTAAGTTTGTCCTTCATCAAAAATAAATTCATGAAAATGATTTAATACAAGGGACGAGAAGACGAAGTTTGTTCAATTAAAATCAGGTAAATAGTTTAGGCGATATACATAGTAAGGTATTTACTAACGGATCACGGTCAAGAAGGTACCTGGTATTTTATTATTTAAAATACTTATTAATTTGAATATCAGTTAATAGTTAAATATTAACTGATATTCATATTTGATACCTGTTCAATTTTATTAACTTAAACATTGTTTCAACAGGATTATCACAGTTGTATGAAAATTTTTCTACATTATTGGAAAGGCTTAGTTTTAAACGATTATCACCAAAATCCTTTGAACCTTCAATGCAGGGCAGTAGCAAACGAAACTTTAGTTAGATTGAGACAACAACTCTGTTCTTTGCATGAAATAGATACGTACTTGCATAGCTTTACTTTGACGTGCACATCCTTAGTAGAACAGGAGCTAAATTGAAATTAAAGCTCTTTGACTTGATAGAAGACTAAGTCACACAATAAAAAATACATAATCTAATTGATGATTTTTACAGCGGTGAGACGGAGCCGATGTAATCGCGGTCACTTGCAGTAACAGTTGAAGACACTGCGGCTTTCTTCGAACGCTTCTTAGAGCGTTTGGCGACTAACTGAAAAGGGGGCTAAGGAGAGCCGGTTAAAGTGACGGCGTCCGATGACGCATCAAACGCGGATTCCGAGTTGCTCCCGTGAGCGGTACGCTCACGGCGCGACGTGCGAGAGGACGTGTCCGACACACAGTCCATCTCGGAAGGAACGGGGGACGCGGGAGAGCTGTAGACCTGAGGGGTCTGGGCGTGGGTGGCCTGAGGGGCCAGGGTTGGGGCTTGAGGGGCCAGGGACGCGATTGTTGCCTGTAAGGCCTGCGTTAGGACATCGTCTGATATGTTAGCGCCAGATGCAACGAGCGCCTGGGCGCTATTTAATAATTCCTAGGTTCCCTACCAAACCTAGCCTACCGAAGCCGGCCGCAGAGCAAGTCTCTGACTACGTAACAAACGCCAAGCGTCAAGTACTTAGCCAGAAAATCAGCCCAAGCCTTGCGAACTACTATCGAATTTAATCGACCGTAGTAAGCTCAACTCTGTTGTTGCTTCTCCCACCGAGGTGGGGTATATATTCGAGGGATGCACCGATTGTGGGATTGACTACGTTACGACCGTCCGAAGCCGGCCGCAGAGCGAGTCTCTAACTAACGTAACAAGTGCCCAGCGATTCTAACAAAGATAGCTCATCGCTCATAGTTATTACTGATGGTTCATCATTTATTTATTAACAGGCAATAATTGCACATTCTATGGAAACAATAAGCCCATTAAAGGTCCTCGCAGATGGAAAACCAAACAACATCAGACAATTGTGTCGCAGCACAGTCCAATATTAGTAATCTAATGACTTAGGTGCCTTTAAGTATTTTTAGGGCTTATATTAAACCATCCGATTATTTGGACGATAAAAGCCCTTGTACGAGTATGTAGCCAGAAAATCAGCCCGAGCCTTGCAAACGAACGTCGAATTTAACCGACGTAGGTAAGCTCAACTCTGTTGTTGCTGCGAGACCGACTTAGTTACAGCTGGTCGAAACCGGCCGCAGCGTAAGTCCTAATGAGGCTTATCTCAATCGTTTCAGTGGGGGACGAAGCGAGATTTTGTACGAATCTCAGCGTATGAGTATTGCTTCGAGTTGTCGTGAGACGACAATCGTGAGTCAACGGCTGGTGCGACTGCGAACACGTCCGAATGGGGTCGGACGCAGAGCGGGTCTGGGGCTACGCTCGAAAACGTGGCAGGAATGCGTTAGAGTATTGCTACGAGAGAAGTCGTGAGACAACAATCGTGACTCAGCAGCTGGGAGCGACCGTCAACACGTCCGAACGGGGCCGGACTCAGATCGGGTCTCTTTTTGCCATTCAAATTTTTTTTTTTTTTGGTTCCACTCCACGGGAAGGGCAGGAGGATATAAAAAATGCTCTGACGCATACTCCGCGCGCGCGGTCGGTGTTATGTGGGACTCGTCCCGACGCCTACCAGAACCATACCCACTAAAAAACCCCCTGTCGGCTCGTGCATTTTTGCCACTCAGCCTGTATCTGAGCGACGGCCAATTGGAGAAAGAGGCCGCGCTAGCGGGGCCCATAAGGGGTCACCCCCTGGGATTTTCATAGCACTGAAGATGCTCAAAATGAAAAATAAATAACAAAAACATAAAAATTTTAAATAAAGTTGCATTATTTCGGATTTACGTTAGAATTAGAAATTACGTTAGAATTAGAATTTGCGGCCTGAAGGGCTTCGAGATCTAAAGTTAATTGCGTGGGCTCGCCCGTGTGTGCGTATCTCGGTCTAACGACTTTGTATACCGAATCTAAGACAGGAGCAGTATCTGAGACTGAATCTCGAACTAGAGGATTGGGATGGGATTCGGCGCGTTTGAAGAACGATTCTGAGAGTATTTTTAGGTGCTGTTGCACTGTAGGTAGTTCAAGATCTCTGTGCAGGTCCGCGTTGCGCACGTGCCAAGGTGCGTTTGTGGCCCTGCGGCAGAAGAGGTTTTGAACTACCTGCAGTTTGTGCAGGACGGAGGGTTTGGCGTGGGCAAAGACTGGCGGAGCATATGTCATGACTGGTCTAACGCAGACTTTATAAAGCGTATGTTTATTTCTAAGACATTTTACTTTTTCTTCCTATCATACTATATAAGCGGCTTAAGTAAAAACGCGCGAGTTTCGTTACTCTATCGACGTGTGGCTTAAAAGAAAGCGTCTGATCTAAGGTGACGCCTAAGTATTTGATACTGCGCTTCCAGGGGATGGGAATACCTAACATTCGAATGTGGGGATCGTTGCGGCGATTACGACGTTTGTGGTCGAATAGAATGGCAGAACTCTTTTCTGGGTTGACATCGATACGCCATTTTTGAAACCAAACACCGAGGGCGTTTACGGCCTTTTGGAGTCTGGTGATGTTATACGGGATCCTTTTACCTTTAGTGTAAAGGGCGGTATCGTCTGCAAAGAGGGCGAGTTCGACGCCTTTTGGCGGGATGGGCATGTCATTAGTGTACACGGTGTACAGCAGAGGGGCGAGGACTGAGCCTTGAGGGACTCCAGCCTTTATGGGACGAGGTGCAGAAAGCGTGCCTTCGTGTTTAAATCGAAACGTACGGTCTTTGAGAAACGACGCTATTAACCTGACTAGGCGATCCGGTAAGCCTATCTTGTAGAGTTTATAAACGAGACCGCTGTGCCAGACTTTGTTGAATGCCTTGGCTACGTCAAAGAGAACCGCGATTGTTTTTTTACGACGCGGATAGAATCCTTCGAGTATGTACTCGACGATTCGATGGACTTGCTGAGGGCAGGAGTGCTTAGCGCGAAAGCTTAACTGGTGGGGAATAATGAGAGGGTCGCCATCCGTTGGAAACAGATGGTTCCGTATTCGAGAGAGTATGACTCTTTCGAGAAGTTTAGACATAGCCTTGAGGAGGCTGATCGGTCTGTGATTAGCTAGGACATTCAGAGGTTTACCCGGCTTGGGAATGCCTATGACTGTCGCTTCTTTCCAGGCTTTTGGAAAGTAGCTATGGTCAAAGCAGGCATTGAAGGTAATAGCTAACAAGGTAAGCACCTGCTGGGGCAGGTGCTTAAGTACGTGGTTGGAAATTCCATCCGCACCCGGAGACTTTTTGGATTTTTGACTTATAATGAGAAGCAAGATTTCGTCATTAGAGACTGTGACGGGGTCGTCGGTGATGGGGAGAGATTCTCTGCGGAGAACTTTGTCCTCCACCGCCTGGATGTGGGAGGGATCTGCGGGTTGCGTGCTGGGCGAACATTGTGCCGCAATGCTGTTGGCGAAGCATTCGGCTTTCTCTTCGACTCGAAGGCAGTAGTGCCATCGGGCCGAGTGGGAAGAGGAACGTGAGAGATGGCGTCTACGCGTAAGGCTCGGGCCATACTAAAATACGCTTGATGGGACAGGGAGATATTCTCCATGAGATCGTTAAACTGAGCGTCACGGAGTTCCACGAGGCAAGACCTAACTTTACGTTGAAGCTGATTCGCAGCTGTTCTGTAAGCTGGCGTGGGATATTTCTTGGCTCTCCGGAGAGCCGCGTTTTTAGTTTTAATGAGATTGCTAACGGCTATGGGAAGCACGGGTTTGCTTTGCTTAGCAAACTTTTCGTTGTCGCTGATGGCTGAGTTAATAGCATCAGTTAGAGTGTTGACTAATGAATCTATTTTATCCAGGCTATGCAATTGGTCGGACGAAATCGCGAGCGGAGAGTTCGGGGCCTCAAAGGCTGAAACTAACGTATTTTTAAAGCCTTTCCAGTTGGTAAAGGTCTTAGGAGATGTGACGTTATCGTTAGGCGCACCTAGCACGAGGGAGACGGGGCGATGGTCAGAGCCTAGGTCATCGAGCGGTTCGATGGACCTGAGATCAAGATTGAAACGCTTGATAATTGCAAAGTCGAGGATGTCAGGAGAGTAGGTAGGGTTGTTGGGATAGTGAGTGGGAGTGATGGGGGATATGACGTCTAAGTCAAGTGAGTTAGTGATGTCGAGGAGAGCAATACCGCTGGTGTTGGTCGATAGGCACGTCCACTCAGTATGTTTGGAGTTAAAGTCTCCGAACATAATGACTGAATGGCCGAGGGCAAGAATGGCCTCAAAGTCGCTGCGGGTTGGTTTGGAGCCACATGGTATGTAGACTGAAGCTATAATGATGGTCGCATGACCAGTCATAGCCAATCTACACACAGTGGCTTCCATGTTGAGGAGAGGAGGGGTAGGGAGAGGACAGCAATGGAAGCCTCTTTTGTAATATATAGCAGTGCCGCCGAAACCGTCGGAGTTGGGCCTATCGTTGCGAGTAAAGGCGTACTTAGGAATAGCGTATCCCCTGGAGTGGTTTGGAGAAAGCCATGCCTCCTGGCATGAAGCAGTAAGTCAGGTTCTTTGTTCTGAAGGAACAGTTTGATCTCAGGATGGTTGTTGCTAAGGCTACGAGCGTCAAAAGATACTAGGGATAAGCCCTTGGTTTTAATACGACCGGACGCGGGATTTGCGAGTCTAGACATTATAATTTACTTATTTACGAATTTATATAAAAATAAAATTTATAACGAACTTAGAAGCGAGTGATGCTCGGCTAAAGCAAATAAACGCTCTTGAGGAGAGCGGGCGGCTCGCAGTTTGCGTGCGAGTACGGAAATTTCGTTATTGTCGACGTTTTGAATGACGCCGAACACGGTCTTCATGTCCTCAGCCAACGACGACTGAGGTGAAGATGACGGAGCAAGACGCGGCTCTACGGAAGCTACGGGACCTGGGATGGGTCGGGAAGGTGCAGGCGGAACGGCCGGACGCTGCCTCCAAGACAGAGCCGGAGTAGGCGTCGGCTTAAAGGGCTTTGCTTCCGGGGGACCCCGGTTGCGCAGCGGCGGGAAGTTAGCGGGAGTGAGCGGCGGCGCCGGTTTAGGCGTGGCCCTCTTAGCGGTGAAGCGTGGAGCGCGCGGGTAACCCCTGCAGTTAGCTGTGTGGCCGGACTGACCGCACAGCACACAGGCAGGGGGGGAAGTGGATTCGGGAGTTCGAGTGCACTCCTTAGTTATGTGTGGATCCAGGCACTTAACGCACCTGGGGGGATCTGAGCAGTTAGCCGCTGCGTGGCCATAGAGCTGGCAGCGGTGGCACTGCCCTGGGTGACCGCGGGGGTTGGGACGCTCGACGGAGATATTCGAGAGTCCGCAGATTGTGCGAGCCTCTCTAAAGATCTCCTTCGAGTTGGGAGTGTTGGACAGGATTACTAGAGCTAAAGGAAAACGCCTACCGCGGTTGGAGTGCATCTTGTGCACTGCTTCGGCCAGGAAACCCTGGGACTTAAGGGCCTCGAGGATTTCTTCGTTCGCGAGCTCGAACGGGACGCCCCGTAGTACTGCGTGGATCTTATGCTCCTCCGGGAGAGCGTAGGTGTGATAAGCGATTTGTTTTAATGAAAGTAACCTGGTGAACGCGCGAAAGTCATCTATGGTCGCGACCTGGATTTTAATTGAATCGCCTGCGTTGATTGCTTTAAGATATTTGATTTTTTACTCTTTGCAAAGATTAGATACTACGGTCCATCGCGCTTTTTCGTGGAGAAAGACGAGCGCGGAAGCTGGTGTTGAAGACACCGCGGAAGGCTCGGGTATTGAGGATACCGAGGCTTTCTTCGAGCGCTTCTTGGAGCGCTTGGTGACCAGTTGGAACGCGGGCTCAGGAGAGCCGGTTAAGGTGACGGCATCTGACGACGTATCAGACGCGGGTTCGGAGTTGCACCCGGGAGCGGAACGCTTGCGACGCGACGCGTGAGAGGATGTGACCGATTCGCAGTCCATCTCGGACGAGGCGGGAGACGCGGGAGAGCTGTAGACCTGAGGGGTCTGGACGTTGGAGGCCTGAGGGGCCGGGGTTGAAGCCTGAGGGGCCGGGGACGCGGTAAATGCCTGTAAGGCCTGCGTTAATAAGTCATTGGGAATGGTGACGCCGGACGCAACGAGCGCCTAGACGAACGACCTAGCAAAGTTTACCAAGCTTTGCTGGTCCTTTGGAGGGCTTGGTCCTACAATATATGATAACCTAGTACCTAAACCTCCCTACCCGCGGTAGGGGGGCTGGGGACGACGCGAAATGGTGCCCCTAATTCGGACAGCACTGTACCGTCACCCTAGGAAAGGCCCAAGTGCAATGGGATCGGGTCAGCCAGTTTCTCCTTGGCCTGAAGGGCCTTGGAAGCGCACCGGGGCAACGCTGTCAGGCGTAGTTGTCACCGTTAAGTATCCACCTGATGAAACGCGAGTCTATTACGGAGTGTGTTGCCTATAAATTGACAGCAAAAACCGGCCGTGTAGACCTGACGAAGTTGGGTTGCACTAAAAGTGCGAGATTGACTACGTTACGACCGGCCGGGGCCGGCCGCAGAGCAAGTCTCTGACTGCGTAACAGCCGCCAAGCGTCAAGTACGCAGCCAGAAAAACAGCCCGAGCCTCGCGAACCTCTATCGAATTTAATCGACCGTAGTAAGCTCAGCTCTGTTGTTGCTGTGCGTAACCGACTTAGTTGCAGCCGATCGAAACCGGCCGCAGCGTAAGCCCTACAGAGGCTATCTCAATTAGTCGAGGACGAAGCGAGATTTGTACGAATCCGGCGTATGAGTATTGCTACGAGTTGTCGTGAGACGACAATCGTGACTCAACAGCTGGAGTGAACGCGAACGCGTCCGAGCGGGGCCGGACGCAGAACGGATCTGAGAGTGGCGTTTGAGTATTGCTACGAGAGAAGTCGTGAGACAACAATCGTGACTCGGCAGCCGGGAGCGACCGTCAACACGTCCGTACGGGTCCGGACGCAGATCGGGTCTGTGTCTGCCATTCTAAGGCCAGCCCTCAGCTTATATAGCCGGGCTCGCATTCTATTGGAACCGCAATTTGAAGTTTCCAAATTAGACTTGCCAGCCAGGAATCATATTTTTATAAAATATAGTTGAGAGAATTGTGTGTGGCAGGCTTAGTCTGATAGGTAGCTTCCATGGCTGTCATTAAAAAAAATTTAAAGTAAACAGTAAAATGTAAATGTTTAGCAAAAATGAAAAAAAAAAATGCAAAATAAATACAATAAAAAAGGAAGGATCATACGTAAAACGTAAGTGTTACAAATGTTACCTAAGTTGAAATTTCGTGGTTTTAACATTAAAATATAATGGAAAACTCTTCAAACTGTTGGGTTTACCTTTATTTGCAACACTAGAGCGGGCCTCAATAGCAGACATTTTAGAAATAAATTGCCTGATTAGGAAACACCGAGTTACTTTTCAGAGGTGTATGTAAATTTGAGATATCATAATTGTTTGTTCCAAATTGGGTGTGATATACTGACTGTGTTTTTTTTTGTTACAATTAATAAAAGCTAATTTCACTTCAGATCAATTTACTTTCTGTACTGAAAAGTT
The DNA here is from genome assembly GCA_923062675.1 of Marasmarcha lunaedactyla. Classification (NCBI taxonomy): domain Eukaryota; kingdom Metazoa; phylum Arthropoda; class Insecta; order Lepidoptera; family Pterophoridae; genus Marasmarcha; species Marasmarcha lunaedactyla. The sequence goes on from OV281359.1 coordinate 14,241,529, forward strand.
AGATCTCTAATTTAAAATGTGTGTGTTTGACATATGTTTTTTTACATCATTGTGGATGGATTTATGCTCTTGGCAGAGGAGTAAGTCAGATAAGCCCATCTCGGCCACTCTCCGATTTCATTCTCACTCCTTTTTATGACTCGACTTCACTTGTTCCATCATTTAAGTATTAAATATAAGTTATTATTGAAATATTAACTATTTGTTTCTTTTTGTAAGTAAATAACTTATAAAATGAAAAAAATAACATCAGGTACAGTTACAATAAGTGCCACTTAGGTAATATAAAACTTGCTATTTTTTTAATGTAGCTTTTTACTAGTAAAAAAATTGTTTTAGGTTTTAGGGTTTATCGATCCCTAGCGGTGCCGGTGCAGTTTCACCCGCGTGTCTCTTGATCTCGTAGGAGTTCAGAGATAAAATATGTAGCCAGTGTTATTCCTGGATAACGTAGCTTTCCAGTTGTGAAATATTTTAAAATAAGTCTAATAGTTATTCGATTACATGAGCACAAAAAATAACAAACGAAAAAATCATACCTCTTTACAATAATACTAAAGACAAATAAAGCAAACGTTTCCTTTACCATATTAACATATACAATCTGCATGTTTGATATTTTTCAAAAAAAAAAATTTGATACTATATCGCTGTTTACATAAACAATATATAGAAAGCGACACACATTGACACGAAAACTTGACCCATTTGAAAGGTATGTCATTAAGTTGTCGTGTGGTGACTTTATTATTTATTGTAATTGCTCTACTTGGCCCCAGCGTAGCATTGCATTGTAAATGTCACCTATACCCAGCAATATAGGTGACATTTACAATGCAAACAAGACCAATTATCGGTCTGAAATGCCTATCAATAACATATGTATGTATGGCAAAGGTCTTCTGGGCAATTTATTTTAACGGCTTATTTTTTAAAACACCGCTTGATTGGTAACGTACGATGTAATTTATTATTTTGTGAGTGTATAGTATTAATTTTGACCGTTTTGGTTATTGAGTTAAATTGAACTGTGGTTTTGGCAATTACGATATTTTTCAAGTATTTAAGATAAGCGGTTTAGAACGTTTTTAAAACAGTTAAATACTTTAGCAGCCGTTTAGCAGTACTTTTTATGTTAGTTGTTCCAAAGAGTTTGCTTACCCGTTTTTCATTGAAACTCTCGACCGAAACTACGCCGTTAAAGTAAAACACACTAAATATGAGAAAAATTCTTTTTGCTTTGGTTTAAGTTTTAAAAATAACGCTTATAAATACGTAAGTGTAATAATGTATATACACCGTTAAATATAATAACGTACAATAAATGCCAATCTCTCGTATCGATCGTTAAGGGATTATGTATTAATACAAGTCAGTAGCATTATTGTGAAGTCGTATTTATGCTTATCGTTAATACCAGTAGTTGATATTGTAGAGCACAGGTTTATGATAGAAAGCTACCAGTACCCCGCTCTATAAAAGTTGATATTTAAACCATAAATGACTTGTTTAATGTGTGCTGAACATATTGTGGTACATCAACGTGGATTTTACTGCATTACCAAATTAAGCATTAGAACATATAAACATAGCTTGTAGTGGCCCAATTCTGAGTTGATTTGGGTAATGAACAGGGAAAAATCTGCGATTTATGGCTTTAGTCTTACCGATATTCGGCATAATGTTGACAACGCAGTGATCATAGCTGTGCTTTATTTTCAGCGCTAGCCAATATCCAAGGCATTTCAAGTGCAGTTGTGCTACTAAAATAGGATGCATTTTCGTATAGCTATGGGAATTTTTGTACCGCGAATTAATTTTTAATTAAGTATTTTTAATCATAATAAAATTACTTAATTAAATACACTTCATTTGTGACAAAAAGACAGTTGGAATGAAGGCGTTTTATGGAACATGAGAGGTCCGAATTCCTCTTACAGTAAATTTAAGACAAATAATACAACTTTATAAATAATTTTACCAAAAAACGAATCCATGGTATGCATAGTACGGTCTTAGTTCTATGTAGTTGCTTTTGTTGACTTCTAATAACTAATAATTATTCCCTGAGGGATGCGGTATATAGTTTTGTATTTATTCAATTTAAAATCGTCAAAACTGTGATCAAATAACACATTAAAACATCTTTGATATATGGCACAGGTCACCAAAAGAATGAGACTTACTGTTAGTGCTGCAAAGTACTTTTGGCTTTAAGGCCTTTTTTATTCTTTTTGCCTAGTATATACGTAGGTTAGAGTTTTAAGCCCTCCGTAACTTCGTAGGCTACCAAACGTTACTGAAGGAAACGTTATTTACCTATAACCTACGTAGGTAGCTTTCGTAGGATATGTAGGATAGTTTTAACTTTTCAACATTTTTAATCAGTCGGTTTATTTAATAACTAATGTTCACACAGGTTTTAATTAAATTATAAAAATAAGTTACTAAATAATGAATGAAGGTAGGTACTGCTTATTTCTAAAATAAATCTCTTCCAACAGACCTGAGACTGGAGGGCAAATTAAGGGTGTACTAAATTATATGTTGTTAAACATAAGATGAATACTAAAAAGAAATGCTTATATACCTACATTGTTCGGGATAGAACGCATCCACAGGTTTTGTGTAGGTAATTTATAAATTGAAGCCAAAAATGCTAGTACCTAACCGCACTTGTCGCGAAATGTTGGAACGGCCGGGATGTCGCCTGCTTCGCTGCCGGGGGGATTTTCCATAAAATAATGTTTAAATAGTTCTGTTAGAGACTGAGTTGGGATCGCCGATTTTTGTTTTATTAGCTATAAGGAGTGAGTGGACATTATCAACTTGGTGGGTTTGTGTTGCGGTTTACCGATTGCCGACTTGTACGATACAATATTTGGTAGCAAAGCGTGGTTTATTCCGTTGAAGTTTAATATCGGTTAGTAAGGTTGATAATGGTCGCCTTTCTTGGGCTAATTGGTGGATGATTGTACTGCTGTTCGTTTTTTATCTCAGTTCGAATAGCTGGTTAATTTAACTTGCGTGTGTAAATTTACTTAAAACTTATTAGTTATATTCTATTTGTTTAGTTAACCGAACTTTGGGTGAACGTTACTTCAAAAGAATTTGGTTTAATTCGGCGTGTTTCGTTACGTAAGCGACGTGCTTCTTCGATCTTTAGTTCTTTTTTGTAGTAACATTCTGCGTAAAAAAGGGCATTTTGTTTTAGAAATAGTTTTGGTTTTAAATAGCTTTTGGTTGAATTTTCAGTTTAAACTTTTAGTTTAAAATTGATTTTGTTTTCAACTTTTTTTTTAATTCTTGGTTTTTTGGTTAAAAGTCTTGGTTTTAAATAATTTGAAATTAAAATTTTAGTTTCAAAATAATTTTGCTTTCAAATTTGGTTAACTTTTTTGTTGTTAATTATTTAATGATGGCTAGTACACAGACGGCATGCTGCAGTTCCGCGGTGCTTGGGTTCGGCCATTTTGAATGTTTATCGAAAAGATCGGGTGCAAGCCTTATTATCGCAATATAAATCTTTAAATAGTAAAATGTCGGAATTGTATGATGCGTATCAGGCCGTACGTGAATTGAGTTTAGTACCAGAGGTGATGGAAATTGTCAATGTGGATATTGATCAGGCCGATGATTTGGCAGACCAGATCCGGCAAGCTGTAGGGATTTTAAATTTGTCTTGTCTGGATGAAACTCGACCAAAACCGGATTTTGGTACTCCGCCTGAGTTTTAGGAAGTTGAACAGCCTCCTACTACACCTTGTGATAGCCCAGAACACCTGGAATGTGAATTATTCTTCCAGAATAAATCAAGTCATCTCTGTTCATGTAGGTTCGTCACTAGCTTACCTTTCTAACCTTCTCGCCCCTCCCTTGGTCTTTTTAGGATGCTAGCTGAAAAAAGGCTAGCTTCTATGGAGCGACGTATGAAACGAGATGCAACATTTTGTTTTAAGTACATTGAATGTATGCGTGAGTACGTGGAGCTCGGTCATATGTCTGTTTCTAATTTTGATTGGCGTTCGCAGGAGCATTATTTCATCCCACACCATGCAGTGTTCAAGGCAGGGAAAATTGGAGTAGTTTTTGATGGATCCGCGCTAACTTCAAACGGTATTTCCTTAAACCAGTGCTTACATTCTGGACCTAAATTACACAGAGATATCGGTGAAATCTTGACCAATTTCCACCGACATCAAGTCGTTTTCGTTGCGGATATTAAAATGATGTTTAGACAGACTATTATACATCCAGATGATCGCGATTTTAGCTTATGCTTTGGCAAAAAAATTGAATCAAGTTACTGTTTTGAATTGAACACTAATACCTACATGGACTTAGGTCTAGTCCTTTAATTGCAATTCGTTCTTTATAACAGTTGGCAGAGCGCAAACGATTGAGGTTTCCTAGAGCATCTATTCTTTATCTAGCGATGTATTCGTCGATGATATTTGCACAGGTGCGGCGAATGAAGCACTGATATGAAGTACTGCGTAATGAGTTAATAGAAATTCTGCAGGATGGTGGCTACGAATTAAGGAAGTGTTTGTCTAACTCGCAAGCTGTTCTTGCCAGAGGATCACCAACAGAATCCCTACATTTTTCAGAATGTGGACCATCCTGAGGCAGTGTTAGGCGTTCAGTACCAGCCCATTGCAGATGTCTTCACGTTTCGAGTGCAGGATCTAGATGATTTGAAAACTTTGACCAAGCGTTTAGTACTTTCGACCGTACAAGGATATTCGACCCCAACGGGTGCACAAGGTAGCGCCTGTTAGAACTAGATAAACGATATTTAAATCAGATTTATTGGAGCTGCTCTCTTTACTCGCCTTCTTAACCATTTAGTATCGAATTTGGGTCAGAAAGTTAACACTTGGACTGATAGTCAGATTGCTCTCTCTTGGTTGCGAGCGTCTGTCCACGTATTAGAAGTATTTGTAGCTAATATAGTGTGTCAAATTCAGCATTTAGCTACAGTTTTGGATCGGAGACATCTTCCAGGATTGTGCGTCACGAGACTGTGAGGCTCCAGATCTGTTAGATCATTCGTTGTGGTGGGATCCTGGTTGGCTGTTCCTTCCAGAAGATAGGTGGCCACAATTGACAGTTGAACCAATTGAACCTTTGCCAGGGTTAAAGGTTCTTGCTTGTATTATGGAGGCTATGAAGAATTTGGATTTCTTGTTAAATAGATTAAGTTTTCTTGATAAGTTCTTAGGTGTCACAGGATGGATAAGAATATTTGTTCACAATGTTACGCATCCATCTTATAAAGAATTATCTATAGCGTTGTGTCCAGAAGAAAGACAGGCATCCTTATTATTTTGGTATGTACAGGCCAAGCACCTTGAAATGGTCCTTAAAAAATTGAAAGGTGGACTGTGAGGAAGGCTACGTCATGCAAATTTTTTGAGAATTGGAACTGTTCGCGTCCGCAAGGTTTAGCCCTCGATGCCTATAACGTGGTCCCTGGGTGGTGCTAAACGAGCAGTATCTTCTGGTGGTAGGCTTTGGCCGTGGCTTGTCATCACCTACTTAACAAAGCCATGCCCCTAAGTGACATGGTGGCTTTCTGGCATGATGTTTAGTGTAACCAGAGAGGAGGTTAGGTCTGAGTAATTGTGCTGCATCAGAGAACTGTCTTCAGCTCGTAATTTATTTGCTTGCCAGATAACTGGTTTTGGAGAGTAGCGGGATCCGAAGAAATGGTGCACCGCAGGCCGACCGCAGGTAGTAGGGGGCCCAAGTAGTGTGCTAGCCACATGCGAAGGACGGTCCCGCCACCTCGCGAGAAATCCCGGGAGGCTTCATCGTGCCAGCTGTCGACTGGTTAGAGAGGACTTGATGACAATCCCCGGGGGGGTTCGAGCGTCCCCGCAGTCTCCAAGCCAGTTCCCCATCGGTGCGTTGTTTATTGCGAGCTGCTTGGTACCATTTGCAGTGCTTCACTCAACTTCTGTCCTCCTCCCTATTCACTCACACAACTAATATGATAAGTCATAAGGAAAGTAGGGTTTTACAGCGGTTGCACTTCCTCTCTCTGAAAGTGCACTTCTGCAACATTAGAGGAATGCACTCAAATCTCAACGATGTCCATCACCACCTTGAGACAGAGAGGCCTCACGGAGACGCAGAGCTGTAATCCGTCAGACTTGGCATGCCTTTGTTACCCAGTGTACATTCTGGAGTCTAATTTCCGCCCGAACGCCGGGATGTGCATGTGTGCCAGTTACGAGATCTTTTGACAGCGTCTCCGTTACGTGGAAAATCTGGACTTTTCCGTCATGTGGGTTAACATTGATACTAGCCTTGACAAATTGGTCTATGCCAGTATATACCAGTCACATAGCGGAGATCGGGGGACAACGAGGCTCATAGAGTATCTCAGCAAAGCAGGAGATAAAGTTCGGCAAAGTTTTCCCTCAGCGCAGTTGGTGTTCCTGGGGGATCTTAACGCTCACCATGGGCAATGATTATACCCGTATCAGGACACTGACTACGCTGTATGAGAGGCTTTTAAGTTTTCTGTGACTCAAGGTCTCTTACAGCTTGAGCACGAGCCGATGCTAGCCACACTGCGTATTGCTAAGACTTTCTGTTGACAAGTGATCCTGACAGGTACTCGGTGTGCGTAACTGCACCTTTAAGGACATCCGACCACTGCGTGGTGAAATCTGTGTCGCAGTACTCGCCGCCTGACATCCGCCCAAAAGACGCTAGGCGAGTATGGCGATACAAGTCAGCAGGTTCGGATGAGATGCGGCACTTTTTTGCATATTATCCTTGGCGGCAGACTTGTTTTACATCAACCCATCCATCGTGCTGCACTGATGCTGTATCAAGTGTGATAGGCCAAACAATGGAGTATTTCATCCCTTACGCTGACCTAGCCCTTGACACCAAAGGTCACCCATGGTTTAATGCTCCTTACCTAACAGCTGAAAAGCTTAAGCAAGAAGCGTACAAAGCCTGAGCTGGCGTTTGCAGAAGCAAAGCCGTGGATTCGCATGAACTAAAGAAAAAATGCAATGCTTCCGCCAAATCTTGCAAAAAGGTGATCAGAAAAGCTCGCTTTGGCCAAATTGGCCACATCGGATAAAAGATAGCGTCATATCTTTCAAGAAGCAAAGCTGTTTGGCCTCTGGCCAAGTCAGTTGAGTTAAACTTCTGTCGCCCATCGCTGTCACCTCTGAGGAAGCCTGACAGTTCACTGGCCCACGCCACAAAAGAGAAAGCAGGTTTTTGTTAATCTTTTTGCAGATTGTTCACGTCTAAATGGTCAAAGTGAAGTCCCACCCCAGTTATCTCAGTTCGAACCCAAAATGGGTACCGTTCATATTCGACAAAAGGAGGTTCTTATATGCTTGCAAAATTTAGACGTGAATAAGGCCAGCGGCCCCGATGGCATACCTGCAGTTGTGTTAAAACACTGCGCAGCCGAGTTGTCTCCCATTCTAACGCACCTGTATCGAATCTCTTTGGAATCTGGAAAGGTCCCTAAATCCTGGAAGCTGGCTAACGTGCAACCAGTAAAAAAGAACGGAAGCCGTGCAGATCCTATCAACTACCGACCTACTGCAATCACCTCCATACTTTGCAAAGTAATGGAGTGTGTATTGAACAATCGTCTACTGGCGGGTCCAACAAGCTCTTTAGAGATAACCAATGTGGTTTTCGCAGTGGATGCTCGACTGGAGATCTTCTTGTGTATGCCATTCACTTATGGAGGGAAGCCTTGGAAGGCCATGGAGAAGCTATAGCTGTATCCGTAGACATTTCCAAGGCTTTTAATAGGGTCTGGCATGATGGTCTCTTGAGTAAGCTTACAGCATACGGAATACCTAATGGGCTTTGCGACTGGATATCTGATTTTCTGAGGGACCGGTCAATTCGAGTGGTCTTAGACGGCTGCTCTTCTGACCTAATGGAAATTAATGTTGGGGTACCTCAGGGATCTGTTCTCTCTGCAACATTAATGACATGCTAACCCCAGGCATTATTGGTTCACTGATTCGTGGATTTGGCTTTAAAGAAAGTGTCCGATTGGGGCGAGTCCGACTTGGTCAAATTTAACCCGTCAAAAACACAAAAGCGCAGCCAAAAAGAGCAGTGTCGACCTAACGCCCACTTTCCAAAATGTTTCTGTACTCTTAACCGACCATCTAGGGCTTCTGGGCGCAACTATATCGTCCCAACTAAACTTCGGGCAGCAAATTGTGTGGCTCAAACTGCTTTAAAGAAGTTGGGAATCATCTCGAAGGCCTGACGGTACTTCAAATCTGAACGGCTACTTAATTTGTACACAGCTCAAGTTCGATCTTACTGTAGCCACCTTCGGGATGGTTCTACAAAGTACCAACTAGAAGCGATAGACGCAGTTGACTTAAAAGCCCGAAAAATTATTAACAACTTTGACCTCACCACCAAAAATCTTTAAAGCCTCGACCATCGTCGGAAAGTTGCCAGCTTAGCAGTTTTCTACAGATTACACTATGGAGAGTGCACGAATGCTCTTTTAGATCAGGTTGAACAAACACCCTTCTTACATCGTACTACTAGACGCAGAGATACCTTCCATCCCTTTATAGTAGATATCCCAAGAAGTCGAACCAAACGCTTTGATAGTTCCTTTTTGGTGCGGGTCGCCAAGGTGTGGAATGAACTGTCTGCGTCTGTTTTTCCAGAAAACTATAGTCCTAGTTTTTCCAAGCGTCGAGTGAATAGCTATTTCATGCATAGACATGTTACACCTTCGTCTTCATCGTCACTTTCCATCAGGTGAGATAGAAGACAAACGTCTGATCCTTTTTCAATAAAACAAAAATAATAATTTGGCTTATGAGACACGATATCCCTTACTCCTTCCTATATAATGTCCTCTTTGTAGGTTGATTATATCAGATAGACATGAAAGTAATTCTCATGCTGGATTAAACACTTCTAGCAATCCTATCTCAGGAGTTTTGGCTTATACCCGCCAGGAGAGCTATACGAAACGTAATATTGCTTTGTATTCCTTGTTAGCGGTCGAGGGCTGCCACAGGTGGGAGACCTGCCATCAGACAGAATAAAAGCTTCGCGACCCTTTTCTGGTGTTGGTATGGATTTTGCACGTCCATTTTCCATTAAGGTGTCATCGTTGTGGAATGCTAAGTTTGTTAAGGCCTAATTGTGCGTTTTTGTATGCCTAGTCACGAAGGCCATTTGGAGGTAGTTTATTTTCTTAGCAATGAAGTCTTCATTGCTTGTTTGTCTCAATTTGTCAGTCGTCGTCGGTTACCGTCCGTAATTCGTTCTTGCTGCGGGACAAACTACAAGGGAAGCGATCGTTATCTGCCAGATGTTTATAAGTTTCTAAATGAAAACCAAGATTCCATCAACACTTCTCTCTGTTGTCTAGGTATTAAATGGCATTTTAGTCGTGGGGAGGTATACTTGAAGCGGCTATGAAGTTGGCTAAGACTGAGTTTGGATCGCCGCGTGGTAGGAAGCATTTTTATTATTTCGTACAGTTTTAACTATCTGTAGCGCCTGTACCGTTCCCTCGGCTAAGGCGGTAACGAAAATAAAGTCAGGGACGATTTAATCGATAAAATAAAAAAAAATAAATATTATTTATAGTATAATATAAACATAATTTACAGAAGAGATTCACAGGGGGTGGGAATTTTAAATTCACAACCGACGCACTACTAAAGTCTCCAAAACCAAACCGCACTGTCCTTGGTTCGCAGCAGTAGTCCGAAATCTCAGGGTCACGTCGCGGCAGGCAGACGTGAGGCAGCGGAGTAGGTAGTTGGTCCGTGCGATGATGGGTAGTCGACCAAAAAGGAAATCCTTAGTAGGAGTATGAACCCCGATTTTGGGGTAAAACAGCACACTTATAATATCAAATATTTAACGTTGAATAATATTTTCTTGAAGAAAAGGTGATGCGTCCTTGCGTTCGAATAGCTTGGCAGGGACTGCCGGCCGAACGTTCGAGACGAAAGCGAGCGAGTCGGAGGTGACTCTGCGCATTTGAACAGAACCGTTCTTCCTACTCATCGTTCATACCGTTACTGTTCACTCAGCGTCACTGCGCGCATAGATGTATTTTAAACTTCTAGTCTAGGTACATACTTATAGTTATTAGATTTATAATTAAGATAAGTTCTGAGAATAATAATATAACATATCATAAAATAGTAGGCTAGGTATATGTTTCTTTGTGTATTTATTAGATTAGTTTAGTTGTTAAGTCCAATTTTAAAGTAGTCTTGAATATAATCTTATGAAGTAACGAACCGTTACATACCCCCCTTTTTAGATTAGGATTTTTTCTAGAAAAATCCGCTAACTTATAGATGCTACAGAAACTAAGTCAATTTGAAGTCTTTGACGTGCCAAGTTCCTAGGTTATTACCTGCCATGTCCTCGAGTTCATAAATTAGTTTAGATTTTTTTCCAATGATACGGCATTTTATAGATTTTGGGGCTAGCTTCTTGGAAAATTTCTTTTCTTTATCACTTTGATAATATGTTCTTCTCCAGATTATATCACCGACGTTAAAGTCAACGTTTTTGCGACGCAAATCGTAATTTGTGCTATTTCTAGTGTGTGCCTTCACTAGTGATAATTGAACTTTGTCAAATATTTTGTGTAATGCACCTAAATTCTCCGCATAACTATCACGAGGTGTGAAAATGATTTCATTTCCCAAGTCGGAGTTCAAGTAATGAGAGCCACAGCTTATTAGTTCTCTGCCAAAAACTAAAAATGAAGGTGTAAAGCCAGTCACTTCATTGACAGAGCTGTTAAGGGCAAATTGAATTTTCGCAATGTTTGTATCCCAGACTCTATGATCGCGCTCAATAAAGGATGAGACAGATGTAATAATAGTCTTATTATATCTTCCGACAGTATTAATTTGAGGAGTATAGAATGGTGTGTAAAAAATGTTAGGAATGTTATAAGTTTTAAATAAGTTTTTCAGAGTATTACTGATGAACTGTCTCCCATTATCCATAATCATGGTGCTAGGGACACCGTGGATCAAGAAAACGTTTTCCTCCACAATTTTGGCGATTATTTCGGCGGTAGCGCGTCGGATGGGGAAAAGCATGCAATACTTAGAGAAGCAACACGTAATAACTAGAAGGAATGTATTTTGCTTTCTAGACACAGGCAGTGGTCCTACTAAGTCTACACTTAGCATCTGGAATGGTCTACAGCAGTCCTTAGGTCTGCCCATTACGCCAAGTGTTGGATGGTTAGGATGTTTATGAGAGAGGCAGACATCGCAACTAGTGACAAATTTAGCAATGTCACGTATCATGTTAGGCCAAAAGTATTTTAAACTTACGCGTTTATGTGTTTTATAAATACCAAAGTGACCAGAGGTAGGTTCGGAGTGATTATTTGTTATAACATCATTTCGGTATTCAAAGGGAACTACTTCTTTCCATTCGAATTCGCGGGTGAGCGGGTTAAGAGATTTCACGTAGCGAAATAATTTCCCATTTTCGACACGATAATTTAAAAAAGATGTCGGTGATTTAAGGCAACCATTAAAAAGGTTTAAAAACCAATTGTCATCTGTTTTTTGACAATTACTGTTAGAACTACTGATAGCAGAAACTGGCACAGAGCGCGATAAGCTGTCAGGAACTACGTTTTCAGACCCCTTTCGGTGCTTTATGTCGAAATTATAAGCAGAGAGTCGTACTCCCCATCTAGCCAATCTCCCAGTTGGGTTGTTAAGGTTTAAAAACCACTTGAGAGAAGAATGATCGGTGAAAACCGTAAACTTAAGACCATTTTCCAAGTAACAACGCCAATGTTCGATTGCGGTGAGCACGGCTAACGCTTCGCGTTCCGTTGCACTATAGTTGCGTTCGGGTTTAGATAGGGACTTACTCATATAGGCTATCACTTTTTCCTTCCCGTTTAACGTTTGGGTCAGTACTGCACCGATACCGTAGTCACTGGCGTCGGTGTGCACCTCAAAAGGTTGATTGTAATCGGGGCAAGAAAGGATAGGTGTAGAAGAAAGGCATTTTTTTAGTTGCTGGAAGGCTAGGTTGGCCTCGGCAGACCATACAAAAGGAGGGGAATTTTTCTTTTGAGACGTCAATTTATTAAGAGGGTTTGCTAACGTACTGAAGTTATCGATAAATCGACGGTACCAAGAGGCAGAACCCAAGAATCGTCTAACTTCTTTCCGATTGGTAGGAGTAGGGTAATTTATAATAGACTCGACTTTATCGGGATCGGCATGTAAGCCGTTAGAATCCACGACGTAACCGAGATACTTGAGCTGATTTCTAAAAAACTGGCACTTAGAAAAGTTTATAGTTAGATTAGCGGCTTTCAATTTGCTTAGGACTTTCGTTAGTAGGGATATGTGTTGATCGAAGGTATTCGACGCGATTATGACGTCATCAATGAAAACAAAGACTCTGTGTTCGAATTCTGGCCCGTAAAACAAGGAATCTACTAGCCTTTGTTGGGTAGCGGGAGCATTGGTTAGTCCGAACGCCATGGCTTTAAATTGAAACGTGCCGCGTGAGGGAATATAGAACGCCGTCTTCTGTCTGTCCTGTTCGCGAATTAAAATTTGCCAAAAACTTTTAGAGAGGTCTACACTAGACAGATACCGAGCATCGCGTAAATTATCTAAAATTTCTGCCATATAAGGTAAACTATATGCATCTTTTTTTGTGACAGCATTTAGTTTTCTGCTGTCTAGGCAAAAACGTAACTCACCGTTCTTCTTTGGTGTCAGGAGGACTGGTGACGACCACGGGCTCTCACATGGTTCGACCACATCTTCCTTGAGCATCTCATCTAGTTGCTCAACCAAGATACGTTGTTTCTCCGGTGACATCCTATAGTAACGTTGACGAATGGGGGCAGCATCCCCAGTGTCAATTGGATGTGTGATCAAGGAAGTTCGACCTAAACCGCGTTCTTCGTAAGATATGTTGCGAAATTGTGATATAACTTGGTCAGCCATATTTTTTTGTTCGTAGGATAGATGCTCATAAGAGCACAGGTTACTGGGTCCTGAGTTATCCACATCGACAGTTAAAATGTTATCAGTGTCTTTGTAATAAAGAATACGTTCTATATGCTTCGGAAATAATCCGAACATCCTCCAGAAGTCCATCCCTAATATAAGGTAGTGTTTTATATTTGGGACTACGTATGCTTTTAGAGTGTGAGTTTGTCCGAAAAAACTCACAGGCAGGTAAATAATTCCTAAAGAATCCAATTTATCACCGCCAGCTGTGATAAAATTAGCAGTATCAGACTGGTAAAGTGTAAAACCTGCTTTTAAGAGAGGTTCGTGACTTCCATTTCCCAGAATTGTAGTGGAAGATCCAGTATCTAACAAACCAGTCAGGGGTTTGCTGTTAACAGTAACGGATACATAGGGTCGGGATACATTAACATTAGAAGAAATATTATGCTGGATTGAAGAGATAGCGCTGTAAGTAAAAAATGATGAAATAAAATTCAACCAATTTTTCCACTCAAACTCATTGAATTTTTTTATTTTATTAGACATCTTTGTGACACTATTTTTCCAATCCATATCAGCTAGTTTTTTTGGTTCTGATTACTTTTCGGATTACAGTCAGGGCAATCAGGGTAACGAAAATCCCTTTTACCGCACCTAAAGCAGAGGATAGTTCGTTCTTCTTGACAATTCCTCAGCGAGTGTCCGTTAATTCTGCATCTTGGACAAAAAGCTTTACTAGAAGGACTTGGGGTTAAAGCGTAAACATTATTGTTATCGTTGGATTCAAAATAACGTTCATCTTGTATAGCAGCTACTTTTGGTTTGTTATTGTAATTATGGTAATTATTAGAATAAGTTTTTTGTTGATTAGTTTGATTTTTAGGAGTAAAATTAGTAAATGTTGGAGTATGTTTATAAGCAAAGTCTGGAGCGAGCGTACTACTAGATGCTCTGGGAGGCTCGTGGAATAATGAAGATCTAGATCTTATATTTTCAAAATTACGACAGATTGATACAAGTGCGTCAATACTCTTAATTTCGGGAGAGGCAGCTAAGGTATTCGCGTAACAAGGGCGAATATTATGCAAAAGTATATCTATTTTCTCTTCTTCTGAGAAAGGTTTAGAAAGACGAGAAAATAAACCATGCATTATAGAAATGTAAATAATTATATTTTCTTGTTCGCCTTGTGTGCGAGACCTTATTTCTGCCGCTAGACGATAATCGTAGTCGCTATTACTAAAATCTTTTTTTAAAAGAGTGCACAGTTCCTGCCATGAACTTACACGGTCTTTATTATAACGGTACCAATGAAGTGCGTCATCGGTAAAGATTTCAAAAGCTGAAGAGAGGATTTTGTCGAAGGAAATACCTCGAGACTGAACGAACTCTTCGACTTTCAAAGCAAAAGAGTGCACACAAGTTTTTCCCGAAAATTTTAGTTTTCCAATATCAGAACTTAAACTACGCTCACAAGACACCGAAATAACAGACGGTTCAATATTAGAAGAAGTAGATGTAGATGGAGTCTTAGTGGTCGACATCTGACTTTTTATAGAATTCAATTCTTTGTATTGCGAGTTGAAGCTAGATACGCATATTTTATAAATCTCCACAACCTCTGGCATGCTGGTAATCCTATTTATGCGGTGATAAATGTGATTTAGTAAGGTCTCGGTCCTTATAAATAGATTTTTATCAAAGTTGGATTTTAGAGATGCAATATTATTCTGAGCTTTTACAAGGGACTCTTTAACGCCTTTGAGGTCCTCGTCAGGTTCTAAGTGGGATTCCAGTATGTCCTCAGATTCTATGTGACCTAATTTGGCAATCTGTTTTCGCAGATCAGACACAGACTCACCAGAGCCACCGCGCAATTCAACCTCATATTCAAGTTCAGTTTTATGTAGTGACAGAAATTTAATAGGGTATGACATTTTGAATCGGGTGTGTGTTGCAAAATATACTTACTAAACTACAACAGTAAAAAAACAACACGGTATCAATTTAGGCTAATTGTTTATATATTACTATATATCAGCAGTAACTTCCAATTACTACACCAGGACAAAAATACAGTTAGCAAGAATCAGCCTTAAAACTAGGTTTAGAAGCCAGCACCAAAAAAAGCCATTAAATGCTTTAAGAAATCAATAGTAGCGTTTCGGTTGTGAAAAGTAGATACCTTGAATGGGCGCCAATGTACCGTTCCCTCGGCTAAGGCGGTAACGAAAATAAAGTCAGGGACGATTTAATCGATAAAATAAAAAAAAATAAACATTATTTATAGTATAATATAAACATAATTTACAGAAGAGATTCACAGGGGGTGGGAATTTTAAATTCACAACCGACGCACTACTAAAGTCTCCAAAACCAAACCGCACTGTCCTTGGTTCGCAGCAGTAGTCCGAAATCTCAGGGTCACGTCGCGGCAGGCAGACGTGAGGCAGCGGAGTAGGTAGTTGGTCCGTGCGATGATGGGTAGTCGACCAAAAAGGAAATCCTTAGTAGGAGTATGAACCCCGATTTTGGGGTAAAACAGCACACTTATAATATCAAATATTTAACGTTGAATAATATTTTCTTGAAGAAAAGGTGATGCGTCCTTGCGTTCGAATAGCTTGGCAGGGACTGCCGGCCGAACGTTCGAGACGAAAGCGAGCGAGTCGGAGGTGACTCTGCGCATTTGAACAGAACCGTTCTTCCTACTCATCGTTCATACCGTTACTGTTCACTCAGCGTCACTGCGCGCATAGATGTATTTTAAACTTCTAGTCTAGGTACATACTTATAGTTATTAGATTTATAATTAAGATAAGTTCTGAGAATAATAATATAACATATCATAAAATAGTAGGCTAGGTATATGTTTCTTTGTGTATTTATTAGATTAGTTTAGTTGTTAAGTCCAATTTTAAAGTAGTCTTGAATATAATCTTATGAAGTAACGAACCGTTACACGCCCGCGCTGTTTTAAGTGTTTTAAACCCGAGTTATAGTTGCGCTTATAAGAAGCTGATAGACATGTTGCATAGACACGTGTTTTGAATTTGTGTGTGACAAGCTAGGTATAACGTGGACCTAATCTCTTAATAACGACCGATTGTAGTTAAAATACGCCCTCACATTACCTGACTGACTAACACCTTTGTTCCTAGAGGAAATAACTACGTGAAATAGAGAAGGTCAGTACTAATTATTGGTTAGTTAGATAAAAGGAGTGAGTGAACATTATCAACTTATGGGTTTGAGTCGCGGTTCACCGACTGACAAAACTTAAGTAACACTTTAATTTATCAGTGTGGTTCATGAGTAAGTAATGAATAATTGAATAAATGATTCTTATTGAAATAATGTGTATAATACTAGTAAATATAAGTATTAATGAAAAAAATTTTGGTATTTAAATAGGCTTAAGGCCTTAAATAAGGCTAAAACTGAATAAAGACTACAGTCCTCAAGACTACTAACCCAAGTCCTGTTATACAAGTCCCATCCTAAAAAAAGAGTATTTAGAATTTAATTTAGGACTTTAAGCCTATAGTTCTACGTTAGAAATTTCAACGAACAATTTAACCGCTATGTATCTACAAAATGGTTAGTCTTTAATCAAACATTGAGAAGTAGTGTTATTCTAAAGATGAAATCTGTAGAAATTAAATTGTGCTTAGACTTGGACAGCAAAGTGGCCAAATAAAAAGCAAATTTGTCTTATGTCTTAGTCTGCAGCCTTTGATATATAAGACAGGTCAACAAAAGAATTAAACTTACTGTGGTTTCCATTTTGGTACTGTAACTCTGTTACCTTTTGGGCCACGTTTACCCATGTTTATGATTACTTTGAAGAAGTGTCTACGGTTTCAACACAACGTTTGTACAAGTTTAGAAACAAAACAAAATATTTAAACTATTGTAAATTACGATCAAAATCTTTAAAATAAATATGGTATACAAAAAAAATTACCCACAATATCAAGAACTGGCTAATTAATTTATATTTGAGATATTTTTTTTTCCATTTTAGGCAATTATGTCGAAAATCGTTAAGGGAATACAAATTAGAGAATTTCTTGCTATAATAACCTCTTATCTTGAACTGTTATTTCTGTAATTTAACCCAATTAGAACTTCAGCGAAATAAAGGAAACAGAGAGCAAACAAATATATATATATAATTTGTTGGAAAACTTTTATTGATGCGGGTTCGTTTGATTTTAGATTATTCTTTATTTTTTAAGTTTATTTTGTTATCCATTCAAACTCAAAAAATAATACAAGTTGGTACTTTAATATTAAATAAAAACATATTTTATAATTGAGATTCCAGTCATTCAATAACTACTTTTTTCCGTAGAAATTACACAAAGGTAATTCTGACATTTTAATCGCATTATTTGTATTACGAAATTAAATGAAGGCAAATATTTGTACATTCAGACAGTGTGTACGAATCAAAACAAAAATCATTTCTTTTTTATACTTCTAAACATTGTTGCCTACATCATGTGCATGTGTACTGGGGGTGGTGTTTGAAAATGATAGAAAGTTTTGCAGGTAAGGTCTCGTTATGATTATATAGAAATATTATTGAGGTCGCTGAAATATAAACGAAGAATCGTAAATAATGACCATTATTAAAAAAGACGGATTTATTTTTGACCTAATTTGGCTTTTCCTCTTGTGTCCAGTTAGGGCAGACTTCGGTGTAGAACGGCATTTCATGATTTTTGCTACGTACTGCAAGAGCCAGATATGTTTATTTAGAAAGTTTTTTTAGAATAAAGTTAGGGTTCCACTTACAATTTGTATAATAATAATAAATCCCCAGACAAACACACCAACTATATGGCCCCAAAGTAAGCAGAGCTTGTGTTATGAATGACCAAACAGCGAACTAGGGGAAAACCCAGAATAAACATACATATATAAATATCAACAACCATGACCCGAGAACAAACAACTGTGTTCTTCACACAAATGAATGCCCCGGCCAGGACTCGAACCTGGACCTCCGGCGTATGAGACAGGGCTACTGACCTCTACGCTACTCGGCCGTAAACTATAACTTTTAGGTACAACTTTCTAGGTAAATGTTTACAATAGTAAGGGATCTTATATAATGTACGTTTGATGATATTTAAAATATAAAAAATGGTTATGATTTAAGCACACAAGTACGCTAGCAACATTCGTAGTAATTCGATTTCTAAACTGCCTCGGCTTATACCTTAAAAATTACAGTATGTATAAGAAGCCGCAAAGAAAGCTTTAACCGCATCTATCCAAGAATTAGCTGATAAACCCTATAGCTTTCAACGCATTTTATAAGTTTCGGAAGTTTCTATAGAGATCCTACTTTGTATTCTGGACACTTGTATTGGCTTTCCACGCAGGAAATTGGCAAGCCACAAGCAGATGAACCTAAACCATTATTCATTCACACAGTATATCCGGAAAAAAACTGAGAAACACACTTGATTGATTTCACAGGTAGTAAAATATTTTTATATTCTATGTCACACTTAGAGTTTATACGTATAAAGTAATTAAGTTGGTAACTAAATTTTAACTAAATTTTAAGTTACTGCATGACACTTGTGTGTCCAAACGGATTAAGTAGTTAAGCTCATAAGTTCAATGAAAATGAGCAGCGATGAATGTAAAGGAATTAGTCAATTCTGTACTTAGATATGTGGTAAACGAGATTATGGCCAAATTTAGAGTAGAACTTCTTTCGAAAATTAAAATCTGTACAAGAATAGGTTTTATTCTCAATTTTTTTACCTCGTTTATTCCACAGGCATTCCTATTTTAAGTATTCTTCAATTAATTTTAAAGTTAAAACCATCCTCCACTCCAACATTTAAAAAAAAGAGTAAATGCGACATAAATACGAGCTCTTGCGCTTTGTAAACTTATGCACTTAACTAAAAACTCACGTCCAAACGTATTAAGTGAGAAGCCCCGCCCACCTACTTATACGAAAAATAGATCGAATCCTAATCTTCTTAATCAATACAAATTTTAGGGTACTAAATTTTAAGTTACCACTTGTCACTTAACTGACTGTTCACACGCAACTTTAAACTTAAAATTTAGTTACCAACTTAATCATTAGACTAATATCAGTTAAGTGGTGACATAAAAAGTAACTTTGTTTTCGAGTACACAGTATACATATTCTGAGAACACGTGACAACAATCTTTTCAACATGGGAGGTATTTTTTTCACTAAGATTTTATCACTTTGTAGTATAAGACCCAAAACGGTGTGTTTAAGCGGTAAACACTACTTCAAAGTAATCATAAACATGGGTGAACGTTGCCCAAAAGGTAACAGATTTACAGTATCGAAATGGATATCCTTTAGACATAGTAAGTTTAATTCTTTTGTTGACCTATCTCATATATCAAATCTTTCAGACTAAGACATAAGACAAATTTGCTTTTTAATTTGCCACTTAGCTGTCCAAGTCTAAGCACAATTTAATTTCTTCAGATTTCATCTTTAGAATAACACTACTTCTCAATGTTTGATTAAAGAGTAACCATTTTGTAGTATAGTTACATAGTATAAATCTTTACAAATCACATGCTTTACAGAAATTGTTTGTTGACATTCTTATAATAATATACATTATTATTTGGTGATACCAATCTACTTATTTATAAATATCTCGTATTGTAGGTATATATGATTCTGCTAGTATGTTGACCGTTTTGTAAAATGTAATCTAGGCATGCACATCGAGCCTGAATTCAAAAGATGCAGGAACTTGAATTGCCAACTTTTTATTGATACTTGGGCAATTATTTGTCTTTCATCTCATTTGATGAAAAGCGATGATGAAAACAACGATTACTGACATTATCACGACTGCTCAAAATATTAAAAGGTGAATTGGACTGTATTAAGGTTTTGAGCAAAATAGGCATATGTACTCATACGAAAACACATAGACAGACTCGTTAACATTAGTTACAGTTTATATTGCGTGCATGTACGAGTAGCTTCTACAACCGACTCGACCGCGAACCAGATATAGATTTTCAATACTGGTATTCCTAGTGTGCGAGAGACAAGATCTTTTTTTTCTTAAATCTGTTTAGTAGGTAGCAAACATTCTTATGTGATCTTACATCTCAATTAATCAAGAACGTATAAGTGAAAACTTGTGAAATGCCTAAAATATTTATATAATTACTAGTATCTGTATTAGCTGTAAGTTTTCCGTCGAGAATAAAATAAAATAAATAAAATATTATATTAAGGTATACACCTATTCCAGACAAAATTAACGTATATACTTACAAAGGGTATTCATTTACAAAAGGTTGGGTTTGTTCATCCTGTTTATATCAGTGTGTCTTACAACGAGGGTAGAAGAGTTTGTTAACAACAGCTGTGACATATTTATTGTCTGCGTGATACTTTTCTTTTTTTGTAACTTACGTGCTTTAATAACATAATAAAATATTGTTCTTTTTTTCACATCTACTGCGTTGATTCAGTATTTTGATTTAAGTTGTTCCCATTGACAAACTTACTTTTAATTGAGTATTAAAAAATGTGAGTCCTGCTGCATTGCTACATTCGAGGCAACACTCAGGCCAATTCTTATCGATTACCTAAAATTAGGAACCTAGTGTTTTAATTAAAGTTTCATATTTGCGGTATTAAAATGTGGACACAAATTAGAGTTGGATTTGCCAAATAAATGACACCTCTAAAAACAAAATAAAGATGTTATTTTTGTACACTAATAAGATATCGAGAACTGAAACCATCCAGCGTAATACCGAGGCCACATCAAACGGAGCACTCTACATTGCCAACGCAGTTGGCGATACGATAATTAAGAATTATAAAATAATGAAACAAAAAAAAATTAAGGAATACATAACAAACTTGAGATTCCCTCTTAACGACAAAAATGCATACATAAAGGTAAAATATCCACAACTCACGCACAAACGTTTAATTCTGCTTTGTAAAGGAGGCAGATACCGTCCCATACATTTCTGGGCTATGGTGTTAACAACTTAGAAATAGTGTTTTCTATAAGAAACATACTTTTGTAGTGTTCACCTAAAATTTGAAAACATTTGTACCTCTAATGGTGAAGATATAAGATATTTTAGTAGTGTCATATAAAGTTTCGTTAGGTTATGACAATGTTATTTTTAATTATTTCGTTGGACTTTTCAATAAATGTTTTAAATATACTAAACTTAATGATGTCCCAAAACGAATCGTGTATGTATTTCACCCTTTGTATGCTCCCCGAAATAGCATAAACATTTATCTAAACCACTATCTTGTTCACTTTGAAATTATTCGCAAGAATAGATTACTTACTGTTTCAGTCGTACGCCATTGTCACATCACAACCAATATTTCTTCATTTAAAATTCGTCTGCCAACAGTAGCACAGCGACAAAACGCAATGCAAAATCGGGTATCCAAGGGAACAAAACCAATATTCGTCGTGTAAGGTTCTCGGGATCCGGTAGGCAAGCAGAAAGTATTCGAGTAAAGAAGAATCGTAATTAGTCCGTGTAACAAGCGTAAGTCGTAAGAAAATAGGAAAACCATAAAAAGACTCAAGCGCATGGAACAAAGCCAAACAAACGAGTATCACAATGGCAGCCATTTGACGGCATGATTGAGTGAGTGACTCGTCAATCACGTACGTGTCGTTTGTTCTTCTCAGTCGTTGTTGGGGGAAAATTCAGTATAGCCGACGTTGAAACTAAATTCCACTCATAAATATCACAGTGAATTTACATATTTTGAATTTATTTCATTTCCAGAAATTAAATCGTTCGCGGTTTATTATATTTATAATGAGGTTAATATAACTTTTTTTTTGACACGAATTTCAACCTATTAACTGTCTAGCCCACGATTACTCAGCCGCCTTGTTGTTTCATAAAAAACACGCACTTACATATATAGTAAAAATATATACGTAAGTGTATAACAAAGTCAAACCAAATCTTATTCAGGCATTTACAACGAGAAAAATATGCAATAAATGCCTAAACAATATTTAAAAGAACATTCTTTATCAAGAAAATGCTTTATCTTTCATATAAGTTTAGTCACGGCCATGTCATATTTTTAATTCTGTGGGTAGCCTAAAGTCCGTTACATTTCAAGCTTTAATTTATGTTCCAAGTGTCAATAACGACGACCAACTGACTACTAGATTCCAAGTGCTAAACTTACTGTATTTGTTTATTTAGGCCGCGAAGGTTCACTTCAATTGGACATATTAAAGACATTGAAAAGTATAACAACAATATTGATTCTATTATAGTACGTTAAGAAAATGTTTATTAAGGCCTAAATTGTTATAGATTTTTAACTAAGTAAAGCAAAACTGGGAGTATAAATTAAATACGAGCTGCTGAAGAACTATTATTATATCCATCTAACTCACACGTTTATGGGAAAGTTTATTTCCCAAAATATAAATTTTGAGGCCATAAGAAGTTCATAAGTTATGTAAAAGTAATAAAATATAAATAAAAATACTCCGCCATATTAGGTTGTTGGATGTAAAGAGTGTGAATAGCAATAAAATATTGTGGTATTCTATCTATTGTCTGTGGGATAAGCTTGCAACCCTAGAGTGTTGGCAACACTGCATAATAACTTTCGTTATGATCCATGGCGGAATGTGCGTGTGTAAAACAATATTGTGAATCTTCAACAGTAAATAAAAGTGTACTACCATAAAATCACTGGGAGTTTATTTTCAAGTCCTAACGGTTATGGGCCCAGCTGTCCATAACTCTATTTTAGGTGAAGATCACTGGTATATTGTGGGGTAAAAAAAAAAAAATCACCGGGTGCCGGCGTTACGTTGTTGTGAACGCGGCGGCGGCGGCGTGGTCGGCGATAAATAAATAACAACTCCAGCTAGTGAGTTATTATTGGCGGCGTCTGAAGGAGGTCGTGTGGTGGTTATTATCACGGCATCAGGCTGCGGGCTTACGCATAAATAACAAAAATGGATCAACACACGATGGCCATGGCGTCCAACTCGGCTATTAAGTTAGAGGGCTATAAGAATTGGAACGTATGGAAGTTCCAAACGGCCGTAACATTAAAAGGAGCTGAGCTATACTCGGTTGTGAGTGGGACGGAGAAAAAGCCAAAGAATTGCGAACCCACGGGTAAAGAAATTGCAGCTTGGGTGGCAAAGGATGCCAAGGCGCAAACACTAATTGTCAATAGAGTAAGTGAGGCGGCGATGGTGCACATCCTTACATGCGAAAGTGCAGTTGACATGTGGCGAAAACTGCATAGTGTGTACGAGGCGACGAGCGCAACAGGTACATTGATGCTGCAGCAAAAGTTTTTGCAATACAAATTTGGAGATGGAGACTTTGCAGCACACTTAGCCAAAATACAAGAAATGATTTGTCAATTGAGGCAGGCAGGAGAAAAGATATCGGAACAGTTTATAATGACTAAAGTCTTGTTATCTCTACCGGAGGCATACAGTCATATCATCTCGGCTTGGGAGTCGGTGGATTCAAGTAAACAGAACTACAATGATCTGGTTTCTCGATTACTCGTAGAAGAAGAGAGGATAAAAGCTAGAAGCAAAGAGAAAGAGAGCATAGCACTGTATTCCAAGCACAAAAGTGTAAAGAAATGTTACAAATGTGGGAAACTTGGACACATTACAAAGGAGTGTAAAAGTGAGAATAAAGAAAAACGTAAATATTTCTCTTCTGGCAATGTGGGACACTTGAAGGCAAATTGTCCTCAGCGTAAGGGACAAGGACGACAACAATCAAGTGATAAATCCAATGCATTTATAATAGTGACAGGGACGGCAATGACAACTGGGAGTTACATTACTGGGAGTGACAAGAGGTGGTTGATAGATAGTGGGGTTAGTGAACATATGACAAGTCAACGCTCAATGTTTACAAACTATCGGTCACTATCAACATTAAAACGTCATGTTATTGTTGGAGATGGTCGTCAGTTACCTGTTGTTGGAGTTGGTGATGTAGAACTGAGTGTGTTTAACGGAGACTGTTATATAAAATCTACATTGAACAATGTGTTACATGTGCCACAAATGAAGATTAATTTGTTTTCTGTAACTAGTGCTACAAAGAAAGGTTATAAGGTTACATTAACTGATCAGCAGTGTTTGTTTTATAAGGACAATGAACTTTGTGCGATAGGCAATCGTGAAGGGAACTATTACATACTAGAGGTGTCAAGTGGCTACATGCAAGGAAGTGTTGCAGCTGTGGCAACGCTATCGGATTGGCATGAGCGTCTTTGTCACCAGAATGTTGAGTATGTGAAGAATGTGCTCAAGGAAAACAACATTGAGTACACAGGGGACAGTTTCCAATGTGTTTCATGTCTAGAAGGTAAAATGCACAGACTTCCATTTACCAGAAGTGAGCAGCATACCAAAGAATGCCTAGAGTAAGTACATGCTGACTTGTGTGGGCCAATGGAGGTGGAGAGCATCGGAGGTTCAAGGTATTTCCTGCTAATAAAAGATGATTATAGTAACTACCGGGTAATCTATTTTTTGAAGAAGAAAAGAGAGACGGCTTTGAAGATAAAGCAATTTGTTAATTGGGCTGAGAGACAAACAGGAAATAAAGTGAAAGTCATTCGTACAGATAATGGTGGAGAGTTCGTGAACAAAGATATACAAGAATTTGTACAAGAAAAGGGCATTAAACATCAGACGACGATACCTTTTACCCCCCAGCAGAACGGCAAAGCAGAGAGGGACATGCGTACTGTCGTGGAAGCTGCAAGGTCCATGCTAAAGGGTAAAGGTCTTTCGAAAGAACTGTGGGCTGAAGCAGTTAATACTACCGTGTATGTCTTGAATAGAACGGCAAAGAGTAGAGTGGACAGTCAGACACCCTATGAGACATTTCATAAACGGAGTTTTAATGTGCTGAGCTTACGTGGAGTATTCGGAGAATATGTTTATGTTCATATCCCTAAGGAAAAGAGATTAAAATGGGACATTAAAGGGGAACGAGCAATGTTCGTTGGATATGATGACTCGAAAGGCTACAGAGTGTACCATGAGGACAAAAGGGAAGTTCATACTAAGAGAGACATAGTATTTCTGGATACAACAACACAGAAAGAGGCAGAAATTAAGGAAATACAGAACAATGAAGATGTTATACTACTGGATGTTTCTACAGAGAGAAATACAGAAGAAGAACTACATGATGAAAGTAATGATGAATATTATGACATGGACACAGGACAGGAGCAAGGACATGAGATAGAACAAGGTGTTACACCAGAGACGTCAGAAGTAACTGAAGTAACTGGACAAGAACAGGCAGAAACAGAAGAAAATGAGATTCAAGGAAGAAGAAGTAGAAGAACAAAGGTAAAGCCAAGATATCTAGATGATTATTACCTATATGTTGATGAACCAAGAAGCTATAAGGAAGCTATGATATCTGTAGAGGCTGAAAGCTGGAAGGAGGCTATAAGAAAAGAACTTAATCAACTAAAAGAAAATAATACATGGACAGAGATAGATTCCATACCAGAAGGAAAAGAAGTGATTAGCTCAAAATGGGTTTTAAAGAAGAAAGATAATAGTTATAAGGCTAGATTAGTAGCAAGGGGCTTTGAACAGAATTGTAATGATGATCTGTATGCTCCTGTGGCAAAGCTTAATACGTTTAGAGTCTTTGTATGTGTAGCTACTAAGTTAGGGTTAGAAATAAATCAAATGGATGTATGTGGAGCTTTTTTAAATGCACATCTTGATGAAGAGTTATATTTAATCTTGCCTGAGGGAACTGATACTAAGTATGTAAAACTTAACAAATCTATTTATGGTTTAAAAAGGTCTCCAAAATGTTGGAATAAAACTTTTAATGATGTCATGTTGTCTTTAGGTTATAAGCAATCTGATAAGGATTATTGTTTATATTCTAAATGTGGAGGAGGAAAGAAAACATTTTTGTTATTATATGTCGACGATATATTGTACTTTGGGAATGACAAACAAATGTGTAAATTGAGAAATGTACTATGTAAAACATTTAAAATGAAAGAATTGGGTAATGTTAGTAAATTCCTGGGTATTGATGTTAAACAAGACTTAAATAAGGGGATTACTGTTATATCACAAAAAGATTACTTGAGAAAATTGTTATCACAGTATAATATGTTGGACTGTAAAACATTGAAGTTACCTATTGATAAAAATTATAATTTTCATATTTTAAAGAGAGATAGTTCAGAGAGTATTGAAATAGAGAGTAAATGTAGAAGGCTAGTAGGGAGCCTGATGTATGCAGCAATGGGCACTAGGCCAGATATTTGTGCAGTAATTAATATCTTGAGTCGGTATCAAAGTTGTGCATCTGAACTGTTGTATAAACTTTTGTTGAATGTCTTAAGATATGTAAATGGAACTATTGATTTGTGTTTAGTATACTATAGAGAGTGTAATGAAGATGTTTTATGTTATGTTGATAGTGACTGGGGTGGTGCTGATGATAGAAAGTCTACATCTGGGTGTATTTTTGAAGTGTTTGGCTGTTCAGTAATTTGGTATTCAAGGAAACAAACAACGGTTGCATTGTCTTCAACCGAAGCTGAATATGTTGCTTTGTGTTTAGCTACTAGTGAGGCTTGTTGGTTAAAAGAAATTATGTTAACATTTGGGTTTGAGGTAAATATAATTGTGTATGAAGACAACCAGTCAACTATTAAGATGGCACAGATGGCCACTGGTAATTCTAGAGTAAAACATTTGGAGATTAAACAATCATTTATTAAAGAAAAGTTGGAAAATAAAGTTATTGATTTAAAATACATAAATACCAGTGACCAACTAGCAGATATGTTTACTAAGGCATTAGGAGGAATAATGTTTAAGAAACTTAGGGATAAATTGTTCAGTAAGTAATTAAGGGGATGACTATTGTTAAGGGGAGGTCATGTTTAGGGTTAGCTCTGGATTATTTTGTGAAAGAAAAATACTTGTTTTGTTTTCAAATATTTTATTGAGGGGAGGTGTGAATAGCAATAAAATATTGTGGTATTCTATCTATTGTCTGTGGGATAAGCTTGCAACCCTAGAGTGTTGGCAACACTGCATAATAACTTTCGTTATGATCCATGGCGGAATGTGCGTGTGTAAAACAATATTGTGAATCTTCAACAGTAAATAAAAGTGTACTACCATAAAATCACTGGGAGTTTATTTTCAAGTCCTAACAAAGAGTACTTGTGAGATCGTTGTTCAATACAAAAGTGAGGCAACATTTTATTGCCCTTGTATTCTCGTCACGTTGAGAAATCGCTCACAAAAATGCTTTAGAAAGAAAGGTTCAATTCTTTTAAAAACCTTGGCTTTGACACTGAACTATGGACGTATTTCTTTAAAACTAAAATTTTAATCCTAAAATAAAGTTACTTGTAATAACTATTTTACTGTTGCTTAATGAAAATCTAATCATCTTTGATAATACTTATTTATCTTTCAAGTTATAAATATTTCGATACAATTCTACACACACGTATTGCGTTTAAAATTAGAACATATAATAGAATAGAATAGAAAACATAATTCTTGGGTTATACTATATTTTAACTGCTGTGACAAGCGCACAAACGATTTTATATGTTATGCTTATAAAAAATTGTTATTTTGAAATTATACCAATCATTCATTATATAACCTGATCGTTATTTAAAATAAAATTATATTTTCAGCTGTTATATTTTGTAAACTTTTGTTTAGAGATTTTGTAATTATATCATATAATACACACCTGTCAAGATGCGTAGTTCCGGCTGTCGTGACGCCCTGTTGGCCGCTGCTTGGAAATACAAGTATAACAAAAGCAATCGCCAGAATAAGCTCAACACAAGCACAATAGGCATTGGAAGAGAAAAAAATACAATATATTTTGGTAAGCACCTACACCCGTGAATAAATCCCTTCATACTGCTGCACGTATAAAAGCCAAAGATCTTTCTTATTAATTTGTTTGGGTAAGAAACAGCTCGATTTACATTAATAAAAACGTAGACGACACTGGTGAAACTTGTCACCAGTCCTGACTGCTTGAATACACTTCAATGACCTGTTAAGCGTATTTGAAATGCATTGGAGTTCTACCTTCCCTTTTAAAATTATCAAAATTTCAGAGGTATGCGCACGAAAACTAATGATATCTATACTAACATTGTCCAAAACGATATAATAGTGTTTACGGAACATGTTTAAATAGTGACGTATACGACAGTGAGTTTATAGATTTAAATGATCAGGTTTATCGACAAGATCGCACCCAATCAAAGTTTTACTCGAAACTGGATGGTGGTCGACTGTTAAATGCAGTAAAGAATCAATTTAAAGTGGGTTTATAAGTAAATGAATGGGAAAAGATTCCACAAAGTAGGGATATTTGCTGTGTGTGGTTCGACTCCTTCTAAATTAAGAGAACTTAATACCTTCTTAGAAAAAACTTCTGAAGTAGCGTTATTTTTCTTTTTTGTTTCCCTCCACGGAGAGGGCAGTAGGATAAAAAATGCTCTGACGCATACTCCGCGCGCGCGATCGGAGTTATGTGGGACTCACTCCGAGCCTACCAGAGCCCTATCCATTAAAAAAACCCCTGAATGACTCGTGCAATTTTTTGCCACACAGCCTTCATATGAGCGTCGGCCAATTGGAGAAAGAGACCGCGCTAGCGGGGCCCAAAAGGGGTCACCCGCTGGGATATACATAGCACTGAAGGTGCTCAAAGCACTGAAGGTGAATCCATAGCAATGAAGGTGCTCAAAATTGCAAAGAGAATTAAGTAAAAATACATTTAAAGAAGTTAAGTTAATTCGGATTTACGTTAGAATTAGAATTTACGTTACAATTAGAATTTGCGGCCTTCGAGATCGGCTGACAGTCTGGTGGAAGAGTATGCTTGCGCATTCCTGGGCCTAGCGACTTTGAACTTCGAATTTAAGACAGGAGTAGTATATGAAAGTGAATCTCGAACTAGAGGATTGGTATGGGTTTCGGCGCGTTTGAAGAACGCTTCAGAGAGTGTTTTGAGGTATTGTATTGTAGGCAAGTCAAGATCTCTGTGCAGGTCCGCATTACGCACGTACCACGGTGCGTTTGTGGCCCTGCGGCAAAAGAGATTTTGAACTACCTGCAGTTTGTGCAGGGAGGGTTTGGCGTGGGCAAAGACTGGCGAGGCATATATCATGACTGGTCTAACGCAGACCTTATAAAGCGTACGTTTGTTTCTGAACGACATTTTACTTTTTATACCTAGCATGCTATTTAGGCGGCCAAAGTAGTGACGGGCGAGTTTCGAAACTCTTTCAACATGTGGCTTGAAAGAAAGGTGATCTTCAAAGGTTTGAAGAAAGGTGATCTAAGGTGACGCCTAAGTATTTAGTACTGCGCTTCCAGGGGATGGGATTGCCTAACATTCGAACGTGGAAATCGCCATCGGGACGGTGGCGTTTGGGGTCGAAGCGAATCGCAGAACTATTGTCTGGATTCACATTGATGCCCATTTTTGAAACCATACACCAAGGGCGTTTACGGCCTTTTGGAGTCGGGTTACAAGCTGCGGAACACTGTGACCTTCGGTATAGACTGCAGTGTCGTCGGCAAAGAGGGCGAGTTCGACGCCTTTCGGATGGGGATGTCGTTGGTGTACACGGTGTACAACAGAGAGGCGAGGATTGAGCCTTGAGGGACTCCAGCCTTTATGGGACGAGGCACGGAAAGCGTGCCTTCATGTTTAAATCGAAACGTACGGTCTTTGAGAAACGACGAGATTAACCTGACTAGGCGATCCGGTAAGCCTATTTTGTAGAGTTTAAAAACGAGACCGCTGTGCCAGACTTTGTCGAAAGCCTTGGCTACGTCAAAGAAAACTGCGATCAATTTCTTTCGTTTCGGATAGAACACGTTAAATGTATACTCGTTCGTTTATATTCGTGATGCAATATTTAACCTGGCGGTAGGCGCTACCGGGTAAAAAGTACCACTTTTTTTATTTTCATACTTTTGAATGGCGACCTTCTAAGTAGCTTAGATGAAACTAAGAAACAGATGGTTCCGCATTCGAGAGAGTATGAATCTCTCGAGAAGATTAGACATTGCCTTGAGGAGGCTGATGGGTCTGTGATTAGCCAGTATGTTCAGAGGTTTGCCCGGCTTGGGAATGCCTATGACTGTCGCTTCTTTTCAGGCTTTTGGAAAGTAGCTATACATAGTAGCTAGTATAATAATAGCTAACAAGGTAAGCACCTGTTGAGGCAACCTCATCAGGCAGGTGCTTAAGTGCGTGGTTGGAAATTCCATCCGCAACCGGAGCCTTTTTGGACTTTTGACTTCTAATGAGAAGCAAGATTTCATCATAAGAGACTGTGACGGGGTCGTCAGTGATGGGGAGAGATTCTCTGCGGAGAACTTCATCCTCCACCGCCTGGATGTGGGAGGGATTCGCGGGTTGCATGTTGGGCGAGCATTGAGAGGCAACGCTGTCAGCGATGCATTCGGCTTTCTCTTCGACTTCGAAGGCGATAGAGCCATTGGGACGAGTGGAGGAGGGACGTGAGAGGCGGCATCTACGCGTAAGGCTCGGGCCATACTATAATACGCTTGGTGGGACGTGGAGATATTCACCATGAGATCGTTCATCTGAACGTCTCGGAGTTCCGCGAGGCAAGACCTAACTTTACGTTGAAGCTGATTCGCAGCTGTTCTGTAGGCGGGTGTGGGATATTTCTTGGCTCTACGGAGAGCCGCGTTCTAGGTTTTAATAAGATTGCAAAAGGCTAGGGGAAGCGTGGGTTTACCTTGCTTAGCAACCTTTTCGTAATCGCTGATGGCTGAGTTGATAGCATCAGTGAGAGAGTCGACTAATGAATCTATTTTATCCAGGCTATCTAATTGATCGGGCGAGATCGTGAGCTTAGAGTTCAGGGACTCTAAGGCTGAAACTAACGTATTTTTAAAGCCTTTCCAGTTGGTAAAGGTCTTAGGAGAGGTGACGTTATCGTTACGCAGACCTAGCACGAGGGAGACGGGGCGGGGGTCAGAGCCTAGGTCATCGAGCGGCTCGATAGACCTGAGACCGAGATTGATTCGCTTAACAATTGAAAAATCGAGGATATCAGGAGAGTGGTTCGGGTTGTCGGGATAGTGAGTGGTAGTGATGGGAGAGATGATGATGAAGTCAAGTGAGTTAGTGATGTCGAGGAGAGCGATACCGCTGGTGTTGTTTGATATGCAAGTCCAGTCAGTATGTTTGCACTTAAAGTCTCCGAACATAATGACTGAATGGCCGAGGGCGAGAATGGCCTCAATGTCGCTGCGGATTGGTCTGGTGCCACTAGGTATGTAGATTGAAGCTATAATGATAGTTTGATGACCAGTCATAGCCAATCTACACACAGTGGCCTCCACGTTGAGGAGAGGAGGGGTAGGGAGAGGACAGTAATGGAATCCTCTTTTGTAATAAATGGCAGTGCTGCCGAAACCGTCAGAGTTGCGCCTGTCGTTACGAATAAACGCGTACTTGGGAATAGCGAATCCCCTGGAGCGGTTTGGAGTTAGCCACGTCTCTTGGAGAAGCAATAAGTCTGGCTCGTTGTTTTGAAGGAACAGTTTGAGCTCAGGTAGGTCAGTATTACGAACTACTAACTACGAACTGTTATATTCTACCCTAAAATTCAAAAATTCAAATTCAAATATTTATTTCTCATCATTGATAATTACTTGTTCTTATATACGTCAAATTAAACATGATTCTACCACCAGTTCGAAAAAACCCTTCGTGAAGAAGAACTGGCAAGAAACTTCACGGGTATATTTTTTTTCAAAATAAATTTACAGAGTCTCTTTATGTCTATACAAAATTATTCTTTTCTGCATCTGTTAGCTCGGCAAGTCTCCCTCCCCCCAAGTATCCAAACGACGAACACCCTCAAACAGCACCCGTTCACGAGTTAACGCGGGATCCAGCCATCGCCCTCCTCAACCATATTAGAGGGAAGTGAGCGACCCGTCACCTAGTATGGGTATATTGCTGAACAAACTATTTTAGTTGTTTACTACTTAATGTCCTACTTTAATTTTGTTTGTGCATCATTTTTAGTTTATGTAAATTCTAATTTGTTTTTAACGATCAGTGCGCTTTTAGACTCCAAACTGACAACACTAATCAACATTCCTAATTAAAAGTTGTGACTCTGGAAAGTTTTACAATAAACAAGTGTGTTTCGAATACAAGAGTTTTTTTTAAAAACTCTCCAACCTCCTGCCTCATAACAAAATTGGTGGCAGCGGTGGGATAGAGTAAGCGGTGTCCGAAGATACCCATCTATCTCGAATCTATGCGAGGCAGAGAAGATCTACAGTAAGCCACAGCTCAGCCTAGTGCCTGCATCTTGAGAAGCACCAAGATCGACGGTTAGTCTCGACACCTCGTTGAGCCCGCATCATCCAAAGGAAGATCGACGGTCAGTCTCGATGCCCTGTTGAGCCCGCATTATCCAAAGGAAGATCGACGGTCAGTCTCGACACCTTGTTGAGCCCGCATCACAAAAAGGTTGACGGTCAACTTTAGCGAAACCCGCTAAGCCAGCATCTTCTTACCAGAGTTTGGAGCAGATCGACGGTCAGTCTCCGGCTTGTCGCCGTGAGCCCGCATCTCAAAAACGACGCCACTCATCTCCATCTAGGACTAAGGAAGTCCTGTTCCTGAATCGACGCAGTATGTTCCGGCTCGTTATTCTGTGAGTTCTTTTATTATCAGTGCAAAAATCAAAGTTTTAAGTGCAATTTGAAGGTAAAATTTCTGCGATTATTTTACTATTTTGAACGTTTTTCTATTTTATTTTTACTTTCTCTATTTTAAACGTGTTTTAATATTTTTGTTTTCTAAATCACTGTTATAAATTTTTTTTAAATATGTCTCGAAAACAAGAATTCGAGAAAGATAATACCGAGAAGGTTTCTTTGAATGTTCTTACTAAATTTAGTAAGCCATATAGCGGTGATAGAGAAACCCTTACAGCGTTTCTCACGAATTGTGATAATGCTTTCAGTCTAGCTAATATTGAACAACAATCTATTTTATATAAATATATCATATCACAACTCGAGGGAAAAGCGCAAATTGCTTGTTGTTTAAGAAATTTTACGTGTTGGAAGGATCTAAAGGAATTTTTAAGGGTTACTTTTGGTGATAAAAAGCATTCGACACATCTTTTAATCGAATTACAAAGTTGCAAGCAATTACCAACAGAAAACGTTACTCAGTATGCCCTTAGATTAGAGTCATGCTTAACACGTATTCAAGCCGATATTCTTCATTCCTGTAAAATTAAAGAGGAATTAGTGGCCCGTATAGCTTCAATGGAAGATCTTGCCCTTAATACTTTTGTTTTGCAAATAATGTTCGGTGCAGACATCCAACCAGTCTCTCGGAGGCGATAACGCTTGCCGTGGAGGAGGAGAAACTTTTTAAGCTATCTAAGTCAAATTTTAAAAATATCAAATGTTGTTCAGTTTGCCATAGGACACTTAAGTTCCGAATGTTTTAAAAGAAAACCTAATTTTCACACTTTTCATTTAAAAAATCATAATACTTCTGAACCGAATTCATTTGATTCTAATTATAAAAACAACATTTCTAATTCCCATCAGAATAAAAATAAGTATTTTTGCAGTTATTGTAAAAATCCTGGTCACACGGTCAAGTTTTGCCGTAAGCGGCATTTTCAGAATAGTCAGTCTAACTATACACAACACGATACCGGGGCTCCAGTTACAAAGAGTCCGCGCAGTGTTCACAATGTTTTAAATGATCATAACGATAGCGATAATTTAAACTAAAAAAGGTTTCGATCTCGTGCCTGCCGAAATCAAGCATTTTAAATGGCACTAATTCTAATAGTGAGATTTTTAAAAATTGCACTGATACGAAACCTAATATCGAAAAATTGCACAGGGATTCTAATAATTATACTAAGTTTTTATCTCGACCCACGAAAGAGGCGAGTCATATTAAAAATAAAAGTTTTGCATCTCGTACTGATAAATAGACGAGTCGTGTAAATATAGTTTTTCATCTCAACCTGAAAAGCAGGTGAGTCGTAATGTCAATTTTTCGTCTCGAACTAAAAGACAGTCGAGTCATAATAATTTTGCATCTCAGCCGAAGCCGCTGAGTCCTTTTTCATCTCGCTCCAAAAGAGAGTCGAGTCCTTTTTCATCTCGCTCCAAAATAGAGTCGAGTCATAATGTTGAGATGAATATTTCTCAAGAATGTGAGAATAAAATTAAGGAAGAAATACCTATTTTTGAAACTAAAACTTTATTTAAGAAAATGTCTTAATTTACAATATGACGGGATTTTAGGTAAAGATTTTTTTCAATTCTTTAATTGCAATATTAATTATAGTTCTAATGAATTATGTATACACGGTTCAATTTTACCTATTCATTTGATTCAGGTTACTTATGTCATTCCTATGAAGCGAAACCGTGATAGAATGCTGTGTTAGTAACACTGATTCCGAACTATTTCAACTTAAGGAAGCACTCATATTGGATCAAAAAATTTGTGATGGTGTTTATTTAGCTAATTGTGTGGTATCTTTAAAACCAAATAAAAGGGTAAACGTTTCAATTTTGAATACGACCGAATTTCCAGTCGAAATAAATAATTTTAAAGTTCACTTATCACAGATTGATTACCAATGTTTTGAAAATGTTCATAATTGTTTTGAAAGTATTAATCATACATCTATTAATTATGCAGACCGTAAAAAACGAGTCCTTGATTTAATCCGTCACGAGCATTTGAATTACGAAGAGAAGAAATTA
This sequence comes from Marasmarcha lunaedactyla, assembly GCA_923062675.1. Lineage (NCBI taxonomy): Eukaryota > Metazoa > Arthropoda > Insecta > Lepidoptera > Pterophoridae > Marasmarcha > Marasmarcha lunaedactyla. Next base: position 14,276,447 of record OV281359.1, read on the forward strand.
CTTTTTGAATGTTGTAGTAAATATTCCGACATTTTTTATCTTGAAGGAGATCGGTTATCGTATACTAATGCGGCAGAACACTCCATAAATACCGGTAATTCTCCACCGATTAACGTGAAATCCTATAGGTTACCAGAATGTCATAAGGAAGAAGTTGATAAACAAATTAAAAATATGATAGACCAAAATATTATTCGTCCTTCAACTTCCCCATGGAGCGCCCCAGTGTGGATAGTTCCTAAGAAGTTAGATGCATCTAGACAGAAAAAATGGCACATAGTTATTGATTATAGGTGTTTAAATGATGTAACAGTTACCGAGGTTTTTCCAATTCCATTAATTAATGATATTTTAGACCAATTAGGTCGTTCTAAGTACTTTAGTACCCTTGATTTAGTTTCCGGGTTTCACCAATGTTTATTAAAAAAGGAAGATGCAGCAAAGACTGGCTTCACTATTATCAATACTAACGGCACTTCAGGTCACTTTGAGTTTACTAGGATGCCTTTTGGGCTCAAAAATGCCCCTTCTACGTTTCAACGGTTAATGAATACCGTTCTGTCGGGTTTACAAGGCCTTCATGCTTTTATTTATTTGGATGATGCCATAATATTTTCGGAAACCCTGGACAAACACATTGAAAAACTCGATATAGTATTCGGTAGATTTAGAGAATTTAATTTCAAACTCCAGCCCGACAAGTGTGAGTTCTTGCGGCACGAGGTTTGATTATCTAGGACACGTTATTTCTGATAAAGTTGTACATCCTAATCCAGACAAGGTCAAAGCAGTTTCTAATTTTCCGATTCCACGTAATGCTAAAGAAGTCAAATCATTTTTAGGATTAGTTGGCTATTATCGCCGATTTATAGATAATTTTAGTAAGATAACGAAACCTTTAACTTTACTTTTAAAAAAGGAAGCGAATTTTCATTGGTCTCATGAACAAAATGAATCATTTAATATTTTAAAGGAGAAATTAATTTCAATTCCACTTTTACAGTACCCAGACTTTACACAACCTTTTATTGTCACAACCGAAGCGAGTAATTTTGCGGTTGGTGCTGTACTTTCACAAGGTCCTGCAGGCAAGGACAAACCTATCGTGTATGCGTCTAAAACAATGAATAAAGCAGAATGTAATTACTTAACCACAGAAAAAGAGTTATTAGCTATCTTATTTGCAGTTAAAAGCTTTCGTCCTTATTTATATGGGACTAAATTTAAGATCGTAACGGATCATCGCCCATTAACGCGGCTTTTTAATGTAAAAGACCCCGGCAGCAGATTAATCCGGTGGCGCCTCAAACTTGAGGAATGTGATTACGAAATAGTTTATAAGCCCGGCAAATTAAACTCAAACGCCGACGCTTTATCCAGAATTCCCATTAACATTATAGATTTAAATAATTTAAATAAGTGTAGTTACGAAGACTATTGGAAAAAAACAATTTACAAAAAATTTACCCGACCTTGACACTAAAATTGAAGAACATTTACAAAACTTACATTCATGTAATTATAATGCGAATGCGTGTCCTATCTCTTTAGATTTCGATTATTCTATGCCCAACTGAAAAGAAATATTATCACAGTTCGAGAATTCTGCTGAGCTTTTAAATACCGAGCGCGAGGCCGGTTCGTTGTTATCGATTGATAACAAAAATAAAACATTATTTTTCTATTTACGAAGGTGCATCATTATGATGTAACTAATTATAAAGATATTTACAATTTATTAATTAAACTTAGAGATAAAATTTTACAAGAACATCCTGATTTAACCGACTTAGCAATTTCAGATTTTTCTGAACCTTAGTCTAAAATATCTTTTATTAAAGTTTATAACATTATTAATTTTGTTTTTCACAATACTAATATAAGAATTCATATTTACAAAAATCAATTATTTTATCCTACTCCAGCAGAAGTACAGAAGATTTTAAAAGAAAATCACCATAGCGGGTCATCCTGGCATGAATCGAATGTTTAACAGGATTAAAGCTTCTTATTATTGGAAGTCGATGCGATCGGACATCGAAAATTATGTTAAAAATTGTAGGCTTTGTCAAGTAAACAAACCTTTAAGAAAAAGTAATAAAGCTCCGATGGTTATTACATCTTCAAGTACGAAGCCTTTTGAGTGCCTATCTTTAGATATCGTTGGTACTTTACCAGAAGCAGGTTTTCAGAAATTCAGATTTATTTTAACCTTACAAGATGATTTAACAAAGTTTTCATGCGCGTATCCTATGATATCAGCTACAAGTGAGGAGGTAGCTCGAAATTTAGTTCATTTTATGTCCCTATTCGGAATACCGAAAATGATTTTAACAGATCTCGGGACTTGTTTTACATCAGAGTTATTTAAGCAAATTACAGAAATATTTAAAATTAAATCTTTATTTTCGACTCCGTATCACCCTCAAACAAATGGTGCACTCGAACGGAGTCATGCTACATTGAGAGAATATTTAATATCTTTTGTTAACGAAAACCAAAATGACTGGCACTGTTATCTAGCCACAGCCATATTATGTTACAATACTACTCCTCATAGTACTACTCAGTACACTCCTTTCGAATTATTATACGGTCATAAACCGAACATACCTAATTCTCTTTATGAAACAAATGATAATGTTACTTATAACGAATATGTAAGAGCAGTACAATATAGGATGAGATTTATTAGAGAAAAAGCTTTAGAAAATATTTTAAAAAGTAAGGAAAATTCCAAGCTATACTATGATTCTTCCAGTAGATCAGTTCAATATAAATTAGGAGATATGGTGTATCTTAAGCAACACCATAGGTTACGTAAAGCACTTTCCCCAGTGTGGAAAGGCCCTTCTAAGATAGTTAAGGTTAATAATAAGAATAATGTAACTTTGAGTATTGGTCGTAAACACGTCAAATATCACGTTGATCAGATAAAACCAGCTCAAACTTAGTTTAATAAGTTGTTTATTTTTCTATTCTAATTTTATTTTCAGATTACTATTTCGTCATTGTGTAAGCGAAAGTAAGGTGACGCCGATAGTTCATAGTCCTGGGATATACTTTGATCCCACAACTTCGATTAGTTTTTATAACAATTTTTGGAAAGTTGGTACTCATGTCGATGTTATATCTTTTAAGCCTCATCTTGAAAATATTGAAAATTTATTGATAAAAACCAGTAACTTATGTTTTAAAACTTTACCTAATGATTTTGTTGATTGTAAGGATATTACAAATTCTATTGAAAATTTGTAACAGTCGAATTATGAAAAATTAAACTCTTTGTCGCATGTTATTCCGAGAAACTCAACTAAGTATAAAAGATAATTAAAGTTTGGAGGAGAAATCCTTAAATTATTTTTGGCACTTTAGACGCCGACGATGCGCGGAAATACGACGCAGCTATTGAAGTTTGTCAAAAGAGTGAATCTGAATTATTTCATTTAATAAAGGATAATATCCATGTAATTAAGTCTAGTTTAAATACTTTTAATTCTGCTAAATGTAAACTCAACGATAATGAAGTTAAACTAAATTCTCATTTATCAATTTCAAATAATATTCTTACTGAAGTTACGGATCAAAACAATAAATTATGTAACAAGAATAAATAGCTTAGTTAATTTAGTGGAGAGTTCTTTAATAACTATCTCTAACTTTTTAGATGTAATTCTTAACTCTATTTTATTTGCGAAGGTAAATATTTTACACCCTTCTGTATTAAGTCCAAATAAGCTGTATTCTGAATTAGTTAACAATGGTCATTTCATAAATAAACTTACTGACTTCCCAGTATCGTTATCACTTGCAAACATTGACACGATAATTGATGTGTCCAAGCTAACTTGTTTTTATTACAATGAAAAGATTATTTTTACATTAGAAATTCCTTTAATTTATAATGAAAAGTATATTGTTTATAAAAATATACCTTTACCAACTCCTCATGATCAGAAGGTCAATACATTTTCACTGATTCAACCTTCTAAGACTTATATAGCCTTATCAGACGATAAGCTAAGTTATGTTCTTATTGATGATTTTAATAATTGTAAATTAATAAATGATGAACTTTCTATCTGTCCTTTAATAAATATCCGTTCAAGTATAAATAATCCTTGTTGTGAAAGTAAATTATTAACAGAAGTCATCTTATCTTTGCCAGCTGAATGCAATAGTAAACTTTTGTATGGCAAATTTTGAATAATAAATAACAAGTTGATCTTTGTTCAATCCAAACCATGTAAACTAACAATTAAATGCGATGATAAAATGTATGACCAGACTTTATTAGGTACAGGTATTGTGAAACTTACCGACAACTGTATCGGTTATTTATTGCCTATTAAATTGTCGAATATTATTTTAGATAATTTACAATACACTTCGCATAAACTTGATTATTTAGAAAATGAAATAAATAAGGCTCAACAGGAGTCACATTTTATACGTTATGGTACATATAATTCTTCTTTTACATATTTTCTAATTGTTTGTATTTTACTTTAAGTTTTTTATAAGGTATTTAGATATTTTTATTGTCCTACTAATAACCGAAGTTTATGTTGTATAAGCATCAATAACCAATGTAATAATAAAAAGAATATTAGAAATCGGTCTAAATTGTCAAACTCTATTGAAATGACTTCTGATGCATCTTTTGAAGAAGATCATAAGTCTATTGAATCTTCATGTAACCTAAAAAAACTTAATTTCAGTTCATCTTCTAGAAATATTGATAATTTTTAGTTTTATAACAAATGTGTACTGTTTCTTTTGAATTTTTATTTCATGTTTTATGCTCAAATTTTAAAATTTAAAGCTATGTTTTGTGTTTTTAATGTTGAAGTTATTCTCATGTGTCTTTGTTTTATTTTAATGTTTTGTAAAGGGATATTGATTATTTTTGGAATGTTTTAATAACTTCGCTTTTCCATTTTAAGGGATAAAGCTCCGTTTTAACTGGGTGGCTGTTATATCCTACCCTAGTATAGGTATATTGCTGAACAAACTCTTTTAGTTGTTAACTACTTAATGTCCTACTTTAATTTTGTTTGTGCATCATTTTTAGTTTCTGTAAATTATAATTTGTTTTTAACGATCAGTGCGCGTTTAGACTCCAAACTGACAACACTAATCAACATCCCTTATTAAAAGTTGTGACTCTGGAAAGTTTTACAATAAACAAGTGTGTTTCGAATAATAGAGTTTTTTTTTAAACTCTCCAACTTCCTGCCTCATAACAGAACGTTAAAAGAAACTAAGGATAAGCCCTTGGGTTTGATACGACAGGACGCGGGATTTGCGGGTCTAGACATTAAATATACTATTAAGCGAATTTATACGAAATATAGAATTTATAAAGAACTAAGTAGCGAGTGATGCTCGGTTAGCGCGAATAGACGCTTTTGAGGAGAGCGGGCAGCTCGCAGTTTGCGTGCGATTACAGCGATTTCATTAATGTCGACGGTTTGGATGACGTCGAACACGGTCTTCATGTCCTCAGCCAATGATGACTGAGGCGAAGACGACGGAGCGGAACGCGGGCCTACGGGAACTAGGATAGGACGAGAAGGTGGTGCAAGAGCGGCCAGACGCTGTCTCCAGGGAAGAGCCGGAGTAGGCGTCGCCTGTACGGGCTTTGCTTCCGGGCCCGGTTGCGCAGCGGCGGGAAGTTAGCGGAAGTGAGTAGTGGCGCCGGTTTTGGCGCGGCCCTCTTTACGGAAGAGCGCCGAGCTAGCGGACAACCCCTGTAGTTTGCTGTGTGCCCGGACTGGCCGCACAGCACACATACAGTAGGGAGGTGGAGTCAGGAGTGCGAGTGCACTCCTTTGTGATATGCGGATCGAGGCACTTAACGCACCTAGGGGAAGCTGAACAATTAGCCGCTGCGCAGCTGTACGGCAGCTGGCAACGATGGCATTGCCCCTGGTGTCCGCGACGGTTTGGACGCTCGACGGAGATATTCGAGAGTCCGCAGATTGTGCGAGCCTCTCTGAAGATCTCCCTTGAGTTGGTAGTATTAGCTAAAATAACTAATGCTAACGGGAAACGTTTACCGCGGTTAGAGTGCATCTTGTGCACTGCTTCAGCCGGGAAGCCCTGAGACTTAAGGTCCTCGAGAATGTCTTCATTACTGAGTTCGAACAGGACGCCCCGTAGTACTGCGCGGATCTTGCGCTCCTCCGGGAGGGCGTAGGTGTGATACGCGATTTGATTGATCGACAGAAGCCTAGTGAAAGACCGGAAGTCGTCGATGGTCGCAACCTGAATTTCGATTGATTCGCCAGCGTTAGCGGCTTTTAGGTAATTAATTTTGTGCTCTTTGCACAAGAGGGAGCTGAGGCTTCGGTGGGACGGGAGCGCAGCGCGACGCTGGCTTCGAAGGGACCGACGGAGATGCGGTCACTTCGAGTGACATGAGCGGCGTGGGGGCGGGTGTAGAAGACACTGGGGTTGGCTGGGGTGTTGAATACACCGCGGCTTTTTTCGAACACTTCTTAGAGCGTTTGTCAACTAACTGGAACGCGGGCTCAGGAGAGCCAGTTAGGGTGGCGGCGACCAATGAAGCTTCGGACTCGGCGGAGTCTGAATCGCTCCCGGGAGCGGTACGCTTCCTACGAGATGAGCGCGGGGATGAGACCGACGCGCAGTCCATATCGGATGGAACGGAAGACGCGGGAGAGCTATACACCTGAGGGGTCTGGACGTTGGAGGCCTGAGGGGCTGGGGTTGGGGCCTGAGGGGCCGGGGACGCGTTAAGCGCTAGTACAGCCTGCGTAAATATGTCGTCAGGAATTGAAACACCCGACGCGACGAGTGCTTGGGCGAACGCCTTCGCAATGTTTATGACGCTTTGCTTATCCATTTGGGAAGGGTTTGGGTCTATGATAAGTATGTATAATTATATAACAAATGCCTAGAGTTCCTAAATAAAGATCTAGCGAACCCTAGCGGCTAACCTCCCTACCAGCGGTAGGGGGGCTGGGGAGAATAACTTAAAACTAACCGTAGTATGCCGAAGACCGCTACCTAGAAACCTAAAAAAAGGGTACGCAGGTAAAGAGTTGACCGCGTTAGGGTCAACCTTTATTTTTTGTATAGTATAAAATGTTTTCAATTCCCGTTGGTCAATTTCAAGGTCGTTTTACAAAATATGTTAAAATAAACTACCACTTTAGTTTAAGCACGTCACTGAGAAGTTCAGAAAGTACTAGACATTATGTTAAAATAACCTCATTGTCCTGTTTTTACATACGTTGCATTTTATATGTAGTTAATATGAAACGGTTTTTTTGTAAATTACTGCAATTATTTATTATATAATTATATAAACAGTCTGACTGGCAATTTTTTTGTGTCTTCAGATAGCAGCTGTTACACAACGCTTATTTAAATTGAAAATTTGAAAAATTTAACTCAAATAACTCCACGTATAGAATTCATTATTGAGGAAAAATCTTTTGGAAAGAAGATAGGTATAATTGCGATTTTTTCAAATACCAACAGTCCGAATGGTATTTTTTGGTGTCTTTAGATAGAAGTTAACACACGGCGCTTATAAAAATTGAAAACTAGACAAAATTTAAGGCAATTGCTTCTCATATGGAATGCATTGTTGCGGAAGAAATCTTTTGGAAATAAGGTAGGTGCGTTTTTATTTTCACGAGAGTTAGAATTCCTAAACAAATAAAAAAAATTATTTATGTGATCACTATGCGTTGTTCATACAACTTGCATTGTTTGAGTAAAATTTGGTATGCTTGATTTATTTTAAAATGTTTATGTTTTTTTTTGTAACCATCTGTTAAATGATTAATTTGTTGAAGTTTTATTTCCACTTGTTCAGGGTTAATGTTTATGTTATAAATAAATTGTGCATTAAAACTGAACAGTATTTGCAATTTTTTTCACGAGAGTTAGAATTCCTAAAGAGGAAAAGAAAAATTGTTGTGATTTATTACTTACTATATTATTACTATTTACTACTTTATTTATTTACTTGTATTGTTTATGTAAAATTTTGTATGCTATGTTTCAATATCCAAAAACTGAGCTAGGAAGGTCATATTGAAAAGCACGCGCTTTAGTCACTTTGCTACCGGCCTTATCCTAAATAAGTCTCGGGTAACAGAGTGCCGGCGGCGTTAAAATCATGCAAAATTGTAGCACAGTAAAGGTTTATTAACCACTTGTAACATATTAAGTTGACGTTGTTTACATAAATCTCGAAGCTATAAAACAATTTGTATCCAGATCCAATATTCGCTTACAACGTTGAAAGCTCTGAAATTATTTTCCGATCCACTGAATCGAATTCGTGAAAAGGAATCTGTAATAATTTATTAAAAAATATTTTTACCTGAATGTCGAAGAATTATTTTTTTCGAGCCTAAACTGTTTGACAGATTTCAACATTTGACTGTCTCAGTTGTGGGTTACATGAGGTGACATAGTTAAGAATATTTTTTCTCGGAATTCCCATGGAAAAAGGAATTAGACGCGAAAATAATTTAAGCAGTCGGGTTTTTTTATTTGTTAATTTCTACAGCTTGTAAACTTTGATTTACGAAATAAAAAGTACAAGTAATAAAGATTAATGATTAATGTATATAAGTAATGATTTAAATGATAAACAAAGTTTCAGTTTTTCTCAATTACCTACAAAAAAACAAACCACTAAAAACATAATTTTTGGTACAGACAGAATATGGGTGAATATGTCAACTTTTATTGACAAAATGATAATTGGTAGTAAATCACAATTGAAATGATGCAATTTCAGGTTTGACGTCAGAAATTTGATGCTGCATTCTAAAGTGAGACTACGGAGAGACGGTTTTCTTCTTCGACACAAATATTGCAGAAACACTCGTGTTGCACTAAACGCTCAGCTCCCGTATCACCGTGCTGGAATATTTTATAAAAATTAGCGAATGTATTTACAGAATCATGGCAGCTCTCGTACTAATGAATTCTCGATATGAAGGAGGTTTTGTACACGACTTATTAGAGTTGTTCATGCAAGTGCATCGCTAACACTATTTAAAAATCTTATCATAGAACCTTACTTTATAATTGTGTTGACTTTTATTTTCCCCTTAATAAACATTTGTTATTTAAAAGTGTTTATAAGAAGCATTTAAGTTGATTATTTATAGTACGTGTAAGTTAAACAATTCAACTAAACCTTTCCAAATATACAAACCCACCCACGACCAAGTGGCGTATTGGGTAGTAACCCTGCCTCATAAGCTGGAGGTTCCAGGTTCGATTTCTGGTCAGAGCATTCATTTGTGTGATGAAAACAAAAAATTATTTTCGGGTCATGGTTGTTTCTATTTATTGAAACCCCAGTTCACTGTATGGTCATCCATAACTCAAGTTCTTCTTATTTTAAGGCCATACAGGTGATATGTTTGTCTGGGGATATGATATTATATTTATTATTATTAATTACCCAACACATTTGCTTAGCCAAAGATAATATCGAGTAAAAGTATGTTTGCGTGTAGCAAACTTATTTCAAATGATATGCCATAACTCATAACCTACCCGTAGCAATCTCTATCCAATGTAGTTAATCTCTATCCAATAATGTCGTTTTGTTCAATTCACTAACTTTGCATGATCAAAGTTTGAGAACAAACTTTAGCGAGCGGATGAATTTTAAACAATGTATGCTGACGGAATATCGGAGTGGTACAGTCGAGAGAAACCACTCTTTGATTTCGCTTTTAGACATTTTATGTCCTTTTAGCTTATTATTCAATAAGATGAGAACAGGGAAAAATGTATTGGTATGTATTTAATGTGAGTGATATTTTTTTAATACAATGATTGTTTCCTAAATAAATTTAAATATAATATAAAATTCATCACGATACTATTAAAATAATTGAATAAAATATGACTTTATAACTCAGATGGTACACAATCCTAATGAAGTTTTTTGTACATAGTATATTTTGTGTATTTCTTATAATTAACATACTTGTTTAACAACATTTATCAACCGCGATGACCATGGTGTAGTAATGACAATAGTAATAGTTTTAGTTATTGTTTTTAGGTGTAACGCCCAAACTTGTAAATTCAAATATTTGTGAATTAATTTTCATATAGCCGATCAAAAACCTTCCAAAGATCAAAAAAAGCGTAGCCTACAGATTCCAGGTATCATAATGATGTTCTTAAAATCTGTCACTCATTACAGCCTGTTACACATTACAGTGTATTCATAACAAGAATGCAAGAAATTGAAACTTATTAATTCAATTAATTGCAAAGTAAGTATGCAAATTATTTCATGCATTTTCTTTTATTAAACATTTGATTGTAGTAGGGCATCTAAATATTTTTCTTTTGAAATGGCTAGGAATAAATATAGTGCAAACTTTTAAAGCTAGCTAGCTAGCTAACTTTCTCGATTTTGGTAACTGTCATCGACAAGTATGGAAAATTTTTCAACTGCAACTGTGAATTAAAAAATAATTTAATTTAAATATTTTTTGAACTTTGGTTAGGTAACTCGATATTAAAAATGCCTGAAACAAACAACATTGAACAGTTTATTTACATTTTTTTTTTAGTTTTTGTCACTATCGTACCGTAATACATCTAACGAGATTATAGCACGTTAAATTTATATTCGTTCGTTTATATTCGTGATGCAATATTTAATGAAATAGGTATTATTTCCTTGATAAACTATTTAATTAAAAATAAGTAAATTTTTTTCTGACTGTATCTACAAATTCCACAGTAGAACATCATCGATGATCGGTAAAGTTGACCTTGATTCCGAATTTCGAAATTCAATAAGTTATACTACAGTTTCAACAAAATTGTCTCTTTTGTAACAATGGGTTTGGACAAGCTAACAATGTGAGGAATGTTTATTATTCGATAATAATATATTTTTCATCTGAATTATAATAAAATAACGCAAACTATATTTTACAAATTCTGATCTGGAGATAAGATATAATTAGAGTTCTGCGATTTTGTTACGAGTATATCCCTATGTCCCTTTATATTCTAAATTTCCACTGCAAGACTATTGCCGTAATATAATGTTTAACTTCTGTATAAAAAAAAAATAATTCGGTTTCTTGAAAATATGTATATGTAAAAATGAAAAAAACTTTAGCAGAATTAAGTTGAACTTTAGCAGAAGGTGTGTCTATAAATCTATTATAAGACTGATCCTAATTTCACATAATCCATTTTGTTAAAAGGATATGTCAACGCAGGAAATCTTTAGAGACGTTTTATTAGTTTAGCGAACATTGCTCAGACCAATTTGATTCCGGGAGTCTACACAAAAATTATTCCATTGAACACAAACTTGGAAACGGTAGTCAATACTCTTCAATACTAACAGCTAGCGCCATCCATCAGCGACAACTTAATGTGTAGTATTGTCAATAATAAATATCGGAAATCACGGATACCATAAATGATTTAATGCTATACTGGAAATTTATAATTGACCTATTTTAAGATGAATTCGGCATTCGAAATAAATAAATATCAATCTATACCAACATACGAGTTCACTGAGTGCTTAGATGGAAAACTATTGATTACTATAAAGTGAATATATTTGTATGTTCATTTATCATTTTAATTAACTAAGTGTCAACTTACCTGACTAAGGCTATTATCATCTGCACAAGAAGTTGCTGTAATTGTCTAGGCTTTTAGCCCGCATAACTTTTGGGACTACAAGCTCAAATATATTTATCTAAAGTTGGTCTAAGTTTTGCGTAAGTGGTATCTCTGGTTCTTTGGCAAAATATCTTCTACGGGTCTAAGTTGAGCTAGCTAAAAGTAAAAGTTGCAATTTATTACGGAGTAAACGTTTGTAGCGAGTGTTCAGCGCCATCTACGGGCGTCTCGTGGAAAGCCACCCAAACGATATATGATTGAATAATCAATCATCTGAATGAGGAGATTGAACGTGTGAGAAATGTAATAATGTTTGAGGATTTTTTTTGTCTTTTGTAAGATTATTAAAAGTGTGAACAATTACACCATTTTTCATTAAGAACACCCACTATAAATGATCGCCCAACGTGTGTTTATGGTTGTAAATTACGGGCTTCAACAAATCTTCAAGACTAGTGTGTTCACAAATTACTGTTTCGTTCGTGGAGTATCCGCCATTACAACATGCCGCCACGAAAGCGTCTGTCTTCAAAATCCCCGGAGCCTGAAGAGGCCGGTGAAGAAACTCCAAACATCACAAATATTACGATGACGCAGGAGTCACTTAATACCTTGTTGTGCTCGCTCATACGCGAAGTACGCGCGACATCGACGCCAACGCCAAACGTGCACGTACAAGCTGATACTTCGATTTTAGGCAGTGGAAACTTTTCAAGCTGCACATCACGTTTTAGCGGCGAAGAGTCAGTGCACGCTTTTATTGATGCTATACAGACGTACAAGGATTGCGTCCAGATTACAGATGAAAATGCTCTTCGTGGGTTATCAATGCTGCTCACTGGCGATGCAGCGGTGTGGTGGCAGGGTATCAAGCGTACCATTACGTCTTGGCAGGATGCCCTTTCTCGCCTAGCAAGTGCATTTGGAAATACACTTCCGGCTTACCGGATTTATCAGGAAATATTTACCCTTGTTCAAGCAGATTCAGACAACACAGAAAGATTTGTATCAAAAGTGAGAGCTCTATTTGCAAGGCTACCTGAAGGAGATCTAAGCGAGAAAGTAGAGCTAGATATCACATATGGCCTCCTTAATCGCCGGATAAGAAAGAGAATAAGCAGAGACTCGGTTGATAATTTTGAAAATTTACTCCAAAAAGCTGTAGCAGTTGAAGATGCTTATAGGCAGAATAATAATAAACCCCAGCGTTTGGGAGAAAGTGCCCAGAATATGCGAACAAAGCAGCAGAAGAATTCCATAGTGTCATCTTTGTCACCAGCGTCTGAGAGTGAAGGAACTTCTACTAAAGTAATTGAAGACCTTTCTCCGCAATCTTCACATCTTATCCAGGAAAGTACAAACTGTGCAGGTATTATAAAGCGTTTATTTTGTACTTATTGTAAACATTCTGGCCATATTAAAGGTAACTGTGTCAAATTAAAAAATAAAAATCCTAGTGTGTTCTCTGCTTTTACTCAAAGTGATAATGTTATTTCCAGTAAGAATTCTGTAAAAGAGAACTTAAAAGTTAAAAAATTATATATGAATACTTGTTATTGTACCTTGAAAGATTGTAATTGTCAATTTCATATTTCACAATTTTGTTCCAAGGAATGTTCTAAGTTACCTTGTGTTTGTAATGAAATTTATTTACAGAACAATCTTGATAATACTAATCATGAATTTCTTATGACTAAACCATGTTTGGATAAAAATAATGGCAAAGATGAACTTTATTTACATTCTGTTAAGGGTCAGTCATACTCAAGCTCTGTTAAAAGTCAGACAAATTTAAATTCTCCTAAAGTTCAGTCATACTCAGATTCTGTTAAGGGTCAGTCATACTCAAATTCTGTTAAGAGTCAGTCAAATTTAAATTTTATTAAGGATCAGTCAAATTTAAATTTTGTTGAGTATAATTCACATTTTAATTCTGTTAAGGGTCAGTGTAAAGATAATTTAAAAAATTTTAACTTGGAAAATTCTGCTGACAGTGTTTTAAACAAAGAATTAGTGTTAAAAGATGTGTCTGAAATTTCTGGAACCAGTGATAATGGAAAAGAAAATTTATTTTGTACAACTTTGTTTACAATTAGCTCTTCTAATAACATAAATTGTTATCAACGCCCTTTACTTCACATTGAAATTTTAGGTGCTAAAGGTACTGCGATTGTAGACTCAGGTGCAAAAGGTTGTATAGCAGGACACTCGTTATATTCTTACCTCCAGTCCAAGAACCATCCGATGCGTAGGGTTTCTCGAGCGGTTAAATTGGCTGACGGTGATACCAAACTCATGGAATTAATTTGCACAAATATTGAGGTAAAAATTTTTTATAAAAAAATTTCTATTGAGTTTTTAATTTTTCCTAATGCAAGTTGTAATGAGTCATTACTAGGAATAGATTTTTAAAAAAAAGCTAATTTAGTTTTTGATTTCGGTAACTCATTGTGGTACTTCTCTGATAAAAAATATGAGAAGTTTAAAATTAGTTATGAGTCATCACCACCTACGTTATCATCTTCGTCTTGTGCTGTAGAAAATAACCTTCGTGAGGATGAAGCTTTTTCACTTGATGACTGTGAGCGCTCGTCACTCGCACAGCTTATTAGGGACAACGAGGATATTTTTAGTCTAGGGGGAGAGCCAACACCTTTTGCTGTTCATCATATAGATACCGGTGATCACCTTCCTGTTGCTGTTCCACCCTATCGTGTGCCTCCTGCCAAGAAGGAGATTATGTTAGCAGAAATAAAGAAGATGTTGGAAGATGGTATTGTTGAAGAGTGCGAGTCGTCATGGGGCGCGCCAGTCCTGTTAGTCCCAAAACGCGACGGTTCTTTCCGTTTCTGCGTGGACTATAGAAAATTAAATGCTATCACTAAGTCTGATGTGTATCCTATGCCCAAAATTGATGAGTTGTTACAGATGGCCGGAGGAGGCTGTGTGATGAGTACCTTGGATCTTAGATCTGGTTATTGGCAGGTGGGCGTCCGTGACGAGGACCGAGACAAGACCGCCTTCGTTACTCCCTTCGGAACGTACAGGTTTAAAAGGATGCCTTTCGGCCTTAAAAATGCGCCGGCTACCTTTCAACGTTTGATTGACCGTCTTCGTTCTAGCTCATCCTTAGCCAATATTAATATTCTAGCTTTCTTGGATGACCTGCTGATAATTTCTCCCAATTTCTCCCAACACTTGGAAGATTTAAAAGCTGTTTTCGGTCGACTACGATATTTTAAATTGCGCGTAAATCGTGAAAAATGTATGTTCGCTAGGGAACGCGTCAAATATTTAGGTCATGTCATATGCAGTAACGGTATCTCAGCTGATCCAGACAAAATATCTGCTGTCTTGGAAATGAAAGAGCCGAAAAATTTGAAACATATGAAAACATTCCTCCAAACCTGCTCTTGGTTTAGGAAATATATTCCAAATTTTGCACAAATCGCAGAACCTTTGACGCGGCTCACACGAAAAAACCAATCCTGGATCTGGGGTCCAGACCAAGCAATTGCATTTGCCAAGCTTAAAACTCTTTTAACTTCGGCCCCTATTTTAATCCAGCCAGACTATTCCCGTCCATTCATTTTACGCACTGATGCAAGTAACTATGCATTAGGCGCAGTGTTACTTCAGGGAAATGACAAACAAGAACGCCCTATCGAATATTGTAGCCGTCTTTTGAATAGTGCAGAAAAGAATTATAGCACAACGGAAAGGGAGGCCCTGGCTGTTGTATGGGCAGTTGAGCGTTATAGATCTTATCTGGATGGACACCAAGGGATCGTTCGCAGTGACCATCAACCCCTACGTTGGCTATTGACTCTTAAGTCGCCAACGGGCAGATTAGTTCGATGGGCATTAAAATTGCAGTCTTTTGATATTCGTTTAGAATATACACCTGGTAAAGCAAATGTTGTTGCTGACACTCTTAGTCGCCCCCCTTGTTCGGAGGGGAATCAAGATATTTGTGGTATTTGTTCAACCATTGTTGATATTCCTCGATGGGACGAAACAGAGGTTCGTGAAGCCCAACTTGCAGATCCAGAGGTTTCAAAAATCATGAAAGTTTTAGAAACAGACGATGAGGTCAATGTCAAGACATGGTCAGAGCGCGGTTATTATTTATGTAATGGAGTCTTATATCGTTACGTTCATGATGTAGATACCGACGACCCTCAGCTTGTTATTCCAGAAGCCTTAAGAGCCAAGGTTATTGCAGAGTGTCAAGATTCACGCACTGCCGGCCATGGAGGCATCGAAAGGACTCTTAATCGTATATCACGGTCTTACTATTTTCCTGGTATGAGACGTTTCGTAACCGATTACCTTAAATCCTGCGTACAATGTCAGCGTTATAAAACTTCAAATTTAAAACCAGCTGGACTGTTCCAAACACCGGTCCCTTCACAACGTTTCGAGGTGGTGGCAGTGGACCTTTTCGGTCCTTTACCCTTGAGTACTACGGGAAAAAAATGGATTTTGGTAGTAGAAGACGTAGCAAGCAAATGGGTTGAACTATTTGCACTTCCAGAGGCGACAGCAGATCTCTGTGCGAAAACACTCATCGAGGAAATATTTATGCGCTATGGTGTCCCAAGACGCCTTATCTCTGACAACGGAGTACAATTTATAGCTGAAATAATGCAATATGCCATGGCGGTTTTAGGAGTAAAACAAAATTTTGTTCCTCTGTATCATCCACAAGCAAATCCGGTAGAAAGAAAAAATCGAGATCTTAAAGCGCAGCTCGCGATTCTTGTCGAAGAACACCATGAAAACTGGTCCCAAGCTCTCCCTTTCATACGGTTTGCGATGAATACATCTGTGACTGCGTCTACTCAATTCACACCCGCATACCTTACGTTCGCTCGGGAACTTAGATCTCCATTAACTGTTCAGACAGATCTTCGTACAATAATTGAGAATAAACATTATAATAATCAAATAGCACCTTACCTTGTTAAGCTTGCTGATACTTTAAAGTCCAGCGTTGAGTCTATTGAGCGCCAGCAGGATAAAAGAAAAGAGTACGCTGATAAATTTAGAAGACCTTTGGTCGCATATAAAGTTGGTGATAAAGTCCTTCTTAAGTCGCATGTTTTGAGTAATGCAGCTAAGCATGTTACTTCGAAATTTGTTCCTAAACGTGACGGACCTTATTTTATAAAAGAAAAGTGTAGTCCTACAACTTACCTCGTTGCATCTGTAGAAAATCCAGATAACGTTATAGAGAAGTACCACGTTGAGGAAATTTATCCATTTTTTACTCGCGACCAGTCTTTACCGAATCCTGTAATACCAAAACAGAAACGAGGCCGACCTCCTCGCCCTCGTAATACTTGTTCCTCTAATCCTTCTCATTCGCGTTCTGTTGTTGAACCTTTACCAGTCCATGAGCGGGGACGACATACACATGAACTGGAGGGGGAGATTGTAGCGAGTGTTCAGCGCCATCTACGGGCGTCTCGTGGAAAGCCACCCAAACGATATATGATTGAATAATCAATCATCTGAATGAGGAGATTGAACGTGTGAGAAATGTAATAATGTTTGAGGATTTTTTTTGTCTTTTGTAAGATTATTAAAAGTGTGAACAATTACACCATTTTTCATTAAGAACACCCACTATACGTTTAATTTATTAAAGTAATTTTAGCCTAATATGTGTTATCGGCAATTTTAATCTGTTTCTTGGTATGTATTTGGTATTTCATTTTTATGCTTCTGCGCGTCGTTGACTAAGCGGCTCTCGCTAATCGCCGACAGTGGGATTAGCGAGAGCCGCTACAGAGAGCGTGTACAGCTAGAACACCTACACGACTAAGCGAGGAGCGACAGGCTTGTGCGCTAGTTCCAGTTTGCTGGACTATAAGCGAGTGTGCGAGTGTGATGGGCGATTACTCACAGCACTGTAGAATGCACAGCAGTGTAGAATGACCGCTGATTGGTTTCTCAGCGAGTGCTCTGACCACCAATTGAACTTCACTCAGCTCGTTTTTATCTTTGATAGCTCTTGTCAGTGCGGCAAATTCAGAAGACAGCGAGTTCTCGCCAGCGGAGTCAACAAAACGAGGAAATATTTGTATTTGCATATCATTTATTGACAGGAGATCTAGTCGCTGTCTATGCTGTCTACATCGTAAACAAGTTTACCTAGAAACATTAATCATTACGTAGTACACTTCGGTGGGATTTTAGAAAATGGATCCCCTCATAGGGTTAAATATCTTGTGTAAAATATTGTCATAAGAGCTAACAGAGCTCTGTTTCTACTTTTTTACATCGATAACTTAATAGATTTCCGCAGAGTACCCTTAAACCCACGTCTGTTGTTTTTTATTAAAAATAAACGAACTTTGAACAAAATGCGCAAGCACGTTTCACACGTTCAATAAAGTCGCGCCATGCGGATATAATATGCAAATCGTTTTCACGCTTTTACGATTTCTTGAAGAAATCGCACTGTCAGATGTGACTTGAATCCTCTTAGTAAATTGAGTGCGTGCAGTTTAATAGTATTTAAAGAATACTCAGAAACCATTTTGTTTCAATCCAAGTTCTTTTCAATGTTGCATCCTGCAAATATTCTCTGGTTTTCTTGAATTGAATTTTTTTTCAATGACTTCATATCAAGTGGGTAGTATTAATAGTTTTCAGAGCATATGCAATGTATGTTCACGGTACTTATGTACTAACAGTACTAGCTAATAGAAATTATGGTTTCCAATTGGCAAAATCTGTTGCGTGTATGATTCATGTGTAATATCTAATTTAAAACTACCACAACAACCTTAGTCATCCAACTGCAATGAAATCAGCTTCAGTTAAATATGGCAGTGGTTTCGCAGACTTTACACATACGCTCAACATAATATCTAATCCTGAGGGTTCCTTTACGACGTTTTTCTTTACCGCTACCCGAAGGTCACGAGCCGCGTCGTTCCGAGATATATAGTAGGAATAGCGCAGTAAGTCGTAGCGGTGATCAAAACGCAAATATGCACAAGGGCCGTTTTTATGGGCGTGGAAAACAATTATTGGAAAACTCATTACAGCGTTCAAGAACTGCTCTGAATGCGTCCTGTCAAAAAACAAATGTGGAAGAACCAAATTATTTGTTTTTTTTTCCACTGTGTTATTTGTAGTTCACTGAAAGGTTATCACTGCAATACAAAATTATTGTGGATGAGACGCAACATAACTTAACCGATATCTCAACATACCGTAGACGCTATCATCGAATTAGTAGACTTTGTGGCTTCGTTTATCTCCAAAATGACGCTCGGTTTTAAATTCACTGTTATAGTATAACAATTTTTCGAAGAATATCAATATTCTATACATAGTTAATATTACATTTCGAATTAACTCAGTTAGTTTCAAATAAAGGCGAGCCTGTTCACCTGTGCGTGCCAACATGATAGAATAGTAGATAGTATCCGGCGTGACTGGCGGAAACCCATTGTAATTGTTATAAAGGTAATTCAATACTTCTGCAACACTTGAGTGCGCAAGACTTTCAAGTCGCACGCATTTAGCAATAGCACCGTTCTACCTCCCACGAATGAAATAATTTAATAACAATATTCTATATGGCATAGCTTAAATTGTATAGCACGTTTTGTAATATACTACTTCAATATAATCGAAATTGTTTCAATTTGTGTTTCTTAATCAACCTAAGGTAGCAATATATATTTTTTTAAGTAAATAGAACAAAAAGTGTGGGGATAAAACATTACACTTAAATTTATAATAAAAATATGTAAATACGTTAAATAGTAAAAACCAAAGAAATAAAAATATAACAAAGGAAGTGGCATAAAAAACAGTTGGTGCATATTGTATGTAATCGGAATGGTCCATTAATATGGGTGATACGGTGCTATGAACAACCTTTTGCTTTGGGGTTCAAACACGATACATACAAATTTACGTATTTAAACGAACGACCAATATTATTAAATTAAGTAGATCACTTTTTAAAAAGCCGCTATGTAATATACTCGTCTATTTTTGATGTGTTAACCATTTTACAGTTATAACACTATTGACTGGGTGTATGGTAAACTACTGCAACACGAGATCTAAATGGCTTGATTATTGATGAAACTCGAGCAATCAAACAACTCATGCATGATTTCTTCCAATAACTAAACTTGTGACGCTGTGCGTTGGTCTTTTGTCAACTTGAACCTTAATTTGCACTATTCACTGTCCAGGAATCGTACATACTTTTAAACCTTGGACTTTAGTAATGTCAAATTATGTTCCCATATCTCTGTCAGTTTGTTATATTTTGAGATTCTGTATTTGTATGTTTTTATGCGTTTTTATTATAATGAAAATACTTATGCAGAAACACGAATTTGTTTACTTAATTACTGAAGTCATAGACTGACATATAATGTAAGCCCCTGACAATGGCAATGTTTACAACCAATACAACAGAAACAAGTTGAAACTGTACTCATGATAAAGCTGAGCAACTGCAGACGATGCCGTAATGAGAAGATCCCTGGTAATGATAAATTTGCAAGTTTTAAAATTAATGAACACTTAGTAATAAATTCTTCTGGTGGTAGGCTTCGGCCGTGGCTTGTCACCACCCACTAAACAAAGCCATGCCGCCAAGTGACATGGTCGCGTTCCGGCATGGTGTTTAGTATAGCCGTAGCCGTAAAGTAGGTCTGAGTAATCGTGCTGCATCAGAGAACTGTCTTCAGCTCGTAATTTATTGACTCGCCGGGTAACTGGTTTTGGAGGGTAGCGGGATCCGAAGAAACGGTGCACCGCTGGCCGACCGCAGGTAGGAGGGGGCCCAAGTAGTGTGCTAGCCACATGCGAAAGGCTGCCCCGCCACCTCGCGAAAAATCCCGGGAGGTTTCATCGTGCCAGCTGGCGACTGGTTAGAGAGCACCCAATGACAATCTCCGGGGGGGTTCGGGCGTCCCCGCAGTCTCCAAACCAGTTCCCCATCGGTGTGTTGTTTATTGCGAGCTGCTTGGTTCCATTTGCAGCGCTTCACTCAACTTCTGTACTCCTCCCTGTTCACTCACACAACTAATATGAAAAGTCACAAGAAGAGTAAGGTTCTACAGCGGTTGCACTTCCTCTCTCTTAAAGTGCACTTCTGCAACATCAGAGGAATGCACTCAAATATCAACGATGTCCACCACCATCTTGAGACAGAGAGTCCTCATCTACTCTTCTTAACGGAGACGCAGATCTTTAATCCGTCAGACTCGGCATACCTTTGTTACCCAGGGTATATCCTGGAGTCCAATTTTCGCCCGAACGCCGGGGTGTGAATGTATGCCAGTGACGAGATCTGTTGTCAGCGTCTCCGTTACTTGGAAGCTCTGGACTTTTCCGTTATGTGGGTTCACATTGATACCGGCCTTGACCAGTTGGTCTATGCCAGTATATACCGGTCACATAGCGGAGATCGAGAGACAACGAGGCTCATGGAGTATCTCAGCGATGCAGCAGATATGGTTCGGCAACGTTTTCCCTCAGCGCAGTTAATGTTCCTGGGGGATTTTAACTTTCATCACGGGCAATGGCTATACCCGTATCAGGACACTGACCACGCTGGAAGAGAGGCTTTACAGTTTTCCGTGACTCAAGGCCTCTCACAGATTGTGCACAAACCCACGCGCATGCCCGACGTTGCCGGCCACACTGCATATTGCTTAGACCTTCTGCTGACAACTGATCCTGACAGGTGCTCGGTGTCCGTAACTGCACCTTCAAGGACATCCGACCACTGCGTGGTGAAATCTGTGTCGCAGTACTCGCCGCCTGACACCAGCCCAAAAGACGCTAGGCGAGTATGGCGATACAAGTCAGCAGATTGGGATGAGATGTGGCACTTTTTCGCGTCTTAACTTTGGCGGCAGACTTGTTTTACATCAACCGATCCATCGTGCTGCCCTAATGCTGGATTAAGTGTGATAGACCAAGCAATGAAGTATTTCATCCCTTACGCTGACCTATCCCTTGAAACCAAAGGTCGCCCATGGTTTAATGCTTCTTGCCTCACAGCTGAAAAGCTTAAGCAAGAAGCGTACAAAGCCTGGGCTGACGCTCGCAGAAGCAAAGCCGTGGATTTGCATGAACTGAAGAAAAATACAATGCTGCCGCCAAGTCTTGCAAAAAGGTGATCAGAAAAGCTCGCTTTGACCACATTGGCCACATCGGAGACAGGATAGCGTCATATCCTTCAGGAAAAAAAGCTTTCTGGTCTTTGGCCAAGTCGGTTGAGTCGAACTTCTGTTGCCCATCGCTGCCACCTCTGAGGAAGCCTGACGGTTCACTGGCCCACACTACAAAAGAGAAAGCAGACCTCTTTGCTAATCTTTTTGCAGACTATTCACGTCTAAATAGTCAAGGTAAAGTCCCACCCCAGTTACCTCAGTTCGGACCCAAAATGGGTACCGTTCATATTCGCCAAAAGGAGGTTCTTAAATGCTTGCAGAATTTAGACGTGAACAAGGCCAGCAGTCCCGATGGCATACCTGCAGTTGTGTTAAAACACTGCGCAGCCGAGTTGTCTCCCTCACTAACGCGCCTGTATCGACTCTCTTTGGAATCTGGAAAGGTCCCAAAATCCTGGAAGCTGGCTAACGTGCAACCAGTACCAAAGAAGGAAAGCCGTGCAGATCCCGTCAACTATCGACCTATTGCAATCACCTCTATACTTTGCAAAGTCATGGAGCGTGTATTGAACAATCGTCTCCTGGCACACCTTGAGTCCAACGAGCTCCTTAGTGATAACCAATATGGTTTTCGCAGTGGACGTTCGACTGGAGATCTTCTTGTGTATGCCACTCACTTATGAAGCGAAGCCTTGGAAGGTCACGGTGAAGCTATAGCTGTATCCTTAGACATTTCCAAGGCTTTTGATAGGGTCTGGCATGATGGTCTCTTGAGTAAGCTTCTAGCATACGGAATACCTAAAGGGCTCTGCGACTGAATATCTGATTTTCTAAGGGAACGGTCAATCCGAGTAGTCTTAAACGGCTGCTCTTCTGACCTAATGGCAATTAATGCCGGGGTACCTCAGGGATCTGTTCTCTCTGCAACGTTATTCTTGCTGCACATTAACGACCTGCTAACCCCAGGCAATATTGGTTACGCTGATGACAGCACCGTTGTAGAGAGATACATGTCCAATGCGTGAGCAAGTCCTCAAGAAATCCGGGCTTTGAGGGAGTCCATGATTAAGCGGGTGGATTTGGCCTTAAAGAAAGTGTCCGATCGGGGCGAGTCCAACTTGGTCAAATTTAACCCGTCGAAAACACAGGCTTGTTTATTCGCCGCGAAAAAGAGCAATTTCGACCTAACGCCCACTTTCCAAAATTTTTCTGTACCCTTTACCGACCACCTAGGGCTTCTGGGCATAACTATATCATCCCAACTAAACTTTGGGCAACAAATTGTGTCCATGGCTCAAACAGCTTCAAAGAAGTTGGGAATCATCTCGAAGGTCCGACGGTACTTCAGCCCTGAACAGCTACTTAATTTGTATACAGCTCAAGTTCGATCTTGTATGGAGTACTGTAGCCACCTTTGGGATGGTTCTGCAAAGTACCAACTAGAAGCGACGGACGCAGTTGACTGAAGAGCCCGAAAAATTATTAACAACTTTGACCTCACCACCAAAAAACTGTAAAGACTCGACCATCGTCGGAAAGTTGCCAGTTTAGCAGTCTTCTACAGATTACATTTTGGAGAGTGCGCGAATGCTCTTTTTGATCAGGTTGAACCCACACCCTTCTTGCATCGGACTACTAGACGCAGACAGACCTTCCATCCCTTCATGGTAGACATCCCAAGAAGTCGAACCAAACGCTTCGATAGTTCCTTTTTGGTGCGGGTCGCCAAGGTGTGGAATGAACTGCCTGCGTCTGTTTTTCCAGAAAACTATAGTTCTAGTTCTTTCAAGCGTCGAGTGAATAGGTATCTCGTGGATAGACGTGTAACAATTTCGTCTTCATCGTCACTTTCCATCAGGTAAGATAGAAGACAAACGTTTAATCCTTTTTCAATAAAAAAAATAAAAAGAAAATGCAAGAAAATTAGGAAGTAATTTAACAAGATTAATATCAAGTAATTTAAAAAAAAAAGAACGAACATTGCAGTCATGAGATGGTAAAGTTTATTTTAGAGACAAATAATGAACGGATAGGTGATGAAGACTGAAATTTTTAACTGCCCTATCTGCTGCGGAAAAATCAAACTCGTTTTTTTAGTATCGTTTTATATTTCTGACCTCTTGTAGTTTTCAAGGCTGAATAATATATCAAAGATTCTTGTTTTTGTGTCGCCCTCACGCCTCAGCCTCTTAACTGATCACCGTGAAACTTTGCGTACAAGGACTTACTACCGTAAAAATACTACCTTGATAAGGTCCATGCCAGGTACCCTAGGGGTATCCAGATAAAAAGTATTTTTTCGGAGAGGTTTACTAGCAATACAAGATCACTAGATTTTACAATTGCCTTTATAAAAAAAAAGGATAAAGAAAACGATAATACAGCTCATAATGTTCATAATGTTCTTTCTATGTTTTTTTCAATATTCCTTCTCGTACAGTATTATTTTGCAGTATCTATAGTTTTATGCCAAGACCTTTTTACCAAGTAATCTATACGAAGAAATAAATTATTTAGTGGCTCTCAGTTTTAATATACAATTTCTTTCCATTTTCTGTATTTCGTTTTAGGTTTCCTTTCTGTTTTCGAACTTTATTAATTTTTTGACACATGTTTTGTACTTACGACAATTTATTTATAAGGCGCACAAGTACAAGGTTGTAGGATGCGAATCGCGATGAGAAAAATATAGTACGAACAGTAATTACTAAATCTCTAATACAAAAAGCCTTAAGCTGTTTAAAAACTATTCAATGCAGAGAATCTCAAATGAGTAACCTGAACTAAACTAAAAATGTTGTGGAATGAATAAGCGAGACAGTTTAGTTTAGAACTAAAAAATAAACCGTAAAAGCAGGATAGTTAGGCTTCAAAATTAAAATCGATTTTTTATATTCATACCCGGCTAACGAGAACGCGTTTCACCTGATGGTAAGTGGCGTCCGTGCCTGTTGGTATCCATATTGAACGACCGCAGGCTTCTGTAGAAAATGCTCTAATATTGCCGCACTGTAGAAGAGTTCTCTGAACAAACAAACTCTGTTGTCGCTAGAATATAAGTTCAAGGACGCATTAAAAATAGTACTCATAGACAAAAAAAGTACGAGGTGTTGTTTTAGATAGATAGATAGATAGAAAGATAGACAGATTCATTTATTTGTGACCAAAAAACAACACAATACAGATAACAATTAACATTAAAAAAAAACTTAATTATTAAATGCTAAACAATAATCCTACAAAACAAATATATTTTATACACAAACATCATTAATAAATCAAAACAAACAAACAAAAATAAAAAATAATATAAGTAAAAATAGTAAAAGTAATGAATTGTACGCAAGTTCACAATTATTAAGAGAAGACATAAAATAAAATAATCAACAGAAATGATTCATCCTCGCTCCAACCGCCGCCCAGTGCGGACGTGCAAGTCCCCGTTCTCCGTTGATCGGTCCTTTCCCGTTATTCCGTGGCGCTCAGTCTACTGACGTCACAGTTTAGCGTGTTGGTTCCGTGCTACGGTTTTCAAGGTTTTTCTACTCCGTCTGAGTGCTATCGAAGTGCGATTTTTCTTTGCGACTAAGCCCCTTAGTCTTCAAAGTGCTGTGCTAAGTTGTGTTGTGCTTGTGCTGAGTGCAGTGTTGTGCCCAGCGTAAGTAGTCTGGTTTCAGTGCAAAGGATACTTAACGGTGACAACGAATTTGTACTGAACCAGTCCTTTTATTTTTATTTTATTTCTCTTCTCTATTGTATTTATTTTTCTTCTATTTTTCATATTTATTTTTATCATATCTGTGTGTTTTCGTGTGTATTTGTCCTTTCTGTCGGTAAAGGTTGACCCTAACGCGGTCAACTCTTTACCTGCGTACCCTTTTTTAGGTTTCTAGGTAGCGGCCTTCGGCGTACTATCGTTAGTTTTAAGTTTCCTCCCCAGCCCCCCTACCGCTGGTAGGGAGGTTAGCCGCTAGGATTTTGCTAGGTTTATAGGAACTAGGCATCTTTTATTTTACTTGTATTTATTAATATTACTGTCCCAACCCTCCCTAATGGATCCGCTAAGCATTATTAACGCGTTCACCCAGGCGCTTGCTGCGGTAGGCGTCTACATCCCGAAAGACATCATAACGCAGGCCTTGCAGGCATCAATCGCGTCCCCGGCCCTTCAGGCCTCAACCCCGGCCCCTCAGGCCTCAACCCCGGCCCCTCAGGCCTCCAACGTCGAGACCCCTCAGTTCTACAGCTCTTCCTCGTCTCCCGCCTCGTCCGAGATGGACTGCGAATCGGTCGCATCCTCTCACGCATCGCGTCGCAAGCGTACCGCTCCCGGGAGCGACTCCGAACCCGCGTCTGATACGTCGTCAGATGCCGCCACCTTAACCGGCTCTCCTGAGCCCGCGTTTCAACTTGTCGCCAAGCGCTCCAAGAAGCGCTCGAAGAAAGCTTCGGTATCATCAATACCCGAGCCCTCCCTGGTGTCTTCAACACCAGCCCCCGCGCCGTTAAAATCGCTCGAAGTAACCGCGTCTCCGTCGGTCCCATCGAAGCCAGCGACGCGCTGCGCTCCCGTCCCGCCGAAGCCTCAGCTCCCTCCGCCCGTATTCCTGCGTGAAAAGGCGCGCTGGACCGCGGTTTCTAACTTGTGCAAAGAGCAAAAAATCAATTACTTAAAAGCCGCCAACGCCGGCGACACAATCAAAATTCAAGTAGCGACCGTCGACGACTTCCGCGCGTTTACCAGGATACTCGGATTAAACCAAATCGCGTATCACACCTACGCCCTCCCGGAGGAGCGTAAGATCCGCGCAGTACTACGGGGCGTCCCGTTCGAACTCAGTAACGAAGACATTCTCGAGGACCTTAAGTCTCAGGGTTTCCCGGTCACAGCAGTGCACAAGATGCACTCCAACCGCGGTAGGCGTTTTCCTTTAGCATTAGTAATCCTGTCAAATACTCCCAACTCGAAGGAGATTTTCAGAGAGGCTCGCACAATCTGCGGACTCTCGAACATCTCCGTCGAGCGTCCCAACCCCCGCGGTCATCCTGGGCAGTGCCACCGCTGCCAGCTTTATGGCCACGCAGCGGCTAACTGCTCAGCTCCCCCCAGGTGCGTTAAGTGCCTGGATCCACATATCACAAAGGAGTGCACTCGCACTCCTGAATCCACTTCCCCCCCTGCCTGTGTGCTGTGCGGTCAGTCCGGCCACACAGCTAACTACAGGGGTTGCCCGCGCGCTCCGCGCTCCACCGTCAAGAGGGTCGCGCCTAAACCGGCGCCGCCGCTCACTCCCGCAAACTTCCCGCCGCTGCGCAACCGGGGTCCCCCGGAAGCAAAGCCCGTTCCGCCGACGCCTACTCAGGCTCTGTCTTGGAGGCAGCGTCCGGCCGTCCCGCCTGCACCTTCCAGACCCACCCCAGCTCCCGTAGCTTCCGTAGGGCCGCGTCCCACTTTGTCATCTTCACCTCAGTCGTCGTTGGCTGAGGACATGAAGACCGTGTTCGACGTCATCTAAAACGTCGACATTAACGAAATTTCCGTACTCGCACGCAAACTGCGAGCCGCCCGCTCTCCTCAAGAGCGTTTATTCGCGTTAGCCGAGCATCACTCGCTCCTAAGTTCGTTGTAAATTCTTTAATTTTTGTATAATGTCGTAAATAAATAAATTTTAATGTCTAGACCCGCGAATCCCGCGTCCAGTCGTATTAAACCCAAGGGCTTATCCCTAGTATCTTTTAATGCTCGTAGCCTAAGCACTAACCTTCCCGAGATTAAATTGTTCCTTCAGAACAAAGAACCTGACTTATTCCTTCTCCAGGAGACATGGCTTACTCCAAACCGCTCCAGGGGATACGCTATTCCTAAGTACGCGTTTACTCGCAACGATAGGCCCAACTCCGACGGTTACGGCGGCACCGCTATATATTACAAAAGAGGCTTCCATTGCTGTCCTCTCCCTACCCCTCCTCTCCTCAACATGGAGGCCACTGTGTGTAGATTGAATATGACTGGTCATCCGACCATCATCATAGCTTCAATCTACATACCTAGTGGTACCAGACCAATCCGCAGCGACTTTGAGGCCATTCTCGCCCTTGGCCATTCAGTCATTATGTTCGGAGACTTTAACTCCAAACATACTGACTGGACGTGCCTATCGACCAACACCAGCGGTATCGCTCTCCTCGACATCACTAACTCCCTTGACTTAGACGTCATATCCCCCATTACTCCCACTCACTATCCCAACAACCCGACCTATTCTCCTGATATCCTCGACTTGGCAATTATCAAGCGAATCAATCTTGATCTCAGGTCCATCGAACCGCTCGATGACCTAGGCTCCGACCATCGCCCCGTCTCCCTCGTGCTAGGCGCGCCTAACGATAACGTCACATCTCCTAAGACCTTTACCAACTGGAAAGGCTTTAAAAATACGTTAGTTTCAGCCTTAGGGGCACCGAACTCTCCGCTCGCGATTTCGCCCGACCAATTAGACAGCCCGATTAAAATAGATTCAGTAGTCGATACTCTCACTGATGCTATCAACTCAGCCATTAGCGACAACGTATACATTGCTAAGCAAGGCAAACCCGCGCTTCCCTTAGCCGTTAGCAATCTCATTAAATCTAAGAACGCGGCTCTCCGGAGAGCCAAGAAATATCCCACGCCCGCATATAGAACAGCTGCGAATCAGCTTCAACGTAAAGTTAGGTCTCGCCTCGCGGAACTCCGTGACACTCAGTTTAACGATCTCATGGAGAATATCTCCCCGTCCCACCAAGCGTATTATCGAATGGCCCGAGCTTTACGCGTAGACACCGCCTCTCACGTTCATCCTCTCACTCGTCCCGACGGCACCATTGCCTTCGAAGTCGAAGAGAAAGCCAAATGCTTCGCCGACAGCATAGCGGCACAATGTTCGCCCAGCATGCAACCCGCGGATCCCTCCCACATCCAGGCGGTGGAGGACGAAGTTCTCCGCAGAGAATCTCTCCCTATCACCGACGACCCCGTCACAGTCTCTAATGATGAAATCTTGCTTCTTATTAGAAAGCAAAAGTCCAAAAAGGCTCCGGGTGCGGATGGAATTTCCAACCTCGCACTTAAGCACCTGCCACAGCAGGTGCTTACCTTGTTAGCTATTACCTTCAATGCCTGCTTCGACCATAGCTACTTTCCAAAAGCCTGGAAAGAAGCGACAGTCATAGGCATTCCCAAGCCGGGTAAACCTCTGAACATCCCGGCTAATCACAGACCCATCAGCCTCCTCAAGGCAATGTCTAAACTTCTCGAAAGAGTCATACTCTCTCGAATGCGGAACCATCTGTTTCCAACGGATGGCGACCCTCTCATTATTCTCCACCAGTTCGGCTTTCGCGCTAAGCACTCCTGCCCTCAGCAAGTCCATCGAATCGTCGAGTACATACTCGAAGGATTCTCTCAGCGTCGTAAAAAAACAATCGCGGTTCTCTTTGACGTAGCCAAGGCTTTCGACAAAGTCTGGCACAGCGGTCTCGTTTTCAAACTCTATAAAATAGGCTTACCGGCTCGCCTAGTCAGATTACAAGCGTCGTTTCTTAAAGACAGTACGTTTCGATTCAAACATGAAGGCACGCTCTCCGCGACTCGTCCCATAAAGGCTGGAGTCCCGCAAGGCTCAGTCCTCGCCCCTCTGCTGTACACCGTGTACACTAATGACATGCCCATCCCGCCGAAAGGCGTCGAACTCGCCCTCTTTGCAGACGATACCGCCCTTTACACTAAAGGTCAAAGGATCCCGTATAACATCACCAGACTCCATAAGGCCGTAAACGCCCTCGGTGTTTAGTTTCAAAAATGGCGTATCGATGTCAACCCAGAAAAGAGTTCTGCCATTCTATTCGACCACAAACGTCGTAATCGCCGCAACGATCCCCACATTCGAATGTTAGGTATTCCCATCCCCTGGAAGCGCAGTATTAAATACTTAGGCGTCACCTTAGATCAGACGCTTTCTTTCAAGCCACACGTCGATAGAGTAACGAAACTCGCGCGTTTCTACTTAAGCCGCTTAAATAGTATTATTTATTTATTTATTTTATCGTTTTTGTAACTACAATATAAAATACATAATAAAACTTATAGATATTGTACAAAGGTACAGCTTATTTCTAACAGAAATCTCTTCCAGCAGACCTGAGACTGGAGAGTGTGTAAAAAGAGCAAATTTAGTGTACTAGTAGTACTAAATAAAAATACACATGTAAAACAAAAACAATAAATACATACACATAGGAAATAAATCCATATAAAATACAATAAACATACACACATACATACATAAATATATACATACCTACATAAATATAAAACGATAACTTGTAAATAAACTAGTGAAATAGTGACAGAAACTTAAATATTCGACAAGTAATGTTCTCTTACTCGTTTCTTGAATGAGGATAGAGTTTTGGATTCCCGAATTATATGATAGGTAGAAAAAGTAAAATGTCTTTTAGAAATAAACGTACGCTTTATAAGGTCTGCGTTAAACCCGTCATGTCATATGCTTCGCCAGTCTTTGCCCACGCCAATCCCTCCGTCCTGTATAAGCTGCAGGTGGTTCAAAATCTCTTCTGCCGCAGGGCCACAGACGCACCTTGGTATGTGCGCAACGCGGACCTGCACAGAGATCTTGAACTACCTACAGTGCAACAGCACCTCAAAACACTCTCAGAATCGTTCTTCAAACGCGCCGAATCCCATCCCAATCATCTTGTTCGAGATTCAGTCTCATATACTGCTCCTGTGTTAGATTCGAAATTCAAAGTCGCTAGGCCGAGAAACGCGCACACGGGCGAACCTACGCAGTTAACTTTAGCTCTCGAGGCCCTTCAGGCCGCAAATCCTAATTCTAACGTAAATTCTAATTCTAACGTAAATCCGAATTAATGCAATTTTTATTTTTCATTTTTAATGTTTTTATTTTTACTTTTCATTTTTGAGCACCTTCAGTGCTATGTGAATCTCAGCGGGTGACCCCTTAAGGGCCCCGCTGGCGCGGCCTCTTTCTCCGATTGGCCGTCGCTCAGATGAAGGCTGAGTGGCAAAAATGCACGAGCCGACAGGGGGTTTTTTAGTGGGTATGGTTCTGGTAGGCGTCGGGACGAGTCCCACATAACTCCGATCGCGCGCGCGGAGTATGCGTCAGAGCATTTTTTATGCCCTCCTGCCCTTCCCGTGGAGGGGAACCAAAAAAAAAAAGAAATGATTTAGAAAAAAAAATAAGAAACAAAATAAATAAAACATTGTGTTGCAGTAGCACAAAAAGGCCATGGCTCAGTGTGTTAGTTTGCTCTTCAAAGCAATACATGATAATTCTGCCACAGCCTGAGGACAGAGGCAGTACTCTGAATATATCAGTAGGTATATTAAGCCGAACAATCAAACACCAATAATGTTTATAAATATAAAATATATAAAAACTAGAATAAAAAAGAAATATGTAGATAATTTCTGTTAATATGAAATGCAAAGTCAGTTGGAGTGTTTGAGTATAATATATTAACAAATAAGAAATGTATGTTATGATGCATAGAAATGTATAGATAAAGATATAATGTTTAAGTGAAAGTGATTTTATAAATAGCATCTCAACGTTTTTAATAATAATAGTCACACGGCAAAATCCGCCAATGAAAAGCCACTTGGAATTTCTAGCTTTTGCTTGTTCAGGAGAAGATTTTTAAAACATTTTTTAAATGTGAGTTTGGATTTTAAAATTCGCAAAGGTGGAGATATATTATTCCAGCATTTGGTGGCTAGATAGCGGAAACTGCCGGTGAATGCCACAGTTTTGTGAGAGTGAATCTCCAGCGGCATGCGATTTGGTCTGTTACAATATCTGTTATTTCCTTGACAAAATCTCAATTTACTAAATAAATATTCCGGTGTTTTATCTGTAATAACATCGAATAATAATGAAGCCAATTGTAGGTGTCTGCGAGAAGACATGTTCAAGACTGATGATTTATTAAGATAGGGAATTATATGTTGACGAGGTGGAATATAATAACAGAAACGGCAACAAGCGTTTTGAACCCGTTGCACGAGACGGCGCGTCCTAAATTGCAAACGCGGGCCATATACTAAATCTCCATAGTTTAACCTTGAGAGTATGAGAGACTCACAAAGTGTGACACGCACTTTTTCATTAAGTAGATCTCGAATACGATATAGTAACTTAAAGCGGTAAAAACACGACTTTATCAGGTTCACTATGTGAGACTCAAAATGCAGGTTACTATCAAATGTAATTCCTAAATTTCTTGCCTCATTTACGCGTTCCACTGGCTCTCCATTAATTTCAATACTTGGGTTATTACTGAGAATCTTAGCAATTTGATTCCTTGAACCCAGAATCATACATTTTGATTTTAAAGGATTGAGAAACAGGCCATTTCTGCGGGCCCAAAGTGCAACATTATCAAGGTCTTCGTTTAGGTTCGATACAGCGACGTGAAATATAGCAAGAAAATATAAAATATATGTTAAATATCGATGTACTCATAAAACTGCAGGTCTACCACAGCTGTGCGGGAAAGCCAGGCAGCTTATGAAGCAAATATTGATCAATAGGATTACTATAGTGTAGGTTCTAAAGGTTGCTATTGAATAATTAAGTTTTCCAACTGTGATTTGTTATCTTTGTTTATCGATTGTACTACAGAAACAAACAAATTTAACTGTGTTATGATTTTGATATCAAAATAGTGTAAGTTTTGCTAGAAACATGAGAAATAGAGACTTAATTAAAAACTGAAAGATCAAAACAAGAAATTCATTAATGCGTCGTCATCCTACGAAGTTTGAGGGCTCCAAAAGTTTGGAAAGCAGCAGATTCATAAGCCGATTTTTGATCATCTTTTTCTTTTGCTTCTTTTGAACAATTTTGATAACAAATCCTCTTCAGTATCGGATAATCTTTTACTTTAGTAATCTTAAAAATAGTTTCCTAACTAAGTTTTTGAAGTATATGTAAAGAGTTTAAATTTTGGCGCTGATAAGTTTTAAAAACAGTACTTCAGAGCATCTTTTACTGATGAGATGTTGTGCTATCAACACAGTTTTGAGTAAGTTAAATAGTAATATGTAAAAAAACATTCAATTATCTAGTAAATCTAATTTTATTTACTACTTTTAATTGTCTTTTTTTAAGTTTGAACCAATAGTTATTTCGAAAAATGTTGCTATAACAATATAAGTAATTGCTTATAAAAAGGTCTATTCACCGGACTTATTCAATCCTAATATGTAAAATTTGCAAGAAGCATCCTTTTCTGCACAATTCTCTTTTGTAAACAGAACAAGTTCTGTTGCGGGAAAGACATATCATAATATAGACAGAAAAAGTTTGTTACAGAGATAAGAACAAATAAAGTGGACAACTTGTTTTATTATTTTCCTTAATTTAGTTGTTGGTGAAAGTTTTTTAGACGATTCACTTTCTTCTGTTTAGAAACGTTTCATTTTGATCATTAACTAGTATCGTTGAGTTTAAAAATATTGTTTAAATGTTTACGTACTTGTTGTGAAAAACTGTAGCGTGTCTAATATTTATCAAAAGAATAATTCTATGTACTACATGCTTTAAGGATCTAAGAAAGAGCTTCATTATTTTAAAATATAAAATTTTATAATTCGATTGACACGGTAGATTCCACGAATGCAAGATATAACATTTTGTAAAACCTGTAAATTTAAATAAAAATTGCGAAAACGGTAGCCTGAGAACATTTACAAATCGCATTGGCATATAGAATGCGTTTTGAAAATTTTCCGGACTGGGTTCCGTATGATCTGGAACGACCAATCAAACTATAGCCACTGTGCTAGGAAGCTCCGCCTTAGCACCCTTATCTTAGCACCCTGTCAAGGTTACTTACACATCTTTCTCTTCTAATAAACTATTATTAGAAGTGTCTCAACCTACATGGAGTTGAAAAGTGATGAAGCATTCAACCCGTCTCATTCGCACTTCTACGTCACATCAGGCGATGCACGTAGGAGGGGATGCCAAGGGTTCCACGGCGACGGACGGAACACGACAGCCATTCTTTGGGGGGCTCTCGGCTCAATATCTTGCCTTAGACTCACTTCTATTGCTTTGTTAATATTTTGTTGTAATTACTTTGTGTTTTAAAATTGTTATTTCAATAAACCGCTCGATTTGTTTAATGTTGGTAGATTACAATTTATTTTGTGAATATTAGTTGTTTTTTTTTAATTAATAATCTGTTAGATTTATAAAATCAGAAGTGGGATAGGCTCCATAGCCTTTTGCGCTTCTATTTATTGAGAGCCCTCACATTTATATATTGCCATATTTTACTTTTACTCGTTGTACCAGTGTACTTTGAGTGACGAACTCTCAATCAACAAGATGTCGAGTGAATCCAACAAAGATATTTATAAAAATAGATCTCATGCTCGTGGCACAGATAATAATCATTTACAGGATACGCTTCAAGCCATTTTGTGTCGACTGACTGCCCTGAAGGATCAGAATTCATCGTCACGAACGAGAAGTACTAATGAAATGAAATGAAATGAAATGAAATGAAATGAAATGAAATGAAATGAAATGAAATGAAATGAAATGAAATGAAATGAAATGAAATGAAATATTTATTTCTCAACATTGACAATTACTTGTTCTTATTGACGTCAAATAAAACATGATTCTACCACCAGTTCGAAAAAAACCTTCGTGAAGAAGAACTGGCAAGAAACTTCACGGGTATATTTTTTTTCAAAATAAATTTACAGAGTCTCTTTATGTCTATACAAAATTATTCTTTTCTGCATCTGTTAGCTCGGCAAGTCTCCCTCCCCCCAAGTATCCAAACGACGAACACCCTCAAACGGCACCCGTTCACGAGTTAACGCAGGATCCAGCCATCGCCCTCCTCAACCATATTAGAGGGAAGTGAGCGACCCGTCACCCGACGCTACCATAAGAAGACGTACTTTAGTGACAATGACGCTTTAGATATTCATCGGGACGAAGAACTCATCGCACAAACAGACACATTACACATGCTTTGTTACAAATACTAGTACAATCCTGTTAATGAGGGGATTATACCCAAGGGCTTTTATCATCCAAATAATCGGATAGTTTATAATATGCTCTAGCACACAACTTCTCCTTTATAGTTTCTTTGAATTTGTCAGTAGGAAGACCTTGGATATCCTCAGGAACCTTATTATAAAAGCGTATACATTGACCCATGAATGAGTTAGTGACTTTATGAAGCCTGCTATTATGAGCTGCCAGCATATTTCTTCCTCTTGTGTTAACATTGTGCAGATCTTTTTTTCTTTTGAACAAGGTTATGTTCTTTTTAACATACATTAAATTTTCTAAAATATATTGTGAATAAAACTACTCCACCATTACCGCAAGTGGAGGGTAACTCTGAGGCTTCGTGTAGTGATGCGAGTACTTTTAGGATATTAGACGCCATAAACTCCATTAACTCGGTAAGATCTACCCATATTTATATTTCAAATTTCGATCCCAGTGTTCATAATTTTGATATTTGGTGCGAAGAAGTGGATCATGTTCGTGCTTTGTATAGGTGGGATGATCGAGAATGTCTCTCGCGCATCGGCAATTGTTTGAAGGGTAGTGCGCGTACGTGGTTAGACGAGTGGGTATCCACTGATCGCTGTTGGTCTACTTTCAAGCGTGATTTTAAAACTTTATGCCCGAAAACAATCGATATTGCCGGAATTTATTTGAAAAATTTATTTGACGTTATGAAAACCGACTCCCATAATTTTCCTACTTATGCAGAGTATGCTCGTAAATCCCTTTTGCGGTTGCGTTTAGTAAATGGATTAAGTAAAAGGTTAATTTCGGCTATTATCATACGCGGTATAAAAGACCCCCAAATACGTGCTAGTGCGACAAACGCATAATTAGAACCGGATGACCTTGTTAATTTCTTTTCAAATTATATAAAAGTACCCTCATATAAAAATACACAAACCCATACTCAGAAAAATTTTACAATTCAAAGGAATTTTCGTAAAAGGCAACATTCAAGTTCTGAACAGAATGTAAAGTGTTTTGGTTGTGGCAGTTTTGGTCTTAAACAAAACGAATGTTACAAACGACCTAAGACGTCAAATGAAGTTACCTTTCAAAAAAATAATGTTAAATCGGAAGTGAAGTGTTCATTTTGTAAAAAAATTAGGACATAAGATCGAGGAATATTTTCTAAAACAGCGTTCTGAATCTCGAGGCGCCACGGTTAATTTTTGTAAAGGAATAATAAGTAAATGTAGCAATGTAATGTCGGCAATAGTAATACGGGGCATCACTGAGTCACAGATTCGTGTATGGGCTACTAACGCTAAGCTAATGCCAAACGAGCTAGTAGAATTTCTTTCAATTTACGTGAAGCCCAATACTTCAAATATTAGTAAAAATTTTAGTAGTTCTCATCAAAATCGTTCATTTAAAAATAACCATGTGGTGTGTGGCCGTAAACGACGATTTCAAATTGGTAGATGCTTTGTTTGTGGCGAACGTTTTCAAATTGATAAACAGTAGTAATCCGAAGAATCAGTCTGTTCATAATCCAATTGAATCTGTATCCAAATGTAGCTTCTGCAAGAAGCCTGGTCACAAAATTGAAACGTGTTTCGCAAACATAAAGTCTGAGTCACGCAACACAAGTAATGTTAACTTTTGCCAAGAAAACCCTGACAATAATAGTAAAGATAAAACTGGCAGTAGGTTTGCATGCTGTGTCCCCCGAGTTCATGAATGCACCCATCATTGTCGGTTCGTACGTATTAAATCGAGAAGGTGTTACGTACTTCCGAACTCGCGATCAGCAGTATCTTGCTTACGAGCCTAATGTTAAACCTAACGTATTAGTTACTTCACAATCTCATGTTAGAACTGACTTGACCGGTGATGACCTTCTGGGATTGCTAGACGTTGCGCGCAAATTTTCAAGATTTTTTACTGAGGGAACGCCTGTTCCTACATTCAAAACCAGCATTATGTCAATCAAATTAAAAAATTAAACATCTATCTATTATAGGCCGTACCGTTTGTTCTATTGAGAAATCTTGAAGGAACATGACATTATTGGGGAACTTCTAGAAAAGAAAAGCATACGAGAATCTATTTCTGAGTATGCTAGTCCCATTCTATTAGTAAAAAAAAAGACGGGTCATATCGTATGTAAGTCAATGATATTGAGTAGTACGACTTTAACCGACGCTGGTTTTTCAATAAATTTAAAGAAATGTTCTTTTCTGGCGACTAAAATAGAGTACTTGGGGCGTATTATAAGCCATGGTCAGGTTCGACCGAGCGAGCAAATGGTTCTATTTCAGCGGGTTCAACGTTATTGTCGAACTCTTCTGAATATGGTGGAATATGGAATATGGACAAAATAACTGGTCTGACGTAATGTGGCTACTACCGCTAATCTTGAACATCACTAAACCAAAAAACTACAAGCTTGTCACCTTTAAATGTATTGGTACTGGGTATCGAGGCCGCAACACCCGCCATACGTAGTCTTGTCAGAGACATCGCCCTGCATACTTGTAAATTTGTAAAGGTTGTAAACGCTAACCGACGGTCCCCTCGAACGTTTGATATTAATTCGTTCGGTTTTGTTATCAAACAGGCACAAGCTACTAGCAAGCTCGACTCGGGCGTGCGTGGGCCGTATCGTGTGGTTAAAGCGCTTCCCCACGGTCGATATGAGCGCAACTGCTGACGGGCGCCTATGGAAAATCGACCAAGGCTGCGGCAGAGTTCATGGTGCCGTGGCGAGGGGAGTGGACTCCGGACACTTGTGCTGCCTTTCTACACGTAGCATCCTGAGGGCTCTGCTTGTTTATTATAACTTAGGTATCCTGAGGGCTCTGCCTTTGTACACGAAGCATCCTGAGGGCTCTGCTTGTTAATTGAAACTTAGGTATCCTGAGGGCTCTGCCTTTGTACACGTAGCATCCTGAGGGCTCTGCTCGTTAATTGAAACTTAGGTATCCTGAGGGCTCTGCCTTTGTACATGTAGCATCCTGAGGGCTCTGCTTGTTTATTATAACTTAGGTAACCTGAGGGCTCTGCCTTTTGCAGTCACAGCATCCTGAGGGCTCTGCTTATTGATTATTTATTGTTTTTAAGTCATCTTATTATATTTTTGTATGTTTTTATTTTGAGGTCTTTATTCTTATCTTATCTAATTTTGTTTTTATTTAAAAAAGTCAAACATAGTGCTATAATCATAATTTTAATTAAATAAACCAAATTCACCCAAATTCTTTCTCAATTTTACATACAGCACTTTTATTGAAAATGTCTTAAGACTTTCAACCTTAAATTTCAACCTTTATATTAAAACTGTTGGTTGTTAAAACTAAAAATAAATAAATCATAGTTAAAAATAGAAAAGAAAATTTGTCCTATCTATTAGCTAACAAGTGAAATTTTTCTATAAGACCTACTTTTAATTGCAGCTCAATGCATTGATGAATTGGCCACAGAGTTGACCTCTGCGCCTCTGCCTATGGGCACCACCTCACATCAAAAACTGGCGGACGAGGACGTGCCGCTGTCAGGAGAGGCCGTATTAGAAGTGTCTCAACCTACATGGAGTTGAAAAGTGATGAAGCATTCAACCCGTCTCATTCGCACTTCTACGTCACATCAGGCGATGCACGTAGGAGGGGATGCCAAGGGTTCCACGGCGACGGACGGAACACGACAGCCATTCTTTGGGGGGCTCTCGGCTCAATATCTTGCCTTAGACTCACTTCTATTGCTTTGTTAATATTTTGTTGTAATTACTTTGTGTTTTAAAATTGTTATTTCAATAAACCGCTCGATTTGTTTAATGTTGGTAGATTACAATTTATTTTGTGAATATTAGTTGTTTTTTTTTAATTAATAATCTGTTAGATTTATAAAACTATTACAATCTTGCAATCTAAGAATAAGTAGCTCAAAGTAAGTCAAAGAATAATAAAGAGTGAGCATTGGTAGACGTGGCATTCGACAATGAAAAAAAGATTACAATGGCAATTGTATTAAATTTATTTATTTTTATTATTGAAAAATTTATATATTTATGTACATATAAGTAACAATAAAAGGAAGAAGAAAAAAAACAGAATTATATGTGCTTATTTCCTATGAAATTTCTTCCAGCAGACCTGTGACTGGAAAGTTTCGTATAAAGCAAATAAGTGTGCCATTATGTATTATACATACAAATCATTACATAAGTACAATTTATACATATAAAAATACTTATTTAAAAATTCATATATACATACATACATACAAATACATAAAACAGTACATACGTATTGTGTAGATTACAACGATGAACTTTAGCACAGTGATAAATAGTGCTCTCTTACTCTACTCTTAAAAATAGACAGTGTTTTAGCGTCGCGTATCTGGTGAGGCAGCTTGTTCCACAGCCTGGCTGCATGGACGGTGAACAAAAAGGAAAAGAAGTCCGTTTTGTGGCGAGGAGTCACTAGTAAGTTTATTTTAAGTGGTCTGCAGATCTCATCACCTGTTACGTAATCACCACGGTTACGTAAATATAGTGGAGAGTGAGGGTTGTTAAGCACATTAAACAAAAGATACAAGATACGAGTATTCCTACGGAAACTTATAGGCAGCCATGAGTTTCTTGCGGAAGTGGGAAACATGATCATACTTTCTCAGTCCGAAAATGAAACGAATGGATAAGTTTTGTAGGCACTCTAGTTTGTTCAAAAGTTTCTCGGTAGCATCCAAACAGCAGGAATCAGAATAATCAATTATAGGTTGAATTAATGTTCGAGTGAGAGATATTTTTGTAGATAGTGGCCAAAAATTTTTAAGGGTTTTTAATGCAGTGAAAAGTGAAATTTACTTTGCGGCTCATTTTATTTACATAGTTATTCCAGTTTAGGTTACAATCAATGATCACTACCAAATTTTTTGCTTTATCGGACCAATCAACTGGGATTTCATCAAGGCAAACTAACGGCAATGTCTAGAAATTAAGGCAACTTCGAATATGGCGACTATCAATTATAATAGCCTATGATTTATTGGGATTGATAAGCAAACCGAAAGATTTGGCCCAGTCACTGATTGTCACTGACAGTCACTGACTGACAAATTTCTGAAAAATAATGCGAATGATTTGTTTTGAGGTTAATCTGTAGCAATGGAAAAAATCATCAGGATGAGTGACAATGAGAATGCCCAAGGGCTCTGTTCTTGGTCCTTTCTTACTTTTAGTATAATATGTCAATGATCTGCCATCCTTAGTTAAGAGCGAGGTCATTATGTTTGCTGATGATACTTTAAATTTTTATTTAAAATTTAAAGACAAGAAATAGTTGTAGGATATCTTTTATCAGTTGTTAATAAGTTATTAAGTTTATGAATAAGTTTGTTAAAAAGCTATAAAAAATTAAGTAATTAATTAATTCAGTCTATTGTAGCCTTATTACTACGATTTCAACCAACTTTTTACTCAGCAAACGAAATCTTCCCGTAACCGTCTTTTTTACTGGCCGTTTGTCGGAACGTACAACGCATTGTCCTAATTCGTTTTTGGAATAACAAATTAATACATTCATCTCCATTGAATTAAGTTCGCTGCAAAACAGATAGCCATTAATACTTAGCCCGAACGCATCGTAACTTTTTACAAATGTATGAACAACAAAGGACTTTAATAATTCGAATTAAAAGCTTTTGTAGATAACTATTTTGACTATATAACTGTTTTGTACGAAATTGACAGAAAAAATGAGTTATTCAGCTTATATAAAATACATATGTTTAGCTATTTTGAGAATATCTTCTAGGTCAGAAACTTGAGAAAGTTCCTTGTTGCGTGCGTATTTACTTTACGTGTGCAGCATTCAAATACAGAATGCCATTTTAAAAAGCTCCCTACTTGAAAACTACTGAAAGGAAAACTACTTTTTGAACCTCTTTAAAATTTATCCAGTTTGCCTGCATTCAAGTATTACTTATAACTATTATTATCAGTATTACTTTGTTTATGTAATGTAATGGTCGAAAGATTACTTTAATTTCACGGCAATGGTGTTCTCAATTTATATAATTATCTACTTGTAATAGGTTCTCCTCTGACCGCCGATCGATCAGACACACTTCGCATTCTTCAGGGCAATATGCGGTATATGTAATGCCAGCTCACTCTTGAAAATAAATTCAAATTTAGCCTGAAATTTTGCTTTGATATTTTTGCATTCATCCTTTAATATTGTATAAATTAAGATGATAAATGAAAGGAAATTTAACAATAATATTCACCTACTAAATTAAAAGCGTAAAATGCAACACAGTGAATAAAAACTAGTGCTTTATAAAAAATCGTATCAACCCGTGTATTATATGATCGATCATATCTGAAGAGCCTACAGCTACAAAACAAACTGTACGATTTTATCATTGTGATCAACAGTACTTATTAAGTACTATGAGCATCTACATTTGTCACACCTACATATAACTACTATAACATAATGTGCTTTCCTTTTAGATGAAAGACGTCCACTGTATGATAGCCTTCCCTATATATCTTACACATATACATATATATTCATCCTGCATCTATTACTAGCCAGCAGTTTTTATTAGATAGCCGTTGTATCTCGTGGTACCTGAAATGTGTCTTCTACGACAGGTCCTGCAATCTAAATTTTACAGTCTTAGCCATAACTTTTAGAGGTAACCCCAAGCTTATTTAACACCTTTAATACGGCTGTCATCATTTATAACATACAGAGATTAAAGAAACGTCCTCGTCTTCACCATCACTTTCCAACAGGCGAGACGCAATACAAATGAAATGCCAATATACAAGTAATAAAGAAGTTTAAATTCATTACGCGCAGTGCGTGAAATGCCAATATACAAGTAATAAAGACGTTTAAATTCATTACGCGCAGTAAAGTACAACCTAAACATCTGACATTGCTGAGATAACTCTTAAAATTTGCAGACACCACAAATGGTGAGCCTGAAATTTTTCCTCAAAGTAATGCGTATAAAAAGGGCCCAAAAAAGGGGTGATGTTCGTTTTGATGATCCCAAGAAGCACATTATGATCCCTGTTGGTGGAATGCCAGCGTGTATGGTAGTTTAGTAGTCGTTTGGAGCTTATTATTATTGTGGTGCAAGTGTAAGCTGGTTCGCTGGTAGAGGTAATTTTTAAAACATATTATTCGCAATTTCAAGTCAGCGTAAGTGTTTTATGTATGAGTTGTTTTACGAATGGTTAAATATGTTTTACAATGCACTGAGACTACATTCAAGGGCAAAATAATTATGGGGGTTAAATAATTTACACAAGGAGTTTTATTATTCCAATATTAAACTCTACGAGTACAACACTTACGAACAGTTAAGTAGGTAACGTTTTAAATATCTAAATGGGTCGGGAATTTAGAAATTTTCACAACATCACACATCCGACCTCTCCGCATTTGCTTGATTTTTAAAAAAGTTTTTTTTATTAATAATTACCAGGCGTTTGTCTTCCTTCTGACCTGATGGAAAGTGACGATGAAGACGAGGATCATACTCGCCTGTCCAAGAGGTACCTATTCACTCTACACTTGAAAGCTCCAGGGTTAAATTTATCTGGAAAAACAGACGCAGGCAAATCGTTCCAATTTTTGGCAACACAAACCAAAAATGAGCTATCGAACCGTTTAGTTTGGCTCATCGGCACGCTAACCACAAACGGGTGAAACTTCTGTCTGCGTCTGGTTGACCGGTGGAGAAAGGGGGAAGGTTCGATCAACTGAAAAAGGGCATTCGCACACTCTTCAAAGTGCAATCTGTAAAAAACCGATAGACTGGCAACTTTTCGACGACGTTCGAGACTTTGCAGTCTCGAAGCAGTAAGTTTGTCGTCACTTATGAGTCTACGGGTCCTTCGGTCGACAGAATCCAACGCTTCAAAATAGTATTTTGCGGAATCATGCCAAAGATGGCTGCAGTACTCCATACAAGATCGGACCTGGGCTGTGTACAAGTTGAGCAGCTGTTGAAGTACAGCCGGACCTTTGCGATGACTTCCAATTTTTTGCAAGCTGACTGTGCCATGGTTTCAATCTGTTGACCGAAATTAAGTTTCGACGTGATGGTCATGCCTAGAAGCCCTAGTTGGTTTGTGATCAGTACAGATACACTTTGGAGAGTTGGCGTCAAGTTGAATGTGCTCTTTTTACCGGAGAAGAGACACGCCTGGGTTTTGGAAGGGTTGAACTTGACAAGGTTGGCTTCACCCCAATCGAAAACCTTTCATAGTGTCAAATCAACCCGGTCGATCATCGACTCTCTCTGAAATTGAATCTGGTTTGGACTCGCTCGCGCATTGGACACATATCTCTCTACAACAGTGCTGTCATTGGCGTAACCAATAATGCCTTCCGATAAAAGAAGGTCATTAATGTGCAGCAGGAATAATGTTGCAGAGAGAACAGATCCCTGAGGTACGCTGGCGTTGATCGCCATTAGGTCCGATGAGAAGCCATCGAAGAAAACTCGAATTGACAGTTCCCTCAGGAAAACCGAAATCCAGTCGCAGAGTCCAGATGGTATGCCATACGCAGGAAGCTTGCTCAAAAGGGCTTCGTTCCATACCCGGTCAAAGGCTTTGGAGATATCCAAGGATTCGGCTATTGCCTCTCCGTGCCCTTCCAAGGCCATGCTCCATAGATGCGTGACGTAAAATAGAAGGTCTCCTGTTGAGCGTCCTCCGCGGAAATTATGGAAGTGATTGCAATAGGTCTATAGTTGACTGGGTCGGCTCGACTGCCCTTTTTTGG
Source organism: Marasmarcha lunaedactyla (assembly GCA_923062675.1). Classification (NCBI taxonomy): domain Eukaryota; kingdom Metazoa; phylum Arthropoda; class Insecta; order Lepidoptera; family Pterophoridae; genus Marasmarcha; species Marasmarcha lunaedactyla. The sequence continues at coordinate 14,320,184 of OV281359.1, forward strand.
TACGGGCTGTACGTTTGCACACTTCCATGATTTTGGAACTTTTACAGTCCTTAGAGAGAGTCGATATAGGCGTGTCAAAACAGGAGACAACTCGGCTGCACAGTGCTTTAAAACCACTGCGGGAATGCCACCCGGATCATTGGCCTTATTCATGTCTAGATTTTGTAAGCATTTGAGTACCTGTTCTGGTGAATTTGGACTGCCTCCATTTTGGGGCCGAATGGGGTTAACGTGGGTGAGCTTTTAGCTTTGGAATCTAGACGTGAACATTCCGCGAAGAGATTTGCGAACAAGTCTGCCTTCTCATTTGCGCTGTGGGCCAAAGACTCGTCAGGCTTTTGCAGTGGTGGCAGTGATGGGTGACAGAAGTTCATCTCAACCGACTTGGCAAGGGACCAGAAAGCTTTACTCCCCGTGGGATAGGATGCTAACTTGTCCCCAATACGGCCAATGTGGTCGTAACGAGCGCTTCTGATCACCTTTTTGCAGGACTTGGCAGCAGCATTGTACGCCTGCTTCTTAGCTGGGAGATCCATAGCTTTCGCTTTTCAGCTAGGAGGCAATCAGCATTAAAACATGGGCGGGCTTTGGACTCCAGGGATACATCAGAGAATGGTATAAAGTACTCCATACCTTGACATATCACACTGGAGACAGCATCAGCATAGCATGATGGATCAGCAGAAGTAAAGCAAGCTTGCCGCCAAGGATAAGAGGCTAAAAATTGACGTATTTTATTCCAATCTGCTGACTTGTACCGCCATACTCGCCTTTTGCCTTTTGGGCTGGTATCGGTTGGCTAGTATTGCGACACAGATTTCACCAGACAGTGGTCGGATGTCCCTAATGGCGGAGATACGGACAACGAGTATCTGTCTGGATCGGTTGTCAGTGGAAGGTCCAAGCAATACGCAGTATGGTCAACAACGTCAGGAATGCGCGTAGGTTCTCGGACGAGCTGGGAGATACCATAAGTTACTGCGAACCGATAGGTTTCTCTGCCAGCGTGGTCGGTGTCCTTTGACGGATTCAGCCACCCTCCATGGTGGGCATTAAAGTCCCCAAGGAACAGAAACTGCGCAGAGGGATATCGTCGTTGGACCTTACCTGCAGTATTACTGAGATATTCAAAAATTCGAGTTGTCTCCTGAGCTCCCGTGTGTGATCGGTAAATACTGCCGTATACAATTAGGTCCAGACCAGTATCTACATAGACCCATAAAACAGAAAAATCCAGAACTTCCAAGTATCGGAGACGCCGACAGCAGATCTCGTCTCTGACATACACCCACACGCCCGCATTGGGGTGAAATTTGATCTCCAGGATATAGCCTGGGTAATGCAGGATTGCCAGATCCGAACGATCACAGAGCTGTCAGAAAGAATAAGTGTGGCCTCTCTGTCTCATGGTGGCGGTGGACATCGTGGAGATTTGAGTGCACTCCTCGGATGTTAGAGAAGTGTACTTTTAGGGAGAGGGAGTGCATCCGCTGTCGGCACTTATTTTTCTTTTTTGACTTTTCCATTACGTGAATAGGGTGAATAGGGGAGAGGAATAGAAATTGATTGAAGCGCAGCGTTTGGAACCAAGCAACTCGCGTGGTCAGACCCACTCGAGTTGCTTGGGACCCACACACATGGAGACCGCGGGGACGCCCAAAACCCCCCGGGGATCGCTATCGGGCCCTCTCCATCCGGTTGCCAACCGGCACGATGGAGCAATCCCGGGATTATACACAGGTGGTGGGGCAGCCTTTCGCGAATGGCTAGAACGCTAGTTGGGCCCCCTACAACCTGCGGTCGGCCAGCGGTGCACCGTTTCTTTGGATCCCGCTGCCCTCCAGAATGAGCCACCCATCGAGATCAAACGGTTCTCATACGCCGCGCAATTACTCGGACCTATTCTCCTCCAATGGCTACTCAAGACATCATGCCGGAACGTGACTAGGTCACTTGGCGGTATGGTTTTGTCTAGAGGGTGGTTGCAAGCTGCGGTCGAAACCTACCACCTGCAAAATGGTTATCCCGCCATTCATCGCTTGCCAGAGCCTCGTCCACTGTCCGGCAGGGTGCACCACGGGCAGGTGAGGTTGGCATTTGGAGAGTCTTGATGTTAGGCGACTTTACACCCCAAAATTTAATGATAGTGTCCTCTAAAGCCAAGGAGCTTTGATTCGGCCAGCTATTGGCTCTGGGGTTTCCCAAGCACGACCTGATCCTCTCGTACAAACTCAAGCCTCTACGTATGAAATCGATAATAATAATAATATAATACCGATGCGAAACTTCACTAAAATCGATATCAACAACGTATTATACGACGCAACGGTTATTGTCTGAACTTCTATTTATACAACACCTTGTAGTGATGACAAGCTGGAAGTCTAAATCACAATATAGTTTCTCTTTTTTGATACACATTCTCCTTTTCCAAACAAATTGAAGTCAAAAGTCCACCAGCTACATGGTTTAATGATAATGTACGACAGGTAATGAAAAGGAGAGATAAAGCCTATAAAACATATTGTAGGCTACGCATTGATGAAAGTTTCTTAGATTTTAAAACTGCTAGAAACAGTTGCACAATCAAGCTTGTTGGTCATCAAAGCGTCGATATTTATTTTAAAACCTCAACAATGTAACTCCAACTCAGAATTGGAAATTTATAAACTATCTGTGGGGAAAAACTACGTCCTAATCTTGACGAGAATTTATTTAAACCCAATACTTTAAATACCCACTTTTCCTCTGTTCCAGACTTAGACAGATTAACAAGACAGGTTACTTTCTCCAAACTTTAATGAGTTAGCTTGACCTACCTAATTTTTAATTTCGAGCCTGTCACCCAGGACGATATAGCTAAACTTGTTTGTTCCTTAAACTCCAATGCTGTAGGTTGGGATGGTCTTAGTCGAAGAATGTTTGTACTAATCTTGAAATCTATTCTGCCAGTTCTTACCTATCTTATTAATTATTGTAAGTCTTGATTCTGGCCATTTCCCATTATGCTGGCGAAAAGCAATTGTCTGCCCAATACCAAAAAAGCCAAATCCCATTACTTTTAATTATATCCGTCCAATACCTATCCTGTCATTCATGTCTAGTGTCACAGAGAGAACAGTTCGTAGACAATTTCTTAAAAATATCACTGAAAATAGTTAAGTAAATCCCTATCAGTCTGGATTTCGTTTGGTCACATCACTACAACTGCACTATTTAAAGTTACGGATGATGTGCGCAAAGCTATTGACGACCGGAAGTTGATTTTTATTGTCTTGACATTTTTCTTACTTGCCTCTCCGCGTTTTTTCTCCCATTTCTATTAACTGGTTTTCCTCTTACCTCGGTGGGTGCCAGCAAGCTGTATCTATTGATTATTTGTGTTTCTGACTGGCCTTATCTGCACGCCAGGTGCAATCCTCTCCCCATTGCTCTTTTCAATATTTATTAATTACGTTACTCTGTCATTGTCTTGCTCATATTATCTGTACGCTGATGATCTGCAGTTTTCCTGTAATTTTGGCGTAAGAGTTAATCTTCTAAACTGTCAGGATGTCTATTGATCTATTGATCTATGATGGAAATCTGGGGCTTTTAATTAATTGTTACTTATTGTGGAACCCACGAGCGTGTGTCAGAAAGTAAAAATGCTCACTTTACTAGTTATATATCTTTATAAACTTCCTGCCAACTAAAGTTAAAGTTATTCTATTGCAATCCATGATCATACCCGTTTTTGACTACGCTGACACATCATGCTTTTTGAATATTTGTGAGGATCAATTAAACAGATTGGAACGGCTTCTTAACGATTGTAACATATTCATATTTAATTTACGTACATTTTATCACATATCTTCCCACAGTGAGCATTTGTGATGGCTTCCAATACGTAGACGTCACGACACTCGTCTTTTATGTCTTACTTTCTTAAAACTTTGTTTACACCCGTTCTACTGCCTAAGGGTTGACTGGTAGATAATGCCTTGTGGCATTAAGCCACTTTATACCATAATAATGTGTCCAAAATATAAATAAATGAAATCGCTTCATGCTCTAACTAAAACTATATCCGCACATGTTATTACTTACCCTGTTCGGTAAACTTTACCAAGGTCACGTGAGGGGTTGATGACGAACTATGCTTAAGGAGGGCGATGGCTGGATCCCGCATAAGGTTGTGAACGGGTGCCGTTTGGATAGATGGGTGGAGGGAAACTTGCCGAGCTAACAGATGCAGATAATAATAATAATAAAACACAAACAGGCATTAAACATTTATTTTGAAAAAATTATAGGCGTGAAGTTTCTTGCCAGTTATTCTTCAAGAAGGTTTTTCCGAACTGGTGATAGAGTTATTTGAATTTGAATTATAACTAGTCCTCACGTCTAAATTATACATGTGAATAATAATTATATTCCAATATTGTCAAGACTATTAAGTACCCCATTATTGCTGTTACACTCGGGGAACTTGATGCATGCTCAGGTTCGCATTCGAACCCCTGCAGTGTAGTCGCCCCCTATTATGACCGCCTACAAAACACCGGACAACGCCCAAGTGACGCTCGCTTTAGCCTGAGCTTCCACTGAGTTCCCCGACTGTTGTTATAAACAGATATGACGTAGAAGTGAGCATTACATGCGATGCTACTTTCATATTTAAATCCATTGGCAGTTTACATTTTTATTATATGAAAGTAACTATATTGTGATTATTAGCGCTGAAATAGATAAAGTTTAAAAGTGGAAATTGATTGCATGCTTTAATTGAAACAAAGAATTTCAAATATAATAAATATTATTTTGTTTCTATTTATATATGTATGTTTATTCTGGGTTCCTCCCCAGTTCTCTGTATGGTCATCCATAACACAAGTTCTGCTTACTTTGGGGCCATACAGTTGGTGTGTTTGTCTGGAGATTCATTATTATTATTATTATTTATTGTAGGCTTAAGTTAGTACAGCTTCTCAGGAACATAATGCTTACAAACACGCATAATTTTTTAAACGATTAAAGCAGATAATAATGTAGTACCTAAACCTTTTTGAAGTGGTGTAACATATTGCATTATCAGTGCGCAGTGAAAGTTATGTTACACTAAATAAGTATTATGTAACTTTTTTTCTATTTGACTTTGTCAATCAGTACCTCCAGTACCTAATGAAGATACACTTTATATGTCACTGTTATTGCCTATACTCCTTGGAAATGTACAAACTTACTTCCTAATAAGAATTCCTCTTTACTTTTTACAGTTACTGATTTTGGCACAACCGATAAAAATAAACGTAAAAAACAATGAGATCAGGTGTACCCGAAACCTCTGTTTTGGGAGTTCTTTATAACATCGATAACATAAGCTTTATAATGCTGCAAAAGGCGACTCTCACGCGCGCATTGCCAGCTCTTAATATGGTAGCAGAGAGAATCTTGAGAATTTTGCTGCTCACAGAACGAATTTGCAAAAGTATTTTTGTTTTGTCATGTCTTGACCATTAATTGACGTTAGTAACAGTGGATAGTTTTAATGATGTTCAACAATAATTATTCAACATTATTTTAACTTTGGATATATATATTTTTTAATATTTTTTCTTTACAATTTCTTCACATTTTTTTGCATGACTTGATTTTTAATGAACTTATCAGATTTAAACCTATTACTTTTGTAATTTGTAATCTTAAGATAACTTTAATTGTGACATTTTGACTATTTTATTTGATATTTTTTATATGAATATTATCAATTATCAAATGTAACTCAACTATCGCATTAGGTTTACCCTGTAATGATAGTTCTAAGGTGGTTGTAATAAATAAATAAATAATTCTCCTGGTTTATTCATGTGTTTGATTAGATGTTGACAAAATTTTACATAGGTAGATTCATATGTTCCTCAATCCTTATAAAGTTTGTATTTTTTTTAATTACTTCGGTTCAGTTAAAAGCTTCACTAATTAATTATACCTCTGTGCATATAATAGAAAAAAGCAGTTAAAACAATCTAGGCTTAATAAATTTTTTTGGAAATGCCGTCTTTACATTTTTAAGTTTAAAACCACTACCAAAATCTCCAAAACGCAATTTATAATACACGATGCTTTTTCGTTTCCTGAAAAAAATTGCAAATACCTAATTCTATTTCAAAATCACTGCTCCATTGGAATTTATGCACCAATATATATTAACTCATATACATACATCCCTACTATTGTCCGTACAAACATACACATTAGAAATATTGATAAGATTCTATTCTAACTTTAGGCAACCAAATACTTTCCACATCTCTAAAAAAAACTCTTGTTAACTTTATATTTTGAAGCAACCCGTTATCACCACATTCCTATTGCGACTTTAAGCGCTGAACCGTCGCAATACTTTTAACTTTTTCCCGAAAAAATGTTGCGTCGCGAACTAAATTCCTACATTGTAAATTGGACCCATGGAAGACTGAATTAAAATGTATGTATTTGATACATGCAATATGCAAGAAAGATGTAAGATTTAATGTCTTCATAATGTCTGTAGCAAACAACTAATCTCTGGATGGATAAATGGCGGTGCGTAGGAACCATCTTTCATTGTTTGTATTCGTACTATCTTTGTATTGTATGTAGATTTTGATGAATAACTTTTGAATTCAAAGTTCAATTAAATCAATTTACGAAAACAAATATTTAATTAAATTAATCTACCTTTAATGTTATGATATCTGCAATCATTGTGCCCCTAAAGTTAATTAACAAAACTAAATAATTTAACTTAAAGGCCCTTTGACTTTAAAAAACCTTTACGCTTCAAAACTAAAAAAAAATCTAGGAGAATGTGCAAATACAACAGTAGATACTACTTTATCTTACACTGTCGGTGCCTGTAAGCCTTGAGGAGAGAGTGAGATAGATAATTGCTCCGTTCTACTGCAGGTGGTTAATTCTGATAAAGAAAGAAATGTAACTTACTTAGAAATAACCAGCCTGTAAATTTAGTTTTCAGTATAGATTGAGTTATATTACATACAGACGCAAAGTGTGGTGAGCGTGAAAATGTGTGAAAATAATGTCCAATAAATAAATAAGTAAGTAGTAGAATATCAACTACATTTCAGTTAATGGTTTGTAGATAAACGATGTGGTTTTGTCTTAATGACTTCTTAATTAACATGTTCCTAAAATATTAAACATTAATCTGCGTACCTATAGTTAGTTAGTTGCAGGTATTTTTTCTTAAGCTGCTATTCTAAAGACTATTTAAGTACTTTTTAAGTATGAACACTTTGCTTATGCTCACGACAGATTAGATATTCCCACTGAGGGACATCGGCCTAAACCAACCACGGGGTAGTACTAGGCAATTTATAGTCCACATACTTGGCTACTGCGGGTTGGTAGACTTTACATGTACTTTCTTACAGATGTGGGTGTAGCGAGCTACAGTTAAAAATGATAGATGATAAAGATGATAGCTGATGCTGCTGCTGAAGCTGATAGATGGTTCTGATGCTGATACTGATAGGCGATGATAATAGGGATTTCAAATGAAACCCGTTGGTGCGTAATGATCACTGTTTTTATTGTAAAAATATCGAATTTATATAGTTCTAATATTGCTTACTTAGGTAAACGCGGTGAACGAGTGCAATGACACATTGGCTCGTACAGAGGGTTTCCTCGTATGTTTTCCGTCTAAGTTATTAAAAGTCTGCCACTTGGAAAATATTAAAAATTAATTTTATTATTACATGACTACATTTTACTCAACTGCACCATAGGGGTGCGGGAAGGTGTTTTTGAAGGGTCTGTTTGTTTTTTTGAAATGGTTTTTCGACTTACATAGGAAATACTGTTAAATAAAATAGCTGGCTTCATTCTTTAAGACCGTATATAGCTACTTCAAATTGAACGCACCTGATGTCCGGACCGTACTTTTCAACCTGTTTAAATTTCTCTTTCTCATGTTTCTTTCTTTAAATATTTTCGTTGCCAGCCTTTATCGTAGAAGTAAATACAAGTTATAAATTCTGCTATTAATGGGAAGACATTTCAAAATGGTAGCCAGAAGTTAACCCAGAAGGTAACCCAAAAGTTTGCAGCAAACTTTACGAAGATGTTCAAAAAATAATAAAACATTCTTCCGCTAAAATAAAACCCAAGTCCTAATCGTACTAAAAAGTAATGCAATTAAGAAAACGACTTAACTATAAATAACAGATTGTAAGTATTTTACGAGTTTAACTTTTTTCCTAACCATCTGAAAGATGAGCGGAACTTTGTGAATTATTTCATAAATCACCGTTGCAATGACTTTAGTAATTTTGACAATAAAGTGAACATATGTATTTCAGGCTACTCTGTAAAACAAGTTCTAGACGAATGTTTTAGTTTCTGGCTTGTGACAGACGAGTACATTTTTATTATGCCTTTTCTTCTTAGGAACTTCTGCATTTTATGCAATTGGATATGAAAAGAGTATCTACGTTGTAACATTTTGATTATAGATGCTTAAGTTACCTAAATTTTTTATCTTATTCAAATAAAGATGTATTGAATTTTGTCCAAGTACTCTATGATAGAACCTGTGCCAGTTCTGGCCGAAATGAATGCTTGAACCTTTTATGTACCGCAGTGGATGAGTATGCGTTTGATGACAGAAAGGCTTAAATCTATAAAGTATTTTAGACGTATCTCAGACTTTTCTCAGCTAAATGTTCAAATAAAAAAGCGACTATGTTTTCAAAAAGTCACGAACAAACTCAGTTTCTCTTTCATAATATTGATTTTAAACGCTTTGAAATGACAAACATACATTTTTAATTAATTTTAACAATATTGATTAGAGTATTAATATTTAATTAATATTGGTAATAAAATATTGCAGTATAAACCTTTAATGACCTTACGATGGTACTACATTTGTTAGATTTTGCAGTTTTCACTCCTTTTCCCCTATATCACAAAATAATATAATTCATTTCGTTACATTTCAGATACAGAAAGTGGATGGTAAAATTAATAAAAGACGCAAAACGTAAAGCTAAATAGTATCTATGAATGTTTGCCTAAAAGCCGTGCATGACTCCTAAGCTATCCCTAATATTTTTATTTTATTTTATTTTATTTTATTTTTATTTCTTTGGGAAACTTACAGCTAGTTACAAACACATTTAAGAAAACATAAAACATAGAAAGCCAATTTACAGATTTCCACTTATAAATACTGAAATATAATACATTTTGTCCTTATATCAAAATCCAATGTTAAATTCAAGCCAAGTAAATTTTTAAGAATCACTGAAGAATTTCTTATTAAACTGATTTTTTAACTTATTAAAGTTTAAACAAAAAAGGTCAAAATCACTGTTGTTTAGTGTTAAACTAAAATGGTTAAGTGTTTGTGGAGCTCTGATACAGAAGGAGTTCTTACGATAATTTGTATTAACAAGCGGTACGTGTAAGAGTGGAGTGTGCCTGGTTGTCTTGTGAGGCGTATTTATATAAAATTTACTCAGTAGTTCTGAGCAGTCTATTAATTGAGTAAATATTTTAATTAATCACGATATATCAGCCATTTCTCTTCTTTTGTACAATGGTAAAAAGTGGAACCATTTACATCTTTGTTCGTACCCTTCAATATACTTTCCACATTTAAATTGGAGATGGCGTAGAAACTTCTTTTGAACACCTTCAATACGAGAAATATACGTACTGTATTGAGGGTTCCACACTTGTGAAGCATATTCAACCTGGCTACGCACGAAGGCACAGTACAGAACTTTTATCGTTTTTAACGCTTTACTAATTATAGTTTCACATTGGTTTTGAAATGTCAGTTTATTGTCAAATATAACGCCTAAGTCTTTCATTGCTGAGGTTCTAACTAAGCTAGTAGAATTCATAATATAAATAAAATCAATAGTCGATGATCTGCGAGAAAATGTACATACAAAGCATTTTAACGAGTTCAATTCTAGTCTGTTTAATTTACAATAATTGTCAAACCTATTTAAATCTTGTTGAAGCTTGCCACAGTCTAGATCTGATACTATAGGACACATTATTTTCATATCATCTGCATAAAGGAATATTTTGCTATACAAGAAGCACGATGATATATCATTTATGAAGATGGTAAACAATAACGGCCCCAGAAGTGAGCCCTGGGGCACACCTGAGGGGATAAACAATGTAGATGAAGTGTATCCATTCAATACTACTGTTTGGCACCTATTCTCAACATAAGAACTGAACCAGCGATATAAATTACCTCGTATACCTAAGTTAAGCTTATATAAAAGAATTTTGTGATCAATTTTATCAAAACACTTGCGATAATCAGTGTATATAGTATCAACTTGCAAATAAGAATCTTTTATATCTTCAAAAGTTCGCTGCAGGGCTTTATTTCTGTTACTTCTGTAACGTTACGTTAACACTGTACGTTTATGATAATTTTGACTTCTGCGAGAATTTCTATGGCTCTTAGTTAAAGTATGACAGTTTTTAGAGTTGTGTTAGGTCTCAGTTAAATTATAGGCCGGACAGCCTCTTAGCAGTTATTCTTACAGTTTCACATTTATGATGATATACAAGATTCTTTTCGGGTATTGGGCTACCACAATATTGAGAATAAGGAAATATGAAGAAATGTTTGTGACAATAATGTATTATTCAAATTCTTATGGTATGAGCTTCTTAATTGTTTGCGTGTGCAGTTTTTATTATTACCAATGCAATTTGGTAAGTAAGAGGGTGTGCTTTAAATACTTACAAACTCTAATTAATGTTTTTTTGGTTAAAAGTCAAAATTTCATTCATAACGTTTTAACGCAGTTACAATATATATTTCATTTCAATGAGGAAAGTTAAAACTTAAGTTAAAAGTTAAAACAATTAAACAACATAAAACACTTCAATCAATGGTTTTCTTAAATTCTAAAATATGCTCATTTTTAAGTCTAAATTTGGCATATTCAAGAGTTTCAATTTTTTTCCGTGGTTTTTCGAAATTGTGTTCCAAAAAACATTTAGTTTCGATGCTTTAAAAGCAGATCGTTCAATTACAGAAATGTAAGCCATTTGAGAAACAATCTGGATCTACCAAAACCTTTGATAGATACGATTTACCTCCGAAAAATAAGCCTGCGTCTTTTAACGAACTCATTACCTTTTCCCGTGTAGGATATTCTTTTCTCGAGTTATATCCATAAATGTGGTTGCGAATTGCAGCAGTATAAACATTATCCACGCCAACAATTTTTTTGTCCCTCTTCCTTTTTTTCGGTGTACGTAAAGTATTATCTTTTGAGCCTGATGGTCCGTATTTCTCTTTCAGAATTTGAGTTACTGTCCTATTCCCTATTCCCAATGTTTCGGCACGCGTTTTCTCGGTTTTGTCAATAAAAAAGTTAACTAATTCACGTTCAAAATCATTTTACAATTTCACCACTAGTTCACGAGATTGACTGTTTAGCGTTTTCCCCCATTTCGACATGTTAAGGCTGTAATGTTGTTCTGGTTTACTAATCGTTAAGCAATCCGATTCCAATTTAAAGCCAGATAAACGTAGTCAGTAAGATCAGTCCAATAAAAAAGCCGGGTCAGAAGAAAATAACACAGAGCACACCAAAAACGCACAGTCACTTCGCACAACGACATTTTTCTATTTAGTTATTTTTTGTATTTTTATAGTTAGTAAAAAGAATAATAAATATAATTATGTTTGTGATATTGATGTGTTTCTTCACAAGTAATCATTGCATTCGATTCAAGTTTTGATTTTTAGAGTAACATCCCTAGTGCTTAAAAAGAAAAAGAATAAACTGACGCAATATTGTAACGACGTTCAGTTCTTTAGATCAGAAATTGTTTATTATGTTTAGAATGGTTTATTAGTGAAAGCACGTCGTAAAATTACCCGTATTAGTCATTATTACAATAAATATGTAATCGTAATTGAAAAAAGTTAAGCGATTGTGCAGTTCTAACAAAACGAAAATATATATTATTTTATGCCCGCCGTTACAAGGTTACGTTGTTGAAATTTGAAGAATTGTCATATGTTACCTATTAAAATGCCCTGACTCTAGCATAGCTGAGATATGTTGAAATTTGAAATTGAAATTGAAATTGAAATTGAAATTTTTATTTAAGTACAAATAGACAAGAGCTTAATTTAGTCACTGTTACAATTTTTTATACATGGTTATTTTAAAATGTCTTTACAGTGTCACTGGACTCCACACTAGGATTCCCTGTGTCGTGAAGACCAGTCTTACCATTTAACAATGCGATTATGTTTGTGCGTATAATGTGTGTGTGTGTGCGTGTGTGTGTGTGTGTGTGTGTGTGTGTTTGTGTGTGTTTGTGTTGGCGCATGTGTATGTGTGGGAGTGCAATAGGATACATAGATATATATTACTTATTGATTTATATACATATTTATACATATAAACATACATACATACATACATATATATATATACACACATACATATACATATATACCTACACACACATACACAAACTATATTTACTTTTATGTGTATATAATATATTTCATATATATGAGTTTATGTAACCTATTAAGTACATTTTTATTTATTTGATTAATATTATTATTTATTATGTTAAGCCCGTTTTAGTACTATATCATAATTTGTAGTAAGGTTTCCGTTTCATTATAGCTTTTTGATTGTAACCATTTGTATACCGTTAGTCTACAGCCTGTTCTAGTCATATTTACAATATTATTATGCGTCTTGTATATTTTAGTATACAAATAAGGACCCATAAATCTGAAGGATCTACGAGCAAAAGAAGTTATGGTTCTGGGACGATTCCATTTAAGTGATCTGTGGCTGGTTCGTGCTTGTTGGTAAGCTTGTCTGTGAAAGAGCCCTATTGTTGCAGATATGTAGAGTTGACGAACGTTGAGAAACTGACACTCGGAGTAGAGTTTGATAGTGGGATATCTTCTAGGTCGGCGGTAAGCTATTTTCAAAATGGCTCGCTGGACACGCTCGAGTTTGATCAAATGCGTTTTACGGGCTACGCCCCATACCACTATACAATAGTTTATTGTCGACTGGCATAAACTAAGGTATATCATCCTAATCAGGTCCAGGTCCGCAACATGACTAAGTTTCTTGAAAATATGCATGAGTTTTTTGAGTCTTTTTGAGACTGCCTCTACTTGTGCCAGCCATGAGAAATTTTGGTCAATAACTATGCCTAAGTATTTGATAGTTTTTACTTGTTCAAGTTGTTCACAGTTGCATATTGAGCGATCTTCATTTCGGCAAGAGTGAAGCTTAAGTTGAAGAGCTTCTGTTGGTGCTGTTTTGTTAGTGATCCTAAATGAAATAAATTTAGTTTTGCTAGCATTGGCGGTTAGTAAATTGTTTTGTAGCCACAAACTTATTGCATTTATTCCCTCTTGAGCCACGCGACCGACTCGACTCCAGGAGCATGCATGGAAAATAATAGCGGTGTCATCTGTAAAGGTAAATATTCTTGCATTTATTAATTTCATGGAGCACAGGTCATTTATGTATATCAAAAACAGCGTTGGACCCAACACACTTCCCTGTGGCACACCAAATATGATCTCTGCGTAATCACTATGATGAGCTCCAATAAACACTCTGTAGCGTAGTTTCAATAAAACACAAAATTCTCTTCTGTGTTTATTTTTTCGGTAAAATTAAAAATATACAAAAATGCCAACAATTTTGGCTACGCACACTCGTGAACGTAAAAAATAAATATAGGTTTCTTAAAAAGAACTTTGATTATCGATAATAAAATATCTTAACTATGTAATTTGGAATAATAAACTCGGAAAATAATAAATAAATAGATTCAAGTTGCTTTGATGGATAATTTTTCGTGACTCACTTGTCAAATCAAAACATTGCCGTTCTCCGACACTACGTAATTCCTAGTTTAAAATTACGTCGGGAACAACAAAAAAATAAAATTTACTGACAAAAAGAGGTCGAAATAGACAACCGTCACAATACCCCGGGGGCCGGGAAAAAAAAAATCTGAAAGATTTTTTTTAGTAAAATTTCAAATTCAAACCAAATCAAAATAAACCGCATATACATATCGAATTTTAATATTTAATCTGCTAAATGAAAGAACAATCAAAAAAAAAAAAATAATTAAAAGCAAAATGAAAATTAATATTAACATCCTATAGAAGAATTTTTCTGAAAAAACATCCTGTATATATGAAAAAAAAAAAAAAAATAATACTGATATAATGCTTATCAACAAGTTATTTAATAGAAAAAGAAAACAAAACAGACGAGAGAGAGAAAAAAAAAATCCTAAATAATTATCTTAAATTACATGGTTCATGAATGATAAAATTTTAAACATGTTCCTGGAATATACAATGTTAATATACATCGTTCAACTCCATCAACGTACATTATAATTACAACATACATTCTCTATCATACTAGTCTTATTCCAACTACTGGAAATAAAACATCATGCAGTTAGAGTTGCTTATGAGGAATCGTATCCTAAAAAAGTCAACTCAATAGAGTTGAACGCAACGGCAAAAGGCTTTAATAGTTGCCATCCGCTGAAAATATTAATAGCTTATGGCTTCTTTAACGTGTCGCTAACTCCCGCACGGTGATTACTATAAACAAGTTTCAGTTAAAGACTGAAATAAATATGCCGGAAAGAAAAGAAAATCATAGCCAGTCGTGAAACATTGACTTTTAAATAAAATCCAAGGGTCTTTTGTGAAGTAATTAAAATATTTATGTAATAAACATATGAAAATAATTCTCACAGGAAAGTGATTCAAGTGTATAAATAATACACATAGGTATGGTTTAGTTTAACGAGTTACCTTAATAAACGCTCGTGCAGAAGGCTTAATTTTACAAGTTGCAAACCGCTTGAAAAAAAAATTGAGAAAAAAAAAAAAAATTGATAACATTTAACAAATTATACTATAAAGTATAATACAGATATTGAAAATAAGAGTTTACACTCCTAGAATTGCAAATATTAAATAAATTACACAATAAGTTAACCTAATACTACGATGATGATAATTAATTATAAGTTTTGACCAACGTCAATGTTAATGGTATAGCCAAACAATAATGAGGTGCATAGAAAAAAAAAATAATACAAAAGAATCGGCTTATGCTCGCCGTGAGATAATTAGCAATAATTCTGTTTTGTCTTCTTTTAATAATAATGATCGTAGTTCGTCTACAGATTGCGTCGAAGAAAAATTTATATTTCTGATTTTTAATTCATAAATTATTTCAGGTTTATTTAATTGTGAAAAATTCATTGCAAAATCAAAAAAAAAATGTTAAAGTGAAACAAATTAGTTAATAGTCGTTATGCAGAATAGAGCCTTAAAAATATACGTATTTTCAAGTGATGAAAATGAATAGAAAATGTTATTTAAATAGTGAAATTACTGGGTTATAGAATGTTGTGTCTTTAGAAAATTCCTTCAAGGATATTATAACGAAAGAAACTAAAGAAACTTAAATGTCTGAATAATTTAGCAGTATTTTGATATATTATAGTAGATATATTATAGTAGATATATTATAGTAGATATATATATAAATATATTATAGTGAATGTTAATGATTGAAAATGGTAACAAATAAAGTTTTATGCCTGACCTCAATAATAATTATAAAAAAATTATTTTTAATGTTGCAATTCTTCTGTTCCTTTTGTTCCTTCTGTTGCAATTTCTCCTCTCTTCTCCATAAACTACGTTTGAATATTCGGGCGCCAGTATGTAGCGTAGTTTCAATAAAACACAAAATTCTCTTCTGTGTTTATTTTTTCGGTAAAATTAAAAATATACAAAAATGCCAACAATTTTGGCTACGCACACTCGTGAACGTAAAAAATAAATATAGGTTTCTTAAAAAGAACTTTGATTATCGATAATAAAATATCTTAACTATGTAATTTGGAATAATAAACTCGGAAAATAATAAATAAATAGATTCAAGTTGCTTTGATGGATAATTTTTCGTGACTCACTTGTCAAATCAAAACATTGCCGTTCTCCGACACTACGTAATTCCTAGTTTAAAATTACGTCGGGAACAACAAAAAAATAAAATTTACTGACAAAAAGAGGTCGAAATAGACAACCGTCACAACTCTCTGTCTTCGATCAGAGAGATAAGAGCGAAACCAGTCCAGAGCAATTACTCTAATTCCAAGTACCTCAAACTTTTTTAAAAGTATCAGCCGGGATACAGTATCGAAAGCCCTGGCAAAATCCAAGAAGACACCAACACATTTCTGTTTTTCATTAATTTTGCCAATGGTGAAGTTGACGAGATCGTTTACGGCGTCTTCAGTGGATTTCCCGGGCGAAAACCGTACTGATTTTCGGCCAGCAGCCCCCTTGATTCGAGATACTTTTGCAGTCTGGCTCAGTAGTGAAATTGGCCTGTAGTTAGAGAGTTGCAGTGCCTGGCCTGCTTTGAAAATTGGAATTACATTTGCCACTTTTAGCTCGGGTGGAACTGTACCAGATGACATGCAAAGGTTGCCAATGTGAGCAATGGGACCAGCTATAGCAAATTTAGTTTTCTTTCAGACAATGTTGCTTATGAAACCATGACCTTCAGTATTACTGGATTTAAGTGCACCAATGAACTTGATAACTTCTATTTCATCCGTGGGACTGAGAAAAAAAGAAGACGAGGGCGTAAATACACATTGAGAGTTTAATTTATTTGCTAGTGATGATTCAGTTTGATTTGTTTTTTTAAGCATATCATTAGCGAGTTTCTCACCCACAGTGCTAAATTAGTTATTGACTGCGTTCAGGAATTCTACTGGATGTGGTCCAATCTTAAGTAGTTCCTCGTTTTTGTTTTTGGAACATTTTATTTTGCAAATTTCTTTAACAGTTGCCCAGGTCTTTTTAATATCATTTTTATTTTCTAGTAGTGTTTTCTTTTCGTAATTATTTTTTACATTTAACAATATATTTCCGCAGTAATTTCTATACAACTTGTATTCCTTTTGAATCCTAGTATCTTGAGAAAACTTTCTCGCTTTAGCGTGAAGAGCGTCCCGACGTCTTATGCATTTCAGCAGTCCCGGTGTTATCCACTTTTTGCAAATAACATCACGACTCCGGATCCTGCGTTCAGTTTTATGGTTATCGACAGCAGAGTTGAAGATGCGTAGGAAATAATTAATTGCCTCTCTTGTCTCAGTAATCTGATAAAGTTGAGACCAGTTAGATTCTTCTAAGGTCTTAACAAGGCCGTCAAAATCAATTTTTGTGCTTTTGGTTTTTAAGTTATCTTTTTGTAAATAAGTACCTAGGCTGCATAATACAGAACTGTGGTCAGTTATTTCAGAGTGACATACGACTGTAGTAGCGGAGTGAGAAGTTTTTAACATACAATGGTCAAGATTATTTGGTCCCCTTGTTGGAAGGTTATGACCAGGTATATATCCGTAATGTGCCAGGATGCTCAAGTACTCATCTGTGGCTGCATCTGAAGTATTTTTGATAAGGTTAATGTTAATGTCACCCAGGAGTATAGAGTGAGGTTTAGTGAAAGAAATTAAGGTAGATTCGAGTGAAGTTAGGAACTTATTAATATTTGTAAATGATGGGGGGCGGTAGATGGCAATTACAGAGTATGCCTTCTCGATTTGAATCACCAGACAATTTGCATCTTGAAACGGTGGTTCTATTACGCAGATGTCAAGATTCGATCGTGAATCACTAAATCACTAAACCATCATTTTGGGACATGTAAGACTTGGAGTGGTGACATTTGTAGTCATCTAAAGATATTACACTCGAGAATTCACCAATCCAGCACTCAGTTTACACAATAATATCAGGTTTAAATTGTAAGCGGCTCAAAAAAATCACTAAGTTGTCAAATTTTTTATTTATGCTGCG
This sequence comes from Marasmarcha lunaedactyla, assembly GCA_923062675.1. NCBI lineage: Eukaryota > Metazoa > Arthropoda > Insecta > Lepidoptera > Pterophoridae > Marasmarcha > Marasmarcha lunaedactyla. The sequence goes on from OV281359.1 coordinate 14,338,137, forward strand.
TATGTTTTGTGTCATTATAGTGAGTTTGTTATTGTTTGATCCTAATAAGTGCAATTTACATACTTCGGGGTCATGCAGCTCAATACTTGTCGCGAGGCTAGGGTTGTCAATGTTACTTATTACATTGAGTCTACTATCCATTTTGTGTTTGTTTGTCGTGTTATATCGTACAATACTAAAGTTTCATGGTATAATAGATAAGTTTTGAAAAGGTTCTTCTTTTTAATTAAGTGAAAGTAAAAAATCATGGTTAAAAAGGTCTGTAAATGAGTAGAGATGTGAATTTGAGTGTTCAATAAAGCTTTATATATAATAATAGGTCTTTACCTATGAAACTGGCGTTTTGCCGTACTGGCCATTTCAAATGAAAATATATTTTTTTTTGACTGATAATTCTAACTTCAAATTAATTTTATTTGACAAACATGGAATTCTTTTTCTAAAATCGTCATTTGTTTAATAGTTAGTGTTTTGTTTTCAACGTCATCGTCATCGTATTTTTCGTCATCATGGATAAATTAAAAATTCGAGTAATTATGGAGTATGAGTACCGTCGTGGCAGCAAAGCGGCACAAGCGGCACGCAACATCAACGACGTTTACGGAGCGAACACTACAAACGAACGCACCACCCGTTATTGGTTTACCCGCTTCCGTTCTCGAAATTTTGACCTGAAAAATGAACCCCGTGGTCGTCCGAAAACTTTGGTCGACAATGACGAATTAAAGGCAATTGTGGAAGCTGATGAAACTCAATCCACGGCTGAATTAGCAGCAGCTTTTGACGTTAGCATCAAAACAATATTGGTCCATTTGCGTCAAATTGGCAAGGTAAAAAAGCTTGACAAATGGGTACCCCACGAACTCATTGACCGCCAGCGCGAAGTACGCGTGGAGACGTGCACTGCTTGCACTGCTCAGCAGGCATACAAATGAAGGAATTCTGAACCGCATTGTTACTTGTGACGAGAAATGGATCCTGTTTAACAATCGTAAGCGCTCAGCAAGTTGGTTGGACCCTGGTTCAGCACCCAAACAATGCCCTAAACGAAAACTTACCCCTAGAAAAGTGATGGCCACTGTTTGGTGGTCTAACGCGGGTGTAATTCATCACAGCTTCTTACCCAACGGGACAAGCATTACTGCAGATGTGTACTGTGAAGAACTGAACACAATGATGGAGAAGCTCGCACGTCTCCAACCAGCTTTGGTCAATCGTTCGGCTCCACTGCTCCTGCACGACAACGCGCGACCTCATACTGCACAGCAGTCGGTCTCCAAGCTACAAAAGTTGGGGTTGGAAGTTCTCCGTCATCCGCCGTACTCACCAGACCTTGCGCCTACAGACTTCTACTTTTTCCAGAATTTGGATAACTTCTTGGCGGGAAAAAAATTCAATACCCGAGAGGCAGTACAAAATGCCTTTGAAGAATTAGTTGCCTCCCGTCCAGCTGATTTCTTCAAGAAAGGCATCAATAAGCTACCAATGCGTTGGCAAAGATGCATTGATTGCATGGGTGATTATTTTGATTAATAGAAATAAAAAATATATAAAAAAATTACGCTTCATTTATTTCGTGAAAAATGGCAATTTCATATGTAAAGACCTAATATATATATAAGTAAGTTGTAGGTGGGGCTTATTTACTTTTTTTGTGTTGTTGGATTTAGTAGATAAGCTTATTGTAATTAAAGGGTTTTTGATAGTTTGATGGTATGGCAGGCGAATAAACAAAAAAATAAAACAAAATAAAATGTTAGGATCAAATAATCCTGAAGTCTGGCTTTGATAATATTGGAAAATAGATATTATATATTCATAAATAAATGATATGTTTAGCGTTATATGTAAGTATGTGATTATGTATAGAGCAGTTTTGTGTATTGATGTGTTTATATGTGTATTAAGTGTGAAATTAATGTAATTTGTATAGCAGTTTTTAGTTTTGAATGTATAAAAAAGCTTATAATTACGATTGCAGAGAGCACAGCTGGGATTCATCTTTAACAAGGATGTATGGGGATCCTTCTTGTTTTTTAAGATAAATATTTCCGTTGGAAATCCAGCAGAATTGATATTTTTTCTGTCTAGCAAATTCTCGAGCAAGGAAGTGCAGTCTTCTTGACTTGGCTGTAAGAGTCTCCGAAAGAAATAACGGTGAGGAGTTAGTTTTTATGCCTAAATGACTTACGCTCAGATTTCTGGTTTTATTAAATTTTCTTGCTGAATTAATAATCATGTGCTTCATCAGTGTACTCGATAGCTCCACAACAATTGTCGATTTGGAAGGATCTTTTTTATTTGGTATACGATAAACATCGCGCAAGTCACAAGGCTGAATAGTAATTTCTAAATTTTTGGCTAGACAATTAACATAGCCAAAAAGGTTCTCTTTGTTTTCATTTTCAGGTTTAGGAACAAACTTAACTTCAATGCATGTCTTTTTATGAGATTTTTCCAGAAATTCGCATTTTTCTTCAACTTTTGCGATTTGAGACAGCATTTCTTTCTTTTGTCCCTCAAGTCCGTCTATTTTAGTCTGTAGGTTGTTTAGTTGATTTGTCATAAAGTCAAGAGACTTTTCAATATCCTGGTAAGTGTTGCTTATCTTTGTTGTTTGAGATTTTATTTCTTGTATATTGTTTTTCAAGGTGTCAAATCGTTTAATTTGAGTTTCTTGGAATGTTTCTAGTAGGCTGCGTATCTCCATCTTAAAAGCTGTCAGTTCATCATAACTTTCTTCCGACAGTCGCCGCCGTTTGTCTCTGTGCGTAATATTTGCATTGACGTTGCACACTGCATCATAGATATTGGGCTCCGAGGCAGATATCGACTTGAAATGTGTATTCACTTCAACTTAAAAACTATTCGGAGTTTGAACATTTTTCTAATGTTTGGTTGTTGGTTCTAGTTGGTTCTAGTTTTTTTGGTTTCATAATTCTGGTTCTGTAAAGTACCAACTTGAAGCAATGGATGCAGTTGACCGAAGAGCCCGAAAAATGATAAATAACTTTGACCTCACCACCAAAAAACTGCACAGTACGACCATCTTCGGAAAGTCGCCAGTTTAGCAGTCTTTTAAAGATTTCATTTTGGAGTGTTTTTTTTTTGTTCCCCTCCACGAGAAGGGCAGGAGGATAAAAATGCTCTGACGCATACTCCGCGCGCGCGATCGGAGTTATGTGGGACTCACTCCGAGCCTACCAGAACCTCTACCCACTAAAAAACCCCCTGTCGGCTCGTGCAATTTTTTGCCACTCAGCCTTCATCTGAGCGACGGCCAATTGGAGAAAGAGGCCGCGCTAGCGGGGCCCAGAAGGGATCACCCACTGGGATTTACATAGCACTGAGGGTGCTCAAAGCACTGAAGGTGAATACATAGCACTGAAGGTGCTCAAAATGAAAAGTAAATAATTAAAAATTTAAAAATAAAATTGAATTAATTCGGATTTACGTTAGAATTAGAATCTGCCGCCAGAAGGGCTTCGAGATCGGCTGACAGTCTGGTGGAAGAGTACGCTGGCGCATTCCTAGGCCTAGCGACTTTGACTTAGACATTGAATCTAAGACAGGAGTAGTATATGAGACTGAATCTCGAACTAGAGGATTGGGATGGGAAACGGAGCGTTTGAAGAACGCGTCAGAGAGTGTTTTGAGGTGCTGTTGCACTCTAGGCAGTTCAAAATCTCTGTGCAAGTCCGCGTTACGCACGTACCACGGTCCGTTTGTGGCCCTGCGGCAAAAGAGGTTTTGATCTACCTGCAGTTTGTGCAGGAGGGAGGGTTTGGCGTGGGCAAAGATTGGCGAGGCATATATCATGACGGGTCTTCGCAGACCTTGTAAAAAGTACGTTTGTTTCTGAAAGACATTTTACTTTTTCTACCGAACATGCTATTTAGGCGGCCTAGGTAGTGACGGGCGAGTTTCGAAACTCTTTCAACGTGTGGCTTGAAAGAAAGCGTCGGATCTAACGTGACGCCTAAATATTTAGTACTGAGCTTCCAAGGGATGGGAATGCCTAATATTCGAACGTGGGGATCACCAGCGGGACGACGGTGTTTGTGGTCGAAGCGCATCGCAGACCTCTTTTCAGGGTTCACATCGATGCGCCATTTTTGAAACCATACACCGAGGGCGTTTACGGCCTTATGGAGTCTGGTTACAAGGTGCCGAACACTGTGGCCTTTGGTATAGAGTGCGGTGTCGTCGGTAAAGAGGGCGAGTTCGACGCCTTTCGGCGGTATGGGAATGTCGTTTGTGTACACGGTGTACAGGAGAGGGGCGAGGACTGAGCCTTGAGGGACTCCAGCCTTTATGGGATGAGACGCGGAGAGCGTGCCTTCGTGTTTAAATCGAAACGTACGGTCTTTGAGAAACGACGCTATTAACTTGACTAGGCGATCCGGTAAGCCTATCTTGTAGAGTTTATAAACGAGACCGCTGTGCCTTGGCTACGTCAAAGAAAACCGCGACTGTTTTATAACGACGCGGATAGAAACCGTCAAGTATGTACTTGACAATTCGATGGACTTGATGAGGGCAGGAGTGCTTAGCGCGAAAGCCGAACTGATGGGGAATAATGAGAGGATCGCCATCCGTTGGAAACAGATTGTTCTGCATTCGAGAGAGTATGACTCTCTCTAGAAGTTTAGACATTGCCTTGAGGAGGCTGATAGGTCTGTGAGTAGCCGGGACGTTCAGAGGTTTGCCCGGCTTGGGAATGCCTATGACTGTCTCTTCTTTCCAAGCTTTTGGAAAGTAGCTATGGTCAAAGCAGGCATTGAAAATGATATTTAACAAGGTAAGCACCTGTTGAGGCAGGTGTTTAAGTGCGTGGTTGGAAATTCCATCCGCACCCGGAGCCTTTTTGGACTTTTGACTTCTAATGAGAAGCAAGATTTCATCATTAGAGACTGTGACAGGGTCGGCGGTGATGGGGAGAGATTCTCTGCGGAGAACTTCGTCCTCCACCGCCTGGATGTGTGAGGGATCAGCAGGTTGCGTGCTGGGCGAGCATTGTGCGGCAATGCTGTCAGCGAAGCATTCGGCTCTCTCTTCGACTTCAAAGGCAGTAGTGCCATCGGGACGAGTTAGAGGAGGAACGTGAGAGGCGGTGTCTACACGTAAGGCTCGGGCCATGCTATAGGACGCTTGGTGGGACGGAGAGATATTCGCTATTAGAAGCGCATCTGAGCGTCTCGGAGTTCTGCGAGGCAAGACCTAACTTTACGTTGAAGCTGATTTGCAGCTAATCTATAGGTGGGCGTGGGATATTTCTTGGATCTCCGGAGAGCTGCGTTCTTGGCTTTAATAAGATTGGTTACGGCTAAGGGAAGCGTGGCTTTGCCTTGCTTAGCAACATTTTCGGTAACACTGATGGCTGAGTTGATAGCATAAGTGAGAGAATTGACTAATGAATCTATTTTATCCGGACTATCTATTTGATCGGGCAAGATCGCGAGCGGAGAGTTCGGGGCATCTCAGGCTGAAACTAACGTATTTTTAAAGCCTTTCCAGTTGGAAAAGGTTTTAGGAGAGCTTACGTTATCGCCAGGCGGTCCTAGCATGAGGGAGACGGGGCGGTGGTCAGAGCCTAGGTTATCAAGTGGTTCGATAGACCTGAGGTCGAGGTTGATTCGCTTGACTATTGCAAAATTGAGGATATCAGGAGAGTGGTTCGGATTGTCGGGATAGTGAGTGGGAGTAATGGGAGAGATGACATCTTAGTCAAGTGAGTTTGTGATATCGGGGAGAGTGATACCGCTGGTGTTGGTTGATAGGCACGTCCAGTCAGTATGTTTGAAGTTAAAGTCTCCGAACATAATGACTGAATGGCCGAGGGCAAGAATGGCCTCAAAGTCGCTGCGGATTGGTCTGGTACCACTAGTTATGTAGATTGAAGCTATGATGATGGTCGGATGAACAGTCATAGCCAATCTACACACAGTGGCTTCCATGTTGAGGAGAGGAAGGGTAGGGAGAGGACAGCAATGGAATCCTCTTTTGTAATAAATAGCAGTGCTGCCGAAACCGTCGGAGTTGGGCCTGTCGTTACGAATAAATGCGTACTTGGGAATAGCGAATGCCCTGGAGTGGTTTGGAGTTAGCCACGTCTCTTGTAGAAGCAATAAGTCTGGCTCGTTGTTCTGAAGGAACAGTTTAATCTCAGGAAAGTTGGTGCTAAGGCTACGAGCGTTAAAAGATACTAGGGATAAGCCCTTGGGTTTAATACGACCGGACGCGGGATTTGCGGGTCTAGACGTTATAATTTACTTATTTACGAATTTATACAAAAATAAAAAATTTATAACGAACTTAGAAGCGAGTGATGCTCGGCTAACGCAAATAAACGCTTTTGAAGAGAGCGGGCGGCTCGCAGTTTGCGTGCGAGTATGGAAATTTCGTTAATGTCGACGTTTTGAATGACGTTGAACACGGTCTTCATGTCCAGACGGAGCTGGACGAGGGCCTACGGGAGCTACGGGAGCTGGGATAGGACGGGAAGGTGCAGGTGGAGCGGCCGGACGCTGTCTCCAGGACAGAGCCGGAGTAGGTGTCGGCTGCACGGGCTTTGCTTCCGGGGGACTGCTTAGTTGCGCAGCGGCGGGAAGTTGGCAGGAGTGAGTGGCGGTGCCGGTTTAGGGGCGACCATCTTTGAAGCGGAGCGCGCAGACAATCTCTGTTGCTAGCTGTGTGTTCAGACTGGCAGCACAGCACACATGCAGGGGGGGAAGTGGAGTCGGGATTGCGAGTGCAGTCCTTCGTAATATGGGTATCTAGGCACTGAACGCACCTGGGTGGGGCTGAGCAATTGGCCGCTGCGTGGCCATACAGCTGGCAGCGGTGGCATTGCCCGGGGTGCCCGCGAAGATTGGGACGCTCGACAGAGATATTCGAGAGTCCGCAGATTGTGCGAGCCTCTCTGAAGATCTCCCTCGAGTTGGGAGTATGAGATAAAATAACTACTGCTAACGGAAAACGCCTACCGTGGTTGGAGTGCATCTTGTGCACTGCTTCAGCCGGGAAACCCTGGCACTTAAGGTCCTCGAGGATTTCACCGTTTTCGAGCTCAAACGGGACGCCCCGTAATACTGCGCGGATCTTACGCCCTTCCGGGAGGGCGTAGGTGTGATACGCGATTTGTTTGACTGACAGAAGCCTGGTAAAAGACCGGAAGTCGTCGATGGTCGCGACCTGAATTTTTATTGATTCGCCAGCGTTGGCGGCTTTTAAGTAATTAATTTTGTGATCTTTGCACAAGTTAGAAACCGCGGTCCAGCGCGCTTTTTCATGGAAGAAGACGGACGGAGGGAGCTGAGGCTTCAGTGGGACGGGAGCGCAACGCGACGCTGGCTTCGAAGGGACCAACGGAGACGCGGTCACTTCGAGTGATATTAACGGCGCGGGGGCGGGTGTTGAAGACACCGGGGTGGGCTCGGGTGTTGAAGACACCGCGGCTTTTTCGAGCGCTTCTTAGAGCGTTTGGCAACTAACTGGAACGCGGGCTCAGGAGAGCCGGTTAAGGTTGCGGCGACCGATGAAGCTTCGGACGCGGCGGAGTCTGAATCGCTCCCGGGAGCGGTACGCTTCCTACGAGATGAGTGCGAGGATGAGACCGACGCGCAGTCCATATCGGATGGAACGGGAGACGCGGGAGGGCTGGTAAATACCTGAGGGGTCTGGGAGTTGGAGGCCTGAGAGGCCGGGGTTGGGGCCTGAGGGGCCGGGGAGCGCAGATAAGGCCTGCGTGAATACCTCGTCAGAGATTGAAACGCGCGATGCGGCTAGCGCCTGGGCGAACGCTTTCGCGAAGTTAATAATGTTTTGCGAATCCGTTAGGGAGGGAATTATATGAATATATAAGTATATCAAAAGATACCTAGTTCCTAAAAACCTAGTGAACCCTAGCGGCTAACCTCCCTACCAGCGGTAGGGGAGCTGGGGAGAATAACTGAAAACCAAGCGTAGTACGCCGAAGGCCGCTACCTAGAAACCTAAAAAAGGGTATTCAGGTAAAGAGCTGACCGCGTTAGGGTCAACCTTTACTGACAGAAAGGACAAATACACACGAAAATACACAGATATGATAAAAATAAATATGAAAATAGGAGAAAAATAAATTAAATAGAGAAGAGAAATAAAATAAAAATAAAAGGACTGGTTCAGTACAAATTCGTTGTCACCGTTAAGTATCCTTTGTACTGAAACCAGACTACTTACGCTGGGCACAACACTGCACTCAGCACAAGCGCAACACAACTTAGCACAGCACTTTGAAGACTAGTCTCGACTAGACTCAGTCAGTCGCTCGACTTTGTAGAGCTCGCACGTTCACAACGCCTTGCGCTTTGTGCCTGTTGTTCTCAAACTTTCACGCTATTTTATTTTTACTACACGTATTTATTTCGCCATCATGCAAAAGTGCTCACGTTGCAATGAAGACGCTACCGATGGAGTGCAATGTAGCTTGTGCAATCATTTTTATGACTTTGCATGTGGAGGAATCACTGAGGTGGGGTACCGAAAACTTGGTGACAGAAGATCAACCTGGAGATGTGCCGTCTGCAAAGGCATTAGATCTGCAAGTCCATTAGGCAGCCCAAAGCCCGTTGACCTAGAAAAAATAATGGCAGAGATACGAAAAATCTCTCTGCAGATGTCTACTCTGCCGACTCTTCGCGACGATATCATGAACATGAAGCAGGACTTAGAAGAGGTAAAAAAGTCAATCGAATTTTCACACGCGTCTATTCAGGCTATCAACGACAGACTGTCAGGAGTGGAAAAACAGATGCAAGAACTTGAGCAAGTGAAGAATAATACCCCGATACTGCAACAGAGAATCGAGAAGTTAGAATCTGCGCTGAGTGAGGGAGAACAAAGAGCTCGTCTCAATAATATTGAAATAAAAGGTGTACCGAGTACAAATAATGAAAATTTATTTCAAATTTTCAGCAAGATTGGATCGAAAATAAACCACGAGATCCCGAAGGAGCAAATAAATTATATTGCAAGAATTCCTATGCGGAGTAACAATGATACTAAATCGATCATAGTGGCATTTAATAACAGATACACAAAAGAAAACTTTGTTGCTGCCGCCCGAATACGGAAGAATTTGCGATCGACGGATATCGATCTAAAGGGAGATTCAAAGATTTACATCAACGATCATCTAACTTTGCAAAATAAATTGTTACTAAACAAAACAAAGAAGCTGGCTGCTGAAAAAGGTTTTTTGTATGTATGGGTGAAACAGTGCAAGATCCTCTTACGCAAGAATTCCACTTCACCAATTCAAATTATAAAATCGGAACACGATCTTCGGAAAATCTTCAACGCTTAACACCAACCTCTTTATTATTTTTACAATACGCGCCTGACTGCCTCGACACTTTGAGAATCTCTGGTAAGTATAACATTGCTTTGTTCACGCATAACTCGTCACATCTATCTCTTTCGCGCTTATACGTTCCATCCGCCTCGATGCTTCTCGCTTACTCGCTGGGACCGTTACGTCTTTTGTTCGTGGTTCATTGCTCCATAACGGAGCGCACCTGTGCGCCTGACCTTGCTTCATTACGAGTGCTATACTTGAATGCTACTAATATAATGCTTGTACTGTTTTTAGGTTTTACTCTGCAACGCTTTATAAATTGCTTTTGCGTACCTATTTCAATAATTTATTTTGTTTACTATAACTACATACATTTAGAAATGTTTTTGTATAGAATACAGTTATTAGACTGTATTTTTAGTATTAAGGGTTATTTTAGTTTAATAACTATAATTATTAACTTAATATTAATATCTATATTATGTCTATTTGATTTATTAAAATGATTCGTTTTTATTACCAGAACGTCAGAGGGCTTCGGACTAAGGTCAATTATCTTCTGAGGAGTGTGTTACTAAATACTTATGACGTTATATGCCTAACCGAAACATGGTTAGTAGATAGTATAGGTAATTGCGAACTTTTTGACGATCGTTACACTGTGTTTAGACGTGACAGAGATTACAATAAAACAGGTCAATCGCTTGGTGGGGGGGTTCTTATCGCGGTTCGCCGTGATTTTGCGACAGATGTCCGTTTAGAGTGGTGCTCATCGGCCGAGGACCTGTGGGTAACACTTAAACTAAAAACAAAACGTATATCCTACAACATGCATATATGCGTAGTTTACTTATGCAACGAACAGCGCGGATATACGCAGAATGAGCAAACCGTACACTTCTTGAACTCAATTTCTGATATTATAGCGGGCTCACCTAGTGATAAGTATATTGTCATAGATGATTTTAATATGCCTAGTCTTGACTGGGTAGCATCTGACTCATTATACTACACACCAGTCAATATATCAGGGAATATTCAACTTATGTTTTATGACTACTTAAACATGTGTAATTTATACCAATATAATAATATTAGAAACTTGAATAACCGCGTATTAGATTTAGTATTATGTAATGATGACGTAACTGTAGCGGAATGTTTAGACCCTTTGGTACCTATTGATCCTCACCATAAGGCTTTGAGCTTTGAATTAGACTTTTTAGAGTATCCAGGACTTCCAGCCCAACCGCGGACCATTTTTTTATTCAATCATGCCGACTACAATCTTATATCAGCTAAATTAGACGAAGTTGCATGGACCGATATTATTAATCTTGATAATTCATTAGAGCAATCTACAAAACTTTTTTATGACATTTTGTATAGTTTAATTAACACCTACATTCCTACCAAAATTGTGTCCTCAAATAGTAAATACCCAGAGTGGTATAAAACACCGCTGATTAAACTTCTTAAAGAAAAACGTAAATTTCATAAAAGATACATTAAATACAAAAACATCTCAGACTACCACAGTTTCACAATATTACGTAGCCGTGCAAAGTACCTTGAGGAACAAATGTTTAAAACATATATAATGAATATTGAAAATAATATTAATAGCAATCCAAGAGCGTTTTGGGCGTACGTTAAGAGTAGAAAATCGTGTAATTCGTTCCCAGCTGTTATGACATACAATAATATAAGTTCAGACTCTGGTAGTGTCATCGCTAATATGTTTAGTGACTATTTCTTTTCCACCTTCCAGAATCCCTCCTTACCAGACAACCGTACTAACCATCAGTCCACCACTAACACTGTATCCGACATATATAGCATCGAAATTAATGAATCTGAAGTTTATAATTTATTAAAATCTGTAGATATGACAAAATCGGCTGGCCCGGATCGCATTCCACCCTTGTTTATCTCAAACTGTGCTAAAAGCCTCACTTTGCCTGTGACTTTGTTATTCAGGCTTTCACTTCAACTTGGACAATTTCCCTCTTTGTGGAAAACTGCATACATAACGCCTATACATAAAAAAGGCGCCAAGAATGAGGTTACTAACTATCGTCCTATCTCTAAATTATGTATTTTATCCAAACTTTTAGAAAAAATTGCATATAATCAGACATACAATGCTCTCAGGTTGAGTTTTGTTGAGCAGCAACATGGCTTTCTCAAGGGTAGGTCTACCGAGTCTAATCTTTTGATATGTAGTGAATACCTCACTAAACATATGTCGAACCGATCCCAGGTAGACGTTATATACACAGACTTCACCAAATGTTTTGACCGGATTGATCATGCTATTCTACTGCGTAAGATTCAGACTATAGGTATAAAGGGAAACCTATTTCGTTGGTACGCCTCATACATCAACAACAGGAGCCAAATAGTTGTACTTAATGGTTTCAATTCTCAAGTGAAACTAGTTCCTTCGGGAATCCCTCAAGGATCTTTGCTCGGACCTTTATTATTTATAATTTTTATTAATGACATTGTTTCCTATATTAAGACATCAAAAATTTTATTGTATGCGGACGATATGAAGATCTTATATCCAATTAATAATGTGAATGACTGCATCAAACTTCAATCTGACTTAAATAACCTCTACAACTATTGTATCTCAAACAAACTTGAACTAAATATTGCTAAATGTTGCGTATGCTCGTTTACCCGGAAAGCCTCCCCAATGACATTTGATTATGCTATAAATAATATAAATTTGCAGCGAGTAACTACTGTGGTGGATTTGGGGGTTTCTTTCGATTCCAAGCTTCTATTTGACACCCATGTCAATAAGATAGTTAGCAAAGCTTCAAAAGCTCTAGGATTCATAATACGCATATCCTCAGACTTCACCAATGTAAAAACTCTTAAAATTTTGTATTGTACTTACGTCCGAAGTCACCTCGAGTACGCTTCGTCTGTATGGAACCCTAAATATGATGTTTACGTTCAACGAATTGAGAGCATACAAAGACGCTTTTTAAAAATAATTCAGTACAGGTGTAGAACCTACGACAACAACTACATTTCAAGGTGTAAACGACACCATATATTACCTCTGAGTAAGCGAAGGCAAATATCCGACGTCGTTAATTTAATAAAAATTGTGAATAATAGATTAGATGTGCCGGAGCTTCTGTCTGGAATTAATATTTGCGCGCACACAAAGTTATATCGCAACCCTAGTTTACTGCATGCACCTACCGCAATGACCAATTACAGACAGAACTCATTTATGTGCAGAACACCAACTTTAATAAATGAGTTAAACAACGAGCTCGAGAACTTTGACCTATTTTGTACCAGCATCTCAAGTGTCAAGTCAGCCATGGCCAAAGCATTCTTTTCTTAATATCATTTATTGTTAGAATTTATATTCAATTTAAATCTTCTTCTTGTGTCTGTATCAAATAAAATATTATGTTTGTATTTATGCATGTATCTACTTGTACTAGCGACTTATTTATATTATAACGTGATTTACACTACATGTGAGAACTTTGTAAATGGCCTTCTTTATAATTATAATTTTTAACTTATCAATTGTACTTAGCTGTAAGTTTTCCAAGAATTAGAAAATAAAATAAAAAAAATAAATAAGGGGCTTCGTCACAAAGAAAAATCGCACTTCGATAGCACTCAGAGGGATTAGAAAAACCTTGAAAACCGTAGCACGGAACCAACACGCTAAACTGTGACGTCAATAGACTGAGCGCCACGGAATATCGGGAAGGGACCGATCAACGGAGAACGAGGTCTTACACGTCCGTACCGGGCGGCGATCGGAGCGAAAATGGGAACCTCTCAACTTATGGGACACTTTTAATTATGATTTGTGTCAAGATATCAGACACATAGCCCAGCAACCAGGTCAAGATTTTGATGTTTATAATGAAGGCTCAGATCGAAAACAAACTTTTAGAATTGAACGACAAAAATTTAATAGACTTTGGGTTAACTTCTCCGAATCGCTCACTACAAAATGTAGTTAATGCCATACCGAGCTGTACTTACGATCTTAACGAGTTATCAGTATTTGTCAACTCAAATGTTGCCAAGTTGGTGGCAGATCGAAAAATAGCTTTCGATGCTATAACTAAAAATGTGGAAAATAACAAGGGTGGCCTATTTTTTTTTGGATGCGCCTGGCGGAACCTGTAAAACCTTTTTTGCCAATTTAACATTAGCCAAAGTACGACAATCTGAAAAAAAAAACACTGCGTCGCTGCTCCTGCAAAATATTTCAGTGATCAAAGTTTATTTAAAAAGAGTTACGAAAATCGCTATGTGCCGTTTATACATTGAATGCGCCTTTAAAATCGCTAAGTGCGTAAAATCACATAGCTATATTAGTTTGCTGTGCGGCGTAGTCTCAAACACATATACACATAGCGATATTTGTGAACGAGTTCAAACCTCTTTGATCGTAGCTAGTGCTCGTCATACATGTAATACTGAAATGTTTATACTAATAATAGTTAAGTAAATAAGAAATATAATATAATGTAATAAACTTCACCTTGGTTCTTTGAGTAATAAATATGCCATTACAAATATACTTTAGAATGCAAGCGTTGAAGAATTGTACTATGACAGGTATTTATTTGTGAATCAATTGCCTTTACAATGTTTATTATTCCCCAGAGTAGTTGTTATTGATTGTAATACAAAATTTAATCTGTTTTAGTAAGGAGGTCATGGATTTCTAAGAACTCATCTCGGGGAAATGCGATGTAATCCACTCTGGATTACAACGCAACGCCAATAGGTGGGTAGTTTAAAGCTAGATATAACGAACAAGTTTCCAATTTTTGTCATTTTTTTATTGAAAAAGGATTAGACGTTTGTCTTCTATCTCACCTGATGGAAAGTGACGATGAAGACGAAGGTGTTACACGTCTATCCACGAGATACCTATTCACTCGACCCTTCAAAGAACTAGGACTATAGTTTTCTGGAAAAACAGACGCAGGCAGTTCATTCCACACCTTGACGACCCGCACCAAAAAGGAACTATCGAAGCGTTTGGTTCGACTTCTTGGGATGTCTACCATGAAGGGATGGAAGATCTGTCTGCGTCTAGTAGTCCGATGCAAGAAGGGTGTGGGTGCAACCCGATTAAAAAGAGCATTCGCGCATTCTCCAAAATATAATTTGCTGCGGTCTGGTGATATAAGAATAAGCTTACCAAACTAGAGTTATTAAAATAAAAGTATGATTGGCGTCATTATACAAACTTTGTTATTCAAACTTGCACGATTTTTTATTTAGTACGACGCACAGTTAACTTATAGAGTCTAACTTCATTATCAAAATATGAATTCTATTCTTGGAATTAATGGTTCATAACTCACGAGTTAATTTTACGTTTTGTCAACTTTTAAACTAAGAACAAATTAGTTATCTTTATTCTCGTGTCACTTTTATGTCGGTGATACTGAAGCGTCGGCGGCGCAGTGGTTAAGGCACCAAATGTACCAATGGGTTTTACAACGTATGTACATAAATCCGACTGTTCTAAAGGTGAAAGAAAACGTAGTGAGGAAACCTGCACACTGAAGATGTTATTTCGAAGTTTTGCTTCAAGGCTAAATTCAAATTCAAATTCAAATATTTATTTCTCAACATTGACAATTACTTGTTCTTATTGACGTCAAATAAAACATGATTCTACCACCAGTTCGAAAAAAAACCTTCGTGAAGAAGAACTGGCAAGAAACTTCACGGGTATATTTTTTTTTTCAAAATAAATTTACAGAGTCTCTTTATGTCTATACAAAATTATTCTTTTCTGCATCTGTTAGCTCGGCAAGTCTCCCTACCCCCAAGTATCCAAACGACGAACACCCTCAAACGGCACCCGTTCACGAGTTAACGCGGGATCCAGCCATCGCCCTCCTCAACCATATTAGAGGGAAGTGAGCGACCCGTCACCCGACGCTACCATAAGAAGACGTACTTTAGTGACAATGACGCTTTAGATATTCATCGGGACGAAGAACTCATCGCACAAACAGACACATTACACATGCTTTGTTACAAATACTAGTACAATCCTGTTAATGAGGGGATTATACCCAAGGGCTTTTATCATCCAAATAATCGGATAGTTTATAATATGCTCTAGCACACAACTTCTCCTTTATAGTTTCTTTGAATTTGTCAATAGGAAGACCTTGGATATCCTCAGGAACCTTATTATAAAAGCGTATACATTGACCCATGAATGAGTTAGTGACTTTATGAAGCCTGCTATTATGAGCTGCCAGCATATTTCTTCCTCTTGTGTTAACATTGTGCAGATCTTTTTTTCTTTTGAACAAGGTTATGTTCTTTTTAACATACATTAAATTTTCTAAAATATATTGTGAATGGAAGGTAAGAATATTTATTTCCTTAAATTTACTTCTAAGTGACACCCTTGGACCGAGCTGATAGATTGCGCGAACAGCCCTTTTCTGCAGAATAAATATAGCATCGATGTCGGCAGCACTCCCCCACAGCAGAATACCATATGTCATGTGGCTGTGGAAGTAACCAAAATAGACTAATCGAGCAGTTGTTTCATTTGAAATTTGTCTAATTTTTTTAACAGTATATGCGGCAGAGCCAAGCCTTTTCGCTAAACCATCAACATGCGGTCCCCACTGCAGTTTGGCGTCTAAGGTTATGCCCAGAAATACAGTTGAGTTTACAGGAGTCAGTTCCTGGCTCTTAACTACAATGTTTGTGTTTACCTGTTTGACATTTGGCAATGTAAATTTAACACATTTCGTTTTTTTTTCATTGAGGAGCAAATTATTAGCTGAGAACCACTGCTCTGTGTTGGAGATGCATTTGTTCACCGCTCGATAGTCAATTTCTTGTCTTTTGATTTTAAACAAGAAGGAAGTATCGTCAGCAAACAATATGACCTCGCATTGATTCTTAACGGCCGATGGCAGATCATTAATATAAACTAAAAATAGGAAAGGACCAAGAACTGAGCCCTGGGGCACACCCATTGTCACTGCCGATCCTGATGATTTTTCTCCATTTATTGCAACTTTCTGTTTTCTATTAGAAATATATGATTTAATCAAGGCAAGCGCTCGGTTTTTAATGCCGTAATGGTGCAGTTTCATGAGTAGAGTAGTATGATCCACACAGTCGAACGCCTTGGACAAGTCACAAAAGACACCAATAGCATCACACGACTCCTCCCAGGCGCTGAATACGTGTTTTATGAGCTCAACACCGGCATCGGTTGTTGAGCGACCCCGCGTGAAACCAAACTGCTTAAAATTCATTAAACTATTACCGTAAAAATGAGAAAGTAATTGATTTAAAATTAATTTTTCAAAAATCTTACTGAGCGTTGGTGTACCTACCCACGGTAGGTAAGCTTGGTGGGCTATAAAATGCCTGAAATCTTAGTAACCCACCAATGGGCCAGGCTAATGCGGCGTACGCACTCCTACTGAGTTTCTTGCTGGTTCTTTGGCAGTAAATGTCCCTTGCAAAGCAGTGGTAGTTTCAACATACGACGTCCTAAGTTCCGTGCCCTTTCAGGTGCCCTTAGGCGTATCGTATGTAGGAGTAGTTAAAGTTCCGGCTATGCACCCTCAGCGCTAGGCCACAAAGTCCGCTGAATTTAAAAGGCTAATAAATAATAATAAGGCTAATAAAGGCCATAAATAACTGTCCATTTCGAAAAAAAAGCTGTATCAAAATTATATCTTTGCATAATTGGAAGTGAAGCCGCGAGCATTTATATGATATCTTTAAAATAACAAAACCATAATTAAATGACGTCCCAGGTTCGAGTCCTGGTCGGGACATTTATTTGTGTGATTAACACAAATGTTTATTCTCAGATCATGGTTGTTGATATTTATATAAATATATATGTTTATTCTAGGTTCCCCCGAGTTCGCTGCATAATCATTTATAATACAAGCTCTGCTTACTTTTGGGCCATACAGTTGGTTTGTTTGTCTGGGGATTTATTTATTTATTTATTTACTTATTATAAAAATAGGTATAAATGTAGGGATTTTCAGTTAATTGTTTACAGTAAGTGTGTGAGTGAGAAACCGGACACGATGTTGAGGTAACTGTTTTGGTTCTTAGTGATCAGTTATGTTGGTAAATTTTAGCCCCGTAATACCGCGTGCACCTTGCGCTTCTCCGGGAGGGCGTAGGTGTGGTACGCGATTTGTTTTAATGAAAGTAACCTGGTGAACGCGCGGAAGTCGTCGATGGTCACGACTTGGATTTTAATTGAGTCGCCTGCGTTGGTTGCTGTGATATAATTAATTTTTTGCTCTTTGCAAAGATTAGATACCGCTGTCCATCGCGATTTTTCTAGGAGAAAGACGGGTGGAGGAAGCTGAGGCTTCGGTGGGACGGAAGCGCAGCGCGTCGCTGGCTTCGACGGGACCGACGGAGACGCGGTTACTTCGAGCGACATTAACGGCGCGGGGGCGGGTGTTGAACGCAACGGAGAGGGCTCGGACAGTGAGGATACTAAGGCTTTCTTCGAGCTTACGCTTACGCTTACGACGCGACGCGTGAGAGGATGCGACCGATTCGCAGTCCATCTCGGACGAGGCGGGAGACGCGGGAGAGCTATAGACCTGAGGGGTCTGGACGTTGGAGGCCTGAGGGGCCGGGGACGCGATAGTTGCCTGTAAGGCCTGCGTTATTAAGTCATCCGATATGCTGGCGCCGGACGCAACGAGCGCCTGGGCGAACGACCTAGCAAAGTTTACCAAGCTTTGCTGGTCCATTGGAGGGCTTGGTCCTACGATATATGATATATAAATAAATAAAAATGCCTAGGTTTCCTAGCAAACCTAGCACCTAAACCTCCCTACCCGCGGTAGGGGGGCTAGGGACGACGCGAAGTGGTGCCCCTAATTCGGACAGCACTGTACCGTCACC
Source organism: Marasmarcha lunaedactyla (assembly GCA_923062675.1). NCBI lineage: Eukaryota > Metazoa > Arthropoda > Insecta > Lepidoptera > Pterophoridae > Marasmarcha > Marasmarcha lunaedactyla. Next base: position 14,356,420 of record OV281359.1, read on the forward strand.
CTGGGAAAGGCCCAAGTGCAATGGGATCGGGTCAGCCGGTTTCTCCTTGACCTGAAGGGCCTTGGAAGCGCACCGGGGCAACGCTATCAGGCTTAGTTGTCACCGTTAAGTATCCACCTGATCAAACGCGAGTCTACTACGGAGTGTGTCGCCAATAAATTGACAACAAAAACCGGCCGTAGACCTGACGAAGTTGGCTTGCACTGAAAGTGCGGGATTGACTACGTTACGACCGGCCGGAGCCGGCCGCAGAGCGAGTCTCTGACTACGTACAGGCGCCAAGCGTCAAGTACGCAGCCAGAAGGACAGCCCGAGTCTTGCGAACCACTATCGAATTTAATCGACCGCGGTAAGCTCAACCCTGTTGTTGCTGCACTCACCGAGGTGAGGTTTTTAATGCGAGGGGTGCACGGAGTGTGGGATTGACTACGTTAAGACCGGCCGGGGCCGGCCGCAGAGCGAGTCTCTGACTACGTAGCAGGCGCCAAGCGTCAAGTACGCAGCCAAAAAAACAACCCGAGCCTCGCGAACCACTATCGAATTTGATCGACCGTGGTAAGCTCAGCTCTGTTGTTGCTGTGCGAGAGACCGACTTACTTGCAGCCGATCGAAACCGACCGCAGCGTAAGCCCTGAAGAGGCTAACAGCGTATGAGTATTGCGAACGAGTTGACGTCTAAGACGACAATCGTGACTCAACAGCTGGAGCGTCCGCGAACGAGTCCATGCGGGGCCGGACGCAGAACGGATCTGAGAGTGGCGTTTGAGTATTGATACGAGAGAAGTCGTGAGACAACAATCGTGACTCGGCAGCCGGGAGCGACCTTCAACACGTCCGAACGGGTCCGGACGCAGATCAGGTCTGAAGTTAACTAGAATATAATTTTTTTTTAATTCAATGAAATATTTTTGACTTTTAAAAATATTGTTGCATTATTTAGTCACAACCACCAATGTGCAGTCGGTGCCAGATACATCTATACCACCCAGCCAATAACAGCCGAATAACCCCATTTGCACCGCGCGCTCACCCGAACTCACACTACTAAAGATTCGAACAATTAACACAACCGGTTTAGAGCGACTTCATCATTCTCGCTCCGATCGCCACGCGGTGCGGACGTGCAAGACCCAGTTCTCCGTTGGTCGGTTCCCTCCCGATATTCCGTGGCGCTCAGTCTACTGACGTCACAGTATAGCGTGTTGGTTCCGTGCTACGGTTTTCAAGGTTTTTCTACTCCGTCTGAGTGCTTTCGAAGTGCGATTTTTCTTTGCGACTAAGCCCCTTAGTCTTCAAAGTGCTGTGCTAAGTAGTGTTGTGCTTGTGCTGAGTGCAGTGTTGTGCCCAGCGTAAGTAGTCTGGTTTCAGTGCAAAGGATACTTAACGGTGACAACGAATTTGTACTGAACCAGTCCTTTTTATTTTTATTTATTTCTCTTCTCTATTTTATTTATTTTCTCCTATTTTCATATTTATTTTTATCATATCTGTGTGTTTTCGTGTGTATTTGTCCTTTCTGTCGGTAAAGGTTGACCCTAACGCGGTCAACTCTTTACCTGCGTACCCTTTTTTAGGTTTCTAGGTAGCGGCCTTCGGCGTACTACTGTTAATTTTAAGTTTTCCTCCCCAGCCCCCCTACCGCTGGTAGGGAGGTTAGCCGCTAGGATTTTGCTAGGTTTTAGGAACTAGGCATCTTTTATTATACTTATATTTATTAATATTAGTGTCCCAAATCTCCCTTATGGATCCGCTAAGCGTTATTAACGCGTTCACCCAGGCACTTGCTGCGGTAGGCGTCTACATCCCGAATGACATCATAACGCAGGCCTTGCAGGCATCAATCGCGTCCCCGGCCCCTCAGGCCTCAAACCCGGCCCCTCAGGCCTCCAACGTCGAGACCCCTCAGGTCTACAGCTCTTCCTCGTCTCCCGCCTCGTCCGAGATGGACTGCGAATTGGTCGCATCCTCTCACGCGTCGCGTCGCAAGCGTACCGCTCCCGGGAGCGACTCCGAACCCGCGTCTGATACGTCATCAGATGCCGTCACCTTAACCGGCTCTCCTGAGCCCGCGTTTCAACTTGTCGCCAAGCGCTCCAAGAAGCGCTCGAGGAAAGCTTCGGTATCATCAATACCCGAGCCCTCCCCGGTGTCTTCAACACCAGCCCCCGCGCCGTTAAAATCACTCGAAGTTACCGCGCCTCCGTCGGTCCCATCGAAGCCAGCGACGCGCTGCGCTCCCGTCCCGCCGAAACCTCAGCTCCCTCCGCCCGTCTTCCTGCGTGAAAAAGCGCGCTGGACCGCGGTTTCTAACTTGTGCAAAGAGCACAAAATTAATTACTTAAAAGCCGCCAACGCTGGCGATACAATCAAAATTCAAGTAGCGACCGTCGACGACTTCCGCGCGTTTACCAGGTTGCTCGGGTTAAATAAAATCGCGTATCACACCTACGCCCTCCCGGAGGAGCGTAAGATCCGCGCAGTACTACGGGGCGTCCCGTTCGAACTCAGTAACGAAGACATCCTCGAGGACCTTAAGTCTCAGGGTTTCCCGGTCACAGCAGTGCACAAGATGCACTCCAACCGCGGTAGGCGTTTTCCTTTAGCTTTAGTAATCCTGTCAAATACTCCCAACTCGAAGGAGATTTTCAAAGAGGCTCGCACAATCTGCGGACTCTCGAACATCTCCGTCGAGCGTCCCAACCCCCGCGGTCACTCTGGGCAGTGCCACCGCTGCCAGCTATATGGCCACGCAGCGGCTAACTGCTCAGCTCCCCCCAGGTGCGTTAAGTGCCTGGATCCACACTTCACAAAGGAGTGCACTCGCACTCCTGAATCCACTTCCCCCCCTGCCTGTGTGCTGTGCGGCCAGTCCGGCCACACAGCTAACTACAGGGTTTGCCCGCGCGCTCCGCGCTCCACCACCAAGAGGGTCGCGCCTAAACCGGCGCCACCGCTCACTCCTGCTAACTTCCCGCCGCTGCGCAACCGGGGTCCCCCGGAAGCAAAGCCCGTTCAGCCGACGCCTACTCCGGCTCTGTCTTGGAGGCAGCGTCCGGCCGTCCCGCCTGCACCTTCCCGACCCATCCCAGCTCCCGTAGCTTCCGTAGGGTCGCGTCCCGCTCCGTTGTCCGTACCTCAGTCGTCGTTGGCTGAGGATATGAAGACCGTGTTCGACGTTATTCAAAACGTCGATATTAACGAAATTTCCGTACTCGCACGCAAACTGCGAGCCGCCCGCTCTCCTCAAGAGCGTTTATTCGCGTTAGCCGAGCATCACTCGCTCCTAAGTTCGTTGAAAATTTTTTTTTTTTTTTTTTCGTATAAAATCGTAAATAAGTAAATTATAATGTCTAGACCCGCGAATCCCGCGTCCAGTCGTATTAAACCCAAGGGCTTATCCCTAGTATCTTTTAACGCTCGTAGCCTTAGCACTAACCTTCCCGAGATTAAACTGTTCCTTCAGAACAAAGAACCTGACTTATTCCTTCTCCAGGAGACATGGCTTACTCCAAACCGCTCCAGGGGATACGCTATTCCTAAGTACGCGTTTATTCGTAACGATAGGCCCAACTCCGACGGTTACGGCGGCACCGCTATATATTACAAAAGAGGCTTCCATTGCTGTCCTCTCCCTACCCCTCCTCTCCTCAACATTGAGGCCACTGTGTGTAGATTGGCTATGACTGGTCATCCGACCATCATCATAGCTTCAATCTACATACCTAGTGGTACCAGACCAATCCGCAGCGACTTTGAGGCCATTCTCGCCCTCGGCCATTCAGTCATTATGTTCGGAGACTTTAACTCCAAACATACTGACTGGACGTGCCTATCGACCAACACCAGCGGTATCGCTCTCCTCGACATCACTAACTCCCTTGACTTAGACGTCATATCCCCCATCACTCCCACTCACTATCCCAACAACCCGACCTATTCTCCCGACATCCTCGACTTTGCAATTATCAAGCGAATCAATCTTGATCTCAGGTCCATCGAACCGCTCGATGACCTAGGCTCCGACCTTCGCCCCGTCTCCCTCGTGCTAGGCGCGCCTAACGATAACGTCACATCTCCTAAGACCTTTACCAACTGGAAAGGCTTTAAAAATACGTTAGTTTCAGCCTTAGAGGCACCGAACTCTCCGCTCGCGATTTCGCCCGACCAATTAGACAGCCCGATTAAAATAGATTCGATAGTCGATAATCTCACTGATGCTATCAACTCAGCCATCAGCGACAACGTAATCATTGCTAAGCAAGGCAAACCCGCGCTTCCCTTAGCCGTTAGCAATCTCATTAAAGCTAAGAACGCGGCTCTCCGGAGAGCCAAGAAATATCCCACGCCCGCATATAGAACAGCTGCGAATCAGCTTCAACGTAAAGTTAGGTCTCGCCTCGCGGAACTCCGTGACACTCAGTTTAACGATCTCATGGAGAATATCTCCCCGTCCCACCAAGCGTATTATCGAATGGCCCGAGCTTTACGCGTAGACACCGCCTCTCACGTTCCTCCTCTCACTCGTCCCGACGGCACCATTGCCTTCGAAGTCGAAGAGAAAGCCAAATGCTTCGCCGACAGCATAGCGGCACAATGTTCGCCCAGCACGCAACCCGCGGATCCCTCCCACATCCAGGCGGTGGAGGACGAAGTTCTCCACAGAGAATCTCTCCCTATCACCGACGACCCCGTCACAGTCTCTAATGATGAAATCTTGCTTCTCATTAGAAAGCAAAAGTCCAAAAAGGCTCCGGGTGCGGATGGAATTTCCAACCACGCACTTAAGCACCTGCCACAGCAGGTGCTTACCTTGTTAGCTATCATCTTCAATGCCTGCTTCGACCATAGCTACTTTCCAAAAGCCTGGAAAGAAGCGACAGTCATAGGCATTCCCAAGCCGGGTAAACCTCTGAACATCCCGGCTAATCACAGACCCATCAGCCTCCTCAAGGCAATGTCTAAACTTCTCGAAAGAGTCATACTCTCTCGAATGCGGAACCATCTGTTTCCAACGGATGGCGACCCTCTCATTATTCCCCACCAGTTCGGCATTCGCGCTAAGCACTCCTGCCCTCAGCAAGTCCATCGAATCGTCGAGTACATTCTCGAAGGATTCTATCCGCATCGTAAAAAATCAATCGCGGTTCTCTTTGACGTAGCCAAGGCATTCGACAAAGTCTGGCACAGCGGTCTCGTTTTTAAACTCTATAAAATAGGCTTACCGGTTCGCCTAGTCAGATTAATCGCGTCGTTTCTTAAAGACCGTACGTTTCGATTCAAACATGAAGGCACGCTCTCCGCGCCTCGTCCCATAAAGGCTGGAGTCCCGCAAGGCTCAGTCCTCGCCCCTCTGCTGTACACCGTGTACACTAATGACATGCCCATCCCGCCGAAAGGCGTCGAACTCGCCCTCTTTGCAGACGATACCGCCCTTTACACTAAAGGTAAAAGGATCCCGTATAACATCACCAGACTCCAAAAGGCCGTTAACGCCCTCGGTGTTTGGTTTCAAAAATGGCGTATCGATGTCAACCCAGAAAAGAGTTCTGCCATTCTATTCGACCACAAACGTCGTAATCGCCGCAACGATCCCCACATTCGAATGTTAGGTATTCCCATCCCCTGGAAGCGCAGTATCAAATACTTAGGCGTCACCTTAGATCAGACGCTTTTTTTTAAGCCACACGTCGATAGAGTAACGAAACTCGCGCGTTTCTACTTAAGCCGCTTAAATAGTATGATAGGTAGAAAAAGTAAAATGTCTTTTAGAAATAAACGTACGCTTTATAAGGTCTGCGTTAGACCCGTCATGTCATATGCTTCGCCAGTCTTTGCCCACGCCAATCCCTCTGTCCTGTATAGGCTGCAGGTAGTTCAAAATCTCTTCTGCCGCAGGGCCACAGACGCACCTTGGTATGTGCGCAACGCGGACCTGCACAGAGATCTTGAACTACCTACAGTGCAACAGCACCTCAAAACACTCTCAGAATCGTTCTTCAAACTCGCTGAATCCCATCCCAATCATCTTGTTCGAGATTCCGTCTTATATACTGCTCCTGTGTTAGATTCGAAATTCAAAGTCGCTAGGCCGAGAAACGCGCACACGGGCGAACCTACGCAGTTAACTTTAGCTCTCGAGGCCCTTCAGGCCGCAAATCCTAATTCTAACGTAAATTCTAATTCTAACGTAAATCCGAATTAATGCAATTTTATTTTTCATATTTAATGTTTTTATTTTTACTTTTCATTTTTGAGCACCTTCAGTGCTATGTGAATCTCAGCGGGTGACCCCTTAAAGGCCCCGCTGGCGCGGCCTCTTTCTCCAATTGGCCGTCGCTCAGATGAAGGCTGAGTGGCAAAAATGCACGAGCCGACAGAGGGTTTTTTAGTGGGTATGTTTCTGGTAGGCGTCGGGACGAGTCCCACATAACTCCGATCGCGCGCGCGGAGTATGCGTCAGAGCATTTTTTATGTCCTCCTGCCCTTCCCGTGGAGGGGAACCAAAAAAAAAAAAAAAAAAAAAATAGAGCGACTATGTTGTTTGCAAAATAAATTCTATCAGCGATCGAATCTGTTCAGAACAAAAAATAATGCTACTGTACGGGAATATAGATCGTTAATTTCAATGTAGCCTATGAAGACCAGCGTAGCTCAGCCATATAATGTGCAGATTTACTTACCCGCTACCCTTGCTTCAGGCGGCCTGAATTGGAATCTCGGAAGGCGTGACCTTTTTTATTTTTTCAATTTTTTTAGATAGTCGAACAATATTTTTAATAAAGAACTAATAAATTTTATAGGGACAATTAGATTAATTTAAAGATTAATTAGGTAGTTGATCTTCTATTTCTATAATATATCTTTTTTATTATTATTTTTTTAGAAAAATGTAAGTAGTAATATTTATATATAATCAATTAAAGATATAGGTATTCATTAATAAACCTAATAATGTTCATTTAATTAAATAAATATTTTATAATTTTATTTTTGTATTTCAATTAATCAATAATTAATTTTAGTATTATAAAATCATATAATAAGGCGTAGCTAAAAACTATTAAAAAAATACACAAACTTTTCTAGATAATTATTTATTTTGTGCATATATGTATATTTCAACATGCTGCTTCCGACTAGAAAACAAATAAAAATATAACATTACTTATTTGGACTAGGCGACTAGAGCTGAGAACATTTAAAAACAATAATATAATTTAGCTGATAGTTGTTAATTGAAAGATTTGAATTACAGTTGTCATTATAATTTGTCTGTCACTTGGAGTATGACCTTATTATATCATTGAAGCAGTAAATCTATTGTAGACATGAATCAACATGTAATTAGCCAGAAACTATAATAAATATTATTGGTTTTAAGCTAAATGACAATAACATCATTCACTCATGGATTACCATCTTTTTAAAACACAACCATTACGAAACTTTTTTCCTTACTACTAATTTGTGCGCCTTCGGTATCTATGACCTGCTGCAACCGAGATCTGATACTGTCAACTAGATTCCAGCACAAGTCAGATCCTCTCATCATCAGGCCTACAAGGTTATATATATATATATATATATATATATCTATATCACCAGATTCCTCATAACGATGAACCCATAGACGCACCGTCTTTATCTGTAAATAAAATTATCAACTTAGAAATAAAAATTCGTTCAATCCTAGTCACAGGATAATACTTAGCGTAAATTTACTTACAGATATCATCAATCGACGTGCAATTTTCCTAATGGAAACATTTTGATTAAACAAAGCAACTGAAAGTAAATGATAATTTATTTTGGAAAAGGAACTATCGAAGCGTTTGGTTCAACTTCTTGGGATGTCTACCATGAAGGGATGGAAGATCTGTCTGCGTCTAGTAGTCCGATGCAAGAAGGGTGTGGGTGCAACCCGATTAAAAAGAGGATTCGCGCATTCTCCAAAATATAATTTGCTGCGGTCTGGTGATATAAGAATAAGCTTACCAAACTAGAGTTATTAAAATAAAAGTATGATTGGCGTCATTATGCAAACTTTGTTATTCAAACTTGCATGATTTTTTATTTAGAACGACGCACAGTTAACTTATAGAGTCTAACTTCATTATCAAAATATGAATTCTATTCTTGGAATTAATGGTTCATAACTCACGAGTTAATTTTACGTTTTGTCAACTTTTAAACTAAGAACAAATTAGTTATCTTTATTCTCGTGTCACTTTTATGTCGGTGATACTGAAGCGTCGGCGGCGCAGTGGTTAAGGCACCAAATGTACCAATGGGTTTTACAACGTATGTACATAAATCCGACTGTTCTAAAGGTGAAAGAAAACGTAGTGAGGAAACCTGCACACTGAAGATGTTATTTCGAAGTTTTGCTTCAAGGCTAAATTCAAATTCAAATTCAAATATTTATTTCTCAACATTGACAATTACTTGTTCTTATTGACGTCAAATAAAACATGATTCTACCACCAGTTCGAAAAAAAACCTTCTTGAAGAAGAACTGGCAAGAAACTTCACGGGTATATTTTTTTTTTCAAAATAAATTTACAGAGTCTCTTTATGTCTATACAAAATTATTCTTTTCTGCATCTGTTAGCTCGGCAAGTCTCCCTCCCCCCAAGTATCCAAACGACGAACCCCCTCAAACGGCACTCGTTCACGAGTTAACGCGGGATCCAGCCATCGCCCTCCTCAACCATATTAGAGGGAAGTGAGCGACCCGTCACCCGACGCTACCATAAGAAGACGTACTTTAGTGACAATGACGCTTTAGATATTCATCGGGACGAAGAACTCATCGCACAAACAGACACATTACACATGCTTTGTTACAAATACTAGTACAATCCTGTTAATGAGGGGATTATACCCAAGGGCTTTTATCATCCAAATAATCGGATAGTTTATAATATGCTCTAGCACACAACTTCTCCTTTATAGTTTCTTTGAATTTGTCAATAGGAAGACCTTGGATATCCTCAGGAACCTTATTATAAAAGCGTATACATTGACCCATGAATGAGTTAGTGACTTTATGAAGCCTGCTATTATGAGCTGCCAGCATATTTCTTCCTCTTGTGTTAACATTGTGCAGATCTTTTTTTCTTTTGAACAAGGTTATGTTCTTTTTAACATACATTAAATTTTCTAAAATATATTGTGAATGGAAGGTAAGAATATTTATTTCCTTAAATTTACTTCTAAGTGACACCCTTGGACCGAGCTGATAGATTGCGCGAACAGCCCTTTTCTGCAGAATAAATATAGCATCGATGTCGGCAGCACTCCCCCACAGCAGAATACCATATGTCATGTGGCTGTGGAAGTAACCAAAATAGACTAATCGAGCAGTTGTTTCATTTGAAATTTGTCTAATTTTTTTAACAGTATATGCGGCAGAGCCAAGCCTTTTCGCTAAACCATCAACATGCGGTCCCCACTGCAGTTTGGCGTCTAAGGTTATGCCCAGAAATACAGTTGAGTTTACAGGAGTCAGTTCCTGGCTCTTAACTACAATGTTTGTGTTTACCTGTTTGACATTTGGCAATGTAAATTTAACACATTTCGTTTTTTTTTCATTGAGGAGCAAATTATTAGCTGAGAACCACTGCTCTGTGTTGGAGATGCATTTGTTCACCGCTCGATAGTCAATTTCTTGTCTTTTGATTTTAAACAAGAAGGAAGTATCGTCAGCAAACAATATGACCTCGCATTGATTCTTAACGGCCGATGGCAGATCATTAATATAAACTAAAAATAGGAAAGGACCAAGAACTGAGCCCTGGGGCACACCCATTGTCACTGCCGATCCTGATGATTTTTCTCCATTTATTGCAACTTTCTGTTTTCTATTAGAAATATATGATTTAATCAAGGCAAGCGCTCGGTTTTTAATGCCGTAATGGTGCAGTTTCATGAGTAGAGTAGTATGATCCACACAGTCGAACGCCTTGGACAAGTCACAAAAGACACCAATAGCATCACACGACTCCTCCCAGGCGCTGAATACGTGTTTTATGAGCTCAACACCGGCATCGGTTGTTGAGCGACCCCGCGTGAAACCAAACTGCTTATAATTCATTAAACTATTACCGTAAAAATGAGAAAGTAATTGATTTAAAATTAATTTTTCAAAAATCTTACTGAGCGTTGGTGTACCTACCCACGGTAGGTAAGCTTGGTGGGCTATAAAATTTATTTATTTATTTATTTATTTACATCTTTTGGGAAAACTTACAGCTAGGTTTAAATATATATAAAGTAAATAAGAAAAGAAGGCCAATAACAAGTTTCCACATGTAGCACAAACAATAGCGAGGTAAACAGTCACAAGACATTATCTAGTAGGTACCTAAATATACATGCACAAGTTTCACGTTATTAAAGAAACAAACAAACTACAGTCTAACATATAATAATAAATCAAATGGAAGGACAGACAATTAATTATTAACAAAATGAGTATTGAAAATCAATTAAATATTTAGGAGTTTGAAAAGAAGTCTCTAGCGAGGGCCGCCTTAACACCTCGGATACCGCTCTCAAACAAATCAAAGTTATCTAGTTTGCGCGCTACTCTGTTCACAAGGTTGCATGCGCGAGAAATAAATGAGTTGTGTCTGTAATTGGTACTTGCGGTAGGTACGTGTAGAAGTGTTGGATTTCTATATAACTTAGAGTGCGCACAGATACCAATTACAGCCAAAAGCTCCGGTACATCAATTTTACTATTTGCTATTTTGATAATGTTACAGACATCTGCTATGACTCTGCGTGTTTGGAGTGGAAGAATATGGTGACGTCTGCATCGGGAAAAATAATCTATGTCTATCTTTTTACATCTATATTGAAGGAATTTGAGAAATTTTTTCTGTATACCCTCAATGCGTTCAATATAAATCCCATAAGACGGATTCCATACTGATGATGCATATTCGAGGTGACTTCGAACAAAAGCGCAATAAAGGATTTTAAGGGTCTTGATATAACTGAATTCAGATGATACTCTTAACACGAAGCCTAATGCCCTAGATGCTTTTTTAACTATCTTATTGATGTGTTGATCGTATAGAATCTTAGAGTCGAAAGTTACTCCTAGGTCGGTGATATAACTTACTCTCGGTATAGTTGTGTTATTAAAAGTGTATTGGTATGTTATAAATGTATTCTTTCTAGTGAAAGTGCATACATTACACTTATTTATGTTTAAGTCAAGTTTGTTAATCAAGCAGTAATTATAGAAATTATTGAGGTCAGATTGTAGATTAAACGAGTCATTTAAGTCGTTAATGGTGTGAATTATCTTCATATCGTCCGCATATAATAATATTCTGGAAAAAGTAAAACAATTGCGTATGTCATTAATAAATATTGAGAATAATAGCGGTCCTAGTAAGGATCCTTGTGGTAAACCTGACGGAATCTGTTTTGAGCGAGACATGAATCCATTTAATACAACTACTTGTGAACGATTTTCAACGTAGGAGGCAAACCATCTGAATAAGTTCCCTCTTATACCCATACGTTGTAGTTTCAAAAGTAGGACTTGGTGATCAATACGGTCAAAACATTTCGAGTAATCTGTGTACACCACATCCACTTGTGAAGGTCTGGACATTTGAGCAGTTAGGTATTCAGTTAACACTAAAAGATTGGTTTCCGTCGATCTGCCTCTAATAAAACCGTGCTGTTCACTAATGAAATTGTGTTTTAGGGCTGAATATACTTGCCCGTGTATTAATTTCTCAAGTATTTTAGAGAAGACGCAGAGTTTAGAGATTGGCCTGTAATTGGATATGTCACATTTGGCTCCTTTTTTATGGATAGGGGTTATGAATGCCGTTTTCCACAGAGTCGGTACATAACCTAGTTTCAAAGATCTAGTGTATAGAAGCGTTAAGGGTTCAGCAAGACTACCAGCACAGCATACTGCAAATATTGGTGGAATATAGTCAGGGCCAGCCGTTTTATTGCAGTCGAGTGATTTAAGCAAATTAATGACATGATCTTTTGTTACCTCAACGTCACATAAGTCGACAGTGCTGTAGTCGTAAGTTGTTTCAGTAAAACTTGGGTTGTTCGGTGAGGCAGAATCCAGAAAAGTAGAGTGGAAGTAGTCACTGAACATGTTACAGATATCATCCCCGGTGTTGGAGACCCTGTCTTCATAAGTCATGACTGAAGGTACAGTATTTGAATGTTTTTTTGATTTAACGTAACTCCAGAATCTACGTGGATTATTGTTTATGTTATCTTCCGTGTTTTTAATATAGTCGTTGTACATTTCAGCTTCAAGCAGTTTAACTCGAGTACGCAGTAAACAGAAACTATGGTAGTCAGACAGGTTATTGTATTTTATGTATTTTTTGTGGTACTTATCTTTTTCTTTTATAATTTTAATCAGTGGGGTACGATACCATGTCGGGTACTTAGTGTTTGTAAATATTTTTTGAGGTACATATTTGTCGCGAAGCTTGTATAGTATGTCATAAAATTTTATTATTGAATCTTCTATAGTCAAGTTATTAAAAATATTAGTCCAGTTAGTCTCAGAAAGTATAGAATTTATCTTATCAAAATCAGCTTTATTATATAAATACACAGGTTTTCTTTGTGCTGTCAGGTTAGGTATTTGGTCAGATTGCAGACTTACATAAAAAGCCCTGTGATGGGGGTCAAGGGGGACAAGGGGTTGCTCCGCTTCAGTAATATCAACATCGTCATTTGATAAAACGTAGTCTAATAAGCGATTATTTAAATTAGTCAGATAATTATATTGCTCTAAATTACAGATTGATAAGCTGTCAAAGAGGGTAAATTGAGTGCCCCCTTGAATATTTGATGGTATATAAAATGACGATTCTAACGATGGCTCCCAACTTATGTTCGGCAAATTAAAGTCACCCAGGATAACATACTTATCGTCCGGCGCACGTAACACGATTTCTGTTAATGATTCGGAAAAGTTTGTTATTTGAGAGTTTAAAGAGAAGCCGTGAAGTTGAGCACAAATATACACAACGCAAATGTTGATATTGTTGGTTCCTTGTCTACCGCGCAACTTCACGGTAACCCACAGGTCCTCCGCGGAGGAGCACCAGTCACGGCGCACGACCGCTGCCAACTCGCGCCGCACCGCGATCAGCACCCCGCCGCCGAGACTCTGCCCGGTGCTGCTGTAGTCCCGGTCTCGTCTCCATACTACGTAACGATTGTCAAACAACTCACAGTCACTTATACTGTCTACCAGCCAAGTCTCGGTCAAGCAAATTATATCATAAGAATTCAGCAATACACCCCTCAGAAATACAGCAACTTTGGTTCGGAGTCCCCGAACGTTTTGGTAGTATATACTAACCATCGGTTACAACATTAGAGCTTATTTGTGTATACAGATGCTCAGAATTATACGAACAGTAGTACAACAAGTAAGTACAGTAGATGTAGAATAAATCAATATGGGTCCGATAGGAATGTGTAATATGTATATTAGATGAAATTATTAGTGTAAACTGGTAATTAATAGTGATTGCAAAGTTCACAATAAACGATTTAAACGTGGAAAGTTCGACAACTTGATTTGTGATAAACAAATATAAATTTACTGTTCCATACCATAAACTTATAAAATGTAAAAGTTTCAGCAGAGTAAGGAATGAATAATAGCGTTTCAAAATGGTAATCTCAAAATAGCGTAAATAGATGCACAAAGGTAGCGGTAAATGAAGGACAGCGGAGCGTTGACCGAATAACGGGAATCCTGTCTTTGTTATAAGCAAGCCTGCAAAATGCCTGAAATCTTAGTAACCCACCAATGGGCCAGGCTAATGCGGCGTACGCACTCCTACTGAGTTTCTTGCTGGTTCTTTGGCAGTAAATGTCCCTTGCGAAGCAGTGGTAGTTTCAACATACGACGTCCTAAGTTCCGTGCCCTTTCAGGTGCCCTTAGGCGTATCGTATGTAGGAGTAGTTAAAGTTCCGGCTATGCACCCTCAGCGCTAGGCCACAAAGTCCGCTGAATTTAAAAGGCTAATAAATAATAATAAGGCTAATAAAGGCCATAAATAACTGTCCATTTCGAAAAAAAAGCTGTATCAAAATTATATCTTTGCATAATTGGAAGTGAAGCCGCGAGCATTTATATGATATCTTTAAAATAACAAAACCATAATTAAATGACGTCCCAGGTTCGAGTCCTGGTCGGGACATTTATTTGTGTGATTAACACAAATGTTTATTCTCAGATCATGGTTGTTGATATTTATATAAATATATATGTTTATTCTAGGTTCCCCCGAGTTCGCTGCATAATCATTTATAATACAAGCTCTGCTTACTTTTGGGCCATACAGTTGGTTTGTTTGTCTGGGGATTTATTTATTTATTTATTTACTTATTATAAAAATAGGTATAAATGTAGGGATTTTCAGTTAATTGTTTACAGTAAGTGTGTGAGTGAGAAACCGGACACGATGTTGAGGTAACTGTTTTGGTTCTTAGTGATCAGTTATGTTGGTAAATTTTAGCCCCGTAATACCGCGTGCACCTTGCGCTTCTCCGGGAGGGCGTAGGTGTGGTACGCGATTTGTTTTAATGAAAGTAACCTGGTGAACGCGCGGAAGTCGTCGATGGTCACGACTTGGATTTTAATTGAGTCGCCTGCGTTGGTTGCTGTGATATAATTAATTTTTTGCTCTTTGCAAAGATTAGATACCGCTGTCCATCGCGATTTTTCTAGGAGAAAGACGGGTGGAGGAAGCTGAGGCTTCGGTGGGACGGAAGCGCAGCGCGTCGCTGGCTTCGACGGGACCGACGGAGACGCGGTTACTTCGAGCGACATTAACGGCGCGGGGGCGGGTGTTGAACGCAACGGAGAGGGCTCGGACAGTGAGGATACTAAGGCTTTCTTCGAGCTTACGCTTACGCTTACGACGCGACGCGTGAGAGGATGCGACCGATTCGCAGTCCATCTCGGACGAGGCGGGAGACGCGGGAGAGCTATAGACCTGAGGGGTCTGGACGTTGGAGGCCTGAGGGGCCGGGGACGCGATAGTTGCCTGTAAGGCCTGCGTTATTAAGTCATCCGATATGCTGGCGCCGGACGCAACGAGCGCCTGGGCGAACGACCTAGCAAAGTTTACCAAGCTTTGCTGGTCCATTGGAGGGCTTGGTCCTACGATATATGATATATAAATAAATAAAAATGCCTAGGTTTCCTAGCAAACCTAGCACCTAAACCTCCCTACCCGCGGTAGGGGGGCTAGGGACGACGCGAAGTGGTGCCCCTAATTCGGACAGCACTGTACCGTCACCCTGGGAAAGGCCCAAGTGCAATGGGATCGGGTCAGCCGGTTTCTCCTTGACCTGAAGGGCCTTGGAAGCGCACCGGGGCAACGCTATCAGGCTTAGTTGTCACCGTTAAGTATCCACCTGATCAAACGCGAGTCTACTACGGAGTGTGTCGCCAATAAATTGACAACAAAAACCGGCCGTAGACCTGACGAAGTTGGCTTGCACTGAAAGTGCGGGATTGACTACGTTACGACCGGCCGGAGCCGGCCGCAGAGCGAGTCTCTGACTACGTACAGGCGCCAAGCGTCAAGTACGCAGCCAGAAGGACAGCCCGAGTCTTGCGAACCACTATCGAATTTAATCGACCGCGGTAAGCTCAACCCTGTTGTTGCTGCACTCACCGAGGTGAGGTTTTTAATGCGAGGGGTGCACGGAGTGTGGGATTGACTACGTTAAGACCGGCCGGGGCCGGCCGCAGAGCGAGTCTCTGACTACGTAGCAGGCGCCAAGCGTCAAGTACGCAGCCAAAAAAACAACCCGAGCCTCGCGAACCACTATCGAATTTGATCGACCGTGGTAAGCTCAGCTCTGTTGTTGCTGTGCGAGAGACCGACTTACTTGCAGCCGATCGAAACCGACCGCAGCGTAAGCCCTGAAGAGGCTAACAGCGTATGAGTATTGCGAACGAGTTGACGTCTAAGACGACAATCGTGACTCAACAGCTGGAGCGTCCGCGAACGAGTCCATGCGGGGCCGGACGCAGAACGGATCTGAGAGTGGCGTTTGAGTATTGATACGAGAGAAGTCGTGAGACAACAATCGTGACTCGGCAGCCGGGAGCGACCTTCAACACGTCCGAACGGGTCCGGACGCAGATCAGGTCTGAAGTTAACTAGAATATAATTTTTTTTTAATTCAATGAAATATTTTTGACTTTTAAAAATATTGTTGCATTATTTAGTCACAACCACCAATGTGCAGTCGGTGCCAGATACATCTATACCACCCAGCCAATAACAGCCGAATAACCCCATTTGCACCGCGCGCTCACCCGAACTCACACTACTAAAGATTCGAACAATTAACACAACCGGTTTAGAGCGACTTCATCATTCTCGCTCCGATCGCCACGCGGTGCGGACGTGCAAGACCCAGTTCTCCGTTGGTCGGTTCCCTCCCGATATTCCGTGGCGCTCAGTCTACTGACGTCACAATATAGCGTGTTGGTTCCGTGCTACGGTTTTCAAGGTTTTTCTACTCCGTCTGAGTGCTTTCGAAGTGCGATTTTTCTTTGCGACTAAGCCCCTTAGTCTTCAAAGTGCTGTGCTAAGTAGTGTTGTGCTTGTGCTGAGTGCAGTGTTGTGCCCAGCGTAAGTAGTCTGGTTTCAGTGCAAAGGATACTTAACGGTGACAACGAATTTGTACTGAACCAGTCCTTTTTATTTTTATTTATTTCTCTTCTCTATTTTATTTATTTTCTCCTATTTTCATATTTATTTTTATCATATCTGTGTGTTTTCGTGTGTATTTGTCCTTTCTGTCGGTAAAGGTTGACCCTAACGCGGTCAACTCTTTACCTGCGTACCCTTTTTTAGGTTTCTAGGTAGCGGCCTTCGGCGTACTACTGTTAATTTTAAGTTTTCCTCCCCAGCCCCCCTACCGCTGGTAGGGAGGTTAGCCGCTAGGATTTTGCTAGGTTTTAGGAACTAGGCATCTTTTATTATACTTATATTTATTAATATTAGTGTCCCAAATCTCCCTTATGGATCCGCTAAGCGTTATTAACGCGTTCACCCAGGCACTTGCTGCGGTAGGCGTCTACATCCCGAATGACATCATAACGCAGGCCTTGCAGGCATCAATCGCGTCCCCGGCCCCTCAGGCCTCAAACCCGGCCCCTCAGGCCTCCAACGTCGAGACCCCTCAGGTCTACAGCTCTTCCTCGTCTCCCGCCTCGTCCGAGATGGACTGCGAATTGGTCGCATCCTCTCACGCGTCGCGTCGCAAGCGTACCGCTCCCGGGAGCGACTCCGAACCCGCGTCTGATACGTCATCAGATGCCGTCACCTTAACCGGCTCTCCTGAGCCCGCGTTTCAACTTGTCGCCAAGCGCTCCAAGAAGCGCTCGAGGAAAGCTTCGGTATCATCAATACCCGAGCCCTCCCCGGTGTCTTCAACACCAGCCCCCGCGCCGTTAAAATCACTCGAAGTTACCGCGCCTCCGTCGGTCCCATCGAAGCCAGCGACGCGCTGCGCTCCCGTCCCGCCGAAACCTCAGCTCCCTCCGCCCGTCTTCCTGCGTGAAAAAGCGCGCTGGACCGCGGTTTCTAACTTGTGCAAAGAGCACAAAATTAATTACTTAAAAGCCGCCAACGCTGGCGATACAATCAAAATTCAAGTAGCGACCGTCGACGACTTCCGCGCGTTTACCAGGTTGCTCGGGTTAAATAAAATCGCGTATCACACCTACGCCCTCCCGGAGGAGCGTAAGATCCGCGCAGTACTACGGGGCGTCCCGTTCGAACTCAGTAACGAAGACATCCTCGAGGACCTTAAGTCTCAGGGTTTCCCGGTCACAGCAGTGCACAAGATGCACTCCAACCGCGGTAGGCGTTTTCCTTTAGCTTTAGTAATCCTGTCAAATACTCCCAACTCGAAGGAGATTTTCAAAGAGGCTCGCACAATCTGCGGACTCTCGAACATCTCCGTCGAGCGTCCCAACCCCCGCGGTCACTCTGGGCAGTGCCACCGCTGCCAGCTATATGGCCACGCAGCGGCTAACTGCTCAGCTCCCCCCAGGTGCGTTAAGTGCCTGGATCCACACTTCACAAAGGAGTGCACTCGCACTCCTGAATCCACTTCCCCCCCTGCCTGTGTGCTGTGCGGCCAGTCCGGCCACACAGCTAACTACAGGGTTTGCCCGCGCGCTCCGCGCTCCACCACCAAGAGGGTCGCGCCTAAACCGGCGCCACCGCTCACTCCTGCTAACTTCCCGCCGCTGCGCAACCGGGGTCCCCCGGAAGCAAATCCCGTTCAGCCGACGCCTACTCCGGCTCTGTCTTGGAGGCAGCGTCCGGCCGTCCCGCCTGCACCTTGAAATGAAATGAAATGAAATGAAATGAAATGAAATGAAATGAAATATTTATTTTTCTCAACATTGACAATTACTTGTTCTTATTGACGTCAAATAAAACATGATTCTACCACCAGTTCGAAAAAAACCTTCGTGAAGAAGAACTGGCAAGAAACTTCACGGGTATATTTTTTTCAAAATAAATTTACAGAGTCTCTTTATGTCTATACAAAATTATTCTTTTCTGCATCTGTTAGCCCGGCAAGTCTCCCTCCCCCCAAGTATCCAAACGACGAACACCCTCAAACGGCACCCGTTCACGAGTTAACGCGGGATCCAGCCATCGCCCTCCTCAACCATATTAGAGGGAAGTGAGCGACCCGTCACCCGACGCTACCATAAGAAGACGTACTTTAGTGACAATGACGCTTTAGATATTCATCGGGACGAAGAACTCATCGCACAAACAGACACATTACACATGCTTTGTTACAAATACTAGTACAATCCTGTTAATGAGGGAATTATACCCAAGGGCTTTTATCATCCAAATAATCGGATAGTTTATAATATGCTCTAGCACACAACTTCTCCTTTATAGTTTCTTTGAATTTGTCAACAGGAAGACCTTGGATATCCTCAGGAACCTTATTATAAAAGCGTATACATTGACCCATGAATGAGTTAGTGACTTTATGAAGCCTGCTATTATGAGCTGCCAGCATATTTCTTCCTCTTGTGTTAACATTGTGCAGATCTTTTTTTCTTTTGAACAAGGTTATGTTCTTTTTAACATACATTAAATTTTCTAAAATATATTGTGAATGGAAGGTAAGAATATTTATTTCCTTAAATTTACTTCTAAGTGACACCCTTGGACCGAGCTGATAGATTGCGCGAACAGCCCTTTTCTGCAGAATAAATATAGCATCGATGTCGGCAGCACTCCCCCACAGCAGAATACCATATGTCATGAGGCTGTGGAAGTAACCAAAATAGACTAATCGAGCAGTTGTTTCATTTGAAATTTGTCTAATTTTTTTAACAGCATATGCGGCAGAGCCAAGCCTTTTCGCTAAACCATCAACATGCGGTCCCCACTGCAGTTTGGCGTCTAAGGTTATGCCCAGAAATACAGTTGAGTTTACAGGAGTCAGTTCCTGGCTCTTAACTACAATGTTTGTGTTTACCTGTTTGACATTTGGCAATGTAAATTTAACACATTTCGTTTTTTTTTCATTGAGGAGCAAATTATTAGCTGAGAACCACTGCTCTGTGTTGGAGATGCATTTGTTCACCGCTCGATAGTCAATTTCATGTCTTTTGATTTTAAACAAGAAGGAAGTATCGTCAGCAAACAATATGACCTCGCATTGATTCTTAACGACCGATGGCAGATCATTAATATAAACTAAAAATAGGAAAGGACCAAGAACTGAGCCCTGGGGCACACCCATTGTCACTGCCGATCCTGATGATTTTTCTCCATTTATTGCAACTTTCTGTTTTCTATTAGAAATATATGATTTAATCAAGGCAAGCGCTCGGTTTTTAATGCCGTAATGGTGTAGTTTCATGAGTAGAGTAGTATGATCCACACAGTCGAACGCCTTGGACAAGTCACAAAAGACACCAATAGCATCACACGACTCCTCCCAGGCGCTGAATACGTGTTTTATGAGCTCAACACCGGCATCGGTTGTTGAGCGACCCCGCGTGAAACCAAACTGCTTAAAATTCATTAAACTATTACCGTAAAAATGAGAAAGTAATTGATTTAAAATTAATTTTTCAAAAATCTTACTGAGCGTTGGTAGTATAGATATAGGTCTAAAATTATTAGGGTCAGACATACTACCTGCTTTGAATATTGGAATGACCTTACTCAATTTCATTAAATCAGGAAAAACACCATTATCAACACAGTCATTAAATATACTGGCTAAGTACGGGGCTATACCATCAATGACAGATTCAATAATTTTAACAGAAATCCCATCTAAATCGGCAGTATTTTTTACTTTAATGCTTTTAAATGCATTTAAAACTTGTGGAACAGTAACATGTTTAAAAATACAATCAATATTGCATGAATTTACATTTTCCGTTAGCAGTGACTGTGCAAGAGTGGAACATGAATTAATACTCGAAGTAGTTGACAAAGGGATGGCTGTAAAAAAATTTTCAAATGCTTCAGCAACTTCTTTGTCAGTTGACAACACTTTATCATTAATTTTTAAATTATATTTGGTGTGTGGTTCTTTTGCTCTCCCAGTTTCCTGATTAATTATATTCCATGCAGTTTTTGAAATGTTAGTACTATATTTAATTTTATTATTAATGTAATTAGATTTAGCTACACTGCAAACTCGTTTAAATAATTTTGAATACTTTTTAACATATTCATAAAATGTCTAATTATGATTATAAGTTCTTTCACTGTACAATTCATATAATCTATTTCTACTTCTGCATATTCCCACTGTTGCCCAGTCACTAAACCTAAATAAATTATTATTTATACATATTTTCTTTTTTTTAAAAACAGAGTCATATTCATTTCTAATTATATTATGAATAGAGTTATATTGAGTAATAGGATCTGCACAGTAATCTAATTTAAATGTTTTTTCAAATACATTTTTCCTAAATGTTTCAAGCCGTCTCTCATTCATGGGTATAAAGGTAATTTCTCTTTTTAAAGTCTTTTTTAGCCCAATATCAAAAGTGGCCAACTGCCCACTATGATCTGATTGTAGTTTATTAATTACTGACTTTGTACATGGCATTAAATTTGTAAAAATGTTATCAAGACATGTGGCTGAGGTCGCTGTGATTCGCGTAGGCTCTAAGAAGAGATTTTTTAGGTTGTAACAATTAAAAAGATTCAAGAATCGTTTACTTTGTGATGTCTCTACTAATAAATCAATATTAAAATCACCACAAATAATTATTTCTTTGTTTTTGTTATTTACTCTATGTAATACCTCATCCATAGTGCTCTCAAATACTTCAAATGGTGAGGATGGGGGTCTGTATACACTTATTATAACAATATTCCCTATCTCAATACAGGCTATTTCAACTGATTGCTCAACAGACAGACTTACAATATCAGTGCGTTCTTTGAATGTTAGGCTCTTATGAGTGATGATCATTGAGCCGCCGCAAGTTGTTTGTTCTCTGTTGAATGAACTAGCAATTACATGATTCTTATAAGAAGACATAATTTGACACTGTGTGAGCCAGTGCTCTGTGATACATAGTATATGAATATTTTCACAGTTTAAGAATAGTTCGATCTGTAATTCCTTACCATCAATGCCCTGCATATTTTGATGGACTATGTTCAGAAAATTATTTTTTACATTTTTATTGCTTAAATTACTACTTAGAATACTGGTGCTAGATGTATTATCTATTGTCACTAACTTATGTTTAAATTATTTCTAATACTATGTTTTGGAATATTACATTCCAACGGGTCAAAAGTATAAAGTGACTGCTCAATAGAAGCAGCGGTTGTAGTCAACGAATTGACTGTTATGAATAAAATATATGATAGCGAGTATGCTATATGTCGTAGGTCATTACTGTACAAATTGTACCTATCATTTATCATATATGGCTTGTTAATAAATGTATTTAAATCAATAAACTGAAATTTTTCACTATGACGACATGTCATATTTTGTACATCTATATTTAGTCGATGCTTCATATTATTTTCTGAGGGGCTCTGGGTAAATGGAAATGCAAACAAAATAATTTTACTAATATTCTGCCTGCAATTCAATCTAGCAAAACATGCTGTCATTGTTTTCCTACTTAGTTGCTTACATCTGCCTACTAATATAATCAATATTGTATTAGGGTTAAATGTACGGGATGTAATTTTATCAACTATGTCATAATATGAAGCACCGGGGTAACAATAATTAGTTATTGGCCCCCCAACACACCGAGTAAGTTGCAATCCCATGTTCTTACCAAGTTCATCGCTATACATAATTATATTTAATTCACTTTTATTTGACTTCTTATCTAAGCTACTACCTGAGTTTGATTCTACATGCTTAGTGACATATGGCTCCTCAGGTTGACTGGATATTGGCAGAGGACAATCTGATGTAGTATTATTTGAATTACTTTCATAATAATTAGTAAGGGACTCAAAGCGGTCATGATTATATTTAGACAGTTCAATCAAATTGTCCATAGCTACAGTGTGTTCCTTAATTTCTTTTTGAGAAATTTCATACTTATTGGTTAGAATAAGTAGCTCTTCATGTAGCCTCTGTATTTCTACATTTAATTTCTGTATGTCACTTTCATAAGTTAACCTATTCTGCTCCAAGTTACTTTTACAGAATATCAGTTCATTCTTTAGTTTTAAACATTGATTTTTACTTGGAATAGTTTGAGATAAAATGCTTTGCTTTTTGATAAATTTAGAGCTACTCTGAATAGATTGATTGAGTTTGACAATTTTCTTACTCTTAGTTTTGCTCAATTTTATGTTACCAGTATGGTGAATTTTATTGTTTTTATTATGTACCGTTCCCAAAGATTCTAATGCAGGGTCTGCATACATTGAAAGGTCACTTGTTAAATCAATTATTAAAGAGGAATCTGAAGGAACTGTAGTGACCATGTCGGGGTCACTGCAGACAAGCTCATTGAACAATGATTGGGTCTGAATTACTGTCTCCTGATTTATTTTAGACTCCAAACATGCTATTTTAGTATAGGAATTGCAAAGTTGCTTTTTAAGGTCATTGTTATGATCAAGCGTATCTTGCAAGACATTACTATCTTTGTCAAACCCATCCACTATCCCCTGAAGTTGGTCCCGTTGTTCTGAGACTTCTAAAAGCTGTGTGTGTAAGTTCACTAACTCCTGTTTCATTGATTTATTTCTATTTAATATTACTGTCATTTCTTTTTCACTATCATTCCTTTCTTCCAACAACTGCTCATTTAAAGCTTTGAATTTTTGGAGTTCTTGAAGAGTAAGATTCAATTTTTCTTCTAGTTGACGAGTTGTTGTTTGGCGAGTCATCATTTTTAAGATATTAGTTTATATGTTGATATAGCAGAAATGAACAGCTGGTTGGAATCAAGGTTATGTCCAATAACAGTGTAAACAAAGTCACTTCTATTACTTACAAGATGAAATTGAAAAGTTACCTCTAATGGTAGCCAAACTTTCTTGTTTAAACTAATAGTTTAAAACACT
The DNA here is from genome assembly GCA_923062675.1 of Marasmarcha lunaedactyla. Classification (NCBI taxonomy): domain Eukaryota; kingdom Metazoa; phylum Arthropoda; class Insecta; order Lepidoptera; family Pterophoridae; genus Marasmarcha; species Marasmarcha lunaedactyla. The sequence goes on from OV281359.1 coordinate 14,380,038, forward strand.
AGTCAGTACAATCGATGCCTATTTGATTTAAATCTTTGACTACAATGACACTGAATATAACGGTTCTCGTAACTTAGTTATGCACACTAAAAACACTGTTTGTACACTTTAAAAACTTACTGAATTTAACAAATCACTAATATAAACAAGATTTTTAGCGATGAACAAGGTTTTATTGCAATAAACAGATATAAATACAAAAAATTATAAATTATTTTATGAGAACTCGTTAGTTCACAACTTATCGGTAGTGTTGCCAAGGCAAAAAAAAGCCCTTCCCGACCCATCCCAGCTCCCGTAGCTTCCGTAGGGCCGCGTCCCGCTCCGTTGTCCGTACCTCAGTCGTCGTTGGCTGAGGATATGAAGACCGTGTTCGACGTTATTCAAAACGTCGATATTAACGAAATTTCCGTACTCGCACGCAAACTGCGAGCCGCCCGCTCTCCTCAAGAGCGTTTATTCGCGTTAGCCGAGCATCACTCGCTCCTAAGTTCGTTGAAAATTTTTTTTTTTTTTTTTCGTATAAAATCGTAAATAAGTAAATTATAATGTCTAGACCCGCGAATCCCGCGTCCAGTCGTATTAAACCCAAGGGCTTATCCCTAGTATCTTTTAACGCTCGTAGCCTTAGCACTAACCTTCCCGAGATTAAACTGTTCCTTCAGAACAAAGAACCTGACTTATTCCTTCTCCAGGAGACATGGCTTACTCCAAACCGCTCCAGGGGATACGCTATTCCTAAGTACGCGTTTATTCGTAACGATAGGCCCAACTCCGACGGTTACGGCGGCACCGCTATATATTACAAAAGAGGCTTCCATTGCTGTCCTCTCCCTACCCCTCCTCTCCTCAACATTGAGGCCACTGTGTGTAGATTGGCTATGACTGGTCATCCGACCATCATCATAGCTTCAATCTACATACCTAGTGGTACCAGACCAATCCGCAGCGACTTTGAGGCCATTCTCGCCCTCGGCCATTCAGTCATTATGTTCGGAGACTTTAACTCCAAACATACTGACTGGACGTGCCTATCGACCAACACCAGCGGTATCGCTCTCCTCGACATCACTAACTCCCTTGACTTAGACGTCATATCCCCCATCACTCCCACTCACTATCCCAACAACCCGACCTATTCTCCCGACATCCTCGACTTTGCAATTATCAAGCGAATCAATCTTGATCTCAGGTCCATCGAACCGCTCGATGACCTAGGCTCCGACCTTCGCCCCGTCTCCCTCGTGCTAGGCGCGCCTAACGATAACGTCACATCTCCTAAGACCTTTACCAACTGGAAAGGCTTTAAAAATACGTTAGTTTCAGCCTTAGAGGCACCGAACTCTCCGCTCGCGATTTCGCCCGACCAATTAGACAGCCCGATTAAAATAGATTCGATAGTCGATAATCTCACTGATGCTATCAACTCAGCCATCAGCGACAACGTAATCATTGCTAAGCAAGGCAAACCCGCGCTTCCCTTAGCCGTTAGCAATCTCATTAAAGCTAAGAACGCGGCTCTCCGGAGAGCCAAGAAATATCCCACGCCCGCATATAGAACAGCTGCGAATCAGCTTCAACGTAAAGTTAGGTCTCGCCTCGCGGAACTCCGTGACACTCAGTTTAACGATCTCATGGAGAATATCTCCCCGTCCCACCAAGCGTATTATCGAATGGCCCGAGCTTTACGCGTAGACACCGCCTCTCACGTTCCTCCTCTCACTCGTCCCGACGGCACCATTGCCTTCGAAGTCGAAGAGAAAGCCAAATGCTTCGCCGACAGCATAGGGGCACAATGTTCGCCCAGCACGCAACCCGCGGATCCCTCCCACATCCAGGCGGTGGAGGATGAAGTTCTCCGCAGAGAATCTCTCCCTATCACCGACGACCCCGTCACAGTCTCTAATGATGAAATCTTGCTTCTCATTAGAAAGCAAAAGTCCAAAAAGGCTCCGGGTGCGGATGGAATTTCCAACCACGCACTTAAGCACCTGCCACAGCAGGTGCTTACCTTGTTAGCTATCATCTATATCTATCATCTTCAATGCCTGCTTCGACCATAGCTACTTTCCAAAAGCCTGGAAAGAAGCGACAGTCATAGGCATTCCCAAGCCGGGTAAACCTCTGAACATCCCGGCTAATCACAGACCCATCAGCCTCCTCAAGGCAATGTCTAAACTTCTCGAAAGAGTCATACTCTCTCGAATGCGGAACCATCTGTTTCCAACGGATGGCGACCCTCTCATTATTCCCCACCAGTTCGGCATTCGCGCTAAGCACTCCTGCCCTCAGCAAGTCCATCGAATCGTCGAGTACATTCTCGAAGGATTCTATCCGCATCGTAAAAAATCAATCGCGGTTCTCTTTGACGTAGCCAAGGCATTCGACAAAGTCTGGCACAGCGGTCTCGTTTTTAAACTCTATAAAATAGGCTTACCGGTTCGCCTAGTCAGATTAATCGCGTCGTTTCTTAAAGACCGTACGTTTCGATTCAAACATGAAGGCACGCTCTCCGCGCCTCGTCCCATAAAGGCTGGAGTCCCGCAAGGCTCAGTCCTCGCCCCTCTGCTGTACACCGTGTACACTAATGACATGCCCATCCCGCCGAAAGGCGTCGAACTCGCCCTCTTTGCAGACGATACCGCCCTTTACACTAAAGGTAAAAGGATCCCGTATAACATCACCAGACTCCAAAAGGCCGTTAACGCCCTCGGTGTTTGGTTTCAAAAATGGCGTATCGATGTCAACCCAGAAAAGAGTTCTGCCATTCTATTCGACCACAAACGTCGTAATCGCCGCAACGATCCCCACATTCGAATGTTAGGTATTCCCATCCCCTGGAAGCGCAGTATCAAATACTTAGGCGTCACCTTAGATCAGACGCTTTTTTTTAAGCCACACGTCGATAGAGTAACGAAACTCGCGCGTTTCTACTTAAGCCGCTTAAATAGTATGATAGGTAGAAAAAGTAAAATGTCTTTTAGAAATAAACGTACGCTTTATAAGGTCTGCGTTAGACCCGTCATGTCATATGCTTCGCCAGTCTTTGCCCACGCCAATCCCTCTGTCCTGTATAAGCTGCAGGTAGTTCAAAATCTCTTCTGCCGCAGGGCCACAGACGCACCTTGGTATGTGCGCAACGCGGACCTGCACAGAGATCTTGAACTACCTACAGTGCAACAGCACCTCAAAACACTCTCAGAATCGTTCTTCAAACGCGCCGAATCCCATCCCAATCATCTTGTTCGAGATTCCGTCTTATATACTGCTCCTGTGTTAGATTCGAAATTCAAAGTCGCTAGGCCGAGAAACGCGCACACGGGCGAACCTACGCAGTTAACTTTAGCTCTCGAGGCCCTTCAGGCCGCAAATCCTAATTCTAACGTAAATTCTAATTCTAACGTAAATCCGAATTAATGCAATTTTATTTTTCATATTTAATGTTTTTATTTTTACTTTTCATTTTTGAGCACCTTCAGTGCTATGTGAATCTCAGCGGGTGACCCCTTAAAGGCCCCGCTGGCGCGGCCTCTTTCTCCAATTGGCCGTCGCTCAGATGAAGGCTAAGTGGCAAAAATGCACGAGCCGACAGAGGGTTTTTTAGTGGGTATGTTTCTGGTAGGCGTCGGGACGAGTCCCACATAACTCCGATCGCGCGCGCGGAGTATGCGTCAGAGCATTTTTTATGTCCTCCTGCCCTTCCCGTGGAGGGGAACCAAAAAAAAAAAAAAAAAAAATAGAGCGACTATGTTGTTTGCAAAATAAATTCTATCAGCGATCGAATCTGTTCAGAACAAAAAATAATGCTACTGTACGGGAATATAGATCGTTAATTTCAATGTAGCCTATGAAGACCAGCGTAGCTCAGCCATATAATGTGCAGATTTACTTACCCGCTACCCTTGCTTCAGGCGGCCTGAATTGGAATCTCGGAAGGCGTGACCTTTTTTATTTTTTCAATTTTTTTAGATAGTCGAACAATATTTTTAATAAAGAACTAATAAATTTTATAGGGACAATTAGATTAATTTAAAGATTAATTAGGTAGTTGATCTTCTATTTCTATAATATATCTTTTTTATTATTATTTTTTTAGAAAAATGTAAGTAGTAATATTTATATATAATCAATTAAAGATATAGGTATTCATTAATAAACCTAATAATGTTCATTTAATTAAATAAATATTTTATAATTTTATTTTTGTATTTCAATTAATCAATAATTAATTTTAGTATTATAAAATCATATAATAAGGCGTAGCTAAAAACTATTAAAAAAATACACAAACTTTTCTAGATAATTATTTATTTTGTGCATATATGTATATTTCAACATGCTGCTTCCGACTAGAAAACAAATAAAAATATAACATTACTTATTTGGACTAGGCGACTAGAGCTGAGAACATTTAAAAACAATAATATAATTTAGCTGATAGTTGTTAATTGAAAGATTTGAATTACAGTTGTCATTATAATTTGTCTGTCACTTGGAGTATGACCTTATTATATCATTGAAGCAGTAAATCTATTGTAGACATGAATCAACATGTAATTAGCCAGAAACTATAATAAATATTATTGGTTTTAAGCTAAATGACAATAACATCATTCACTCATGGATTACCATCTTTTTAAAACACAACCATTACGAAACTTTTTTCCTTACTACTAATTTGTGCGCCTTCGGTATCTATGACCTGCTGCAACCGAGATCTGATACTGTCAACTAGATTCCAGCACAAGTCAGATCCTCTCATCATCAGGCCTACAAGGTTATATATATATATATATATATATATATCTATATCACCAGATTCCTCATAACGATGAACCCATAGACGCACCGTCTTTATCTGTAAATAAAATTATCAACTTAGAAATAAAAATTCGTTCAATCCTAGTCACAGGATAATACTTAGCGTAAATTTACTTACAGATATCATCAATCGACGTGCAATTTTCCTAATGGAAACATTTTGATTAAACAAAACAACTGAAAGTAAATGATAATTTATTTTGGAAAAGGAACTATCGAAGCGTTTGGTTCAACTTCTTGGGATGTCTACCATGAAGGGATGGAAGATCTGTCTGCGTCTAGTAGTCCGATGCAAGAAGGGTGTGGGTGCAACCCGATTAAAAAGAGGATTCGCGCATTCTCCAAAATATAATTTGCTGCGGTCTGGTGATATAAGAATAAGCTTACCAAACTAGAGTTATTAAAATAAAAGTATGATTGGCGTCATTATGCAAACTTTGTTATTCAAACTTGCATGATTTTTTATTTAGTACGACGCACAGTTAACTTATAGAGTCTAACTTCATTATCAAAATATGAATTCTATTCTTGGAATTAATGGTTCATAACTCACGAGTTAATTTTACGTTTTGTCAACTTTTAAACTAAGAACAAATTAGTTATCTTTATTCTCGTGTCACTTTTATGTCGGTGATACTGAAGCGTCGGCGGCGCAGTGGTTAAGGCACCAAATGTACCAATGGGTTTTACAACGTATGTACATAAATCCGACTGTTCTAAAGGTGAAAGAAAACGTAGTGAGGAAACCTGCACACTGAAGATGTTATTTCGAAGTTTTGCTTCAAGGCTAAATTCAAATTCAAATTCAAATATTTATTTCTCAACATTGACAATTACTTGTTCTTATTGACGTCAAATAAAACATGATTCTACCACCAGTTCGAAAAAAAACCTTCTTGAAGAAGAACTGGCAAGAAACTTCACGGGTATATTTTTTTTTTCAAAATAAATTTACAGAGTCTCTTTATGTCTATACAAAATTATTCTTTTCTGCATCTGTTAGCTCGGCAAGTCTCCCTCCCCCCAAGTATCCAAACGACGAACACCCTCAAACGGCACTCGTTCACGAGTTAACGCGGGATCCAGCCATCGCCCTCCTCAACCATATTAGAGGGAAGTGAGCGACCCGTCACCCGACGCTACCATAAGAAGACGTACTTTAGTGACAATGACGCTTTAGATATTCATCGGGACGAAGAACTCATCGCACAAACAGACACATTACACATGCTTTGTTACAAATACTAGTACAATCCTGTTAATGAGGGGATTATACCCAAGGGCTTTTATCATCCAAATAATCGGATAGTTTATAATATGCTCTAGCACACAACTTCTCCTTTATAGTTTCTTTGAATTTGTCAATAGGAAGACCTTGGATATCCTCAGGAACCTTATTATAAAAGCGTATACATTGACCCATGAATGAGTTAGTGACTTTATGAAGCCTGCTATTATGAGCTGCCAGCATATTTCTTCCTCTTGTGTTAACATTGTGCAGATCTTTTTTTCTTTTGAACAAGGTTATGTTCTTTTTAACATACATTAAATTTTCTAAAATATATTGTGAATGGAAGGTAAGAATATTTATTTCCTTAAATTTACTTCTAAGTGACACCCTTGGACCGAGCTGATAGATTGCGCGAACAGCCCTTTTCTGCAGAATAAATATAGCATCGATGTCGGCAGCACTCCCCCACAGCAGAATACCATATGTCATGTGGCTGTGGAAGTAACCAAAATAGACTAATCGAGCAGTTGTTTCATTTGAAATTTGTCTAATTTTTTTAACAGTATATGCGGCAGAGCCAAGCCTTTTCGCTAAACCATCAACATGCGGTCCCCACTGCAGTTTGGCGTCTAAGGTTATGCCCAGAAATACAGTTGAGTTTACAGGAGTCAGTTCCTGGCTCTTAACTACAATGTTTGTGTTTACCTGTTTGACATTTGGCAATGTAAATTTAACACATTTCGTTTTTTTTTCATTGAGGAGCAAATTATTAGCTGAGAACCACTGCTCTGTGTTGGAGATGCATTTGTTCACCGCTCGATAGTCAATTTCTTGTCTTTTGATTTTAAACAAGAAGGAAGTATCGTCAGCAAACAATATGACCTCGCATTGATTCTTAACGGCCGATGGCAGATCATTAATATAAACTAAAAATAGGAAAGGACCAAGAACTGAGCCCTGGGGCACACCCATTGTCACTGCCGATCCTGATGATTTTTCTCCATTTATTGCAACTTTCTGTTTTCTATTAAAATATATGATTTAATCAAGGCAAGCGCTCGGTTTTTAATGCCGTAATGGTGCAGTTTCATGAGTAGAGTAGTATGATCCACACAGTCGAACGCCTTGGACAAGTCACAAAAGACACCAATAGCATCACACGACTCCTCCCAGGCGCTGAATACGTGTTTTATGAGCTCAACACCGGCATCGGTTGTTGAGCGACCCCGCGTGAAACCAAACTGCTTATAAATTCATTAAACTATTACCGTAAAAATGAGAAAGTAATTGATTTAAAATTAATTTTTCAAAAATCTTACTGAGCGTTGGTGTACCTACCCACGGTAGGTAAGCTTGGTGGGCTATAAAATGCCTGAAATCTTAGTAACCCACCAATGGGCCAGGCTAATGCGGCGTACGCACTCCTACTGAGTTTCTTGCTGGTTCTTTGGCAGTAAATGTCCCTTGCGAAGCAGTGGTAGTTTCAACATACGACGTCCTAAGTTCCGTGCCCTTTCAGGTGCCCTTAGGCGTATCGTATGTAGGAGTAGTTAAAGTTCCGGCTATGCACCCTCAGCGCTAGGCCACAAAGTCCGCTGAATTTAAAAGGCTAATAAATAATAATAAGGCTAATAAAGGCCATAAATAACTGTCCATTTCGAAAAAAAAGCTGTATCAAAATTATATCTTTGCATAATTGGAAGTGAAGCCGCGAGCATTTATATGATATCTTTAAAATAACAAAACCATAATTAAATGACGTCCCAGGTTCGAGTCCTGGTCGGGACATTTATTTGTGTGATTAACACAAATGTTTATTCTCAGATCATGGTTGTTGATATTTATATAAATATATATGTTTATTCTAGGTTCCCCCGAGTTCGCTGCATAATCATTTATAATACAAGCTCTGCTTACTTTTGGGCCATACAGTTGGTTTGTTTGTCTGGGGATTTATTTATTTATTTATTTACTTATTATAAAAATAGGTATAAATGTAGGGATTTTCAGTTAATTGTTTACAGTAAGTGTGTGAGTGAGAAACCGGACACGATGTTGAGGTAACTGTTTTGGTTCTTAGTGATCAGTTATGTTGGTAAATTTTAGCCCCGTAATACCGCGTGCACCTTGCGCTTCTCCGGGAGGGCGTAGGTGTGGTACGCGATTTGTTTTAATGAAAGTAACCTGGTGAACGCGCGGAAGTTGTCGATGGTCACGACTTGGATTTTAATTGAGTCGCCTGCGTTGGTTGCTGTGATATAATTAATTTTTTGCTCTTTGCAAAGATTAGATACCGCTGTCCATCGCGATTTTTCTAGGAGAAAGACGGGTGGAGGAAGCTGAGGCTTCGGTGGGACGGAAGCGCAGCGCGTCGCTGGCTTCGACGGGACCGACGGAGACGCGGTTACTTCGAGCGACATTAACGGCGCGGGGGCGGGTGTTGAACGCAACGGAGAGGGCTCGGACAGTGAGGATACTAAGGCTTTCTTCGAGCTTACGCTTACGCTTACGACGCGACGCGTGAGAGGATGCGACCGATTCGCAGTCCATCTCGGACGAGGCGGGAGACGCGGGAGAGCTATAGACCTGAGGGGTCTGGACGTTGGAGGCCTGAGGGGCCGGGGACGCGATAGTTGCCTGTAAGGCCTGCGTTATTAAGTCATCCGATATGCTGGCGCCGGACGCAACGAGCGCCTGGGCGAACGACCTAGCAAAGTTTACCAAGCTTTGCTGGTCCATTGGAGGGCTTGGTCCTACGATATATGATATATAAATAAATAAAAATGCCTAGGTTTCCTAGCAAACCTAGCACCTAAACCTCCCTACCCGCGGTAGGGGGGCTAGGGACGACGCGAAGTGGTGCCCCTAATTCGGACAGCACTGTACCGTCACCCTGGGAAAGGCCCAAGTGCAATGGGATCGGGTCAGCCGGTTTCTCCTTGACCTGAAGGGCCTTGGAAGCGCACCGGGGCAACGCTATCAGGCTTAGTTGTCACCGTTAAGTATCCACCTGATCAAACGCGAGTCTACTACGGAGTGTGTCGCCAATAAATTGACAACAAAAACCGGCCGTAGACCTGACGAAGTTGGCTTGCACTGAAAGTGCGGGATTGACTACGTTACGACCGGCCGGAGCCGGCCGCAGAGCGAGTCTCTGACTACGTACAGGCGCCAAGCGTCAAGTACGCAGCCAGAAGGACAGCCCGAGTCTTGCGAACCACTATCGAATTTAATCGACCGCGGTAAGCTCAACCCTGTTGTTGCTGCACTCACCGAGGTGAGGTTTTTAATGCGAGGGGTGCACGGAGTGTGGGATTGACTACGTTAAGACCGGCCGGGGCCGGCCGCAGAGCGAGTCTCTGACTACGTAGCAGGCGCCAAGCGTCAAGTACGCAGCCAAAAAAACAACCCGAGCCTCGCGAACCACTATCGAATTTGATCGACCGTGGTAAGCTCAGCTCTGTTGTTGCTGTGCGAGAGACCGACTTACTTGCAGCCGATCGAAACCGACCGCAGCGTAAGCCCTGAAGAGGCTAACAGCGTATGAGTATTGCGAACGAGTTGACGTCTAAGACGACAATCGTGACTCAACAGCTGGAGCGTCCGCGAACGAGTCCATGCGGGGCCGGACGCAGAACGGATCTGAGAGTGGCGTTTGAGTATTGATACGAGAGAAGTCGTGAGACAACAATCGTGACTCGGCAGCCGGGAGCGACCTTCAACACGTCCGAACGGGTCCGGACGCAGATCAGGTCTGAAGTTAACTAGAATATAATTTTTTTTTAATTCAATGAAATATTTTTGACTTTTAAAAATATTGTTGCATTATTTAGTCACAACCACCAATGTGCAGTCGGTGCCAGATACATCTATACCACCCAGCCAATAACAGCCGAATAACCCCATTTGCACCGCGCGCTCACCCGAACTCACACTACTAAAGATTCGAACAATTAACACAACCGGTTTAGAGCGACTTCATCATTCTCGCTCCGATCGCCACGCGGTGCGGACGTGCAAGACCCAGTTCTCCGTTGGTCGGTTCCCTCCCGATATTCCGTGGCGCTCAGTCTACTGACGTCACAATATAGCGTGTTGGTTCCGTGCTACGGTTTTCAAGGTTTTTCTACTCCGTCTGAGTGCTTTCGAAGTGCGATTTTTCTTTGCGACTAAGCCCCTTAGTCTTCAAAGTGCTGTGCTAAGTAGTGTTGTGCTTGTGCTGAGTGCAGTGTTGTGCCCAGCGTAAGTAGTCTGGTTTCAGTGCAAAGGATACTTAACGGTGACAACGAATTTGTACTGAACCAGTCCTTTTTATTTTTATTTATTTCTCTTCTCTATTTTATTTATTTTCTCCTATTTTCATATTTATTTTTATCATATCTGTGTGTTTTCGTGTGTATTTGTCCTTTCTGTCGGTAAAGGTTGACCCTAACGCGGTCAACTCTTTACCTGCGTACCCTTTTTTAGGTTTCTAGGTAGCGGCCTTCGGCGTACTACTGTTAATTTTAAGTTTTCCTCCCCAGCCCCCCTACCGCTGGTAGGGAGGTTAGCCGCTAGGATTTTGCTAGGTTTTAGGAACTAGGCATCTTTTATTATACTAATATTTATTAATATTAGTGTCCCAAATCTCCCTTATGGATCCGCTAAGCGTTATTAACGCGTTCACCCAGGCACTTGCTGCGGTAGGCGTCTACATCCCGAATGACATCATAACGCAGGCCTTGCAGGCATCAATCGCGTCCCCGGCCCCTCAGGCCTCAAACCCGGCCCCTCAGGCCTCCAACGTCGAGACCCCTCAGGTCTACAGCTCTTCCTCGTCTCCCGCCTCGTCCGAGATGGACTGCGAATTGGTCGCATCCTCTCACGCGTCGCGTCGCAAGCGTACCGCTCCCGGGAGCGACTCCGAACCCGCGTCTGATACGTCATCAGATGCCGTCACCTTAACCGGCTCTCCTGAGCCCGCGTTTCAACTTGTCGCCAAGCGCTCCAAGAAGCGCTCGAGGAAAGCTTCGGTATCATCAATACCCGAGCCCTCCCCGGTGTCTTCAACACCAGCCCCCGCGCCGTTAAAATCACTCGAAGTTACCGCGCCTCCGTCGGTCCCATCGAAGCCAGCGACGCGCTGCGCTCCCGTCCCGCCGAAACCTCAGCTCCCTCCGCCCGTCTTCCTGCGTGAAAAAGCGCGCTGGACCGCGGTTTCTAACTTGTGCAAAGAGCACAAAATTAATTACTTAAAAGCCGCCAACGCTGGCGATACAATCAAAATTCAAGTAGCGACCGTCGACGACTTCCGCGCGTTTACCAGGTTGCTCGGGTTAAATAAAATCGCGTATCACACCTACGCCCTCCCGGAGGAGCGTAAGATCCGCGCAGTACTACGGGGCGTCCCGTTCGAACTCAGTAACGAAGACATCCTCGAGGACCTTAAGTCTCAGGGTTTCCCGGTCACAGCAGTGCACAAGATGCACTCCAACCGCGGTAGGCGTTTTCCTTTAGCTTTAGTAATCCTGTCAAATACTCCCAACTCGAAGGAGATTTTCAAAGAGGCTCGCACAATCTGCGGACTCTCGAACATCTCCGTCGAGCGTCCCAACCCCCGCGGTCACTCTGGGCAGTGCCACCGCTGCCAGCTATATGGCCACGCAGCGGCTAACTGCTCAGCTCCCCCCAGGTGCGTTAAGTGCCTGGATCCACACTTCACAAAGGAGTGCACTCGCACTCCTGAATCCACTTCCCCCCCTGCCTGTGTGCTGTGCGGCCAGTCCGGCCACACAGCTAACTACAGGGTTTGCCCGCGCGCTCCGCGCTCCACCACCAAGAGGGTCGCGCCTAAACCGGCGCCACCGCTCACTCCTGCTAACTTCCCGCCGCTGCGCAACCGGGGTCCCCCGGAAGCAAAGCCCGTTCAGCCGACGCCTACTCCAGCTCTGTCTTGGAGGCAGCGTCCGGCCGTCCCGCCTGCACCTTCCCGACCCATCCCAGCTCCCGTAGCTTCCGTAGGGCCGCGTCCCGCTCCGTTGTCCGTACCTCAGTCGTCGTTGGCTGAGGATATGAAGACCGTGTTCGACGTTATTCAAAACGTCGATATTAACGAAATTTCCGTACTCGCACGCAAACTGCGAGCCGCCCGCTCTCCTCAAGAGCGTTTATTCGCGTTAGCCGAGCATCACTCGCTCCTAAGTTCGTTGAAAATTTTTTTTTTTTTTTTTTTCGTATAAAATCGTAAATAAGTAAATTATAATGTCTAGACCCGCGAATCCCGCGTCCAGTCGTATTAAACCCAAGGGCTTATCCCTAGTATCTTTTAACGCTCGTAGCCTTAGCACTAACCTTCCCGAGATTAAACTGTTCCTTCAGAACAAAGAACCTGACTTATTCCTTCTCCAGGAGACATGGCTTACTCCAAACCGCTCCAGGGGATACGCTATTCCTAAGTACGCGTTTATTCGTAACGATAGGCCCAACTCCGACGGTTACGGCGGCACCGCTATATATTACAAAAGAGGCTTCCATTGCTGTCCTCTCCCTACCCCTCCTCTCCTCAACATTGAGGCCACTGTGTGTAGATTGGCTATGACTGGTCATCCGACCATCATCATAGCTTCAATCTACATACCTAGTGGTACCAGACCAATCCGCAGCGACTTTGAGGCCATTCTCGCCCTCGGCCATTCAGTCATTATGTTCGGAGACTTTAACTCCAAACATACTGACTGGACGTGCCTATCGACCAACACCAGCGGTATCGCTCTCCTCGACATCACTAACTCCCTTGACTTAGACGTCATATCCCCCATCACTCCCACTCACTATCCCAACAACCCGACCTATTCTCCCGACATCCTCGACTTTGCAATTATCAAGCGAATCAATCTTGATCTCAGGTCCATCGAACCGCTCGATGACCTAGGCTCCGACCTTCGCCCCGTCTCCCTCGTGCTAGGCGCGCCTAACGATAACGTCACATCTCCTAAGACCTTTACCAACTGGAAAGGCTTTAAAAATACGTTAGTTTCAGCCTTAGGGGCACCGAACTCTCCGCTCGCGATTTCGCCCGACCAATTAGACAGCCCGATTAAAATAGATTCGATAGTCGATAATCTCACTGATGCTATCAACTCAGCCATCAGCGACAACGTAATCATTGCTAAGCAAGGCAAACCCGCGCTTCCCTTAGCCGTTAGCAATCTCATTAAAGCTAAGAACGCGGCTCTCCGGAGAGCCAAGAAATATCCCACGCCCGCATATAGAACAGCTGCGAATCAGCTTCAACGTAAAGTTAGGTCTCGCCTCGCGGAACTCCGTGACACTCAGTTTAACGATCTCATGGAGAATATCTCCCCGTCCCACCAAGCGTATTATCGAATGGCCCGAGCTTTACGCGTAGACACCGCCTCTCACGTTCCTCCTCTCACTCGTCCCGACGGCACCATTGCCTTCGAAGTCGAAGAGAAAGCCAAATGCTTCGCCGACAGCATAGCGGCACAATGTTCGCCCAGCACGCAACCCGCGGATCCCTCCCACATCCAGGCGGTGGAGGACGAAGTTCTCCGCAGAGAATCTCTCCCTATCACCGACGACCCCGTCACAGTCTCTAATGATGAAATCTTGCTTCTCATTAGAAAGCAAAAGTCCAAAAAGGCTCCGGGTGCGGATGGAATTTCCAACCACGCACTTAAGCACCTGCCACAGCAGGTGCTTACCTTGTTAGCTATCATCTATATCTATCATCTTCAATGCCTGCTTCGACCATAGCTACTTTCCAAAAGCCTGGAAAGAAGCGACAGTCATAGGCATTCCCAAGCCGGGTAAACCTCTGAACATCCCGGCTAATCACATACCCATCAGCCTCCTCAAGGCAATGTCTAAACTTCTCGAAAGAGTCATACTCTCTCGAATGCGGAACCATCTGTTTCCAACGGATGGCGACCCTCTCATTATTCCCCACCAGTTCGGCATTCGCGCTAAGCACTCCTGCCCTCAGCAAGTCCATCGAATCGTCGAGTACATTCTCGAAGGATTCTATCCGCATCGTAAAAAATCAATCGCGGTTCTCTTTGACGTAGCCAAGGCATTCGACAAAGTCTGGCACAGCGGTCTCGTTTTTAAACTCTATAAAATAGGCTTACCGGTTCGCCTAGTCAGATTAATCGCGTCGTTTCTTAAAGACCGTACGTTTCGATTCAAACATGAAGGCACGCTCTCCGCGCCTCGTCCCATAAAGGCTGGAGTCCCGCAAGGCTCAGTCCTCGCCCCTCTGCTGTACACCGTGTACACTAATGACATGCCCATCCCGCCGAAAGGCGTCGAACTCGCCCTCTTTGCAGACGATACCGCCCTTTACACTAAAGGTAAAAGGATCCCGTATAACATCACCAGACTCCAAAAGGCCGTTAACGCCCTCGGTGTTTGGTTTCAAAAATGGCGTATCGATGTCAACCCAGAAAAGAGTTCTGCCATTCTATTCGACCACAAACGTCGTAATCGCCGCAACGATCCCCACATTCGAATGTTAGGTATTCCCATCCCCTGGAAGCGCAGTATCAAATACTTAGGCGTCACCTTAGATCAGACGCTTTTTTTTAAGCCACACGTCGATAGAGTAACGAAACTCGCGCGTTTCTACTTAAGCCGCTTAAATAGTATGATAGGTAGAAAAAGTAAAATGTCTTTTAGAAATAAACGTACGCTTTATAAGGTCTGCGTTAGACCCGTCATGTCATATGCTTCGCCAGTCTTTGCCCACGCCAATCCCTCCGTCCTGTATAAGCTGCAGGTAGTTCAAAATCTCTTCTGCCGCAGGGCCACAGACGCACCTTGGCATGTGCGCAACGCGGACCTGCACAGAGATCTTGAACTACCTACAGTGCAACAGCACCTCAAAACACTCTCAGAATCGTTCTTCAAACGCGCCGAATTCCATCCCAATCATCTTGTTCGAGATTCAGTCTCATTTACTGCTCCTGTGTTAGATTTGAAATTCAAAGTCGCTAGGCCGAGAAACGCGCACACGGGCGAACCTACGCAGTTAACTTTAGCTCTCGAGGCCCTTCAGGCCGCAAATCCTAATTCTAACGTAAATTCTAATTCTAACGTAAATCCGAATTAATGCAATTTTATTTTTCATATTTAATGTTTTTATTTTTACTTTTCATTTTTGAGCACCTTCAGTGCTATGTGAATCTCAGCGGGTGACCCCTTAAAGGCCCCGCTGGCGCGGCCTCTTTCTCCAATTGGCCGTCGCTCAGATGAAGGCTGAGTGGCAAAAATGCACGAGCCGACAGAGGGTTTTTTAGTGGGTATGTTTCTGGTAGGCGTCGGGACGAGTCCCACATAACTCCAATCGCGCGCGCGGAGTATGCGTCAGAGCATTTTTTATGTCCTCCTGCCCTTCCCGTGGAGGGGAACCAAAAAAAAAAAAAAAAAAAAAATAGAGCGACTATGTTGTTTGCAAAATAAATTCTATCAGCGATCGAATCTGTTCAGAACAAAAAATAATGCTACTGTACGGGAATATAGATCGTTAATTTCAATGTAGCCTATGAAGACCAGCGTAGCTCAGCCATATAATGTGCAGATTTACTTACCCGCTACCCTTGCTTCAGGCGGCCTGAATTGGAATCTCGGAAGGCGTGACCTTTTTTATTTTTTCAATTTTTTTAGATAGTCGAACAATATTTTTAATAAAGAACTAATAAATTTTATAGGGACAATTAGATTAATTTAAAGATTAATTAGGTAGTTGATCTTCTATTTCTATAATATATCTTTTTTATTATTTTTTTTTTAGAAAAATGTAAGTAGTAATATTTATATATAATCAATTAAAGATATAGGTATTCATTAATAAACCTAATAATGTTCATTTAATTAAATAAATATTTTATAATTTTATTTTTGTATTTCAATTAATCAATAATTAATTTTAGTATTATAAAATCATATAATAAGGCGTAGCTAAAAACTATTAAAAAAATACACAAACTTTTCTAGATAATTATTTATTTTGTGCATATATGTATATTTCAACATGCTGCTTCCGACTAGAAAACAAATAAAAATATAACATTACTTATTTGGACTAGGCGACTAGAGCTGAGAACATTTAAAAACAATAATATAATTTAGCTGATAGTTGTTAATTGAAAGATTTGAATTACAGTTGTCATTATAATTTGTCTGTCACTTGGAGTATGACCTTATTATATCATTGAAGCAGTAAATCTATTGTAGACATGAATCAACATGTAATTAGCCAGAAACTATAATAAATATTATTGGTTTTAAGCTAAATGACAATAACATCATTCACTCATGGATTACCTTCTTTTTAAAACACAACTATTACGAAACTTTTTTCCTTATTACTAATTTGTGCGCCTTCGGTATCTATGACCTGCTGCAACCGAGATCTGATACTGTCAACTAGATTCCAGCACAAGTCAGATCCTCTCATCATCAGGCCTACAAGGTTATATATATATATATATATCTATATCCCCAGATTCCTCATAACGACGAACCCATAGACGCACCGTCTTTATCTGTAAAAAAAATTATCAACTTAGAAATAAAAATTCGTTCAATCCTAGTCACAGGATAATACTTAGCGTAAATTTACTTACAGATATCATCAATCGACGTGCAATTTTCCTAATGGAAACATTTTGATTAAACAAAACAACGATTTCAACTATCTGCAGCGTTGTTAAATGATAATTTATTTTCGGCTTCACTTGAGCACAGAAATAAGATAGGATTATAATAAGTGTAACGAACGAATACAAAACAGCAAACAATCCGGCAACACGACTGTATACAATATTAGATGCGCACGTCGTCGTTGAGAGTAGCTAGAAACAGTTTAACCAATAATAAGTGAGGGATTTACACTGTGTGCTTGTGTGCGTAAGCAGATTGCCATAGTGCTCAGGCGGTTTAGATATTACGTGGTATGAGTATCGATGAACGCGCGTGTGCGTGTGACATTAGGAGATGGTCAACATGATACTGTTGCCATGTATACCTACTCAGTAAACTTTACTTTGGTCACTAAAATTAACGTTACACGAAGGATCTGGAGTATCAACTTCATTACAAGCAGTGTACTTGCCTACAGTCAACAGCGCTGTGTGTAATCGAGCCTACTATCCGAGCTACAAGATCTCGCCGAGAATGCTATGAGCTGGACTACCTGCGGGGGGGAAAGACGCTTGCCAGGTAAACTAATTATAAATTACTTGGGTTTTCCGCAGTTTTTACAATAATTGGATATATTGTCGAAGACAAACAATAGAAGGGAACAATTATTAAATATCCATTGTTATTTATACGTTGTTTCGTATATAATATCAATAAAAATATATGAATATTAATTTTTTTTTTAATAAACGAGATTATTGTTTTGACTTCGAATTGAAAAAGTGTAATGAAAACTTGCGCAGCTTACAAATGTTTATTGAACAGATGTAAGATATTTGAATGTTTATTTTTAATAAGATTAAAAAACCAAAACGAACAGAGTGGTCTGAATACAAAAAAGCCGTATACACTACAGTTTTTGTAATTGCTGATGATGTTTTTCGGCGATATTAGTAAATTGATAGTTACAAATACATCACTTATAATTTTATTCAAAAAAAGATAGTCACATCTTGTCTTATAAATAAAATTAATTAAAAGACCGGTGATTGAGTTTAAGCTAGTTGACACAGATCGCGTCACGACAGGTTAATGCATAACGATGCGATTAAATCCTTCTCTGAATGGAACATTTAGAGGCGAGTTACTTATAAAATATAATAAACTATTTCATTTTTTTAAAGTGAAGGACACAATTTGAAGACGTATTGACATTTCTTGTTAAGCATTTTGTGTAAAAAAATTATTACGTATTTTGCACAATTAAGAAGTACAACTTTATTTCTTATTCAGGGAGACAGTGGAGGCCCCTTGGTCTACAAAGATAAACTAGCAGGCATAGTTTTTGGGGTCTCGGCTGTGCAAAACCGAAGTACCCCGGAGTTTACGCCAAAGTATCAGCTCTCAGAAGATGGATCGAAGAAGAAAGAAGATGAAGCATGTGTTGCGATGTGTAGTGTAACGATTTTTAAGAAGACTGGACTTTTCCGACATTGCTATTTTTTTTCTTATGTGTGTGGTTAATCAATTGATGGTGAATGTAATCCCTACTTTGTGATTATTAAAACTTTTATTTTGTTCATCTGATAATTCCTTTTGTCACATGTTAGGACTTGAAGTGTCGAGTTTACATAAATAAAATATATGCAAAGCATTAATTTACATTTTTAAATGGAGACAAGATCGTCTCATTTGTTACTGTTTATTTGAAGGAAGAATTTTACATAGACACTTACACTGACTTATGGTAGCGTCGGGTGACCATAATTTTGTATAGAATAAACAGACTCTGTAAATTTATTTTGAAAAAAATATACCCATGAAGTTTCTTGTCATTTCTTCTTCACGAAAGTTTTCCAAACTGGTGTAGAGTCATGTTTTATTTGACGTCAATAAGAACAATTAATTGTCAATGTTGATAAATAAATATTTGAATTTGAACACCGCGCGGGTGGCGTGCGTGTTCAGAATGACCAAGCATTTTTTCATTTTCTTTTACCATTTGACATTAAGAGTATCTGAATTAAAAAATATTATTTTTTTTAAGAAGTATTAACAAATGTAATTCGTGGCGCTAAGGCTGGATGTAAGAGTTCGATCATCACGGTACCTCGGATGATAAAATCCGAACAACATTTTTTAAGTAAAATTGCTTTTTATATCAATTGCTAAACTTCTCGAGCAGCAGTCATACAAACTTAAATCAAATATTGAGACATAGTGAGAGAAAAATGACTTTTTTATAATAAATATACTTTACACCATACTCATTTATAAAGCAGTATTTAGGGGCATATAGCTATATCTTTTTATGCCATTAGATATGTCTGGAACGTTTACGATGGTAATTAAGGAAAACCCTGATGATGGATCGCTGGTGCCCCCCTAATATGATAAAAGAGGGCTAACTTCTCCAATTCTACAACGTTCTGATAATTTTGTATACGGTCATCAACGCAAAAAATGTTTTATAAAACTATTAAAACTTCATCTGAACTTATGAGCATTTTACAGCGTATAGACATAGTACGCTACGGTATGCCATTGAAATATGGTATCCAATGCGAATAAATAAGGTTAATTGATGACTCACCGTTCATATAATTGTAGTTTTGAGATGCACCTGCATCTCCAAATTAATTGACTGTTTCGGCGGTACATTTGAAAACTTTTAATGTAAAATGTACACACGCAATCTTGTAATATTTCATTTTTATTTATCAAAATATTACTTAAAACAATGTTCTTGATAAAAAATGTTTCTATAAAAATATATATGAAGAATAACACGACTGCTGTTGTATTTTTACTAGCCACAAATCCCTACATTACACCGCAAATCAGACCACACCAGGCCTGTTTAAAGTTTAACACGCTGTATCAGCAGCACGATCGACGCCATTACCGACCCTGTCATATCTACATTATTCCGCCGTTTCTGGAGCAAACGGAGATTTTTCCTGCAAAATTTTCAGAACAAATGGGAATGCGCGCAAACTTAGTTGGAAGCCAAAAAACTCACTTAACAGTTAAAATAATACTTGAAATAAGTGGTTTTTTGTTTCCTACAAATATGTGCTCCGCATTTCTTTATTTAATGTGACACGTCTAAGTAACTTCTCTTGTTAAGTTGCAGAGCAAGTTTGAAAGTTGTGAAGTCGAGTTCTCTAGAGCAGAGGTCATTTGCACGTAGTTTTTTTGTAAAGATTTGAATTTAAAATCTCGCATTATATTTGTTGTCTTGAAAAAAACTTGCTGTAACAGTTGTGCTCAGTGTATTATACAAATGCCGCAGAGGCTAATTAAAAATCCGATACCAAGTACATATATGAAGTTACGGGTTTTGGCTTTTATATTGAGATGTGTGAATTTGATATTGATTTACCTTATCCATCGTGTTTCTAACACTACTATTTCGCGTATACTGCACGTGTTGAATACAGCCAATTACTGTCACATAACTCGAATGACTGTTAAGGTATAGTCACAATGACCCGAATTTTAATGATAGATACAATTTATTTTAGGAAGAAATTCGATTTCAGTTTTTGCTCTCTATTTGGCGCTGCCTCAAAAGTATATTTTATTTAGAGCAAGATTAAGAAAGTTATATAATATTTTAACAAACTTAACTTATAATTTTTTTAAGCTTTTAGGTATATTTTTTTAAATAGAGTAGTTCAAAATAACATTAACTTCAGCGGTAACTAAAAATCTCAGTTTTCAAAATTTATAAAGAATGGTTTGGAGTCTAGTTTTGAAAATGTTTGTTAATTATACTTATTACGTATGAAAACGAAATACGCCTTAAATAGTAATTAAGAAAACGTTGTAACCATTGTAATCTTGTGTTAAACGCAGAAAGCTTTTAAAACTGAGGGCCGATTCCGGATAGCGTCGTAAAGTTCATACACGTTGCCTGTATTCAGAATACGCTTGCAGCTTAATAATCCCACAGGTGTTGTGGCTTCTCATGTTTAATATAAATAACAATATATATTTCGCAGTTGGAACGGTATAAGGGGTGCAGGGGTTATTCAGGCCGGCATAAATAGGCAAAATCAAATAAGAGTAAAAGTATTTTCGAGAAAAAAGTTGAACTTTAGAAATCAACACTAGTTTTGTGGTACTAAAACTGTGGGCCGATAACGGTGTGTGTTGTTGCCGGATTCGTAGGAAAACTCAAAGATTTTTTCTTCAAAATGGCAAGGAAGATTTGTTTAGTATATCACGAGTGCTACCGAACAAAAAGAACCCACCTTGCCATTATTATTAATGCCATTCGGGCTAGTCAATACAATATGTTCAGTCATTCTTTTGGGTTGGCCATGTCGTCCAGCAAATACTGACTATCCAAATTTCCTGGCCCGATGTGTGTAAGGTATAATTGTTTCTTAATCATCGTTTATATGTAAGTTTACGTATTTAACGGAGAGTTGTTTTAAATAAATAAATAATGAAAAGAAGATGAAAAAACTTCCAATTTCCATCTAAGACAATCCAGTTTAAATTTAAAACAATTCCCTTTTTTCTTTTTTCTTCGAAAGTATCCTTATTCTCCGAAAGTGGTGATTTATATGCGGAATGTTCAGCGCTGTATGGCACGAAAAACTTTTTTATTGGTAACATATTGTGCGAATTATTATCTTCAAGTTTATGAGCCTTCCATATGAGATAACCAGAAGTTTGAAAAGTTAAAAGCAATATTAATGTTATTTTGATTTATCGCTTGTTTTGCAAATTTGTAAATTTTTGAAAACTGTAATTTTGTTTATGTTTAAATAAACCTTGGCGTAAAGAAACGACTTGCAATCGTATTGTCAGAGATTCGTTTAGAACTGGTGATACAACTTTATTAATTGATGATCATGAGAACATCAATGTCTACTTCTTATTGTAAAATAAAAAGAAACCCATTGAAGATCTCATTCTAATGCACGCACTGAATTTTTTTTATAAATTTTATTTTATTTTATTTCTTTGTGGTCTTATAATATTATTACTGTTGGTTAGTACATCATCATATAGTATCGTTAGATATATTTTATTTTGAGGCTATAAATATTTAAGACACTAATAGATAGTAATTTAAAATGCCTGGTGCCTTATTCGTACTCCATTTTGAGGGATATGTTTTCTAGCAATGTGATACTACAATGCAATATCAAATGAGTATCTCACTTTGTAACAAAATTTCAATAACAAAGTTAAGTAAGAGCTCTGTTATATTTATTTCTGCAAATTTTGATTAACGGCTTGTTTGTTAAGCTAAAATAGACAAACGGGTTAGCAATGTGGTAATTTAATAACACACGATTGTATACGCAGAGGAAATTCGAATAATGTAACGCAATATGCACCCGCTTTCGTTTTCAAGTAGTTTAGCGTTCAAAATATTTTACTCCTATGTCAGACACAGAATTGTAAGTGTTATAGAGAAAATATGACAAGAAAACATCAATACGACATCACTTTTTAGTCAGGTGTGTTAAACACAAAATAAATTATCATTGTTGTAAATTATTTTGTTTTTTTTTAACTAACACTTTAAAGTTAAATTAATTTAAGTTTTTAAATGTGGCTTTAATCCTCTACAAGTGCAACAAATGGCATGAATAGTATTTAAGCAAGTCATACTTCAACTCTTGTCACTTTTCGGATCGATATCTGTAAACTACACACATTAATAAACCTCCTCGATTTGTACTTTCACTGTCGCGTTACACTTTGACAAACCAATAGGTTCTTGTTCATATTCATTTCAACTAGGAGTATAAGAATTAGTGAAGGATGATTTAAAGCAGTTGTGCAGAAATCTCTGTTAAATGGCGCGAAAGCAAACATGTTCTTGTAATTATTTGTTTTTAAATATTTCTATCACTCCAATCAGCTATCTGCTTGAGCTGTGTTTAAGGTTAAGAACAACGTTTTCTATTAATGATGTGAAATAACGAACTATTTTATTAGTTAAACATCGTGTGCAATAAAACATAGGTGACCTCATTAAAAAAATGCCTTTGGATTGGGACTATTATCAATGTATTTTTTGAATATGTCCAATTAGGTATAGTTTTTTTTTAAATTTCAGAACTAAATACACTCACAAAAACTTGAAGATTTCAACCGGCAATAGAAATTTTATTGTAAAAGTCGATGTAAGAATTTGAAATAAATTAAGAACGTTTATGAAACATTCGATTAGTTTACATTTACATTCTTTATATTCTGAAGGCCTTTATATCGTGTAGATATCCAAGTATATTATTAAACCCCAAACTTGAATTTTCCACAACGAGTGACCTCAAACATTTAAAATTCTTAAAAAAGAAGCGAGTAAAGGTGATGATGACACTAGAAGTTGCAGTAAGCTCCACAGGATTTCTCAATGACATTAGTTTTGCACCTCACTGGAATCTGCAGGGAAGGCTGTATAACCAGCTATTTCTGTGCGCCGGATTTGAACTTTAACTTGACTTCGATGCTAATGTAAGAATTCTTGTAAACTTTTTGGTTATCATTCTGGCAGTCGAGTTGAATGTTTAAGTTGATTTGTGAGAGTTAGTTTATTTTGTATGAATTTAGTTGTGGATTTTACTGTTTGAGGTAATCGGGAAAATAAATATCATATTAAACTGACGAATCTTTGTACCTAAAACAACTGTAAAACAAAAGTAATAGCATACCTAAAATATGTTATTAATGCGAGTTAACCACACGTTAAAAATTAATAAAAATTTACTTTCAGCAAAATCTGTACAAATTGAACAACTTGAAATTTCAAAGGGAAACTTTAAAATAGTGATTACTAAACTAAATCGTTCCCGCCTTTTTAACAACACCTACTCTCTTCACTCGCTGACGAAGTACATGCTGCGGAATTTGACAAATTAAAAAACAGACTGCTACAGTTTTTTCCCGAGTAATTCCGTGGAAAAATACACCCTTTGTCACGATCACAACTGGGAAAAATTTATTGACACCTTATATTTTGCAATCCCTCAAGCGATTTAGGCTGTAGAGCGTGCCAAAGAAACATTCACTCGAAAAAAATTACCTTCCTTCTGACAGTTGGGTAAAAATGAACTAAAACGCGAACGCGATACGGCAATGTACTTACCTATGGGTCGCAGCCGATAAGTATTTAGCACTCTCAAGTACATCGAGTGACGAAGACCTGACCAGACCATCAGGCAAATTTATGATGTAGTTACAGCCATTCATTACCTATATAAATGTCAAACTACTCTTTTAAGGTTAGCTTATTGGCTGTCAGTAACTCAAGAAGTACCTACTTATCTCTTGTGACGAACAGAAACAAAACAACCCACGCTCTTACTTTTTTCTTAAATAGACCAAATTAAACCAATGAGGTTTTTACAATAAACGGCCAGGGCAAAAACTCTGTACGTCGTTATTAATCTTACCTTCAAACAAAAAAGACTATAAATGTGTTTTATTTACTGTACAGAATGAGCTAAAACCTATTATAAAATAAAATCTCAAACACTTACGTACTCTATTCAGTTCAATAATCAAATTTAACGAAATAAAAAAGTCTAAGATCATCAAACATCAAACGCCTGATAATTATAATAAGTAGATAGATAAATACATCTTACAGTATTCACCTTACCTCTTTAATATTTTCTTACAAAATAATTTATCTCAAAATAATGTTTTTCTCCTGAAATTACACCTTGTGGTCTTTACCTTAATGACGGTTATGTTACTAATATGATAATTTGCGAGAAACCAAAATTACAAAATTATGCAATAAATAAACAGTTCATTTTCGAGGCTTGACCTGATTTATATTTCGCTTATTTTATAACCATTCCACCTAGCAAAGGAAAGGACTTTTTGTTAAGAACCGTGGTTTAAGGGCACTCTGTACAGGGCTCTACGGACGTAAAAAAGGTAGGTCGGTTAGTAAGGTGAGGTATTCTAATCACTCCTATGGGACCTACCAGACATACTAAAAAAATAAAAAAAGTAGAATACTATTTCGAGATTTGCTTTTGTAGCTGAATTTTTATGATTACTTACATGCAAAAACAAATTGGCTCCTTAAATTTAACAGACGAAAATTTAACACGAAAGTTATAAAAACTTTGCTTTTTTAACTTAAATATTTAAACAAGTGACTTCATTGTTTTTAAGTACCCCCAATTCTCAGCTTTCAAAATCATAAAAAAGGAGTACACTCAATAAGCTACTTTGGCTAAAATGGGCCTTCGAAGACAGCGAGTTGGAATATTCTTAAAATTGTCCATCTGATAAAAAAATATTCTTGACCTTTTTAAAAAGGTTAATTTAAGTGAGAGCATGCTGGAAACTAATCAAAAAAATTGATTCACATGTTAGGTAAGAAATGTTTAAGTAAACGCGGTATTCTTCATAAAACACATATGTGGAAAAAAATATTTATTTTAAAACTTTATAAAAGGTTTTCAAAGTCCAGCAGCAATACACATTTTGTACCTACGTGAGAACTTTCAATCGTCTGAAATCTTCTGGAGATTTTTCAAGGTTTGTAGATGACTCATTTGTTTTGTTATAAACATCATTGCTAGCGTAGGTACATTATTTTGAATGTTATACTAATGAGAAACGTAATTTGCAGCTAACTTCAGAAAGCACGCGTACAACGAAATGTAATTTTAAAACCAACAATGACTTAAACCGATATTCGCACGCGGTGACAAGGGTTTCTCAATATTTCGCTAACATATTCTCAGTGAGTGGTGATGATGACATCACTACTCAGCCACAAGTTAGGGATCAATGCTGCAAATCACCTAATTGAAAAAAAAAACATTCGTGTGTCATTGTATTTTTGCATTTAAAATAACCGAACTTTCTGTAACAAAGCACAGTAAATATGTAAAGACGATACGGTAATAATGATAGAACTTCTAAGTTCCTAAGCTAATTAGTTACGTAATAATTACGTATTTGCGTCATTTGCACCCTTCATCTACTTAATTTTTTTTGACGCAGTAAAATATCCTTTCACTTTCAACCATAGCGCGAACCACGGTCAGGAGCAAGATATCGGCACCCAATACAGAGCCGAGCGCGCTGCGCTCCGCATCCCATGCGGGCACACCTCCAGCATGTGCTGGGCCATCTCGTCGAGGCAATTGTCGCAGTGATGGCACCTGGCAGTCGGTTCCCGACCGATCCGAAACAGCTAACTCCCGAAATAACCATATCCCGAGAGCACCTGATCCAGACGGTAGGTCAGGAAACCAAATCGCCAACCCAACCACTGCTGGAAGATCAGAAGCGCCAGTCTGGACTCCCACGTTTCAGTAGCCAGTTGGCGCAGTTCAGCTCTGTGCTCTTCCAGTTCCTGCAATGCAGGCGTGTGACCCCTGGCCCGGAGCGCCTCCAGGCGCCAATCGTAGAGCGACGCGAGGGCTCTCGGTTCCAGGTCCCAGGGAATAATACCCGCCAGCAAGCAGGATGCCTCACCCGAGATCGTGCGATAACCTCGTACCATCCTGATCGCCATCACCCACTGGACTTGCGTCAAGCGAGCGATACTGCTTCGTCTGTCAGTCAGGGTCATATATTTATATTTCATTCAGTCATATATTTTATTTGATATTTCTGATATAGAGGAGTAATTTTGGTCTGGGCAGAGTATAATGTCATTCTTAAAATATCAAGTTTTGACGTTAATAGAAGTTATAGTATATAAGTTATAGTATATAAAAAGTAATTGAATTTTTATTATTTTTATCTGCAATATAATGCAATTGATATACACGCTACTTTTCAGATTTCAAAATATATCTACTTGTTATTAGTAAAAACAAATAAAAGTTCCCCAAACTCTTTAAAATTTTGAACTTAAGCTACACAAGGGTTTCGTACCATTGCATTTCGAAAACATGGTAAATAGATGTGCTGTGTTATTTATCAGTAGTTGAGATAAAGTATATACATACATACATATATACAAACGTATTAACTCTGCTGGGTTACTCTTTATGCATTCTAGTTTAAAAGGCAGTATTCGTCTATTAAAGCATATCAACGGATAAAAACTCTGAAAGAATACTTTAAACGTATTCATACCTTGTAAGTACATCCGAAAATGGTTTCGACTTTTCCTTTAACTAAAATGAAATATTTATTACACTTTAATCAGGATTCAAGTTTTACAGAAATTCTTCAATAGTTCATGCCTCTGAAAATTAGGTTTCCTAAATCATTCCTACCTTCTTTCTAAAGAATTTTTGTGAAGAATAAAATGCTGACATACTTTTTATCGACCGACGATCTCAAGACTGACATACTTTTCAACGAATACATTTGACATAGAATAACCAATTGTGTGGTTTTATTAATATTAATATTTTTTTTATGTTTATCAATGTTGACATTGACATTGACACAAAGATCAAAAGTTCAAAAAACGATCTATGAACAGATAGTAAAACAGAGTACCTGTATACTCATAAAGTTTCGATAAAAAGGCCGCGAACGTTATTGTTTAGGTCCTGTACTTTTCCATAAATGTGTGACTTCGATGGATATAACAATATTTATTGTATAACAGCTCATATTTTATTTATGTACTCAGTGATTTATAGGTATTTGGTTGTTTCATTACCGGAAATCTACAAAACTAACTACTACTACTACTAACTACTTACTAAAAATATTCTTGACGTACCGTAGAAGAAAAAATTGTTTTTTTATTCATTTCAAATGCTTTGCAATTTCCAATTGAAGTGAACCTTTGCAACTTGACGAAACGAATGTGCTAAGTTCAGCATTTGGCGTCCAGTAGTCATGAGGTTGTGGGTACATTAAGTTACAGTCACACTTGTAACTATAGTTACACTTGTAACTTAATGAAAGTTTGAAAAGTAACGGACCTTATTTGTCTGTACACGTCAGGCTACTCTGAGAAATAAGAACATGAATGGTCGGGACTAAAATTTTGAGAAATTTAAAGCATTTTCTTTTAAAAAATGTTTAATCATTTATGTGTATTTTTTTTATTATGGATACCTTAAAAGGATGATTTCTTTGACTTTGTTAAACACTTACATATACTATGGAGTTCTAGGTATAGTATTTTAATATGACTCGATATTTAATGGAATCCTTGTAAAAAAGATTATACGTTTGTGTATGAGTTGCGGATATGTTCCACGTAAGTATGCATTTTTATCTCCTGTTTCCTACGTGATCCACAACGTAAGTTCTCTTTTACTAAGATTGATTAAGTTTATATAATTGAAAATTAATTTATTGCTCATAAAATTCATGTGCTTTTGTTGAGACTATCTTTAAAATAACGCCACTTATTTATAAAGTGCTGAAATAAGCTATTAATTAAAACAGTTTTATTTATATGAGGGGTGAAAATAAATTAACATAATCAAACATTCATAAAGACATAAATTTATATTTATAAATTAACTTCACATTAATAAAAATTAATTTATTGCTCATAAAATTCATGTGCTTTTGTTGAGACTATCTTTAAAATAACGCCACTTATTTATAAAGTGCTGAAATAAGCTATTAATTAAAACAGTTTTATTTATATGAGGGGTGAAAATAAATTAACATAATCAAACATTCATAAAGACATAAATTTATATTTATAAATTAACTTCACATTAATAAATAAGATATTAATAAGAATGGGTCCATGGGGGCGCTACACACTTAACTTGCGAACACATTTGGCCACGGCCAGGTGGTAAAATAAAATAAGTGAAGTAATTTTTATTTGACATTGCATGCTGTGACACAGTCAAATATGAGAACGAATAATTATCTTTAACCACCACAGACTACCAGCAATAAAGATGATTTTGATTTTGATGAACGTTCGAGAAAAGGAGATAAGGGCCAAGCCGCTTATCTTTATAGCGCCCCTGAGGCTCTAACAGCTATTTATGTATTTGACGTAGATTATTAAGTATTAAGTACTAATTATCTAATCTCAAATGTGCATTGAAAGACAAACTCAACTAAGTTTTCGTCGATAAAACGGATCCTAGAGATTACACCTCCAGAGTACCATATAGCAATGAGACCAAGACCTGTGAACTTGGCGTATGAATATTCTTTAAGACTGTCTTAGAGCAAACCAACAAAAAAAACAATGCATTAGTTTTCCTTTTCATTTTACCTATAAAAATTATACCTTCTCGTCTAATCTATACATAAAATAAAATTGCAGAAACATGCTTTCTGTACATTGAAAATAAAAAATAAAAAATTGCAGGGGTTGTTATAATAACGATGCCGAACCTAAAAATGTAATAAATAATTGTTTTGTCTGTCTGTCTGTGTGTTTGTGCACGCTAATCTCAAAAATGGCTTATCCGATTAAGATGAAGTTTTCATTAATATATTTTGGTAAGTTTTACTTAATATTTAGTGCTTGTTTCATATCAATCGGTTCAGAAATAAAGAAGTTATGTCAATTTAAAGAATCACGTCGAACATTTTTTTAACTATTCTGTATCTATCTCTTATATCTTCTATCTTTTTTTTCTGTTATTAGCATTGACTGAAACTTTAATAAACTTTATAATAATTGTCTATAAAAAAATATTATGAATAGAAGTTAAAAATGATATTATAAATCAGTTATTTGCAGCGAACGCACGCATTCTGCAGGCGCATGGGCAAATAGTTCCATTCGATATACCCATCGACATTGTATGAAAACGAATGAATGATAGGTATCGATTTCCGATTTGTATCGACATTTTGATGTATCGATCAAAATGAATAAAAAAATATAAATTGATTTTAGATGTACATTTAATTTGCTTTTTTATTTTGATTGTGTAATCTGAAAAGGAAACATAACATTTAGTTTATTTTTGTTTAGTCTGATTCTGCTATTTTAAAAATATAAATAATACTGATTGATTGTTAATTCTATTATAATTTTGATTGTTAATTTTGTTGATTGATGTTGATTATCGCTTTGCCAAGGCGATTAGGTTTAATATTTCAATAATCAGTATGGGTACCATCACTAAAATGTCAAAGGGTCATTGACGTTTTATTGTTTACAAAGTTTTTTCTGAATTAGTACGTGTTTAATACTAAATAACTTTGTGTAAAGTAGTAGGTACGATTTATTATAAGAATGCCACGAAAAAGATCCAACCTCTCTCAGTGCAGCAGAAATGCTAAAAAGATGTGATTAGTTCGATCACAGGAAAGTAAAGAGCAGCATGAGGCAAGACTTACTGCATCTCAGGAACATCAGGCCAAGTTTCGTGCTGCAGAAACTACGACTCAGCGAGAATCTCGATTGAGTTCAAATCGTTTTCGAATGATCACTCGAATTAGGGAAAACAGGGAACAGCAAGAGGCACGTTTATCTACTGATCGAGAGGCTCACGCACTATCGCGTGAGTCTGAGACCTTTGCTGATAGGCAAACCCGCTTGAGCTCTCAGAGGGTCCGGACAGCAAATGCCTGATCTCAGGAGACACAGGAAGAACGGGAAACACGTCTCACTGCCAATCGTGAAGCTCATAAACTGACGCGTGAATCTGAGACTTTCACTGATAGGGTAATTCGCCTGAGTTCTCAGAGGGTGTGGACAGCAATTTCACGATCTCAGGAGACACAGGAAGAACGGTAAACACGTCTCACTGCCGATCGGGAAGCTCAAGCACTATCGCGTGAGTCTGAGACCTTTACTGACAGGGAAGCTGCCTGAACTCTCAAAGAGCACGAACTTTGCAGTTTAGAGAGCTGGAAAGTAGTTTCGAGCGTGATTCTCGATTAACAGCTGATCGAGAGCAACACAACTTCTTGAAAATGAAGATGAATATCAACAAAGATTACAAACAGCTAGAGAAAACTATGAGCTAACCCGTCAGAGTTAGGAAAATTATTAATTAGCTGAGAGAGAAGGGAAATACGGCGTGAAGAAACTGTAGACCACCGTTAGTTACGGCTAAATGCCGATCGACTTGCGCATACATTCAATAGAATGGTGTTCAGTTCGATAGAATACTCAGAAAGTGGAGCGGAGATTGAAATCCTTCCATGGACGAACAAAGAGAAATCAGGTTATTTGTATTTGCCCAGAATTGATTACTCTGACGTCACCGTCATAGGAGGTATAGTGGTATGTTGTCAGTTTTGTAATGCTTTAAAATGGCAAAAAGAACCATTAGGTGAACCAGGTATTTTTAAAGATCACGTTATTGGAAGGGTTTATACCATTACTTGCGCCTAATTCTACACGTTGTTCGAGGGCCTACTTTTTTTGCCGAGCTCCGAAAGGTTGGTAATATCATACACCCTACATACCTAGCGGCTTGCCAGGCACGTCACTTACTGGATGGGGATCAGGACTGGGATGATGCTTTGTCCGAAGCAATTATTAGCGACAGTCCTCAGCGATTGCGCCATTCTGTGCACTTTCTGATGCTTCACAGTTATGGCATTAGTATCAGAACAAATTAGCGGAGGACTTTTTCAAGCACGCACAACTAATTGATGACAATTTAGTTGTGCGTTGGATAGCCAACAAACAACTAATTGTTTGTTAGCTATTCAAGATATAGTTACATCTATTAGGGGTAATCCTATTTCTCAATATGGCATGCCCGAGCCATCCTTCGGCGGTGAACGTATTAATAGAGATTGCGCGAAGGAAATCAATTATGATTCTGTAGATCTGGCGGAAATTTTACAAACTGATGTCTCGAGACTAACTAAAGAACAGCGTTTAATATTTGATCGGGTGTGTCGCAGCGTTAACAGTGCTTTGGGAGAAATGCTATTTGTAGATGCTCCCGGTGGAACGGGTAAGACATTTCTTACCAAAGTGATTTTGGCGAAGGTACGAAGCCAAGGTAAAATTGCGCTTGCTGTCGCTTCATCGGGCATAGCAGCCACTTTGTTGCCAGGAGGGAAAACTGC
This sequence comes from Marasmarcha lunaedactyla, assembly GCA_923062675.1. Lineage (NCBI taxonomy): Eukaryota > Metazoa > Arthropoda > Insecta > Lepidoptera > Pterophoridae > Marasmarcha > Marasmarcha lunaedactyla. The sequence goes on from OV281359.1 coordinate 14,411,665, forward strand.
TCATACAATGTTTAAAATCCCGATCGACTTAGACCGCACAGCAAGCCCTGTTTGTAATTTTTCTCGAAACAGCGATAAGGCTAAGGTTTTTCGTGATTGTAGCCTTATTATATGGGATGAGTGCACAATGGCAAACCGAAAAGCAGTTGAAGCAGTAGACAGAACGTTGCGTGATGTCAAGCAAAATAGTCAACCTATGGGTGGCATTACTATGCTTTTTTGTGGCGATTTTCGTCAGACTCTCCCTGTAATACCACGCGGAACAAGGGCTGATGAAGTTAGAGCCTGTCTAAAGAGTTCTCAACTGTGGCATTACATTATCACTTTGCATTAGGCATTAAATATGCGAGATCAAATCCGAGGCAACAGAAATGCTGAAGAGTTTTCAGATTTGCTACTCCAGATCGGTAACTGTGTGTATCCACAGGAACAAGGAAAAGTTGTTCTTAATGAAAACCTATGCTGCAAAGTTTCATTATATGTATGGAAACGCAACGCAAATACCAACTTGTGAAAATTCCTGGCTTTGCGAGAGAGCTATTTTGACTCCACGAAACGACCAAGCAGCAGCAATAAACGCTCAAATTTTGAGCTTTGTTCCAGGGGATAATGTAGAGTATATCTCCATTAACAGAGTTATGGAAGAAGAAGAATCTACCAGCTACCCAGTAGAATTTTAAGAATCCCTCAGTGCTCCTGGACTACCAGCTCACAAAATAAAATCAAAATTCAGCGTACCCATAATGCTGCTTTAAAGTTTAAGCCCGCCAAAACTTTGCAACGGTACCAGATTAAAAGTGACCAATTTACAACGAAATCTGATAGAAGCAAAGATTTTAACAGGGTGCGGAATAGGTGAGTGTTTTATTCCTCGGAGTCCTCTCATTCCAAACAATTTTCCATTCAGTATTAAACGAGTCCATTTTCCAGTGAGCCTATGTTTTGCAATGACAATTAATAAAGCCCAAGGTCAGACGCTAAGAGTTGTGGGTGTGGATCTAATTAGCATTAGCTGTTTTTCGCACGGTTAGCAATCCTAGCAGCCTGTATGCTTTCATCCCCGATGGCCATACGTCTAATATCGTGTACAGAGAAGCATTACTGTAAAGCAGATTTTTTAGCTACCCAAAACGATGAGGTTTATGATAATATAATAATAATAATAATTTATTTCGGACACTTGATCCATATAAATAGTTAGTTATTAATGTAATCCCAATTTGTTGTTTTTGTATTTTATTTTATATTACATTGTTTGTGGCAATTATTCCAATGTTTTAATATAGATTACGTATCTACATATCTAGGCTATCTACCATTTCTTTTACTACTAATACTTTACGATCCCATATTCACCAAAAGCTATAGGTATCCAAAAAATGCTGCCCAAAGTCACTTTTCCACGCGAACGAAGTCGCGGGCACTGCTAGTCATATCATTAATTTGATCATATTGCCGTATCTAACTTTTGGTAACTCCGCTATAAGATTGTACGCAGGTAAGTATATTTTGCAAACCATTAGTACCAGAATCGATGTTTAGCAGGGTTGTACTTGACAGCTTACAGAAACTGGAAAACCATTAGAAATGATTCCTTATTTTTCAAACATTATACGCGGAAAAAATCTTACAATGAACTGTTGGTTGAGTGAATTCACTTATATTAAACTCGGGATTTAATACAAAATAATTTGTTATAACACTTCTAGATATACGCAACAGCTGTACAACAATACGCATTAGGGGCTGCTATTAATATATCGATAAAAATATGAATGACTCGTAAGCGCAAATACAATGTCCAATCGGAATGAGAACTCTGCCAACTAATTGTTTACTCCAAAACAAATAAATATAAAAAGCTTAAATAGGCTATAGAATGTGAAGTATGGAAATCAAATATGCTTCATCCAATTAATTAACTTTCTACCATAAGTTTACTACCAACTTCAGTCCCGAGTTAAATCCTGATGACCACATGTGTCACGAGTCATCATCCTTTTGGATTACAGATTATTTTATTAGGCTAGCCCCGGTTCAAAATAATTAATAATTTTACAACTACCGGTTAAAATATACATAAATTAATAAATGTTAGGTAGATCTATAAAAAATAGAGTATTTGATTCATTATTATTTTTATATATTAATATTCGTCTGAACTATCGCATAGATGTGCACAGATCAAATAGCAATCTAATGAAAGTTAGCTCTTTTATTTGTTACTGAAATTCGTAAAAGTCCGTTTTTTCGATCGATGGTACGTGTTTTGCTTTGTCGAGTTTAGAACTAAATTAATTTTTTGAGACTTCATTGTACTTTGTCTGCGTTTTAGAATTTTTTTTTAGTTTCATTGAACACCCTACCTAACTAACCTTTTAAATTATGAGTTGATCATTCAACTGCTTTAGGTGTTTTATTCATTGTACGCAACACGGGTACTTCCTGTAAATACATACAACAAACAAATTGCATAATGACGCTTTGAATTGCGTATGACAAGTTTTATTTTAGTATTTCCCCCTGCATTAAATACTTTTATCCAGTTAAGCGTTTGTTTTGTTAGACATTAAATGTGTTAAACCCAGCCATAAGAGGAGATAAATAAAAAAGAAATAGGCATATGCCTGTCCAAGAGGTTTTTTCTCTACAGTCTTAATTTCGCTATTCGCAAACAGATACCAGGATATATTTCTAAAAAAACAAAAATACATTTAGAAACGCGATCAAAATATCATCAACTAATAACTAAAAGTCTCCATTCAAACAAAAAACACGAAGGGAGTTTAAGCGAATTAGTTAGTAATATACAATAATAAACAAAAAACTCACAGTATTAGAAACAGGTCACAAATTTTAAAATTTCCGTCTTAAGATTATTGGCATCAAATAATAAGTATTTCATTCTAGGACAGTAAATATACGCAGCACTTTACGCTTCCTAGAAATATATTCCATATAAACTGAGTTTTCACGGGTTCGGGTTTCTTTTAATCCATTTTTCATTTAAACCACACAATTGAAAATATTGTTTTTCGTCATTAGGCACATTATTTAATTGATATGAACAGTTTTATGTACATTCTTCTATTTACTTTCAGGCTGTTATTATGTTATTATTATCTAAGTAATATAATTTATATATTATCACCTACGTATCGGCTCATCTGCGCAGCTTTCTACAACAATACTTCGATGACTTTGTTTCGCTTGACTGAGGACTTTAAATTTTTATATTTATAAAATACAGATAAGTAAGAAAATATAGATACTAGGCATCTAGACACTAAACATTCTAAAAGCTAATGTGTGATTAATTTCATTTAACTGACTGACATTTTGTTCTTTTCAGCTAGCAATTTTCTATCAAACTCTTTAATTCCCAAATCCAAATATCAATCGAAACTACAAAAAGTAAAAACCTAAACTTCTAAACCCATTACAAACTACCAGATAAACAATTAAATTTCACTGCTAATAAATTTTTTCATAAAATCTTTGAGAGTAGTCTCAATAAGCATGAAGCAAAAAACAGTCCTCAGTTTTAATATCTAAAACAACTATCAAAGCTCTGAAATGTGTAAAACAATGGAAATTCACTGCGTAACAAATTTAATCCTTCTAAATACCGTAGAAACATCTCCTCATCTATGTATGGCTGACAAACTTTATACTATCCGTATTACTGCCGAAAATAATCTGTATTTTGTCTGCTATAAGGTATGATAAACCTTTTTTGCTTTAGCAAAAAACGCTGAACAATTCGATTAATACTCTAGACCGCACTGCGAATCGGGCGATGAATATAGTTACTTATCAACTTTATTTTCTATTCATTTAAGCAAAATAATTTTGGATTTAGCATTTGTGTGAGCAAAACTCTTTAAAACTTTCTGTATGCGAATAGAGCTTAACGAAAAGTTGGGCTTTTACAGTATTTAACTAGTAAGTTTTATTTAAGTGTTTTTATTTAGTTTTTCTGTTTAATTTTTACACAACTATTATATATTTACATTTTAAACAAATGTATACAAAGACATGTTTTGAACTCTGTGACTGTTCAATACAGCTGGGTTATAACCCATGGCAATATAAATCCACTGCTAAAATCAAAAGTTTTGAATATTGTCTTATCAAAACTGCAAATATAAAACAGTTTCCACAAAACATTACCTTTATAGTACCTATGTATTTTTATCAAAAAGGCGCCTTGATCTAGAATGTATGCATATAAATAATATTAATAAATACATTTAGCAGCTATTCAAAAGAATTAAAAAGGCTAACAAGCTAAGCTAAGAAAAATTATCATTTATTTCGCAGCTGAGAAGGTTTCATGAAATACAGAAAAGTGATTTTTCGATGATCTGAAAAGCAATAAAGAATCTTTTGTTATTTAACGTTTCATACTGAATACACATTGGCATTGAAAATAATTAATACAAAAGAAAACGATACTCATTTTGAATGTATTATATTTTCTGATAAAATTATTCACAAAGGTCTAATTTATATTTAGGTAAACGAAGATTTATGAATATTTATTGGAAACCACAGTTAGGAGGGACGACGAGGAGAGGTATCATTTTTGGTGAATTGTGGTAATTTGTCAATTTAATGTGAGAGTTTGGATTTATATGACAGTTGATTGACGAAGTCAAAAATTTAAAACAACGAATAATGTAACTTTTAAGAGAACATTATAAATTTATTCTCCTTAAAAATTTACCTTTTAACTTTACGTGGAACTTAATATAAAAAAAATAAAACTGTGCCTACGCGCTATTTATTATTTTTCCGCATACTGTTTGAACTTGTTACCTTTCGGTATTCAAAAGACCAACCACCTAGACGACAGCTGTCAAACGCAAAGTCATTTATTTCAGTAAGGTAGCGGTTTATGGCAATGCTTATTTAGCAGACTATATACCAAAGTATTTAGCTTCATTTATTAGCGAATTTCTCGCTCCGATCGCCGCCCAGTGCGGACGTGCAAGACCCCGTTCTCCGTTGTTTGGTCCCTTCCCGATACTCCGTGGCGCTCAGTCTACTGACGTCACGGTTTAGCGTGTTGGTTCCGTGCTACGGTTTTCAAGGTTCTTTCTACTCCCTCTGAGTGCTATCGAAGTGCGTATTTTTCTTTGCGACTAAGCCCCTTAGTCTTCAAAGTGCTGTGCTAAGTAGTGTTGTGCTTGTGCTGATTGCAGTGTTGTGCCCAGCGTAAGTAGTCTGGTTTCAGTGCAAAGGATACTTAACGGTGACAACGAATTTGTACTGAACCAGTCCTTTTTATTTTTATTTATTTCTCTTCTCTATTTTATTTATTTTTCTCCTATTTTCATATTTATTTTTATCATATTTGTGTGTTTTCGTGTGTATTTGTCCTTTTTGTCGGTAAAGGTTGACCCTAACGCGGTCAACTCTTTACCTGCGCACCCTTTTTTTAGGATTCTAGGTAGTGGCCTTCCGCATACTACGGTAAGTTTTAATTTATTCTCCCCAGCCCCCCTACCGCTGGTAGGGAGGTTTGCCGCTAGGGTTGCTAGGTTTTTATTTAGGAACTCTAGGCATTTGTTATTTAATTAGGTGCTAGGTTTGCTAGGGGACCTAGGCATACATTATATATTTATATATTACATATTCAAGCCCTCCAATGGACCTTGTAAGCGTTCTTAGGTCGTTCGCCCAGGCGCTCGTTGCGTCCGGCGCCAACTTATCAGATGACGTAATAACGCAGGCCTTACAGGCATCTATCGCGTCCCCGGCCCCTCAGGCCTCAACCCCGGCCCCTCAGGCCTCAACCCCGGCCCCTCAGGCCTCCAACGTCGAGACCCCTCAGGTCTTAAGCTCTCCCGCGTCTCCCGCCTCGTCCGAGATGGACTGCGAATCGGTCGCATCCTCTCACGCGTCGCGTCGTAAGCGTACCGCTCCCGGGAGCGACTCCGAACCCGCGTCTGATACGTCGTCAGATGCCGTCACCTTAACCGGCTCTCCTGAGCCCGCGTTTCAACTCGTCGCCAAGCGCTCCAAGAAGCGCTCTAAGAAAGCTTCGGTATCTTCAATACCCGAGCCCTCCCCGGTGTCTTCAACACCAGCCCCCGCGCCGTTAAAATCGCTCGTAGTAACCGCGTCTCCGTCGGTCACATCGAAGCCAGCGACGCGCTGCGCTCCCGTCCCGCCGAAGCCTCAGCTCCCTCCGCCCGTCTTCCTGCGTGAAAAAGCGCGCTGGACCGCGGTTTCAAACTTGTGCAAAGTGCACAAAATTAATTATTTAAAAGCCGCCAACGCTGGCGATACAATCAAGATTCAAATAGCGACCGTCAACGACTTCCGCTCGTTTACCAGGTTACTCGGATTAAACCAAATCGCGTATCACACCTACGCCCTCCCGGAGGAGCGTAAGATCCGCGCAGTACTACGGGGCGTCCCGTTCGAACTCAGCAACGAAGACATCCTCGATGACCTTAAGTCTCAGGGTTTCCCGGTCACAGCAGTGCACAAGATGCACTCCAACCGCGGTAGGCGTTTTCCCTTAGCGTTGGTAATCCTGTCGAATACTCCCAATTCGAGGGAGATCTTTAGAGAGGCTCGCACAATTTGCGGACTCTCAAATATCTCCGTCGAGCGTCCCAACCCCCGTGGTCACCCTGGGCAGTGCCACCGCTGCCAACTCTATGGCCACGCAGCGGCTAACTGTTCAGCTCCCCCCAGGTGCGTAAAGTGCCTGGATCCTCACTTCAATAAGGAGTGCACTCGCACTCCCGAATCCACTTCCCCCCCTGCCTGTGTGCTGTGCGGCCAGTCCGGCCACACAGCTAACTACAGGGGTTGCCCGCGCGCTCCGCGCTCCACCACCAAGAGGGTCGCGCCTAAACCGGCGCCGCCACTCACTCCTGCCAACTTCCCGCCGCTGCGCAACCGGGGTCCCCCGGAAGCAAAGCCCGTTCAGCCGACACCTACTCCGGCTCTGTCTTGGAGGCAGCGTCCGGCCGTTCCGCCTGCACCTTCCCGACCTATCCCAGCTCCCGTAGCTCCCGTAGGGTCGCGTCCTTCTCCGTCTTCCGCACCTCAGTCGTCGTTGGCTGAGGACATGAAGACCGTATTCGACGTTATTCAAAACGTCGATATTAACGAAATTTCCGTGCTCGCACGCAAACTGCGAGCCGCCCGCTCTCCTCAAGAGCGTTTATTTGCTTTAGCCGAGCATCACTCGCTCCTAAGTTCGTTGTAAATTCTTTTATAATTTATAAATTCGTAAATTATAAATTATAATGTCTAGACCCGCGAATCCCGCGTCCAGTCGTATTAAACCCAAGGGCTTATCCCTAGTATCTTTTAACGCTCGTAGCCTTAATACCAACCTTCCCGAGATTAAACTGTTCCTTCAGAACAAAGAACCTGACTTATTCCTTCTCCAGGAGACATGGCTTACTCCAAACCGCTCCAGGGGATTCGCTATACCTAAGTACGCGTTTATTCGTAACGATAGGCCCAACTCTGACGGTTTCGGCGGCACCGCTATATATTACAAAAGAGGCTTCCACTGCTGTCCTCTCCCTACCCCTCCTCTCCTCAACATGGAAGCCACTGTGTGTAGATTGGCTATGACTGGTCATCCGACCATCATCATAGCTTCAATCTACATACCTAGTGGTACCAGACCAATCCGCAGCGACTTTGAGGCCATTCTCGCCCTCGGCCATTCAGTCATTATGTTCGGAGACTTTAACTCCAAACATACTGACTGGACGTGCCTATCGACTAACACCAGCGGTATCGCTCTCCTCGACATCACTAACTCCCTTGACCTAGATGTCATATCCCCCGTCACTCCCACTCACTATCCCAACAACCCGTCCTACTCTCCTGACATCCTCGACTTTGCAATTATCAAGCGTATCAATCTTGACCTAAGGTCTATCGAACCGCTCGATGAACTAGGCTCCGACCATCGCCCCGTTTCCCTCGTGCTAGGACCGCCGAACGATAACGTCTCATCTCCTAAGACCTTTACCAATTGGAAAGGTTTTAAAAATACGTTAGTTTCAGCCTTAGAGGCTCCGAACTCTCCACTCGCGATCTCTCCCGAGCAATTAGATAGCCCGGATAAAATCGATTCATTAGTAAATTCTCTCACTGATGCTATCAACTCAGCCATCAGTGACAACGAAAAGGTTGCTAAGCAAGGCAAACCCACGCTTCCCTTAGCCGTTAGCAATCTTATTAAAGCTAAAAACGCGGCTCTCCGGAGAGCCAAGAAATATCCCACGCCCGCCTATAGAACAGCTGCGAATCAACTTCAACGTAAAGTTAGGTCTTGCCTCGCGGAACTCCGAGACGCTCAGATGAACGATCTCATGGCGAATATCTCTCCGTCCCACCAAGCGTACTATAGCATGGCCCGAGCCTTACGCGTAGACACCGTCTCTCACGTTCCTCCTCTCACTCGTCCCGATGGCACTACTGCCTTCGAAGTCGAAGAGAAAGCCGAATGCTTCGCCGACAGCATTGCCGCACAATGCTCGCCCAGCACGCAACCCGCGAATCCCACTCACATCAAAGTGGTGGAGGACGAAGTCCTTCGCAGAGACTCTCTCCCCATCACCGCCGACCCTGTCACAGTCTCTAATGACGAAATCTTGCTTCTCATTAGAAATCAAAAGTCCAAAAAGGCTCCGGGTGCGGATGGAATTTCCAACCACGCACTTAAGCACCTACCGCAACAGATGCTTACCTTGTTAGCTATCATTTTCAATGCCTGCTTCGACCATAGCTACTTTCCTAAAGCTTGGAAAGAAGCGACAGTCATAGGCATTCCCAAGCCGGGCAAACCTCTGAACGTCCCGGCTAATCACAGACCCATCAGCCTCCTCAAGGCAATGTCTAAACTTCTCGAGAGAGTCATACTTTCTCGAATGCGGAACCATCTGTTTCCAACGGATGGCGATCCTCTCATTATTCCCCATCAGTTCGGCTATCGCGCTAAACACTCCTGCCCTCAGCAAGTCCACCGAATCGTCGAGTATATACTTGACGGTTTCTATCCGCGTCGTTATAAAACAGTCGCGGTTTTCTTTGACGTAGCCAAGGCTTTCGATAAAGTCTGGCACAGCGGTCTCGTTTATAAACTCTACAAGATAGGCTTACCGGATCGCCTAGTCAGGATAATAGCGTCGTTTCTCAAAGACCGTATGTTTCGATTTAAACACGAAGGCACGCTTTCTGCACCTCGTCCGATAAAGGCTGGAGTCCCTCAAGGCTCAGTCCTCGCCCCTCTGCTGTACACCGTGTACACCAAAGACATTCCCATCCCGCCGAAAGGCGTCGAACTCGCCCTCTTCGCTGACGACACCGCACTCTATACCAAAGGCCACGGTGTTCGGCGCCTTGTAACCAGACTCCAAAAGGCCGTAAACGCCCTTGGTGCATGGTTTCAAGAATGGCGCATCGATGTGAACCCTGAAAAGAGTTCTGCGATGCGCTTCGACCACAAACGCCGTCGTCCCGATGGCGATCCCCACGTTCGAATGTTAGGCATTCCCATCCCCTGGAAGCGCAGTACTAAATACTTAGGCGTCACATTAGATCCGACGCTTTCTTTCAAGCCACACGTTGAAAGAGTTTCGAAACTCGCTCGTCACTATTTAGTCCGCCTAAATACCATGTTAGGTAGAAAAAGTAAAATGTCCTTCAGAAACAAACGTACACTTTACAAGGTCTGCGTTAGACCCGTCATGACGTATGCCTCGCCAATCTTTGCCCACGCCAAACCCTCCCTCCTGCACAAACTGCAGGTAGTTCAAAACCTCTTTTGCCGCCGGGCCACAGGCGCACCGTGGTACGTGCGTAACGCGGACTTGCATAGAGATCTTGAACTGCCTACAGTACAACAATATCTCAAAACACTCTCTGAAGCGTTCTTCAAACGCTCCGAAACCCATCCCAATCCTCTAGTTCGTGATTCTGTCTCATATGCTACTCCTGTGTTAGACTCGAAGTTCAAAGTCGCTAGGCCTAGAAATGCGCAAGCGTACTCATCCACCAGACTGTCACGCAATCTCGAGGCCCTTCTGGCCGCAAATTCTAATTCTAACGTAAATTCTAATTCTAACGTAAATCCTAATACTAACGTAAATGCGAGTTAATTCAATTTTATTTTGCAATTTTTTAATTTTTGTTTTAATTATTGATTTTCATTTTGAGCGCCTTCAGTGCTACGTATTCACCTTCAGTGCTTTGAGCACCTTCAGTGCTATGTAATCCCAGCGGGTGACCCCTTCTGGGCCCCGCTAGCGCGGCCTCTTTCTCCAATTGGCCGTCGCTCAGATGAAGGCTGAGTGGCAAAAATGCACGAGCCGACAGGGGGTTTTTAGTGGGTATGGTCCTGGTAGGCGTCGGGACGAGTCCCACATAACTTTGGAATCGCGCCAGAGTATGCGTCAGGGCATTTTTATCCTCCTGCCCTTCCCGCGTAGGGGAACAAAAAAAAAAAAAATTCATTTATTACACAGCGTTTATTTTGTTTATAAGTACTAAAAAATTAAAAGGGAAGCCGCAACCTGCCCGTTTATCTAGTTCGCTTAGTTGAGTGTCGTACCGGTAGTGTACCCTCAGACTAAAAACTCATAAAAAAATTAATATTGTGACATTAAAGTTATTTTAATTAAGAAATGAAAAGCGTTTGTCTTCCATATTACACAAAGTGGTGAAGCAACGAATACGAGGACATTACACGTCGAAACAAGAGAATTCGCTCTATTTATTAAGATACGAAAGAAGACTACCTTTACGTCATGTGAAAAAAAAATGTTCGATTGTTAGAAATTCAGGGGCGCTACTCACATGCGGATCCGCAGTATTTGTTGAAAATCAACGCCGTCCCAAACTTCCATACATATTCAATAAAAGACGATCGGACACTCAATTAGAGCTTAATACAGATCGACTCAATTGGCTTATCTCCCCAATACTCAAACGTTAGTCGGATGCCATTTACCCTGAACGTCCATCTACACATATTCGACTGTGCCGCCCGGCAGTGTCGATTGATGCCAGCCCGAATGTGTGGGTAACGCTCTATACGTTATTCAGGAGTAGCATAGATACATTTCATCATGAAATCACTGTGGGCTTTGCGGTCAAGACTTAGTTAAATATACAAACACATTCACACAAACATGTGATCAACAACAAAATATCAAATACTCCGGAACCAATATCCACGTGACCTTCCTACTACAGCCTAATCCTACTAATAACCCCTAGTACAGCGCCACCAGCTTTCTGTAGAGTAGCAAGACCTGGAACTAAAACATCTGTCACGTGACTAAATGTCAAACTTCTGAATAGATAAGCTGTTTGGAATTTCAAGTATCTTCCATCTATCAATGCTTTGCAGAACTTGCTTGCTATGCCTGTGTTTTTTAATTAGTTAATCTCTCTATGAGAGATCATTAAAATATGGAGGTTCCATTTACGATAACAAGGAGAGGAACATGGCGTCCTGTTTAAATAATTGGTAGAAGATTACTCAAGCGGCCTTATTCTGTATACATAGTGGGGAATCAGTGGTTTTACCAATTTGATCGAGTTTAGACATTTCTTCTTTACAATGGTTAGCTGATGAGAAAAATGTGCAGTATCTTTGGTAAACACAATATTTTGTGATCAACTAGTAATTTTAGTCAGAGTTAAACTTTCTAGCGCTAAAACGTAATAAATCCAAATATGAGTATATGAGTCGACGAAATTTTAAGCACAATTTATATATTTAAAAACTTTAAATATATAAATTGTACACAAACATAAAAACTTTTTGGGGGTAGTCACTCAAGAAACAAGCAAATTTTGTGTGCTCATAAATTTTAATTAATTTAGATATAAATATTTCTGTTTATTACAAAGTATCCTCACTTCACTCACTGTAGCATTCGACTCTATACACAGAACACAACATGGAAGCACTATCTAAAACGATTGAAGCACGCTTCAGTGAGTATGAAAGTAAACTGGAGAAAATTCTCCTCTTCTATGGAATTCCTAAAAAGCAAAATGAGAAGCTACATGAGTAAATTTACCACATATTAACCGACAAAATGAAGGTGAAAAGCATCAATCGGGGTCACTTACATGTTTGTCATCGCTTAGGAGATTCTATGCAAGGCAAAAAAAAACTGGTTTTGGTAAGATTTGGTGACCTGGAGAGTTATCATCTCGTCTGGGACACAAAAACAAGTCTGAAGGGCACTGGTATTACAATATCTGAATTTCTTACGAAAATAAGACGAGAGACATTTGTCACTGCACGTCAGCGTTTTGGTATGAAAAACTGCTGGTCAGCCAAGGGCAAAATAGTAATCAATCTCCCTGACAAATCTCGCCGACGAATTGAAACCCAGAGTGAACTTGATGAAGTCATATCCCGAGTTCCGACCAAAAGTATCACTACGGAAGCTGCTACACGAGCTACGTCTTCCCAACAGGCTGAAAAATTGCCTAGAAAAGCTCCCAGGTGGCATTGACATCGTGTTCTGCACGTGTAACTTAACAACAAACAATCATTATTACAACTCTCTTGAAATAGTTCGGTTTATATAGTAAAATATTTATATAATATTATATATAATTTAAATAATATTATTGCTTTTATTTTCATTAAGTGTAACTTTGAAGTTGGTGCAATTTTTGACATTTGACAACTCCGTGTAATTTTGACAGTTCCATAGATATTATGCTGCGTTCAATATTGTTTGTTTTATATTGACGTCATATTCATTAGTTTGCATAATATACATAATAGTGGACAATTTCTGCAACTCCTTGTGAATGGTGACTTGAGTATGTAAATCATATACTATTTATTTATAAATTATAACATATTTATTTTTGTCTCATAATATTATTTTACGATGAACTATTTACCCGATGATGTATTTGAGAGCTTTTTATCTTGCTCATCTTCTTGCAGTTTTACGAGCGCTGTCAGTGCATCTTCTCCACAGTTAAGCTTACATGCTCAGCTTGCTACCACATATAATTCCTCATTACTAAATATTGCCCATTTTAACTCACAGAGTGTCCCGAGCCACTATTCTGAACTCATGGCCTCCTTATTAATAGCAATATAGATGCATTACTGATATCGGAGTCTTTTTTCAAAACCAATTCGCGTCGTCCCCAGCCCCCCTACAACGGGTGGGGAGGTTTGGGTGATAGATTTGTTAGGGAACCTAGGTATTATTTTATATTTATATACAATGTTTTGTAGTTCCAAGCCCTTCAATTGACCAGCAAAGCCTGGTAAACTTTGCTAGGTCGTTCGCCCAGGCGCTCGTTGCGTCCGGCGTCCCCACTTCATATGACGTAATAACGCAGGCCTTACAGGCAACTATCGCATCCCCGGCCCCTCAAGCCTCCAACGTCCAGACCCCTCAGGTCTACGGCTCTCACGCGTCTCCCGTCCCGTCGGAGATGGACTGTGAATCGGTCACATCCTCTCGCGCGTCGCGTCGCATGCGTACCGCTCCCGGGAGCCACTCCGAACCCGCGTCTGATGCGTTGTCAGATGCCGTCACCTTAACCGGCTCTCCTGAGCACGCGTTTCAGTTAGTCACCAAACGCTCCAAGAAGCGCTCGAAGAAAGCCTCGGTATCCTCAATATCTGAGCCCTCCCCGGTGTCTTCAACACCCGCCCCCGCGCCGTTAATGTCGCTCGAAGTAACCGCGTCTCCGTCGGTCCCGTCGAAACCAGCGACGACTTCCGCGCGTTCACTAGGTTACTTTCAATTAAACAAAGCGCATACCACACCTACGCCCTCCCGGAAGAGCGCAAGGTCCGCGCGGTATTACGGGGCGTCCCGTTTAAACTCAGTAACGAGGACATTCTAGAGGACCTTAAGTCTCAGGGCTTCCCGGCTGAAACAGTGCACAAGATGCACTCAAACTGCGGTAGGCGTTTTCCACTAGCTTTAGTTATCCTCACCAACACTTCCAACTCGAGGGTGATCTTTAGAGAGGCTCGCACAATCTGCGGACTCTCGTATATCTCCGTCGAGCGTCCCAACCCCCGCGGCCACCCTGGGCAGTGCAACCGCTGCTAGGTCTATGGCCACGCAGTGGCTAACTGCTCAGCTCCCCCCAGGTGCGTTAAGTGCTTGGACATCACAAAGGAGTGCACTCATACTCCCGCATCCACTTCCCCCCCTGCCTGTGTGCTGTCCGGCCACACAGCAAACTACAGGGGCAGACCGCGCGATCCGCGCTCCTCCGCTAAGAGGGCCGTGCCTAAACCGGCGCCGCCGCTCACTCCTGCCAACTTCCCGCCGCTGCACAACCGGGGTCCCCCGGAAGCAAAGCCCGTGCTGGAGGCAGCGATCGGCCGCTCAACCTGCACCTTCCCGTCCTATCCCAGCTCCCGTAGCTCCCGTAGGCCCGCGTCCCGCTCCGTCGTCTTCACCTCAGTCGTCTTTGGCTGAGGACATGAAGACCATGTTCGACGTCATTCAAAACATCGACATTAAGGAAATTTTGGTACTCGCACGCAAACTACGAGCCGCCTGCTATCCTCAAGAGCGTTTATTTGCGTTAGCTGAGCATCACTCGCTACTAAGTTCGTTATAAATTTTTATTTTTTATATAAATTCTTTAAATAAGTAAATATAATGTCTAGACCCGCAAATCCCGCGTCCGGTTGTATCAAACCCAAGGGCTTGTCCCTAGTTTCCTTTAACATTCGTAGCCTTAGTACCAAAATTCCTGAGCTCAAACTGTTCCTTCAGAACAACGAGCCAGACTTATTGCTTCGCCAAGAGACATGGCTTACTCCAAACCGTTCCAGGGGATTCGCTATTCCCAAGTACGCGTTTACTCGTAACGAGGCCCAACTCCGATGGTTTCGGTGGCACAACTATATATTACAAAAGAGGATTCCATTGCTGTCCTCTCCCTACCCCCCTCTCCTCAACATGGAAGCCACTGTGTGTAGATTGGATATGACTGGTCATCCGACCATCATCATATCTTCAATCTACATACCTAGTGGCACCAGACCTATCCGCAGCGACTTTGAGACCATTCTCGCCCTCAGCCATTCAGTCATTATGTTCGGAGACTTTAGCTCTAAACATACTGACTGGACGTGCCTACCAACCGACACCAGCGGTATCGCTCTCCTTGACATCACAAACTCACTCGACTTAGACGTCATCTCTCCCATCACTCATATTCACTATCCCGACAACCTGAACTACTCTCGTGACATCCTATGTATCTAACCGCTCGATGACCTAGGTTCTGACCAACGCCCCGTCTCCCTCATGCTAGGACCGCCTAACGATAACGCCACTTCTCCTAAGACCTTTACCAACTGGAAACACTTTGAAAATACGATAGTTTCAGCCGTAGAGGCCCCGAACTCTCCGCTCGCGATCTCGCCCGATCAATTGAATAGCCCGGATAAAATAGATTCATTAGTAAATTCTGTCACTGATGCTATCAACTCAGCCATCAGTGAAAACGAAAAAGTTGCTAAGCAAGGCAAACCCACGCTTACCTTAGCCGTTAGCAATCTTATTAAAGTTAAGAACGCGGCTCTCCGGAGAGCCAAGAAATATCCCACGCCCGCCTATAGAACAGCTGCGAATCAGCTACAACGTAAAGTTAGGTCTTGCCTTGCGGAATTTCGAGACGCTCAGATGAACGATCTCATGGCGAATATCTCCCCGTCTCACCAAGCGTATTATAGTATGGCCCGAGCCGTACGCGTAGACGCCGCCTCTCACGTCCCTCCTCTCACTCGTCCCGATGGCTTTATCGCCTTCGTAGTCGAAGAGAAAGCCGAATGCTTCGCTGACAGCGTTGCGTCTCAATGCTCGCCCAGCACTCAACCCGCGAATCTCTCTCACATCCAGGCGGTGGAGGGCGAAGTTCTCCGTAGAGACTCTCTCCTCATCACCGCCGAACCTGTCACAGTCTCTAATGATGAAATCTCCCTTCTCATCAAAAGTCGAAAGTCCAAAAAGGCTCCGGATGCGGATGGTTTTTCCAACCACGCACTTAAGCACCTGCCTCAACAGGTGCATACCTTGTTAGCTGTTATATTCAATGCCTGCTTCGGCCATAGCTAATTTCCAAAACCTTGGAAAGTAGCGACTGTCATCGGCATTCCCAAGCCGGGTAAACTTCTGGATATCCCGGCTAACCACAGACCCATCAGCCTCCTCAAGGCAATGTCTAAACTTCTCGATAGAGTCATACTCTCTCGAATGCGGAACCATCTGTTTCCAACGGATGGCGATCCTCTCATAATTCCTTATCACTTCGGCTGTCGCGCTAAGCACTCCTGCCCTCAGCAAGTCCATCGAATCGTCGAGTACATACTCGACGGCTTCTACCCGTGGCGTTTTAAAATGGTCGCAGTTTTCTTTGACTTACCAAAGCTTTCGATAAAGTCTGGCACAACGGCCTCGTCTATAAACTCTACAAAATAGGCTTACTGGATCGCCTAGTTAGAATAATCGTGTTGTTTCTCAAATTCCGTACGTTTCAATTTAAACACGAAGGCAAGCTTTCCGCTCCCCGTCTTTTAAAGGCTGGAGTCCCTCAAAGCTCAGTCTTCGCCCCTCTTGTATACACCGTGTCCACTAACGATATCCCCGTCCCGTCGAAAGGCGTCGAACTCGCCCTCTTTGCCTGACGACACTGCCCTTTACACCAAAGGCCACAGAGTCCCAGGCCTCACCACCAGACTCCAAAAGGCTGTAAATGCCCTCGGTGCATGGTTTCAAAAAATGCGTATCGATGTGAACCCAGAGAAGAGCTCTTCGGTTTACTTCAACTACAAACGCAGTCGTATCGCCGACAATCTCCACGTTAAAATGCAAGGCATTCCCATCCCCTGGAAGCGCACTACCAAATATTTAGGCGTCACCTTAGACCAGACGCTTTCCTTCAAACCTCACGTTGATAGAGTAACGAAACTCGCAAGTTTTTACTTAGGGCGCCTTTATAGTATGCTAGGTAGAAAAAGTAAAATGTCCTTCAGAAACAAACGTACGCTTTATAAGGTCTGCGTTAGACCCGTCATGATATATGCCTCGCCAGTTTTTGCCCACGCTAAACCTTCCGTCCGGCACAAACTGCAGGTAGTTCAAAATCTCTTCTGCTGCAGGGCCACAAACGCACCTTGGTACGTGCGCAACGCGGACCTGCACAGAGATCTTGAACTACGTACAGTGCAACAGCACCTAAAAACACTCTCAGAATCGTTCTTCAAACTCGCCGAAACCCATCCCAATCCTCTAGTTCGAGATTCAGTCTCATATACTTCTCCTGTCTTAGATTCGAAATTCAAAGTCGCTAGACTGAGAAACGCGCACACCGGCAAACTCACGCAATTAACATTAGATCTCGAAGCCCTTCAGGCCGCAACTTCTAATTCTAACGTAAAATCGAATTAATTCAATTTTTATTTTTCATTTTGAGCACCTTCAGTGCTATATATTCACATTCAGTTCTATGTAAACCCCAGCGGGTGACCCCTTCTGGGCCCCGCTAGCGCGGCCTCTTTCTCCAATTGGTCGTCGCTCAGTTGAAGGCTGTGTGGCAAAAATGCACGAGTCATTCAGGGGTTTTTTAGTGGGTAGAAGTTCTGGTAGGCTCGGAGCGAGTCCCACATAATTCCGATCGCACACGCGGAGTACGCCTCAGAGCATTTTTTATCCCCCTGCCCTCTCCGTTGAGGGGAACAAAAAAAACTGTCATGAGAATCTAGGACAGTAAAGGCGACACAGGAGTTATTTTCTTTTCTGGGCAAAAAATTTCTTTGTTAATTCTGTATAAACTACTTAAATACAAATAATGTTTTTTAAAATTTTGCTGATAATAGTGGGATTCAACCCGAGGGTAATGGTCGATAAGCTCTTCACAAAGTTGTCTGACTCCACTGAAGTGATATTTGCCTACTCGTTTGTCTGTGCCCATAAATATGCCATTGAGGCCTCTATTTTTTGAACAATTATTAATGATGCTCATGGTAATAGGTTAGGTTTAAAGAACTTTATTTCTCATAAGAACAAATTTATAGTTCACTTAAAATGAGATACAAGTAAGATTTTTCTTATAACTAGATAAGATGAAGGTATTTTTTTTTCCGTCTCTGACGTCTTGTATAAAAGTTAATTACAAAGTTGGTTACATTTATATATAAAAAAATGAGATAATCTTTTAACTTAAGTTTATACGACTCAAAAGAGTCTATTTCTTTTTAGGTAATTAGGTAATTTATTATATAGTTGTGCTCCTTCAAATAAAAGTCGTTTTTCCGTAATTTGTGCGAATTTTAGGTAAATGAATATTGTTTTTGTTTCTTAGAGTGTATTTACTTAACTTTTTATTAAATTGTATACTAGATTGGATTGAGTTAGTCATAATATTTCGTATAAAGATGCAAGTTTTAAAAATATATAGCTGCTTTAAATTTGAAAGTTTTGTGTTTTGATATATCTGAACAGATGGAGTAAAATAATTATAGTGGAACAATACTTTAATGATTTTATTTTGTACCCTCTGCAGGGGGTTCAAGGTCATTTTCGCAGCTGATCCCCAAATTTCGATAAGATATACGATATGCGATTTTACCAATGAGTTATAAATAATGTAGCGAACTTTATTTGGAATTGCAGTGGGAAACCTTTCGCAGCGCTCCTAAGAAGGATAATAGTTTTGATTTAACATGTGCTATGTGTTATAAAATATTAAATGTATTACAAAAAAACTTTTGGCAAAATCCCTCAAAGTAAAAGTACTTAAGACAATTGTACATCAAATTTTCTTGATTATGTTGTACTATCAACACAAAGTACACTAATAAAGAACTGCTAAAAAGTGAAATTTTCTTCACTTGAGAAATTTAAAATCAGTTAAATTATGTCTTGTTTGGATTTAAAAAATAAAGGTCATTAAAAAAGGTCATCAAAGCATTCGTGGAATTTATTTAGTACAATGTGAACTGCGTTTTTGCTAGAAAGAGACAGATTATCGGTATTCCGATAAGTGCAAACGAAAGAGCACGACATTTAGTGTACTTGGCACTAAAAAAGTGAAAATTGAAAATTTTGCAGTTAGTACAATTGTGAACTAAGGCATCGATATTTATGTAACCGTTTTACCTACACCCACACAGGTGATGAGATCTGCAGACCGCTCAAAAGTAGACTCCTTGCCACAAAACTGACTTCTTTTTATTTATAATACATAATGTTACACTTATTTGCTTCATACGTAACTCTCCAGTCACAGGTCTGCTGGAAGAAATTTCCTAGGAAATAAGCAGTAGCTTTGTACATATAATTCTGTTTTTTTATTCTTTCTTTTATTGTTACTTATATGCATGCATAAATTGTTAAGTAATTAAATAAATAAATATTTATCTTTGAGATCCTGATATTTTGGTAGGTACTGCAGCAAGTGCAATAATCGCGAAGACTTGTCTAAAATGGGAGTAAGAATCCTCTGAAATTGTTAAATGCTTTATAAGTGGATTTGTAGTTTTTTTTTATTCAGTAACGGTCAACGTGTTTGTCTTTCATCTCACCTAACTAAATTTATGTCTGATTTAGGCCAAAAGTTTTTCAAGAAAAACTCCTTCTAAAATGTTTTAACTGTATTTACAAATGTCTTGTCAATTCGTAAATATGTATTGGTATTCTTCAATAAAAAGGGTTATTTACGGCAGTATATGCTCCATAGTTTATTAAGTTGTACAAGTTACGTTGTCTGTACTAACCATGTATCTATAACTGCATCTACATTTTTATAGTCATCAGTATGTAACTATTATACCTACACAATAAATCAGGAATAATCACAATAAATTGCAACTGAAACCCGCGAATGTTTGTGCTGAAACTCCAGAATAATCCTGCTTTTAATTCCTTGCGTCCGTTTGCGGTCGGTTCCTACGTGCTCCAGAGCTCCTGCAAACACTAGATTGTTACTTCAAGTTCGTATGTAACGTATCTCGTCTAGTATAGTACGTATGAAAGTTCCGTTTGTTAATATAAAGCATGGTGCAACTTGCACTCTGCATAGTATTGAAATTAGATTGTGCTTGCTAACTAGTTAAGGTAACAATAATAGCGTAAGGTTAAGTATTTGTATAAGTACAAAGTTTATTTTGTTTATAAGTATGCTAAACAGAAAAATTTTCATTTATGAAGATTATTAAAGCAAATTGAGCAAACAAATGTTATAAAGGATGTTAGACTGCCATCGCCCATGTAAACTTACAGACAGGATCTATTAATAGTCGATACACGATCTGACTACGATTTTATTTTTGAGGGTTTGATATCGATTTATTTTATAGGTTTGTTGAATTAATTTTATATTCAGCGGTTCTGTTTGATTTTATTTGTTGAGCACGCTGGTGGATGACCACCACTTTGGGATTTTGTTATTTGCTGCCCAGAGATTTCGGGTTTCGGAATGATGGTAGATATTTGTAGACAAGTTGTGGCAATTTTCGGTTGTGTTCCTTTATTATAGCTCTACATTAGCTTTCATTAGTGATAAAAAATTCACGAATGTTAAAATTTTGAGTATGTTGTTTAATTTTACAATCATGAATTCCTTACAGGTGGAGGAGGTTACAATTAAGATACCTCAAGGGGAAAACTAAGAGGGAGAAGTGTACACTTTTGGAACTAGTTTAGAAATAAGTATCTACTACATTAGAAAATGTTTTACAATAGAATATGATTTTTTTTATTGTAGATTGGCAGGCGTTTACATTACACACTCCGGCTCAAGTACCTATAATAGTATAATTTTAATACTATGCTTTATATATCGATATAAACATATCATTGTAAGTAAATGCATAAATGCAATAACAATTATATTAAAATATTTGTCTGTTGCACATTCTTGATAATTGGGTTGCTCAAAGCATGGTTCGTTAGCTTGAATAAATCATTCTGTCAGTTAACAGAGCTGTCAAATTTTGATCCACAATCGTAAGTCAACCACCATTTTGAGTTCCCGAGACGTTACGCCTGAATCATAGATTAAACTGATGTCAAACGACTTGTCGAATAATTAGTAGTTCTCGGTAAATTAACTGATAATTTGTTTGTTTTTTACCTAAATCTATAAATCTCTTCACCAATTTTCCTTTGTTTAACAAACTTCACATTTGAGAGTCTATTAATTGATTTTAGCGTTGATCAGTCTTTCAGAAATCGGGTGTAGGTAACTGAATGTAATAGTATTATTATGTCAACATTGGAATGGCAATAAAGAATTCAGTATAGAGATGTTGCTAATTTCGGTTACAGTTGTTAAAGTGAACTGTTGCAAAACAGTCCTCCTAATAAAAATTGATAACCACGAATAATAACACTTCAAATGTATTTTCATTTCAGAAAATTCTTCCTTGCGTCGTGTATCCTCATTGCTGAAAGATGTGACCTCGCCGAATGGTTTTGACTGTCTCACGCCATTTTGCACTGTCAAACAAACTATTAAGTTTGTTTCATTTCTAATCAAAACTCTACTTTTTACGTGATAAACGATAAAACATGAGAACAGTTGTGAATTTCACAGATTTTACTTACGAAAATTTTTATTTGACTGTATAACTGGTCACAGAGTAGCGTATCGTAAAACGAGAAATAATTTTTTTAAATAATTTGTAGCCTCGCTAGTTATACTTCGCGACCTTTACTAACGTATAGCGGTTGCAGTAAACTATAATGAAAGTACTGAAAAGTATAATTTACCGAGAAAAAAGGATTTCATTTTTTATTATTAAGCGCTTCAGATACACGACTATAATTTGCTTATCAAAGGTGAACAATTAAATAAATATAAACCCATTAGATAAGCAAAATGTCTAAATTATTAAGCTTAATCTAACACCTAATCTCTTCTCAATAAACACATATTTTTGAACTATAGTTTTTATTTCACAAACATATTATTTTCATTTTCAAGATTTTCTTGAATTTTTACACAAAGGTAAAACATTTGTTTGTTCGTTTGTTACATATAAAGAACTATAAATAATCTGAAACTGCAAAACCAATTTCATAAATCTTAGTTAATTAATTTTATCTTAATTAATTTTAATTTTAGCGAGAAATTTGGAAAATCTACACTAGGCTGCAATATAACTAGTTGTCAAACTTATACTTTTGAAGTAGTTATAGGTTAGTTTACAGTTCTTCAGCAGATGATCATAATTTTCTTGATTTTAAAGAACTATTAATACCTATTGTGCTACTGCCGTAGGTTTATTTTATAAATTATTCTCTGCCGATCGCAGGCTATACTTGAAATAGAAGCGAAATGCGAAAAGAGCGAAAGTTTTCGCGTAGTTTAAATGATGATTACAACAGAAATGACCCACATAAAAAAAAAACTAGATACAATTTAGGTTTGATGAGGCATCTGTTGTAACCTTCAGATACATTTATTTTCCACCCCATCCCCCTTAAGCCTTTCCACAACCACGATAAGCTACAAAGTACATGTTCTGGACCAGACTATACAATGTCTTAAAGCAAGGTAATGAATAGCGTATCGTAACATTAATTTTATTTATTTTTATTTTATTTTAATGTTCTCGGGAAATTTGTCTCGGTAACAACAACATATCGTTTTGCGGACCCGCGTGGTAATTCGGCACGCCACTTCGTTACTTTGCCTTCAATAGATTGTTAAGGTGAAGTTTTTTATTTGTATAGTATTTTTATCTTTCTCATAATAAAAATTTTTGCATATATACATATCTTATATGTACATCCTGGAATATTAATACTTTTAATAGTTCATAAAAAGGTATATATGCTGCTGCATATGTATCAAACATACAATTAAAAAATTTTAACTAGATTTAAATCTTTAAATTTAACAATTTCACAGAAAATCTTTTAATGTTCATATTTAATAGTAACTTAGTTTATTAAATGTAATAATAAATCCCCGGATAAATACATCAACTGTATGGCCCCAAAGTATGTAGAGCTTGTGTAATAAATGACCATATAGCGAGCTGGGTACGGAGTTCGAGAGCTGGGGAGCTATACAAACAACCCGAAAAAAAACCTCTGTGTTCATCACACAAATAAATGCCCCGACCAGGAATCGAACCTGGGACCTTCCTCGTAAGTGGCAGGGCTACTCACCACTACACCATTCGGTCGCTTCCTCATGTAGTTAAAATACAATATTTAGCATACTTCTGGAAACAAGCACTTTATGTGCAGTCGGGTACTTTGGTGCAGGCTTGGGTTCGCAGTCGAATTTCCTGTATCGTCGCCTTTTAGTATACGGGCCTCTAAAAAGAGCGAACACCGCCAATTGATTCTTGCCCTTGGCCTAGGTCTCCGCAGAGAGTGCCGATAGCACGAAAACTCCTGGTATACTTCTCTGGTATTTACTCGTAAGAATTCAACAAAAAATATGAAGAAAGTAAAATTTTAAGTAATTCCATGTTGTGATTGCTCGTCCTCGCCTGCGATGAGAACAGATGGTAGGAAACTAGCAAGCCAGTATAATTAAGTTTGTTGCCGTCTGTATTATTAACATAAAGTGATTAGAATTTTTGTCTACAAGTGTACGTTATTATTTATATCTGGTGGTTTAATTTCTGGCTTTGAGACAACTAACTCCCTAAGTTATAATAATATGCTAGACGTGAATGCAAATAAGTCGTCACTAACGATATTAGAATGAACTAGATGGTGAATTTTACATTGTTATGAGATTTTCTCGTTAATATTACAAGCAATGTATTTATGAAGCAGTTTCAACGAGTACCACGACACTGGTATAACAACTATAACTTAAGTACATGCGCCACCTTGAGAAGCAAACTATTTCTGCTGTTTCAAATACAAAATGATATCTATCTCGCTCATTGAGATGGCGCAAGATTCAAATGAGTTTATTTTAATAGAGCTATAAATGGATTTTCAATATTTTGTTTTGTATCATAACTTGCGATCAAAATATCTTTGTAGAGAAACAATTTTCCTTACGGCGTTCTACCTAGAAGTTATTTGCCAAAAAATAAGTTTGCCAAATTTAAAAATCTGTTATGAAAACAAAAGTCTATTTCTTTAGGATTTTACCTTATGGCATTTATAACTTGACTTTCTGGCATGGTACCGAAACATTTAATACTAAAATCAACGGCATTAATGACATTTATTTATGTCAAAGAGACTTTAATAAAATAATCTCACAAAAAAGAAAATGTGAACTCAATAGACAACAGATCTTTTCGTTTTGATCACATCAACCTTCAACAAATTGCAAAATCTAAAATGTAACGAGAAAATCCAAAATGAGATAGGTAATGAGAAAAATCCGGCCAATAAAACATAGTAATAAACTAACTTCAAGAATAACTTTTGTGCCATACGCAATAAGATTAAAATTTATTACGGCCAAAAACTGAACTTAGAAAATGATACATTCCTTTGCATACGGTAACCGATTTTTTTTAACGGAATGACATAAAATTTTGTTACTTATCATGCTGAGAAAGTTTGGGTACATTTATTTGCAAGAAGAAAGCTTTTTTTATGGCTTAACTACTGATAATTGTGTATTACTGTAAAGCATTAAGCATTCTTAATGCAATTTAGTGAGGAATGCGTTTCATATTTTTTAAATGTTATCTGAGAAAGTAATTAACACACACCACTTATTCGATTTCGATTCGCTATGAATCGCGGGATTTTGTTATATTGCGGCATTTTTATTGTTAAATGAACATTATTGTTATAACAAAGCGTATTATTTCATTTATAACTTAATTTTTTTAGAAAAATCTTTAAAATCCAGGAATTCTTTTCGATTGACATGCAAACTCATTAAACAGTAGAAAGAACTTTCTTGAAATGAAAAATATATCTTACCTTAATTTCAGGCTGTCAATGTACCATTAATCTGTAGACACCATTTTTAAGCTCCATTTAAGGTTTAGGCCTTCTATAGTGTAAGAAAACTCTGTTTGTGTTAACATTACTAAGTAAAAAATGTATAAAGTTACGCATATAATATGTTGAATGGTTTATTAAGCTGTTTTAGAAAGTACCTAGCCAACGTAATGTTTTTATGTACTTTTTTATTGATACTGGCGCTTTGCCTACGTCCATTTCGTTAATGATTTCAGCAAATCAACAAGTTTATGATAAATAAATAAACATTTTCCAGGCGGGCAGTAGAATCAGCCATTAAACTGTTTGTTGAACGTTTTATGCGTTTCTTTAAGTCTTCAATTCTCACATTGGCGCTTCGCCGGGTGACAAAATATTTCGCGTGTTATTTACTACTGCTACCCACAAAAAAATAAGTCCTTAACAGATATATTATTCTCAGATAATTTTCTCCAATATTAGAAAACAATACCGCACATTGTTTCAAGATAAATCCTCAGAATCATCACTACACATCCTGAAACGATGTTTCTCGCCTTTGTTTACAAACAAACACGTTTATTTATCAAACTGGCAGTTTGTCTCGAAACAGTGCAGTTTATGAAATTATGATCATGGGAGATGAACAAGGCATTTTGCTATATTTTCTTATGTAAACAAAGTTTCACGGGACTGAGTGCCACAATATGAAAAAGATAAAAATACATTGCGGCAATATTTTGACACAGCGGAAAATACTTCCGAAACGGGAGTGAAATATTAATAGTAATAAATATTAAATAGTAATATATTAAATAGTTATATTTAATATTTACGTAAATATTAATATTTTAGCAGAGAAGCTGGTAATACATTATTATGTTCACCACAAATAACATATATATTATTTTATTTTATGTTATGTACTTTATTATATGTAACTAACCACAATCCAAAAATTACAAGGTAAGGCGTGTGTGTGTCAAAAGCCTATATTCAGAACGTTATTAAAATAGGCAACGCTGCATTTCAACCTCGCCTGGCGCAGCGATCACTGCTAGTAGATACTCGCGTTCAATTTAAAAATTACAAACCACTCACCATTCAACACTAAGAAAAAAAGGCAAATTATTCTGTATTCGTGTATAATCTGTAGTCATGCCTCATAAACTACAATCTATACTATTATTCCTAGACTAAATAAACTTGATTTTTCGGTAGACTACAAAAATAAAAAAAATTAAGTTTGTCACGCTTACATCACGAAATTACTGAATTTCCGTTGCAAACAAAACTAAATTAATTTTCTGTATACAAACAAACATTTGCTAGCTTCACCTGGGCTACGGTTATTCCTGTGATAACTTACGTATTGCTTCTTGAATTAATAAAGGGAGACCTGGGAGTCATCCCACTCGATGTTATTTCTTTAACATGACGTTGGCATTCTCACTGGCAAGATAATTCTTCCAGAGAACCGGGATATTTAAATGTATTTTACATTGATTGTACGTAATCTGTCAATATGAAAAAGTAATTACCACTTTTCGAACTCCATCATACTTTAAAGTTAGGATAAAAATTGTCAATTTCTTGGTTACAGTTTTCATGAGAAACGAAAACACACGCTTGGGAATCTTTTTTTATATTCCATATTCAAATTTCTTACCGATTGATATGATTAGATAGAGTTTGCTTCTATTTTTGAATACAGTACAGTACATCTGGAAAGCGGGAATACCCAAAAATTCCGTATTATGTAATTCCGAATTTGAATATTTTGATTTTTAAAATTCCGTATTCCACAGTCCCTCAGAGTCTTAATTCCGACTATTCAAAAACACAATTCTTATTTTACTGAAATTCATAATAACGAAGTTTTAATTTTCCGACTTTCATTATCATAGTACGAAGAATTAAAAACCCGCTGTGTTACTAGCCCGAAATATACTATTCCAAATTTTAATTTTCTGAAAATTCAATGCTAACATTCAGATTTTGTATATAAAACGGGTATATATAAAAATTATAATCTAAATCTCCTGTGACATAAATTTAAATTAATAAGGCACCTTTTGAAAGAATACAAATTAGGCGCGACGACGAGCAAAGCGAGGCGGAGCAGTTAGTCTGTATATAGATAATGCAGCGCGAGCTGAGCGAGCGCAGCGAGCATGCAGCCGCAGCGGCCGGCGAAGTTCCAAAAAGGGATTTGCATTTCAGTACATAAACAACATACTCAAGAAATAACTCGGTACAAAAAACTAAATAAACTTTCTCATTTCCAGCTGACTACTTGAATGCTCGAACGTATAAATTGATGTGCTCGTGCAGTTTTACAAGGTGTATGTTATTGCAACTAATATTATTCGGAAGTTTGATATTCGGGATTCGTATTTAAGATATTGCGGATTATTAATAATTCGGATTTTTTATGGTTCGGTATTTTCAAATTCGGCATATTGATTTTCGTAATTATAAACGTTCGGAATTTTGAAGTTACGAAGAAGAAAACTTCGGAATTATGAAACAAGGAATTTTCATTTTCGGAATTATGAACCATTCGGTGTTATAAAATTCAGAATTTTGAAATTCGTGATTATGAGTATCGGAATTAACTTTTTCGTATTTATGTAGTGTACCCTTGGAAAGCTTCAGCTAATAAAACAAAGACGATTTAAAATGCCAAAATAAGTTTTCAAACCACAACAATTTGTTTCAGCTTATGCATTATAATTATTTATGATATTTTCCTAAAACATGCCTTACTAGAATTTAAACTTCAATAATATCAACTTCAGTACAGGAATAACCTTTCCTATAGTTGGTTTCGCACATACTGCGGCTCAAAACCACCTCGACACGAAATGGCCACCCTTCCAATTATAAATGGGGAGACGACACATTTTTTTCACACTCGTTTAATTTCATACCTTGTTGGTATTTGTCGAATCTGCTATTTTTTAATACGTGACTTCATGTCTGCGTCTTATTGTGTACAGTGCATCTTAGAGTCTCGCTTTTTTTTTAGATAACAGAAAATGTGCGCCGTGTCGTGGATGTATTGATTATTTGTATTCTGTTCAATTATTTAATATATTGACCAAAAATGATATGGAATAAAAATATGACAAGTGTATAGAAATTAGTTGGGGAGTAACAACCTTGATACTGAAATAAAACACTTTTTAACTGGATTTTATCGCATTTAATTATATTTTTATTCGACGTTTCGGTACCTTTACAGAAAATGTTAATCAGACGCAACTTCGTCGTTCTCATTTATTTATTTATTTATTACACACAACAGAATACAACTTTAATAAAATTAATTAAAACAGAACTTTTTACATACTTAAGTCTAGGTTGCATTCCACAAGAATGTGTACATAAAAAAAATACATCAAGTAACACTGATAAATACAAAATCGTATATTAATTTTAAAAGTACCTTAGCCTTCATTACATCTGTAACACTGATTAAAGAGTATTTTTTGTTTTTCAAAATTATTATTTTTTTCTTTTTTTTTTCAAAATTATTTTACACATAATTTTGACTATATACAACATGCTTACAAAATAAAAATATGGTGAAATAATTGTAAAATTCCATTAAATCAAGGCCATATTATTCTGATAAACGATATTTTTAAGAGTCCTAACAAACAGAACTCGTTTCGGTAATAGAATGTCGAATGCCGGGTTATTCTTGTCGATTTTGTTGCACAGACGAGTCATCTCCATTAATTGTCATTTGCCGGAATTTAGAATTAAACAGTAAATAAAATCAAAAAATGTGTTGATAGTATTTGAACAACTCCAAATCGAATAAAAAAGCTATATTATTTAGATAGAACACAGAATGCGAAACCTTGCCGGTGATGTAGTATTAAATAATAATATATAATACACAACACAACTTACACGTAACCGTTGAAGTAACTATTCAAACCTACCATTTAAACATCTACTAAACGAGGCATAAAAGATAAATTGTCGCTCAAATTGAGTAATGTAACACTCGCTGTGTGTTACAGACACAACATGTATTCATGCGCGCGTCTGAGAAATACTGTCTTGGCAGAAATATTACAGAGAACACGCCGACATGAGAATAAATATTTTTACATGTTTAGAGCTTTATTTGCACAGGAGACGGCTCTTACGTAAGCTTGGTCCATAACGACCTCTTTTACTCCGAAAACCGCTTAAATACTGCCGAAACACCAAATTTTAAACTGTTATTCGAACCCAATATAATTGCCATTACTCTGCGACATTGACTCTCTCATAATCTGCGACTTCAACGATAAAGACCAAGTTAGTTGAATGGATAAACATACGAAAATAGATAATCCGATTCATCACTGTAAGGCCTGCGTTAGTACGTCAGCGGGTATGCTTACGCCGGACGCAGCGAGCGCCTGGGCGAATGACCTAAGAATATTAACAAGGTCCATTGGAGGGCTTGGAATAACAATATGTAATATATAAATATATAATGTATGCCTAGGTTCCCTAGCAAACCTAGCACCTATTTATATAACAAATGCCTAGGATTCCTAAATAAAAAACCTAGCGAACCCTAGCGGCAAACCTCCCTACCAGCGGTAGGGGGGCTGGGGAGAATAACTTAAAACTAACCGTAGTACGCCGAAGGCCGCTACCTAGAAACCTAAAAAAGGGTACGCAGGTAAAGAGTTGACCGCGTTAGGGTCAACCTTTACCGTATTTTACATATGTTTCTAACTTACTTATTTGTTTTTAGTGAAAGTGAATGTGTGTGTGTGTGTGTTTGTGTGTGTGTGTGTGTGTGTGTGCGTGTTTGTGAACGTGTTTATATTGGGAGAGAAACATATCTGGATGAAGGTAGTTATATTGTCATATACACGATATACCTATATAGTAGTAATAAGTAAAGACTCTGTCGCAGAGTAGTCGCGCTGTAAAAGCCACTCAGTTAGTTTAACCTTGACTTGGTGCTCATTTAGTTTTATAATATTTAGTTTGTTATTTATTTGTTTGTAAAGGTAAGTACCTAAAGTGTATAACTGATGTTTAGCAAAGGTTGTTCTGTGTTGGGGACCTGTGAGTATATTTCGCCGCTTCGTAAGATCGGGAATAGTTGTCCTGGTGTGTGTTCTTAATACAGATTGGAGTACATATAATTCACGAACGGTTAAAACTTTGCATTTAGAATAAAGATCAGATGTTGGGAACCTGAAGGGCCTTTTGGTCATTACTTTGAGTATCATTCTTTGTGCTCTTTCTAACTTTAGGATACTAGTTTTGGCCGCACCTCCCCATACAGTAATGCAGTAGCTCAAAATGGATTGGCACAGTGCAAAATATACCAACTTTAAGATGTCAAGCTTAGCAGACTCTCTTAAAGATCTAAATATGTGTATGAGCCGTAGTGTTCTAGTGGTGAGGGCGTCCAGTTGTTTATCCCATGACAGTCTATAATCCATAAGGACTCCCAAATATTTAACACAGTCGGTTCTGGAAATTTTTTGACAGAGGCATTGCATTGGGGAATTAATACAGGTATGAGCTGTTACTGAAAAGGAGGGGGGTGGAGCAGTATTTCTCCTCAGAGAGAATGGTATAAACGTAGTCTTTTGTAGATTAAGTGTGAGCATGTTAACGTTGAGCCAAGTTATTATTTTAGCAAGAGCAGATTCGGCTGTATATTTCACATCCTGCCAAGAAGATCCATTGACAAGTATGGCAGTATCATCGGCGTATGCGTAGATGGCGCAGTTTTCAAGGTTCATTTGACAGAGCTCATTCAAGTAAATGGAAAATAGAGTAGGACCTAAGATACTTCCTTGTGGAACGCCGTATGTCACCAGTTGCTCGTCACTTAAATGTTCATTAATTTTAACTTGCTGCTTTCTATTTGTTAAATAATCTTTAAACATATCTAGAGCTTTACCTCGGATCCCAATAAATTCTAGCTTTAAGATGAGTTTAGGAATAGAGACTGTATCAAACGCTTTTGTTAAGTCTAGGAATATGCCTAAACACTTTACATTTCGGTCAAGACTCCGGACAATAGACTCCGTTAATTCTAATACAGCATCCTCTGTCGAGAATCCGGTGCGGAAGCCATATTGGTTATTGGCTATTAATTTATATTTATCTAGGTATTTTGTTAGTTGTTTGTGAAGTACCTTTTCCAAAACCTTTGATATTGCTGGTAATACCGATATTGGCCTATAGTTGCTGACACTGTTTCTATCCCCTCCCTTATATATTGGATGGACTATAGCTTTCTTCAGAGCATTAGGAAATACTCCCGAGCCAAGACAAACATTAATAATGTAGGTTAGCGGTTTCACTAGTACGTGACGACAGTTTTTTAGTAATGCAGATGAAATGCCATCCCATACAGTAGCACTATCACTGCGTAGTTGCATTATTAGAGACTCAACCTCGACATAGTCAACCTCTAACATACCAAAGGAGTTTGATAAAGGCTGAGTCTTCAAGAAAGGAGATTCAATGATCTGAGTTGAAGCTGCTTGCTGCATTAAGTTGGACGATATCTTATCTGCCAAATTTTTACCTACGTTTGAGAAATAGTTGCAAACAACATTAATAGATTGTCCCGGATCATTATGCACTTCCAGGAGCTCTTTAGGACTAAAAATTCTTTTATGCGCATTCGTTATATGTTTTATTGCTCGCCATAAACATTTTGAGTTGCCTTTGTTCTTTTCCAATTCACTTTGTTCATAATTTATTTTTAGTTTTTTAAGCAATGAGTTACAGAAATTCCTGTAGCGCTTATACGAGGTCTTTAGTATTATGTTATCTGGGAACCTGTTTGATTTGACGTGGAGCCGATCCCGATTTCTTATACATTTCAGAACGCCTGGAGTTATCCATGGTTTTATGATTTTATTTTGCCTTGTGATATGATAATGACTTGTATGTTTTTTAACCACTGATGTTATTTTGGATATAAATTTTTCCATTGCAGAATTCGCGTCAGTTGTTTGGAGAATATCTGTGAAATCTGTTGTCTCTAGCTCTAATCTTATTTTCAGTTTCTGGAGTCTTCCGTTTGTAAGTAGAAGTATGTTGATCTATACATAGAAGTATCGGTCTGTGATCTGTTGGATATGTGTCTAAAACAAGTGTAGTTGTTGGTAGGTTGGTTTTTATGAGAGAATGGTCTAAACAATTGTTAATTCTAGTGGGAAATGAATGAGAAGGTAATAGTCCATGTGATGCGTTTAGTGTTAGGTACTCGTGTGAGAGTTCATTCATATTTCCCTCTTTAATATCTATATTTATATCACCAACAAGTACAAGATTTTTACTATGTACCAAGGTGGTGTAGACTGCATTCAAGCTGGCCAAAAATTGATGGTGTTGTTTTTTAGATTTATGTGAAGGGGAACGGTATACTGCCACAACAGCTAGCTTATCATTGATTTGGCAAATCAGACAGTTTCCACCCTCAAAGACAGGTTCCGATACTAAAACATCTAAACCTAATTTTGCGTATATAATTATTCCGTCATTTTGGTTACTGTTTTTTTTGGTATAATACCCCTCAAAACCGTCCAACATAGGCGGGAGATTTAGTTTCATTAGCCAGCATTCCGTTAATACTATGATGTCAATTTCAGTTTTAATTAAATTTAGTAATGATAATAGTTGATAGTAGTTTTTACTTATGCTACGAATATTCAAATGTAATAAACGAATACCTTTTTCAGATTTATGAATATACTTGTAGCAATCTTCTGGGTGGCAAGTATGTGATATACCAACAGTAATTTGTTCAAGTTCTTGATTTATTAAATTTGTGTTAGCCATTGGAAAATAATAAATAATCAAGACGTGACAAATGCATAGGAATAATAAAAAATACCGCGAAAGTATTCACTTGTAGTGCATTGTGATCTTTGTAGGTATTGAACAACCCTTATCTCTTAGGGGTATGAAAAATAGATAGTAGCCGATTCTCAGACCTACTGAATATGCATATAAAATTTGGTAAAAATCAGTAAAGCCGTTTCGGAGGAGTAAGGTAACTGACATTGTGACGCGAGAATTTTATATATAAGATAAAGAAATGTTCCTACTCGATGACGTCATAAAGAGCTTGACAAAGCCAAATTATTTCATGCATTATCGTTAACCTGCGAGCTTTTACTAACAAAATATATAAAAAAAGTATAATATTATAATCAAGTTACCACTAATGACTCTTCAAATTTTTTTTTATTGAATACTATTGTAATTTCATTCGCATATTCGTGTACATTTTCAGGATGAGTCGAATTTTTATTTATATAGCCCTTAAAATGTTTTTATCAGATTCCATGATGTTGTATGAACAAATATTATCACTTTGAATTTTATAATATTTGAATTTACATAATATTGGCTGCAATCCATCGCAAGGTCAGTCGACTTAGCATTCAATTCGTTTTGTACCCACACAGAGATTATAAGAACGTTAATAATTTATATCTAATATTAATTTATTTTGACTTGCTCAATTTTATTTGGACTACCCACAATAGTTTAATCAGAAAATCATTACGGCTGCTTATCCACCACAGGTTTGCTGTACCATGACGCTTAGCAAACTTTTTTAATAGGCATGAGACTAAACACTATTCCACACCTTCACTTTAGACAACATGTAGAAATCCGTAGACTCTAATTCGAAATACTCGCCTCTTTGAAGGACACGACGCCTGAGGACTCGAGTCGAGACCTGTCATATAGAAATTATTAGTAGAAAATACAACGTGGCCGTCAGTGTTGTCAGATAAATGTTATTTTTATTTATATTATAAAGCGGAAATATTTTTTTATTCTTGGGTACACCATAAAATCTATTACAAATGCGAATGTTGCTATAATGAAACATGAGTAATATACAACAGTAATATAGATTACAAATTTTATAATTTGAAATAACATTTTAGTTACTAATAAGTTATCAATCAACCATTATTGGTGATACCAAATCACCAATATTCATCAAACATTCGTCTCACGCTCAATGCATCCGTTACGTAAGGTCGGATAGCACAATTAGGCCGTAAATCAATTCATACTTGACCTTAATCAACGACCCAATAGA
Source organism: Marasmarcha lunaedactyla (assembly GCA_923062675.1). Classification (NCBI taxonomy): domain Eukaryota; kingdom Metazoa; phylum Arthropoda; class Insecta; order Lepidoptera; family Pterophoridae; genus Marasmarcha; species Marasmarcha lunaedactyla. Next base: position 14,445,706 of record OV281359.1, read on the forward strand.
TACAAGTACTAAAGATAGAATTGCCTAAGTTAAAGTTTTAAAATCACCAAAGTGTAGAATACATTACCTGTGTGTATGGGATATAGCTTTTAAAAAAGAGTGAATAAGCCTTTTGAATAGGCTTTTCTAGTTTAAAGTAAATCTTCCAATAGTATTTTTATAAACTCTATTTTGATTAGCACAATAAAGTTATATCCTATAGGTGGATCTCTCATCTGGAGCGGTACTACAACCCTTTCTTCTTAACTGCCGTAGTTATCAAGTCAATGTGTTTGTGTCAAAAGTTGCGGATAAAGCGAAAATGCAATCACAGGAAAACAGGCAGTTCTAACTGAAGCCTACCGTCGTCAGCAAAACATTAGTATTGAGATTTCATAACTAAATTAATTATGTCCTAGAGCACAGCATCAGGTTGATAAATAGATTTTGATTTTGCCAGCTGTTAAATTAAAGCGGAGTACCAGGGCGGAGTGTAAATTATGTTTTGTTGTTGGACGATTCAGAGATAAATTGAACTTGTAATATTGAAAATTTATTGGCTTTCCTGTCAAAAAAGTGAATTTACATTTTAAGCTTCGTATAGAGAATTATGTACATTCTTAAGTTCCAATGTTCTATTGAATTTATTTATTTACATTATGTATATTTTTCATAAAAAAATTAAAACATATAGCTAAATGTTTCGTTACTTAAAAATTAAAAGTACTCCATCCCAAAAAAACCATGTTTGTTAACAATTAAAATAACGAGAAACCGTACTTTGAAGTACAATGTAAGCTATATTTGAACAATTGCGAAAAGAGCGAATGAATACTGTGCAGAAATTAGTGATGTGGACAATCAAAGCTAGAATCGGAGGCATGGCAAACGACCCAAAAAGCATCTCGCAAATGTTCAACAACGTAGCTGTCCCAAAAAAGTTACTCTATCGGAATTCAGTTCAGTTGTAGACAGGATATCACAGGGCAACAACACGTCCACTGATGTGGTTAGAGCCAAGCTGGTGGCCAGCGGAAAGGACTTGCCGGTTCTAACTCCGGCAAACGTTCCGGACCAAGTATTAGGAGTGAGAAACAAGAGACCGTTTTAGAGATCGACTTCTGATTTTTTCGATCGGTAAGATGAGGAAATCATAATACAGGAAATACAATAAATCACAATATACTCGTAGTACCATAACGTGTTTTGATGACAGTACTTCTTGTTCCCATAGATACATGAAAAATTAACTATCAGATTACGATACCCAACTAACTGTGAGACCATATAGTAGAATATATAATATAGCCTAAGTCGTTTTCACAAAAATCTAGTACCATATCAAGACTTGTACTACAAATATTTTTTTTTAATGCTGCTGAAATAAATAGAGCTATAATATTTATAATTCTGCTTCTGAAAAGGCAGAAGTTGTGAAAGCATGATTTATTTTATAATCAGAATGAAGTATTTTCTTTCCAAAAAGCTTTTGAGTTCGATTTTTACAGGTTGAATGAAACAATATTGGGAATATTGAGAAGTTGACTGAAACGGTTTATTAAATAAATGAAAAAGAAAATAAATGTGAATACGAAGAAGTTTCAGATATTTATCTACAATTTACAATCTGAAATGATTTCTTATTTTTTTTTATACCGCGCATATCTCTGCATCTACCGTAAGGGGCTTCAGAGTTAGTTTTATGTTTCGGCCGAAAAGTGGAGAGAGCCGCCGAGAACTTCAGCGCAAGAAACTGGCGGCGAGGACTGTTGGTTCTAGATAAAAATTTTTTAAGAACTATGCTATATAAGTAATAATACTTTTTGTAAAATTTCATCTGTTTGAGTTCTATAAAACTTCTTGAAGTTTGTGTAATAAGAGAATATGTTCTTTAGAGGGGATCAGCTTAATTGAGTCATTTTTCAAGCAAAATAATTGTGCTAAAAATTACGTCATTGATATTTCCTTTTCCGTCTTTCGGAACAAAAAAAAAACTGAGATAAATGCATTCTAATTCTGTTTTTGGTAATTTAAATATAATTTAATTAATCTACAAATATTTAATCAGTTATTTAATATACAAATAGTCTAGCTTGACCTAAGATTTGAATACAGGCATGATTACTTCATATAACGAGGAAATAACAAAGGACAAGCTGAGCTAATGACGTTTTGAAATACAGGTTTGACGTTTATAATTAAATGTGTATTTTTATCGTATTTTATGTTAAACGTGCAAAATGCTTTGATGAAAAGATTATATATCAATTATTAACAAACATTATTCCAAAAACTGTAATTGCTTTGAAAATGAGTGTAAAAATTTGTGCAGACACTTCGTCACTTTGACTCGGACATTATGGTCGACCGCCATTTTCTAGCCCACGTTTAAGGCGAATTTGAATTCCTGATTGGTCCTATCTTTAAGAAATTACGTGCGTAATTCACGATTTTCCTCTGATGTCTACGATAATTTTGAGTTCTTTATGTGTCTTCTATGAAATATAGGTAAGTATTAGATATATGATAATAATACAGTCTAACAGGATTTTATAGCGTTTAAATATATTTTTATGTTTTAACTCGACATTTTGGTACCATTATAGATAGCAGATAAAGGTATTAAATCATCTTTATCTGTTTCTCAGTCTGCGAACTTATCGTTCAGAAGTTTGAGGTCTTGTAGTTTGTTAGATATAGGATTTTATCTTTTTTAGCTTAGGTTCCTATGTCGGAGAAAGCCTCCAACCATTTTGTCTTTTGAAATTGGGGTGATTCTTAATTTAATTGGCTTTTCTGATCATTCCAGGTATGAAGTGGCTTTCCTTTAATAACATTTTTACAGATACAAATCTGAAAGAATTTTTGGTCTCTATGGAATGTTCAAAGACTGCAGACCTTGTTTTTGTCTTTGACATCAGCTTGTGTTTTTTAACGCAAACACGAGGGATACTTGCCGAGTTTTACGGATGCAGATAAGAATAACTTTGTATAGACATAAAGAGACTCTGTAAATTTAATTTGAAAAAAATATACCCGTGAAGTTTCTTGCCAGTTCTTCTTCACGAAGGTTTTTTCAAACTGATGGTAGAGTCATTTTTTATTTGACATCAATAAGAACAAGTAATAGTCAATGTTGGGAAATAAATATTTTATTTCATCCCACAGCTGCAGTCAATTATATAAACGTCTGGATCTTGCAAAGGTATGCTTGACTTTACTGGACGAAGACATTGACTAATTTTTGTGAGTGGTTTGCATAATATTATTTTTATTAAGGCGCGCCAAAGAATTTTTTCGAATCTTGTCAGTTACACCCAAAGTAGAAAAACAGGTCTACGTTGGACTGTGTGAGGCTTCGAGCGGTCGCTGCGGCGACGAAGTGGTTTGAAGCCGTTCTCACCAAGCACCTAGACGACATTAACAGTGTTTTATTTATTAGGTCTTTACCTATAAAATTGCCGTTTTTCACGAAATAAATGAAGCGTAATTTTTTTATATATTTTTTATTTCTATTAATCAAAATAATCACCCATGCAATCAATGCATCTTTGCCAACGCATTGGTAGCTTATTGATGCCTTTCTTGAAGAAATCAGCTGGACGGGAGGCAACAAATTCTTCAAAGGCATTTTGTACTGCCTCTCGGGTATTGAATTTTTTTCCCGCCAAGAAGTTTTCCAAATTCTGGAAAAAGTAGAAGTCTGTAGGCGCAAGGTCTGGTGAGTACGGCGGATGACGGAGAACTTCCAACCCCAACTCTTGTAGCTTGGAGACCGTCTGCTGTGCAGTATGAGGTCGCGCGTTGTCGTGCAGGAGCAGTGGAGCCGAACGATTGACCAAAGCTGGTTGGAGACGTGCGAGCTTCTCCATCATTGTGTTCAGTTCTTCACAGTACACATCTGCAGTAATGCTTGTCCCGTTTGGCAAGAAGCTGTGATGAATTACACCCGCGTTAGACCACCAAACAGTGACCATCACTTTTCTAGGGGTAAGTTTTCGTTTAGGGCATTGTTTGGGTGCTGAACCAGGGTCCAACCAACTTGCTGAGCGCTTACGATTGCCAAACAGGATCCATTTCTCGTCACAAGTAACAATGCGGTTCAGAATTCCTTCATTTGTATGCCTGCTGAGCAGTGCAAGGCACGTCTCCACGCGTACTTCGCGCTGGCGGTCATTGAGTTCGTGGGGTACCCATTTGTCAAGCTTTTTTACCTTGCCAATTTGACGCAAATGGACCAATATTGTTTTAATACTAACGTCGAAAGCTGCTGCTAATTCAGACGTGGATTGAGTTTCATCAGCTTCCACAATTGCCTTTAATTCGTCATTGTCGACCAAAGTTTTCGGACGACCACGAGGTTCATTTTTCAGGTCAAAATTTCCAGAACGGAAGCGGGTAAACCAATAACGGGTGGTGCGTTCGTTTGTAGTGTTCGGTCTGTAAACGTCGTTGATGTTGCGTGCCGCTTGTGCCGCTTTGCTGCCACGACGGTACTCATACTCCATAATTACTCGAATTTTTAACTTATCCATGATGACGAAAAATGTTCGAATGCGTTGAAAACAAAACACTAACTATTAAACAAATGACGATTTTAGAAAAAGAATTCCATGTTTGTCAAATAAAATTAATTTGAAATTAGAATCATCAGTCAAAAAAAAATATTTTCGTTTGAAATGGCCAGTACGGCAAAACGGCAGTTTCATAGGTAAAGACCTATTAATATACTGAATCGTTAAAACTGAAGGAAATATTCAATTTCATTGAAATGTTATTTAGTCACCAGACTTACGGAGATAAAGTTAAATTTTTTGATGCCACATTCAAGTTGAAAAATAATAGATTAAAATCAAAACTATTAGATAGAATCCTAGGTGTTTTACACTGAGATAATAGTATTTTCATTTGTTTCTTATTGACTTTTTGCGTCGAACACTTTATCCATACATTCCTAAAGTATTACTTCTAAAGAGTTATTCAAATCTTTAAAGTGTATTAAGCTGTATGAATTTTTTTGTTTGTTTAGTGCGATTAGTGCGATGCGTTATTTCTTATTTATTACTCAACAAGTCTTACGTTAATCTCGAGACCCGATCTGCGTCCGGACCCGTTCGGACGTGTTGAAGGTCGCTCCCGGCTGCCGAGTCACGATTGTTGTCTCACGACTTCTCTCGTATCAATACTCAAACGCCACTCTCAGATCCGTTCTGCGTCCGGCCCCGCTTGGACGTGTTCGCGGTCGCTCCAGCAGTTGAGTCACGATTGTCGTCTCACGACGACAACTCGTTCGCAATACTCATACGCTGATAGCCTCTTCAGGGCTTACGCTGCGGCCGGTTTCGATCGGCTGCAACTAAGTCAGTCTCGCACAGCAACAACAGAGCTGAGCTTACCGCGGTCGATTAAATTCGATAGTGGTTCGCGAGGCTCGGGCTGTTTTTCTGGCTGCGTACTTGACGCTTGGCGCCTGCTACGCAGTCAGAGACTCGCTCTGCGGCCGGCCCCGGCCGGTCGTAACGTAGTCAATCCCGCACTCTGTGCACCCCTCGCATTAAAAACCTCACCTCGGTGAGTGCAGCAACAACAGGGTTGAGCTTACCACGGTCGATTAAATTCGATAGTGGTTTGCAAGACTCGGGCTGTCTTTCTGGCTGCGTACTTGACACTTGGCACGTGTACTAAGTCAGAGACTCACTTTGCGGCCGGCCCCGGCCGGTCGTAACGTAGTCAAACCCGCACTCTTTGCACCCCTCGCATTAAAAACCTCACCTCGGTGAGTGCAGCAACAACAGGGTTGAGCTTACCACGGTCGATCAAATTCGATAGTGGTTTGCAAGACTCGGGCTGTCTTTCTGGCTGCGTACTTGACGCTTGGCGCCTGTACGTAGTCAGAGACTCGCTCTGCGGCCGGCTCCGGCCGGTCGTAACGTAGTCAATCTCGCACTTTTAGTGCAACCCAACTTCGTCAGGTCTACGGCCGGTTTTTGTTGTCAATTTATTGGCAACACACTCCGTAGTAGACTCGCGTTTGATCAGGTGGATACTTAACGGTGACAACTAAGCCTGATAGCGTTGCCCCGGTGCGCTTCCAAGGCCCTTCAGGCCAAGGAGAAACCGGCTGACCCAATCCAATTTCACTTGGTCCTTTCCCAGGGTGACGGTACAGTGGTGTCCGAATTAGGGGCACCACTTCGCGTCGTCCCCAGCCCCTCTAACGCGGGTAGGTAGGTTTAGGTGCTAGGTTTGCTAGGGAACCTAGGCATTTTTATATATTTTTATATTATATATTGTAGGACCAAGCCCTCCAATGGACCTTGTTAACATTCTTAGGTCGTTCGCCCAGACGCTCGTTGCGTCCGGCGCCAACTTATCAGATGACGTAATAACGCAGGCCTTACAGGCATCTATCGCGTCCCCGGCCCCTCAGGCCTCCAACGTCTAGACCCCTCAGGTCTACAGCTCTCCCTCGTCTCCCGCCTCGTCCGAGATGGACTGCAAATCGGTCGCATCCTCTCACGCGTCGCATTGCAAGCGTACCGCTCCCGGGAGCGACTCCGAACCCGCGTCTGATACGTCGTCAGATGCCGCCACCTTAACCGGCTCTCCTGAGCCCGCATTTCAATTACTCGCCAAGCGCTCCAAGAAGCGCTCGAAGAAAACTTCGGTATCATCAATACCCGAGCCCTCCCCGGTGTCTTCAACACCAGCCCCCGCGTTATTAAAATCACTCGAAGTAATCGCGTCTCCGTCGGTCCCATCGAAGCCAGCGACGCGCTGCGCTCCCGTACTGCTGAAGCCTCAGCTCCCTCCGCCCGTCTTTCTCCGCGAAAAAGCGCGATGGACCGTAGTTTCAAATCTTTGCAAAGAGAAAAAAATCAATTACCTAAAAGCAACCAACGCAGGCGATACAATAAAAATACAGGTCGCGACCGTCAACGACTTCCGCGCGTTCACTCGGTTACTTTCTTTAAAACAAACTGCTTATCACATCTACGCCCTCCCGGAGGAGCGTAAGATCCGCGCAGTACTACGGGGCGTCCCGTTCGAGCTCGCGAACGAAGAAATCCTCGAGGACCTTAATTCCCAGGGTTTCCCGGCCGTAGCAGTGCACAAGATGCACTCCAACCGCGGTAGGCGTTTTCCGTTAGCGCTAGTAATCCTGTCCAATACTCCCAACTCGAAGGAGATTTTCAAAGAGGCTCGCACAATTTGCGGACTCTCGAACATCTCCGTCGAGCGTCCCAACCCCCGCGGTCACCCTGGGCAGTGCCACCTAACTGTTCAGCTCCCCCCAGGTGCGTTAAGTGCCTAGATCCTCACATCACTAAGGAGTGCACTCGCACTCCCGAATCCACTTCCCCCCCTGCCTGTGTGCTGTGCGGCCAGTCCGGCCACACAGCAAACTACAGGGGTTGCCCGCGCGCTCTGCGCTCCACCGTCAAGAGGGTCGCGCCTAAACCGGCGCCGCCGCTCACTCCCGCTAACTTCCCGCCGCTGCGCAACCGGGGTCCCCCGGAAGCAAAGCCCGTTCAGCCGACGCCTACTCCGGCTCTGTCTTGGAGGCAGCGTCCGGCCGTCCCGCCTGCACCTTCCCGACCCATCCCAGCTCCCGTAGCTTCCGTAGGGCCGCGTCCCGCTTTGTCATCTTCACCTCAGTCGTCGTTGGCTGAGGACATGAAGACCGTGTTTGACGTCATCCAAAACGTCGACATTAACAAAATTTCAGTACTCGCACGCAAACTGCGAGCCGCCCGCTCTCCTCAAGAGCGTTTATTCGCGTTAGCCGAGCATCACTCGCTCATAAATTCGTTGTAAATTCTTTTATTTTTGTATAAATTCGTAAATAAGTAAATTATAATGTCTAGACCCGCGAATCCCGCGTCCAGTCGTATTAAACCCAAGGGCTTATCCCTAGTATCTTTTAACGCTCGTAGCCTTAGCACCAACCTTCCCGAGATTAAACTGTTCCTTCAAAACAAAGAACCTGACTTATTCCTACTCCAGGAGACATGGCTTACTCCAAACCGCTCCAGGGGATACGCTATTCCTAAGTACGCGTTTACTCGCAACGACAGGCCCAACTCCGACGGTTTCGGCGGCACCGCTATATATTACAAAAGAGGCTTCCATTGCTGTCCTCTCCCTACCCCTCCTCTCCTCAACATGGAAGCCACCGTGTGTAGATTGGCTATGACTGGTCATCCGACCATCATCATAGCTTCAATCTACATACCGTGTGGCTCCAGGCCAATCCGCAGCGACTTTGAGGCCATTTTCGCCCTCGGCCATTCAGTCATTATGTTCGGAGACTTTAACTCCAAACATACTGACTGGACGTGCCTATCGACCAACACCAGCGGTATTGCAATCCTCGACATCACTAACTCCCTTGACTTAGACGTCATATCCCCCATCACTCCCACTCACTATCCCAACAACCCGACCTACTCTCCTGACATCCTCGACTTTGCAATTATCAAGCGAATCAATCTTGATCTAAGGTCTATCGATGACCTAGGCTCCGACCATCGCCCCGTCTCCCTCGTGCTAGGTTCGCCTAACGTTAACGTCACATCTCCTAAGACCTTTACCAACTGGAAAGGCTTTAAAAATACGTTAGTTTCAGCCTTAGAGGCCCCTAATTATAATTAATCAGGAAACTGGGAAAGCAAAAGAACCACACACCAAATATAATTTAAAAATTAATGATAAAGTGTTGTCAACTGACAAAGAAGTTGCTGAAGCATTCGAAAATTTTTTTACTGCCATCCCTGTGTCAACTACTTCGAGTATTACTTCATGTTCCACTCTTGCACAGTCACTGCTAACGGAAAATGTAAATTCATGCAATATTGATTTTATTTTTAAACATGTTACTGTTCCACAAGTTTTAAATGCATTTAAAAGCATTAAAGTAAAAAATACTGCCGATTTAGATGGGATTTCTGTTAAAATTATTGAATCTGTCATTGATGGTATAGCCCCGTACTTAGCCAGTATATTTAATGACTGTGTTGATAATGGTGTTTTTCCTGATTTAATGAAATTGAGTAAGGTCATTCCAATATTCAAAGCAGGTAGTATGTCTGACCCTAATAATTTTAGACCCATATCTATACTACCAACGCTCAGTAAGATTTTTGAAAAATTAATTTTAAATCAATTACTTTCTCATTTTTACGGTAATAGTTTAATGAATTTTCACGCGGGGTCGCTCAACAACCGATGCCGGTGTTGAGCTCATAAAACACGTATTCAGCGCCTGGGAGGAGTCGTGTGATGCTATTGGTGTCTTTTGTGACTTGTCCAAGGCGTTCGACTGTGTGGATCATACTACTCTACTCATGAAACTGCACCATTACGGCATTAAAAACCGAGCGCTTGCCTTGATTAAATCATATATTTCTAATAGAAAACAGAAAGTTGCAATAAATGGAGAAAAATCATCAGGATCGGCAGTGACAATGGGTGTGCCCCAGGGCTCAGTTCTTGGTCCTTTCCTATTTTTAGTTTATATTAATGATGTGCCATCGGTCGTTAAGAATCAATGCGAGGTCATATTGTTTGCTGATGATACTTCCTTCTTGTTTAAAATCAAAAGACAAGAAATTGACTATCGAGCGGTGAACAAATGCATCTCCAACACAGAGCAGTGGTTCTCAGCTAATAATTTGCTCCTCAATGAAAAAAAAACGAAATGTGTTAAATTTACATTGCCAAATGTCAAACAGGTAAACACAAACATTGTAGTTAAGAGCCAGGAACTGACTCCTGTAAACTCAACTGTATTTCTGGGCATAACCTTAGACGCCAAACTGCAGTGGGGACCGCATGTTGATGGTTTAACGAAAAGGCTTGGCTCTGCCGCATATGCTGTTAAAAAAATTAGACAAATTTCAAATGAAACAACTGCTCGATTAGTCTATTTTGGTTACTTCCACAGCCTCATGACATATGGTATTCTGCTGTGGGGTAGTGCTGCCGACATCGATGCTATATTTATTCTGCAGAAAAGGGCTGTTCGCGCAATCTATCAGCTCGGTCCAAGGGTGTCACTTAGAAGTAAATTTAAGGAAATAAATATTCTTACCTTCCATTCACAATATATTTTAGAAAATTTAATGTATGTTAAAAAGAACATAACCTTGTTCAAAAGAAAAAAAGATCTGCACAATGTTAACACAAGAGGAAGAAATATGCTGGCAGCTCATAATAGCAGGCTTCATAAAGTCACTAACTCATTCATGGGTCAATGTATACGCTTTTATTAGAAGGTTCCTGAGGATATCCAAGGTCTTCCTACTGACAAATTCAAAGAAACTATAAAGGAGAAGTTGTGTGCTAGAGCATATTATAAACTATCCGATTATTTGGATGATAAAAGCCCTTGGGTATAATCCCCTCATTAACAGGATTGTACTAGTATTTGTAACAAAGCATGTGTAATGTGTCTGTTTGTGCGATGAGTTCTTCGTCCCGATGAATATCTAAAGCGTCATTGTCACTAAAGTACGTCTTCTTATGGTAGCGTCGGGTGACGGGTCGTTCACTTCCCTCTAATATGGTTGAGGAGGGCGATGGCTGGATCCCGCGTTAACTCGTGAACGGGTGCCGTTTGAGGGTGTTCGTCGTTTGGATACTTGGGGGGAGGGAGACTTGCCGAGCTAACAGATGCAGAAAAGAATAATTTTGTATAGACATAAAGAGACTGTAAATTTATTTTGAAAAAAAAAAAATATACCCGTGAAGTTTCTTGCCAGTTCTTCTTCACGAAGGTTTTTTTTCGAACTGGTGGTAGAATCATGTTTTATTTGACGTCAATAAGAACAAGTAATTGTCAATGTTGAGAAATAAATATTTGAATTTGAATTTGAATTTGAACTCTCCGCTCGCGATTTCGCCCGACCAATTAGATAGCCCGGTTAAAATAGTTTCACTAGTCAATACTCTAACTGATGCTATTAACTCAGCGATCAACGACAACGAAATTATTGCTAAGCAAGGCAAACCCGCGCTTCCCTTAGCCGTTAGCAATCTCATTAAAGCTAAAAACGCGGCTCTCCGGAGAGCCCAGGAATATTGGGATATCCCACGCCCGAATATAGAACAGCTGCGAATCAGCTTCAACGTAACGAACAGTCTCGGTCTGCGTGCGTTCTCGAGCGCACGTCGATCGCAGACGCCTTCCCGCTCTTTTAGCCCCCGCGCTAATCGAGCACCCAAATTTCATTGGTGGTTGTCGTAATATATAATTTCATAGTTGTATACCGTATTAAGTTTCTAACGCCGTTTTCACGGCGGACAGTGGCTCTTTAGCCGTACTTCTAATAAGTTTCTAACGCCGTTTTCACGGCGATCAGTGGCTTGTTAACCGTACTTCGTGGAACGTGAGCTTCGTCGACGGGAATTCGTTGTTCCAGGACTTCAAGTGCCGTGTTCGAGTAAGTTATCCGCGTCGTCCTCAACCACCCTACTGCGTGTAGGGTGGTTTTTAGGAAGTTAGTCATCGTTGTTAGGTTCATATATTGTCCCTCCCCAACTCTCTGCAATGGCTTCCCTAAGCATTAGGGAAATTGAAGATCAGCTGGTCGCTGCTCACGACGCTAAAAGCTCCTACTGCACCCCTAAAATGATTCAAACACTTCAATCCTTTCTCCCTCACATCGAGGAATTGATTTCCAAACTGGTCCTTCAGGCCACCCCCGTCCCTCAGACCCCTCAGGTCTTAGACCCTCCCGCGTCCCCTTCCTCCAGTGACATGGAGTGCGAAGAAAACGCCCCTCCGCGCCGCAAGCGCGCACCCGCGACTGAGTCTTCCTCGGACGCCACCCCAACTGGCCCTGAGCCTCCCTCTTTCACCCTTGTTAAAAAGCGCTCTAAGAAGCGCTCGAAACAAGACCCGGCGCCCTCGACGCCCGTCCCTACACCCCCTGCGGCGTCTTCAACGCCAGCTGCCCCGGTGTCTTCAACACCCGCTCCGGCCCCAACTTCTGTCAAGGCCAAGGTCCCACCATCCGTTTTACTTCGGGAAAAGGGTAAATGGACTGAGGTCTCGACACTGTGCAATGAGCACAAGATAGTTTACACCCGAGCGGTAAACTCGGGTGAATCTATTAAAATCACTGTCTCGTCGATAGACGATTTCCGAGCTTTGACTAAGCTCCTCACCGATAAGCAATATGCTTATCACACTTATGCTCTGTCAGAAGAGCGTAAAATCAGAGCGGTACTCAGGGGAATCCCGTTCGAATTATCGAACGAGGCCATCCTGGAGGATCTGCAGTCCCAAGGCTTCCCGGCACTCGCGGTGCATAAAATGCACAGCAAGTACGGGAGGCAACACCCTCTCGCTTTGGTGATTCTCGCCAACGTCCCCAAGTCCAGAGAGATCCTGAAAGGGGTTAGCTCTATTTGCGGCCTCTCTGGGATCTCAATCGAGGCACCTCATCGCCGCGGTCATCCCGGCCAGTGCCATCGGTGCCAGTTGTACGGGCACGCGGCAGCCAACTGCCGCGCACCGCCCAGGTGCGTCAAGTGCCTGGTCCCGCACTTCACTAAGGAGTGCAATCGACTCCTGAAACTCCCTCACCTCCCGATTGCGTGCTTTGTGGCCAGTCCGGCCACACCGCAAATTACAAGGGCTGCCCTCGTGCACCCCGTTGTATGCGCTCCAATTTCAAAAGAGCGGCGCCCAAACAGGCCCCGCGCCTTTCTCAAGAAAACTTTTCGCCGCTGCGTAGCCGGGTTCCTCCGGCTTCTAAGCCTACACAGCCCAGGCTTGCCCCAGAAAACTGGAGGCAGCGCCCCGCATCGAATCCCATCCCGGCTCCTCGCCCATACAAACCCACTCCTCAATCCTCCGTAGCAGACGATATGCGTATCGTCTGCGACGCTATAAAAAATGTCGATGTTAGTGAAATCGCAGTCTTAGCCCATAAACTTAGGGCTTCACGTACTCCGACAGAGCGTTTGCTAGCTCTGGCGGAGCATAGTTCCCTTCTCAATTCATTGTAGGTTCATTTAAATGAATTGATCCCTAAATCATGCTTCGGCCGACTTCTGCCCAGCCTCGGCTTCACCGGAGGCTGCCCAGAACGGCCACCAACTCATGTCCCTTTGAGCACCTTCAGTGCATTTTTCACTACAGGCGGAAGACCCGCTAGCGGGTCTCCGCCAGCGCGCCTAACTTCCCGACGGGTGTCGCTTCCGATGAAGGCTAACGGTAATAACTACAGCCAACAGGTGGTTTTTAGTGGGTAGGTGCCATTCTGGTGAGTCCCACATAACCCCCCCGCAGAGGAATTTACCTGCGGGCGGGTATGCATGACGCATCTTCCACCTCCCTCCCGCGAGGGTGCCTCGGCAGCAAAAAAAAAAAAAAAAAAAAAACTTCAACGTAAAGTTAGATCTTGCCTCGCGGAACTCCGAGACACTCAATTTAACGATCTCATGGAGAATATCTCCCCGTCCCACAAAGCGTATTATCGAATGGCCCGAGCCTTACGCGTAGACTCCGCCTCTCACGTTCCTCCTGTCACTCGTCCCGACGGCACTATTGCCTTCGAAGTCGAAAAGAAAGCCGAATGCTTCGCCGACAGCATAGCGGCACAATGTTCGCCCAGCACGCAACCCGCGGATCCCTCCCACATCCAGGCGGTGGAGGACGAAGTTCTCCGCAGAGAATCTCTCCCTATCACCGACGACCCCGTCACAGTCTCTAATGATGAAATCTTGCTTCTCAGTAGAAAGCAAAAGTCCAAAAAGGCTCCGGGTGCGGATGGAATTTCCAACCACGCACTTAAGCTTACCTTGTTAGCTATCATCTTCAATGCCTGCTTTGACCATAGCTACTTTCCAAAAGCTTGGAAAGAAGCGACAGTCATAGGCTTTCCCAAGCCGGGTAAGCCGCTGAACATCCCGGCTAATCACAGACCCATCAGCCTCCTCAAGGCAATGTCTAAACTTCTCGAAAGAGTCATACTCTCTCGAATGCGGAACCATCTGTTTCCAACGGATGGCGACCCTCTCATTATTCCCCACCAGTTCGGCTTTTGCGCTAAGCACTCCTGCCCTCAGCAAGTCCATCGAATCGTCGAGTACATACTCGAAGGATTCTATCCGCATCGTAAAAAAACAATCGCGGTTCTCTTCGACGTAGCCAAGGCTTTCGACAAAGTCTGGCATAGCGGTCTCGTTTTTAAACTCTATAAAATAGGCTTACCGGTTCGCCTAGTCAGATTAATCGCGTCGTTTCTTAAAGACCGTACGTTTCGATTCAAACATGAAAGCACGCTCTCCGCGCCTCGTCCCATAAAGGCTGGAGTCCCGCAAGGCTCAGTCCTCGCCCCTCTGCTGTACACCGTGTACACTTACAACATCCCCATCCCACCGAAAGGCGTCGAACTCGCCCTCTTTGCAGACGATACCGCCCTTTACACTAAAGGTCAAAGGATCCCGTATAACATCACCAGACTCCAAAAGGCCGTAAACGCCCTCGGTGTTTGGTTTCAAAAATGGCGTATCGATGTCAACCCAGAAAAGAGTTCTGCCATTCAATTCGACCACAAACGTCGTAATCGCTAGAACGATCCTCACATTCGAATGTTAGGTATTCCCATCCCCTGGAAGCGCAGTTTCTACTTAAGCCGCCTAAATAGTATGATAGGTAGAAAAAGTAAAATGTCTTTTAGAAATAAACTTACGCTTTATAAGGTCTGCATTAGACCCGTCATGTCATATGCTTCGCCAGTCTTTGCCCACGCCAATCCCTCCGTCCTGTATAAGCTGCAGGTAGTTTAAAATCTCTTCTGCCGCAGGGCCACAAACGCACCTTGGTTCGTGCGCAACGCGGACCTGCACAGATATCTTGAACTACCTACAGTGCAACAGCACCTCAAAACTCTCTCAGAATCGTTCTTCAAACGCGCCGAATCCCATCCCAATCATCTTGTTCGAGATTCAGTCTCATATACTGCTCCTGTGTTAGATTCGAAATTCAAAGTCGCTAGGCCGAGAAACGCGCACACTGGCGAACCCACGCAGTTAACTTTAGATCTCGAAGCCCTTCAGGCCGCAAATTTTAATTCTAACGTAAATTCTAATTCTAACGTAAATCCGAATTAATGCAATTTTATTTTTCATTTTTAATGTTTTTTTTTTTATTTACTTTTAATTTAAGAGCACCTTCAGTGCTATGTAAATCTCAGCGGGTGACCCCTTAAGGGCCCCACTAGCGCGGCCTCTTTCTCCAATTGGCCGTCGCTCAGATGAAGGCTGAGTGGCAAAAATGCACGAGCCGACAGGGGGTTTTTTAGTGGGTATGTTTCTGGTAGGCGTCGGGACGAGTCCCACATAACTTCGATCGCGCGCGCGGAGTATGCGTCAGAGCATTTTTTATGTCCTTCTGCCCTTCCCGTGGAGGTGAACCAAAAAAAAAAAAACGTTAATCATTTTTTAATAAATTCACAGTTATTAAAAATAAACCGTTATATAATGTCTCTAGAAGTTTAAGAAATAGGCGGGACTGTTCCTTCCTCTCAGACCCTTCAAGACAAATAAACATTTAAATGAAACATGTAAACCGATAACCAAATCGCTAAATGTCCAAACTTGCACTGCGTTACATCCCCTGATGACAGTTGATGGGTTCAGCCCCACAACTTGACATCAACGATTTATACAAGATACACGAAGGTTTTTATAAGTTTCCATTGTTTTGCGACAAATGTGTGAGACAATATGTGAAATTTGTAACAATAATAATAAAACTGATAAGCTGGTTTAGTTTTCATTAATGTATGTAACTGAATATTTTACATACATTTTTATGATATTCTGTTTAAAATATTTGTTTGTATGGTTTTTAGATTTTTCTTTGTATAATTAAGCTCAGGCCAATATTCAGTCATAAACTTTAAAAGTATGCGTTTTACACTATGCAAGTAAAACTAAAATATATAAAAAATAATCGTCCTCACATTTTTGAAAATATTTTTAATATCATTAATAAGCAATTTATTATCTGGACTATCACACAGTGTACTATGTAGTAACACAAAAAAAAAGTAAAAATTTTAGGTCAAAAGTTTCATATTAAACAATCCCAACACTTTTCAGTAAATAACTGGGCACTGTAATTTCCAGTCATATTACTCACTCCACTCACAGCTATAAACCTCTGAGAATCTAGAAAAATAATAATCCTAGACATTGGCGACTGTCCCATTAGCTGTAGGTGTTACTCAAGTGTAATTCGATAGTTCAGCAGAGCGTCTACTATTCATCTTGCAGAGGTGAACAGTAAGTTACTTTCACCTTATTTTACCTTGGGTTCTTACAAATTGCTTTGCTTCACAATGAACTGTACAATTTCAATTTTTCGTAGCCTAAACAACTTGGTTTTGAAACATATGCCAGTAAAATTTTTGGAGCATCTTTAAAAAAAAATTGATTCTTGTTTCGGTTTTTAGGTCTGAGAATTTTCATTTAAGGCAATTTTTATAGAATAAGCGTTTTTCTACCCTTAAGAGAAATTTTTAATTTTTTTTTTAGATGTAGATATGTAGATACAAGCCTGGTAAATTTAAGTCAACTCTTATTAAAAATATTACTACACTTAATACTTTACTCACTCAAAATTCTACTTAGTAATAAACATTAAAAGCACATAAACTTTTCATTGCGTAAAGTCACTTATGCCCACTGTATACCTACCCATTAAATCCCTAAATAGTAGCATTGTATTATTGTATTGTAATTGCAAAAAAGTAACATAGTCATTTTTATAGCGAATCTGTAAATGTATCCGATCTCTTCTTACTCACACTGTTATAAATCTTTGTGTTGTATATAATCTGAGGTTGACGGTATTGGTGTCACGATTATGCCTATACATTATTGTTAATATTAATTAATATATATTGTGATACTGTTTGTTGACCCCAATTAATAATAATAGCGCGTTTAGAAAAGTAACATTGCGATGCATGCAATCTGCTTTGGTTAGAATCTAGTCAGTAACATTTGGCATCACTTTTATTTTAGTAGCATTCTAGAACTTAAAACTGAAACGTAAAGAAGACAAATTTAACAACGTCCGATTTGACTTTAAATTGACCTTAACGCTTCTTACTCACCAACATTACGTGAGCTCGCCCGTGTTTCACTAAATATAATTGCTTCATGTTCCTAATTAAAAAGGCTGTCTAATCAACGTAAATATAGTACCTACCTATGCATGACAAAAACAACCCTTTATGTATGATGAATGAGGTACTAGTATAAAGAGGTCGCTACCTAAGTTTTTCCTGCTTTTTGGATAAAAATATACCTATCGTACATCACATGCTGTAGGTACAAAAGTTTGCATTGTAAAATCAGTGACGTTAATTAACGCTGTAGTATTGCAATGACCTAGGCAGAATCCAGACTAAAATGTACTTAAAAAATGAGTGGATTTTTTGTATATACTGAGTTGATTACACACAAGTTGTTCCAGAACCTTGGAAAGGGAGGGGAGTATGAATATAGGCCGGAAATGGGAGCGTAAGGAAAGATTCCTTGTTTTAGGTTGATTATGGGTTTTGTCCTTTAATGATTTTGAAATAACGATAATTTTTTTGTCCATGACATGATTTCGTATGGGTTATGAAAGAAAAGTTACTTTCGAAATTATTGCGCTAAACTTATAAAAACGCTGGTACCGAAACCATGTGAGTGCATTAAACACCAAGCAAAAATACTGGTTAGACTGTAAGGTGTCTGTACTCACAGATACACACAAACACAGGTCAAACATTAATAGGGGCTGAGACAGCCCTGTTCTTGCGTCAGTGCTTAAAAGTATAAACTAAAGAAGATTGACTGCCCGCGCCGCACGCTCGGCATCGTGCCTCAAGGTCTCGTCATTGAGAGTATTGCGACAGGGTGCAGGCGGCTTGCGCGTTGCGTTGTTAGGTGCCGCGGCATGCGAGAAGGAATTATTTTAATTATAAATTTTTGGTATTTTTTTACATTTATCTTTATTGAGTAGACTGAAAATGGATACTTGGGAGCCTAGATTTGTTTAACGATGTAAATATTTTCTAATCTAGTGTATTTTTTAATTTATTATTTTTTATTTACTTTGTCTAAAAGTACCCGTAGTGTCTTTGCAAGTCATTTAGTTATTATTGAAGCATATAACGTAGGTACTTAATTTATTTGTTTCATTCGTATAGTAAATTGGTGTTAATGCAACACTAATGACAGACAAGACAAATTTTTTCGTAAAGTAAATCGTTGTGGTAAGTTTGGTATTGTATATTTAATATAACAAAACCCACTTGTGCAGTCCTGCGTTAGCAATTAAACTCGGAGTTAGTTTTTTAAGCAAGGAAAAATGTCCCTACATTAATGGCAATGTCTAATGAAATGAAATGAAATATTTATTTCTGAACATTGACAAAATTTATTATTCTTACTGATGTCAAATAAAACATGACTCTACCACCAGTTCGAAAAAATGTTCGTGAAGAAGAACTGGCTAGAAACTTAACGGGTATATTTTTTTCACTGGGAGCTTGGTAAGTCTCCCTCCTCCCAAGTATCCAAACGACGAACACTCTCAAACGGCACCCATTCACGAGTTAACGTGGGATCCAGCCATCGCCATATATTTCCATCATATTTGACTGATAAGACGTACAACTGTATTTTAATCTGAGCTAGCTTAAACGTTTAGCTCGAGACCACGCAATTCGGACTAAGAATAACAAAGAACATTAAATAATGTGATTTCGATTCCTCGAAATATCTTTAATTTATTTAGTAATAATTATGACTTGTTTATGTGTGTAAACAATAAAAAAAAAAATTAGGGCAAAATATGTCCAAGTTTAATTTGCATTGTAATAAAATTAATAAATGTTTAATATTGTGTCATAAATTAACAACTAAATTAATCAACTGTTACATTGGTCTTGGACCTGCATGGCCAGAATAACATTACCATATATAAGTAAAATATATAATAATATTTTGCTTACTAATGCAAATATATCAAATAAAGATTCTTCCTATCATTAATTAGCGTTCGCACATCAATATAACGAATGCCCCTTGCTGTCCTGCAATGGACAAAGCTTGGTCATTTTCATAAATTTAAGCGATTATATGCTGTTACTGTAAAGTCTGGCTGCACAGTCTTACACAGTCGAGACGCTCGAGAATGGAGCAGTCGTTACTCACTTGCATAGTTTAAGTGACACTTAGCTTGCGCGGTCAAATTGTATCGGATTTGGAGAATTTCTTTGGTTATAAGATTGCATAAAGCGTATTCAGAGTTATCTCAGCTAAATGGTCGAAAAATAAACGACTTTGTTGTATAATAATTATTGTAATATTTATAAGCTATAGCGTGAAAAATAATCAATAATCTTGCGGTATTTTTTATGGAATATAGTTTAAGGTACTTCAGCACAAAGAAGCTTTTTGATGTTGATCCATGACTCCTGAGGCCGCAAAGTACTTTTGAAGGTAAAAAATGGAATGTGGAGCTTTTAGTTCCAGCATAGTGAGTGCCATTCACGAATTTTGAATATTCCCTATAATAATTAAGTGATCGCAAATTTGTAACAAGAGAGCAGTTGATTGAACAGAACTTTGAGATTAATTTGCAACTGAAGCGGTCTAGGAATGCATGTTTAGTCTAGACACCATCTTGTCTGAATATTTAATTAGAACATCTATTATAAAATCATGCAAATATTTTGATGAAGCTTTTTGATAAATTACTTTTAAAATAAGCTTATTTTGGACGTCAGTCTCAGTTGTTGGACAGATGAGAAAATGTCGAAGTTAAAAACTTACTGGTAAGAGAGAAATATATTTTTAAATGTAATTTGTGTGACATAATAAAATGAAATATGTTTTAAATAAAAACTGCACTGTAATGAGTTTAGTAACTAATTAAATACCCGCAGATAAAAAATTATGTAGTCATTAAACGGTATAAAATAGGCAACATACTCTAAAAGGTAGTCTTGTGGTGAATTCTATAAAAAAATACAACGAGCCGTGTGCTGTGAGAAATTGTTATTTATAGATATACATTTTATGGCTCAAAATTTTTTGTTATCAAACTTAATTCATCGCACAAATATTATTAACATATAATACATTTTCTTCAATGATCGATAAACAAATGAAAAGGGAACTTA
Organism: Marasmarcha lunaedactyla; assembly: GCA_923062675.1. Lineage (NCBI taxonomy): Eukaryota > Metazoa > Arthropoda > Insecta > Lepidoptera > Pterophoridae > Marasmarcha > Marasmarcha lunaedactyla. Next base: position 14,465,886 of record OV281359.1, read on the forward strand.
TTAAAAATATTGAGATCTACCGGCGAAATAAGTCTTTGCCATCTTGTAACTTTGCACTAATTTTTACATTGTAGAAGCTTTTTTGTATCAAATTTGGTAATTTTAAATAAATTTAAAAAAATAATAACAATAAATAAAATTTAATTTAGAAAATAACATCTTATGTATCGTTAAAACACACATTATATGATTAAATTTACATAATATGTAATGTATCGTACATAGACAATGGCCGGACATAAAATAGGGTTGGGTTTGGTCCAATAAGTGTGGAAATGAGACGGTATAAAAGGAATTTTTCGGTTTCTTTTTGTGGGATTTAAGGCTTCTTTTGTATTCTATTTTAAATATTCATTTTGGTTTAACAAGGTAAGATATTGATATGTAAAACTACTTTTACTCTTGCAGAACGAATTTCTGATGTCATACTGTGTCATTGTGCAGACCAATCACTTGTGATCACCTACACATCAGTCCCTTAGCAAGATGATTTTCTACAGAATTATTTTGCATCGCATTAAACTGTAAGTTGTTTTAGAAATTATGTGACATGTATTCTAGTTACTCTAGAGGTATTTACGAATACACCAACTAAGCTCGTCCACACTTTGATAAGATTTTATTGTACACAATAGTTTATTATTAAATACAGTATAGCTAGCCAATCTATAAGAGCTCACCTTCGCCATAATATTTATATACAACTGGTCAATATGACGCGACTTCCTCGAGTTGAATTGCTACAGTTTATGTTTTCATTTTATTCGAATCAAAATTTTAAAAAAATTTACATAGTTATAGAACTTTGATGCAGCTATTGCAAAGGCAAATTGCACACTGTTCACTCTTAAAATTTCATTTTCGCTCATATAACAAAGTCTGGCGTAATGTTAAAAGCATCGAAAATCATTTGTTACTGTCGCTACGTTGAACTTCGCAAAAGTTTCAATACTAGAGTATTTACGTTCACAAACACTGTAGCGTGGACGGTTTCATATTTTGTTGAGTTCTACACGGTGCACTTTTATGCAAATTTGTTTTATGCATTTATGGCTTGCTAGACTTCTAAATCTGATTTTCTTGCATTAATTTGAGCAAAACACAATATTTTTGGCTTTATAAATACAACCAGCAAAGTGTAATGCGCGATTTACATGTATTAAGTAGTTAAGTTGATAACTAAATTTTAAGATACTACATAATACTTGTATGTCCAAACGGATAAAGTAGTTAAGTTCATAAGTTCAATGAATATGAGCAGAATTTTTTACCTCGTTAATTCTACAAGCGTACCTATTTTAAATATTCTTCAACAAATTTTAAATCCCGGCTCATCACAGACCCATCAGCCTCCTCAAAGCTATGCCTAAGCTTCTCGAAAGAGTCATACTCTCTCGAATGCGGAACCATCTGTTTCCAAAGGATGGCGACCCGCTCATCATTACCATCAGTTCGGCTTTCGCACTTAACACTCCTGCCCTCAGCAAGTCTATCGCCTCGTCGAGTACATAATCGACGGCTTCTATCCGCGGCGTTTTAAAACGGTTGCAGTTTTCTTTGAAGTAGCCAAGGCTTTCGATAAAGTCTGGCACAGCGGTCTCGTCTATAAACTCTACAAAATAGGCTTACCGGTTCGCCTCATTAAGATAATCGCGTCGTTCCTCAAAGACCGTGCGTTTCGTTTAAACATGAAGGCACACTTTCCGCGCCTCGTCCCATAGAGGTTGGAGTCCCTCATGGCTCCTCAGTCCTCAAAACTCACACCTCAAAACACTCTTGGAAGCGTTCTTTAAACGCTCCGAAACCCTACCCAATCCTCTTGTTCGAGATTCAGTCTCGCATACTACCCCTGTCATAGGTTCGAAATTCAAAGTCCCTAGACCAAGAAACGCGCAAACGAACGTAGCCACGCAACAAACACTAGATCTCGAAGCCCTTCAGCCCGCAATTTCTTATTCTAATTTAAATTCGAATTAATAAAATTTTTATTTTTCATTTTGAGCACCTTCAATGCTATGAATTCACCTTCAGTGCTTTGAGCACCTTCATTGCTATGTAATTCCCAGCGGGTGACCCCTTCTGGGCTCCGCTAGCGCGGCCTCTTTCTCCAATTGATCGTCGCTCAGATGAAGGCTGTAAGACAAAAAATTGCACGAGTCATTCAGGGAGTTTTTTAGTGGGTAGGGCTCTGGTAGGCTTCCAACTAACCGAGATCGCGCGCGCGGGGTATGCGTCAGATCATTTTTATCCCTCTCCGTGGAGGGGAACAAAAAAAAAGGAATCCTAATCTACTTAATCACTTGCGTCCTAAATTTTTAGTTACCACTTGTCACTTATCTGACTGTATACACGTAAATTTTAACTTAAATTTAAGTTACCAACTTAACTATTTAACGCGTGTAAACCGGTCATAATCGAACTAATACAAGAAGGGATCTGTACTATTTAATTAATTTTAAGCTATTATAGAAATGCTCTGTACGTATTCTTTCTGTTAATATATTGCTATTCTTTTTTTTTCTATTCTTGTTTGTTGACATTTGTATAAGGCAACTGAAGTACAAACACACACAACAAAACACGACATAAAATACAAACCCTACTCTAAATACAAAACTCCTAACCTTAATAAATTAACATACCCAATGTTTATTTAAGTCGTGTATACTAAAGCAACCAAGTTTATAATGAAGAAAACAAATCAATGAGACTTTGGAGTCAATCCAAGTTGAGTTGGTGGCTTCGGGAACCGCAGCAACTCATGATTCGGAAAAATTTGGGTTTTACCTTGTGATTAGATTACTGGTAATGTTAGGCGAAATTCAGTCTTGTTAGTAGGGAGAAAATGTACCTATTTTGATCCTTACACGGAATTTAACAAACGCGTGGTATATTTTGAGGAACATGAGACAGTGAATACATTGATGTCTAATTTTGAGGATCCCGTCCGCTAAGACTCGCCCTACTGCAACTATGTACACACAAAATAAAACTAAGTTATCATTAATGGGATAAAATGCTTGTACAAAGGTACTACTTATTTCATAAGAAATGTCTACTTGTAGACCTGTGACTGGAGAGTTTGGTTAAACTTGCTTAAAACTGGTTAAAAACTTCAACATTAGTGTGCTTATAACTACAGATTATAAATTAATTAAAAAGAAATAACCTATATCATTATAGATAAGACTCATGTACATAAATACTTTACATATAATATATATATACGCACATAAGTATAAGTAATAATAAATAAATCCCCAGACAAACACACCAACTGTATGGCTCCAAAGTAAGCAGAGCTCGTGTTATGAATGATCATACAGCAAACTGGGATGAACCCAGAGAAAACATACATATACAAATACAAACAGTCATGACCCAAGAACAAACATCTGTGTTCATCACAAAAATGAATGCCCCGGCGAGAACTCGAACCTGGGACCTTCGGCGTATGAGACAAGGCCACTACACCACTCGGTCGTAATAAAACCATATGCATACATGAACACATCATATTAATAATAGTTATGGGATAACAATAAAAACCATGTCTGAGAAAGAGACTGCTTTTTCACTCTTTTTTAAAAATTGTTATATAATTTTCGACTCTCGAATGGTGTGTGTTCAGGAGTTCCATAGTCTAACTCCATGTACTGTCAAGAAGTATGAATAAAAGTCGGTTTTGTGTGGAGGCGTTCGTAAAAGAAATCGTTTAATTAAACTTTCGTCCACACAACCAAATCCACAGTCCACAGATTGAAGCGCTGACGAAGATACGATGGAAAAGCCGAGGAATACAAGAGATTAAAAAAGAATTGTAGGAATTTCTTCGTTGATTACATTCACTATAATCAAAATGATATAAACGCGAAAGTGAGTTTTATACTCTTGCGAGCATTAACTATTCAACTTTTAACAATTCATTTTGCTTCTATAAAAGGAGGAGTTCCTAGAAAGGAGTACAGAAAAAGAAACAGATTACCGTAAAAGTGACATTTAGTCGGCCTGTTGACGGCCGAGTAGCGTAGTGGTCAGTAGCCCTGTCTCATACGCCGGAGGTCCCAGGTTCGAGTACTGGCCGGGGCATTCATTTGTGTGATGAACACAGATGTTTGTTCTCGGTTTATGGTTGTTGATATTTATATATTTATGTTTATTCTGGGTTCCCCCCAGTTCGCTGTATGGTCATCCATAACACGAGCTCTGCTTACTTTGGAGCCATACAGTTACAGCCATACAAAAAGGTTCACATAAAATTCAACTATATTTATGTTGACACACATTCTAGCAGTAGTTTGAGCATTATTAGACATATATATTTATATATATATATATATATATATATATATATATATATATATGTATATAAATATAAATAATGTCAAAGAAAGCCTCATATAGTCCCTTGGTGGCAATATTTTAAGATGACACACTGCTAGAATGTGTGTCAACATAAATATAGTTGAATTTTATGTGAACCTTTTTGCAGTAGTTTGAGCATTATTAGACATTCTATCCTTAAGAAGATGCATTGCGTTTTTATACTTAATTCAACTTTGATTTCAATCTATCCAATCAAATCCAGAGTGAAATTGAAATAAGCATTGATTCTTTTCGGTTCACGTTTCGATATCACAAGACGAAATCACGGATTTTACACAATCCTCTAGCAGTTTCGCAGCTACGGGTACCCGTAGGATCCTGCAAATAAAATATAAGTTTTGTTTTTATTTATTTTAATGCTTTTAATGGCGGAGGAATTATTAAAATCGATCTATGTGTTTAGAGTAGATGGGTTCTCTTTGCTGCATTGGTTAAAATATAGAACATACTTTGATAGCGAGTATCTTACAAGGTTCTTGTACCAGAACCTGCGAATTTTTTAAACTTAAAAAATATTAACAAATTTCCTCTCTTAGACTCTTCAAACATTGTTAGAACTACAAAAACTTGCAGGCAGCACCCGTTCTCGAGTTTGTGTAACACAAGAACCAGACATGGCTTTCTTAGAATACTTAGAAATAAATGAACTGTCATCCGAAGGAGTATTCGAATATTCTTTACATTCTATTCCTTACCTGGTGAGGTAGGAAAGCATTGTATTGATTATATTCTCGCTTAGCAGCTGAGTATCTACCTGGCTTTTCTATAGATGTTAACAAATAAACTATGAAAGGACCTTAAAAAAGTATGAAAGCTTCTGTGTATATGAGTTTAAATTTTTTTGAAATTTGTCTTTTCTGGACAAGTTGGGATCATTCCTAATGAATTAAGCCACTGAAATATTAACAAGTCATAAAATATAATTTGTATAATAACTTTTCTAAGCAAACAAATATTACGTTTGAAAGATATATCTACATACATCGCACATATTGCCTATATATTAATTTATAAATATCCTAGAAATTATTCCCAATTACAGTCGTAATAAGATTGATTATTCCGTTTCTGTCTAAACTTATTAAAAACTATATTAATCAAACATACACTGGTTGAGAGGAGGTTTAGATTTTACCAAAATTATACAGAATATTTCAAGTAACAAGAAAACTTCAGAAAAAAAAACTCATCTTATTTTTCCAATTTTTTTTTTCCAATTTTACTGAGATTCTATGATATTTAACATACCATTCCAAATTTAATCTATTTAAGAACATCTCAATATCGATCGATATCATTATACAAATAAGATACAAAAGTGCAGCACCATATTCAAAGAGCATCTCAAAAGTATTACATAAACAAATCACATTAAGAATCTTGTCGTGTTATTCTAAAGCACAAACCAAAACCTACCATAAAAGGACGCGATTTTGCCATCTCCTTTGCTAAATTATACATTTTGTAGCGACTTGAATTTCTGGAATTTTTCCGACAAACAAACTGCAATTTTAAGCTTTGTTTCCCTTTTTACTTTTTTTAAAACGAATATTAAAGTTTATTTCTCTTTTTATTTTTTTAAAAACAATGTTCAAAGGAAATGGTTTGTATTAAGTTATGTAAATACTATTTAATTATTGACGGTAATGAAAGGGTCTGTTTAACAGTTTGTAAGCTGAACAATTTACAGTAGTTACGTTGAACGAAAATGTTTAGTTTAGATCGAATCATTCTAAGAAAATATTTGTTTTTTAACTAAAGCATGATAAGCATTGATATGTTCATTAGTATATTGTGAAAAATCCATACAGCTTTATGGCTTTTATTCGGTCACATTTCCCTAGTACTTAGGTATTAACAAAATTTTCACACATCTCTGGCATTTGCCAAAAGCTTTTACTTTTGACTCTGAATAGAGAAGGCGGCTATGAACTATAATTAAAAATCCCTTCGGTACTGATAGCTTTGATGTGGGTACTTATATCAAAATGTCACATCTAAACGCATTTATAAGTGTATATTTTATTCTTTACTTAAGGGTCAAATGTTTAATTACAAATGTCTTCAACAATCAGAAAACAACTAAACTCTTACAAAAAGAGTAGAAGAAACTACGGTTTCGATTTTTAGATATTAATTTTTATAGGCACTGAAGTTTAGCACATGTTACATCTTTTAGCGCGCCTTTAAGAAATTCGGAAGTTTTCGAAATGGCGTACTGCCAGTTCTATAAAGGAGATGTTCCTTTGAAAGCTATTGTTTGAGAAGTGATAAAGTTATTTATTACTTGGGACGTGTATTGAAGACATAATAGTATAGTGAAATAGATTTTGTAGCTTGCTTGAGAAAACCTGCTCTGTTGAACTATTTGTCAGTGAATTCATCATCTCGGTTAGATGTATCGGGTTGGCTAATAAGTAATGAGCGTTTCAGTTTTTATTTTCTGAAAATTTCGGGTAAGGTCGAGAACATTCTGTTGCAGAGTGTATATAAAGAGCGAGACGTGAGCATGCCGTCGTCATAGGCATTCCCAAGCCGGGCAAACCTCTGAACGTCCCGGCTAATCACAGACCCATCAGCCTCCTCAAGGCAATGTCTAAACTTCTCGAGAGAGTCATACTCTCTCGAATGCGGAACCATCTGTTTCCAACGGATGGCGATCCTCTCATTATTCCCCATCAGTTCGGCTTTCGCGCTAAACACTCCTGCTCACAGCAAGTCCACCGAATCGTCGAGTATATACTTGCCGGTTTCTATCCGCGTCGTTATAAAACAGTCGCGGTTTTCTTTGACGTAGCCAAGGCTTTCGATAAAGTCTGGCACAGCGGTCTCGTTTATAAACTCTACAAGATAGGCTTACCGGATCGCCTAGTCAGGTTAATAGCGTCGTTTCTCAAAGACCGTACGTTTCGATTTAAACACAAAGGCACGCTTTCTGCACCTCGTCCCATAAAGGCTGGAGTCCCTCAAGGCTCAGTCCTCGCCCCTCTGCTGTACACCGTGTACACCAACGACATTCCCATCCCGCCGAAAGGCGTCGAACTCGCCCTCTTTGCTGACGACACCGCTCTCTATACCAAAGGCCACAGTGTTCGGCACCTTGTAACCAGACTCCAAAAGGCCGTAAACGCCCTTGGTGTATGGTTTCAAAAATGGCGCATCGATGTGAACCCTGAAAAGAGTTCTGCGATGCGCTTCGACCACAAACGCCGTCGTCCCGATGGCGATCCCCACGTTCGAATGTTAGGCATTCCCATCCCCTGGAAGCGCAGTACTAAATACTTAGGCGTCACATTAGATCCGACGCTTTCTTTCAAGCCACACGTCGAAAGAGTTTCGAAACTCGCTCGTCACTATTTAGTCCGCCTAAATAGCATGTTAGGTAGAAAAACAAACGTACACTTTACAAGGTCTGCGTTAGACCCGTCATGACGTATGCTTCGCCAATCTTTGCCCACGCCAAACCCTCCCTCCTGCACAAACTGCAGGTAGTTCAAAACCTCTTTTGCCGCCGGGCCACAAACGCACCGTGGTACGTGCGTAACGCGGACTTGCATAGAGATCTTGAACTGCCTACAGTACAACAACATCTCAAAACACTCTCTGAAGCGTTTTTCAAACGCTCCGAAACCCATCCCAATCCTCTAGTTCGTGATTCAGTCTCATATACTACTCCTGTGTTAGACTCGAAGTTCAAAGTCGCTAGGCCTAGAAATGCGCAAGCGTACTCATCCACCAGACTGTCACGCGATCTCGAGGCCCTTCTGGCCGCAAATTCTAATTCTAACGTAAATTCTAACGTAAATCCTAATTCTAACGTAAATGCGAATTAACTCAATTTTATTTTGCAATTTTTTAATTATTGATTTTCATTTTGAGCACCTTCAGTGCTATGTATTAACCTTCAGTGCTTTGAGCACCTTCAGTGCTATGTAATCCCAGCGGGTGACCCCTTCTGGGCCCCGCTAGCGCGGCCTCTTTCTCCAATTGGCCGTCGCTCAGATGAAGGCTGAGTGGCAAAAATGCACGAGCCGACAGGGGGTTTTTAGTGGGTATGGTCCTGGTAGGCGTCGGGACGAGTCCCACATAACTTTGGAATCGCGCCAGAGTATGCGTCAGGGCATTTTTATCCTCCTGCCCTTCCCGCGGAGGGGAACAAAAAAAAAAAAAAAGCATGCCGTCATTCTCGCTCCGATCGACACGTGGTGCGGACGTGCAAGACCCCGTTCTCCGTTGATCGGTCCCTTCCCGATATTCCGTGGCGCTCAGTCTACTGACGTCACGGTTTAGCGTGTTGGCTCCGTGCTACGGCTTTCAAGGTTTTTCTACTCCCTCTGAGTGTTATCGAAGTGCGATTTTTCTTTGCGACTAAGCCCCTTAGTCTTCAAAGTGCTGTGCTAAGTTGTGTTGTGCTTGTGCTGAGTGCACTGTTGTGCTTAGCGTAAGTAGTTTGGTTTTAGTACAAAGGATACTTAACGGTGACAACGAATTTGTACTGAACCAGTCCTTTATTTTTATTTTATTTCTCTATTTTATTTATTTTTTCTTTTCTCCTACTTTCATATTTATTTTTATCATATCTGTGTGTTTTCGTGTGTATTTGTCCTTTCTGTCGGTAAAGGTTGACCGTAACGCGGTCAACTCTTTACCTGCGTACCCTTTTTTTTAAGGTTTCTAGGTAGCGGCCTTCGGCGTACTACGGTTAGTTTAAAGTTATTCTCCCCAGCCCCCCTACCGCTGTTAGGGAGGTTAGCCACTAGGGTTCGCTAGGTTTTATTTAGGAACTCTAGGCATGTATATATTGTTGTCCCTCCCCAACCCCTCCGTAATGGCTTCCCTAAGCTCTGATGAGTTTAGGAAGAAGTTACTTGATAGTACCGGTGCTGAAGGCATGTCTATAAATGCTGATAAGTATCGTTTCTTGGACTCTATTATCCCGCATATAATGGCGTTAATTCCCTCAATGGCCCCTCAGGCCACTCCAGTCCCCCAGACCCCTCTGGTCTTAGGCCCTCCCGCGTCCCCTTCCTCCAGTGACATGGAGTGCGAAGTAGACGCCCCTCCGCGCCGCAAGCGCGCACCCGCGACCGAGTCATCCTCGGATGCCACCCCAACTGGCCCTGAGTCTCCCTCTTTTACGCTTGTTAAGAAACGCTCTAAGAAGCGCTCGAAACAAGCCCCGGCGCCTTCGACGCCCGTCCCTACACCCCCTGCGGCGCCTTCAACGCCAGCTGCCCCGGTGCCTTCAGCACCCGCTCCGGCCCCAACTTCTGTCAAGGCCAAGGTCCCACCACCCGTGTTCCTTCGGGAAAAGGGTAAATGGCCCGAGGTCTCGACTTTGTGCAAAGAGCACAATATCCTTTACACCCGAGCGACCAACTCGGGTGAATCTATTAAAATCACTGTCTCGTCGACAGACGATTTCCGAGCTTTGACTAAGCTCCTCACCGATAAGCAATATGCTTATCACACTTATGCTCTGTCAGAAGAGCGTAAGATCAGAGCGGTACTCAGGGGAGTCCCGTTCGAATTATCGAACGAGGCTATCCTGGAGGATCTGCAGTCCCAAGGCTTCCCGGCACTCGCGGTGCATAAAATGCACAGCAAGTACGGGAGGCGTCACCCTCTCGCTTTGGTGGTTCTCGCCAACGTCCCCAAGTCCAGGGAGATCCTGAAAGGGGTTAGCACTATATGCGGCCTCTCTGGGATCTCGATCGAGGCGCCTCATCGCCGCGGTCATCCCGGCCAGTGCCATCGGTGCCAGTTGTACGGGCACGCGGCGGCCAACTGCCGCGCACTGCCCAGGTGCGTCAAGTGCCTGGTCCCTCACTTCACTAAGGAGTGCAATCGCACTCCTGAAACTCCCTCTCCTCCCGATTGCGTGCTTTGTGGCCAGTCCGGCCACACCGCAAATTACAGGGGCTGCCCTCGTGCCCCCATTGTATGCGTTCCAATTCCAAGCGGGCGGCACCCAAACAGGCCCCGCCCCTTTCTCAGGAAAACTTTCCGCCGCTGCGTAGCCGGGTTCCTCCGGCTGCAAAGCCTACACAGTCCAGGCCTGCTCCAGAAAACTGGAGGCTGCGTCCCGCATCGAATCCCATCCCGGCTCCTCGCCCATACAAACCCACTCCTCAATCCTTCGTAGCAGACGATATGCGTATCGTCTGCGACGCTATAAAAAATGTCGATGTTAGTGAAATCGCAGTCTTAGCCCGTAAACTTAGGGCTTCACGTACTCCGACAGAGCGTTTGTTAGCTCTGGCGGAGCATAGTTCCCTTCTCAATTCATTATAGGTTCATTTAAATGAATTGATCCCTAAATCATGCTTCGGCCGACCTCTGCCCAGCCCCGGCTTCACCGGAGGCTGCCCAGAACGGCCACCAACTCATGTCCCTTTGAGCACCTTCAGTGCTACTTTCACTACAGGCGGAAGATCCGCTAGCGGGTCTCCGCCAGCGCGCCCAACTTCCCGACGGGTGTCGCTTCCGATGAAGGCTAGCGGTAATAACTACAGCCAACAGGTGGTTTTTAGTGGGTAGGTGCCATTCTGGTGAGTCCCACATAACCCCCCGCAGAGGACTTTACCTGCGGGTGGTATGCATGACGCATCTTCCACCTCCCTCCCACGAGGGTGCCTCGGCAGCAAAAAAAAAAAAAAAGCATGCCGTCAGTCTCGGTTTGCGTGCAGATTCGTTCGCACGTCAACCGTAGACGCTTTTTCCGCTCTCTAGTCCCCGCACTAGTTGAGCACCCCAAATTTCACGGCTCGTTTTCACGACTTAGGTTTTCGTACCGTATCTCCTGAATTTCACAGTCTTCCTAAATTTCATAGAACCGTCGTTTTCACGACGAATATTCGTTCGCCGCCTGCAGCCCGACGTCGCCGACCTGCGTCGCCGTCGCCGCTCCGGCAAGCTCTGCGTTCCAGAACTTCGAGTCTTCGTGTTCGAGTAAGTTATCCGCGTCGTCCCCAGCCGCCCTACCGCGTGTAGGGTGGTTTTAGGAAGTTAGGCATCAATGGTAGGTTCATAGTATATATATTTATATATTGTTGTCCCTCCCCGACCCTTCCGCAATGGAGTCACGTTTTATTGTTGTCTCACGACTTCTCTCGTAGCAATACTCAGACGCCACTCTCAGATCCGTTCTGCGTCCGGCCCCGCTCGGACGTGTTCGCGGTCGCTCCAGCTGTTGAGTCACGATTGTCGTCTCACGACGACAACTCGTAGCAATACTCATACGCTGAGATTCGTACAAATCTCGCTTCATCCTCGACGACTTGAGATAAGCCTCTGTAGGATTTACGCTGCGGCCGGTTTCGATCGGCTGCAACTAAGTCGGTCTCGCAGCAACAACAGAGCTGAGCTTACTACGGTCGATTAAATTCGATAGTAGTTCGCAAGGCTCGGGCTGTTTTTCTGGCTACGTACTTGACGCTGGGCGCTTGTTACGTTATTTAGAGACTCGCTCTGCGGCCGGTTACGGCCGCTCGTAACGTTGTCAATCCCGCACTCTGTGCACCCCTCGAATTGATACCTCACCTCGGTGGGAGCAGCAACAACAGAGTTGAGCTTACTACGGTCGATTAAATTCGAAAGTAGTTCGCAAGGCTCGGGCTGATTTTGTGGCTGCGAACTTGACGCTTGGCGCCCGTTACGTAGTCAGAGACTCGCTCTGCGGCCGGCTCCGGCCGGTCGTAACGTACTCAATCCCGCACTTTTAGTGCAACCCAACTCGTCAGGTCTACGGCCGGTTTTTGTTGTCAATTTATTGACAACACACTCCGTAGTAGACTCGCGTTTGATCAGGTGGATACTTAACGGTGACAACTAAGCCTGATAGCGTTGCCCCGGTGCGCTTCCACGGCCCTTCAGGCCAAGGAGAAACCGGCTGACCCGATCCCATTGCACTTGGACCTTTCCCAGGGTGACGGCACGTGCTGTCCGAATTAGGGGCACCAATTCGCGTCGTGCCCAGCCCCCCTACCGCAGGTAGGGAGGTTTAGGTGCTAGGTTTGCTAGGGAACCTAGGCATTATTATATATTAATATATTATATATTGTATTATCAAGCCCTCCAATGGACCAGCATAGCTTGGTAAACTTTGCTAGGTAGTTCGCCCAGGCGCTCGTTGCGTCTGGCGCTAACTTATCCGATGACGTAATAACGCAGGCCTTACAGGCAACTATCGCGTCCCCGGCCCCTCAGGCCTCAACCCCGGACCCTCAGGCCTCCAACGTCCAGACCCCTCAGGTACAGCTCTCCCGCGTCTCCCGTCCCGTCCGAGATAGACTGTGAATCGGTCACATCATCTTAAACATCGCGCCGTAAGCGTACCGCTCCCGGGAGCGACTCGGAATCCGCGTCTGAGGCGTCATCGTCCCCACCTCAACCGGCTCTCCTGAGCCTCCTTTTCAATTAGTTGCCAAACGCTCTAAAAAGCGTTCGAAGAAAACCGCGGTGTCCTCAACACCCAAGCCAACCCCGGTGTCTTCTACACCCGCCCCCGCGCCGCTCATGTCACTCGAAGTGACCGCGTCTCCGTCGGTCCCGTCGAAGCCAGCGACGCGCTGCGCTCCCGTCCCACCAAAGCCTCAGTTCCCTCCGCCCGTATTCTTCCGCGAAAAATCGCGCTGGACCACGGTTTTTAACTTGTGCAAAGAGCACAAAATCAATTATCTCAAGGCGAATAACGCAGGCGATACTCTTAAAATCCAAGTCGTGACTATCGACGTTTTCCACGCGTTCACTCGTTTACTGTCACTTAAACAAATCCGGCCGCTCCGCCTGCACCTTCCCGACCTATCCCAGCTCCCGTAGCTTCCGTAGAGCCGCGTCTTGCTCCGTCATCTCCACCTCAGTCGTCGTTGGCTGAGGACATGAAGACCGTGTTTGACGTCATTCAAAATGTCGACATTAAGGAAATCTCCGAACTCGCACGCAAACTGCAAGCCGCCCACTCTCCTCAAAAGCTTCTATTTTTCGTTAGCCGAGCATCACTCGCTACTAAGCTCTTAATAAATTCCATTTTTCTTATAAACTAAATAAATAAATAGAATGTAGACCCGCAAATTCCGCGTCCTGTCGTATCAAGCCCAAGGGCTTATCCCTAGTTTCCTTTAACTTTCATAGCCTTAATACTAACCTTCCTGAGCTCAAACTGTTCCTTCAGAACAACGAGCCAGACTTATCGCTTCTCCAAGAGACATGGTTTACTCCAAACTGTTCCAGGGGATACGCTATTCCCAAGTGCGCGTTTATTCGTAACGACAGGCCCAACTCCGACGGTTTCGGCGGCACTGCTATTTATTACAAAAGAGGATTCCATTGCTGCCCTCTCCCTACCCCTCCTTTCCTCAACATGGAAGCCACTGTGTGTAGATTGGCTATGACTGGTCATCCAACCATCATCTTAGCTTCAATCTACATACCTAGTGGCACCAGACCAATTTGCAGTGACTTTGAGGCCATTCTCGCCCTCGGCCGTTCAGCCATTATGTTCGGAGACTTTAACTCCAAACATACTGACTGGACATGCCTATCAACCAACACCAGAGGTATCGCTCTCCTCGATATCACAAACTCACTCGACTTAGATGTCATCTGTCCCATCACTCCCACTCACTATCCCGACAACCCAAACCACTCTCCTGACATCCTCGATTTTGCAATTGTCAAGCGAATTTCTGTTGTACACCGTGTACACCAACGACATTCCCATCCCGCCGAAAGGCGTCAAACTCGCCCTCTTTGTCGACATCACCGCACTCTATACCAAAGGTCACAGTGTTCCGCAGCTTGTAACCAGACTCCAAAAGGCCGTAAACGCCCTTGGTGTATAGTTTCAAAAATGGCGCATCAATGTGAACCCTGAAAAGATTTCTGCGATGCGCTTCGACCACAAACGCCGTCATCCCGCTGGCGATCCCCACGTTCGAATGTTAGGCATTCCCATTCCCTGGAAGCGCAGTAATAAATACTTAGGCGTCACGTTAGATCCGACGCTTTCTTTCAAGCCACACGTCGAAAGAGTTTTGAAACTCGCCCGTCACTACCTAGGCCGCCTAAATAGCATGTTAGGCAGAAAAAGTAAAATGTCTTTGAGAAACAAACGTACACTTTACAATGTCTGCTTTTGACCCGTCATGACATATGCCTCGACGCCGTAGGCGTCGGAACGAGCCCCATATAACCTGGATCGCGCGCGCCAGTGTATGCGTCAGAGCATTTTTTATCTTCCTGCCCTTCCCGTGGAGGGGAACAAAAAAAAAAATAAAGCATGCCGTCAGTAATGTTTCGGTTGTCATTGCGTAAAGAATCACGAAAAAATGAGTGCTATTAAAACGCATACTCGGCACTGTTTGATATATAATTATATCAATCTGGGCATTCGGCTGCAGAAGCTGCACGTAATATATGCCAGAGGATACCTGATGATGCAGTCTCCGAGGCTACAGCAAAGCGGTGGTTCCAAAAATTCCGCAAGGGTAACTACTCCTTGATCGATTAACCAAGGTCTGGGCGTCCGGTAGAAATTTATATAAATAAACTGAAGGCATTAATTGAAGAAGATCATCGAAGCACTACGCGCAATTTGGCTCTTTTTTTTTTTGGTCCCCTCCACGGGAAGGGCAGGAGGACATAAAAAATGCTCTGACGCATACTCCGCGCGCGCGATCGAAGTTATGTGGGACTCGTCCCGACGCCTACCAGAACCATACCCACTAAAAAACCCCTGTCGGCTCGTGCATTTTTGCCACTCAGCCTTCATCTGAGCGACGGCCAATTAGAGAAAGAGGCCGCGCTAGCGGGGCCCTTAAGGGGTCACCCGCTGAGATTTACATAGCACTGAAGGTGCTCAAAAATGAAAAGTAAATAAAAACATTAAAAATGAAAAGTAAAATTGCATTAATTCGGATTTACGTTAGAATTAGAATTTACGTTAGAATTAGGATTTGCGGCCTGAAGGGCCTCGAGAGCTAAAGATAACTGCATAGGTTCGCCCGTGTGCGCGTTTCTCGGCCTAGCGACTTTGAATTTCGAATCTAACACAGGAGCAGTATATGAGACTGAATCTCGAACAAGATGATTGGGATGGGATTCGGCGCGTTTGAAGAACGATTCTGAGAGTGTTTTGAGGTGCTGTTGCACTGTAGGTAGTTCAAGATAATAGTAGTTCAATCTAACGCAGACCTTATAAAGCGTACGTTTATTTCTAAAAGACATTTTACTTTTTCTACCTATCATACTTTTTAAGCGGCTTAAGTAGAAACGCGCGAGTTTCGTTACTCTATCGACGTGTGGCTTGAAAGAAAGCGTCTGATCTAAGGTGATGCCTGAGTATTTGATACTGCGCTTCCAGGGGATGGGAATACCTAACATTCGAATGTGGGGACCGTTGCGGCGATTACGACGTTTGTGGTTGAATTGAATGGAAGAACTCTTTTCTGGTTTGACATCGATACGCCATTTTTGAAACCGAACGCCGAGGGCGTTTACGGCCTTTTGGAGTCTGGTGATGTTATACGGGATCCTTTGACCTTTAGTGTATAGGGCGGTATCGTCTGCGGCTTTCTCTTCGACTTCGAAGGCAATGGTGCCGTCGGGACGAGTGAGAGGAGGAACGTGAGAGGCGGAGTCTACGCGTAAGGCACGGGCCATTCGATAATACGCTTTGTGGGACGGGGAGATATTCTCCATGAGATCGTTAAACTGAGTGTCACGGAGTTCCGCGAGGCGAGACCTAACTTTACGTTAAAGCTGATTCGCAGCTGTTCTATATGCGGGCGTGGGATATTTCTTGGCTCTCCGGAGAGCCGCGTTCTTAGCTTTAATGAGATTGCTAACGGCTAAGGGAAGCGCGGGTTTGTCTTGCTAAGCAATGATTACGTTGTCGCTGATGGCTGAGTTGATTGCATCAGTGAGAGTTTCGACTACTGAATCTATTTTAATCGGGCTGTCTAATTGGTCGGGCGAAATCGCGAGCGGAGAGTTCGGTGCCTCTAAGGCTGAAACTAACGTATTTTTAAAGCCTTTCCAGTTGGTAAAGGTCTTAGGAGATGTGACGTTATCGTTAGGCGCGCCTAGCACGAGGGAGACGGGGCGATGGTCGGAGCCTAGGTCATCGAGCGGTTCGATGGGCCTGAGATCAAAATTGATTCGCTTGATAATTGCAAAGTCGAGGATGTCAGGAGAATAGGTCGGGTTGTTGGGATAGTGAGTGGGAGTGATGGGGGATATGACGTCTAAGTCAAGGGAGTTAGTGATGTCGAGGAGAGCGATACCGCTGGTGTTGGTCGATAGGCACGATCAGTCAGTATGTTTGGAGTTAAAGTCTCCGAACATAATGACTGAATGGCCGAGGGCGAGAATGGCCTCAAAGTCGCTGCGGATTGGTCTGGTACCACTAGGTATGTAGACTGAAGCTATGATGATGGTCGGATGACCAGTCATAGCCAATCTACACACAGTGGCCTCCATGTTGAAGAGAGGAGGGGTAGGGAGAGTACAGCAATGGAAGCCTCTTTTGTAATATATAGCGGTGCCGCCGTATCCGTCGGAGTTGGGCCTGTCGTTGCGAGTAAACGCGTACTTAGGAATAGCGAATCCCCTGGAAAAGTTTGGAGTAAACCATGTCTCTTGGAGAAGCAATAAGTCTGGCTCGTTGTTCTGAAGGAACAGTTTGAGCTCAGGAAGGTTAGTATTAAGGCTATGAAAGTTAAAGGAAACTAGGGATAAGCCCTTGGGTTTGATACGACAGGACGCGGGATTCGCGGGTCTAGACATTATAATTTATTAATTACGAATTTATACAAAAATAAAATTTATAACGAACTTAGAAGCGAGTGATGCTCGGCTTACGCAAATAAACGCTCTTGAGGAGAGCGGGCGGCTCGCAGTTTGCGTGCGAGTACGGAAATTTCGTTAATGTCGACGTTTTGGATGACGTCGAACACGGTCTTCATGTCCTCAGCCAACGACGACTGAGGTGAAGATGACAAAGTGGGACGCGGCCCTACGGAAGCTACCGGAGCTGGGTTGGGTCGGGAAGGTGCAGGCGGGACGGCCGGACGCTGCCTCCAAGACAGAGCCTGAGTAGGCGTTGGCTGAACGGGCTTTGCTTCCGGGGGACCCCGGTTGCGCAGCGGCGGGAAGTTAGCGGGAGTGAGCGGCGGCGCCGGTTTAGGCGCGACCCTCTTGACGGTGGAGCGCGGAGCGCGCGGGCAACCCCTGTAGTTAGCTGTGTGGCCGGACTGGCCGCACAGCACACAGGCAGGGGGGGAAGTGGATTCGGGAGTGCGAGTGCACTCCTTTGTGATATGTGGATCCAGGCACTTAACGCACCTGGGGGGAGCTGAGCAGTTAGCCGCTGCATGGCCATATAGCTGGCAGCGGTGGCACTGCCCAGGATGACCGCGGGGGTTGGGACGCTCGACGGAGATGTTCAAGAGTCCGCAGATTGTGCGAGCCTCTCTGAAAATCTCCTTCGAGTTGGGAGTATTTGACAGGATTATTAATGCTAAAAGAAAACGCCTACCGCGGTTGGAGTGCATCTTGTGCACTGCTACGGCCGGGAAACGACTTAAGGTCCTCGAGAATGTCTTCGTTACTGAGTTCGAACGGGACGCCCCGTAGTACTGCGCGGATCTTACGCTCCTCCGGTAGGGCGTAGGTGTGATACGCGATTTGATTGATCGACAGAAGCCTAGTGAAAGACCGGAAGTCGTCGACGGTCGCTACTTGAATTTTGATTGTATCGCCAGCGTTGGCGGCTTTTAAATAATTAATTTTGTGCTCTTTGCACAAGTTTGAAACCGCGGTCCAGCGCGCTTTTTCACGCAGGAAGACGGGCGGAGGGAGCTGAGGCTTCGGCGGGACGGGAGCGCAGTGCG
Source organism: Marasmarcha lunaedactyla (assembly GCA_923062675.1). NCBI lineage: Eukaryota > Metazoa > Arthropoda > Insecta > Lepidoptera > Pterophoridae > Marasmarcha > Marasmarcha lunaedactyla. The sequence goes on from OV281359.1 coordinate 14,484,164, forward strand.
TCGCTGGCTTCGATGGGACCGACGGAGACGCGGTTACTTCGAGCGATTTTAACGGCATGGGGGCTGGTGTTGAAGACACCGGGGAGGGCTCGGGTATTGATGATACCGAAGCTTTCTTCGAACGCTTCTTGGAGTGCTTGGCGACAAGTTGAAACGCGGGCTCAGGAGAGCCGGTTAAGGTGACGGCATCTGATGACGTATCAGACGCGGGTTCGGAGTCACTCCCGGGAGCGGTACGCTTGCGACGCGACGCGTGAGAGGATGCGACCGATTCGCAGTCCATCTCGGACGAGGCGGGAGACGAAGAAGAGCTGTAGACCTGAGGGGTCTCGACGTTGGAGGCCTGAGGGGCCGGGGTTGAGGCCTGAGGGGCCGGGGACGCGATAGAAGCCTGCAAGGCCTGCGTTATTACGTCATCTGATAAGTTGGCGCCGGACGCAATGAGCGCCTGGGCGAACGATTTAAGAATGCTTACAAGGTCCATTGGAGGTCTTGGAATTACAATATGTTATATATAAATAAATAAAAATGCCTAGGTTCTCTAGCAAACCTAGTACTGCAACGTTTGCTTGTGCCGTATTTATTAAAAGAGGTTATTGCACAAACAAACTTGCCGACATTTATGACTGGCAACTTATAAGTCTGTCAATATTTGATTTTATTTGTGAAATGTAAAATATATATATTATGGAAGATTGTTCCATGGCGTCCCTTGAGGGGATTGCTTGATGGATTTCCTTGACAGGATTCCTTAGAGAATTCTATTGCGGGCTTCGTCCCCAAAATAGTCTAATAATTATTCTTATATGCTATTTATAAATAGATTCATTTTAAATAAAAAGTGTATTAAATGATATATGTGTTTTGTCCTTGATAGTTAGGAAGACCTCCCTAGAGTAGAATTATCTCATCAAGGGTCCCGGACCGCTTGATGGTGGAGGCGCCGGGTATACAATTGCAGTGATATAAAGTGTAATGCTGTGTTGTATATTTTATTTCAGCTATATTCCCAACTAAGTATAGCGGAAGGAAGATTTTGGAGGGCAGGAGCCATCTAAAATACCAGGAGTAAGGGAGAAACTCTAGAAGGTGATTCATCCAACGGGCGAGGAAGGAATTTCCCAAACTTCAACCGGCGTCGTTGGGACAGCTTGAAACATTGTAGATGCCGATTGATCAAGATAATGTTTTATTGAAGCTAATAAAGAAGGTAAATAAAGATTTATATAATTTGCTTATCATCGAAGGTATGATAGTGCAGCGGAATGCGGCGAAATTCTGCGCTGATTTGGATTTAAACTGTGCCTATTGGTAGTTATCGATAGCGGAGAAGGATAGACACGAAACTGTGGAAGTCGAAAACTTGGTCGACCATATGAAGGTTTATTTCGAGTATTGCGATATATAGGATGTGACAATTGTCTTGTGAAAAAATACAAAATGGCCAAGATGGATTGTGCATGTGAATAGATTGGAACTATTTAATGTTCGATAGAATGGAATTAATGATGAAATTGTGTCTGTATTTATATATGTAAAATGGGGTTTTTGTGGATGCGTTTGTTTCTTGAAATATTATTATATTATTATAATTTCTTTATTTTTAGAATTAATAGAGTAATAGTACACATTTAGGTGTACAAATATGTATATCGTTCATTTGTAGATATGCAACGATTAGAATTTCGTTGGTGTTTTAGAATAATATAACAAACTAATATTTTTTTTTTTTTTTTCTCAAATTCTATGTACACTTCACAACGCAATGCTCCGAGATGATATATCCTGCAAAGCCGATCCAAACAGCATCACCAAAAAGGAGATGCAATGGATGGACGATGCAGATAAAAGAAAATAAGGAAAAGGTTTTTACACATATTATATATTGAGATAAGAGGGTATTTTATTTAATGATTTAATAAATTAATTTTAGATACCCGAAGAGAAACCTCTGGGGGGCGGCAGGTACACACGGCACGTATTTACCGCGTTACATTTTATTTACGAATCATAAATATACGTGTGGTGCCAATGCTCTAAAGAAGTCAATTTTCAAAGACTAAAATAACACTATAGATAATGTGCACGTTTAATTTGAGCCACACCTAATAATCTCCATAAGAGAGAAGGTGATAGCCGATTTAGCTATGCGGCCAAAGTTTACGAGTATATATAATATTGTGATATTGATGTCTGTGGGTCAACACGCGGATGTAGAATAGGATCCTCAGTGGGTTAAATAATAAAAGGGTTGTGATGGAATAGGTAATGATTTTTTTTTAACGTGATTGGTATAGAATTTTGTCAGGTGTATTTCGGTGCATTTTGAAAGAATTCTCTGCATTGCGTTGTGAAATATTAATTTTTAATTTATAGGTATCATTCTGGGTTAAGTAAAATACTTTGGATCCGATTTTATGATCTTTTCATAGGAAGATTTGTCCGGTAATAGTTAGGCAGGTAAAATCTTAATATTTAGGTAGGTAATGTTTAAATTTTCGAAAGTTACAAACTTTCAAATAAACTTTTAATCATTCAGAAAAGTTTAAAGTTAATATGACAGTTCATGTCAAACGTGTTTGTTTTGCCAACTGAATGATAATGTTTGATAATATAATTTGATTAATTTAGTATTAATTTTAATATAAATGGGATTAATTAAATTTACTTTTATTGGGATATTAATATATTTATTACTTATCAATTAATTATAATTATAATTTGGTTGTATTCAATGGGTTATTTTAACAATTGTTGATTAATTTAATAATAAATATTGGTTATTTGAATTTGCATATGATTGGGTAACGTAAATAATTAATATGGGGTTGTTGATTATTCATGAATTGTATGAGAAATTAAAATAATTTACACTGTTTTATTTAGATATTAATTAACCAGCCGGGATCTTGGCTGATTTTCATCAGGTTTTGTGGCTAAGGCTCTATTGATGGAGAATAAATACTATAAGATCATTTTTGGTGTAATAAGAGGTGGTAATTTAAACATGATCAAGTATATATATTCCTATCGGTAGGGGGCTCATCTGAGAGTAATCCCGATTAATGTATATGATCCTGATTTAGGTAGGGTCGTTATTTAAGAATGAAATGTATATAGGAATTTATTTAATTAGCTTCACTAATTAAATAAATTAAACAAGAGGGGCGATTGCAACGTTTGCTTGTGCCGTATTTATTAAAAGAGGTTATTGCACAAACAAACTTGCCGACATTTATGACTGGCAACTTATAAGTCTGTCAATATTTGATTTTATTTGTGAAATGTAAAATATATATATTATGGAAGATTGTTCCATGGCGTCCCTTGAGGGGATTGCTTGATGGATTTCCTTGACAGGATTCCTTAGAGAATTCTATTGCGGGCTTCGTCCCCAAAATAGTCTAATAATTATTCTTATATGCTATTTATAAATAGATTCATTTTAAATAAAAAGTGTATTAAATGATATATGTGTTTTGTCCTTGATAGTTAGGAAGACCTCCCTAGAGTAGAATTATCTCATCAAGGGTCCCGGACCGCTTGAGTACCTAAACCTCCCTACCCGCGGTAGGGGGGCTGGGGAGAATAACTTAGAACTAACCGTAGTATGCCGAAGGCCGCTACCTAGAAACCTAAAAAAGGGTGCGCAGGTAAAGAGTTGACCGCGTTAGGGTCAACCTTTACCGACAGAAAGGACAAATACACACGAAAACACACAAATATGATAAAAATAAATATGAAAATAGGAGAAAAATAAATAAAATAGAGAAGAGAAATAAATAAAAATAAAAAGTACTGGTTCAGTACAAATTCGTTGTCACCGTTAAGTATCCTTTGCACTGAAACCAGACTACTTACGCTGGGCACAACACTGCACTCAGCACAAGCACAACACAACTTAGCACAGCACTTCGAAGACTAAGGGGCTTAGTCGCAAAGAAAAATCGCACTTCGATAGCACTCAGACGGAGTAGAAAAACCTTGAAAACCGTAGCACGGAACCAACACGCTAAACTGTGACGTCAGTAGACTGAGCGCCTTGGAATATCGGGAAGGGACCAAACAACGGAGAACGGGGTCTTGCACGTCCGCACTGGGCGGCGATCGGAGCGAGAATGATGATGATCAATTTGGCTCTGAAGCTTAGATGCTCTTATGGCACGGTGGAAAAATATCAGCACGGTTTGGGGAAGACGTACAAATATGGTGTTTGGGTACCCCACCAGTTGACCAAAGATCAAACTGACTTACCGTGCAGTATTTTGGTCATAATACAGAATCAAACTATACAATTTTTAATTATTTTTAATTAATTATTAAGGTAATTCGTTAATTGAGTTATCAATGTCACACTTTATTACATTTACTTTATTTTTTTTCTTTAATGTACTCTTTTTGTAATATATCAGTTGTATTTAGTGTAGATACTGCTGTTAATCAATTGTATTGTATACCAGTGGAAGCTTTTAAATGGCCATCAGAATTAATTTTCTTCATACTGTATTGAATTTTTTAGCTTTAACCTTCCCAAAAATTTGTAAAAATAAATAAAATATCAAGCCTGACATATAAATCGAAAAAAAACCTGGCCTTTTTGCGAAAAACATATGGAACTTATTTCTTGTATGACTATACACAGTGATTCAATAAAAAAGGCGATGAGAGCGCCCCTTGGCCAGATTTTTTATTTTATTGATCAGTCCCTAAATCTGTACTGCGCCTTTTTTATGATGTGAAGAAGTGGGTTAAGAAATACGCCAAGCCTCTGGACGCCAAGCCTCTGGACTGTTCAGTCTCGGTCTGCGTGCGTTCTCGAGCGCACGTCGATCGCAGACGCCTTCCCGCTCCCTTAGCCCCCGCGCTAATCGAGCACCCAAATTTCACTGGTTGTTGCCGTAATAAATAATTTCATAGTTGTATACCGTAATAAGTTTCTAACGCCGTTTTCACGGCGGAAAGTGGGTTTTAACCGTACATCTAATAAGTTTCTAACGCCGTTTTCACGGCGGTCAGTGGGTTTGTTAACCGTACTTCGTGGAACGTGAGCTTCGTCGACGGGAATTCGTCGTTCCAGGTGCCTCGAGTCTTCGTGTTCGAGTAAGTTATCCGCGTCGTCCTCAACCGCCCTACTGCGTGTAGGGCGGTTTTTAAGGAAGTTAGTCATCGTTGATAGGTTCATAGTATATATATTTATATATTGTTGTCCCTCCCCAACCCCTCCGCAATGGCTTCCCTAAGCTTTAACGAGTTTAGGAAAAAGTTACTCGAAAGTACTGAAGGCATGTCTATAAATGCTGATAAGTACCGTTTCTTAGATTCTCTTATCCCTCATCTCATGACGTTAATGTCCACAATGGCCCCACAGGCCACCCCAGTTCCCCAGACCCCTCAGGTCTTAGGCCCTCCCGCGTCCCCTTCCTACAGTGACATGGAGTGCAAAGTAGACGCCCATCCGCGCCGCAAGCGCGCACCCGCGACCGAGTCATCCTCGGACGCCACCCCAACTGGCCCTGATGAGCCTCCCTCTTTCACCCTTGTTAAGAAGCGCTCGAAACAAGACCCGGCGCCCTCGACACCCGTTTTCCTTCGGAAAAAGGGTAAATGGACTGAGGTCTCGACATTGTGCAATGAGCACAAGATCCATTACACCCGAGCGGTAAACTCGGGTGAATCTATTAAAACCACTGTCTCGTCGATAGACGATTTCCGAGCTTTGACTAAGCTTCTCACCGATAAGCAATATGCTTATCACACTTATGCTCTGTCAGAAGAGCGTAAGATCAGAGCGGTACTCAGGGGAGTCCCGTTCGAATTATCGAACGAGGCTATCCTGGTGGATCTGCAGTCCCAAGGCTTCCCGGCACTCGCGGTGCATAAAATGCACAGCAAGTACGGAAGGCAACACCCTCTCGCTTTGGTGGTTCTCGCCAACGTCCCCAAGACCAGGGAGATCCTGAAAGGGGTTAGCTCTATATGCGGCCTCTCTGGGATCTCGATCGAGGCGCCTCATCGCCACGGTCATCCCGGCCAGTGCCATCGGTGCCAGTTGTACGGGCACGCGGCGGCCAACTGCCGCGCACCACCCAGGTGCGTCAAGTGCCTGGTCCCTCATTTCACTATGGAGTGCAATCGCACTCCTGAAACTCCCTCTCCTCCCGATTGCGTGCTTTGTGGCCAGTCCGGCCACACCGCAAATTACAGGGGCTGCCCTCGTGCACCTCGTTGTACGCGCTCCAATTCCAAGAGGGCGGTACCCAAACAGGCGCCGCGCCTTTCTCAAGAAAACTTTCCGCCGCTGCGTAGCCGGGTTCCTCCGGCTGCAAAGCCTACACAGTCCAGGCCTGCCCCAGAAAACTGGAGGCAGCGCCCCGCATTGAATCCCATCCCGGCTCCTCGCCCATACAAACCCACTCCTCAATCCTCCGTAGCAGACGATATGCGTATCGTCTGCGACGCTATTAAAAATATCGATGTTAGTGAAAGCGCAGTCTTAGCCCGTAAACTTAGGGCTTCACGTACTCCGACAGAGCGTTTGCTAGCTCTGGCGGAGCATAGTTCCCTTCTCAATTCATTATAGGTTCATTTAAATGAATTGATCCCTAAATCATGCTTCGGCCGACCTCTGCCCAGCCCCGGCTTCACCGGAGGCTGCCCAGAACGGCCACCAACTCATGTCCCTTTGAGCACCTTCAGTGCAACTTTCACTACAGGCGGAAGACCCGCAGGAAACCCCCCGCAGAGGAATTTACCTGCGGGCGGTATGCATGACGCATCTTCCACCTCCCTCCCGCAAGGGTGCCTCGGCAGCAAAAAAAAAAAACTGGACTGTTTTAATAAGTGTCATCCTAGACCAGCAGTGCTTTTAATTTTCAGTACCGTTAAAATAAGTTTAAATTAAGAAAGAACCAGTGAAATTACAGCGATTATTTATAACGTTTGGTATGGTATGGAGGTAAGTAGCCTTGCCTTCCATGCCAGAGGTCCCGGGTTCGAATCCTGGTAGGAGTAGATATTATATTATATTTGCTCTCTAGTCATGGATGTGTATGTATGTTTATTTAAGTTTATTTCTAATATTTATAGATTAAAAATATATATATGTGTGTTTATATGTTTCTTAAGTTTATTTATCCGTTATCTAGTATCCATAACACAAGTTCTTAATGATACTTAATTTGGGCTAGATAATGTGGTGTGTCAGTTAGAAATATTTATTTAATTATTTATTATCTCATATTTATCTTACTTATTTTTTCAGTTATTGCCGAAATAAAGTCGACAGTCAAAAATTACTGGATAAAGCCAGAAATAGGTCAATAACTTCTAAACTACAAAAAAATCAATAACGTGTGAAGGGTGATTTAAGTTTCACAAAGAGTTTCTATCTGTGTCTTCCTGGGACATCCTGTTTTATAAACATTACCTTTGTTACTTTTAGCTCTTTCTCTTATTTCAGCTTTCTCGTACTGCTTTTTATAAACACTGGAACACAACATTTCTAACTTCGTTTTCAATTAGTCAGCTACCACGACAACGATTAGCTAAACCGGGTCAATTGCTTAGAACTATAAGGTCTGGATGCAATGTTATTTTTATTTCGAATTTTGAAAAATGGCAACAAGTTGGATCGGCAAGACTTTGATAAAGTTGTTGAAACGGTACTCTGTGATTCGGGTTAAAAATTTATCATAGAAACATGTTTGGATATTTGTTTTGGAAGGACTTTGGTCTTTGAGTTTGGTTTCGTATAGTATAGTTGTTTTTAGATTTAAATTATGTATAAAGAACGTTTTATATTAATTAATGTTTGGAAAAATCTGAAGTAGCAGCTTCTTTCACTTAGCAGAAGAACAGCTGTTCGCATAGATATTGAGTATTTGAATTTAACACAATAATAATAATCTTAAAAAAGTATTTTCTTTTTACTAATGTGTAGGCTTATATTTAAGAAAAAGAGGATAGCAATACAAAAAGCTGGTAACAACATTCACTAATTGGATAGGCACCATTAAAAGAAGTAGTCCGGTATTTAAAAAGCGAGATATTGGTATTATTTTTACACCGATACGTTGGTCGTGGTACGATCTGATTTACGCTATTGTAGCGTGTTAATGTTGAATTGCAATATTCTTGATTACTGGTCTTGAATAGGTGCAGATAGGTTCACAGGTACTTTTTAAAGGTGAGTCAATCTAACATATTTTTCAAAGACATGTACAAAATGTCCTTTTTCTAAATATAACGAAAACAGGAATGCATATTTTATTTCTCCATTGTAACGTGGTAGTGATATGCAACAAACTTTCAACCAAGACTAGTAATACTGATTCCAAGTAAAGAAACAGCGCTATGGGTTCATGAATTACACAATTTTTCTCAGTATCGGTGCGGTCCGAAGATTTTATACATCTCATAGGTTTTAATATTGAGCTTCCCGTTTTTCTGAGGACATGGCAAGTAAATACGGAATGATTTCCCACTGCGATATTCTTGCCCAAGCAACGTTCGGTGCGGACAAACCTAGGATGGGTGACCGCAGTGCCTTAAGAACTTGAAAGTGTTTAGGTGTTCGCTTATAACCTTCGGTTCCGGTTGTATTCGTTACAACATTGTCATTTTCACCACAATAATAACCATTTTTACGTGGTTGTGTTTTCGTATTTTGCACCTTTCTTAATAAAGACCATTCCAACCGAAGTATACGGTCAGCGACGCTTCATTTATCAATAATAAATAATACCATCATAACTTTACAATTACGAGCAGGTGGACTGCGTGCTTCTACGCCGGCTATTACTAAGTAACAAGTTAGGTTTTTGAGTCGTATTGATGTCGTATTGATGCAATACTCTTTATGTATTTTTTCTGAAATCATTCTCAGTTCGCCTTACAATTATGCCAATCAGTAACTTTACTAGTTTTGCGGCAACCTGTTTTGCCGTGACTTTTGTCAGTAAATTTTATTTTCTTCCTTGAAATAATAACGATTTAAAACTTCTGATTATATATCTTGACAACGCAAGTTATAGAAAACAAAAACAAAAATTGAATTAAATAAAAACTTGGGTTAGTTATTATTTCGTAAATATACCAAGTGTAGGTTTAAAAATAATAAAACATAAGTATTTTGAAATTAGATTGAGCTGCCTCTGAACAACATTTTACCTTATTTCAAGGCTTTTTTTTTAAATATGTTATCCTCATTATTAGATAAATAAATTTAGGCCATACACGTAATAATAAAAATAAATCCCCAGGCACAAACACCAACTGTATCCGCAGGCAAACAACCACACGGCCTCAAAGTAAGCAGAGCTTGTGTTACGAATGACCATAGAGCGAAACGGGAGGAAACCAGAATAAACATACATATATAAATATAAACAACCATAACCCGAGAACAAACACATGTGTTCATCACACAAATGAATGCCCCGACCAGGACTCAAACCTGATACCTCCAGCGTATGAGACAGGACTACCAACCACTACGCCACTCAGCCGTTGATAATAGTTATATCCAGCAAATCGTTAAAATGTCATTGTTTTTGAGGACAGAAGACGTGCATTTGATTTTAATATTTACTCAAAGCTTGAAAAAAGGCCTTCGGAGCTTTCAAATTCTATACGCCGCATGCACAATGAGTATTTAAACTTAACGGCTGGTCACGTCACTTAATGGGTTTGTTCAGCTAACTAATAGTATATTATATAAAGCAAGGAATTTGCTATTTTTACCTTTTTTTCTACATAAATATCGTTTTATACTGGTTTTTAGCAATTTAATTTGTTTGTAAACAATAAATTTTGTTATAACCTCAAGAATTGCCTGTTACTAAAACTATCAGTACAATAGAACTCGTGTTCCTCACTAGCCAGTACGCTCATTAGGTCCTTTAAAGCCTTACTGGAACGTAACGGGTTTCCAATTATAGTAGAAGCAGTTAAAGCTAAATTGTTACGTAATGGGACCCTGGTAAGTATCATTGTGGCCACTGAAAACCATTTGCAATTTTTCACAATAAAAGCACTATAAGTTTATTAGACGTTTCAACAGACTCGATTTGCGTGCGGCCTCGTTCGCACGTAAATTGCTGTCACCTTTCCCGCCTTTTTAGCCCCCGCGCTAACTTGGCTCCAAATTTCACAATTTGTTATCGTATCATTTTCATGAACACCGTTTTCACGGCGATTGGCGTTTCGTTAACCGTACTTCGAATTCAACGAACGAGGGCTACGTCGACGGGCTTTGACGTTCCAGGTGCTGCGAGTGTGTAAGTTCGCCGAGATCAACACTTCGTGAACTGGTGGATACGCATAACGGTGCCAACGTAACCAGTTGAGCGTTGCCCCGGTGCGCTTTATTGGCCCTTCAGGCCGTAAGAAACCGGTAGTCCCGATCCGAGTGCACTGGGTCTTACCCAGGGTGACGGAACCAGCGCTGTCCGAATTAAGGGCACCGCTATCCCCCTCCCTATCCCCCTACCGCCGGTAGGGTGGTTTAGTTAGGTTCTTGACTTGATTAGATCGGTCTTACATTATTTATTTAATATATTATTATATTGTCGTTGCCCCGGTGTCGCTGACACCCACCTCCAGGCCAGTGTCTTCGACACCAACCACCTGCCCGGCGACACAATCGCCCGTCCCCTCCCTTAGCCACCGCCGCCACCAAGCCAGCCCCGCGCTGCTCCCCGGTACTCCCGAGAGCGAAAACCCCTCCCCCGGTGTTTCTACGGGAAAAGGCAAACTGGCTTCAAGTCTCCCAAAAAATTAATTAAATATGAATTACTTACAAGCCTCAAAAATGTCCGAGGCCGTTAAAATCACAGTCCCCACAATTGAGGATTTCAGAGCGCTGACGCGCCTCCTCACTTAAGTAAGTGTGATAGGCGAAGTGCCTATCACACCACAATCATAGCCTCGGTCTATATACCTAGTGGATAGCGCCCCTTCGTAGTGACTTCGAGGCCCTACTCGAACTGGGTCAATCCATCATTATGTTCGGCGATTTTAATTGCAAACATACTGACTGACCGTGCTTGTCAACCACCAACAGTGGTGTTAAACTACTAGACATCACGATCTTGACATAATTTCTACCGTCACACCCACATATTACCCGGATAACCCGCGTCATTCCCCCATCCTTGACTTTGCTATAGACAAAGGTACCAATCTCGATCTAAGGACCATACAGCCGCTAGACGACTTAGGTTCCAACCACCGCCCGGTGTCCCTAATACTAGGACTCCAAAACGACCCTCCTGCTCCGAAAACCTATACCAACTGGGAAGGTTTAAAGCACACCCTGTCTTCGGCCTTGGAAGCCCCAGACTGCCCCCTCGCGATTTCATCCGACTATCTCGATAGCACGGATAAAATCGACTCGATAGTCGATTCGCTCACTGCCGCCATTAACTCGGCCATCAGTGAGAATGAAAAGGTTGCTAAGCATGGCAAGCCCAAGCTTCCCTTGGACATAAGCAACCTAATCATCGCTAAAAACGCTGCTCTCCACAGAGCCAGGCGTTACCCCTACAGACTAGCCGCAAACCGGCTACAAAAGGTCAAATCCACCATCGCGGAATACAGAGACGTTCATCGGGATGTTCTTATGCATAATATATCTCTGTCCCACACGGCGTACTATAGGATGGCGAAAGCCCTCCGACTAGACGCCCGAACCTACACCCTTCCGTTGTAGTTGTAGTTGTTCGTTCCGGTGGCACTATCGCCTTCGACGACGACGAGAAAGCTGAATGCTTCGCCGACAGCATTGCTTCACAATGCTCCCCGAGTACTCAACCCACAGACCCTGCGCACATCCGGGCGGTGGAAGACGAAGTCCTTCGCAAAGACTCCCGTCCAGTCACCGCCGACCCCATTTCAGTGTCCTTCGATGAGATTCTTTTTCTCATCAGAAGACAGAAATCCAAGAAGGCCCCGGGTGCGAATGGAATTTCCAACCACACACTTAAGCAGCTGCCTCGGCAGGGGCTTACCTTGCTTGCGATTATCTTTAATGCCTGCTTCGACCTTAGCTACTTTCCAAAAGTTTGGAAAGAAGCTACAGTCATAGGCATTCCCAAGCCGGGTAAACCTTTTAATATCCCGGCTAATCACAGACCCATCAGCCTTCTCAGGGCCATGGTTAAACTTCTCGAGAGAATCATACTCGCTCGAATGAAGGACCACCTGCTCCCAGCGGACGGTGACCCCCTCATTATCCCCCACCAATTCGGCTTTCGAGCCAAGCACTCGTGCCCTCAGCAAATCCACCGAAACGTCAAGTACATACTCGGCGGCTCGACTAAAAACAGTCGTTGTATTCTTTGACGTAGCCTAAGGCTTTCGACAAAGTCTGTCATGCGGGTCTCATTTATAAGCTTTATAACACAGGCTTACCCGATCGTCTAGTCAAACTAGTCGGCTCCTTTATTAAAAATAGCACCTTTCGTTTTAAACACGAAGGTACGCTCTCCACCTACCGCCCCCTCAGGACGGGAGTCCCTCAGGGCTCGGTACTCGCCCTGGCGAATCGATGTGAATCCAGAAAAAAGCTCTGCCATGAGCTTCGATCATAAACGCCGTCACCCCTGCGACCCCCATATCCGAATGCTAGGTACGCCCATCCCGTGTGCACAAACGACCAAGTACCTAGGCGTAACACTCGATCGTACGCTTACCAAACTCGCCCGTATGTATATGGGCCGCCTAAACAATATGTTAGGGAGGCACAGTAAAATGTCTCGTAGGAACAAGCGAACGCTTTTTAAGGTTTGCGTCAGACTAGTCATGACGTATGCCGCCCCAATCTTTGCCCATGCCAAACCCTCCGATTTGTATAATCTGCATGTAGTCCAGAATCTCTTCTGCCGCCGGGCCACGGATGCTCCGTGATACGTGCAAAACCCAGACCTGCACAGGGATCCCGACTTACCTACAATACAACAACACCTTAGGACGCTCTCCAACGCTTATTTCAAGCGATCCGAAGAGCATCCTAACCCCCTCATACGCGAGTCAGTAGCTTATACTGCTGCGTCCATGCCGTCGAGGTACAAAGTCCGTAGACCGAAAAATGCACTTTCGGATCCCCCGATCAACTTTCAGGTAATTTGGACCAGCTTAAGGTTGCCTAGGCCGACTAATCATCATCCAAATGACATTTGCACCTTAAGTGATTTTTATTCTAAGCGGGTGACCCTCTAGCGGGTCCCCGCTGGCGCACCCACCTCCCTACCGGATGTCGCTCCGATGAAAGCTGACAGCATTCCCATGCTACAGCCGGCAAGGTGGTTTTTAGTGGGTTGGTGCCACTTTGGAGAATCCCACATCACCGTCGCGGAAGTAGGTTGCCTGCGGCGGTATGCATGACAAACCTTCCACCTCCCTCCCAAGAGGGTATTGCTTAGGCGGCATTAAAAAAAAAATTGACGTTGCCTATATCTTATTATTTTTTATTTATTTGCATGTATTTTATGTTCTTACTTATCCACACTTAATTATAAGTATTACATAAAAATATTTGACGTTGTGTCACAAAGGAGGCAGATACCGTCCCATACATTTCTGGGCTATGGTGTTAACAACTTGGAAATAGTGTTTTCCATAAGAAACATACATTTGAAGTGTTCATCTAAAATTTGAAAACATTTGTATTTCTAGAAGTTAAGCTATAAGATATTTTAGTAGTGTCATATAAAGTTTCGTTAGGTTATGAGAATGTTATTTTAAATTAGTTCGTTGAACTTTTCAATAAATTACTTAAATAAACTATACTTAATGATGTCCCAAAACGAATCGTGTATGTATTTCACCCCTTGTATGCTCCCCAAAATAGCATAAACATTTATCTTAACCACTATCTTGTTCACTTTGAAATTATTCACAAGAATTAATTACTTACTGTTTCAGTCATAAGCTATTGTCAAATCACAACCAATATTTCTTCATTTAAAACTCGTTTGGCAACAGTAGCACAGCGATCAAACGCAATGCCACAGTTAACACAACGATCCATGTCGAAATGCAAAATCGGGTATCCAAGGGAACAAATCTAATATTCGTCGTGTAAGGCGGGTTGTCGGGATCCGGTAGGCAAGCAGAAAGTATTCGAGTAAATAAGAATCGTAGTTAGTCCGTATAACAAGCGTAATTCGTAAGAAAATAGGAAAACCACATAACAACTCAAGCGCATGGAACAAAGCCAAACAAACGAGTATCAGAATGGCAGCCATTTGACGGCATGATTGAGTGAGAGACTTGTCAATCACGTACGTGGCGTTCGTTCTTTTCGCTCGTTATTGGGAGAAAAAATCAGTATTGCCGACGTTAAAACTAAATTCCACTCATAAAAATCTCAGTGAAATTACATATTTTGAATTTATTTCATTTCCAGAAATTAAATCGTTCGCGGTTTATTATATTTATAATAAGGTTAATATAACTTATTTTTTGGTTTGAATTTCCACCTATTAACTGTCTAGCCCACAATTACTTAGCCTCCTTTACCATTGTTTTAAATGTTATTTTATAAAATTTGTATTAAAAATATTTCATCTTAAAATAAGATTATGGTTTTTTGCACTTGATATCATTAAATTAAATTAGGTTGTTAGTTTGTATAGTAAAATTAATAGTGGAATCGTCTTGTACTATGAATGTATCTTAGAAATATCCACTTATGCAAGTGTGACGTTAAAATCGTGTACAGTTAGCATTTACATTTTGGTACCCTTTTAATCTTCCCTATTTGAAGTTATCATGTAAATAATCTTAATTAGTCGCTCTTATTTAAATTTAATAGATCAGGGATATCTGTTGTTTATACCAAATGCTCTAAAACCTCAAATGCTTTATTCTAACCCATATGAAAAATGCCGTCAAGTGCGATTCGGACTCGCCCATGAAGATACCGAAAGCATATTTTTCTTCATTATCATCTTCTAAATAACACTTAAGTTTTATTCTAATATGAGTAGGTATTATCGAAGTAGTATAAAATGTATTTAGATGTAAGGAAATGAACAGAAAATCTGAAAACTTTTATTAGGTTGACGTTTTATAGTAAGTACTTACTTACCAATTTCTAGGCAGTAAATGGTTTTAAAAGAATAATTTCGATGTAATTAATTGAAATTAATTTTATCCAAAGAAAACAGTATCAAATCATAAACGTACAATATTTAGCATTCGCAAATGTATTGAAAATAATTAGCACCGCGCGCACGAGTGTCAACGATGTCTGCCCTCATGTGTCTGCCCATTCTAGAGGTGATCGTTGAATCAATCAAAAGTTTTTTAACAGCTTTTCATTCGTCAACGAATTAACTGTTATTAATTGATGAAAAAACAGGTTGAAAATATTATCTTTTAATTTACGTCAACGAACATGACACGCATTAGTTCAATAGACATTATTTTATTCAATTCCAAAAAAGTGGTTGAAAATATTAACTTCTATATATATTTATTTTAATTATTCGATAATTTCGATACAAATTTCATTAATTTCTGAGAATCAACTGGTTTGTGAAAAAAACACTATCGAACAAAAAAGTGCATAGAAAAGTGAACCATAAAATTAACAGCTTTTTAAACTTGTGACCATTGACGATTAACAGTTAAATTTCATTAATCAAAAAATCGTTAATGACCCATGCTTAGCCTGTTCGGGTAAGCGCATTCGGGAACCTGCACCCCGCGCGCTCCGCACCCGCTACCGATCAAGCCACGCCCCGCGCGAAATTATAATGGTTTAGGGTTTATGTATAAGGTTTATGTTAATGAAATTAAATGTTTTTTTATTATTTTTATATTTCAGTTGATTGTATGAAAGGTATGAACTACTCACTAGATCTCGTTAAAACCGATTTTCGGTGAAAGTTTACATGGTAACGTACATCATAATTTTTTTAAGTTCTATCATTCTCTTATTTTAGAAATTACAGGGGGGGGGAACACATTTTATCACTTTGGAAGTGTCTCTCGCGTAAACTATTCAGTTTAAAAAAAATGGTTTTAAAAAACCTAACCTATCATTTTTAAAGACCTATCCATAGATACCCCACACGTAAGAGTTTGATGAAAAAAAGGGAATCCCCAAAATTTATTGTTTTGTTTTCTATTTTTTGAGTAAAATCCTAATGCGGTTCACAGAATACATCCACTTACCAAGTTTCAACAGTATAGTTATACTTTGTTAACTTGGTAAGTAGATGACTTAAAATTTCGGAGGAAAGTGGCTATGACATACGGACGGATAGACAGACAGACAGACACACATGAAGAATCGGTAATCATATAAGATTGGAGTATCTATGGATAGGTCTTTAAAAATGATAGGTTAGGTTTTTAAAACCATTTTTTTTAACCTGAATAGTTTACGCGAGAGACACTTCCAAAGTGATAAAATGTGTTCCCCCCCCTGTAATTTCTAAAATAAGAGAATGATAGAACTAAAAAAAATTATGATGTACGTTACCATGTAAACTTTCACCGAAAATTGGTTTTAACGAGATCTAGTGAGTAGTTCATACCTTTCATACAATCAACTGAAATATAAAAATAATAAAAAAACATTTAATTTCATTAACATAAACCTTATACATAAACCCTAAACCATTAAAATTTCGCGCGGGGCGTGGCTTGATCGGTAGCGGGTGCGGAGCGCGCGGGGTGCAGGTTCCCGAATGCGCTTACCCGAACAGGCTAAGCATGGGTCATTAACGATTTTTTGATTAATGAAATTTAACTGTTAATCGTCAATGGTCAACAGGTTTAAAAAGCTGTTAATTTTATGGTTCACTTTTCTATGCACTTTTTTGTTCGAAAGTGTTTTTTTCACAAACCAGTTGATTCTCAAATTACATGATATGAGTTGGGATATGACTCATCATCTCTTCGTGAAAAGACATCATAAAGATGTGGATAATACACATCTGTACAAGACATACCTATCACTAATTACTTGAAAATATCGAGCTCAGAAACAGACAATATAAAATACTATCTTTTTCAGTACAAACTACTACCACAAGATTTTCTTAGTGCCATCCATGCAGAAGCACCCCCTCTAAAAATCCTCTTGTGCAACCTGGATTAAAAAGTAGTGGGGCGTGTCTTCGTGGATATCACGAACTTTAACCTTGTTTACATTTATTCTTAGTGCCAGCTTACATTAAAGAACCGAATATGAATACAGATGGCAAAAATTTGTAGCGCATATCTTTAACACAAGACAGATTGTTATATAACAACTGAACTATTGTTGAAATCGATATCTAGGTGTGACCAGTTATGTATATTATTCAAGTTCAGGTTTTTATCCAATAAAACAAATTTAAAAAAAAAAAGTCATAAACATTTATTCCTGACAATTGAGAATATATAAAAAGGGAAAGTTCTTACAATAAATATAAGGAATAACATTTTTTTTTATATAAAATTGTCACGAATCGGTCCCAATTCAGCATAATGCTAGTCATTTGACCAGCGCCGATCTTCCATTGGGGCCGCTTTGTGTAGATGATGCCGTCAACCTTTACACCGTGAAATAAACAAGTACAGTAACAACAAAACATAGAAAAAAAATACATGCAGAAGGACATAAAACATCAAAAAATAAATAATTACCTATATGTATGTTCAAAAAGAAAATAAATAATATAAAGAAGTATTGGTTACAGAACATTTCACAGAAAAGACACTTAATTAGAATATAAACTACACTAGTACCTTAATACTTAAAATAAAAATAAATGTACATAAATAGAGAATAAATAAATAGAAAATATGAGACCAAACACTTAGATAGCACTTGTGTCATGCTTTAGGGTATTTTCACCTCTCTGATGTTCTACCAGAAAACATTTTTATGTAAATTTAAATGTTGCTATACTTTTTTGATTCCTGATAGGTGGAGGAATATTGTTCCAACATTAAAAGAGTTGTAACTAAAACTCCCCCTAAAAGCCATAGATCTGTGTCGGGGATTAGAGAGCTGCGCTGCGCATTGCCGCCGGGGACCATACGTTTTAAGACGAGAAAACCATGATAACTTATTATACAGATATGACGGGTTGGTATATTTGACGACGCCGAAAAGTAAACAGGCTAGATGTAGCGTACGACGATGCTTCATTTTAAGTATGGAGTGCCTGTTTAGATACGGGCTAACATGAGCTCTTAACGGAATGTTGAAGCAAAAACGTGCACAGGCATTTTGTGCTCTTTGTATGAGCCTCTGAGTTCTACCTAATATACGGGGGCCAAAAACTGTATCCATGTAATTTAACTTTGACAAAATTAAGGATTCTACTAACTGTATTCTTAATTTTCTGCAATGAATGGCCTCACCCTGTACAATATTTTTAATTTGTAAAAGCAATTTTTCACTGCATTGGCAATATGCTTTTCAAATCTCAAATCACAGTCCATAAGCAAACCCAAATTTCGCGCTTCGTAGACCCTTTCTATCAGTTCATTCTTAAGCCTAATGCTCTTAGTGGGATTCAATTGGTAGATTTGATGCTTTGAGCCAAAAAACATGTATTTTGTTTTGGAAGGATTCAGTAAAAGCGCATTATTATCAGACCACAATGATATCCTAGAGATATCTTCATTCAATTTTGAAATCGCATCATCAACGTTTGAAGGTTCAAAAGATATATACACTTGTATATCATCAGCGTAGATATGGAAGTTGCAATGTTTAATGTGAGTCTGTATGTCCACTAAATACAATATAAAAAGAATCGGTCCCAAAATAGATCTCTGTGAGACACCACTTTTTACACCCATCTTGTCCGATTCCAATGAAGATCTATCACTCAGATTCACGTTGACATATTGCGATCGGTTATTGAGGTAGCTTTGAAACCATATTATGGTTGCCAAATTAAAACCATAATAATTAAATTTGGATAATAATAAATCAATATTCAAAAAATCGAACGCCCTAGAGAAATTTAACAGTACCAGTAGCGTACACTTCCCTTGGTCCTGGGCACAAAGTATATTATCAGTGACGTCGAGTAAAGCTGTAATCGTACTACATCCCTTCCTAAAACCGGACTGTACTTCAGGTAGAATATTATTTAATTCGAGAAATTCAGTAACTTGTAGACAGCTTTCACAAGTATCTTGGACAGACATGGTAATACACTAACTAGTCTAACGTCTTTCAGATCTATCGGGTTAGCAAATTTTGGCAAAGGGCGTACAATACCGAGTTTCCAGATATCAGGGAAAACAGAGGATGTAATTGACTTATTTACAATGTCAGTCATAATTTCCAACGAGCTTGACAATGTCATCGTCAACATGTTCAAACTTATATTGTCACTACCTATCTATAGCATTAGATTTTAAAGTACTTATTATTTTAGAAATTGTTTCCATCGACACTGGTTTCAAGTTAAAAGTCACGTCGCTAAATTTATGAAATTCAAAAAATGTCAATTTTGAAATGATAACTTCGAAAGTATCTGATAATGTCAAAAAATGATTATTAATTAGATTAGGGTCATTAAAATGTGAAGGTAATTCTTTAGAATCCCTTGGCAAAACGTTACTTTTAAGATTTTTCCACAGGAGTTTTGGGTTGTTTATTGAATTATTAATATTTTGCTTGAAATAAGCAGATTTTTCATGGAAAAGGGCCTGATTAACAGTAGATTTTAACATTTTGTAATACTGTTTTTTTAGATAAGGTTTTATTTTTATGATAATCCTTCATAGCTTTGACCCGTAACGTCATCATTGATTTGATTTTCGCTGTTATCCATGGATAGGAGCGATATTTAATAATAAGTGTCTTCGTAGGTGCGTGCAGGTCAAAAAAATCTAGTATACATTTGTTAAAACTAATCACTATGTCATTCAAATTAGAAGTATTGGAGATTAAGTCCCATTTTACATTTTTAAGATCGATGTCAAACTTATCAAAACAAATATCCCTTAACGGTCTATATCTGATAGCATAAGGAATTGGCTTTTCGCGTTTAACATGAAATTCGCAAACTATCAATGACCGTAAAGAGACCCTACATGGTCCAACGTAATAGACTTAGTACACAAATCAGAACACACCAAATCAATGAGCGTACTACTAGTTTCAGTAAAATGTGTAAATTCAGTGACTAGTTGTGACAAGCCGAATTTTGTATATTTATTTTTGAAGGCCTGCCTTATTTTATTCAATTATCAAAATATATCTTTGTTTACCGATGTTCTGGTTCCGCTGTTAATAATGCGCTTGTCAAAGATGAATTTATTATTTATTCCACATATTGTGCAAAAATAATGTTCGTGAAATCATATGCCTAATATACATGTCGAAAATTTTATGGGAATGTTTACTTAGTGATACATAACACCTACCTCACACAACGAATTTCTATTTCAATCCGGAGTGGTAACTCGGCCAACCCTTTGGCTAGATTGCTTTTAATAGATTTAAGTTCAGGTGTGGTTTTTTATTGGTAGAGTATTTTTATCTTGTAATTCAGAATTTAATACACTTTTATGTACCTAGATTGTATATTGTAAATTGATTGTAATTATTTTAAATAGTTTGTGAATATTATTAATAAGAATTTTTTTAATAATTTAATTTAATGCAAATGAATAAATTATATTTGTAAAAAGGTTCCGGTGATAATATCGGGTTCGAACAGGCAGCGATGAATTTATGATTCATTCTTAATATTATGTTTTGCACAAAGAATTATATGGTGAATATTTTATATGATCATCTGCCACAAGTAATTAAGGAATTTGTACCTATCCGAGAAACCAAAACTAAAAAATATCCACCTTGGTTTGACTGTAAATTAAAACGTATGCTTAAAAAATAACATAAGAAAGAGATACTCAAAATACTAAAATCTTCTCGGCGCTATAGAACTTATATTAATAAGTAAACTTTGCGAACTCCTGGCCACGAACTTTTACCATAAGTATTTGATTAGTCTTGAAAATAACTTACTTAAAAATCCAGAACTTTACTAGTCTCACATTAAATCAAAGAGAGGTGGTGCAAGTGTATATAGCTTTTCGGTGTACGAGGGACCTAACGATCTGAAATATAAATGCAGCTTACTCAACGATACCGGTATTAATCCAGACTCTATCTAGACTGCGAATTGACTCCAAATCTTTACTCAAAAATTAAACATGCTTGACTGTAGTAAAGGCGCAGGATCAGATAGAATACCTGCCTTGTTTGTCAAATCATGTGTTCGCGAGTTACTTGCACCTCTCTTTACAATCTTCAATAAATCTCTGTCCTCAGGTGTTTTTCCAGCTAGATGGAAAATTGCTAAAGTGGTGCCCATTCACAAGTCAGGTGACAAGGAACAGGTTCATAATTACAGGCCAATTTCAATTTTACCAGTGTTCGGGAAAACACTTGAATCACTGGTCAGTCCCTTTCTACAAAATCACTTGAAGCTATTTTTTAATGATTCTCAGCACGGGTTCGTCAAGTCTAGGTCAACTTGTCGTGTTAACCGAATTCTTATCAAACGCCATTGACAGTGAAAAACAGATTTATGTTATTTATACAGACTTTACGAAGGCATTCGATAAAATTCTCCAAAAAATATTGTTGCAAAAATTATTGGCATGTGGAATCAGTGGCCCATTATCGGATTGGTTAAGATCATATTTGGTTGATCGAAGCTTTTTTGTCGTAGTTAATGGGTATGCGTCTGCTTGCAGGGCCTTAACATCCGGAGTACCAGAGAGATCACACTTGGGTCCAACCCTTTTCAACTTTTCTGTAAATGACATACCTGCGTATCTCAAATCCTCAGAATCATTTTGTACGCAGATGACTTGAAATTTGCTAGAGTTGTTGAGTCTCCTAGAGATTAACACTTTTACAGACTGATATCGAAAACTTTATTCAGTGGTGCAACAATAATGGAATGTATCTTAATACTAAAAAATCTTTCCATATGAAGTATAACAGAAATATAAATATTGTTAACAGTAAATACTACATAGGCAATGAAAGAGGAAGGAAGAGGAAGTAACTGTAAGTAAAGATTTAGGAGTAATGCTAAAAAGCTAACGTTTTTACCTCACTTAGATGCTATAGTCAAGAAAGCATCCAAAATGTTACGATTCGTTATAAGAAATTGTGAAGTTTTTCGACAGTACAGGACAAAACTATTATTATACAACAGCTTGGTCAGAAGTCTACTAGAATACTGTAGTGTAGTATGGCGACCACACATACTTTACGTTTTGGACGAATTCAAAAACGTTTTCTCCTTCGTTTGACCTATAGCTGTAATAAGCTGAAACTTTTAAATTCGTATCTAGATAGAATAAAATATTATAAAATAGATTTTTTAGAAAAGCGCAGAAATATGATGGAAGCAGTATTTGTTTACAAAACTTTTCATAATACCATTGAATACCCCTCTTTGCTACAACTCTTTCGTATACGAGTTCCAAGACAAATTCCACGTCATCTAGCTCCTCTTTATTTTACCATTTAGAAGAACTGTTCTAGGTTCCAACTTGCCAATTAGTAGACTAAGTAAAATACTTAATATATGTAGCTCCGATGTAGGTTTAAACTTTGACCTGTTCTCAAAATTTTTTAATGCAACACACAACACCCTCAAACATTTAGCTGATAACTTTCATACCTTGTTTTAAAAAAATGTGAATTTAATGTGACATTAATGTCTTCGTTTTAATTGCATGTGGTGTTTACCTTTTAGTAATAAATGCACTTAGCAGTCTTCATATTATTTGTCAATCTAGTATATAAGTAGCAGTGTAATTTTTGGTAAACCAAATAATATAATAAAAAATAAAAAAATGATATCCGTGATATCTGTTTAAAATAAAATGTTATGTTTGCATCCTACCCACGGGAATGTTTGTTTAGTTATACATATCGAAACATTTTATGTAGAGTAAAATACAATTTTATACCATGATGCTATAAACAGTGTTATATATTCAATATTTCTGATATTTTTATTATTGTAAGCATGTTAACTTAATCTTAAATAGCTGCATTAGTTAAGGACTATATCGCAGCTTTAAATCGCTATTAAATCAACTTATAAAAATAGTCAGCTGCTCACATTTATAATTTCGTAGTAAGCCAATATTGCAAAAAGATTACAGAATAGATATTAAATGATCATGAAGCCTTTCATCGCAAATTTTCCCGTACATTAAACCAAAATTTCGAAATCCTCCACTCCCCTTACGGGTTGGATCACAAAAACCTCATCTTAAAATATTCTTACGTAATGATCAATTAAGTATACTAAAATTTTAACGAAAAAATAGAGGTTCTTTTCATTTAGTAAGAGCACCGCCCCAGCTCCGAGCATGATTCTATGCATTACTACAAATTGAAATTGAAACAATCGAGAGAATTTCATTAATTCTCTAATAACTATGGAAATAATACTCTAAGAATAATATTACTATAACTATATTTCGATTTCTATCTTGGATGTTCACGCTGTCCAGGACATTGGCCACTTTATCGGGGATTTTATGTAGGGATAATACTTCAGGCAGATATCTATTTATTATACGCTCGCCATTAAGTATGCTATGTTTTTATTTACGTCAAATGATTATATATGATACCGGCCATCTGTATAATTCAGGAATTCTGTACAATATTTAGGTAATGTATAGAATAACTAAGGCGTCTAGGTAATTGATGAAATATTATGAATATTTTTTCCATTATATACTTTACCTTGGTAAGGAATACAATTCCTAGGTATTGTATAGAGTACCTGCTTATCCACTGGCAATGTATAAAATAACTATTAAATAAGCATATGACGCTCACTCCGCTTGCTTTCTGCCTGATCACAATTCATGTTCAATTAGGTTAGGTTAGGTTTGTATGTAGTCCCACTGGCGTCGCACGCAACGCAATGATATGCAAACAATTCGCCTTTTACACACGTTGCTGGCAGTGCATTCGATATTTGATAAAATGCAAAAGGCGTACCTAAACGTTTTATGTATTCTATACATTGCCTAAGTATTGTATAGAATACCGCATTATACAGATTGCTGGTAACATATACATTGTTTTATTTATGCAAAGTCATATTCCACAATTTTGAGGGCATTATTAGCAGCATTTTATTAGGACTATTTATTTGATATGAAATATGACATTTAAAATAACCAACAATTTAAATAGCATTAATATTGTTTATTTATCTTTTACAGTTAAGGACGTTACAGAGTTATTTAATTGATCTTTTTATTCTCGACAAGTCGAGTAACAAATACTGTTGGTCATACAAAATTCGGATGAAAAATATTTCAAACGCTTTTCTTGACTCGCTTACTCATCAACGCACATGATACACTGCAATCCAATATATATAAAAACCTTTGCTTATTATTTCAGAATTAAGTAACAACTTCAGCATTATGAAAGTTGTAAGAACTAAGTTATAATGAATTAATTTGCGAGAGTATATAACAACAGACAGGCTCGAGTCTCTGGAACCTAAGCCCCTGATCCAGATCAGCATTAATACTAAGTATTGAGATTAATGTCCGGTTTACATGGTATTAAGTAGTTAAGTTGGTAACTAATTTTTAACTAAATTTTAAGTTACTACACGTCACTTGTGTGTCCAAACGGATGAAGTAGTTAAATTCATAAGTTTAATGATGATGAGCAGTGATAAATGTCAAGGAATTCGTCAATTCTGTACTTAGATATGTGGTAAACGTAATTTTAGACAAATTCAAAGAAGAATTTTGTTCGGAAATTAAAAGCTTTACGAGAATATGTTTTTTTTCAAAATTTTGACCCCGTTTATTCTACAAGCATACCTATTTGAAATATTCTTCAACAAATTTTAAGTTGAAACTAACTCCATTCCGACATCAATGAAAAAATATTATTAGAATAAATCCTAATCTACTTAATCACTTGCGTACTAAATTTTAAGTTACCATTTGTCATTTAAATGTTTACACGCAACTTTTAACTTAAAATTTAGTTAAAATTTAGTTACGAACTTAACCACTTAACGGGTGTAAACCGGCTATAAGTCTTATTTTAAGAGCTGTTTTGAACTAAACTCTTAATTATGATACTGTTGTTAAGAAGCTTTGAATTGAATTGTTATCTTATGGTAACAAGTAGTAAATTTTTTTTTGTTCTCAATCTAATTGAGTTATCTGCCTATGATATTCGTTGTATTATTTCCAACATTCAATGATATATGATAGATTCGAAACATATAACTAAACAACCTTACATTTATAAAATTCCCTTTTTTGTTTGTTTTAACTGTCATGGATTGATATGAAACAGTGGTTTCAGCCATATTGAAGTCGATTAATTGAAACCTATTTTGATATGGTTTTAAAATTTGGTATGAAAAAGTAACGATATCATACAACTATATTAACGATATTCTGTTTTGAAAGGACTTGTTTCCATTAGTTTAGTATCTTGGGCTTGTTTACAAGCGCACTGGGAGAATATTTAAAATATACGCACTAACACAAAATAAATATAAATTTCGTTCATACTATGGTACTTTAAGCTCACAATTTCATTAAAAATCTGTGAGATTCAAATGTAGAAGATCACCCGCCATACTTATCAAATCTAGATTAACGTCTTGTTGTCGTCACAGCTGTCAATAAATCAATCAAAATATATGGCTACGATACCAATATGAATTTACCATTTCTAATAATATCTAAATTAAAATAAAAGATCAATTTCTCAGGTTATGATAATTTCACCAATCACTTTATTAAAAAAGTGACTTAACACTCAAATTCCAACAGAAGCTATCTAACCTAGAGAAGAAGACAACAAACAAAAGACACATTTCACGAAAGAATATTATTACCCTTTAGTAAGCTTGTGAACTCAATAAACCTTGAGTTAACAAGCTTACTTAAACCAAACCACAAATCAGATAAATGTTGACAATAAACAGATAGCAAGCAACAGATTATTAAGGAAGCCAACTTGTAAAGGAAGAAGTAATTAAAAGAAAAGCTATTGCCAGGATACTCTTTAGAACCTTAAATGTTTCATTAAATCGTTTGTTTGTTCACAAGTGAAAGCTGTTACAATGTTATCTAACGATTGTTTAGTATGACCGTTGTTAACATGTAATGATAATTTGTTTAGTTTAAAAATAATGTTAAAGTAGTATTTTAAGGAGTTCCGAGGTCCAGGCGTTAGTAGTTGTCAAGGAAAAGAAAGCGAAAAACACAGAAAACACGGAACAGATCATTTGCAACGAATAGAGTGTAACCGAATGCCGGGCTCAAAAAGGATTCAATTACTTTGTACCACGTTGGCGCAATTCTGCTGAATACATGACATTTGATTTCAAAAATAACAGTTTTGACAGTGACTGATAAATAAGTATTAACGTTTATAAACGATGATAGAAAAAAGCAGTTTTTACGGTGCTGCCTCAGAAAACATTTCAGAAAACAAATTAAGCAAAATGTGAAATCTGCGATGAAGATATCGTTTCGTATTACCATAATATTTTTATTCAAAATAGCATATTTTTAGCTGTCCTATATAGTAAGTAATACGCTCATATACTAGCCCACTTTAGTAACATCACCTATATCTGGATCGGGTGATAAGCGGATGGATCCCCGTGAAATTATTACACGTTCTGACAGCCTTAATGCATACTTGCTCAAAATTTTCAGTATTACTACGAATTTTACTGGCTTGGCGGCTCAGCTTTATTAAAGCTCTCCGCGTTTAAGTTTCATTATAATAATGTTCAGCCTAATCTTTGGTAGTAAAAGGGCAGGAGTAGATACAATTTTAAGATGTTGGGCGAATGGGCATAACGTGTGTGTGAGTTTTGTCTTCGTTGTTGTTAGGTAATTTAAGGTGGGCTTCGAAAAAAGATAAAATCTTAAAATGTCAAAACTAGTGATACCTACTTTATCAGCTTATAATATTTATAATATTAACACTCCAGTAAAAAAACTTCGTACACACTTGGCTTAGGCCCGTTAGTATTAGTATACTTGCAGATGCTGAGATAAAGAAATGAATAATAATAATAATAGTAATAAATGCCCAGACAAACACATCAAATATAAGGCCCCTAAGTAAACAGAGCTTGTGTTATCACACGCCGAACTGGGGAGAACATAAAATAACATACATAACATAAATGTATAAATATCAACAATCATGACCCGAGGACAAACATCTGTGTTCCATGATATAGAACGATGTTCCCAAAGATGTCCAGTAGCCCGAATCTTGTAATAAAAGACAAAAGAAATATCGCTGTAGTGCAGAAGTCGTTCGATCGAAGTTTTGTCCAAAATCCGAAACTGAACGACTTTTGAATCGAACGACACAAGAAGTTGCCAGTTAAAGTTATCACTGAACTACCAAGACATTAAAACATATTTTAAATTCTGAATACGGCGTTAAACATGTAATTGGTTAAATAAATTTAAAGATTAACGACTCCAACTAACTTCAACTAGCCAAAGATAAATAAATACTGAAAAAAGCGAGTTTTCACTTCAATTGATCGAATGATTCGCATCTTGATAAACGTCACTGTCTTCGGTTTAGCCAGCAAATTGTTTGTGAATGTCCATTGTTGTCAAATTGGCGATAAGTTTATTATTTGTTTTTATCCAAAAGCAAGAAACTTGTGTAGAAAATTCTTGTTCAAAGATTTTTAGGTATTTAAATATCAAACGGAAGTTTCTGTACGACAGTTGGAACTGTTTGTTGATTTCTTAAATAAATAAATAGCATAAGGACGTAGCCCTTTGGTCGCACCAAATCTAAGGAGGGACTCAACTTGAGCTCAAAATTGTGGAAAGAGTTGGCTTACATTTGTGAATGCGTCCCATCTTGTGAACCTATATACCTTTCTTAATTTTCGCTTTTCGCGTCAATTTTGCAATTTTGATATATCTAGCAACAAATACGCTAACTCTTAGCTCATTTTTAGCCTTTACAAAACACAAAAATAGGCTATTCTCTCTTTGTAAACGTCTCGTAGAACGAACTTTAGTTCAACAAATTTTGGATCGCTAATTTTGACGTTAATTCATTGACATTCGATCAAAGTAACTTTCATTTGTAGAATAGAATTCCGTCGTGATATCGTTTTGGAACGATTAAAAAACGAATCATTTAAGTGAATACGGTTCAATGACATTCCGATAGAGCGACTTTAGAACGACTTTAGTATCGGTCCAATCGAAGGATGTGCTCACGAAAATGACCTCAACGGCTGAGTCGCTACGATATCGCCGCGGTCATTATTACGAGAATCGGCCTACAGGTGGAGCCCCAGGGGTCCATAGGAGACTCGACGGGGATCTCAGTCAGATCTAATCTTCACATTTTTGGTAGAGTTTTGGAAATATGGTAGAAATGTACTGAATGCTGGGGAATGCCAGAAATGGGGATCCACCGGACGGAACCAGCAAAATTTCGAATGTGAAAAAGAAAAAAGTTTGGGACCCCCTGATAAAGATTGTTCAATCTTTCTGAATAGATGGTAGTTCATATCTTCCACAAACTATATAACGAGCCGCGCCGCTCGTATGAACTCAGTTAGTCAGTATCTCAGTAAATCAGTAAGACAGTAACTCAGTGGCGGTGAAGTCACAGCTTAGTACTGTAGCGGACAGTACCAAGTTCGAATACCAGTCTGTACACAGTTTGCAGTGCCGTCTTAATTTCATGTCCACAAACAGACATAATTAACTAGCGTTTAAGCAGTATTAAAGGTGAGTGGTTGATTTTGTTATATCCAATTGTAGCGAAGGTCGACTACCGCTTCATCTCAACACTTCACACACAACACATTTCTAAAACATACAGTCCACTAATTAACAAAACTTCAGCGGCCATAAATAAGGTGTGCAAACCGCACCTAATTTTGGTTACTCTGAAGCCGAATCCATTTTTAATTTCAAGTGTCCATCCACGGACATTCTCTAATGATTTAGGTTCTCCCAATTAAGATACCGAAATTCATTAATACTTTCGAATATATCCATTATTCATTCCTAATATTTCAATACATAAAAATCTAAAGCCACGTTTGCTACGCGTCATATAACCTATAATTTCTTTGTTCGTCGTACGTCAATCCAAGATGGCGAAGTCAAAAGAAACTATCGAAATGCGATTAGAAAAGGAGTTTGTCTTGCTTACTAAACGAAAAGAAAGATGTTTCGAAGAAATACAGTTTATTTATGATAAATCTAAAGAAATCCAGAATTCGGAACCCGATTCACAGTCATTATTTTTACTACGCGCTTCCGAAATAGACACAATTCGTGATGAGTTTAAATCTATTGTCTTTAAAATATTCGATTTAGAAAGACAAATTAATCCTAATTGTTCGTTTCATAGTGAAAACAGATTTGATGATTTATGTTTTCTTATAAAATTACGCATATCCAAATTGCAACCTAGTGTTCAGGACGAGAAGGTCGAAATACCTACCTGTTCTGTAGTATCTAGACCTCGTCTACCCAAGATCGAATTATTTGTATTTGATGGCCAAATTGAGAACTTTACAATGTTTTATGAGACATTCTGTTCATTAATACATAACCAAATTACCATACCTAAGATTGATAAATTCCATTATTTACTGTCTTGCACAAAGGGTGCTGTGTTAAATATAGTCAAGAGTTTAGCCATTACTGCTAACAATTATGATTTAGTTTGGCAAAGTTTACTGTCTAAACATCAAGATAAATGATTTTTAGCCGGTAGATACTTAGACAAAATGTTAACATTTTAACTTCTAGTAGTAATAATTTTAAAGAAACATTTGAACATTCGTAAAAGGCTATTCAAGCTTTAAATATAAGTAAACTAAGTAGCTACATTCTTTGTCATATTGCAGTGCGAGTTCTTGAGCCTAGTTTCGAAGAGTTGATTAACTTGGTTCAAAATCATATTAAAGTACTGGATCACGCTGCTTTATCATATAGCACAGAAATCACTAGTTTTAGTCAAAGTAAAAAACAAAATGTGTCGAGTAATAAACAAATAAATTTAAACTTAAAAGACAAAACTAAACACTTTGATTATTCTTTTACAAAAAACCAAGTCGTTTGTCTACTATGCGGTAAAGATCATTTTATATTTCGCTGTAAACAATTTCATAACTTAAGAGTAAAAAATAGGACCAGCCATGCTGACGACACCTTGAAATTATGCCATAATTGTCTTAAACCTAACCATACGGTAAACAACTGCCGTAGTAATTATAGACGTATGATTTGTCAAAAGACGCATCATTCGTTATTACATTTAGGCGAATCTAAGAAACCGGTTCCTGCGTCGTCGTCGCCTCACAACAGTTGCCATTATATTGGGGACAGCGATTGTTTTCGTTTTAGATGCGTGTGGTGATTATCAAACTTGCCGAGTACTTATAGATTCTGGTGCGCAATCTAATTTCAATTCTATTAGTTGTTTACAACGACTGGGCTTGAAGCATAAAAAATGTCCATATTCTATTTATGGTTTAGGTGGTGAGCACGTTAAAAATTATGGTATGACATCGTTTAGTTTAAGGTCGATTAATGATAACAATTTTAATTTTACAATCGACGCTGTTATTTTATCAAAAATTACTTCCGATCTACCGACGGTTCAAATACCGGAAAAGGTTGTAAGTAAATTTAATAATTTAGTTTTAGCTGATCCTACCTTTTGTAAAAAATCTCCGATAGATATTATTTTAGCGGGAGACATTTTCCCACACTTCTACTCCGGTGAGACTATTACTTTATCTCCGAGCATACCTAGCGCGATCAACAGCGTATTTGGCTACGTTATAGCCGGAAGACTAGAAGTAAGCGATTCTAGCAATTTGAACGTCGCCGTAGCGTCTACCGCGTCGTTGGTGTCCTACACCATAGAAGACAACCTCATCAATGACACCCTTCAACGGTTTTGGGATGTGGAAGAAGCACCGTGTGTACTTTCACTAAGTCCAGAAGATGAGATTGCTGAAAATATTTATAGTAAACGTCACTATCGCGAGCCTAGTGGTAGTTACGTTTCACCTATTTTATTGAATCCTAACCGCGAGCCGCTCGTAGATTCCTATGATTCCGCGCAGGCCTGGCCTGCGCGCCGCGTACCTCGCCTTCATGAAGGAGTACGAGTTTTTAGGGCACATGGAGCCGTACATGGGTTCGGAACCCTCTGCGTATTTCATACCGCATCATTGTGTGCTGCGACCCAGCGCCACCACCACGCCCTTGCGGGTTATGTTCGATGGTTCTGCTAAAACGAGCAATGGAGTTTCACTGAATGATACACTACTAACAGGTAGAAAACTACATAACGATATTTTGTAAGTTATATTTAATTATCGTTTATTTGAAGTTTGTTTATAACGTGATATATCTATTATAGATTACACGTATTTTCTGCATCTTTTCGACAAAGCGAAATTATAGTTTATAATAATTGTTAAAACTCCCAAAATTACTCCCTATACTGCAAAGCTGGAACTCCACTGGTCGTAGTTCTTAATGCAAAAACAACGCTATAACTTTATAACTTTTGCTCTTCGAGTATAGTCCGAAAGATAGTGGTTATTAAGTAAAAACGAAACTTCACTGATTATAACTTTTATTTCGCACAATAATTGCTTACACACCTTAGCACTTACAGCGCCGTAAATTCAATGCCCCAACCGGCCATTTTTCAACCCATGCCCCGTCAAGAGTTCCCGCGCAAAATCCTCGATTTTTACTGGTGTAAACTCCAACAAATCAGAGTCGGCCGCCCCGTGATTGGCTTAACCTGACCAATCACTGAGCAGCGGACCCGGAAGTGTTGCCAATGTTGCAACTGCATAACCTCGCCAAATCCTCGGTAGAAATAAACGAATTTCAATAATAAATATGCATATTTCCACCAAGTTACCGGCTAAGTCATACAAACCCAACAATCGACCATCCTGACATCGTGTGCGTCCCTGCACACGACACCAGGTGGTCACCCCAACAATCGGCATGTATATGTATATATGGCTATGGCCAGTTGCGCAATCATTACAAATAGATAATTATACTTTTAAAATATCCTTGGAACAATATTAAACAACAATATTGTAATTATACACATCAAGAAACAGGTGAAATACCTAATTTTATCAAATTAAATAAGACAAGTTTTACGATTTCATTAAGCGACTTTTTAACAATTTTATGTAAAATTCAAACAGTGATCATGCCGTTAAACAACACAATATAGATACCAACTTACATATAACCTAACATATCATGATTTGTATACTAGATATATACAGCAAGCGTGGGTTTATAAATTATGTTCTATTATTTCCTAACTTTACATTTTATTACACCATTGACCTCAGAAAAGAAAGAAAATACTAATACAAACAAATGTACAATGCTTATGATCGAAGTCACATATGATTATCGATAAATTACATTTATATTGCTTTAATAAATCTTTAAACCATGGTACCGAACGAACGATTATCGGAGAACAGGCAATAGATTTTATCCCTGCACGATCGATAAAGAGGGAAAACAATCGACATGTACGTAGTGCAATTTGAGTGCCGAACGATCGATTATCGAACACTCAACTGCTAATCGAAAAGTATGGGTACCGAACGATCGATTATCGGAAACCCAATCGACTGAAAGACACCTCGAACGATCGATTATCAAGGTGTCAACTGAAGTCTACAAGACGATCGATTACTTGAGACGACAGTGCTTCGGCATTTGTATCAAGTCACGAATCGATCGATCCTCGTGCTTGATCTGTAACAAGAACAAAAAAAACATTCTGTAGCAACTAGTTTTTAAATGTGCTGACGTACAGCGCGAATTACATCGAAACAATAGTAAATGAAATAATTTAACTTAAATCTTAAACTCAATCATTATCACTATTATCAGTATCATCACAATTAACATTCAGGGCAGAAACGTGTATCCAAGGTCTCATTCGATCAGAAGCAACTGTTGTGGGTCGCTTATTCTGCGTGCTCACCATACCTGGCACGGGAGCGACCTTATATCTGTCCTTGCCTAAGACTTTCGCGACGCGATATGGACCTATATACGATGGCATAAGCTTTTTGCTCTGCCCGTCGTTGTTAAAATACGTCTTGGTTATCTTTACGAGGTCTCCCTCACTGTAAACACATGCTGGTTTTCTACCTGCGTCATAGTATTTCTTTTGTTTAATCTGTTCACAGTCTATTCTATCTTTGACCTCCTGCTGCAGTGTAGAAACGTCACATTCTCTGCGAGTCTCTGCAACGATTTCGTTGAGAATGGGATTCTTTTCACTGCTCATACTGGTACCGAATAACACCTCGGATGGCGACTTACCGGTAGTTCTCTGAACGGTGTTGTTCAGACCCCACTGAATGGTTCCCACCTGACTGTCCCAATCTCTCTCCCCGTATTTTATGCTTACTGTTTTTAAAGAATCCAGGATCGTTCGGTTATACCGTTCCACTTGACCATTCGATCTTGGACTGGAGACGGCATTTAAGATGTGCTTGATTCCCTTATCAAGGCAGTACCGCTTGAATACATGAGCTGTAAAGCAACTACCTCTATCACTAATAAGGCGGTCTGGAGTTCGGAACGTACAAAATATATCATCGAGTGCTCTGATTGTATTCTGGCTGTTAGTGTTTCGTACGGGTTTAGCAAAGCAGAATTTGGTAAATCCGTCCACTACCACCAGCAAATGAGTATAACCTCTTTTTGATTTGACGAAGGGTCCAAGATGGTCAGCAGCAATGTATGAAACGGCACTCCAATCTTATCTATTGGGTGTAAAAGACCCTTGCGAGCATTCGTATTGTTTTTGGCATAAGCACATTGAATACAAGAGTTAACATATTTATTTACGAATTTTTTCATTTTTGCGAACCAGTAGTGTTTTTTTATCCTCTCGAGAGTCTTTTCCACCCCAAGGTGCCCAATATCGTCGTGGTTCATGCGACACAGCTGCCATCTTGCACCCTTCGGAACCACCCAGCGAAATTCATTCTTATCTTCACTAACGTAACGGAATAACTTATTATCCCTAACTACGTAGTTCTCCTTAATATAGTCTAGTTCTTTTTCATCTAGATTTTTGTCTAGAATGTTGCGGATCCTACCTAGTTCAGTATCGCCCAGCTGCAAAGTGTGTAACCAGTCCTCATCAGAGATAGACAT
Source organism: Marasmarcha lunaedactyla (assembly GCA_923062675.1). Classification (NCBI taxonomy): domain Eukaryota; kingdom Metazoa; phylum Arthropoda; class Insecta; order Lepidoptera; family Pterophoridae; genus Marasmarcha; species Marasmarcha lunaedactyla. The sequence continues at coordinate 14,518,427 of OV281359.1, forward strand.
TACTGTTGGAAATTGCTCTACAAATGTATCGTCACTCACACGTACAGGGTTCCGAGATAACGCGTCGACGTGGCTCATTTTGGAGCCGGCCCTATATTCTACAGTGCACCGAAATTCCTGAAGCAACAGCCACCAGCGTGCTATTCTTGGGATAAGATCTCTCTTAGAAAACGTAGAGCGAAGTGCACTGCAATCCGTTACGATTTTAAAATCTTTCCCTAATAAGTATACTCTAAACTTTCGTAGCGAGCACACTACTGCTAATATTTCAAGCTCGTACGAGTGAAAGTTTTTCTCCTCCGGAGAGGTCTGCCTACTATAATAAGCTACAGGACGGAAAGCTTCGTCCTTCTGCAGACGCTGAAGGAGCATACCACCAATACCAGTCTTGCTGGCGTCCGTGTGCAGCTCCGTCTCGGCGGATGGGTCATATATTGTAAGAGTTGGCCTGCTGATGAGTCGAGTCTTGAGACTCTCGAAAGCCTGTTCTTGACCACTTCCCCACTCCCAAGCTGCATCTTTCTTTAATAACTTACTAAGTGGGAAAGCAATCTGGGCGAAATCTTTTGTGAACTTCCTAAAATAGCCAGCCAGGCCTAAAAACTGTCGCACATTATGCACATTTTCCGGCCGTGGGAAATTCTTTACGATCAGAATCTTTCTCTTGCCTGGTCTTATTCCAGATGCGCTTATTTCATATCCCAGGTAGTCAATTTTATCTCGAAGAAAATCGCATTTTGATAAGTTTAACGTAAGGTTAGCCTTTTCAATTATCTGCAATACTTCTTCTAGCCTATCCAAACACTCTGCAGCGTCTTTACCAAATATTAACACGTCATCTATATATGCCGTCGCTTTGCTATAGCGAGCAGACCCCAAGATGGAATTCATCATTCGCTGAAAGACAGCAGGTGCGTTCGCCAAACCGAATGGCATACGATTAAATTCGTACTGGCCATCCGGGGTGACGAACGATGTGAGATGTCTGCTCTGCTCTGCGATAGAGACCTGGTAATAGCCTGATGCCAAATCAAGTGAGATAAAACAGGCTTGGCCCGTCAAGCGGGCTATCTCATCTTCAATGATAGGCATAGGATATCGTTCCTTTACCGTTATCGAATTTAACATCCGGTAGTCGACGCACATCCTCAAACTATCGTCTTTCTTCCGAACAAGCAAAATCGGGCTAGCATATTCAGAAGCTGACTCTCTCACTATACCCGCAATTGCCATCTCAGAGACCATAGCACGTACCTTCTCACGCTCATGATGGGACAACCGATAGGGGCGATAAACTACAGGTTTCGCGCTATTCAATTCAATATTCATTTCCGCTACATTTGTACACCCTAGTTCTTTAAGTGATGAAGCAAAACAATGCTTGAATCGTTCTAGCAACTGGTATAAACGCTGCTTAATATTTTCAGAGACATTTTCATTTACACGGACTTGTCTGGGATCATAGTGATTACTGGCTATCGTAGAAACTGCGGGAGTTTCTACTTCTACCTTGTTGACGATTTCAACCTTTTCTGCTCGACACAACATTGATCCTTCTGGAAACCAGCAAGTCCCTGAGCAAGGTATTATTGTCAAATTAGCTCGGCCACTCCTACTCTCATATAGCCCCCCTTCCACGAAATATGCTTATTGGGTTTTCCTGCTAAACCACCCTTTATGAGAATAAAACCACTGATGTCAGAGTCTATTATAGTCCTTATGGAAGCTGCGCCAAAAATTTCTACCGAATTGAGTACCTTGACCTTGAACAAAGAGCAACTATGTGTTTCGAAACCCGAATGAGGCATCTCCCGGCTAATCTCCATGTGCAGACTCCTTGAATCCTTGTAGACAATTATATGTGGTTGTTCGGTGAACGACTGCCCTATCAAGATTGGCTTCTCAAGTAAATCATCACGAACTACCTTGCATTTTAGCTGAGCCTCTACTCCGTCGATACCTATAGTAATCGAAACTGCGCCTAGCGACTGCACAATATCATTGCCAAAACCCTTCATACTAGATGGAATGTTATCGTGCGGCAATCCTAGTTCATGAGCAATCGATTCTCGTAAAAGTGTGACGTCACTGCCAAAGTCAACAAATGCTTCGAATGACAGGCCATTTATTTCAACATTTTTAATAAACTTTGACTTTGGATCACTGGTACAGCTTTGAAAGTTGCACGAGTCAATTAGCTTTGTTCGTTGTACATTGTTGACTTTGGTAACATTATCTTTGCTTGTACGAGGACAATTGTCCTTCGTATGACCGATTCTGTTACATTGCGTACATTTTAAAATCGGTTTAGGACAATATATAAAACTGTGACCCTTCTCTTTGCAGTTATAACAGCCAGTGGGCTGCAGTCTACTACCCGCAGGCTTCTGATTAGCATCGGCATTTCTGTAACTACTTTGATTGTTTCTTAATTGATTTCGATCTATTGACTGGTAAAAATCTTTGCTACTCATCAAAAATTGTAAAAGTTGATCAGGGTGTGAGCAACGCAACGCCAGAGCACTAGATCTAAGATTCCTATCCCCGATTCCATGGATTATGCAATCTGCTGCCCGTTTTCCTTCTATATCGCACTGGTTGAGCAAAGCTAGTTTTTTCTTTGCTTTTTCCTTTAAGCATTTCTTCCAGGATCTGGCCATAATTCTGTTCGAAAGGGAAAGCACTCAACAACTTTGTTTGCCATTCCGACCAACTAAACATAACAGAATTTAATCCTTCGTACCAGGTTTTGGCCAGACCCTGAAGCTTTTGCATGGCAAAATGGGTAGTTGTTTTGTCATCCCATTCATATACAGAAGCGCACTCATTTACTTTTCGCAACCATATATCTATCCGTTGATTTTTCGCGCTTGGATCAAAATTCGGTACTATGTTCATGTGATCCACCTTCTGAATTGACCGTGCGTCTCGTGTAGATGAATGGGACGTCAAACTATCTTTTAAACACTTAAAAATATCTACAAAATCTTTTCTAGAAATAGAGGGACTACGTGACCTTTTGCTATCCCGTGCGTAGTCTCGTGGTTCCACACAATGGTGACTGTCATCAAGTGGCTGGCTGGTGATGTCGGCGAGTGGTGACGTTGCACGGCGACGGCCGCCCTCGGCCTCGAGAAGTCGCCTGCGTTCTCGCAGCAACTCCATCTCCAGTATCTTGACACGTTCGAGACTGGGTGCGCCTCGATTCGACCCACTTGACCTTCGGCTTCGACGGCGTTCGTGTTCTCGCGACAAACTGCGGCCGCTGTTGCCAACCCGGCTTCTGCTCCGTTCTCTTGACCTGCGGTGTGGAGTCTCGAGCCGATGCCGATCAGGGTCGTGACTTCGACGACCTTTAGACCCAGTCATCACCTCGGAAAGAAAACAAATATTAATTAACAAAAGCTTTAAAACAATTACAAACTACCTAATACCTCAATAAATCTCTAGGGGAAAAGGGCACATGGATAAAGGTTTCATATAAAAAATCACTCAAACTAAACTTTTAAAGGAAGAATCATCTAATAAAAGCACGTGGTATGTAATGTTAAAATAAAATAAAAGACGCTTAATTATTTAAGTTCATTTATCTAGAAAACGGTGCGTCGTAGCTCAAAAATGCCAAATTTTCACCCCCTTCAATCTAGCCCTGCTATAATTGGATAACGAACGAACCATACACAAGAGTGGACTAAAGTAGTCCACTAGTAGACAAATTTCCGACGGCTTTAAAATAATCACATGTTCTTTAAAAGTAAAATCTTAATACACTCGGTATGGACAACAGATAAAATCAAATAGGAAACCACGTGCGTGGGCATGTACTTACGGAATCTGATCCCACTTCTGAAGTGTTAAAACTCCCAAAATTACTCCCTATACTGCAAAGCTGGAACTCCACTGGTCGTAGTTCTTAATGCAAAAACAACGCTATAACTTTATAACTTTTGCTCTTCGAGTATAGTCCGAAAGATAGTGGTTATTAAGTAAAAACGAAACTTCACTGATTATAACTTTTATTTCGCACAATAATTGCTTACACACCTTAGCACTTACAGCGCCGTAAATTCAATGCCCCAACCGGCCATTTTTCAACCCATGCCCCGTCAAGAGTTCCCGCGCAAAATCCTCGATTTTTACTGGTGTAAACTCCAACAAATCAGAGTCGGCCGCCCCGTGATTGGCTTAACCTGACCAATCACTGAGCAGCGGACCCGGAAGTGTTGCCAATGTTGCAACTGCATAACCTCGCCAAATCCTCGGTAGAAATAAACGAATTTCAATAATAAATATGCATATTTCCACCAAGTTTCCGGCTAAGTCATACAAACCCAACATAATAAACAAATAAACATCATGTAGAAGACTACCAGGATTTTTTGCAGACAGCGTGATTTCTGCATCTTTATGATAAAACGAAATTTTAGTGTATAATAAAAAACATCAGGTAGATAACTACCAGAAATACATGCGGATAACGTGATAAATCTATTATAGATAACACGTGTTTTCTGCATCTTTTCAACAAAGCGAAATTATTGTTTATAGATACCCGCGATTACTTATGATTACCATACTTTTTAAATAGTTTACCTGGCGATACACGACAATATAAGATAATTATTAATGAGACTCTCGATCCCGCAGTCAAACTGTTAAACTGTTTTGCGGGACTGTAATTTAGGTAAAAGATTTTTTTTTGTATACTCAATAAATAATAATTAAAAAAAAACATAAAATGGCTGACCTCATCGGAAGAAATAACGAGTCGCTTTCGTTTATTCTGAATTCTTTGATCTGTTTCAAACATTTAGTACACTTTTAGTACAACTTTTACAACATACTTAATATTAAACCATTAAGTTACTGGTTGGTATAAGACGTGTGTTTGTTACCACGCACAAAAAAAGATTGAAGTCTTGCCGGGACCGGGGTTGATCAAGTAAAAGACGTTAAGATTTTTGAATAAGTCAAATGACATACTCTAAAACTGTGTGAAGTTACCTAGTACCTTAAAAGGACTACCTGTTTAATTATATACTATCTGAAGAATGAAGCGACGAAATAAAATTAACATTGCAATATTAAACTTAAGCGAGTTCCATTGTATTGGTAGGTGCGGCGGGAGTGGCTGAATGTACATGCTGAAGTATCTTGTTTTGGTTTGAAATGAATTGTACTAAGTCACTAAAAGTTGGTATTCAGTTAGGTTCACCGCGGGCCTCAAACCCACGCACTGTGTACCTGGGTCTAATTTCTTTAAAGCAATATGCAGAACAAGCGAATCAAATAAATTATCTAATTTTAAGTTTTTAAGGGCATTAACTGCACTTACAAAGTGTTCAGTAAACAAATCAAAATTAGCCGTAGTAGCGGTAGTTATCGGTTTGAAATAAAATATTTTATTCATATAAACCGAGGCAAAAACTCGTTCGTTTTCGTATTTATCTACTAAACATTGAAATATTAGATTATAATTCTCGGTGCTGGGCGTAATACCGGCGCACGCTGTACTAGCCTTCCCCGATATTTTACCCAATAAATAATATTAAAGCTTTTCGGCATCTGTTAATGATGTGTTATTATGAATTGTAGTCTTAAAACTCTCATAGAAAAGCGGCCACGAACATATTTCTCCATCAGAAGGAAACATTTCTACACTCAGAGTTGGAACATCAATAGGATCTTCACGTTTAGAACATAACTTTCATAAGTAGATAAACAAAATTCTTCTACCAGCATAACAACCCAAACATAAGATTTGAAAGCTGGTACAAAATAAAGCGGTATGTAAAATAACGATTTTAAAATATATTTCAAAAGTAGTATTACGCAACAAGTTCTTTTTTATTCTAAATTTAAAAGATTCAAACTGCATTTTCCTCAGTTCATGCGAAAAAATAGAATTTAAAACTTTAGAATAATATTATATTTTTCCTTTTTAGAAATTTAAACAAAAATGAGAAATTTTGCTTTTAGAGTCTTTTTGTGGACTTAAAAGTACTATCCTAACATAAATGAGATCTCTAAGCGGATTTTAAAAAGTATTTTACCTACTTATATCAACACAGAAATTCCATATAGTGCCTTAAATGGCGTATAAATATATTTAAATATGCGTTTGTTTCCATGAATTTCGTATCTAAGTACATATAATGCCATGGCAGTATCTAAAACAATTTTTATTTTAAAGAATGTGCTAGAATACAATGGAATGTCGTCGAAGGCATTGATAGCGGCCATATTTTATTCGAATATGTCTATTCAGAATTCAAATACAGAGAGATGCATTCAGAATTTTTCGGAATGAAGCAAGGGCCTTCGAGACATGCAGCATTCTTAATTTTATATTTCCTTTGACAAATCCGTAGAATTAATTTTCGTAAAAAAAAGTAATTGTAAAGTTTTGAAATTGGAATACAACGAAGTTGATTTCGGTTCTAGAATTACAATTTTACTTTCATTTAAATAGGCAGAAGATGTTGTCATTGGTATTTCGAAGTTTGAAAGGTCACTCAGGTTATATTAGGTCTTTACCTATGAAATTGCCGTTTTTTACGAAATAAATGAAGCGTAATTTTTTTATATATTTTTTATTTCTATTAATCAAAATAATCACCCATGCAATCAATGCATCTTTGCCAACGCATTCTTGAAGAAATCAGCTGGACGGGAGGCAACAAATTCTTCAAAGGCATTTTGTACTGCCTCTCGGGTATTGAATTTTTTTCCCGCCAACAAGTTATCCAAATTCTGGAAAAAGTAGAAGTCTGTAGGCGCAAGGTCTGGTGAGTACGGTGGATGACGGAGAACTTCCAACCCCAACTCTTGTAGCTTGGAGACCGTCTGCTGTGCAGTATGAGGTCGCGCGTTGTCGTGCAGGAGCAGTGGAGCCGAACGATTGACCAAAGCTGGTTGGAGACGTGCGAGCTTCTCCATCATTGTGTTCATTTCTTCACAGTACACATCTGCAGTAATGCTTGTCCCGTTTGGCAAGAAGCTGTGATGAATTACACCCGCGTTAGACCACCAAACAGTGACCATCACTTTTCTAGGGGTAAGTTTTCGTTTAGGGCATTGTTTGGGTGCTGAACCAGGGTCCAACCAACTTGCTGAGCGCTTACGATTGTCAAACAGGATCCATTTCTCGTCACGAGTAACAATGCGGTTCAGAATTCCTTCATTTGTATGCCTGCTGAGCAGTGCAAGGCACGTCTCCACGCGAACTTCGCGCTGGCGGTCATTGAGTTCGTGGGGTACCCATTTGTCAAGCTTTTTTACCTTGCCAATTTGACGCAAATGGACCAATATTGTTTTGATGCTAACGTCAAAAGCTGCTGCTAATTCAGCCGTGGATTGAGTTTCATCAGCTTCCACAATTGCCTTTAATTCGTCATTGTCGACCAAAGTTTTCGGACGACCACGGGGTTCATTTTTCAGGTCAAAATTTCCAGAACGGAAGCGGGTAAACCAATAACGGGTGGTGCGTTCGTTTGTAGTGTTCGGTCCGTAAACGTCGTTGATGTTGCGTGCCGCTTGTGCCGCTTTGCTACGGTACTCATACTCCATAATTACTCGAATTTTTAACTTATCCATGATGACGAAAAATGTTCGAATGCGTTGAAAACAAAACACTAACTATTAAACAAATGACGATTTTAGAAAAAGAATTCCATGTTTGTCAAATAAAATTAATTTGAAATTAGAATTATCAGTCAAAAAAAATATATATTTTCATTTGAAATGGCCAGTACGGCAAAACGGCAGTTTCATAGGTAAAGACCTATTATTATAATTTAGAAACAAAGAGGTTATGTGTTATGACTAGACTAAAGAGTTAATACTTGTAAATGAAGTTATACTAGTTTATTATTGCATGCAGGTACGATACGTATGATATGGTATGGTACGGTAAAATAAAGTAATAGCAAAGGTTTTCTTACAATACAATTTAACTTTTGAATTTTTGTTAACAAACTTATAACTTTTCATAAATAAGCCAGTTTTGGTGTTTTCATATTTGTTAACGTTATTTTAAATTAAGTATTCATACTTGAAATCAAATAATAATGGCGCAATTTTATTGGGAACTTGAATTTTATAAAGTTATTGACTCACAAATGAATTAAGCAACAAGATAATATAGTCATTTATTTTGGCATCACTAGCTTACCACCAGACAAATTAGTTATTATAATTATTTATATTTAATTATAAGTAATTTATACCAGCATAGAACCTCCTTTTTTTATAAATCCGTTTAAAACAATCTGGATGTCATCACTTGCCAGTGCATCTAGGGTGACAAGTGGATGGTTGGAAATCTATCTCCCATAGGACATCTCAAGACGCTTGTCTCTTTTTTATTTTTCATCAGATCCTAAAAATGATAAGGTTTTTTGACTTAAATGACATTGACATTATTGATTTAAATGTTTATACAAAACATTTTGTTTCTGAATATCGTTGCATTGGAGTTGGACGGATTGAAAACAGAACATTATGTAACAGAGTTATGTAACAGAGTAACAGAACGTTGTGTTGTGCTTGTGCTGAGTGCTGTGTTGTGCCCAGCGTAAGTAGTCTGGTTACAGTACAAAGGATACTTAAAGGTGACAACGAATTTGTACTGAACCAGTCTTTTATTTTTATTTTTCTCCTATTTTCATATTTATTTTTATCATATCTGTGTGTTTTCGTGTGTATTTGTCCTTTCTGTTGGTAAAGGTTGACCCTAACGCGGTCAACTCTTTACCTGCGCACCCTTTTTAGGTTTCTAGGTAGCGGCCTTCCGCATACTACGGTTAGTTTTAAGTTATTCTCCCCAGCCCCCCTACCGCGGGTAGGGAGCTTTAGGTGCTAGGTTTGCTAGGGAACCTAGGCATTTTTATATATTTATATATTATATACTGTAGTTTCAAGCCCTCCAATGGACCTTGTAAACATCCTTAGGTCGTTCGCCCAGGCGCTCGCTGCGTCCGGCGTAAGCATACCCGCTGACGTACTAACGCAGGCTTTGCAGGCTTCTATCGCGTCCCCGGCCCTTCAGGCCTCAACCCCGGCCCCTCAGGCCTCCAACGTTGAGACCCCTCAGGTCTACAGCTCTTCCTCGTCTCCCGCCTCGTCCGAGATGGACTGCGAATCGAACGCATCCTCTCACGCGTCGCGTCGCAAGCGCACCGCTCCCGGGAGCGACTCCGAACCCGCGTCTGATACGTCGTCAGATGCCGTCACCTTAACCGGCTCTCCTGAGCCCGCGTTTCAATTAGTCGCCAAGCGCTCCAAGAAGCGCTCAAAGAAAGCTTCGGTATCATCAATACCCGAGCCCTCTCCGGTGTCTTCAACACCAGCCCCCGCGCCGTTAAAATCGCTCGAAGCAACCGCGTCTCCGTCGGTCCCATCGAAGCCAGCGACGCGCTGCGCTCCCGTCCCGCCGAAGCCTCAGCTCCCCCCGCCCGTATTCCTCCGTGAAAAAGCGCGCTGGACCGCGGTCTCTAACTTGTGCAGAGAGCACAAAATTAATTACTTAAAAGCCGCCAACGCTGGCGATACAATCAAAATCCAAGTAGCGACCGTCGACGACTTCCGGTCTTTCACTAGGCTTCTGTCGATCAATCAAATCGCGTATCATACCTACGCCCTCCCAGAGGAGCGTAAGATCCGCGCAATACTACGGGGCGTCCCGTTCGAACTCAGTAACGAAGACATTCTCGAGGACCTTAAGTCTCAGGGTTTCCCGGCCGTAGCAGTGCACAAGATGTACTCCAACCGCGGTAGGTGTTTTCCTTTAGCTTTAGTAATCCTGTCAAATACTCCCAACTCGAAGGAGATTTTCAGAGAGGCTCGCACAATCTGCGGACTCTCGAACATCTCCGTCGAGCGTCCCAACCCCCGCGGTCATCCTGGGCAGTGCTATATGGCCACGCAGCGGCTAACTGCTCAGCTACCACCAGGTGCGTTAAGTGCCTGGATCCACATATAACAAAGGAGTGCACTCGCACTCCTGAATCCACTTCCCCCCCTGCCTGTGTGCTGTGCGGCCAGTCCGGCCACACAGCTAACTACAGATGTTGCCCGCGCGCTCCGCGCTCCACCGTCAAGAGGGTCGCGCCTAAACCGGCGCCGCCACTCACTCCCGCTAAATTCCCGCCGCTGCGAAACCGGGGTACCCCGGAAGCAAAGCCCGTTCAGCCGACGCCTACTCAGGCTCTGTCTTGGAGGCAGCGTCCGGCCATCCCGCCTGCACCTTCCCGACCCATCCCAGCGCCCGTAGCTTCCGTAGGGCCGGGTCCCGCTTTGTCATCTTCACCTCAGTCGTCGTTGGCTGAGGACATGAAGACCGTGTTCGACGTCATCCAAAACGTCGAAATTAACGAAATTTCCGTACTCGCACGCAAACTGCGAGCCGCCCGCTCTCCTCAAGAGCGTTTATTCGCGTTAGCCGAGCATCAGTCGCTCCTAAGTTCGTTGTAAATTCTTTTACTTTTGTATAAATTCGTAAATAACAAATTATAATGTCTAGACCCGCGAATCCCGCGTCCAGTCGTATTAAACCCAAGGGCTTATCCCTAGTATCTTTTAACGCTTGTAGCCTTAGCACCAACCTTCCCGAGATTAAACTGTTCCTTCAGAACAAAGAACCTGACTTATTCCTTCTCCAGGAGACATGGCTTACTCCAAACCGCTCCAGGGGATACGCTATTCCTAAGTACGCGTTTACTCGCAACGATAGGCCCAACTCCGACGGTTACGGCGGCACCGCTATATATTACAAAAGAGGCTTCCATTGCTGTCCTCTCCCTACCCCTCCTCTCCTCAACATGGAGGCCACTGTGTGTAGATTGGCTATGACTGGTCATCCGACCATCATCATAGCTTCAGTCTACATACCGTGCGGCTCCAGACCAATCTGCAGCGACTTTGAGGCCATTCTCGCCCTCGGCCATTCAGTCATTATGTTCGGAGACTTTAACTCCAAACATACTGACTGGACGTGCCTATTGACCAACACCAGCGGTATCGCTCTCCTCGACATCACTAACTCCCTTGACTTAGATGTCATATCCCCCATCACTCCCACTCACTATCCCAACAACCCGACCTATTCTCCTGACATCCTCGACTTTGCAATTATCAAGCGAATCAATCTTGATCTCAGGTCCATCAAACCGCTCGATGACCTAGGCTCCGACCATCGCCCCGTCTCCCTCGTGCTAGGCGCGCCTAACGATAACGTCACATCTCCTCAGACCTTTACCAACTGGAAAGGCTTTAAAAATACGTTAGTTTCAGCCTTAGAGGCACCGAACTCTCCGCTCGCGATTTCGCCCGACCAATTAGATAGCCCGATTAAAATAGATTCAGTAGTCAATACTCTCACTGATGCTATCAACTCAGCCATCAGCGACAACGTAATCATTGCTAAGCAAGGCAAACCCGCGCTTCCCTTAGCCGTTAGCAATCTCATTAAAGCTAAGAACGCGGCTCTCCGGAGAGCCAAGAAATATCCCACGCCCGCATATAGAACAGCTGCGAATCAGCTTCAACGTAAAGTTAGGTCTCGCCTCGCGGAACTCCGAGACACTCAGTTTAACGATCTCATGGAGAATATCTCCCCGTCCCACAAAGCGTATTATCGAGTGGCCCGTGCCTTACGCGTAGACTCCGCCTCTCACGTTCCTCCTCTCACTCGTCCCGACGGCACCATTGCCTTCGAAGTCGAAGAGAAAGCCGAATGCTTCGCCGACAGCATAGCGGCACAATGTTCGCCCAGCACGCAACCCGCGGATCCCTCCCACATCCAGGCGGTGGAGGACGAAGTTCTCCGCAGAGAATCTCTCCCTATCACCGACGACCCCGTCACAGTCTCTAATGATGAAATCTTGCTTCTCATTAGAAAGCAAAAGTCCAAAAAGGCTCCGAGTGCGGATGGAATTTCCAACCACGCACTTAAGCACCTGCCACAGCAGGTGCTTACCTTGTTAGCTATCTATATATATCTATAGCACAGACCCATCAGCCTCCTCAAGGCAATGTCTAAACTTCTCGAAAGAGTCATACTCTCTCGAATGCGGAACCATCTGTTTCCAACGGATGGCGACCCTCTCATTATTCCCCACCAGTTCGGCTTTCGCGCTAAGCACTCCTGCCCTCAGCAAGTCCATCGAATCGTCGAGTACATTCTCGAAGGATTCTATCCGCATCGTAAAAATCAATCGCGGTTCTCTTTGACGTAGCCAAGGCATTCGACAAAGTCTGGCACAGCGGTCTCGTTTTTAAACTCTATAAACTAGGCTTACCGGTTCGCCTAGTCAGATTAATCGCGTCGAACTCGCCCTCTTTGCAGACGATACCGCCCTTTACACTAAAGGTCAAAGGATCCCGTATAACATCACCAGACTCCAAAAGGCCGTAAACGCCCTCGGTGTTTGGTTTCAAAAATGGCGTATCGATGTCAACCCGGAAAAGAGTTCTGCTATTCAATTCGACCACAAACGTCGTAATCGCTACAACGATCCTCACATTCGAATGTTAGGTACTCCCATCCCCTGGAAGCGCAGTATTAAATACTTAGGCGTCACCTTAGATCAGACGCTTTCTTTCAAGCCACACGTCGATAGAGTAACGAAAGTCGCGCGTTTCTACTTAAGCCGCCTAAATAGTATGATAGGTAGAAAAAGTAAAATGTGTTTTAGAAATAAACGTACGCTCTATAAGGTCTGCATTAGACCCGTCATGTCATATGCTTCGCCAGTCTTTGCCCACGCCAATCCCTCCGTCCTGAATAAGCTGCAGGTGGTTCAAAATCTCTTCTGCCGCAGGGCCACAGACGCACCTTGGTATGTGTGCAACGCGGACCTGCACAGAGATCTTGAACTACCTACAGTGCAACAGCACCTCAAAACACTCTCAGAATCGTTCTTCAAACGCGCCGAATCCCATCCCAATCATCTTGTTCGAGATTCAGTCTCATATACTGCTCCTGTGTTAGATTCGAAATTCAAAGTCGCTAGGCCGAGAAACGCGCACACGGGCGAACCCACGCAGTTAACTTTAGCTCTCGAGGCCCTTCAGGCCGCAAATCCTAATTCTGACGTAAATTCTAATTCTAACGTAAATCCGAATTAATGCAATTTAACTTTTCATTTTTAATGTGTTTATTTGCTTTTCATTTTAATGTTTTTATTTACTTTTCATTTTTGAGCACCTTCAGTGCTATGTAAATCTCAGCGGGTGACCCCTTAAGGGCCCCGCTAGCGCGGCCTCTTTCTCCAATTGGCCGTCGCTCAAATGAAGGCTGAGTGGCAAAAATGCACGAGCCGACAGGGGGTTTTTTAGTGGGTATGGTTCTGGTAGGCGTCGGGACGAGTCCCACATAACTTCGATCGCGCGCGCGGAGTATGCGTCAGAGCATTTTTTACGTCATCCTGCCCTTCCCGTGGAGGGGAACCAAAAAAAAAACAGAATTGACAAAAAACTGAAATAGATATAAGGTTCGAAAATACATTAGGGAAATAGTGTTCATATCAGATTTGTTCTTTTATCCCATCTATGACGGTTTATCCTTGCGTATAGATTAAGCGTATTTAACCTAGATTGTAATAAATTTAGACCTATATTATACAACTAATTAATGATTCCCTACTTCTTGGAAAAGGCTCATACCATGCAGAGGGCCGATAATGAGATCGTAATGAATTTATACCCTTGATTATATTATTAATTAGTTATTGTTCTTTAAACGCATTGTTATTTAAATTAGATAGTAAGTATCTCAATAGTTTTTTGAATTGTATTCGGTTGATGAGTAACAAATCTCAGTCAGTCTGTCATGGGCGTTCAAATGGAACGGTCTTGTGTCTTGAGCAAAATATTACATTATCGGTGGTTATATAATATCTGTGATTAATTATATTATGCTATGAAAATATAGCATCTGAGGCCTTAGTAAAGTGTGATTAAAACAAGTGTATCTGTGGTTTTACTGTGTTATCAAAAATAAACACCTGCGAATAATAGAATCTGAGTATTGGAAAACCTTCGTTCAACAAGATGTTGAATGATCTGTTTGATCTGATTATAGGCAGCTTGAAAATTTAAAAAATCATCAAACGCATCAAACTGTTCTCAAAATAACCCATAGTACAATGGCAAATTAGAATAACCTTAAGTATAAATAAAACCAAATTATATTGTAAAAAGCGGGCTACTTATAAGGTACAAGGCTTTGCCTGAGGTTTCGCTCCTTTATTACCTCTAAGGTTACAGTATGGTTTTTTTATGGATGAGAGGCTGAGGACCAAAATCACTTGCGCGTTTGTTAGTCTTGTGTAGAGACTAGGGACGAACAACGACACTACAAGGGATTCGAATACGAATCTAAGTGTTCACAAATGCCGGGACCATGCGCTTTCATTTTTTGTGAATCCAAAATTCTATAATGATCAGTTACGTCAAATAAACAAACTCATTTTTACATTAATAGTCCTAGTAAAAAACAAATACATGATTACGTAGGCTTCTATCACGCAGTGTTGCTTTTGTATGTTCAACCTAAATTTAGAAATCCTCTGCTCCCCTTAGGGATTGGATCACGGAAAACCTTATCCTAAAAGCTGCTTACGTCATGATCAATTAAATTGAAGGTTAACAAATAAATGTAATTATTTATATAAGGAACATATAGGAAGAACATAAAATTGTTATAAAATTACTTTGCCGCTTCTGCGACACTTGATCCTTTTTTACCTAAGCGTTGCCACTAACTCAGAGCTTAACGATAGATAAAAAAAAAATTTTAAGAAACGAGATAATTTCATTTACTACGGAAAATTTTTCGATTGCTATCTAGGAAGGTGGCTCGGTCTGAGATATTGGCCACTTTACTGGGGATTTTGTTTATTTATTTTCACAGAACCAACAGCACTTGAAACAAGAATATACGATATTATGATCATTAATAATATATCGTCGTTCGCGAGCTCGAACGGGACGCCCCGTAACACCGTGCGGATCTAACGCTCCTCCGGGGTATGATACGCGATTTGTTTGACCGACAGGAGCCTAGTGAAAGACCGGAAGTCTTCGATGGTGGCGACCTGAATTTTGATTGTATAGCCTGCGTTGGAGGCTTTTACGTAGTTAATTTTTTGCTCTTTGCAAGGATTAGAAACCGCGGTCTATCTCGCTTTTTCGCGGAGGAAGACGGGAGTAGGGAGTTGGGCCCTAGCCAGGACGGGAGCGCAGTGACAGTGTTGCGGTGACATTAACGACGCGGGGGCGGGTGTAGAAGACACCGGGGTGGGCTCGGGTGTTGAAGACACCGCGGCTTGCTTTTTGCGTTTTCTAGAGCGCTTGGACGAGAAAAGTGTAAACGCGGGCTCGGGAGAGCTAGTTAAGGTGGCGGCGTCCGATGACGCATCAGACGTGGATTCCGAATCGCTCCCGGGAGCGGTACGCTTACGGCGCGACTTGCGAGAGGATGCGTCCGACACACAGTCCATCTCGGTTGGCACGGGAGACGCGGGAGAGCTGCTAAACCTGAGGGGTCTGTGCGTTAGTGGCCTGAGGTGTCGGGGATGCGTTAAGTGCTAATAAGGCCTGCGTGAAGACCTCGTCTGGAATGGGGATGCCGGATGCAGCGAGCGCCTGGGCGAACGCCTTCGCAAAGTTTACCACGCTTTGCGAAGGTTCCATGATGGGGAGGGAAATACCTAAGTTTCTAACAAACCTAGCAATCCCTAACCTTCCTACCAGCGGTAGAGGGGTTGGGGACGAACGCAAAGAGTTGCCCCTATTGGACAAGCACTGTACCTTCACCCTGGGAAGAAAGGCCCCTGTACCGGGATCCGGTCTACCGGTTTCTCCAGAGCCTGAAGGGCCTTGGAAGCGCACCGGGTCAACGCTATCAGGCTTCGTTGGCACCGTTATGCGTATCCACCTGACCAACGCGGGGGTCTACTACGGAGTGTGTTGTCACTCAATTGGCAACAAAAATCGGCCGTAGACCTGAGGGCTTTGGGACGTGAACCAGTCGCGAAGTTAGGTTGCACTGAAAGTGCGGGATCGACTACGTTATGACCGGCCGAAACCGGCCGCAGAGCGAGTCTCTGACTGACGTAGCTAGCGCTCAAGCGTCAAGTACTTAGCCAGAAAATCAGGCCGAGCCTTGAGAACTATCGTCAAATTTAGCCGACGTAAGGAAGCTCAACTCTGTTTTTGCTGCTCCCACCGAGGTGGGGTATCTATTCGAGGGGTGCCTTGCGAACGAATTCCGAATTTAGCCGACGTAAGAAAGCTCAACTCTGTTGTTGCTGCAAGACAGACTATGTTACGACCGGTCGAAACCGGCCGCAGCGTAAGTCACAAAGAGGTTTATTTCAAGTCGTCGAGGACGAAGCAAGATGTTGTACGAATCTCAGCCTTTGAGTTTTGCTACGAGTTGTCGTCGTGAGACGGCTCTGGCGCTGGAATATTACAGTAATGTTAAGTTAAATATCGACGACAGTCAGATAACACAGTTTGGGAACAAATAGAATCACATTCGTACCTAACTAGCTTCATTATTTCAACAGTTATGATTAAATTAGCCATATTAATATTTTTTTTACCTTCCACAGTTCATAAGATGGAAAACTATTAACAGAGAGGGCTTCTCATCAAAGTGCAAGCCCAATCTACAGCATCCCTCACATGACGGTGCCTCCGACGAAACCACCAAGACAGACGTGCCACTTTGACAACCTGCAGCTGCCACTAGAACGACCTGAAACGATCGAGCTGTACCAACTGAAGGGCCCATCTTCTGAGCCGCCAAAAACTCAGCTACGAACATGTGATCGACACATGGAAACGCTGACGCGCAACCTTCGATCGTACCAAAATAAGACGCAACAAAAAGAACGCAAGATAGTGCAACGATGCTAAATACACGGACGTAATACAAAGATTTTTCTTGTAAATATTGTAATAGTGTGAGTGTAATGAATTTAGTATAAATAATGATGAAAATCGTAAATAAATTTGTCTTCCACTTGCAGTCGAGTCTTACTTATCTCCTGCTGTGGCGTCCTCAGCGAGAAAACCCTATACTGTGTACAGTGCACGACGTACGCAATCCTTACATCCTTCCCCCTATCCATCTGCCTTAGGTCTCGCGGTGCAGATATGCCGCACTTATTTATATGGTAGGGCTAGAGCCGATAGGACCTTCGGAACTTAGGCTTCGTAGGGTTTAGGTTTACTAGGGTTTAGGTCTTTCCCCTGTTACATAAATTATCCTGTGCAGTTTGCCCATCAGGTGGACTGCACACTAACTCACTGGCACGTTTCAGTACTTTCAACTTTTTATATAGACTATATAAACCAAGAAGGTAATATTGTTAGATAGTTTATAAAACATTCCTGAAATTTGTAAAATCTTAACAACAATTGTGAAACATTAATAAACAGATAAAAACTTTTTGCCAGGAATTACGACAATATTAATATACTGCACAGGTTTTGGTCAAAATATTATATTTTGTCATAGCTAGATTCCAAAGCAACCATTTTGAATTATATTTTGCTTGTAATAATCATTAGTCGTGAATATTTGATATGAAATATTATAACTTTATAATAAATGATTGACAGATTGCTTTTATCTTTTAAGGTTTTAATGTTATATTTAAGAGTTATTTTTTCAATTTTATTCTTCTTGACATGTCAACTGACTAATACTATTGATCCTCTTTATGATGTTGCATTCCAGCAATGATTCAGCAACGCGCATGCCACACAGTAATCCTGAATATAATTAAACTATGTTTACTTTCAGGTAAGTACTTAAGCAATATGCAAGAAGTAAGTTTTAAATTTAGTTATTACGAAGTCTCAAGAGTAAGAAAAGAATGGCTCAACTCTCTGGAACATAGACCCTGGATCAGCATTTATAGTAATAGTTAAATAGTTTTATTGTAAGACTATTCTGATGGAAATTCTCAATAATTAAACTTTATTTAAGAAGCTTTGAATTGAATCGTCATCACGTTGTAACAAGCGAGTTAAATTTTAAATCTTGGTTTTCCATCTAGTTCTCTTCCAACATATAATGTTGGACAGTTAGAAAATTATAAAAAAGCTTTTTGAGTAAATCTCAATAATAATAAGATAAAAGATAAAAGATAAAAAATAAGATAAAAAAGAAAAGATAATAAAGATAATTTTATTGATATATCCTGCATTACTGTTTTCACTTGCGGGTTAATTTGGAGGCACGAGCGGACAAGACGACTCAACTTTGCTTTTGACCCGTAGCGTGATATTCGTGGTGTGAAAAGCAATACTGTTTGTTCTAAGAGAAAACTGTGAAAGGTTCAAAATAAAAATAAAACAATATATTTTTTTAAGAATTATATTTTACAGTAAAAAAAAGCTGTAAAAATTGTGTGTTGACCAAATACAACATGAAAGAGTATTCACATGCAAGTCTCTTTATGCCTATAAAAAATTATTCTTATCTCCATCTGTTAGCTCGGCAAATCTCCCTACCCCTAAGTATCCAAACGACGAACACCCTCAAACGGCACCCGTTCTCTCTTCAACCTATTAGTATTATACTTCTAGTATGTTCAACATGAACATACTAGATATGTTCAACATGTAGAGAACCGCCTGGAGTCCCCTGGACAAGGAACGCGTGGAGGCTAGAAAAAGAAATACAAATAATTGCACCGAAATTAAACAAATATAGCTGTACGCTGTACAAAAATACATACCGCGGAGGCAAAGGGACAGTTGAGGATCAGAGCCTCATAATAATGGCTCGCCTGGCAACGCACTCCCGCGATGGTCCATGTGGTTCATTTTCACTACGCGACCTCAGCTATCTCTCCATACTAAAAATATCACAAAATTAACTATTTGAGTGCTCAACACCATATCTCTTATTATATATTTATAAGTTTTCACAGAATAATACACTACAATAACATAAAGAGAGTAAATAAGAGTGGGGCGCATCTTTTCGGATCGTACAAACCATACTCATTTGATTTTATTATCATAAAATTCATTATATAAATTTTAAACTTGACTAACAAGAAAATAACAACTTATATTATGCATGTACAAATCTTAAATTACATACAAATTAAAACTAAAATACATAATATAACAATAGTAATTTATTCTTGTTGAAAATGTCTACAATTTTTAGTTCCAGTCGGAGAACAAACTTTATTTGGAATAAAATACCTAATATGACACCTCCTACGACAAGAAAATATAAAAAAATTGATTGATAGATAATACTTTTACTGACGTTTTTGCACTTCGTACTCTTTTCATCATTTTGCATTGATTGTTCAGAAATTCATATTTGAAATATGATTGCGATGAAATTACACAATATTATCAATATCTGTTTGTTAAATTATATTCTTACATAAATTAACTACCAACTTATATATATTTTAAACCACATTTAAGAAAATTAATACAATAAATATTGTAAAATATGGCGGACACGGCGTCGAAGTTTAGTGCATAACAAAAGTTTTGCTACTTTATCATTGTAATTATAATCACTTTCAATATAACAATTACTTAAAACAGATTCTACAGTTACTTACCGATTTCTTCTTGAATTTATATTTCAATTACAACAAAGCACTTCCGAATAGTTCCAAACCATCATACAAAACAGTAATGGCGTCTCGGCGTCGGCATTAGTTTTTTTTTCGTTCTATCGTTCGGTATATCAGTATTACCATTAAAATAATACTCGAAAATGTTTAATTATGAATGAATGAATCGATTACATTTCTTAGTTCGTATTGCTAGTGCAAAAATATTGAAGAAAAGAGCGACCAATTGCAACTGACTCGTTATGTACACCATGTGTACGTAACGCGCTTGGAGCGTTTTTCCTTACGTACACCTGGTGTACATAAATCGCGCGACGGGTCTCTTAATCCGAAGTTACTGACACACAAAACTGTAAATGACTAAAAAAACTAGGTGTGACAATGTTTTAAACATGTTTGTACAAGTTTAAAAGTAAAATATCAAAACTATCCATTTCAGCCAAAATATTGAACTATAAATACAGCCTAAATGAATACACGAACAAAATTTTCTGCAGTACCTACTGCTTATTTATCTGGCATGACCTTAGGTATCCCCCATCTTGTCCTTTCCTACCTCAGCGCGAGTGACGTAGAACCGCGCGGACGTGCGCAAACGGCTCGTATGTGGTGAGTTATTTAGCAAAGTGAGTCCGAGGGACTCATACTAGTCACACACATTCTCGCTCCGATCGCCGCCCAGTGCGGACGTGCAAGACCCCGTTCTCCGTTGTTTGGTCCCTTCCCGATACTCCGTGGCGCTCAGTCTACTGACGTCACGGTTTAGCGTGTTGGTTCCGTGCTACGGCTTTCAAGGTTCTTTCTACTCCCTCTGAGTGCTATCGAAGTGCGATTTTTCTTTGCGACTAAGCCCCTTAGTCTTCAAAGTGCTGTGCTAAGTAGTGTTGTGCTTGTGCTGAGTGCAGTGTTGTGCCCAGCGTAAGTAGTCTGGTTTCAGTGCGAAGGATACTTAACGGTGACAACGAATTTGTACTGAACCAGTCCTTTTTATTTTTATTTTATTTCTCTTCTCTATTTTATTTATTTTTCTTCTATTTTTCATATTTATTTTTATCATATCTGTGTGTTTTCGTGTGTATTTGTCCTTTCTGTCGGTAAAGGTTGACCCTAACGTGGTCAACTCTTTACCTGCGTACCCTTTTTTAGGTTTCTAGGTAGCGGCCTTCGGCGTACTATTGTTAGTTTTAAGTTTTCCTCCCCAGCCCCCCTACCGCTGGTAGGGAGGTTAGCCGCTAGGATTTTGCTAGGTTTTAGGAACTAGGCATCTTTTATTATACTTATATTTATTAATATTACTGTCCCAACTCTCC
This sequence comes from Marasmarcha lunaedactyla, assembly GCA_923062675.1. Lineage (NCBI taxonomy): Eukaryota > Metazoa > Arthropoda > Insecta > Lepidoptera > Pterophoridae > Marasmarcha > Marasmarcha lunaedactyla. The sequence goes on from OV281359.1 coordinate 14,539,365, forward strand.
CTTATGGATCCGCTAAGCGTTATTAACGCGTTCACCCAGGCACTTGCTGCGGTAGGCGTCTACATCCCGAATGACATCATAACGCAGGCCTTACAGGCATCAATCGCGTCCCCGGCCCCTCAGGCCTCAAACCCGGCCCCTCATGCCTCAACCCCGGCCCCTCAGGCCTCAAACCCGGCCCCTCAGGCCTCCAACGTCGAGACCCCTCAGGTCTACAGCTCTTCCTCGTCTCCCGCCTCGTCCGAGATGGACTGCGAATCGGTCGCATCCTCTCACGCGTCGCGTCGTAAGCGTACCGCTCCCGGGAGCGACTCCAAACCCGCGTCTGATACTTCGTCAGATGCCGTCACCTTAACCGGCTCTCCTGAGCCCGCGTTCCAACTTGTCGCCAAGCGCTCCAAGAAGCGCTCGAAGAAAGCTTCGGTATCTTCAATACCCGAGCCCTCCCCGGTGTCTTCAACACCAGCCCCCGCGCCGTTAAAATCGCTCGTAGTAACCGCGTCTCCGTCGGTCACATCGAAGCCAGCGACGCGCTGCGCTCCCGTCCCGCCGAAGCCTCAGCTCCCTCCGCCCGTATTCCTGCGTGAAAAAGCGCGCTGGACCGCGGTTTCCAACTTGTGCAAAGTGCACAAAATTAATTACTTAAAAGCCGCCAACGCTGGCGATACAATCAAAATCCAATTAGCGACCGTCGACGACTTCCGGTCTTTCACTAGGCTACTCTCGCTAAATCAAATCGCGTTTCATACATACGCCCTCCCGGAGGAACGTAAGATCCGCGCAGTACTACGGGGCGTCCCGTTCGAACTCAGCAACGAAGACATTCTCGAGGACCTTAAGTCTCAGGGTTTCCCGGTGACAGCAGTGCACAAGATGCACTCCAACCGCGGTAGGCGTTTTCCGTTAGCGCTAGTAATCCTGTCCAATACTCCCAACTCGAAGGAGATTTTCAAAGAGGCTCGCACAATCTGCGGACTCTCGAACATCTCCGTCGAGCGTCCCAACCCCCGCGGTCACCCTGGGCAGTGCCACCGCTGCCAGCTGTACGGCCACGCAGCGGCTAACTGTTCAGCTCCCCCCAGGTGCGTAAAGTGCCTGGATCCCCACTTCACTAAGGAGTGCACTCGCACTCCCGAATCCACTTCCCCCCCTGCCTGTGTGCTGTGCGGCCAGTCCGGCCACACAGCTAACTACAGGGGTTGCCCGCGCGCTCCGCGCTCCACCGTCAAGAGGGTCGCGCCTAAACCGGCGCCGCCACTCACTCCTTCTAACTTCCCGCCGCTGCGCAACCGGGGTCCCCCGGAAGCAAAGCCCGTTCAGCCGACGCCTACTCCGGCTCTGTCTTGGAGGCAGCGTCCGGCCGTCCCGCCTGCACCTTCCCGACCCATCCCAGCTCCCGTAGCTTCCGTAGGGCCGCGTCCCGCTCCGTTATCCGCACCTCAGTCGTCGTTGGCTGAGGATATGAAGACCGTATTCGACGTCATTCAAAACGTCGATATTAACGAAATTTCCGTACTCGCACGCAAACTGCGAGCCGCCCGCTCTCCTCAAGAGCGTTTATTCGCGTTAGCGGAGCGTCACTCGCTCCTAAGTTCGTTGTAAATTTATTTTTATTCTTTTTATTTTTGTATAAAATCGTAAATAAGTAAATTATAATGTCTAGACCCGCGAATCCCGCGTCCAGTCGTATTAAACCCAAGGGCTTATCCCTAGTATCTTTTAACGCTCGTAGTCTCAGCACTAACCTTCCCGAGATTAAACTGTTCCTTCAGAACAAAGAACCTGACCTATTCCTTCTCCAGGAGACATGGCTTACTCCAAAACGCTCCAGGGGATATGCTATTCCTAAGTACGCGTTTACTCGCAACGATAGGCCCAACTCCGACGGTTACGGCGGCACCGCCATATATTACAAAAGAGGCTTCCATTGCTGTCCTCTCCCTACCCCTCCTCTCCTCAACATGGAGGCCACGGTGTGTAGATTGGCTATGACTGGTCATCCGACCATCATCATAGCTTCAGTCTACATACCGTGTGGCTCCAATCCAATCCGCAGCGACTTTGAGGCCATTCTCGCCCTCGGCCATTCAGTCATTATGTTCGGAGACTTTAACTCCAAACATACTGACTGGACGTGCCTATCAACCAACACCAGCGGTATCGCTCTCCTCGACATCACCAACTCCCTTGACTTAGACGTCATATCCCCCATCACTCCCACTCACTATCCCAACAATCCGACCTACTCTCCTGACATCCTCGACTTTGCAATTATCAAGCGAATCAATCTTGACCTAAGGTCTATCGAACCGCTCGATGACCTAGGCTCCGACCATCGCCCCGTCTCCCTCGTGCTAGGTACGCCTAACGTTAACGTCACACCTCCTAAGACCTTTACCAATTGGAAAGGCTTTAAAAATACGTTAGTTTCAGCCTTAGAGGCCCCTAACTCTCCGCTCGCGATTTCGCCCGACCAATTAGATAGTCCGGATAAAATAGATTCATTAGTCAATACTCTAACTGATGCTATTAACACAGCCATCAACGACAACGAAAAGTTTGTTAAGCAAAGCAAACCCGCGCTTCCACTAGCCGTTAGCAATCTCATTAAAGCCAAGAACGCGGCTCTCCGGAGAGCAAAGAAATATCCCACGCCAGCATATAGAACAGCTGCAAATCAGCTTCAACGTAAAGTTAGGTCTCGCCTCGCGGAACTCCGTGACACTCAGTTTAACGATCTCATGGAGAATATCTCCCCGTCCCACCAAGCATATTATCGAATGGCCCGAGCCTTACGCGTAGACACCGCCTCTCACGTTCCTCCTCTCACTCGTCCCGACGGCACCATTGCTTTCGAAGTCGAAGAGAAAGCCGAATGCTTCGCCGACAGCATAGCGGCACAATGCTCGCCCAGCACGCAACCCACGGATCCCTCCCACATCCAGGCGGTGGAGGACGAAGTTCTCCGCAGAGAATCTCTCCCTATCACCGACGACCCCGTCACAGTCTCTAATGATGAAATCTTGCTTCTCATTAGAAAGCAAAAGTCCAAAAAGGCTCCGGGTGCGGATGGAATTTCCAACCACGCACTTAAGCACCTGCCTGAGCAGGTGCTTACCTTGTTAGCTATCATCTTCAATGCCTGCTTCGACCATAGCTAATTTCCAAAAGCCTGGAAAGAAGCAACAGTCATAGGCATTCCCAAGCCGGGTAAACCTCTGAATGTCCCGGCTAATCACAGACCCATCAGCCTCCTCAAGGCAATGTCTAAACTTCTCGAAAGAGTCATACTCTCTCGAATGCGGAACCATCTGTTTCCAACGGATGGCGACCCTCTCATCATTCCCCACCAGTTCGGCTTTCGCGCTAAGCACTCCTGCCCTCAGCAAGTCCATCGAATCGTCGAGTACATACTCGAAGGATTCTCTCAGCGTCGTAAAAAAACAATCGCGGTTCTCTTTGACGTAGCCAAGGCTTTCGACAAAGTCTGGCACAGCGGTCTCGTTTTTAAACTCTATAAAATAGGCTTACCGGCTCGCCTAGTCAGATTAATAGCGTCGTTTCTTAAAGACCGTACTTTTCGATTCAAACATGAAGGCACGCTCTCCGCGCCTCGTCCCATAAAGGCTGGAGTCCCGCAAGGCTCAGTCCTCGCCCCTCTGCTGTACACCGTGTACACTAACGACATCCCCATCCCGCCGAAAGGCGTCGAACTCGCCCTTTTTGCAGACGATACCGCCCTTTACACTAAAAGTCAAGCGATCCCGTATAACATCACCAGACTCCAAAAGGCCGTAAACGCCCTCGGTGTTTGGTTTCAAAAATGGCGTATCGATGTCAACCCAGAAAAGAGTTCTGCTATTCAATTCGACCACAAACGTCGTAATCGCCACAACGATCCGCACATTCGTATGTTAGGTATTCCCATCCCCTGGAAGCGCACTGTCAAATACTTAGGCGTCACCTTAGATCAGACGCTTTCTTTCAAGCCACACGTCGATAGAGTAACGAAACTCGCGCGTTTTTACTTAAGCCGTCTATTTAGTATGATAGGAAGAAAAAGTAAAATGTCTTTTAGAAATAAACGTACGCTTTATAAGGTCTGCGTTAGACCCGTCATGTCATATGCTTCGCCAGTCTTTGCCCACGCCAAACCCTCCGTCCTGTATAAGCTGCAGGTAGTTCAAAATCTCTTCTGCCGCAGGGCCACAAACGCACCTTGGTACGTGCGTAACGCGGACCTGCACAGAGATCTTGAACTGCCTACAGTGCAACAGCACCTCAAAACACTCTCAGAATCGTTCTTCAAACGTGCCGAATCCCATCCCAATCATCTTGTTCGAGATTCAGTCTCATATACTGTTCCTGTGTTAGATTCGATTTACAAAATCGCTAGACCGAGAAACGCGCACACGAGCGAACGCACGCAGTTAACTTTAGATCTAGAGGCCCTTCAGGCCGCAAATTCTAATTCTAACGTAAATTCTAATTCTAACGTAAATCCGAATTAATGCAATTTTATTTGTAAATTTTTAATGTTTTTATTTATTTACTTTTCTTTTTTGAGCACCTTCAGTGCTATGTAAATCCCAGCGGGTGACCCCTTAAGGGCCCCGCTAGCGCGGCCTCTTTCTCCGATTGGCCGTCACTCAGATGAAGGCTGAGTGGCAAAAATGCACGAGCCGACAGGGGGTTTTTTTAGTGGGTATGGTTCTGGTAGGCGTCGGGACGAGTCCCACATAGCTCCGATCGCGCGCGCGGAGTATGCGTCAGAGCATTTTTTATGTCCTCCTGCCCTTCCCGTGGAGGGGAACCGAAAAAAAAAAAATCATACTAGTTATTTGTGTTATAGTTTTGGACACTTAATTGGATTTTTATTCATTACATTTTAGTTGTTATAGTGGCTTTTAATTTTTTATTTTTTTAGTTTTTTATTTTTGTATGGAAGCATGCCAATTATTTTTTTAAATTTAATTTTCCATATCTATGAAACTTCAAAAACAAAGTTTTTTGTTTAATATTTAGAGATTTTGATTAATTTTGGAAGAGTTTAAAAAAGTCCTTATTATTTGAGACTGATAATTTTAGCTTCTTTGATTTGTTGGAGGTTTTTATAATTTTTGTTATAATTTTAGATTTTTGATTAGACTAATAAGTACAAAGAAGATATCAAAAAAGAAAAATTCAAATAATATTGTTTTATTACTTAAAAATTCTCAAATAATAAATGTGAGTCCATGGGACTCATAGAAGGTGTTTACGTAATTCTATTTCACCTAGTGAATAAGGGTTAAAGCCCTCCACGTTTAAATTTCATAATAATAATCTTGAGAATAATTACCTTCAGCCTTATCTTTTGGATCAAAACTGTAGGAATATATAAAAGTATAAATATTGAGACGAAGGGGTAATTGGACATACAATGAGTGTGTATATCTTAAAGAGTTTTAACCTTGGTTGTTCGTAGTAAAAGTACTGAGGGCTAGGGAAAAAGTTAGTATTTTCTACGTTAAAAGAGTCACTCTAGTTTCATGAGTTGTTTTTCAGGCTACCTCACTTGTACGTTTAGTTTTTTGCTAAAAGCGAGATAATAGCTCAAAATTGGTAAGAGATCGTTTTGTACAATCGCAAGCAAAACGGTAAAAAATAACTGGTTTATTCCATCTCTGAATGTTATATAGCGCATTCATATAAGATACAGGAAAGGTATAAACTAGTATTTCCATGCTTAAATTTACAAATTATAATCTTTTTGTGAGCCTCTTATCGTTCAAATTCTACAAGCGTATAAGATGTTTCGGCGCCACAACGTCTGCGATAAGACAAATAATAAATGATTCTCTGTTCCACTTTCGTAGAACAAATGATTATTTTACTTCTTCTCCCTCATGAGGACTTCTCTGTTTTTATTAAGTGTGTGATTATAAGAATTAAATCTTTTCACTAGAATAGAAAATATAAAATAAGGATCAGACATGTGATACAACAATACGAATATAATACGTTTAATAAATGTTTCTGTGTCCAACAGAAATCTCAATGGGATTAAAAGCAAATTTAAGAATTCTTGCAAAGTCCTTATTCAATTTTACAAAAAATTTTGACAAAGCTACTATTGATTTAATCCGATTATATCTGTTGGCATTAAATTTAAAATATGAATTTAAATTTAACCTAAAGTGGTGTTTTTAGCGTTTCGGTAGGTGGAGCACTGCACTCTTTAGAAACGTGTGAGTGTAATGTGAGGTCTGTGAGAGGGAAGTAACAAAAATGATACGGCTGTAAACTAATGTAATAAATAGTATGAAAAGTGATAAACGGGCCTACTGACCCTTTATGTTAGACTATTGCTAAATACAAACGTTGTGGAAATATTTTATTCGATTTGCTTAAAGCTGAAAAGATTTTTTTTTGTAACTATTCCAGGCTCAACTAGCCCTTCACACCTTGCAAATCAGAACGCTTTCCTTTCTAAATAAATTTACCTTAACTCAAAGGGCTATATTACACCGTTAGCCAATAAAGTATTGGATCTTTGAACCGTACGGTTACCGACTCGCAAAGCAATCCGCTACACCTGGTTTTATTCAACTGTATATGTCGTAAGCTAATGTAAGCTAAATTTGAATATCTTAACAATACTTACGTTCAATAAGTAGAAAGTGAGAAATCAGGCGAAAGATCTGCCAACCCGCAGGCGGGTTATATAATTAATGAAAATAAAATAATAATTTGTAACTTTTTAAATACATTATATATTACTTCAGATTATTTATTGCAAATTGCCAACAAAATGGACAGTCAATAAATGTACGTATACCATAGAAAGTATACATACCAATACAAATTACTTAAAAATTAATGAAAACAATCAATTTGGGTTTAAAAAGAACAGAATTGAATTTTCAGATTTCGATTTATACAATTCTAAAAATGAAATTTAAGTAGTCAAGTAATTTAAAAATTGTATATCAAACATGGAATCTAAGTTTCATACAAAAACGTTAAATTATCTTGGCGAAGCAGATAATGAAAGATTTTTGACAAAATTTCGAATATATTGATTTACAATGTCCAGTTCATAACTTAAGTTTATTAAAAGTCTATTTTATTCATGCGACTGACAGTAACGTATTGTATCGTTCCCTCCAAAATTATGTTTTAATATTCAGGAGGATTGAAAATTTCGGCATTAATGTACTAATTTCGCTGTAAAAGAATGACTTTGTTACAACTTAATCAAGTTTGGGAAATTTTTGTCTTTTAAACCATCCGAATAACATACATTTTCACACAGTTTTATGACTAGATGTTAATTTTCAAGCTGATTGCTGACCTACATTTTTGTATAATTGGGCTTATTTGATTCGTATGAGTTTGCCATGGGAAAAATAGCAAGGTAGGTTGTTATGTAAATTCACATTTTCTAGTAAAATCACAATTCCAACACAGATAAATCAAAGTTTAGACACTCGAAGACCTACATGGTCAAATAACTTGAAAAATCCAAAATCCAACAGCCTCCAGCTTATGAAAATACGAGTAATGTATCTAAGTAGGATGAACGAGGTTATCAATCTTCGTTTTTTTTCCGTTCCACGAACAATAATGATCATAATATGTACCATATAATGACCATAATGAATATAATATCAATATTGACATAACATTTTAACGTTTTAATATAACATGTTAATTAGTATTAAGCAATTTTCGGAGTAATAGGGTAACTGCGATGAATTATTGATGGATCGACAACTGGAGGAAGTTTAGAGAGTGTGCTAAAGTACTACTTTACTAGCATAAATTGCCAGATTCAATCTATTTGAAGGAATGAGGAGAAACCACCAACATACTATAATTTAAGGAATTCACCGGATTTAGGATTTCAAGCTTGCGCTTGAAACAGTACCTACTGAAATATCGAAAACTCGAAATTAAAACTATCGGAATGTTAACAAATCAAATCAAAATCAAAAATCAAAATATTTTACTTCATCATAGGTGAAAGAAATGTACACTCGGTGAAATCTTCTTTTTTGATATCTTCATCGAGTTTGCGTTAATAAAACGTTACTTCGTCTTTTAAAAGGTATTATGGGTAGAGATAAATAAATAAATTAATATTTCTAACAATCACACCACATTATCTAGCCCATATTAAGTATCATTAAGAACTTGTGTTATGAATACTAGTTAACGGATAAATAAACTTAAGAAATATAATAAACCCACATATAAATATTAGAACTTTATACACTTTAAACACAATATATAAATATTAGAAATAAACTTTAGAAACGTCCGTACACATCCATGACTAGAAAGCAAATATAATAAAATATCTGCCCCTACCAGGATTCGAACCCGAGACCTCTGGCATGGAAGGCAAGGCTACTAACTTCCACACCAAACAAACCGGTGAAAAAAAACCTCTCGGCACTCTTTTATAAAATGTTTATTAATATATAAATTATTATATATTATTATTATTATTTTGACGACGACGTAAGAATCCGAATAGTCAAAAAAATTAATCATCAAATCGAATCCAAATGTTGGTCCATTTCCTTACGACGGATCACCGTTACTAAGCTCGCTCGAGTCTTAAATGAGTTTGGTAGGCATATTTTTTACCGCATTTCGGAAGGTTCCCATTTCAGTCATTTTATTATTTATCATCTCAAAACTTGTATTTCAAAAGATTTCGGAATAAAACTTTTTTTCAATGAACACTGATGCAAATTGGACTTTTCTTTAATTATTTATTTCGGCCACGTTTATTGAGTAACCGTCAGATTGATTGGAATTACATCAACAGAGGTATTTTCTTTTGAATTCGACATCAAACTCAAAATATTTCTTAGTGACATAACATGACTGATAAAACTTAGCAGAATTCCTTATCCTGTACTCCAATTTCGCTGAAGTTTTGCGTTGCGACGGTGAAAACAAGTCTCTTATCAAACCATGATTGATATGGAGAGACCTTTCTCTGTCACGAATTAACCTACCTAGTAGAGAACTATCTTTGTCTAGAAAGTATAACAAACAACACCGAAGCACGTAAGACGTGTGACGTATCGTATCGTATAAACTTGAGGTGTCGGTACGGTTCTACTCGCTTTACTCCTTATCGAACGTTAAAATACTCATATACACTATGATAATGTAACTTTTACGGCCAAGTGTCGTTGCAGTTAGTAGCCCTGTCTCATACACTGGAGGTGCCAGGTTCGAATCCCTGGCCGGGGCATTCACTTATGTGAAGAACACAGATGTTAGTTCTCGGGGGTTTACTATGTCTAAAAAAAAAGTATGATAAAAGATCATTTTATAAACAACGTTTGAAAATCTAATAGTTTGACAAACTTTCACATCGCAAATAAATTACTTTAAAAAGAAATATTTGACTTAATACAGGTTTCACAAATGTTTTACTTTGGAAAATAGTTCAAATGTTAAAATATTTATTATAAAACACCTCGTGTCGTGATTTTTGTTTGGTTGTGATTTTTGCTGGATGGGACCTCCTCGTTATCCGACAAACAGGGTGGGGGGCGACGTCGAAAAATTGAACGACGACGTAATGACGACGAAATTAATGGTGTTGCAGAAAGAATGAACAGAACACTATATAACAAAGCCAGAACACAGATGATTGAGACCAACTTACCAAAGCATCTATGAGGTGAGGCTATCATGTGCTCCTTCTATCAGCTAAATAGATGGCCATCTGCTGCCATCAATTTCAAGACACCTATGGAAGTAATGTATGGAGCAAATGATTTGTCAAAACTGAAAACATTTGGTTCTCGAGCATGGGCAGTAATATTACCAAGAGAAGAAAAATTTGACAGCCGACCGAAAGAAGTGATTATGGTGGGATACTCTCCAAATGGATACAGACTATGGGATCCAAAAGAAAATATAATAATACTTCACGTGAAGTTAGATTTGATGAGACACAGATAAATGATATGAAGGAAAAATTAAATAATAATTCACAAAGACAAGAACAAACAGTCTTTAATGAAAATGTAAGTGATATGTCTCTAGAAGAACAAAAAATGGAGAAGCAATATGGTAATAACAATCAAGAATCAAGGAAAGTGTCTCAAGAAGAACAAAAGACGGACAAACAATTTGGAAATGACAACCAAGAATCAAGGACAAGACCACAGAGAAATAAAACAAAACCAAAATATCTAAAAGATTATGAAATGGATGATGACAATGAAGAAGTAAACATTGTATATTGTTTTCATACAGATCCTATTGATTATGACAAGGCTATAAAAAGTGGGACTGAATGGCAAGAAGCTATTAAAATTGAATTGCAAGCGCATGAGAGAATGGGATCATGGAAAGAAGCTACACTACCAAAAGGAAAGAATGCTATTGAAACAAAGTGGGTTTTCAGAACAAAACAACAACGTGCAAAGAAGGCAAGATTGGTAGCAAAGGGTTATCAAACTGAGAGAATCACAATGTTTATTCCCCTGTAGCTAGAATGTCAACACTGAGAATGATGATTAGCCATGCCTTACAAGAAGACTACCCAATGAAACAACTGGATATACCAACTGCTTTTTTGAATGGGAAACTTAATACTGAAATATATATTAAACCACCCAAAGGAGTGCCAGTTCCAGAAGGTAAAGAACTAAAACTGAACAAGGCTTTGTATAGGTTGCGAGAAGCACCCAGATGCTGGAATGAGAGTTTCCATAATTATGTAATTAATTTGGGATTTCAGCAATCAATGTATGATGTATGTTTATACACCATGAATGACATATGGTTGCTTATATTTGTTGATGACATATTATTAGCTGGACACTTAGATGAAATAATAAAGAAGTTAAAAGAAGAATTTAAAGCAAGGGACTTAGGTGAATTAAAAGAATATTTGGGCATGGAAATATTTAGACAAGATAATAAAATAAAAATAAATCAAAAAAATTTATAGTAAAGATAATTAGTAAATTTGGAATGGATAACTGTAAAGGAATAAATACCCCAATGGAAAGTAATTTTACAGTAGATGAAAAAAGAAGATATTATAAATGTACCTTACAGGGAAATAATAGTAAGTCTAATGTATATTGCTGTTAACTCAAGACCTGACATTATGTATTCAACTACCTTTCTAAGTAAGTATTTAGATAGACCAACTTCCCAACTCTGGAAAGCATCAAAACGGATTATCAGGTATCTAAAATTTTCTATTAATAAATCTCTAACTTTCAAGAAGTCAAACAAAAACAATAATTTAATCGCCTACATCTGATTGGGCTGGAGACAAAGATGATCGCAAAAGTGTAAGTGGTGGTATAATATATAATATTGATAATCTTATATCGTGGTTCTCTAGAAAACAGTCTTCAGTTGCTTTGTCAGCAGCAGAAGCTGAGTTTGTTGCCGCTGCTATGACTGCATCCAAACTAATACATTTAAAAGGCATAGTGTCTAATTTTAATCAGTGTATTATTAATGCAAATCTGTTTATGGACATTAAAAGTGCCATGAAAATAATAGAATGTAAGGAAAATAGTAAACGCTCAAAACATATAGATATTAAGTTTTATTTCATAAAAGATCTAGTTACTAAAAAGTTAATTTCTTTAACCTATGTTCAAACAAATGACAACATTGCTGATATTTTTACTAAAGCTCTATGTTAAATTAAACATAACTATTTCATTAATAAAATGGGAATTTCGTAAACATTCTTCTTAATTTTAGTTATGTAATATGAAAGAAAACAAATAGAATGTACGTTATTTTTATGTAATAGCTAATGTTATTAGCTTAAGTAAATAATATGGGTTACTTGAAGGTTTCACTACTTAAAATTTTTGGAATTTTTGTTAACTTTTCAGAATTGTTGTTTGAGTTGCAATATTCAATTTATGTATTAACATGTAATTTCATATTGAGGTGGTGTGTTAAGTTAACTGTTTGTCACTGTCAAATGTCAAATATATAAAAGGTCTCTTGATTGACAAGATCTTCATGACTGCCTCTTTGTATCATAAAATATGTGTGTACGCAAATAAAAGTAATCCTCAAGTTTCATAACAATCTTTTATTTCTGCAATACTAACAAAGTACGAATTAAAATGTGGGACTCCCGTATAGGCTAATGAGACCCACGGTATACCCACTAAAAACCCCTCCATCTTCCACCTCGCCGCCTTGTGACGGGGTTACGGGAACGCTTTCGCACACATCCGCGACCCCGCCGGCGGCAGCCGCCCACAAGCGGCTCCACCACGAAAGCCAAAAGGCCCTCCACGATGAGCGTACCAGATGGTAAGGTGCGCCTCCCTCCTCGGCCTCCACCAGTATTGTAGCAGACTCCCCCCGAGTCTGCTACTAGGAGGCCATGGATACCAGAAAACTGGTACCCGGTGGCAGATCAGGTCTGTGGTTCTGCCACCGACCACACCTTGGCCGCAGAGGATAGGGCAAGTGGCGCACCGCAATACCTATATGCCTCTTCCTCTGCGGCCCCACCAGTGCCATTTCGACGGAAGGGCACCGCCAGCTCGCAGGGGGTAGGAAGAGTGGCGCACCGTAATACCAACACGCCTCTCCCCCTGCGATGCCTCCACGGCCGCAGAAGATAGGGAGATCGGCGCACCGTAATACCGGCACTCCTCTTCTTCTGCGGTCCCACCTCCAAGCGCGTCCTCAGCGGACTTGTTCAGCCCGCTGGGAGCGCCCTCCTCGGGCCAGCTTGCAGCCCAAACAGGCCGGCCCTAGTTGCCTCTTAGTTCACCGTGGGTGACCAGTCCATGGTTACTAAGCCCTCCCCGCCACGACAAGGCGGACAACCACTGGAGGGGATTATTTATTTGCACTATATTATTACACTATTACACTGTTTTAGATGTAACAGTTGGGCTGAAATTTTCGTAGGCTTACATAGAAAAAAACATATTTTGTATAAGTTTTTTATCTAATTATTCAATTTAGTTGTCTTTGAGGGCAATACATTGATTATAGCGGTCATACTTTTTCAATACCATTTTTATAGTACGATCTGTCTTTAGCCTCAAAATAGGCCTTAGTTTCAGCGATTACCTCTCCATCGGCTCTTAATTTCTGTCCTGCGAGCACACTCTTGAGGTCTGAGAACAGGAAAACGTCGCTAGGTTCCAGATCTGGAGAATCCGGTGGATGCACTGAACTACATCCCCAGGCGAGATACGAGATATTGGTGAAGAAACTCTACAAGTACTTATCTTTGTCAATCAGATTTTCAATTGTAAAATGCAAAGAATTTAGGAACATAAAATCCTCTGGTTTTTCTGGTTAAAATAACAATCTCTTTTTAATATACCACAGTGAAAAGTTATTTCATGAAGAAATTATAATACATTTATAAAATAGGATTTGTGTACATGAAAGTTTATTATATCTAAGAAATGTAATAATAACCTACAAAAGCCTCAATGACAACATTGACAAGTCACAAAGAGGAAAAATATGTGATCTGATTTCATTAGGCGTACTGGCATTTCTTTTATAAAGAAACCCTGAAGAGGAGACGCAAAATAACTCGACAATACATTTAATTTGACATTATTTCCGATAAAAATATTTTACAACTAAGTAGACCTCATGCGTGTGAATCCACACAATCCGCCTTATTATTGATTCCATTGGTATTTCTGCATAAAATATAGCCTAAGCTAAGCATAACGTTCTAAATGGTTAAACAATAATTAAAACCATTTGTAATTGCATAGTTATGTTCCGACAAACCAAAGATGTTGTCAAAAAAACTAGTCACCCTTGTAAATAGGGGTTCCGGAGATTACTTCAAAGTTTTAATGATTGTGATCTCGAGGTGAATCGTGGAGGTTGGTTGACCAAAGCTGCCGACGAATGTATTGTGTTCATTGGAAGCAAAATGATTTTATTTTCTTATTCAAAATTTATATATTTTTTTTGGAGCGACAATGGTGCATGTAAGCAGAAGTTCTAAATTAGAGTTTTCCAAAAATAGACCGACCGAGACCGTTCTCATGGACGTCAGTTGTATTGGGAAAAAATGATAAACGATCTGGATAATTTCGTAAAAAACTCGCAATGGATATCGTGTGACTTTAAGCAATAAAACTCAGTCAGTGCCATAAATAACGTTCTATCATAAAATGCAAAAAAAGACACTTGATTCAAAAAATTTTCCTTACCTTTACGAACTACGAAGCTACAGACAAGCATGAATACGTAAGTTTAATTAGAACTTTATTTTTTTAATACTTGGGGTTTGTATACAACGTTGATAAAAGCGAGAGGCATTTAATGAAACCACATATACTATAAGTGCCTACTATTAATCCGAAACTATTAAAAAAAAAGTTAACGAAAAGTATATAAAAAAAAAACTGATGATAATGTAAACATGTGTTGTAGGTAACGTTGGAAGGTATGATCAATGAAAATAATAAACAAAAATAATTAATTGTAACACTTACACATTAAATCTTCAATTGTTCGAAATGTCCGCCGTTTGCAATGGTACACAAATTATAACGTATAATACATATAAACAACGTATAAACAACGTATAATATTGTTATTTAATCGTGCAATAAGGTCACTGTTTATTGTTAAACTTTTTAATTTATTAAACGCTAAAATAATCCGGTTTTTAAATTACTCTACGGTATTCACGTCTGTCGCGTACACTTCACTTTTCACAAACCCCCAGATAAAAAAATCCATTGGAGTGAGATCCGGGGACCGTGGTGGCCATCGTACTGGTCCAAATCGACCAATCCACTGCTGTCCAATGATTTAGGTGAGTAGCTCTCTGGAAGACATCACTGAATGTGGAGGAGCTCCGTCCAATTGGAACCATAAATGCCGATAATTGGCTAAGGGTAGTTGTTCGGTATATTCAGCAACGGGACCGGATAATATCTCCAAAAATTTTGCCGCGGAAGGGTGCCGTCAATCAAAACAGGGCCAATAATCAGGTCCCTGTGTATACCAGCCCGCACATTAACAGAGAAGCGGTACTGAAGCTCTGACTCCCGAATCATGCGTGGATTTTCAATACTCCAGTATCTGAGATTTTGTTGGTTCCATATGCCATTGCGTGTAAATGTGCTATCGTCGGTCCACATGACATTTAATAAAAAAATTCGGGTCGTCAGTGACTTTGTCAACTATCCACTGGCAGTGAGTACGCCCGACTGGCAAATCCCTTCTTAAAAGGGCTTGAACTTTTTTAAATTTGTACGGTTTGCGTTTATTCCTTTTTAAAATGTTATGCACGGTTCTATGGCAAACTCTAAACTGGCGTGCGGCTCTATGCAGACTCGATGTGGGGTTGCGGTCAAAATAGTCAAGAATCTGTTGCTCGCGCGCAGTAGGTATCTGCTGCGGTGGGACTCCCTCCTGATGCGCTGCTAATGGTTTGTTTTCCCGTGCCCGTTGCACTGCCAATACTATGGTGCGAGTTCCTAGAGCACGCGCGGGTGTCTCCATACCTTTCTCGGTAAGTTCGCAGAGCTAGAGCTGCGTTTCCGTGCACGAGGCATTGTGGATGTCTTACGTACTTACAAAATAATTAAAAACTACTCACAAAACTAAACCGAAAATACTCAGTTACGTGTCCCATCACATAAAAACTTAACGTGAGCGACAATAATCTGTACTGAATTGCGCAACGCGCAAACGGGGAAAAAAAAAATATACCTGTGAAGTTTCTTGCCAGTTCTTCTTCACGAAGGTTTTTTTCTCGAACTGGTGGTAGAATCATGTTTTATTTGACGTCAATAAGAACAAGTAATTGTCAATGTTGAGAAATAAATATTTGAATTTGAATTTGAATTTGAATTTGAATTTGAATTTGAATTTGAATTTGAATTTGAATTTGAATTTGAATTTGAATTTGAATTTGAATTTGAATTTAAATTTGAATTTGAATTTGAATTTGAATTTGAATTTGAATTTGAATTTGAATTTGAATTTGAATTTGAATTTGAATTTGAATTTGAATTTGAATTTGAATTTGAATTTGAATTTGAATTTGAATTTGAATTTGAATTTGAATTTGAATTTGCACCCCGGATGCAACGCGTCTTCGCACTAAACAAAGTAAAAATTGTGCCCTTGACCTAATAAGCCGAGCCGCCGCCGGCGCCATAGCAACATACTGATCTATTTCTATTTCTGTTACGCTTATTACATTAGAGTGAGATATTTAAGATTTTTTCATAAAACAGCCTGAAGCTGTTACTGTCATTAATTGCGGATATCATCGAATGTCACAGGCACTAACACAATTACAAACAGTACGAGATTAACGAAAAAGTAAACCTCATTAAAATAACTTTTGCTCGGACCTGGCAATTAAAAGATCCCGTGGGAATTAATAATACATACTATATACTTATATATAATACTTATAATATATACTTTATAACTTCTGTACACCAACATAACATGGTTAATACACACAGAGTTTGGACAGAGTACTTAATGGTGTAGGCCGCTCTTGGCCTTGGGCCTATACGAGTATAGTAGCCACCCTTCGTCTTTACATGACATGTTTCATTATATGTTTGGCTCCTAAACTTTGGTTGTGCCATTAAGGCCATGGCTCTATATGGCGTATTGTTCAGGAGTGTAGTGATAAACTTCAAACATAAATGTTATTTTATATCGATTCATAAACCTACCTCAAAAATCAGAAACACAATTTCTCAAAACATTGAATTACAAACGTACCAAAACCAGGCCGATATCGCAACAAATAATCAAGCCCATTTCGAAAGTGACAAAAAATACGATTTCTCCTTTATAGGTTTTTTCAAAATTTAACCAGTCTCAACGAGTGTGATCCTTTACGAACAAATCACAGTTTTTAAACTCAGCTCACGAATAATTTCGCACTTTCTGAAAACGGTTCTTCAGCAGTCGGGTGACAAATCTTAAGGCGCTGACACCAGGAAGTTTTAAAAAATGGATTTTAATATAAATGGCGCGTGATAAAAATATTTACGAGCATCTGAAATTGTTTGCGAGGCATCTTCAAATTTATGCACCTTGACTTGTTTTTGTTTTTATCGCGAGATCACATTTTTTTTTTTCATTTCATTTCATTTCATTTCATTTTCATTTCACATTTTGACGAAATGAATATTGTACAATTGACACGTCAACTATACGACAGCAGTTTCTGTGTAAATTGCATTATGGATGGACCTAGCCGTCAATGAAGGAGGATAATAAAATTTATTTTACTAGCCTTTTTTCAAAATAATGTATGTATGTTTATTTTAATTTTGTAAATAGGCTGTTGAAATCCGAATAAAATAAAAAATAATATAGATCCAACCGGCTACTAGGGATTGCAATCCGGAAAAACGGATCCGGTAATCCGGCGGATCCGGCATCAATATACGTCCACTGGATCCGGTACCAGTACACCGGAACCGGACCGGTAACGGATCCGTTGTTTTATATTTTGGCAAAATAACTTATTTTTTAAATACATTTTCAAAACTCAATACTTTATTGCTATCATAATATTACAGAATTAATACAATAAAAAGTAAAATTATGCACCTAGTTTAGGTATTGCAATACCGGAAAGGACATTTTGTGGTCATTTAAAATTAAATAAGTTATTTGGATAATATTCGTTATACCTATTTATATCAAATTAATTGAAAATTTATTAATTAAGTATTCTTCTGTCGTGTAATAACGTTTTTTTAATATTCTGGTAAATGATTAAATAATTTGATTGTCATAGCCAGAGGACCAGATGAGTGAATCTTTAGGTGGGACGTAGGTTGTATAAAGATATTTTTCCGGCAGGGTCTAAGGACGTATTTACTAGCAACTTCTTCGCGTTTTGTATAAAACTCGGGATGATTTTTTATTAAAATGGAATATCTATTTCTCAACATTGACAATTACTTGTTCTTATTGACGTCAAATAAAACATGACTCTACCACCAGTTCGAAAAAACCTTCATGAAGAAGAACTGGAAAGAAACTTCACGGGTATATTTTTTTCAAAATAAATTTACAGAGTATCTTTATGTCTATACAAAATTATTCTTATCTACATCTGTTAGCTCGACAAGTCTCCCTCCCCGCAAGTATCCAAACGACAAACACCCTTAAACGGCACCCTGCCATCGCCCTCCTCAACTATATTAGAGGGAAGTGAGCGACCCGTCACCCGACGCTACCATAAGAAGACGTACTTTAGTGACAATGACGCTTTAGATATTCTTCGGGACGAAGAATAAGAACTCAACGAGCAAACAGACACATTACACATGCTTTGTTACAAATACTAGTAAAATCCTGTTAATGAGGGGATTATACCCAAGGGCTTTTATCATCCAAATAATTGGATAGTTTATAATATGCTTTAGCATACAACTTCAGCTTGATAGTTTATTTAAATTTGTCAATAGGAAGACTTTGGATGTCCTCAGGAACCTTATTATAAAAGCGTATACATTGACTCATGAATGAGTTAGTGACTTTATAAAGCCTACTATTATGAGCTGCCAGCATAATTTTTCCTCTTGTGTTAACAATGTGCAGATCTTTTTTTCTTATGCACAAAGTAATGTTCTTTTTTACATATATTAAATTTTCTAAAATATGTTCTAAGTGACACCCTTGGACCTAGCTGATAGATTGTGCGAACAGCCCTTTTCTGCAGAATAAATAAAGTATCGATGTCGGCAGCACTCCCCCACAACAGAATGCCATATGTCATGTGGCTTTGGAAGTAACCGAAATAGACTAAACGAGCAGTAGTTTCATTTGAAACTTGTCTCATTTTTTTGACAGCATATGCGGCAGAGCCAAGCCTTTTCGCTAAACCATCAACATTCAGTCTCTACTAGAGTTTGGCGTCTAAGGTAATGCCTAGAAATACAATTGAGTTTACAGGAGTCAGTTCCTGGCCCTTAACTACAATATTTGTGTTTACCTGTTTGACATTTGGAAATGTAAACTTAACACATTTAGTTTTGTTCTCATTGAGGAGCAAATAATTAGCTGAGAACCACTTCTCTGTGTTGGAGATGCATTTGTTTACTGCTCGTAAATTTGTTTACTTAATATTCTTTTATTAGGCCATTAATGACATAGTGGTGAATTTTTGATCTCAGTTAAGATTAATATTTATGGTACGTTTAGTTTAATGATGTTGATTGTTGATATAATTTTTGATTAATCTTTAAAACTTAATTAAGAAGACAGAACTACCACCTACGTTACGCAGGTAATTAAGGTAATGGCATTTTTATTTTATGAGATTTTAGTCACCTTAAGTTTTAGTTTCTAGTATTAGTTTTTACGATGAGAATTTAACAGATTATTTTACACCTCATTAATTGAAAATGACGCCGGATTGCAATCCCTACAGGCAACCGGCTGAGCCCCAAGATAAGACCGAGAATCACTTGCACTGATAATGTAGTGCGCGTTTGGCCCGTTCGTTTTGTTGGCTTGGTCGAGTATACATTATACGAATAGAAAATGTTCTTGACATTTCTGTTAACTCCCCAAATGATTGTGCATTAGGTAAGTCTTGGGTGATAGCGAAGAAAACCACGTGTAAGACAGTAATTGTTTTATTAATCAACAACATTAATTAACGATACACTAGTTTTTTATTTATTTTACTGCTTATTTATACTTGAAACATGATAATAACCAAAACATACATACAAATTAGAGAGAAAAATAATAATAGTCAAATAATAAAACGTATTCTTGATTACAAAGTGTCAGCAAAATAGTTTTTCGTTCTTTTCTTTCGTACTTAATTGATTTGCGAAGTTTGCTAAGGATAAAGCAATCCAGTTGTAATGACATATCAGTTAAAATGAAGTCCTTTTTGTATAGAGAAAATTTTTCAAACATGATTTTCAGCCGCTGCTGCAAATTTAATCTTCTTTTTATACGTCAAAATTTAATTAAGTAATAAATTAAGCCTAAATAAATAGAGCCTATACAGAAGCTACTCTGCATGATCCAGCGTTCTTGTGGTGAAAGGATTTATATAATTGGATCAGTACTGACATAGATTATTAATTTATATAAACAACTAAACCTTCAACAACAACTTCTATATATCTTGAAAAACACTTTGTACAACTAATATCTCTAATATTTCCACTTGTATCTAATAATCTGAGAAGCAATAGTCATTCAACATCAACGAAAGCATTCAAAATATCATGTAAAATCGAAATTCCAATCTTACATGAAATTCCGTTATTACCAGTCTCTAATACAAAAACCAATTTATTTTGTATCGTTTGATGTTTGTCCAAATATCCCAACCAGAATCGGGCTTCAAGTTAGCTATATATAATAATTTTTCCAATTTGGTTCACCTAATAAAATGTCAAAATGTAAGTGGTTCCGTTTTACAAAGTTTTGTTCGTCAATAAATGAAATTAAAAACATACAAAGCTAAAATACATAATTTTTTTATAATCGTTGATGGTTTGATACGAGTTTTTATGGCTCGAAATGGGCGATATTAATATATAATTGAATTTTTTTATTACACCAGTGTGAAGATATTACCAATTTACAAACAGTTTGAAGGTTTTTATCACGTTTAAGTAATAAGAAGTGTAAGTAACGTATATAGGAGCGGTAAAATAAGGTCTGTATATACGCGGTATAAAACATAATTTTAGTAAATAACACGTAGTTTAAAGACAACACGCTTTTATCAAGTCTATTCTATTCGACTTCTCCAAAATATAGAAAGTGCCTAAACTCGACGATGTAAAAGTCAAAAAGTGTTGTATTTAGAAATCCAATCGTAAAAACTTAAGTATATATTATTAAGAAACTATTTATATTTATAGTTTCATGCATAATTTACTGTAACAGATTTCTCGGAAACCTATTTTTGTGTGATCTATATAAACTTACATAATGCTGGTTGTTTGTTATGTGTATTTTAGTGAAAAGTAAAAACAAATATTTATAATAATTAAAAGAAGTAATTCAGATATCCAGGCAATAAAATAAAATTTCTGAATGAAGATCAAATATTTGAAATGTGTGTCTCAGTAACGGAAACAAGTTATTTTTAAAGCTTCCTCGATGCAAAAATTACAACCTAACAGTTTTTCAGCATAATTTATCAACGACAATTTTCAATTTCTTTGAACCTCTCTTTTTTGTTTTCTGTGATAAGTGGTTATGTAAGAAAGTCGCAAAATTTTATGTCATTCCGAAAATACAGTTACTGTAGGTACTCTGCGATAGAATGTATCATTTTATAGGATCAGTTTATGGCTGTATATAAATTTTAATCTTATTGCGTATGGCAGAAAGCTATTCTTGAAGTAAGTACATTACCATATTTTATGGACCGGATTTTCTCGTTAATTCGTCTTCGATTTTCGGAGTTTTCGCATTTTTATTTACGAAGTTTTAGAAGGTTGATGCAAATTAATAGAAAGGAAAACAGAGACTGTCTATAGTCTAACTTAAAATACTAGCCAATGACAAAACACACAAGTTTTATATCGCAGCTTTCTCATTAAACTTATACATATTTTTTTTGTAATAGTCTGTAAACACATATAAAAAATTGTACTTGTGTTTATCGTAAAACGACAAAATATCAATGTAATATTGGAAATATAAACAATTTAAACTAACCGAAAAACGGCTTCTTATTATATCTAATATCTTGTAATATCATATAATTTATGAGTATAAAAACATTCTATTTACAGAAAATGTATTCTGTTGATATCAAAACAAAAATGAAAATAAATACAGGTTACAAAGGTACCACATAAATTGACGTTTCAAAGTTCGATTTTTTAAATGTATCTAAACTGTAATTTGTAAACGAATTCTCTTCAACTTTGCAGATGCTGAACAAAGAGTTTTAAATAGTAAATGAAAAACGTTACAGTATGATTATTGTCTTTAGAAAAAAGTCAATAATTTATTTGTATCAAACGATGCAACAAAAACGAATATGCGTCGTTGAAATAATGTTGAAAATATGCTTTAGTCACCAAATAATATTCTAATGCAGTTAATAGATTAATAACGTTTTCGTTATTAATTAATTTACATATATAAGTTCGCAAGTATGCGTAAGAGTTTACAAAAAGGTATTATAATAATAGTAATAATATTGTTCTTACCACAGATGTACATCTTTTTTTTTATGCAAGAAAAACTACTGAAGTTTCTTGGTCTTTTTGCCTTGTATTATAAAAAAAAAGTTAAGTGTAGTTTTCCTAATTTTAAAAAGTGCAGCAATGCATCGCTCTCTCAAATTTAATAATAAATACTAAAATTTTTAGGAACATAGCAAAAAAATTAACTTTAGGAATACCGTAGCGGTCAGTATTCTTATATTTTATTAGATATTTTTCACAAAAAATATGAAGTATTGACGTTGAAATACATTTATAAATACAATGCTAAAAACGAACAAAATTCATAACACTGTAATCTTATTTACCATCTAGTTAATTCTAATATCTTTGTCGTGTTATTTCTATTCAAGACTAGAATATTATTATAACTTAGGGTTTTAGTTGTCTCAAAGTTAGAAATTTAATTTTCAGATTCAAATAATATACACACACTTGCGGACAATATTCAAGTCACTTTATGTTAATAATACAATAGCTAGCAAACTTAATTATTCTCGCTTTTTGGGTCCTAATATTTGTTCTCATTACGCTCGAAAACAAAAAATTACAATATGGAGTTAACTTATTATTTGACTCTCTGTTTAATATTAAAGTACAAATGCAGAAAAATAACTGATAATTTTGCAACAAAAGATTATTTAGAAGTATTGATTCAAAAGAAAAACATTTCTGATTGTACTGAAACTTTAAAAAAAAATTCGCAACAATACATCTCATCTATATATAAAAATCTATAACTATCTAATTGGTCGGGCGAGATCGCGAGCGGAGAGTTTGGGGCCTCTATGGCTTCTTTTTTTTTTTGCCAACGCAGCAACATCCTCACGGGAGGGAGGTGGAAGATGCGTCATGCATACCGCCGCAGGAAAATACCGACCTCTGCGGGGGTTATGTGGGTCTCACCAGAGTGGCACCTACCCGCTAAAAACTACCTCTTTGGCTGTGGCAAAATTTTACCATTAGCCTTCATCGGAAGCGACACCCGTTGGGAAGTGGGCGCGCTGGCGGAGACCCGCTAGCGGGTCTTCCGCCGGATGTGAAAGTTGCACTGACCGTTCTCAAAGGAACATGACTTGGTGGCCGTTCTGGGCAGCCTCCGGTGAAGCCGGGGCTGCGCAGAGGTCGGCCGAAGCTTGACTTAGGGATCAATTCATTTTAATGAACCTATAATGTATTGAGAAGGGAAATTATGCTCCGCCAGAGCTAGCAGTCGCTCTGTCAGAGAACGTGAAGCCCTAAATAAACGGGCTAAGACTGAAATTTCCCTAACATCAATATTTTTGATAGCGTCGCAGACGATACGCATATCGTCTGTTATGGAGGGTTGAGGAGTGGATTTGTACGGGCGAGGAGCCGGGAAGGGATTTGCTAGTGCAGCGGGGCGCTGCCTCCAGTTCTCTGAAGCAGGTTTGGGCTGAGTAGGTTTAGCAGCCGGAAGAATCCGGCTACGCAGTGGCGGATAGTTTTTCTGAGAAAGGGGCGGGGCCTGTTTGGTTGCCGCGCTCTTAGAATTGGGACGCATACAACGGGGTGCACGAGGGCAGCCCCTGTAATTTGTGGTGTGGCCGGACTGGCCACAAAGCACGCAATCGGGAGGAGAGGGAGTTCCAGGAGTGCGATTGCACTCCTTAGTGAAGTGAGGGACCAGGCACTTGACGCACCTGGGCGGGGCGGCGCAGTTGGCCGCCGCGTGCCCGTACAACTGGCACCGATGGTACTGGCCAGGATGACCGCGGCGGTGAGGCACCTCGATCGAGATCCCAGAAAGGCCGCATATAATGCTAACCCCTTTCAGGATCTCCCTGGACTTGGGGACGTTGGCGAGAACCACCAAAGCGAGAGGGTGACGCTTCCCGTACTTGCTGTGCATTTTATGCACCGCGAGTGCCGGGAAGCCTTGGGACTACAGATCCTCCAGGATAGCCTCGTTCGATAATTCGAACGGGACTCCCCTGAGTACCGCTCTGATCTTACGCTCTTCTGACAGAGCATAAGTGTGATAAGCATATTGCTTATCGGTGAGGAGCTTTGTCAAAGCACGAAAGTCGTCTAGCGACGAGACTTTGATTTTAATAGATTCACCCGAGTTGGCCGCTCGGGTGTAATGGATCTTGTGCTCATTGCACAATGTCGAAACCTCAGTCCATTTACCCTTTTCCCGAAGGAAAACCTTGGGACCTTGGCCTTGACAGAAGTTGGGGCCGGAGCGGGTGTTGAAGGCACCGGGGCAGCTGGCGTTGAAGACGCCGCAGGGGGTGTAGGGACGGGCGTCGAGGGCGCCGGGGCTTGTTTCGAGCGCTTCTTAGAGCGCTTCTTAACAAGCGTAAAAGAGGGAGACTCAGGGCCAGTTGGGGTGGCGTCCGAGGATGACTCGGTCGCGGGTGCGCCCTTGCGCGTGGAGGGGCGTCTACTTCGCACTCCATATCACTGGAGGAAGGGGACGCTGGAGAGCCTAAGACCAGAGGGGTCTGGGGAACTGGGATGGCCTGAGGGAATTAACGCCATGAAATGCGGGATAAGAGAATCCATGAAACGATACTTATTAGCATTTATAGTCATGCCTTTAGTACTTTCAATTAACTTTTTCCTAATCTCGTCAAAGCTTAGGGAAGCCATTGCGGAGGGGTTGGGGAGGGAAAACAATATATAAATATATATTCTATGTACCTACCAACGAAGACTAACTTCCTGAAACCACCCTACACGCGGTACAGCCCAGTACAACGCGGGGGGTTGAGGACGACGCGGATAACTTACTCGAACACGAAGATTCGAGGCACCTGGAACGACGAATCCCCGTCGACGAAGCTCACGTTCCACGAAGTACGGTTAACAACCCACTATCCGCCGTGAAAACGGCGTTAGAAACTTATTACGGTAACAACCAGTGAAATTTGGGTGTTCGATTAGCGCGGGGGCTAATGGAGCGAGAGGCGTCGCCCCAAACATGCCCCGCCCCTTTCTCAAGAAAACTTTCCGCCGCTGCGTAGCCGGGTTCCTCCGGCTGCAAAGCCTACACAGTCCAGGCCTGCCCCAGAAAACTGGAGGCAGCACCCCGCATTGAATCCCATCCCGGCTCCTCGCCCATACAAACCCACTCCTCAATCCTCCGTAGCAGACGATATGCGTATCGTCTGCGACGCTATTAAAAATATCGATGTTAGTGAAATCGCAGTCTTAGCCCGTAAACTTAGGGCTTCACGTACTCCGACAGAGCGTTTGCTAGCTCTGGCGGAGCATAGTTCCCTTCTCAATTCATTATAGGTTCATTTAAATGAATTGATCCCTAAATCATGCTTCGGCCGACCTCTGCCCAGCCCCGGCTTCACCGGAGGCTGCCCAGAACGGCCACCAACTCATGTCCCTTTCAGTGCAATTTTCACTACAGGCGGAAGACCCGCTAGCGGGTCTCCGCCAGTGCGCCCAACTTCCCGACGGGTGTCGCTTCCGATGAAGGCTAACGGTAAAATTTTACCACAGCCAACAGGTGGTTTTTAGTGGGTAGGTGCCATTCTTGTGAGTCCCACATAACCTTCCGCAGAGGACGGTATTTTCCTGCTGGCGGTATGCATGACGCATCTTCCACCTCCATCCCGCGAGGGTGCCTCAGCAGCAAAAAAAAAATTGGTAAAGGTTTTAGGAGTGGAGACGTTATCGTTAGGCGGTCCTGGCACGAGGGAGACGGGGCGGTGATCGGAGCCTAGGTCATCACACGTTTTGATAGACCTCAGATCGAGGTTGATTTGCTTGCCAATCGCAAAATTGAGGATGTCAGGAAAGTGGTTCGGGTTGTCGGGAGAGTGATTGGGAGTGATGGGAGAGAAAATGTCTAAGTCGAGTGAGTCAGTGATATTAAGGAGTGCGATGCCACTGGGGTTGGTGGATAGGCACGTCCAGTCAGTATGTTTGTAGTTAAAATCTCCTAACACAATGACCTAATGGCCGAGGGCGAGAATGGCCTCAAAGTCACTGCGGATAAGTCTGGTGCCACTAGGTATGTAGATTGAAGCTATGATGATGGTCGGATGACCAGTCATAACCAATTTACACACAGTGGCTTCCATCTTGAGGAGAGGAGGGATAGGAAGAGGAGAGCAATTGAAACCTCTTTAGTAGTAAATAGCAGTGCCGCCAAGACCGTCGGAGTTTGGGGTCGGAGTTTCGTCAACGTTGCGGGTGAACTCGTATTTGGGGATAGCGAATCCCCTGGAGCGGTTTGGAGTGAGCCACGTCTCTTGGTGAAGCAGTAGGTCTGGCTCGTTGTTCTGAAGGAACAGTTTAAGCTCAGGAAGATTGGTACTAAGGCTACGAATGTTAAATGAAACTTGGGTTCAAACCGTACGAAAACGTACAAACGGTACGACCGGACGCGGGATTTGTAGGTTTAGAGATTATAATTGCTATTTAAAGATTTTGTATTAAATATATAATTTACAAAAAACTAAGTAGCGAACAAAATAACTAAAGTCCCTAATGTTGACGTTTTGAATAACGTCGAACACGGTCTTCATGTCCTCAGTCAACGATGACTGAGGTGCAGACGACGAAGCGGACGCGGGCCTACGGGAGCTACGAGAGCTGGAATAGGACGGGAAGGTGGAGCGGCCGGACGCTGTTTCCAGGAGAGAGCTAGAGTCAGCACCGGCTGCATGGGCTTTGCTTCCGGGGGAGCCCGGTTGCGCAGCGGTGGAAAGTTAGCGGGAGTGAGTGGCGACGCCTGTTTAGGCGCGACCCTCTTAGTAGAGGAGCGCGAAGCGCGCGGACAACCCCTGTAGTTAGCTGTGTGGCCGGACTGGACGCACAGCACACATGCAAGAGGGGAAGTGGACTCGGGAGTGAGAGTGCACTCCTTCGTGATGTGGGGATCTAGGCACTTTACGCACCTGGAAGGGGCTGAGCAGTTAGCCGCTGCGTGGCCGTAAAGCTGGCAACGGTGGCATTGCTCAGGGTGCCCGCGAGTGTTGGGATGCTCGACGGAGATATTCGAGAGTCCGCAAATTGTGCGAGCCTCTCTGAAGATCTCCCTCGAGTTGGGAGTGTTGGATAGGATGACGAGGGTGATAAAGCCATTTTGTGTGCCTTAACAAATTATATAGTCTGGGTCCGATGTTATTTGTAGCTTATTTTGTTTGTGGAAAGCCTTAAAAAGCATGGTGTGGTAAATATCATCGAACCTTAATCTATATATATCTCATGACGTATAAAACCAAAGCAATGATAATAAATGGATATTACTTTATGAATCGCTACTGTGTCACGTCGATTTGTTAATAAGATTACCTGTAAACTAACCTGTAAATAGTTGTTTGAAATTCTAGTATGATAACTAGTTACTCGTAAACGTTTACCTAAATTTATCGATCGATCTCGTAATTTTCCATCAGAACTACAAGGACGAATGATGAGGGCCACCAAACATTGGCAATATCCCTTAATATGTAAAAGTTTGCGATATTATCGGAATATTAATTTTCACTAGAACTATTTCACTAAATTAGAAGCTACTCTATTTAGATCGTGTAGTCATTCGTGGTTAAGTTATTTAAGTAGATTTTTTATTATGATACTTCAAAAATGTTGTGTAAGAGATGAATGGTAAATGGTTTCTTAATTTCTGAGAAATATTAAATTGATCTGTATTACTTCTGTGTTGCACATTTACACTCGTGTGCGTGTGATTACCATTAAATAAACATAATTTTCGTTTTATTATAGCTCTTTGTAGTATGCTGCAAATAATTATCATATCAATAATAATTATTTTAGATATGTACCATAATATAATATATCGATGCTTACAAGCAGAGTCCAGAATTTTATAAACAAACCAGCTATATCCCACGGGTTCACTCACGAGGCTAGTTAATAGCAATGCCCTTGCACACACTTTTTGTATGAAAGAGGCTTGTTTAAATGATGACTGCAACTGCAGTAAATATAACAAGTTATTTGTAAGCACAAATTGAAAACCCCGACTGGTCGGAAACAACATGTATAACTTGTGTACCGCTGAATCTAAGAACATTCTCGATTCGTTCACAAATGAAAGCCCCGACCATGACTCGAACCTGGCACCTTCGGCGTATAAGACAAGGCTACCACACACGCTATTCATTATTAATTTCATTATTAATTTGAAATCTTTATTTATTACGAAAATAAGTCCGAAAAACTATACGAAAAATCACGCAGTGTCAAACAGATAGTTCCCAATCCCATCGGAATGTGTAACCTGTAAAAATATCCAAAACGTAGCTACTTTTGGATAACGTCGTTTACTAATCTTGCAAGAGTTTTTACTCAGTTTGGTAATTTTAGGCTATATCGATGTCTGTATGTAAACAAACTAACAAACAAAACAGTTCTTTTTGTAAGACTATCGATTTGACGTAAAATAAGATGTGTTTAGCGATAAGATATTAGGTGAGTTTGGATGACGATAAATAGTTAAGAAACTCTGATTATTTTGAGAATATAACTGTGTATTTTATTTAAAATTAATAATATTTAAAATTATAAAGTAATTCAATTAACTTTCAATGATTAATGATAGTGGTGGAACTCAAAGTGATAAAAAAGAAATAATCTTTCTCGGTAAATTACAGGACAATAAGGAAATAAGTAGTTTCAGAATTGAAAAATCGAATTAAAGGTAATTCGATTTTTCAATTCTGTATTCCAGTAATAATATATATCAAATATAAAATTTCGTACTAAAAATCTGTGAAATTGACAATTTATTTTACTATTCAGTTATTCCGCCCAAATTGTTACATTTTATGTAAAAAGTTAGATTTTAATCCAAAATGTAATGCTGTTAATTACAGTATACATTTATAATAATAACATATGATATAGTTGTTTTCGCCCCATTTTTTATCCCCGAAGTAAAAAGCGGGGACTATAAGACCAATTATGACTTATTTTATTGTTTAGAATGTTTAGATTTTAGCCAGTTATTTTTTTCTGAATTTACGTAGTCAAGTTACTTGTAGTTAAATACTGTCTATCATATTCCTTGACATTATTATTATTCTACAGCTGGATGGTCAAATAACCTAATGAACTAAAAATTTTGTCAGTTTTTTGGTACTGTATTGGTACATCATATCTGTTTCGTTCAGTTCCTTTTGCTGAGATCTCATCTGCGGTGGTACTGCAGTCTTTTTTATTTTAAACTTTTTTACAATTACGTTTATAAGGTTATACCTAGTAAAAACAAGTTATATCGAATTTTAACTGGATTCATAGGACCAATAAGATAGACTTTATTTAACCATTGACTTACAAACGAATGGACTTCACGTATGCGTTCAATAGCGTCTGAGCAAAAATGGAATTTATTTATTTATTTATTAGATCACCAACAAGTTTACAACAAATAATGCACATTTGGACCATAGTTTTAACAAGTTATTGCAAGTCGTAGACTCAATTATAGGTGACAACAGCATGCAATGTTATGACAACAATCAACATATTTAAGTATATAAAGAAGAAATTGTTTCTTTTTTTTTTCAGTTAATTACATTATGTTAAAAAAAATGAATGAGACTTTTCTTATTACTTATACTTATACCTACTTATACAATTCCTAGATAGATCGTACAAATATAATGAATATCATACCAGTCTTGATTGGCTCGGCGGCCCGACAACACGTCCAAAATGACATATTGCTTGGTGGAAAGGAAACTGTTCAAAATTTTACAAAATAAAACGTGGTGTTTTAGAATATTTCATCTCAAGTATTTTTACCGATTTCTCTATGAACTATGGATTTTATTTATTTGAATTTTAGAGGCTCAAGGCCAAATTGTACAATTAGCTTTAATTTTAGTACGGTACTTGAATACAGAGTTGACTCTTGAATTTATTAAGAAATTTTTACGTTGACCTAATTTTTGATTTTAAACACAATCTCGTTAGCACAAAATATCCACTGTAAAATATAATTCGATGTTATTCAACAATTATAATACAGAATATTCAAATCTTATTGTAACAAATGAAAATACGATTCCCCGAAATGATAAGTAAAACATTAAACCTCACTTTTCAGATCAGTTTACAAGTATAATGAAATCCTTATGTTATAAAACTTTAATTTGTATAAGTAAGAAAACCAATTATTTGTCCCTCAAATTATTTTAATAATGGATTCTGGTTTGGCCGTTTCTTAATTTTGCATTGCTTTTAATTCGTAATTTGATTACACTCTCATCGCACTACTGGGCACGCTGAACCACATTTTGTTTCCTTGCTGGTTGAATGATGGTGGATTGGTACCTACAAACCGACCAGCATGAACTTACCGCGCTTGTGACAAATGTCATTGTCACGAGCATCAGCGCCGCCTAGTGAACATTCAAAATTGCTTCGCATCCCTTACCGCGCGCGCGCCGGCCGCTCCACTAAAATATAACTTGTTACAAAGAAATAACCCGGAACAATCGTGAATCAAAGATCTTGTGAGGTGTCAGTGCTGGTGATCGAATGAAGGGACCCTCTGCCTGGATTCGCCGCAAGAAGAGCATATGAGGTCAGTGCTTAGTCGTGCCGAGAGTGTTTTTCAATTAGGGAATGAATTAAGATTTACCAGCCATCTATTAAATACAGTCCACTACCCCGCAGTGTGGATAGGAATATTCACACCAGATTCTTTAAAAACCTTAAAGAACTCGGTTTCGGTAGTCACCCCTAATAAGTTCTGAGGCCGTTAAGTGATAAAGATAAAGATATAAAAAGTTATAGGAAACGGTACTTTCTCATTTGCAATTGAATGGAATGTGGCTGGATGTGGTGACTCAAAGTAGAATAGATCGTTTGAAAGTACTTGACCAGGGTTTGCAAAAGAAAATTTTAATGCAAATTCGAGAGAAACTCAGAATAAAATATGGTTACGTTGATTTTACTTCTCACATATTGGTTTTATAAAAATTAGGAAATCGAAAATTAGTTACTTTTTGGTTTGTGTGGCTCTAATTTATGTGATTTTAACGTGAATAAATAAACACGCCACTCTTATGTGCATAGAGTAAGCAAGTCTTGTGAAGCAGGTGAAGTTTTAGTATGAGATGCATGATTACTATAATACTTTCATCTGTTTTCTAATTAGGATAGAAATATAATTTTTTAAATTATAAGAAAAGTGATGCGGATCCGCTGGAAGTAAAATAGTATATAAGATTTA
Source organism: Marasmarcha lunaedactyla (assembly GCA_923062675.1). Taxonomy (NCBI): domain Eukaryota; kingdom Metazoa; phylum Arthropoda; class Insecta; order Lepidoptera; family Pterophoridae; genus Marasmarcha; species Marasmarcha lunaedactyla. Next base: position 14,570,769 of record OV281359.1, read on the forward strand.
AACCTAGAAGAATGGATTTAATCATTCATATTATTATGTTCACCACGTAAATGTTTGTCCATTGTAGGATAAGATGTGGCGGGATGTCTTTAAGATAGCACTGACAATACTGTGATTTATCCGTCATAATAATATAATACTCCAATTGAGAGTGTTCCTTTTTAACTAGTTGTAAGATTGTTTAAGTTTAATTTCATTAAAATACTATCACTTTGTAACAAATAATGATAAAATATGAGTCTGAAAATTAACGATCAAATTAGCGTATAATTAATTTGGGTTCAGGTATTTCATTTCACAAGTGCTTTTCTGAGGTTAGCTGCGAACGATAACGTGAATTACGTTGGTCTAGTGGTACGTAGCCCTGCCTCATACACCAAAGGTCTCAGGTTCGAGCCCTGGCCGGGGCATTAATTTGTTTGATGAACATAGATGTTTGTTCTCGGGTCATGGATGTTGGATGATGCTGGGTTCCCCCCAGTTCGCTGTATGGTCATCCATAACACAAGCTCTGCTTATTTTGGGGCCATAGAGTTGGTGTTTTTGTCTGGGGATTTATTTATTATTATTATAATTATTAGTATGACTCATGATATACAAATTGTCAACTAAAAGTACCCATAATTTGTGAATGCGATCACGAATTAAAATATTTATACTTCTGAGCATGCATTTCCTTAAATTTAATTTTTGCAGTTTGAGTTTTAATTTTCCTTTACACTTCGTTATATCTTTACGTTCAATAAATTCTAAAAGTAAAGGCTTCTATTACAAGCTAATACGAAACAAAAACTCATAAAAAAATAGTTTAAAGATGTACAAAAATACAGTTTGCTAATAATTATCGTAAAATCTTTGATCATGTATATTTTGTACATGCCTGTTTTATTGTTCTTTCGTTATATTAATTTAAAGGAAGCTCATGGTATTAAAAATGGTAATTTATTTCTTTTTATGCTAAAACGTCAATTACAATATAGTATTAAAACAGTTCTGACATAAATTTTTATGTATAATATAATAATAAATAATAAATCCCCAGGATGACCCTACAGCGAACTGGGGGGAACCCAGGATAAACATACATATATAAATATAAACAACCATGACCCGAAAACAAACATCTGTGTTCATCACAAAAATGAATGCCCCGGCCAGGACTTGAACCTGGGACCTTCGACGTATGAGGCAATAAGATAAGATGCAAGACAAATACCTACACACACAGTCAGACAAAAGAAGAAACTTGTCTGCTTGAGGTAAATAAAGTGTTTCTTAGTATGCATACATCCTAAATTTTTTGGATAAATAGCTTGGTAAATTTCAGGATTCAACAACAGTATGTACTTCATTCCTTTTCTTCTTTCGATGTACGAAGACGAAATACAGATCAAAAATCTACTTGTGTTTTACATACTACGAAAGTTCTACGATTTCTTACACATTTTGTTGAAGTCTCATAAATATGTCAAATTATAAAAACATAGCAGCTTTCATTATCAACAAGGGGTCAAAAGAATATAATGACCATCCCCTCTGTTTCAAATGTTACCACATGAATTCAGCAAAACCTTTCTTATAATATTCCTAAAATTCCACCTCATGAAGTAAATGGAATTTATTCTTCAAATTGTGGGGTCTTATCTTTGTTTGCAATACTGGCGCAGGCCTTAAAAGAAGAATTTTCAGAAATAAATTGTCTAAGTAGGCAACACTAACTCACTTTTTGGAGATGCGTGCGAAATTGTGAGAAATAATTATAATCGTTTGTTTCAAATGAGTTGTGAGTGTGTGAAATATTGTTTATAGTTTTTTTTTGTTCTTATCAATAGATTCGTAAATTTCATAAATTTTTTGTACTTTCTGTTATACAAACAGAGTTCTCTTATTGTTTTTAGTGAACAGTATGACTATATAAAAGATGTGGTCTTGTCTTTATATAAAAGGTGAGTAACCACCATTTTGTTTATTTTCCGATTTTTATTTAAGTTTTTCAATCGATTTGACTTAACTTGTTCCATTGTTTTAGCATTGTATAACAGTTTTTGTTGAAGTGAAATATTTTTTAAATTTTATGAAATGTTTGTATTTTTTTGTTCCTAAATAGAATTTTAAATAATAAACGACATAACACAAAGTTCCCGCACCACTACTAGTGTAATAAACGAAATGGCAAGTTTTACCGTTTTGTAAAATTAATGGTACAGATCTGAAATTGATGCCTTTATTATGTCAATGCCCAGTTAAATTATTTTTCTGTTACTGAAAGTATTATAGTTCAACCATTTGACCACAAACAAATTTTAATGCAAAAAAAATGTTTAGTGCATAATTTGACATTGATAAATTTTAAATAATCGTAATTCGCATTTTGCTTATTTGTAATATATGTTGCAATCAACTAGACGTTCAACTAATCAGCTGGCCTAATAAAATATAAACATACTAAAATATGCGCTTAAATGTTTGAAATATATATCTCGTATCCCCTATTTGTGCAATACAGGAATTTCGAATACCGATTACACAGGCAGTTCCGTTGCGGTTGTAACGGTTCGTTACTTTATCCTAAGATTATATTAAAGACTACTTTAAAATTGAAATTAATAACTAAACTAATCTAATAAATACACAAAGATACATTAGGTCTTTACCTATGAAATTGCCGTTTTTCACGAAATAAATGAAGCGTAATTTTTTTATATATTTTTTATTTCTATTAATCGAAATAATCACCCATGCAATCAATGCATCTTTGCCAACGCATTGGTAGCTTATTGATGCCTTTCTTGAAGAAATCAGCGGGACGGGAGGCAACAAATTCTTCAAAGGCATTTTGTACTGCCTCTCGGGTATTGAATTTTTTTCCCGCCAAGAAGTTATCCAAATTCTGGAAAAAGTAGAAGTCTGTAGGCGCAAGGTCTGGTGAGTACGGCGGATGACGGAGAACTTCCAACCCCAACTCTTGTAGCTTGGAGACCGTCTGCTGTGCAGTATGAGGTCGCACGTTGTCGTGCAGGAGCAGTGGAGCCGAACGATTGACCAAAGCTGGTTGGAGACGTGCGAGCTTCTCCATCATTGTGTTCAGTTCTTCACAGTACACATCTGCAGTAATGCTTGTCCCGTTTGGCAAGAAGCTGTGATGAATTACACCCGCGTTAGACCACCAAACAGTGACCATCACTTTTCTAGGGGTAAGTTTTCGTTTAGGGCATTGTTTGGGTGCTGAACCAGGGTCCAACCAACTTGCTGAGCGCTTACGATTGTCAAACAGGATCCATTTCTCGTCACAAGTAACAATGCGGTTCAGAATTCCTTCATTTGTATGCCTGCTGAGCAGTGCAAGGCACGTCTCCACGCGTACTTCGCGCTGGCGGTCATTGAGTTCGTGGGGTACCCATTTGTCAAGCTTTTTTACCTTGCCAATTTGACGCAAATGGACCAATATTGTTTTGATGCTAACGTCGAAAGCTGCTGCTAATTCAGCCGTGGATTGAGTTTCATCAGCTTCCACAATTGCCTTTAATTCGTCATTGTCGACCAAAGTTTTCGGACGACCACGGGGTTCATTTTTCAGGTCAAAATTTCCAGAACGGAAGCGGGTAAACCAATAACGGGTGGTGCGTTCGTTTGTAGTGTTCGCTCCGTAAACGTCGTTGATGTTGCGTACCGCTTGTGCCGCTTTGCTGCCACGACGGTACTCATACTCCATAATTACTCGAATTTTTAACTTATCCATGATGACGCAAAATGTTCGAATGCGTTGAAAACAAAACACTAACTATTAAACAAATGACGATTTTAGAAAAAGAATTCCATGTTTGTCAAATAAAATTAATTTGAAATTGGAATTATCAGTCAAAAAAAAAATATTTTCATTTTAAAATGGCCAGTACGGCAAAACGGCAGTTTCATAGGTAAAGACCTATTATTAGGCCTACTATTTTATGATATGTTATATTATTATTCACAGAACTTATTTTAATTATAAACCTAATAACAATGAACCAGGTTGAACCCACACTCTTCTTACATTGGACTAGTAGACGCAGTCGGGCCTTCCATCCCTTTATGGTAGATATCCCAAGAAGTCGAACCAAACGCTTTGATAGTTCCGTTTTGGTGCGGGTCGCCAAGGTGTGGAATGAACTGCCTGCGTCTGTTTTTCCAGAAAACTATAGTCCTAGTTCTTTCAAGCGTCGAGTGAATAGGTATCTCGTGGATTTACGTGTAACACCTTCGTCTTCATCGTCACTGTCCATCAGGTGAGATAGAAGACAAGCGTCTAATCCTTTTTCATTAAAAAACATGAGTATTACCTAGACCGCGCGAAATTTAATTTAAAATACATCTATGCGCGTAGTGACGCTGAGTGAACATTAACGGTATGAAGGATGAGTAGGAAGAACGATTCTGTTCAATGCGCAGAGGCACCTCCGACTCACTGTCTCTCGTCTCGAACTTTGGGCAGTCCCTGCCAAGCTAATTAAAAGCATGGATGCATCACCTTTTTGTTAAAAAAACCTACTCATTTTAATCGATCCAAAGTGAATTTTTCGAAACTATAAGTGTTCTGTTTTACCCCAAAATCGCGTGAGTGTTGCAATTAATTTTAGAACTTAATTTGAGTGTTTATCTAGTTGTCACAAAACATGTGTAATGTGTTTGTTTGTTCGTTGAGTTCTTCGTCCCGATGAATATCTAAAGCGTCATTGTCACTAAAGTACGTCTTCTTATAGTAGCGTCGGGTGACGGGTCGCTCACTTCCCTCTAATATGGTTGAGGCGGGCGATGGCTGGATCCCGCGTTAACTCGTGAACGGGTGCCGTTTGAGGGTGTTCGTCGTTTGGATACTTGGGGGGAGGGAGACTTGCCGAGCTAGCAGATGCAGAAAAGAATAATTTTGTATAGACATCAAGAGACTCTGTAAATTTATTTTGAAAAAAATATAACCGTGAAGTTTCTTGCCAGTTCTTCTTCACAAAGGTTTTTTCGAACTGGTAGTAGAATCATGTTTTACTTGACGTCAATAAGAACAAGTAATTGTCAATGTTGAGAAAATAAATATTTCATTTCATTTCATTTCATTTCCTTATTTTTGTTACCGCCTTAGCTAAGGGGCTGGTACACGGTTTCACCCACGTGTCTCTTGATCTAAGGCAATGTTATGTTGTTGTTGAAACAGGGATATTATTAAAAAAAACAACAAGTAGATGACCGTTATTTTTCAGTTACATATAAAGACAAAGGTTCCACATGCTACAAAAACTTAATTCATTTAACACTTCTAAAAGTAAATTGCAAAAGAGTGTATCCGTGAACATATAATTAAAATACTTCTAAAACTATAATATCTGGTTGTTGACCTAACGGATCCTTTTAATTCCAAATTGTTTAAATGTACTTACACTCTAATGACATTTGACCATTTTAGTCGTTAGTAATGGTATTAACCCTAGTTGCGTCAAATATTTTAAGGATGTCACTTTAGATCGATAAAAAATTTTTATAATAAGTAAGGTAGGTAATCAAATTTTGTGACGAAAAAATATGGTGGTCATTTTCGACATAAATTTAATTGAAATTTTTCTTCTAACCTTCAGTAAGCAACCTAGAATATTTTTTTTTTTTTTTTATTTAATGTGCACACATAACTTTACATTAAATTAATGTCTATGAATTTTACATTGTAAGATAATTAACAACAAAATATGTGACCCTGTCCCTTAAACTAGGATTATGTCCTGATTCTTAAGGAACAGTGTTCGACCGTGGATTAACAATTGACATTACATTATACATTATGTGTGTCTTAGATTACTTAAATCAATACAATAAATTAAAGTAAAAAATAAGAATAATTACGATTGTAAAACACATGTGTATATGTGTGTAGTGTGCGTGCATTTATAGTGTAATAAAGTGTATTGTATGTGTGCGTGTGTTTATATATGGGTGTATTTGTGTTCATGTATAGTGTAATGTAGTGTAGTGTATATGTATTTGCGTTGATGACAAATTTATGTTACAACTTTAAGCAAGTACTCAGTCTTTTTGTAGTCTAATTTGTGCAACCAATTTGTTACTAATTTTGAGATTTCATATCTGTTTTTATCACAAATATGTAGCTGTTTGTTGACCTTATTGTATAGTAAGTTGCAAAGTACGAAGTAATGGTGTTTGGCAAAAGAGGTTCTATGAACAATTACAGGTAAGTCATTTCTACGTTTGTTGGGGTCAGAAAGAGGAACGCTAGAATGCTTTCTCATGATAGCTTTTAGTACATACAGTTGCCTGACAGTTAAGATGTTATTTTCAGAAAATAGCTTGAAAGTAGGATATCTCTTCGGCTTTTTAAATATCACCTTAATTACAGCTCTTTGAGCCCTTTCTAGGTGGATCATATTTTTTGCACAGGCGCCGCCCCATATTGTGATACAGTAAGTTATGATAGCCTGACAAAGTGATAAGTACGTCATTTTCAGGATGTCTTTCTTGGCGGAGTCCCTCAGAGTCTTGAATATATAAATAAGGCGTATCACTCTAAGAGACAACAAGTCGATATGTGGTTTTCAACTAAGTTTTTTTATCAATTAATACCCCTAAATATTTGATGACAGCTGTCTTACACACGATTTGACAAGAACATGAAGTTGTATCACTTATATTGGAGCAAGTGTGAGCCTTTATTTCATAATTTGCAGGAGGCTGCTGATTCTCACGAATTGAGAAGGGCACAAATTTAGTTTTATCCAAGTTTAGAGTTAGTAGATTTCCTGTTAGCCATGACATCACTTCACGTAAGCTCTTCTCGGCAGATTGTTTTACATGCTCCCATGTAGGACCCTGGACGAAAATAGCCGTATCATCTGCGTACGTGAATATCTTACAGTTGGGCAAGGTCTTGGTGCATAGGTCGTTGATATAGATTTGGAACAAAGTTGGACCCAAAACGCTGCCCTGAGGCACGCCATACGTAACAGATTTCACTTCACTGTAAAAAGTATCAATTTTGACCATTTACTTCCTGTTGGTTAGGTAGTCTTTAAAAATATTTAAGGCTACATCTCGTATTCCAATATTTTCTAGCTTAGATACAAGTAGGGGAACAGAGACCGCATCAAATGCTTTGGAAAGGTCCAAAAAAATACCTAAGCACTTAGTTTTGTTATCCATACTATTAGCTATCGTTTGAGTTAGATCCAAAATAGCATCTTCCGTAGAAATTCCTGAGCGAAAGCCGTATTGATTATTTGCAATTTGATGATGTTTTTCCAGAAAATTTTTCAGTGTTTTATTAAGAATCTTCTATAAAACTTTCGAAAAAGCTAATAATATGGATATAGGACGATAATTGTTGACACGGTCTCTGTCTTCCAACTTATGAATAGGATGGACTACAGCCAACTTAAGAGCATCTGGGAAGACACCGGTTTCAATTGACCGATTAACAATGTGTGTTATAGGAGGTACTAGTACTTGACGGCATAGCCTTAGTATAGTAGTAGATATTCCATCCCAACCAGAGGCGCAGTTCTGTCGTAATTGTAAAATAGTAATTTCAACTTCAGATTCATTTACTGGAAGAATGACAAGTAAGTTAGATGTAGAATGGGAATCGTTAGAATTAAAAGAAGAATTTTCATAGGTGGTATTTCTCATATTTGGATTTTTACACTTCAGTTCATTAGCCAGATTTTCACCTACGTTGCTGAAATAATTACAAATAGCATTTACTGCTGCCTTGGGGTCGCTATTACTGTCAAGGAGTTCTACAGAGGAATTGAGTTGTTTTCCAGTATGTGTTATATTTTTAATAGTTTTCCATAGGGCTTTAGGGTCTTTACCCGCTTTTATCAGCTCTTTTTCTTCGTACTTTTTTTTTCAGTTTTCGCAACAGGAGATTACAGAAGTTCCTATATCTTTTATATGTAATTTTAAGAACGGGATTATTCGGCGATTTTTTATAGTTTAAGTGTTGTCTATCTCGGTTCCTAATGCACCTCAATAGTCCTGGCGTAATCCAGGGTTTGATATTGCGGACTCTTCTGGGAACTTGAACGACCACTGTGTGTCTATCTATAACAGCTTTAGTCAATTCGATGAACTTTGACGTAGCTTCATTCGGGTTTGACGTTGCAAAAACTTCCGAAAAATCGGTATCTTCAAGTTCTATTTGTATATCGGTGTAGTTAGAACGGATTGATGTGGACTGTTGCTTATTTATGGTTTTAGATTTTTGGAGCGCTAATATGATTGGGGAATGATCTGTTATATTGGATTGTAAAATAAGAGACTTATGTTTAAGTTTAGATTTTAGTAAAATATGATCTAAACAGTTGTGTGCCCTAGTTGGTAACATGTGAGTAGGTAATAGGCCATGAGATGCATTAAATGCTAAATAGTCTAATCTTTTTTCGTCAGTACTTAAGCTTTTTATGTCGATGTTGATATCTCCTATGAGAGCAAAGTTCTCAGATGAGTTGATTTCTTTATATACATTATCTAGACTATTAAGAAAGTTATCTAAATTTAGAATAGTTTTAAAGGAAGGTGACCGATAGATAGCTACAATTGATAAATCATTTCCCACTCTGCAAATAAGGCAGTTACCATCGTTAAACACTGGTTCCAATATTTTACATTGTAGTCCGACTCTAAAGTAAATAACGATTCCGTCGTTTTGGTTATTGTTGTTTTTTGTAAAATGTGAGTTATAGCCACTCATATAGGGCAAGGTTACTACTTTACTTAACCAGCACTCAGTTAAGATTATAATGTCTATTTTAATTTTTATCAATTTTAATAATACTTGGAATTCATCAAAATTTTTATTTAAGCTACGTATATTAAGATGTAAAATTGTAATATTTTTATATAGGTTATTTAAATACTGTATACAGTTTTCAGGTGGACAGATATAAGCATTATTCATATTTAAGCTGTCTAAGTCATTATTTATTATATTATGATTAGCCATTTATATATGTTGAAAATTCAGAAAAATGACTCTTATTATGCCAAAGTAAGTATAGTAAAAATAAATATGCACAAAATTTTTTTGAAATTTTTGTGTGCTTAAGGCTGAGAGTGTGAGGGTGAGGTATGAATTTAGGGTATACGCTGTTTGCTTGTTAAACTGAGTTTTATGATTGCTTGTGTATTGTAAGAGTATACATGTGTTTACATTTAGAGAATTTGTGAAGTATAAACTAAGAGTGCTAAGAAAATAAGAGGTGTAGCTTATAAATATTGCATAGCAAAACCTGAGATCCTTATTTCCGAATGAGGTTTCGTAAACATTCTTCGGTTTTAATGAGTATTTGTTTGTCCCCTTCTTGTTTACGTAAAAATATGTTCTCGTTTTTACACCAACAAAACTTGTAACCGTGGGTCGACGCAAACTCCCTTGCATAACGAAAAAGTTTTTTACGGCTGCCGGGTAGTTGTTCAGAGACATAGATGCCCTGAGAAGGACCCTCTATGCCAAGCATCGTGGTGTTCAGTTTGTCTTCAGCTTTCTTCGCCCTCTGATTTAAGGTACGTACAGCCGTAATCAACCTTTGTCGGGCTTGTACTTTTGTGAACTCTGCTATAATTGGGCGCTGGGAGTCTGGTTTTCCCGGTAAGCGATACACATCCCTGATGTCCGTGCTGGATACAGGCATCCCAACAACCTCTCCAAGACGAGTTATTACTTTTAACAGCTTTTCTGGTGATTCTCCTTCTACTGTTGGAATGTTGCGAATTTCTACCCCGGAGGAGCGGCTTTTGAAATGTAGGTCTTGAATTTGATGTTCCAAATTTTTTATATACATAGATTGCTCTTGTTTCTCTTTTTTTAATGTTTCAATTTCATTTCTCATGTCTTCAAACTGTTGATTTATAAATGACATGGCACGTTCAATCTCGGAGTTAGTTTTTTGTATCTGAGAATTTTGCTCCTTTATTACAGAAATATCAGCTACTAATGCTGCTATCATCGAAGTTTGTTGCGTCAGAGCTTTAGAGAGTGAGTCATTTACGTCTGTGCCTGAGGATAAACTACTGGCGACATTTTCAGGGGATGCTGGAGATCTAGCCCGTTTAGTTCTATTTTTTGTACTAATGAACTCACTTTTCTTTATCGAAGCCAAAACCGACTCCGAACTGCAGTTTTTCTTGGGTGTTAATTTCGTTGGGTGTAGAGGGCGGAGAGCGGGCTACTGACATTTTCGAAGAAATGGTGATCGAAATTTAGACAGCTGGTAAGGTCTACGGCGTAGCGTTTTTAACGTAATTGACGTCAGCGTAGTCGCAGCTGTAGCTGCCTAGATAAAGCGTAGCGATCGGTAACTTCACGTCCGATTCTCGCTCCGATTGCCGCCCAGTGCGGACGTGCAAGACCCCGTTCTCCGTCGTTTGATCCCTTCCCGATACTCCGTGGCGCTCAGTCTACTGACGTCACGGTTTAGCGTGTTGGTTCCGTGCTACGGTTTCAAGGTTCTTTCTACTCCCTCTGAGTGCTATCGAAGTGCGATTTTTCTTTGCGACTAAGCCCCTTAGTCTTCAAAGTGCTGTGCTAAGTAGTGTTGTGCTTGTGCTGAGTGCAGTGTTGTGCCCAGCGTAAGTAGTCTGGTTTCAGTGCAAAGGATACTTAACGGTGACAACGAATTTGTACTGAACCAGTCCTTTTTATTTTTATTTATTTCTCTTCTCAATTTTATTTATTTTTCTTCTATTTTTCATATTTATTTTTATCATATCTGTGTGTTTTCGTGTGTATCTGTCCTTTCTGTCGGTAAAGGTTGACCCTAACGCGGTCAACTCTTTACCTGCGTACCCTTTTTAGGTTTCTAGGTAGCGGCCTTCGGCGTACTACTGTTAGTTTTAAGTTTTTCCTCTCCAGCCCCCCTACCGCTGGTAGGGAGGTTAGCCGCTAGGATTTGCTAGGTTTTTAGGAACTAGGCATCTTTTATTATACTTATTTTTATTAATATTACTGTCCCAACTTTCCCTTATGGATCCGCTAAGCGTTATTAACGCGTTCACCCAGGCACTTGCTGCGGTAGGCGTCTACATCCCGAATGACATCATAACGCAGGCCTTGCAGGCTTCAATCGCGTCCCCGGCCCCTCAGGCCTCAACCCCGGCCCCTCAGGCCTCAACCCCGGCCCCTCAGACCTCAAACCCGGCCCCTCAGGCCTCCGACGTCGAGACCCCTCAGGTCTTAAGCTCTCCCGCGTCTCCCGCCTCGTCCGAGATGGACTGCGAATCGGTCGCATCCTCTCACGCGTCGCGTCGTAAGCGTACCGCTCCCGGGAGCGACTCCGAACCCGCGTCTGATACGTCGTCAGATGCCGTCACCTTAACCGGCTCTCCTGAGCCCGCGTTTCAACTCGTCGCCAAGCGCTCCAAGAAGCGCTCTAAGAAAGCTTCGGTATCTTCAATACCCGAGCCCTCCCCGGTGTCTTCAACACCAGCCCCCGCGCCGTTAAAATCGCTCGTAGTAACCGCGTCTCCGTCGGTCACATCGAAGCCAGCGACGCGCTGCGCTCCCGTCCCGCCGAAGCCTCAGCTCCCTCCGCCCGTCTTCCTGCGTGAAAAAGCGCGCTGGACCGCGGTTTCAAACTTGTGCAAAGTGCACAAAATTAATTACTTAAAAGCCGCCAACGCTGGCGATACAATCAAGATTCAATTAGCGACCGTCGTCGACTTCCGCGAGTTTACCAGGTTACTTGGATTAAACCAAATCGCGTATCACACCTACGCCCTCCCGGAGGAGCGTAAGATCCGCGCAGTACTACGGGGCGTCCCGTTCGAACTCAGCAACGAAGACATTCTCGATGACCTTAAGTCTCAGGGTTTCCCGGTCACAGCAGTGCAAAAGATGCACTCCAACCGCGGTAGGCGTTTTCCGTTAGCGCTAGTAATCCTCTCCAATACTCCCAACTCGAAGGAGATTTTCAAAGAGGCTCGCACGATCTGCGGACTCTCGAACATCTCCGTCGAGCGTCCCAACCCCCGTGGTCACCCTGGGCAGTGCCACCGCTGCCAGCTATATGGCCACGCAGCGGCTAACTGTTCAGCTCCCCCCAGGTGCGTTAAGTGCCTGGATCCCCACTTCACTAAGGAGTGCACTCGCACTCCCGAATCCACTTCCCCCCCTGCCTGTGTGCTGTGCGGCCAGTCCGGCCACACAGCAAACTACAGGGGTTGCCCGCGCGCTCCGCGCTCCACCGTCAAGAGGGTCGCGCCTAAACCGGCGCCGCCGCTCACTCCCGCTAACTTCCCGCCGCTGCGCAACCGGGGTCCCCCGGAAGCAAAGCCCGTTCAGCCGACGCCTACTCCGGCTCTGTCTTGGAGGCAGCGTCCGGCCGTCCCGCCTGCACCTTCCCGACCCATCCCAGCTCCCGTAGCTCCCGTAGGGCCGCGTCCCGCGTTGTCATCTTCCCCTCAGTCGTCGTTGGCTGAGGACATGAAGACCGTGTTCGACGTCATCCAAAACGTCGACATTAACGAAATTTCCGTACTCGCACGCAAACTGCGAGCCGCCCGCTCTCCTCAAGAGCGTTTATTCGCGTTAGCCGAGCATCACTCGCTCCTAAGTTCGTTATAAATTCTTTTATTTTTGTATAAATTCGTAAATAAATTAATTTAATGCCTAGACCCGCGAATCCCGCGTCCAGTCGTATTAAACCTAAGGGCTTATCCCTAGTATCTTTTAACGCTCGTAGCCTTAATACCAACCTTCCCGAGATTAAACTGTTCCTTCAGAACAAAGAACCTGACTTATTCCTTCTCCAGGAGACATGGCTTACTCCAAACCGCTCCAGGGAATTCGCTATACCTAAGTACGCGTTTACTCGCAACGATAGGCCCAACTCCGACGGTTACGGCGGCACCGCGATATATTACAAAAGAGGCTTCCATTGCTGTCCTCTCCCTACCCCTCCTCTCCTCAACATGGAGGCCACTGTGTGTAGATTGGCTATGACTGGTCATCCGACCATCATCATAGCTTCAGTCTACATACCTAGTGGTACCAGACCAATCCGCAGCGACTTTGAGGCCATTCTCGCTCTCGGCCATTCAGTCATTATGTTCGGAGACTTTAACTCCAAACATACTGACTGGACGTGCCTATCGACCAACACCAGCGGTATCGCTCTCCTCGACATCACTAACTCCCTTGACTTAGATGTCATATCCCCCATCACTCCCACTCACTATCCCAACAACCCGACCTATTCTCCTGACATCCTCGACTTTGCAATTATCAAGCGAATCAATCTTGATCTCAGGTCCATCGAACCGCTCGATGACCTAGGCTCCGACCATCGCCCCGTCTCCCTCGTGCTAGGCGCGCCTAACGTTAACGTCACACCGCCAAAGACCTTTACCAACTGGAAAGGCTTTAAAAATACGTTAGTTTCAGCCTTAGAGGCACCGAACTCTCCGCTCGCGATTTCGCCCGACCAATTAGACAGCCCGATTAAAATAGATTCGATAGTCGATAATCTCACTGATGCTATCAACTCAGCCATCAGCGACAACGTAATCATTGCTAAGCAAGGCAAACCCGCGCTTCCCTTAGCCGTTAGCAATCTCATTAAAGCCAAGAACGCGGCTCTCCGGAGAGCCAAGAAATATCCCACGCCCGCATATAGAACAGCTGCGAATCAGCTTCAACGTAAAGTTAGGTCTCGCCTCGCGGAACTCCGTGAAACTCAGTTTAACGATCTCATGGAGAATATCTCCCCGTCCCACCAAGCGTATTATCGAATGGCCCGAGCTTTACGCGTAGACACCGCCTCTCACGTTCCTCCTCTCACTCGCCCCGACGGCACCATTGCCTTCGAAGTCGAAGAGAAAGCCGAATGCTTCGCCGAGAGCATAGCGGCACAATGTTCGCCCAGCACGCAACCCGCGGATCCCTCCCACATCCAGGCGGTGGAGGACGAAGTTCTCCGCAGAGAATCTCTCCCTATCACCGACGACCCCGTCACAGTCTCTAATGATGAAATCTTGCTTCTCATTAGAAAACAAAAGTCCAAAAAGGCTCCGGGCGCGGATGGAATTTCCAACCACGCACTTAAGCACCTGCCACAGCAGGTGCTTACCTTGTTAGCTATCATCTTCAATGCCTGCTTCGACCATAGCTACTTTCCAAAAGCCTGGAAAGAAGCGACAGTCATAGGCATTCCCAAGCCGGGTAAACCTCTGAACATCCCGGCTAATCACAGACCCATCAGCCTCCTCAAGGCAATGTCTAAACTTCTCGAAAGAGTCATACTCTCTCGAATGCGGAACCATCTGTTTCCAACGGATGGCGACCCGCTCATTATTCCCCACCAGTTCGGCTTTCGCGCTAAGCACTCCTGCCCTCAGCAAGTCCATCGAATCGTCGAGTACATTCTCGAAGGATTCTATCCGCATCGTAAAAAATCAATCGCGGTTCTCTTTGACGTAGCCAAGGCTTTCGACAAAGTCTGGCACAGCGGTCTCGTTTTTAAACTCTATAAAATAGGCTTACCGGTTCGCCTAGTCAGATTAATCGCGTCGTTTCTTAAAGACCGTACGTTTCGATTCAAACATGAAGGCACGCTCTCCGCGCCTCGTCCCATAAAGGCTGGAGTCCCGCAAGGCTCAGTCCTCGCCCCTCTGCTGTACACCGTGTACACTAATGACATGCCCATCCCGCCGAAAGGCGTCGAACTCGCCCTCTTTGCAGACGATACCGCCCTTTACACTAAAGTTAAAAGGATCCCGTATAACATCACCAGACTCCAAAAGGCCGTAAACGCCCTCGGTGTTTGGTTTCAAAAATGGCGTATCGATGTCAACCCAGAAAAGAGTTCTGCCATTCTATTCGACCACAAACGTCGTAATCGCCGCAACGATCCCCACATTCGAATGTTAGGTATTCCCATCCCCTGGAAGCGCAGCATCAAATACTTAGGCGTCACCTTAGATCAGACGCTTTCTTTTAAGCCACACGTCGATAGAGTAACGAAACTCGCGCGTTTCTACTTAAGCCGCTTAAATAGTATGATAGGTAGAAAAAGTAAAATGTCTTTTAGAAATAAACGTACGCTTTATAAGGTCTGCGTTAGACCCGTCATGTCATATGCTTCGCCAGTCTTTGCCCACGCCAATCCCTCCGTCCTGTATAAGCTGCAGGTAGTTCAAAATCTCTTCTGCCGCAGGGCCACAGACGCACCTTGGTATGTGCGCAACGCGGACCTGCACAGAGATCTTGAACTACCTACAGTGCAACAGCACTTCAAAACACTCTCAGAATCGTTCTTCAAACGCGCCGAATCCCATCCCAATCATCTTGTTCGAGATTCAGTCTCATATACTGCTCCTGTGTTAGATTCGAAATTCAAAGTCGCTAGGCCGAGAAACGCGCACACGGGCGAACCTTCGCAGTTAACTTTAGCTCTCGAGGCCCTTCAGGCCGCAAATTCTAATTCTAACGTAAATTCTAATTCTAACGTAAATCCGAATTAATGCAATTTTTATTTTTCATTTTTAATGTTTTTATTTTTACTTTACATTTTTGAGCACCTTCAGTGCTATGTGAATCTCAGCGGGTGACCCCTTAAGGGCCCCGCTGGCGCGGTCTCTTTCTCCAATTGGCCGTCGTTCAGATGAAGGCTGAGTGGCAAAAATGCACGAGCCGACAGGGGGTTTTTTAGTGGGTATGGTTCTGGTAGGCGTCGGGACGAGTCCCACATAACTCCGATCGCGCGCGCGGAGTATGCGTCAGAGCATTTTTTATGTCCTCCTGCCCTTCCCGTGGAGGGGAACCAAAAAAAAAAAAAAAAAAAAAAAAACTTCACGTCGGGCAAGGCAAGCGATCGTGGCCTAGTGGCCCACGCGCGCAATCACAGATCGATGCGACGCCGGTTCCAGCCACAACTCGGCGTTTATTCAACAATTGGTCTTCGATATTTTATAAATTTGCTTGAATATTTTCATATGAGTAGTAGCTTTCCGTTATAGATGTATCTCTTTCTAAGACCGCCCAGCGGGTGGAGTCACCAGTACACAGTTCCAAGGGAAAGACAAGGAATTAAAAATTACACTAAACAGCCAATCACAGTATTTCACTTATTAGAACTGCAAGCATAGCGCGGGCGCACGACACACGTCTGCTACAAGCAAATATTCAGACCGAACTGAACTAATGTAAAGATAAGGTTTTTAGCCACTCGATTACACATATCCGCGTGCGATGCTTTGCGTTATATCGATTTTCAATTAAAAACGTCTTATTAAAAAATACTTTATTCTATTTTTTTCATTTCTACTGGACTACTCAATACTCTTAACATGTTAATACATAAATAAACAAACCATTTACTTCAAGCACCATAAAAATACCCCTCGAACAGTTCAGTTGTAGAAATACAGAAATATAGTAGAAAACAATGCGGTGTTTAGTAGTTTACAGCTTGCTATGAAAGGGGTCGCTCCTTTGTTGTTATGATAGCTCACAGTTTTATTTAGTTTACAGTTTGTTGTTTTTGGAATTGATTTATAGCTCTGTTTGTAGAGGAATTGAGAAAAGTATAGAACTATTGATTTAATGCATCTTTCATAAATAAGTAATGTAAGTTATAAGTTATACCTACTTGCGTAAGCCAACTGGAAGACTCTTAAACGTAACGTTATTTATTTCGCACATAAATAACGAAAACTATTACTGTTTGTCTTGGTATTTTTTGCCGAAATTATTATTTATTACGACATCTTATGCCTGTATTTATTTGCCTGATTAAGTAACCAAAGTGGCTCTTCTTTTGCATCGCTGCGTTAAGCCCGTTCCTCTATTCGTAATTAACATTTAGCATAAGTTTTCAATGTTCAGATAACTCTTGTCAGTAGAGTAGTTTTCACAAGACTTTCTATAGTCAACTCGTAAAATTATCCTATAGATAAAAGTTATCTGAGCAATGAAAAATCAGCCCTTAGTGTTTTCCAAACGATATTTGTCAGGCAATCAGAGGCAGTCACAGCACTTAGCATTGCCTCAAACAGACCTTTGAGTAACGTTAATAGATCCCAATAGATAGTGCCACTTAAGATATATGTATTAGATTAAAGAGCGCAGATGATAAAGTGTTAAAACTAACTTGGGACTACCTTTTTCTATTCACAAAACAAGTGAAATTCGTGACCCTAAAGCTGGAACTTAATTTGCGCAAGGTTTGTCGATAGCGATCCATTTTTGCCGTCTATTTGGCCATTTTGCTCTTTGTACAATGTAATTTATTTTTCCCTTCTTGTTTTTAATTTTTTTATTCCTAAATCCTCTACCGAGTCCACAAAGTTTTCAAGTGATTTATGTAATAAAATTAAAATACATGTAATAAACTACTTATTAATAACCATACACTACTTGTTATAGTTATATTAAACTAACCGTGCAGTCTGATATCCTTTGTTTTACAAAACTGATCTTAACGTACAAGGTACGTCGTAGGTGGTACGTCGCACGTACTTTTGTATGTAGGTTAAATTAAGTAAGTTATTTTATTTTAGTAATACACCACCTTCTTACTTTCTAATAGCATTTTAGATATATGCATATATAAACTTAAACACATTTAGTAACACGTGGCACGAAAACTAAAACCAATTTGAAAAGAAATAATCATTAAGTTGTTGTGTGTTGACAATATTATTCATTGTAATTGCTCTACAAGGTGTAAACTACGTTACTTGGCAATAAAGGTGACATTTACAATCCAAACAAGACCATAAATACATTATTTATTTCTGGTTAAAGCCTTTAAACGACTTTTAATCAGTTTCTTGTTTAAAACAACCGTCGATTGGTTATATACGATGTTATTTTTATTTTGGGTGGGTAAAGTATTTTTGGTTATAGATTTAAATTTAAATATGGTTTAACAATAACTACGCTATCAATGATTTAACATTACTTTTTAAAACAATTTTAATCTATTTAAAAACGGTAATTTTTGCATTTCTGTTTACATTGTCCTACACCTGCTTCGGCTTCACAGTTTTATCTTCCTTAGCTGTTCTACAAGAATGACACTAATATAACAGTTTTAATGCTTTCTGGAACAATAAGAACGCGACATGTGTATTGTACATTAGTTTCATATTGGCTTTAACTGAAATCACATAGCGTTGTCAGCTGTTTTTCTTACACTAAAAACAATATTCAATTGTTACTCTGTACTTAACTATTTATAATTATTTTGTTAAAGTTTCGAAAACAAATCTTTCATATTACCCTTTTTCATGATTTGTTCCTTAAATTCTCAGACTGAAAAGATAATTAATAATAACTAATTAAGGCACTAATAATAACCTAAACCAAATATGGAAAATTGCCCAAACAACAGTTAACCTGTTTAACCCTTATTTTCATATAAATACATAATTGTTGAGTTCTACGCACTCAGAGTAGGCTCTGTGGAGGCAGTTTAACCGCTGTAACAAATATACACACCATTAAATATAACAGCGTACAATAGAAGCCAATCTCGCTGCAAATCTAGATCGTAAAAGATGGCCTATAAATATAGTTTTCTATTAGACTTGGTTATGCCTAAGGCTTCGGAAGCATATTCTCTAGGAATTGTGCTTTTGTCCTAGTACATATTAATATATTTAAGCAAAAGCCGCTTTCGCGTGACTGAGTAACAAACTTTCACATTTGTGATTTTGTGAATATCTTTAGATGAGCGCTTTTTTACAGAAACTGGTATAAATTTTTTAACTATTATATATAAAAAATTCATTAACTGTTGATGATATGTTTTCTAAGTTTTAGTAATATTTGTTCTGAAAGTATTTAATTATTTACTGGGAATTCTGGTTCATGTTTTAAAACCAAAATTTTCTGATATTTAAGGAACAACATTTTTTTGGTCTATGTTTATTATTTCTTTTTATTCCGTTGTATCGAGAAATCAGTTAAAATGCGATTCAGGTACACTGAATTTTTTATAAAATTTTTTTAAGGGATATAAGTACTCGTATATGAATTGAATTTCTGTTCAAACCAAATCAATTTTCAGAAACCTATTTTTATATTCATTTCTTTAAATTCAAACTCATTTACCAGTTATTTTTATAATTTGTTAAGCCAAATGATGACAAATAACATCCAACGGCATCGACGTGATTGCCAAAATGTTAACACCGATATTTCATAAACTTTTCTGAAAAAATACGGTTGGCCAAGCAGTATCTGTAAGCATATAGTTTTTTTAACGCTGGTTTATCAATTTGTTTAACCTCTGGAATTAAATTTTTTATATTTTTACAGATTCAAAAAACAAACCTTTTTAACCTCCGACGGAAAAAAGGAGGGTTGTTACAACTATAACCTGTGTATCTATGTCTCCTAACCTGTGTATCTATGCATCGTATCTTGTATGCGAACGGACCAATTTTGATGCGATTTTTTCTTTAAAATTGAATGAATTGAGAGTATGCTTTGCCATGTTTCAGGAAATCCGATTAACTGATTTAAAAATATGCAAGCTTTTTGCCGTCAGTCGCTGTTTTTTAATTTGTGTTTGCAAATAAATAAAGAATAATGCATTTGGTAATGTTGATTTTACTGCTTAATCAAACCAATTACTAAAACGTTTAAACCAATGGCTGTAATGGACCAATTCTGAATTCATACGAGTAATGAACGGGATCAAATCTGCAATTACAACGTGGATTTAGCGTTATGATCATAACTGTGGGTTCTGTCAGCGCTTGCCAATAACCAACGCAAATTGAGTATATATTGCTACTAAAAGACAATTTATTTATTTATTGTTTCACAGAGCCAACAGCACTTAGGTCTAATTTACACTTGTTTGTATTTAAGTGCTGAAACAGACCGCCAATAACAGGCTCGCACGCAATGCTCATTTAGGTTTGGACAGTGGTGCTATTTTGTTAAATGATAAAAATGCCATCTTTTGTATAATGTTTACTCGTGATGCGATAAAAAGAACGTAATTTGTCTAGTTCATGGTAACAAGGGAAAAAAGCTTGGAAGACTGAAAGGTTAATGAGGTCACTTTTCTACATTCAAACAATATTGAAAATTTCAATAATTTATGTGATAAAGAATGTTCTATTCAAAACTAAAATCGTTAACAAATTATTGATTAAGATTATGCACGTCTGCCTCCAAAAACCAGGCGGATCTGGACTTTTAGTTTTATAACGGCTTAAAGCTTGCATCTGCAATCTTGCTATAAAACCAGATTAGAAATATAATGTGACAGAAAAGACAAATTTATTATATAGATGCCTTTTTTTAAATAATGCAGCATGAAACATCTGAATTCTCTGTACAATAAGTATAAATTACACAAAAACAAAACTTATTAACGAATTATTTTTTCAGAATATATGATTTCTTATGGTATGCTGTTGTTCCAAAGTTTTTGTATTTGAGTTCTCGTGACAACTAAATATAAATTGAACGGTTAATGCGACATTACAATTTAGTTTCATTTAAGTCATCAAAAATATTATGAAATTCACATGAACATATCTTTGATATGCTTAACTAGATAAGGATAATCATTTCGAAACTGTAGTTCTGTTACTCTTTGTTCCAAGATATCCCATGCTATTTTCATGTAGCGTCTACGCTCTAAACATACCGTTTTTTTATAATAGTTAAAAAAAATAAAGGTTAAATCCTTTTTAAATTTATATCGAGAAATCTTTTTTATAATTGTGGTAAGCTCCAATACCCTTTGTAACAAAAACAGTTACCAACAATACCAAGAATTGGTTAACTAAATTATATTTTAGATATTTCCTTTCAAATTTGAGCAATTATATCGAAAATTGTTAAGAGAAAGCTACAAATTACAATATTTCTTGCTTAAACAACCTGTTATCTTTAACTATTATTTCTGTAATTTAAGCAATTAGAACTTAAGCGAAATAGAGGAAACAGAGGGCAAACAAATACAAATGAAATTGGTTAGTAAATTGAATAGATACGGGTCCGTAATGTTTTTCATTGTTTTTAATTTTTTCGGGGTTAACTTTGTTATTTATCTAAAACCAATAATGGTCACAAGTTACTATTTAAATATAAATCGAAACAAATTTGACATAGTTGACATTCTAATAATTAAATAATTACTTTTTCCATGGAAGTAACACGAAGTTGATCCTGGCATTTTTATCACATTTCTTACAAAACTAAATGAGCACAACTATGACAATAACATAGCGCAGCTTATCGTGTCGAGAAAACCATATACAACAATTTATTGAGATAAGAAATAATTGTAAGCAGATAAAGTGTACATACTGCGTGGATACACCGTGGGCCCCAAGAACGCGACCGATTCAATCATCGATTCAAGAGCCATGTTGGAGTACATAAACTGGTAAAGCATGTAGTCCAATAATGTATTTAAAAAAATCAAACGTTGTGGATCTACAAGTACAAGGCCGTGCCTTAGCTAGATCCATGTAATACTTTTGTACATAGAAGTACTCACCTACATAAATTGACCGATGTTTATAAAACGCGTACTTGTAACGTTTACGTTTTACTTATGATCCTTCCTTTTTAATTGTATTTATATTTTGTTAAATATTTCTTCATTTTGAATAATATTGATATTTCATTGTTTACCTTCGTTGACAATAATGTCAACCAATTTTTTTATGACAGTCGTAGAAGCTGCCTAACAGACTAAGCCTGCTACACACTATTATTTTACTTACTCACTGAAGATTCCTGGCTGGCAAGGCGAATTCTGAAACTTCAAACTTCAGTTCGAAAAGAATGCGAGCCCGGCTATATAAGCTGAGGGCTGGCCTTAGAACGAGTCAAGACCCGGCGCCCTCGACGCCCCAATCGCAGTCTCGGTCTGCGTGCGTTCTCGAGCGCACGTCGATCGCAGACGCCTTCCCGCTCTTTTAGCCCCCGCGCTAATTGAGCACCCAAATTTCATAGTTGTTTACCGTACTAAGTTTCTAACGCCGTTTTCACGGCGGTCAGTGGCTTGTTAACCGTACTTCTAAGTTTCTAACGCCGTTTTCACGGCGAATAGTGGCTTGTTAACCGTACTTCGTGGAACGTGAGCTTCGTCGACGGGGTTTCGTTGTTCCAGGACTTCAAGTGCTGTGTTCGAGTAAGTTATCCGCGTCGTTCTCAACCGCCCTACTGCGTGTAGGGTGGTTTTAGGGAGTTAGTCATCGTTGTTAGGTTCATATATTGTCCCTCCCCAACCCCTCCGCAATGGCTTCCCTAAGCTCTGATGAGATTAGGAAGAAGTTAGCTGATAGTATCGGTGCTGAAGGCATACATATAAATGCTGATAAGTTCCGTTTCCTAGATTCTCTCATCCCTCATTTCATGACGATAATGTCCACAATGGCCCCTCAGGCCACCCCAGTTCCCCAGACCCCTCAGGTCTTAGGCCCTCCCGCGTCCCCTTCCTCCAGTGACATGGAGTGCGAAGTAGACGCCCCTCCGCGACGCAAGCGCGCACCCGCGACCGAATCATCCTCGGACGCCACCCCAACTGGCCCTGAGTCTCCCTCCTTTACGCTTGTTAAGAAGCGCTCTAAGAAGCGTTCAAAACAAGACCCGGCGCCCTCGACGCCCGTCCCTATACTTCCTGCGGCGTCTTCAACGCCAGCTGCCCCGGTGTCTTCAACACCCGCTCCGGCCCCAACTTCTGTCAAGGCCAAGGTCCCACCACCCGTTTTCCTTCGGGAAAAGGGTAAATGGACCGAGGTCTCGACATTGTGCAATGAGCACAAAATCCATTACATCCGAGCAGCCAACTCGGGTGAATCTATTAAAATCTTAGTCTCGTCGATAGACGACTTTCGAGCTCTAACAAAGCTCCTCACCGATAAGCAATATGCTTATCACACCTATGCTCTGTCAGAAGAGCGTAAGATCAGAGCGGTACTCAGGGGAATCCCGTTCGAATTATCGAACGAGGCCATCCTGGAGGATCTGCAGTCCCAAGGCTTCCCGGCACTCGCGGTGCATAAAATGCACAGCAAGTACGGGAGGCAACACCCTCTCGCTTTGGTGATTCTCGCCAACGTCCCCAAGTCCAGAGAGATCCTGAAAGGGGTTAGCTCTATTTGCGGCCTCTCTGGGATCTCAATCGAGGCGCCTCATCGCCGCGGTCATCCCGGCCAGTGCCATCGGTGCCAGTTGTACGGGCACGCAGCAGCCAACTGCCGCGCACCGCCCAGGTGCGTCAAGTGCCTGGTCCCGCACTTCACTAAGGAGTGCAATCGCACTCCTGAAACTCCCTCTCCTCCCGATTGCGTGCTTTGTGGCCAGTCCGGCCACACCGCAAACTACAGGGGCTGCCCTCGTGCACCCCGTTGTATGCGCTCCAATTTCAAAAGAGCGGCTCCCAAACAGGCCCCGCGCCTTTCTCAAGAAAACTTTCCGCCGCTGCGTAGCCGGGTTCCTCCGGCTGCAAAGCCTACTCAGCCCAAGCCTGCTCCAGAAAACTGGAGGCAGCGTCCCGCATCGAATCCCATCCCGGCTCCTCGCCCATACAAACCCACTCCTCAATCCTCCGTAGCAGACGATATGCGTATCGTCTGCGACGCTATTAAAAATGTCGATGTTAGTGAAATCGCAGTCTTAGCCCGTAAACTTAGGGCTTCACGTACTCCGACAGAGCGTTTGCTAGCTCTGGCGGAGCATAGTTCCCTTCTCAATTCATTGTAGGTTCATTTAAATGAATTGATCCCTAAATCATGCTTCGGCCGACCTCTGCCCAGCCCCGGCTTCACCGGAGGCTGCCCAGAACGGCCACCAACTCATGTCCCTTTGAGCACCTTCAGTGCAACTTTCACTACAGGCGGAAGACCCGCTAGCGGGTCTCCGCCAGCGCGCCCAACTTCCCGACGGGTGTCGCTTCCGATGAAGGCTAAAGGTATACGCTTACCACAGCCAACAGGTGGTTTTTAGTGGGTAGGTGCCATTCTGGTGAGTCCCACATAACCCCCCCGCAGAGGAATTTACCTGCGGGCGGGTATGCATGACGCATCTTCCACCTCCCTCCCGTGAGGGTGCCTCGGCATCAAAAAAAAAAAAAAAAAAAAAATTAGAACGAGCAGTCTCGGTCTGCGTGCGTTCTCGAGCGCACGTCGATCGCAGACGCCTTCCCGCTCTTTTAGCCCCCGCGCTAATTGAGCACCCAAATTTCATAGTTGTTTACCGTATTAAGTTTCTAACGCCGTTTTCACGGCGGACAGTGGCTAGTTAACCGTACTTCTAATAAGTTTCTAACGCCGTTTTCACGGCGAATAGTGGCTTGTTAACCGTACTTCGTGGAACGTGAGCTTCGTCGACGGGAATTCGTTGTTCCAGGACTTCAAGTGCCGTGTTCGAGTAAGTTATCCGCGTCGTTCTCAACCGCCCTACTGCGTGTAGGGTGGTTTTAGGAAGTTAGTCATCGTTGTTAGGTTCATATATTGTCCCTCCCCAACCCCTCCGCAATGGCTTCCCTAAGCTATGATGAGATTAGGAAGAAGTTAGCTGATAGTATCGGTGCTGAAGGCATATATATAAATGCTGACAAGTTCCGGTTCCTTGATTCTCTTATCCCGCATATCATGGCGTTAACTCCACCAATGGCCCCTCAGGCCACCCCAGTCCCCCAGACCCCTCAGGTCTTAGGCCCTCCCGCGTCCCCTTCCTCCAGTGACATGGAGTGCGAAGAAAACGCCCCTCCGCGCCGCAAGCGCGCACCCGCGACCGAGTCATCCTCGGATGCCACCCCAACTGGCCCTGATGAGCCTCCCTCTTTCACCCTTGTTAAGAAGCGCTCTAAGAAGCGCTCGAAACAAGACCCGGCGCCCTCGGCGCCCGTCCCTACACCCCCTGCGGCGTCTTCAACGCCAGCTGCCCCGGTGTCTTCAACACCCGCTCCGGCCCCGACTTCTGTCAAGGCCAAGGTCCCACCACCCATTTTCCTTCGGGAAAAGGGTAAATGGACTGAGGTCTCGACATTGTGCAATGAGCACAAGATCCTTTACACCCGAGCGGTAAACTCGGGTGAATCTATTAAAATCACTGTCTCGTCGATAGACGGTTTCCGAGCTTTGACTAAGCTCCTCACCGATAAGCAATATGCTTATCACACTTATGCTCTGTCAGAAGAGCGTAAGATCAGAGCGGTACTCAGGGGAATCCCGTTCGAATTATCGAACGAGGCCATCCTGGAGGATCTGCAGTCCCAAGGCTTCCCGGCACTCGCGGTGCATAAAATGCACAGCAAGTACGGGAGGCAACACCCTCTCGCTTTGGTGATTCTCGCCAACGTCCCCAAGTCCAGAGAGATCCTGAAAGGGGTTAGCTCTATTTGCGGCCTCTCTGGGATCTCAATCGAGGCGCCTCATCGCCGCGGTCATCCCGGCCAGTGCCATCGGTGCCAATTGTACGGGCACGCGGCAGCCAACTGCCGCGCACCGCCCAGGTGCGTCAAGTGCCTGGTCCCGCACTTCACTAAGGAGTGCAATCGCACTCCTGAAACTCCCTCTCCTCCCGATTGCGTGCTTTGTGGCCAGTCCGGCCACACCGCAAATTACAAGGGCTGCCCTCGTGCACCCCGTTGTATGCGCTCCAATTTCAAAAGGACGGCGCCCAAACAGGCCCCGCGCCTTTCTCAAGAAAACTTTCCGCCGCTGCGTAGCCGGGTTCCTCCGGCTGCAAAGCCTACTCAGCCCAAGCCTGCTCCAGAAAACTGGAGGCAGCGTCCCGCATCGAATCCCATCCCAGCTCCTCGCCCATACAAACCCACTCCTCAATCCTCCGTAGCAGACGATATGCGTATCGTCTGCGACGCTATTAAAAATGTCGATGTTAGTGAAATCGCAGTCTTAGCCCGTAAACTTAGGGCTTCACGTACTCCGACAGAGCGTTTGCTAGCTCTGGCGGAGCATAGTTCCCTTCTCAATTCATTGTAGGTTCATTTAAATGAATTGATCCCCAAATCATGCTTCGGCCGACCTCTGCCCAGCCCCGGCTTCACCGGAGGCTGCCCAGAACGGCCACCAACTCATGTCCCTTTGAGCACCTTCAGTGCAACTTTCACTACAGGCGGAAGACCCGCTAGCGGGTCTCCGCCAGCGCGCCCAACTTCCCGACGGGTGTCGCTACCGATGAAGGCTAAAGGTATACGCTTACCACAGCCAACAGGTGGTTTTTAGTGGGTAGGTGCCATTCTGGTGAGTCCCACATAACCCCCCCGCAGAGGAATTTACCTGCGGGCGGGTATGCATGACGCATCTTCCACCTCCCTCCCGTGAGGGTGCCTCGGCAGCAAAAAAAAAAAAAAAAAAAAATTAGAACGAGCATTCTCGCTCCGATCGCCACGCGGTGCGGACGTGCAAGACCCAGTTCTCCGTTGGTCGGTTCCCTCCCGATATTCCGTGGCGCTCAGTCTACTGACGTCACAGTATAGCGTGTTGGTTCCGTGCTACGGTTTGCAAGGTTTTTCTACTCCGTCTTAGTGCTTTCGAAGTGCGATTTTTCTTTGCGACTAAGCCCCTTAGTCTTCAAAGTGCTGTGCTAAGTAGTGTTGTGCTTGTGCTGAGTGCAGTGTTGTGCCCAGCGTAAGTAGTCTGGTTTCAGTGCAAAGGATACTTAACGGTGACAACGAATTTGTACTGAACCAGTCCTTTTTTATTTTTATTTATTTCTCTTCTCTAATTTATTTATTTTTCTCCTATTTTCATATTTATTTTTATCATATTTGTTTTCGTGTGTATTTGTCCTTTCTGTCGGTAAAGATTGACCCTAACGCGGTCAACTCTTTACCTGCGTACCCTTTTTTAGGTTTCTAGGTAGCGGCCTTCGGCGTACTACGGTTAGTTTTAAGTTATTCTCCCCAGCCCCCCTACCGCTGGTAGGGAGGTTTGCCGCTAGGGTTCGCTAGGTTTTTATTTAGGAATCCTAGGCATTTGTTTTATATTATAGGCATACTTTATATATTTATATATAACATATTGTAATTCCAAGTCCTCCAATGGACCTTGTTAATATTCTTAAGTCGTTCGCCCAGGCGCTCGCTGCGTCCGGCGTAAGCATACCCGCTGACGCACTAACGCAGGCCTTACAGGCATCTATTGCGTCCCCGGCCCCTCAGGCCTCAACCCCGGCCCCTCAGGCCTCAACCCCGGCCCCTCAGGCCTCTAATGTCTAGACCCCTCAGGTCTATAGCTCTCCCGCGTCTCCCGTTCCATCCGATATGGACTGCGCGTCGGTCTCATCCTCGCGCTCATCTCGCAGGAAGCGTACCGCTCCCGGGAGCGATTCAGACTCCGCCACGTCCGAAGCTTCGTCGGTCGCCGCCACCCTAACCGGTTCTCCTGAGCCCGCGTTTCAGTTAGTAGCCAAACGCTCGAAGAAGCGTTCAAAAAAAAGCCGCGGTGTCTTCAACACCTGAGCCAACCCCGGTGTCTTCAACACCAGCCCCCGCGCCGTTAAAATCGCTCGAAGTAACCGCGTCTCCGTCGGTCACATCGAAGCCAGCGACGCGCTGCGCTCCCGTCCCGCCGAAGCCTCAGCTCCCTCCGCCCGTCTTCCTGCGTGAAAAAGTGCGCT
Source organism: Marasmarcha lunaedactyla (assembly GCA_923062675.1). Lineage (NCBI taxonomy): Eukaryota > Metazoa > Arthropoda > Insecta > Lepidoptera > Pterophoridae > Marasmarcha > Marasmarcha lunaedactyla. Next base: position 14,598,367 of record OV281359.1, read on the forward strand.
GGACCGCGGTTTCAAACTTGTGCAAAGTGCACAAAATTAATTACTTAAAAGCCGCCAACGCTGGCGATACAATCAAGATTCAAGTAGCGACCGTCGACGACTTCCGCGCGTTTACCAGGTTACTCGGATTAAACCAAATCGCGTATCACACCTACGCCCTCCCGGAGGAGCGTAAGATCCGCGCAGTACTACGGGGCGTCCCGTTCGAACTCAGCAACGAAGATATTCTCGAGGACCTTAAGTCCCAGGGTTTCCCGGTCACAGCAGTGCACAAGATGCACTCCAACCGCGGTAGGCGTTTTCCTTAGCTTTAGTAATCCTTTCAAATACTCCCAACTCGAGGGAGATCTTTAGAGAGGCTCGCACAATTTGCGGACTCTCAAATATCTCCGTCGAGCGTCCCAACCCCCGTGGTCACCCTGGGCAGTGCCACCGCTGCCAGCTCTATGGCCACGCAGCGGCTAACTGTTCAGCTCCCCCCAGGTGCGTAAAGTGCCTGGATCCTCACTTCACTAAGGAGTGCACTCGCACTCCCGAATCCACTTCCCCCCCTGCCTGTGTGCTGTGCGGCCAGTCCGGCCACACAGCTAACTACAGGGGCTGCCCGCGCGCTCCGCGCTCCACCACCAAGAGGGTCGCGCCTAAACCGGCGCCGCCGCTCACTCACGCTAACTTCCCGCCGCTGCGCAACCGGGGTCCCCCGGAAGCAAAGCCCGCTCAGCCGACGCCTACTCCGGCTCTGTCTTGGAGGCAGCGTCCGGCCGTTCCGCCTGCACCTTCCCGACCCATCCCAGCTCCCGTAGCTTCCGTAGGGCCGCGTCCTTCTCCGTCATCCGCACCTCAGTCGTCGTTGGCTGAGGACATGAAGACCGTGTTCGACGTTATTCAAAACGTCGATATTAACGAAATTTCCGTGCTCGCACGCAAACTGCGAGCCGCCCGCTCTCCTCAAGAGCGTTTATTTGCTTTAGCCGAGCATCACTCGCTCCTAAGTTCGTTGTAAATTCTTTTATATTTGTATAAATTCGTAAATAATAAATTATAATGTCTAGACCCGCGAATCCCGCGTCCAGTCGTATTAAACCCAAGGGCTTATCCCTAGTATCTTTTAACGCTCGTAGCCTTAAAACCAACCTTCCCGAGATTAAACTGTTCCTTCAGAACAAAGAACCTGACTTATTCCTTCTCCAGGAGACATGGCTTACTCCAAACCGCTCCAGGGGATTCGCTATACCTAAGTACGCGTTTATTCGTAACGATAGGCCCAACTCCGACGGTTTCGGCGGCACCGCTATATATTACAAAAGAGGCTTCCACTGCTGTCCTCTCCCTACTCCTCCTCTCCTCAACATGGAAGCCACTGTGTGTAGATTGGCTATGACTGGTCATCCGACCATCATCATAGCTTCAATCTACATACCATGTGGTACCAGACCAATCCGCAGCGACTTTGAGGCCATTCTCGCCCTCGGCCATTCAGTCATTATGTTCGGAGACTTTAACTCCAAACATACTGACTGGACGTGCCTATCGACTAACACCAGCGGTATCGCTCTCCTCGACATCACTAACTCCCTTGACCTAGACGTCATATCCCCCATCACTCCCACTCACTATCCCAACAACCCGTCCTACTCTCCTGACATCCTCGACTTTGCAATTATCAAGCGAATCAATCTTGATCTAAGGTCTATCGAACCGCTCGATGACCTAGGCTCCGACCATCGCCCCGTTTCCCTCTTGCTAGGACCGCCGAACGATAACGTCTCATCTCCTAAGACCTTTACCAACTGGAAAGGTTTTAAAAATACGTTAGTTTCAGCCTTAGAGGCTCCGAACTCTCCACTCGCGATCTCTCCCGAACAATTAGATAGCCCGGATAAAATCGATTCATTAGTAAATTCTCTCACTGATGCTATCAACTCAGCCATCAGTGACAACGAAAAGGTTGCTAAGCAAGGCAAACCCACGCTTCCCTTAGCCGTTAGCAATCTTATTAAAGCCAAGAACGCGGCTCTCCGGAGAGCAAAGAAATATCCCACGCCAGCATATAGAACAGCTGCGAATCAGCTTCAACGTAAAGTTAGGTCTCGCCTCGCGGAACTCCGTGACACTCAGTTTAACGATCTCATGGAGAATATCTCCCCGTCCCACCAAGCGTATTATCGAATGGCCCGAGCCTTACGCGTAGACACCACCTCTCACGTTCCTCCTCTCACTCGTCCCGACGGCACCATTGCTTTCGAAGTCGAAGAGAAAGCCGAATGCTTCGCCGACAGCATAGCGGCACAATGCTCGCCCAGCACGCAACCCGCGGATCCCTCCCACATCCAGGCGGTAGAGGACGAAGTTCTCCGCAGAGAATCTCTCCCTATCACCGACGACCCCGTCACAGTCTCTAATGATGAAATCTTGCTTCTCATTAGAAAGCAAAAATCCAAAAAGGCTCCGGGTGCGGATGGAATTTCCAACCACGCACTTAAGCACCTGCCTGAGCAGGTGCTTACCTTGTTAGCTATCATCTTCAATGCCTGCTTCGACCATAGCTACTTTCCAAAAGCCTGGAAAGAAGCGACAGTCATAGGCATTCCCAAGCCGGGTAAACCTCTGAATGTCCCGGCTAATCACAGACCCATCAGCCTCCTCAAGGCAATGTCTAAACTTCTCGAAAGAGTCATACTCTCTCGAATGCGGAATCATCTGTTTCCAACAGATGGCGACCCTCTCATCATTCCCCACCAGTTCGGCTTTCGCGCTAAGCACTCCTGCCCTCAGCAAGTCCATCGAATCGTCGAGTACATACTCGAAGGATTCTCTCAGCGTCGTAAAAAAACAATCGCGGTTCTCTTTGACGTAGCCAAGGCTTTCGACAAAGTCTGGCACAGCGGTCTCGTTTTTAAACTCTATAAAATAGGCTTACCGGCTCGCCTAGTCAGATTAATAGCATCGTTTCTTAAAGACCGTACTTTTCGATTCAAACATGAAGGCACGCTCTCCGCGCCTCGTCCCATAAAGGCTGGAGTCCCGCAAGGCTCAGTCCTCGCCCCTCTGCTGTACACCGTGTACACTAACGACATCCCCATCCCGCCGAAAGGCGTCGAACTCGCCCTCTTTGCAGACGATACCGCCCTTTACACTAAAAGTCAAGCGATCCCGTATAACATCACCAGACTCCAAAAGGCCGTAAACGCCCTCGGTGTTTGGTTTCAAAAATGGCGTATCGATGTCAACCCAGAAAAGAGTTCTGCTATTCAATTCGACCACAAACGTCGTAATCGCCACAACGATCCGCACATTCGTATGTTAGGTGTTCCCATCCCCTGGAAGCGCACTGTCAAATACTTAGGCGTCACCTTAGATCAGACGCTTTCTTTCAAGCCACACGTCGATAGAGTAACGAAACTCGCGCGTTTCTACTTAAGCCGCTTAAATAGTATGATAGGTAGAAAAAGTAAAATGTCTTTTAGAAATAAACGTACGCTTTACAAGGTCTGCGTTAGACCCGTCATGTCATATGCTTCGCCAGTCTTTGCCCACGCCAAACCCTCCGTCCTGTATAAGCTGCAGGTAGTTCAAAATCTCTTCTGCCGCAGGGCCACAAACGCACCTTGGTACGTGCGTAACGCGGACCTGCACAGAGATCTTGAACTGCCTACAGTGCAACAGCACCTCAAAACACTCTCAGAATCGTTCTTCAAACGTGCCGAATCCCATCCCAATCATCTTGTTCGAGATTCAGTCTCATATACTGTTCCTGTGTTAGATTCGATTTACAAAATCGCTAGACCGAGAAACGCGCACACGAGCGAACGCACGCAGTTAACTTTAGCTCTCGAGGCCCTTCAGGCCGCAAATCCTAATTCTAACGTAAATTCTAATTCTAACGTAAATCCGAATTAATGCTATTTTTATTTTTCATTTTTAATGTTTTATTTTTACTTTTCTTTTTTGAGCACCTTCAGTGCTATGTGAATCTCAGCGGGTGACCCCTTAAGGGCCCCGCTGGCGCGGCCTCTTTCTCCAATTGGCCGTCGTTCAGATGAAGGCTGAGTGGCAAAAATGCACGAGCCGACAGGGGGTTTTTTAGTGGGTATGGTTCTGGTAGGCGTCGGGACGAGTCCCACATAACTCCGATCGCGCGCGCGGAGTATGCGTCAGAGCATTTTTTATGTCCTCCTGCCCTTCCCGTGGAGGGGAAACAAAAAAAAAAAAAAAAAAAAAATAGAACGAGCATTCTCGCTCCGATCGCCACGCGGTGCGGACGTGCAAGACCCAGTTCTCCGTTGGTCGGTTCCCTCCCGATATTCCGTGGCGCTCAGTCTACTGACGTCACAGTATAGCGTGCTGGTTCCGTGCTACGGTTTGCAAGGTTTTTCTACTCCGTCTTAGTGCTTTCGAAGTGCGATTTTTCTTTGCGACTAAGCCCCTTAGTCTTCAAAGTGCTGTGCTAAGTAGTGTTGTGCTTGTGCTGAGTGCAGTGTTGTGCCCAGCGTAAGTAGTCTGGTTTCAGTGCAAAGGATACTTAACGGTGACAACGAATTTGTACTGAACCAGTCCTTTTTTATTTTTATTTATTTCTCTTCTCTAATTTATTTATTTTTCTCCTATTTTCATATTTATTTTTATCATATTTGTTTTCGTGTGTATTTGTCCTTTCTGTCGGTAAAGATTGACCCTAACGCGGTCAACTCTTTACCTGCGTACCCTTTTTTAGGTTTCTAGGTAGCGGCCTTCGGCGTACTACGGTTAGTTTTAAGTTATTCTCCCCAGCCCCCCTACCGCTGGTAGGGAGGTTTGCCGCTAGGGTTCGCTAGGTTTTTATTTAGGAATCCTAGGCATTTGTTTTATATTATAGGCATACTTTATATATTTATATATAACATATTGTAATTCCAAGTCCTCCAATGGACCTTGTTAATATTCTTAAGTCGTTCGCCCAGGCGCTCGCTGCGTCCGGCGTAAGCATACCCGCTGACGCACTAACGCAGGCCTTACAGGCATCTATTGAAGTCCCCGGCCCCTCAGGCCTCAACCCCGGCCCCTCAGGCCTCAACCCCGGCCCCTCAGGCCTCAACCCCGGCCCCTCAGGCCTCTAATGTCCAGACCCCTCAGGTCTATAGCTCTCCCGCGTCTCCCGTTCCATCCGATATGGACTGCGCGTCGGTCTCATCCTCGCGCTCATCTCGCAGGAAGCGTACCGCTCCCGGGAGCGATTCAGACTCCGCCGCGTCCGAAGCTTCGTCGGTCGCCGCCACCCTAACCGGTTCTCCTGAGCCCGCGTTTCAGTTAGTAGCCAAACGCTCGAAGAAGCGTTCAAAAAAAAGCCGCAGTGTCTTCAACACCTGAGCCAACCCCGGTGTCTTCAACACCAGCCCCCGCGCCGTTAAAATCGCTCGAAGTAACCGCGTCTCCGTCGGTCACATCGAAGCCAGCGACGCGCTGCGCTCCCGTCCCGCCGAAGCCTCAGCTCCCTCCGCCCGTCTTCCTGCGTGAAAAAGTGCGCTGGACCGCGGTTTCAAACTTGTGCAAAGTGCACAAAATTAATTACTTAAAAGCCGCCAACGCTGGCGATACAATCAAGATTCAAGTAGCGACCGTCGACGACTTCCGCGCGTTTACCAGGTTACTCGGATTAAACCAAATCGCGTATCACACCTACGCCCTCCCGGAGGAGCGTAAGATCCGCGCAGTACTACGGGGCGTCCCGTTCGAACTCAGCAACGAAGATATTCTCGAGGACCTTAAGTCCCAGGGTTTCCCGGTCACAGCAGTGCACAAGATGCACTCCAACCGCGGTAGGCGTTTTCCTTTAGCTTTAGTAATCCTTTCAAATACTCCCAACTCGAGGGAGATCTTTAGAGAGGCTCGCACAATTTGCGGACTCTCAAATATCTCCGTCGAGCGTCCCAACCCCCGTGGTCACCCTGGGCAGTGCCACCGCTGCCAGCTCTATGGCCACGCAGCGGCTAACTGTTCAGCTCCCCCCAGGTGCGTAAAGTGCCTGGATCCTCACTTCACTAAGGAGTGCACTCGCACTCCCGAATCCACTTCCCCCCCTGCCTGTGTGCTGTGCGGCCAGTCCGGCCACACAGCTAACTACAGGGGCTGCCCGCGCGCTCCGCGCTCCACCACCAAGAGGGTCGCGCCTAAACCGGCGCCGCCGCTCACTCACGCTAACTTCCCGCCGCTGCGCAACCGGGGTCCCCCGGAAGCAAAGCCCGCTCAGCCGACGCCTACTCCGGCTCTGTCTTGGAGGCAGCGTCCGGCCGTTCCGCCTGCACCTTCCCGACCCATCCCAGCTCCCGTAGCTTCCGTAGGGCCGCGTCCTTCTCCGTCATCCGCACCTCAGTCGTCGTTGGCTGAGGACATGAAGACCGTGTTCGACGTTATTCAAAACGTCGATATTAACGAAATTTCCGTGCTCGCACGCAAACTGCGAGCCGCCCGCTCTCCTCAAGAGCGTTTATTTGCTTTAGCCGAGCATCACTCGCTCCTAAGTTCGTTGTAAATTCTTTTATATTTGTATAAATTCGTAAATAATAAATTATAATGTCTAGACCCGCGAATCCCGCGTCCAGTCGTATTAAACCCAAGGGCTTATCCCTAGTATCTTTTAACGCTCGTAGCCTTAAAACCAACCTTCCCGAGATTAAACTGTTCCTTCAGAACAAAGAACCTGACTTATTCCTTCTCCAGGAGACATGGCTTACTCCAAACCGCTCCAGGGGATTCGCTATACCTAAGTACGCGTTTATTCGTAACGATAGGCCCAACTCCGACGGTTTCGGCGGCACCGCTATATATTACAAAAGAGGCTTCCACTGCTGTCCTCTCCCTACTCCTCCTCTCCTCAACATGGAAGCCACTGTGTGTAGATTGGCTATGACTGGTCATCCGACCATCATCATAGCTTCAATCTACATACCATGTGGTACCAGACCAATCCGCAGCGACTTTGAGGCCATTCTCGCCCTCGGCCATTCAGTCATTATGTTCGGAGACTTTAACTCCAAACATACTGACTGGACGTGCCTATCGACTAACACCAGCGGTATCGCTCTCCTCGACATCACTAACTCCCTTGACCTAGACGTCATATCCCCCATCACTCCCACTCACTATCCCAACAACCCGTCCTACTCTCCTGACATCCTCGACTTTGCAATTATCAAGCGAATCAATCTTGATCTAAGGTCTATCGAACCGCTCGATGACCTAGGCTCCGACCATCGCCCCGTTTCCCTCTTGCTAGGACCGCCGAACGATAACGTCTCATCTCCTAAGACCTTTACCAACTGGAAAGGTTTTAAAAATACGTTAGTTTCAGCCTTAGAGGCTCCGAACTCTCCACTCGCGATCTCTCCCGAACAATTAGATAGCCCGGATAAAATCGATTCATTAGTAAATTCTCTCACTGATGCTATCAACTCAGCCATCAGTGACAACGAAAAGGTTGCTAAGCAAGGCAAACCCACGCTTCCCTTAGCCGTTAGCAATCTTATTAAAGCTAAGAACGCGGCTCTCCGGAGAGCCAAGAAATATCCCACGCCCGCCTATAGAACAGCTGCGAATCAGCTTCAACGTAAAGTTAGGTCTTGCCTCGCGGAACTCCGAGACGCTCAGATGAACGATCTCATGGCGAATATCTCTCCGTCCCACCAAGCGTACTATAGCATGGCCCGAGCCTTACGCGTAGACACCGTCTCTCACGTTCCTCCTCTCACTCGTCCCGATGGCACTACTGCCTTCGAAGTCGAAGAAAAAGCCGAATGCTTCGCCGACAGCATTGCCGCACAATGCTCGCCCAGCACGCAACCTGCTGATCCCTCACACATCCAGGCGGTGGAGGACGAAGTCCTTCGCAGAGACTCTCTCCCAATCACCGCCGACCCTGTCACAGTCTCTAATGACGAAATCTTGCTTCTGATTAGAAATCAAAAGTCCAAAAAGGCTCCGGGTGCGGATGGAATTTCCAACCACGCACTTAAGCACCTACCTCAACAGATGCTTACCTTGTTAGCTATCATTTTCAATGCCTGCTTCGACCATAGCTACTTTCCAAAAGCTTGGAAAGAAGCGACAGTCATAGGCATTCCCAAGCCGGGCAAACCTCTGAACGTCCCGGCTAATCACAGACCCATCAGCCTCCTTAAGGCAATGTCTAAACTTCTCGAGAGAGTCATACTCTCTCGAATGCGGAACCATCTGTTTCCAACGGATGGCGATCCTCTCATTATTCCCCATCAGTTCGGCTTTCGCGCTAAACACTCCTGCCCTCAGCAAGTCCACCGAATCGTCGAGTATATACTTGACGGTTTCTATCCGCGTCGTTATAAAACAGTCGCGGTTTTCTTTGACGTAGCCAAGGCTTTCGATAAAGTCTGGCACAGCGGTCTCGTTTATAAACTCTACAAGATAGGCTTACCGGATCGCCTAGTCAGGTTAATAGCGTCGTTTCTCAAAGACCGTACGTTTCGATTTAAACACGAAGGCACGCTTTCTGCACCTCGTCCCATAAAGGCTGGAGTCCCTCAAGGCTCAGTCCTCGCCCCTCTGCTGTACACCGTGTACACCAACGACATTCCCATCCCGCCGAAAGGCGTCGAACTCACCCTCTTTGCTGACGACACCGCACTCTATACCAGGGGCCACAGTGTTCGGCACCTTGTAACCAGACTCCAAAGGGCCGTAAACGCCCTTGGTGCATGGTTTCAAGAATGGCGCATCGATGTGAACCCTGAAAAGAGTTCTGCGATGCGCTTCGACCACAAAAATGTTAGGCATTCCCATCCCCTGGAAGCGCAGTACTAAATACTTAGGCGTCACATTAGATCCGACGCTTTCTTTCAAGCCACACGTCGAAAGAGTTTCGAAACTCGCTCGTCACTATTTAGTCCGCCTAAATAGCATGTTAGGTAGAAAAAGTAAAATGTCCTTCAGAAACAAACGTACACTTTACAAGGTCTGCGTTAGACCCGTCATGACGTATGCCTCGCCAATCTTTGCCCACGCCAAACCCTCCCTCCTGCACAAACTGCAGGTAGTTCAAAACCTCTTTTGCCGCCGGGCCACAGGCGCACCGTGGTACGTGCGTAATGCGGACTTGCACAGAGATCTTGAACTGCCTACAGTGCAACAACATCTCAAATCACTCTCTGAAGCGTTTTTCAAACGCTCCGAAACCCATCCCAATCCTCTAGTTCGTGATTCGGTCTCATATGCTGCTCCTGTGTTAGACTCGAAGTTCAAAGTCGCTAGGCCTAGAAATGCGCAAGCGTACTCATCCACCAGACTGTCACGCGATCTCGAGGCCCTTCTGGCCGCAAATTCTAATTCTAATTCTAACGTAAATCCTAATTCTAACGTAAATGCGAATTAACTCAATTTTATTTTGCAATTTTTTAATTTTTGTTTTAATTATTGATTTTCATTTTGAGCACCTTCAGTGCTATGTATTAACCTTCAGTGCTTTGAGCACCTTCAGTGCTATGTAATCCCAGCGGGTGACCCCTTCTGGGCCCCGCTAGCGCGGCCTCTTTCTCCAATTGGCCGTCGCTCAGATGAAGGCTGAGTGGCAAAAATGCACGAGCCGACAGGGGGTTTTTAGTGGGTATGGTCCTGGTAGGCGTCGGGACGAGTCCCACATAACTTTGGAATCGCGCCAGAGTATGCATCAGGGCATTTTTATCCTCCTGCCCTTCCCGCGGAGGGGAACAAAAAAAAAAATAATTAAAACGAGCGATTCTCGCTCCGACCGCCGCCAAGTGCGGACGTGCAAGACCCCGTTCTCCGTTGTTTGGTCCCTTCCCGATATTCCGTGGCGCTCAGTCTACTGACGTCACAGTTTAGCGCGTTGGTTCCGTGCTACGGTTTTCAAGGTCTTTCTACTCCGTCTGTGTGCTTTCGGAGTGCGATTTTTCTTTGCGACTAAGCCCCTTAGTCTTCAAAGTGCTCTGCTAAGTTGTGTTGTGCTTGTGCTGAGTGCAGTGTTGTACCCAGCGTAAGTAGTCTGGTTTCAGTGCAAAGGATACTTAACGGTGACAACGAATTTGTACTGAACCAGTCCTTTTTATTTTTATTTATTTCTCTTCTCTATTTTATTTATTTTTCTCTTATTTTCATATTTATTTTTATCATATTTGTGTGTTTTCGTGTGTATCTGTCCTTTCTGTCGGTAAAGGTTGACCCTAACGCGGTCAACTCTTTACCTGCGTACCCTTTTTTAGGTTTCTAGGTAGCGGCCTTCGGCGTACTACGGTTAGTTTTAAGTTATTCTCCCCAGCCCCCCTACCGCTGGTAGGGAGGTTTGCCGCTAGGATTTTGCTAGGTTTTTAGGAACTAGGCATCTTTTATTATACTTATATTTTTACATATTATTGTCCCAACCCCTTCCCAAATGGATAAGCAAATCGTCATTAACATTGCGAAGGTGTTCGCCCAAGCACTCGCCGCGTCGGGTGTTTCAATTTCTGACGACATATTTACGCAAGCTGTACTAGCGCTTAATGCGTCCCCGGCCCCTCAGGCCCCAACCCCAGCCTCTCAGGCCTCTAACGTCCAGACCCCTCAGGTCTATAGCTCTCCCGCGTCTCCCGTTCCATCCGATATGGACTGCGCGTCGGTCTCATCCTCGCGCTCATCTCGTAGGAAGCGTACCGCTCCCGGGAGCGACTCAGACTCCGCCGCGTCCGTAGCTTCATCGGTCGCCGCCACCCTAACCGGCTCTCCAGAGCCCGAGTTCCAATTAGTTGCCAAACGCTCTAAGAAGCGTTCGAAAAAAGCCGCGGTGTCCTCAACACCCGAGCCAACCCCGGTGTCTTCTACACCCGCCCCAGCGCCGCTCTTGTCACTCGATGTGACCGCGTCTCCGTCGGTCCCGTCTAAGCCAGCGACGCGCTGCGCTCCCGTCCCGCCGAAACCTCAGCTCCCTCCGCCCGTCTTCCTGCGTGAAAAAACGCACTGGACCGCGGTCTCAAACTTGTGCAAAGAGCACAAAATTAATTACTTAAAAGCCGCCAACGCTGGCGATACAATCAAAATTCAAGTAGCGACCGTCGACGACTTCCGCGCGATTACCAGGTTGCTCGGGTTAAATCAAATCGCGTACCACACCTACGCCCTCCCGGAGGAGCGTAAGATCCGCGCAGTACTACGGGGCGTCCCGTTCGAGCTCGCGAATGAAGAAATCCTCGAGGACCTTAAGTCCCAGGGTTTCCCGGCCGAAGCAGTGCACAAGATGCACTCTAACCGCGGTAGGCGCTTTCCGCTAGCTTTAGTTATCTTGGCGAATACTCCCAACTCGAGGGAGATCTTTAGAGAGGCTCGCACAATTTGCGGACTCTCAAATATCTCTGTTGAGCGTCCCAACCCCCGCGGTCACCCTGGGCAGTGCCACCGCTGCCAGCTCTACGGCCACGCAGCGGCTAACTGCTCAGCTCCCCCCAGGTGCGTTAAGTGCCTGGACCCACATTTTACGAAGGAGTGCACTCGCACTCCCGAATCCACTTCCCCCCCTGCCTGTGTGCTGTGCGGCCAGTCTGGTCACACAGCTAACTACAGGGGCTGCCCGCGTGCTCCGCGTTCCACCGCCAAGAGGGTCGCGCCTAAACCGGCGCCGCCGCTCACTCACGCTAACTTCCCGCCGCTGCGCAACCGGGGTCCCCCGGAAGCAAAGCCCGCTCAGCCGACGCCTACTCCGGCTCTGTCTTAGAGGCAGCGTCCGGACGTTCCGCCTGCACCTTCCCGACCCATCCCAGCTCCCGTAGCTTCCGTAGGGCCGCGTCCTTCTCCGTCATCCGCACCTCAGTCGTCGTTGGCTGAGGACATGAAGACCATGTTCGACGTTATTCAAAACGTCGATATTAACGAAATTTCCGTGCTCGCACGCAAACTGCGAGCCGCCCGCTCTCCTCAAGAGCGTTTATTTGCTTTAGCCGAGCATCACTCGCTCCTAAGTTCGTTGTAAATTCTTTTATATTTGTATAAATTCGTAAATAATAAATTATAATCTAAACTACCCTACCGTCGTTGAGAGCAGACGCATATTAACTAGTCAAACCAATTTCTATATATTTAAAGTGATAAAGATATATCGATATTATAATTATCCTGTGAATTAATTACAATTTAAAATGGTTTCGTGCAGTGGTTGTAAAAAATCTCTTAAAGCTTCCGAAAAAGCGGTTTGTTCGCGTACGTCCTGCGCTAGAACGTACCATTTCGCGTGTGTTAACCTAACGGTAGAAGCCTACAAGAAAAACCAGGCATGGGTATGCCCCTTGTGCACAAGCAAGCAGCCTAGGCATGGGGACAACTCCGACACACCTGTCAAACTAAGTTTGCCACCGGCTGAAACAGGTCTTCATAACATTACCGTAAGGCGAGGTGCACCTACAGCAACATCTCCTCATGAAGACACCGCCGTTCCCGAAGATCCGCGACAAGATACCTGCCGCAGTGAGGCAAGTACCCCCGCTTCCGCTCACGCGAATCAAAACGTGACAAAAACCCTAACGGAAGCAATGGAGCTGCAGTTCCGCACCCTCGGGGAGCGTATTGCAGGTCTCGAAGCCTCGGTAAAATATCTCAGCGGACAGTGTGATGACATCTTTAAATATTACTCGGAGACTAAAGCCAATATGTCGCAACTAAAGGAGGAAAATAAAATGCTGCGGGAGGAGATCAACTCGCTAAAATCACGAACGAAAGCAATCGAGGATTCCCAAGCCCGTAACGAACAATGGTCCCGCGCGCAGAACATCGAGGTTGTTGGAATGCCTGAGAATAAGAACGAGTCGACCGTAGACATAGTGGTTAAGATCGTAGCTCAATTAGGGGTCACATTGCATCCCACTGATATCGAGTTTGCGCACCGTGTACAGCCACGACGTCGCCAGGGCCAGGGCCCGTTCAGCGACTGCTCAGCAGCCACTGGCAGCGGCAGCAGCCGCGCCATCGTGGCGCGCCTCAGGCAGCGAGCCACCAAGGACACCATCATCGCTGCAGCGCGGAAGCGACACATCACATCAAAAGATATCGGCGTAGGCGGCGAGGTGAAAAAGATTTATATTAATGAACATTTAACTAAACATAACAAGCAATTACTTAAGGCATGTAAAATAAAAGCTGCTGAAAAAAACTTTAAACATGTATGGACAAAAAATTGTCGAATTTACATGCGAAAAACAGACACCTCGCCACCCATCCCGATATTAAGTTTAAGGGACTTGGAAGAATCAAAATAAAACAAAGATTAAACATTGTAACTTCTGTATTCATCATAACCATTTTTATTATTCTTGTAAGTATTTTAAAAATTTACGTCCGTCTAACCAGATTACAAAGAATTTCACATATTACACGTACATTTTTTTACTTTCTCAAAAGAATTCTCGAATTATATTTAGAATTTACCTACTCGCCACATATCCCATCACACTTATTTTTCACTACACTCTTTAACAAACATATAACCATATTCTGTTATCCTATGCACCATCACTTTTTCTCACATTTATCTCAGCAAAACAGGTTTATAACTTGTAAGACAGTTCCTATGTTATTCTCTTCACTAACGTTCGACAGATACACATACAAGGGTTACTGTTATGTATATCCACCGTGATGACTAGATTACAACTGATGTACCAAAACGTGCGCGGGCTTCGAACAAAACTTACAGAGTTTTATAAGAACACTTTGATCTGCGAAGCTGAGGTTATTCTATGCACAGAGACGTGGCTTCATGACGGCATATTCGATGCCGAGCTCAGCAGCAACAGGTACGAGATATTTCGAATCGACCGGGGTGGCGGCGGCGTGGGCTCCGCTGGCAGCGGTGGCGCGCGCGGCGGCGGGGTAATGATCCTGAGTGCGGCGCGGCTGAGCGCGCGCGCACGTCCAGAGTGGCAGCGCGTCGGTCTCGAGTGCGTGTGGGTTACAGTGCCGCGGCAAGCGCTGACTGGTCCCTCGCCCGCGCCCTCCTCACCCCGGCCGCCCTGCTATGACTTGCATATCGGAGTTGTTTACCTGCCTCCCGATAGACTTATACCTACACGAACACAGGTATTACTTGACTTATTAAAGATTATTACGGATGAACACCCGAATGATAAAATTATTTTAGCAGGCGATTTTAATTTGCCTTGCATTCAATGGATGACAGGTAGCCCTATAATGTTAAAACAAGGTTCAATTGAAATACAGAATTGTGCTTCTCAGTTAATTAACCACACATCCTACTATGGTTTTACTCAGTACAATTCCGTCTTAAACTCGCATCAAAACACTCTGGATTTAATGTTCGCTAATTTTTCATTAGATTTACATAGGTCGAACTTAGCTTTGGTCAAAGAGGATGCCTATCACCCCACAATATATATCGATGCAACTGATATTTTAATACCACCATTAAAACAAGCACCACGAACTAAATTACTTTTCCATAAAGCTGATTACGCTTCAATAAATAATTACTTAGATATTACGCCTTGGAATGATCTGTTGTTGTCCTGTGACTTAGAGGCCGCGGTGAATAATTTTTATACACAAATTAACGCAGCTGTAGACAAAAACGTCCCCAAAGTAACTAAGTCGAACAAATACAATTACCCAATTTGGTACAGTCGAAAATTGATTAAATTGATTAAAGAAAAAGCCAAAAATCATTCTAATTGGAAACTGTATGGGAATAAACAAGATTATGAAACTTTTTCATTTTTACGTGCCCAAGTCAAAATACTGCAAAACAAATGTTACGATTCCTATATAGAACGTTCCCAACAAAATATAAAGAAATGCCCCAAACTACTGTGGTCATACATTAAATCTAGGAGGAAGAATAATATTGACTTTCCTAATTTAATGACATACGAAAATAAGTCAATATCTGACCCTAAAGATATATGTTTATCTTTTAACGAGTGCTTTTGCAAAAATTTTAGTAAACCCTCATCTTGTCCTTATCCTATAACTGACAAAGTAAATTTCATAAGTTCGGATACTTTAAATTTAATCCAGGTCGAAGAAGAATTCATTTTTAATCTACTGAAAACTGCTAATCCCCACAAAGGTGCCGGTAGCGATAAAATCCCACCTATCTTTTATATTAACTGTGCGAAATCCCTCACTAAACCTATAACTCTTTTATTCAATCGCTGTTTTCGCGAAGGGTACGTTCCTAAGATCTGGAAAACCGCACATATTATTCCAATACATAAAAAAGGGACAAAGTCGGCTATAGAGAACTACCGCCCCATTTCAAGCCTTAACACAATCAGTAAATTTATGGAGAAAACAGTCAACCACCACGTAAACTCACACCTTACAAAGTATATCCCCAGTAACCAACACGGGTTCATCAAAGGACGTTCGACGAATACCAACCTCGCAGTTTTAACCAACGACGTTCTGCATGGTATGGACGGTGGTTCTCAAGTTGATGTGATTTACACAGATTTTGAAAAGGCCTTTGACCGTGTAGATCACATTATCCTTATGCGCAAGCTACAAGAACTAGGCATAGGTGGCAGTCTATTGCGATGGATGGAATCCTACCTCCGAAATCGATGCCAGGCGGTAGTAGTGGGAGGGTACCGTTCAGACTACGTAGATGTTCCCTCAGGCGTGCCCCAAGGCTCTACGCTCTCGCCACTTCTATACGCTGTTTACTTATATGACGTTAGCTTATGCTTTAAATTTTCTAAACATTTAATGTACGCTGACGATACTAAAATATATAACAAAATAAACTCAACATCAGATTGTATCAATCTCCAAAAAGATCTTGATAATCTAAATCAGTACTACAAGGATAATAAAATAGACATTAATATTAGTAAATGTATGATTATGACTTTTACAAGGAAAAAAAATCCAATCAGCTTCGATTATAATATTGCAGAAACAAACTTAAAAAAGGTAAACAAAGTCAAAGACTTAGGTATCACTTTGGATGACAAACTGTCTTTTAATGACCATGTAACACAGATTACAAGTGCAGCATACAAAAACCTAGGGTTCATTTTACGAGTTAGTAAGCCATTTACAGATATTAACTGCATTAAAATATTATACTTTGCCTATGTAAGAAGTGTACTCGAGTATTGCAGTAATATCTGGAATCCCCAATATCTAAATTATATTGAAATATTAGAAAAAATTCAATTAAAATTTTTCAAGACTTTGAACTACCGAAGCCAGCATGTAATTAAAGATTATAAAAAGTCTTGTCAGTTTCATAAGATTCTGTCCCTTAAAGATAGAAGAGTTTTAAATGATATGCTGTTTCTACACAGTGTAGTGCATGGAGCAATTGATTGCTCTGAGCTCACGGAGCAGTTTCTGCGGCTCCGAGTTCCCTCACGTCGTACTAGACACACAACCTTGTTCGACCTCCCGCACGTACGTACTAATTATAATCAGAACTCAGTTGTCTGTCGAACGCAAAAAACTTACAATAATCACTCTGGATCTATTGATGTCTTTAATTGTAAGAGACATACATTCAGGAGACAGTTCACAGATATATTAGTATCAGATTTGTCGGAAAAATGATAAAGAAAAAAAGAACATATGGTTTCATAGTAAAATTAGTAATTAGTAATTTAATAATTAAATACAAAGCCCTCACACAACCTTTCATAAATAACCTACACATTAACTCTCACACTCACACACCACATTCAACACATGCACACAATATCTATATATAGGTCATAATATTTATTATTAGTCTTATTAGGTTATGATGATTTTCATCAATTTTAGGTAATATTTAAAACCCTGTTACGATAAAAAAAAATAAAAACATGTTTTCATTTACTGATATTTGTAGCTCTCTTTGTAGTATTATTATATAAAATGTAAATCCGTCATTAGATGTAAGATAATCATTTCATGAGTGCATTGTATTATTGTATAAGATCTGTGGATTTTGTGAATGACAAATAAACAAATAAACAAATAATGTCTAGACCCGCGAATCCCGCGTCCAGTCGTATTAAACCCAAGGGCTTATCCCTAGTATCTTTTAACGCCCGTAGCCTTAACACCAACCTTCCCGAAATTAAACTGTTCCTTCAGAACAAAGAACCTGACTTATTCCTTTTCCAGGAGACATGGCTTACTCCAAACCGCTCCAGGGGATTCGCTATACCTAAGTACGCGTTTATTCGTAACGATAGGCCCAACTCCGACGGTTTTGGCGGCACCGCTATATATTACAAAAGAGGCTTCCACTGCTGTCCTCTCCCTACTCCTCCTCTTCTCAACATGGAAGCCACTGTGTGTAGATTGGCTATGACTGGTCATCCGACCATCATCATAGCTTCAATCTTCATACCTATTGGTACCAGACCAATCCGCAGCGACTTTGAGGCCATTCTCGCCCTCGGCCATTCAGTCATTATGTTCGGAGACTTTAACTCCAAACATACTGACTGGACGTGCCTATCGACTAACACCAGCGGTATCGCTCTCGTCGACATAACTAACTCCCTTGACCTAGACGTCATATCCCCCATCACTCCCACTCACTATCCCAACAACCCGTCCTACTCTCCTGACATCCTCGACTTTGCAATTATCAAGCGAATCAATCTTGATCTAAGGTCTATCGAACCGCTCGATGACCTAGGCTCCGACCATCGCCCCGTTTCCCTCGTGCTAGGACCGCCGAACGATAACGTCTCGTCTCCTAAGACCTTTACCAACTGGAAAGGTTTTAAAAATACGTTAGTTTCAGCCTTAGAGGCTCCGAACTCTCCACTCGCGATCTATCCCGAACAATTAGATAGCCCGGATAAAATCGATTCATTAGTAAATTCTCTCACTGATGCTATCAACTCAGCCATCAGTGACAACGAAAAGGTTGCTAAGCAAGGCAAACCCACGCTTCCCTTAGCCGTTAGCAATCTTATTAAAGCTAAAAACGCGGCTCTCCGGAGAGCCAAGAAATATCCCACGCCCGCCTATAGAACAGCTGCGAATCAGCTTCAACGTAAAGTTAGGTCTTGCCTCGCGGAACTCCGAGACGCTCAGATGAACGATCTCATGGCGAATATCTCTCCCTCCCACCAAGCGTACTATAGCATGGCCCGAGCCTTACGCGTAGACACCGTCTCTCACGTTCCTCCTCTCACTCGTCCCGATGGCACTACTGCCTTCGAAGTCGATGAGAAAGCCGAATGCTTCGCCGACAGCATTGCCGCACAATGCTCGCCCAGTACGCAACCTGCTAATCCCTCACACATCCAGGCGGTGGAGGACGAAGTCCTTCGCAGAGACTCTCTCCCCATCACCGCCGACCCTGTCACAGTCTCTAATGACGAAATCTTGCTTCTCATTAGAAATCAAAAGTCCAAAAAGGCTCCGGGTGCGGATGGAATTTCCAACCACGCATTTAAGCACCTACCTCAACAGATGCTTACCTTGTTAGCTATCATTTTCAATGCCTGCTTCGACCATAGCTACTTTCCAAAAGCTTGGAAAGAAGCGACAGTCATAGGCATTCCCAAGCCGGGCAAACATCTGAACGTCCCGGCTAATCACAGACCCATCAGCCTCCTCGAGGCAATGTCTAAACTTCTCGAGAGAGTCATACTCTCTCGAATGCGGAACCATCTGTTTCCAACGGATGGCGATCCTCTCATTATTCCCCATCAGTTCGGCTTTCGCGCTAAACACTCCTGCCCTCAGCAAGTCCACCGAATCGTCGAGTTATAAAACAGTCGCGGTTTTCTTTGACGTAGCCAAGGCTTTCGATAAAGTCTGGCACAGCGGTCTCGTTTATAAACTCTACAAGATAGGCTTACCGGATCGCCTAGTCAGGTTAATAGCGTCGTTTCTCAAAGACCGTACGTTTTGATTTAAGAGATCTTGAACTGCCTACAGTACAACAATATCTCAAAACACTCTCTGAAGCGTTCTTCAAACGCTCCGAAACCCATCCCAATCCTCTAGTTCGTGATTCTGTCTCATATGCTGCTCCTGTGTTAGACTCGAAGTTCAAAGTCGCTAGGCCTAGAAATGCGCAAACGTACTCATCCACCAGACTGTCACGCGATCTCGAGGCCCTTCTGGCCGCAAATTCTAATTCTAACGTAAATTCTAATTCTAACGTAAATCCGAATTAATGCATATTTAATTTTTCAATTTTTAATGTTTTCATTATTTACTTTTCATTTTTAATGTTTTTATTTTACTTTTAATTTTTGAGCACCTTCAGTGCTATGTAATCCCAGCGGGTGACCCCTTCTGGGCCCCGCTAGCGCGGCCTCTTTCTCCAATTGGCCGTCGCTCCGATGAAGGCTGAGTGGCAAAAATGCACGAGCCGACAGGGGGTTTTTAGTGGGTATGGTTCTGGTAGGCGTCGGGACGAGTCCCACATAACTTCGGAATCGCGCCGGAGTATGCGTCAGAGCATTTTTATCCTCCTGCCCTTCCCGCGGAGGGGAACAAAAAACAAAAAAAAAAAAAAAAACCCTTCTGGGCCCCGCTAGCGCGGCCTCTTTCTCCAATTGGCCGTCGCTCAGATGAAGGCTGAGTGGCAAAAATGCACGAGCCGACAGGGGGTTTTTAGTGGGTATGGTCCTGGTAGGCGTCGGGACGAGTCCCACAGAACTTTGGAATCGCGCCAGAGTACTCGTTATCCGTACTTCTAATAAGTTTCTAACGCCGTTTTCACGGCGGATAGAGGGTTGTTAACCGTACTTCGTGGAACGTGAGCTTCGTCGACGGGGTTTCGTCGTTCCAGGACTTCAAGTTCCGTGTTCGAGTAAGTTATCCGCGTCGTTCTCAACCGCCCTACTGCGTGTAGGGTGGTTTTAGGAAGTTAGTCATCGTTGTTAGGTTCATATATTGTCCCTCCCCAACCCCTCCGCAATGGCTTCCCTAAGCTTTGACGAGTTTAGGAAGAAGTTAATTGAAAGTACTGAAGGCATGTCTTTAAATGCTGATAAGTACCGTTTTTTAGATTCCCTTATCCCTTATCTCATGACATTAATGTCCACAATGGCCCCTCAGGCCACCCCAGTTCCCCAGACCCCCCAGGTCTTAGGCCCTCCCGCGTCCCCTTCCTCCAGTGACATGGAGTGCGAAGTAGACGCCCCTCCGCGCCGCAAGCGCGCACTCGCGACCGAGTCATCCTCGGACGCCACTCCAACTGGCTCTTTTACGCTTGTTAAGAAGCGCTCAAAAAAGCACTCGAAACAAGACCCGGCGCCCTCGACGCCCGTCCCTACACCCCCTGCGGCGTCTTCAACGCCAGCTGCCCCGGTGTCTTTAACACCCGCTCTGGCCCCAACTTCTGTCAAGGCCAAGGTCCCACCACCCGTTTTCCTTCGGGAAAAGGGTAAATGGACTGAGGTCTCGACATTGTGCAATATGCACAAGATCCATTACACCCGAGCGGTAAACTCGGGTGAATCTATTAAAATCACTGTCTCGTCGACAGACGATTTCCGAGCTTTGACTAAGCTCCTCACCGATAAGCAATATGCTTATCACACTTATGCTCTGTCAGAAGAGCGTAAGATCAGAGCGGTACTCAGAGCGGTACAGCGGGGAGTCCCGTTCGAATTATCGAACGAGGCTATCCTGGAGGATCTGCAGTCGCAAGGCTTCCCGGCACTCGCGGTGCATAAGATGCACAGCAAGTACGGGAGGCAACACCCTCTCGCTTTGGTGGTTCTCGCCAACGTCCCCAAGTCCAGGGAGATCCTGAAAGGGGTTAGCTCTATATGCGGCCTCTCTGGGATCTCGATCGAGGTGCCTCATCGCCGCGGTCATCCCGGCCAGTGCCATCGGTGCCAGTTGTACGGGCACGCGGCGGCCAACTGCCGCGCACCGCCCAGGTGCGTCAAGTGCCTGGTCCCTCATTTCACTAAGGAGTGTAATCGCACTCCTGAAACTCCCTTTCCTCCCGATTGCGTGCTTTGTGGCCAGTCCGGCCACACCGCAAACTACAGGGGCTGCCCTCGTGCACCCCGTTGTATGCGCTCCAATTCCAAAAGGGCGGCACCCAAACAGGCCCCGCGCCTTTCTCAAGAAGACATTCCGCCGCTGCGTAGCCGGGTTCCTCCGGCTGCAAAGCCTACACAGTCCAGGCCTGCCCCAGAAAACTGGAGGCAGCGCCCCGCAACGAATCCCATCCCGGCTCCTCACCCATACAAACCCACTCCTCAATCCTCCGTAGCAGACGATATGAGTATCGTCTGCGACGCTATGAAGAGAGCCGCCCGCTCTCCTCAAGAGCTGAGTGGCAAAAATTGCACGAGCCGACAGGGGGTTTTTTAGCGGGTAGTGCTCATTAGGAGCTAGTCCCGGATGCCTTGTAACGCGCGCGAGAGACATGCGGAAATGCATTTTTTGCCTCCCCCAAACGGGAACAAAAAAAAAACTTAGAACGAACGCCAGTCTACTACAGGAGTCGAATAACAACACCAGTTTACTACAGGAGTCGAGTAACAACACTACTGTCTACAGTCTACTTCAAACAAGTCTACTGCAAACAAGTCTATTACCAACAAGTCCACTGCAAATCTGTGATAAGAAATATTGCTGCCTGCAACTGATGCTGCCTTCTTCTGATGCTGCCTTCTACTGACGCTGCTTTTTTTTGATGCTGCTTTTTACTGATGCTGCCTGCTACTGATGCTGCCTGCTACTTATGCTGCCTTCAAATAATGCTGCCTGCTACTGATACTGCCTGCTACTTATGCTGCCTTCAAATAATGCTGCCTGCTGCTGATGCTGCCTGCCACTGATGTTGCCTTCTACTGATCCTGCCTTCTACTGACGCTGCCTTCTACTGATGCTGCCCTCTACTGATGCTGCCTGCCACTGAAGCTGCCTGTTACTGATGCTGCCTGCGTCTGAGCGTCAGCCAGTGCCAGAGCGCCTTCGCCGTCGGAGTCTTCGCAGCGACTTGTAAAAGTATACGTAATACTATCAGCTGACATACTAATGTCAGAAATACGAGGTTAAAATATATCAAATTATTAGGGATCACAATTAAGTGTAAATTAATTAACTTTGCCTGCAAAGTTTGTTTCAAATTTTAAAAAGTGACATCTACCAACGTCGTACCAACGGGACATCATCAAATTGGCTCTGAACTTCACGAAGACTTTCATGAATACTAGCTTTAAAACAGAAAGCAATTTTTCTAAAAATCCTAAAGGTAAATTGAAGAAGAATCTGAAAACGGACGTGGACTTTGTTAGTAATGTTCGGATATACTAGAAAACATTTTTTTATCACTCTACATGTATAATGAATAAAATCATTGAGGCCCAAATGCTTTCTTATTATAAAATGAAATAAATTTATCTTTGCTTTTATTATGGCAGTTTGATATTTCATTTTATAGAACATTTTTCATGCTAATTTTGTGAATTTACTTGACTGTTTTTTGTTTATTGACACTTAATAACATATCTATTTTATCTTGTAAAATAATTTTCAGTTTGAAGGCAGTTGTGTTTTAATATAATTCAAATAAAATTAATGAACAATTAGGAAGCAACAGTGAAACAAAGGATGAACTGTAAGTGGACATTTCATATAAATCGGAATCAAAATGAGAAGCTTGGTAACATATTATGCAACGTGCGTAGGATTCAATCTTCACAGACACCACGAATGCTCTTGTGTATTGTTTTCAATGCGCAAACTCATCTGTCTAGATTGTAGACAGAAATGGTTATATTTAAAAGTCTTGACATAGAAACTTACTTAAATTAAATTTTTTATTTAGATTCAAATATACACTGAAGTATTACAAGTTTAGTACACAGTCTAGAATTTTTATTAATTTTAATTTGTGAATACAAAAATAAGCAATCTTGTTGAAATTTTTAACGTAATGAATCACTCATTAACTATGGTTTCTATTTTAAAAAATGTTGTGTGTACACGTGTACGCTATCCAAATAATTAACATGTTTTGTGTTTCGTTTACATGCACTCATTCGCTCGAATTGTTATAGTTACTTGACTTAACAGTGCTCAATAATTGGCAATTGTATCCAAAATCATAATTCAGCCAGTCAGTCAGTCATTAGACTTCGCCGTACACGCACGTCTCTATCGCGCGCAGTGCAGTCTCTCAGCGGCTTTCTTTCCCTGTATTATTAAGCAAAGTTAAGATATACTTTAAAAATATATATATATATATAATATTAATAATAAAAAAAAATGCCACAGTGTGCACGTTGCAATGCTGAAGTTAGTGATGGTGTGCACTGCAGTTCATGTTGCCTCTTCTTCGATTTTCCGTGTGCTGGAATCACCGAAACGGGATATCGTAAACTCGGCGAACGAAAGTCAACGTGGAGATGTGGTTCTTGCAAAACCAACAAGTCAATAAGCCCCGCTTGTAGCCCCAAGCCTGCGGATATGGACAGTATCATGGCTGAATTGAAGAGATTATCATTGCAGTTCGCCATTCTACCAACGCTTCGTGACGACATACGAAACATAAAGGACGAGCTAGGCGATATGAAATCCTCTATTGAATATGCTCACGCATCAATTCAGAATATGAACGACAAAGTGGCTAGCCTTGAGAAGAAATTCATGTTACTTGAAGAAACACGAGCGGATGTTTTGAAACTCGAGGAGAGAATATCTAAATTAGAAACTTTGTGTAATGAAGGTGAACAACGCTCCAGGCTGAACAATATCGAAATTAAAGGTATCCCAAACTCGAACTCTGAAAACCTTTTCGAAGTTATTTCGAAGATTGGCGGGACAATTAACTGCGCAGTCTCCAAGGAACACATAAACTATGTAGCAAGGGTGCCTACTCGGAATGATAAATCATGCAAAAATATTATCGTATCATTCAATAATAGATATATAAAAGATAATTTCGTTGCAGCATCTAGAATAAAAAAATCCCTAAAATTATCAGACATTGGATTAAGAGGCGACTCCCGCATTTTTGTTAACGATCACCTCACAATACATAACAAAGTTCTCCTAAACAAAACCAAATCGTTGGCTAAAGAAAAAGATTTTTTATTTGTATGGGTCAAAAACTGCAAAATTTATGTACGAAAAAACTCTACTTCACCGTCTCACAACGTAACCGCCGAAGAAAACCTGAAAAAAATATTTTCTGCCCGATAATTTCAAAACTTCAATCAACCTTTGCCTATATTTTTTATGACAGTTTTAACACCTTGTGGATTGCTGCTTGTAAGTATGACTCATTTTGTGCTCTGCTTTGTTTACATTGTTTGTCTAATAATCGCTCGCACTACTCTGGCTTGCTTATAACAAAGACAGGATTCCCGTTATTCGGTCAACGCTCCGCTGTCCTTCATTTACCGCTACCTTTGTGCATCTATTTACGCTATTTTGAGATTACCATTTTGAAACGCTATTATTCATTCCTTACTCTGCTGAAACTTTTACATTTTATAAGTTTATGGTATGGAACAGTAAATTTATATTTGTTTATCACAAATCAAGTTGTCGAACTTTCCACGTTTAAATCGTTTATTGTGAACTTTGCAATCACTATTAATTACCAGTTTACACTAATAATTTCATCTAATATACATATTACACATTCCTATCGGACCCATATTGATTTATTCTACATCTACTGTACTTACTTGTTGTACTACTGTTCGTATAATTCTGAGCATCTGTATACACAAATAAGCTCTAATGTTGTAACCGATGGTTAGTATATACTACCAAAACGTTCGGGGACTCCGAACCAAAGTTGCTGTATTTCTGAGGGGTGTATTGCTGAATTCTTATGATATAATTTGCTTGACCGAGACTTGGCTGGTAGACAGTATTAGTGACTGTGAGTTGTTTGACAATCGTTACGTAGTATGGAGACGAGACCGGGACTACAGCAGCACCGGGCAGAGTCTCGGCGGCGGGGTGCTGATCGCGGTGCGGCGCGAGTTGGCAGCGGTCGTGCGCCGTGACTGGTGCTCCTCCGCGGAGGACCTGTGGGTTACCGTGAAGTTGCGCGGTAGACAAGGAACCAACAATATCAACATTTGCGTTGTGTATATTTGTGCTCAACTTCACGGCTTCTCTTTAAACTCTCAAATAACAAACTTTTCCGAATCATTAACAGAAATCGTGTTACGAGCGCCGGACGATAAGTATGTTATCCTGGGTGACTTTAATTTGCCGAACATAAGTTGGGAGCCATCGTTAGAATCGTCATTTTATATACCATCAAATATTCAAGGGGGCACTCAATTTACCCTCTTTGACAGCTTATCAATCTGTAATTTAGAGCAATATAATTATCTGACTAATTTAAATAATCGCTTATTAGACTACGTTTTATCAAATGACGATGTTGATATTACTGAAGCGGAGCAACCCCTTGTCCCCCTTGACCCCCATCACAGGGCTTTTTATGTAAGTCTGCAATCTGACCAAATACCTAACCTGACAGCACAAAGAAAACCTGTGTATTTATATAATAAAGCTGATTTTGATAAGATAAATTCTATACTTTCTGAGACTAACTGGACTAATATTTTTAATAACTTGACTATAGAAGATTCAATAATAAAATTTTATGACATACTATACAAGCTTCGCGACAAATATGTACCTCAAAAAATATTTACAAACACTAAGTACCCGACATGGTATCGTACCCCACTGATTAAAATTATAAAAGAAAAAGATAAGTACCACAAAAAATACATAAAATACAATAACCTGTCTGACTACCATAGTTTCTGTTTACTGCGTACTCGAGTTAAACTGCTTGAAGCTGAAATGTACAACGACTATATTAAAAACACGGAAGATAACATAAACAATAATCCACGTAGATTCTGGAGTTACGTTAAATCAAAAAAACATTCAAATACTGTACCTTCAGTCATGACTTATGAAGACAGGGTCTCCAACACCGGGGATGATATCTGTAACATGTTCAGTGACTACTTCCACTCTACTTTTCTGGACTCTGCCTCACCGAACAACCCAAGTTTTACTGAAACAACTTACGACTACAGCACTGTCGACTTATGTGACGTTGAGGTAACAAAAGATCATGTCATTAATTTGCTTAAATCACTCGACTGCAATAAAACGGCTGGCCCTGACTATATTCCACCAATATTTGCAGTATGCTGTGCTGGTAGTCTTGCTGAACCCTTAACGCTTCTATACACTAGATCTTTGAAACTAGGTTATGTACCGACTCTGTGGAAAACGGCATTCATAACCCCTATCCATAAAAAAGGAGCCAAATGTGACATATCCAATTACAGGCCAATCTCTAAACTCTGCGTCTTCTCTAAAATACTTGAGAAATTAATACACGGGCAAGTATATTCAGCCCTAAAACACAATTTCATTAGTGAACAGCACGGTTTTATTACAGGCAGATCGACGGAAACCAATCTTTTAGTGTTAACTGAATACCTAACTGCTCAAATGTCCAGACCTTCACAAGTGGATGTGGTGTACACAGATTACTCGAAATGTTTTGACCGTATTGATCACCAAGTCCTACTTTTGAAACTACAACGTATGGGTATAAGAGGAAACTTATTCAGATGGTTTGCCTCCTACGTTGAAAATCGTTCACAAGTAGTTGTATTAAATGGATTCATGTCTCGCTCAAAACAGATTCCGTCAGGTTTACCACAAGGATCCTTACTAGGACCGCTATTATTCTCAATATTTATTAATGACATACGCAATTGTTTTACTTTTTCCAGAATATTATTATATGCGGACGATATGAAGATAATTCACACCATTAACGACTTAAATGACTCGTTTAATCTACAATCTGACCTCAATAATTTCTATAATTACTGCTTGATTAACAAACTTGACTTAAACATAAATAAGTGTAATGTATGCACTTTCACTAGAAAGAATACATTTATAACATACCAATACACTTTTAATAACACAACTATACCGAGAGTAAGTTATATCACCGACCTAGGAGTAACTTTCGACTCTAAGATTCTATACGATCAACACATCAATAAGATAGTTAAAAAAGCATCTAGGGCATTAGGCTTCGTGTTAAGAGTATCATCTGAATTCAGTTATATCAAGACCCTTAAAATCCTTTATTGCGCTTTTGTTCGAAGTCACCTCGAATATGCATCATCAGTATGGAATCCGTCTTATGGGATTTATATTGAACGCATTGAGGGTATACAGAAAAAATTTCTCAAATTCCTTCAATATAGATGTAAAAAGATAGACATAGATTATTTTTCCCGATGCAGACGTCACCATATTCTTCCACTCCAAACACGCAGAGTCATAGCAGATGTCTGTAACATTATCAAAATAGCAAATAGTAAAATTGATGTACCGGAGCTTTTGGCTGTAATTGGTATCTGCGCGCACTCTAAGTTATATAGAAATCCAACACTTCTACACGTACCTACCGCAAGTACCAATTACAGACACAACTCATTTATTTCTCGCGCATGCAACCTTGTGAACAGAGTAGCGCGCAAACTAGATAACTTTGATTTGTTTGAGAGCGGTATCCGAGGTGTTAAGGCGGCCCTCACTAGAGACTTCTTTTCAAACTCCTAAATATTTAATTGATTTTCAATACTCATTTTGTTAATAATTAATTTTCTGTCCTTCCATTTGATTTATTATTATATGTTAGACTGTAGTTTGTTTGTTTCTTTAATAACGTGAAACTTGTGCATGTATACATAGTACCTACTAGATAATGTCTTGTGACTGTTTACCTCGCTATTGTTTGTGCTACATGTGGAAACTTGTTATTGGCCCTCTTTTCTTATTTACTTTATATATATTTAAACCTAGCTGTAAGTTTTCCCAAAAGATGTAAATAAATAAATAAATAAATATAACCCATTTTGACCTATTTAAAAATTAGTTCTTTACTACATTTTTAAGACATTTTTAAGTATAAATATAATTTACTCACGTTTAACTATCGCTATTTAAAAATATTTTTGTAATTATGCGTCTTCTCTCCATCATGCTGCGTCAATCTTTTTCCTTAAATACATTGTTAATAATTACAACCAAATTCGATGGTTTATTTACACAAGGAAGCTTTTCTAAAGTTCTAAATAGAGACATTATACCTCGGCCATGGCATGCTGCGATAGATATAGGACAAACATTACACCATCTCCGTGTGTTTTGTTTCCCAAATCATTCATATTTTTCTTGAATTTTAATTTTAAGATTTTTTAAAGATAATTTTAAGATAATTTTTAAAATTAACTATTAATGATAGAATTTAGTATTAATAGATAGTATTTAGTACAGTCTAAGTTGGCAAGCAAGCAGAACAATGTAGGTAACTAGTGGCTTAGTACCTTTGTTTTCCTACGAGTTGAACTATTAATTGTTTCTGATCCCTGTGTTTACAGCGAAACCGATTATAAGCTTACATACTAAAAATTTTACAACAAAATTTACTCCAACTAACAACTATTGCAGTAAGTTCACAGAACTACAACATCCTGCAGAAAAAAACGCAGTAGAATTTAAATTCTACTACATAATGTAAGATTGCTTATCAAGGTGTATAGCATTCTATTAGGAGCTTAATTTATTTTTTTATATATTTATTTAAAACTTTATTGCACAAAATAAAATTATTTTTATTGTACAAACGGCGGACTTAATGCCATTTGGCATTCTCTACCAGTCTACGGCAGCAATGGAGAGGTTTTCAAAATAATGTCAAGCTTAATTTTTTATTTCCTTCAACACGAACAAAATTATATTTAATAAATTGTAAATTGCAAAGTATCCAGGTACTCTTCAAAGAACTGCAATTAAACTGGCGTAAAAGTGCCACTTCGTGATTTCATCATAAGACAGGCTACCACCACCACCGTATTATCTTTACGCCAACCAGCGCAATTATTAATCCTTCAAGATAGTCACGCCCTATTACCACTTAGACAAAAGCAAGGGCGCGTACTTTTCGATGGCTGCATTCGATTGCTGCATGTTACATTAGCAGGCTAAAGGGTACTACTATAAATCACTTGCCAGCATGCAGAGACATACAAAAGTTGTAGATCCATGTTAATAAAATTTATTGTAGATACTTAGTTTATAAATGAGTTTGTCAGTTTTGAATGACATTTGAATCTTGGATTTAAAACTTCGTTTCCAGAGATATAAGACTAATGTTATTCATAAAAAGTGCTATACATCACAATCTATTTTTATTTATCAATGCAATATTTTTATAAGTTCCCAAAGCTTCTTTCTTAGCTAAGATAATTACACTGTCTTACTTTAAACTCCTATTTGTGTGCACTAATCATAATAAAATATCATTTGAAAACTTCAAACAGAA
The DNA here is from genome assembly GCA_923062675.1 of Marasmarcha lunaedactyla. Classification (NCBI taxonomy): domain Eukaryota; kingdom Metazoa; phylum Arthropoda; class Insecta; order Lepidoptera; family Pterophoridae; genus Marasmarcha; species Marasmarcha lunaedactyla. The sequence continues at coordinate 14,627,699 of OV281359.1, forward strand.
TCGATTACTAAGAGTCTTAGTTCACGAGAACTACGCACTGGGTGTCTATTGATGTAGGATGGAAGTTGATAGAGTAAAATTTGCTGTAATTCAACTTCAAAGTAAAGGTGGTTTCATGTTGAGGGTATAATGTTTATTTATCACAGGTTTATAAGTGTACAAAATAATAAATAAAAATAGGTGCATTGAATTATTATTATAATTGGCTGTTATTACAAAATTGGTAAAAATCTTTCTTTTTCTATAGACACTCCACTTATCTATAGTTTAGCTAAATTAAAGAAAAGGGTTAAGAGTCAGAGCAAGTCAACAAGTACTGGTAATTTAGTTTGAACTTGTGTTTATCTTTTTTTGCGTCTAGTCCCGTACACTGTTGCCTAACATTATGTATATACAAGTAGAAATAAGGAAGAAAGACTTTATCATCTTTAGACGTAAGTACTAGTCCATATTGGTACAAGTATATGATTTGTGTTGATGTTAGGTGATAATCCGATTAATAATGATTAATGTTCTCATTTGGGTTGTATTAAGAAGCAGTTTTACATCTGTTTAAATATAATATAAAGGGCTCTAAATAATAAAAAATAAATAAAAAATACGGACTAATGGACTAACCTTACTTAAATAAATAAATAAATAAGTAACGGTACAAACCTTCTTTTTCAGTATCCTGTTAACACAAAGCCTACGGTATTGAATGTCCCGTAATAAAAACGGACTGGGCTTTCTTATAAGATGGTCTTTTGGAGTAAGTCCCTACTCATGGATAACAATTTTTTTTCATTAATACATCAGTTGCATCAATTTGCTTACAGACTCGGTTTGCTTGCGGATTCGTTCGCACGTCGATCGCAGACGCTTTTCCGCTCTCTAGTCCCTGCACTAGTTCAGCACCCCAAATTTGACTGGTCGTTTTCACGACCCAGGTTTTCGTACCGTAGCTTCCTAAGTTTTGTAGGACCGTCGTTTTCACGACGAATCTTCGACATCGTCGCCAGCAGCCTCTGGCGCCGCTCCGGCAAGCTCTGAGTTCCAGGACTTCGAGTCTTCGTGTTCGAGTAAGTTCCCCGCGTCGTCCCCAACCCCCCTACCACGGGTAGGGAGGTTTTAGGAAGTTAGTCTTGTTAGGACTGTGTCATAGTATATATAATTATATATTTGTCAATGTTATATGATTGACATTCTCGCTCTGATCGCAGCCCGGTACGGACGTGCAAGACCCCGTTCTCCGTTGATCGGTCCCTTCCCGATATTCCGTGGCGCTCAGTCTACTGACTTCACAGTTTAGCGTGGGTTCTAGGTTCTATACTAGGTTCCGTGCTACGGTTTTCAAGGTTTTTCTACTCCCTGTGAGTGCTATCGAAGTGCGATTTTTCTTTGCGACTAAGCCCCTTAGTCTTCAAAGTGCTGTGCTAAGTTGTGTTGTGCTTGTGCTGAGTGCAGTGTTGTGCCCCGTGGAAGTAGTCTGGTTTCAGTACAAACGATACTTAACGGTGACAACGAATTTGTACTGATCCAGTCCTTTTTATTTTATTTATTATTTCCTTCTACTATTTTATATTTTCTCTTCTATTTTCATATTTATTTTTATCATATTTGTGTCTCTTCGTGTACATTTGTCCTTTTTTTTGGTAAAGGTTGACCCTAACGCGGTCAACTCTTTACCTCCGCACCCTTTTTTAGGTTTCTAGGTAGCGACCTTCGGCGAACAACGGTTAGTTTTAAGTTATTTTCCCCAGCCCCGCTGGTAGGGAGGTTAGCCGCTAGGGTTCGCTAGGTTTATTTTAGGGAACTCTAGGCATATTTTATATACTTATTTATTCATATAATTCATTCACTAATGGATTCGCAAAACATAATTAACTTTGCGAAAGCGTTCGCTGCGTCCGGCATCCCCATTCCAGACGAGGTCTTCACGCAGGCCTTATTAGCAATTAACGCGACCCCGGCCCCTGAGGCCCCAATCCCAGCCCCTCAGGCCAACAACTCCCAGACCCATCAGGTCTTTACCAGCTTTCCCGCGTCTCCCAGTCCGTCCGATATGGACTGCGCGTCGGTCACGTCATCTCGCGCGTCACGGCGTAAGCGTACCGCTCCCGGGAGCGATTCCGATTCCGATTCCGCGTCCGAACCGTCGTCGGGCGCCGCTACTTTACCCGGCTCTCCTGAGCCTTCATTCACATTGGACTCCAAACGCTCCAAGAAGCGCTCAAAGAAAATCGCGGTGTCTTCAACACCCGATACCACCCCGGTGCCTTCAGCACCCGTCCCCGCGCCGCTTATGTCACGCGAAGTGACCGCGTCTCTGTCAAAGCCAGCGACGCGCTGCGCTCCCATCCCACTGAAGCCTCAGCTCCCTCCGCCCGTCTTCCTCCGCGAAAAAGCGCGCTGGACCGCGGTTTCTAACTTGTGCAAAGAGCACAAAATCAATTATCTCAAAGCAAATAATGCAGGCGATACTATAAAATTCCAAGTCGCGACTATTGACGACTTCCGCGCGATCACTCTTTTACTTTCGCTTAAACGAATCGCGTAACACACTAACGCCCTCCCGGAGGAGCGTAAGATCCACGCAGTATTACGGGGCATCCCGTTCGAGCTCGCGAACGAAGATATACTCGAGGACCTTAAGTCCCAGGGTTTCCCGGCTGAAGCAGTGCACAAGATGCACTCGAACCACGGTTGACGTTTTCCGTTAGCTTTAGTTATCTTGTCTAATACTCCCAACTCGAGGGAGATCTTCAGAGAGGCTCGCACAATCTGCGGACTCTCGAATATCTCCGTCGAGCGTCCCAACCCCCGTGGTCACCCTTGGCAGAGCCACCGCTGCCAGCTCTACGGCCACGCAGCGGCTAACTGCTCAGCTCCTCCCAGATACGTCAAGTGCCTGGAGCCTCACATAACAAAGGAGTGCACTCGCACTCCCGAATCCACTTCCCCCCTGCCTGTGTGCTGTGCGGCCAATCTGGCCACACAGCTAACTACAGGGGCTGCCCGCGCGCTCCGCGCTCCTCAGCCAAGAGGGCTGCGCCTAAACCGGCACCGTCACTCACTCCCGCTAACTTCCCGCCGCTGCGCAACCGGGGTCCCCCGGAAGCAAAGCCCGTTCAGCCGACGCCTACTCCAGCTCTGTCTTGGAGGCAGCATCCGGCCGTTCCGCCTGCACCTTCCCGTCCTATCCCAGCTCCTGTAGCTCCTGTAGGGCCGCGTCCTGTTCCGTCATCTTCACCTCAGTCATCGTTGGCTGAAGACATGAAGACCATGTTCGACGTCATTCAAAACGTCGACATTAAGGGAATTTCTGTTCTCGCACGCAAACTGCGAGCCGCCCGCTCTCCTCAAGAGCATTTATTTGCGTAAGCCGAGCATCACTCGCTTCTAAGTTCGTTATAAATTTTATTTTTTGTATAAATTCGTAAATAAGCAATATAATGTCTAGACCCGCAATTCCCGCGTCCGGTCGTATCAAACCCAAGGGCTTATCCCTAGTTTCTTTTAACGTTCGTAGCCTTAATACTAATCTTCCTGATCTCAAACTGTTCCTTCAGAACAACGAGCCAGACTTATTGCTTCTTCAAGAGACGTGGCTAAGTCCAAACCGCTCCAGGGGATTCGCTATACCTAAGTACGCTTTTATTCGTAACGACAGTCCCAACTCCGACGGTTTCGGCGGCACTGCTTTTTATTACAAAAGAGGATTCCATTGCTGCCCTCTCCCTACCCCTCCTCTCCTCAACATGGAAGCCACTGTGTGTAGATTTGCTATGACTGGTCATCCGACCATCATCATAGCTTCAATCTACATACCTAGTGGTACCAGACCAATCCGCAGCGACTTTGTGGCCATTCTCGCCCTCGGCCATTCAGTCATTATGTTCGGAGACTTTAACTCCAAACATACTGACCGGACGTGCCTATCGACCAACACCAGCGGTATCGCTCTCCTCGACATCAATAACTCCCTTGACTTAGACGTCATATCCCCCATCACTCCCACTCACTATCCCAACAACCCGACCTACTCTCCTGACATCCTCAACTTTGCAATTATCAAGCGAATCAATCTTGATCTAAGGTCTATCGAACCGCTCGATGACCTAGGCTCTGACCACCACCCCGTCTTCCTCGTGCTAGGACCGCCTTACGATAACGCTACCACTCCTAAGACCTTTACCAACTGGAAATACTTTAAAAATACGTTATTTCAGCCTTAGAGGCCCCGAACTCTCCACTCGCGATCTCTCCCGAACAATTAGATAGCCCGGATAAAATTGATTCATTAGTAAATTCTCTTACTGATGCTATCAACTCAGCGATCAGTGACAACGAAAAGATTGCTAAGCAAGGCAAACCCACGCTTCCCTTAGCCGTTAGCAATCTTATTCAAGCTAAAAACGCGGCTCTCCGGAGAGCCAAGAAATATCCCACGCCCGCCTATAGAACAGCTGCGAATCAGCTTCAACGTAAAGTTAGGTCTTGCCTCGCGGAACTCCGAGACGCTCATATGAACGATCTCATGGCGAATATCTCCCCGTCCTACCAGGCGTACTATAGCATGGCCCGAGCGTTACGCGTAGACACCGTCTCTCACGTTCCTCCTCTCACTCGTCCCGATGGCACTACTGCCTTCGAAGTCGATGAGAAAGCCGAATGCTTCGCCGACAGCATTGCCGCACAATGCTCGCCCAGTACGCAACCTGCTAATCCCTCACACATCCAGGCGGTGGAGGACGAAGTCCTTCGCAGAGACTCTCTCCCCATCACCGCCGACCCTGTCACAGTCTCTAATGACGAAATCTTGCTTCTCATTAGAAATCAAAAGTCCAAAAAGGCTCCGGGTGCGGATGGAATTTCCAACCACGCATTTAAGCACCTACCTCAACAGATGCTTACCTTGTTAGCTATCATTTTCAATGCCTGCTTCGACCATAGCTACTTTCCAAAAGCTTGGAAAGAAGCGACAGTCATAGGCATTCCCAAGCCGGGCAAACATCTGAACGTCCCGGCTAATCACAGACCCATCAGCCTCCTCGAGGCAATGTCTAAACTTCTCGAGAGAGTCATACTCTCTCGAATGCGGAACCATCTGTTTCCAACGGATGGCGATCCTCTCATTATTCCCCATCAGTTCGGCTTTCGCGCTAAACACTCCTGCCCTCAGCAAGTCCACCGAATCGTCGAGTATATACTTGACGGTTTCTATCCGCGTCGTTATAAAACAGTCGCGGTTTTCTTTGACGTAGCCAAGGCTTTCGATAAAGTCTGGCACAGCGGTCTCGTTTATAAACTCTACAAGATAGGCTTACCGGATCGCCTAGTCAGGTTAATAGCGTCGTTTCTCAAAGACCGTACGTTTCGATTTAAACACGAAGGCACGCTTTCTGCGCATCGTCCCATAAAGGCTGGAGTCCCTCAAGGCTCAGTCCTCGCCCCTCTGCTGTACACCGTGTACACCAACGACATTCCCATCCCGCCGAAAGGCGTCGAACACGCCCTCTTTGCCGATGACACTGCACTCTATACCAAAGGCCACAGTGTTCGGCACCTTGTAACCAGACTCCAAAATGCCGTAAACGCCCTTGGTGTATGGTTTCAAAAATGGCGCATCGATGTGAACAAACGCCGTCGTCCCACTGGCGATCCCCACGTTCGAATGTTAGGCATTCCCATCCCCTGGAAGCGCAGTACTAAATACTTAGGCGTCACATTAGATCCGACAATTTCTTTCAAGCCACACGTCGAAAGAGTTTCGAAACTCGCCCGTCACTACTTAGGCCGCCTAAATAGCATGTTAGGTAGAAAAAGTAAAATGTCTTTCAGAAACAAACGTACACTTTACAAGGTGTCCGTTAGACCCGTCATGACATATGCCTCGCCAATCTTTGCCCACGCCAAACCCTCCCTCCTGCACAAACTGCAGGTAGTTCAAAAGCTCTTTTGCCGCAGGGCCACAAACGCACCGTGGTACGTGCGTAACGCGGACTTGCATAGAGATCTTGAACTGCCTACAGACAACAACACCTCAAAACACTCTCTGAAGCGTTCTTCAAACGCTCCGAAACCCATCCCAATCCTCTAGTTCGTGATTCAGTCTCATATACTACTCCTGTCTTAGATTCGAAGTTCAAAGTCGCTAGGCCTAGGAATGCGCAAGCGTACTCATCCACCAGACTGTCAGCCGATCTCGAAGCCCTTCTGGCCGCAAATTCTAATTCTTACGTAAATTCTAATTCTAACGTAAATCCTGATTCTAACGTAAATGCGGATTAATTCAATTTTATTTTGCAATTTTTTATTTTTTTTATTATTTACTTTTCATTTTGAGCATCTTCAGTGCCATGTATTCACCTTCAGTGCTTTGAGCACCTTCAGTGCTATGTTATCCCAGCGGTTGACCCCTTCTGGGCCCCGCTAGCGCAGCCTCTTTCTCCAGTTGGCCGTCGCTCAGATGAAGGCTGAGTGGCAAAAATTGCACGAGCCGACAGGGGGTTTTTTAGCCGGTAGTGCTTATTAGGAGCTAGTCCCGGATGCCTTGTAACGCGCGCGAGAGACATGCGGAAATGCATTTTTTGCCTCCTGCCCAAACGGGGAACAAAAAAAAAATGTTATATGATTGCGTGCTTTGTAGCCAGTCCGGCCACACCGCAAATTACAGGGGCTGCCCTCTTGCACCCCGTTGTATGCGTCCCAATTCTAAGAGGGCGGCGCCCAATCAGGCCCCGCGACTTTCTCAGGAAAACTTTCCACGGCTGCGTAGCCAGGTTCCTCCGGCTGCAAAACCTACTCAGCCCAAGCCTGTTCCAGAGAACTGGAGGCAGCGCCCCGCTGCACTAGCAAATCCCATCTCGGCTCCTCGCCCATACAAATCCACTCCTCAACCCTCCGTAACAGACGATATGCGTATCGTCCGCGACGCTATCAAAAATATCGATGTTAGGAAAATTTCACTCTTAGCCCGTAAACTTAGGGCTCCACGTTCTCCGACAGAGCGACTGCTAGCTCTGGCGGAGCATAGTTTCCTTCTCAATTCATTATAGGTTCATTTAAATGAATTGATCCCTAAATCAAGCTTCGGCCGATCTCTGCGCAGCCCCGGCTTCACCGGAGGCTGCCCAGAACGGCCACCAACTCATGTCCCTTTGAGCACCTTCAGTGCAACTTTCACATTCGGTGGAAGACCCGCTAGCGGGCCTCCGCCAGCGCACCCACTTCCCGACGGGCGTCGCTTCCGATGAAGGCTAACGGTAAAATTTTACCACAGCTAAGAGTTGGTTTATAGTGGGTAGGTGCCATTCTGGTGAGTCCCACATGACCCCGCAGACGGCTGCGACGGTATGCATGACGCATCTTCCACCTCTCTCCCGTGAGGGTGTTGCTTCGGCGGCAAAAAAAAAAACAATTTGCATAACATCAATGTATATTTTTACAAATAATTGTCATATGTGCGTTTTATGATCTATGATAAACCTCACAAAATTTTCAAAGCATTTAAAAAGTTTTATAGATTTGATCCTACTTTGTATTCTTTGGACCCATAATATATTGGTTTACCACGCAGGAAATCGGCAAGCCGCAAGCAGATTAACCTGCGCCATTATTCATTCAGACCGAATATCAGGAAAAATATAATTTTACTTTAAGTGTAGCCGGGTTTGAAAACCAGTTTTTTTGTACTAAATTAAATTTACTTGTAGTTGAAATTGTTTTGTTCAAATCACACTCCATTCTTATCAGTAAAAAGATTAAATAATTTAATATTTAAAAAATATTCAATGCTAAAAATATAAAATATGTACAATTAATAAAAAAATTAAAAAATATTATTTAATAATGTTACAAAGTTAAATAAAAAAAAATACCTTCACTATAAATACATAAAGCGCAAGACCTTCACGAATGAAATGCTTTACCCTATTTTTAAATAGTTATGGTATGGTATTTTATATTTTGGGATAAGTTTAGATTAATTGTAAACAACATCAGTGTAAACCACGGTCAAGTTTTGGTAAACTAATCGCTTCTCAATGTTTGATTAAAGACTATTTAGCAATTTGTATTTACATATTAATTGGTACAAATGTAATGCTTACCAATAAGGAACTTTGACTAATTGCTCGTTGACATTACTAAGTATATTATGCGTCAGTGTACTGGAATACCCATTTGTTAACATATGCCTTGTGTTGTTTTGTTCAAGTGTATGCGATTCTGCTAACATGTTGACCGTTTTGCCCTATCTTAAATGTAATTTAGGCATACACTTCGAGCCTGACTTCAATACAAACTGTTTGGTGTGGAGGTAAGTACCCTTGCCTTCCATGCCAGAGGTCCCGGGTTCGAATCCTGGTAGGCAGATATTTTATTATATTTGCTTTCTAGTCATGGATGTATATGTATGTTTATTTAGGGTTTATTTCTAATATTTATATATGAAAAAAAATATCTATGTGTGCTTATATACATCTTAAGTTTATTTATCCGTTATCTAGTATCCATAACACAAGTTCTTAATGATACTTAATTTGGGCTAGATAATGTGGTGTGATTGTTAGAAATATTTATTTATTTATTATTTATTAACTTCAATACGAACGATTTGGAATTTACCTGTCGTTTGTCTATCTCGGCTGTATAATGAGCTCTAAGAGTCTACATAGGTTTTTAGCCTTAATTCGAGAGTGCGACTTTTCTTTAAAAGTAATTCATTATAATAGGTCTTTACCTATGAAACTGCCGTTTTGCCGTACTGGCCATTTCAAATGAAAATAATTTTTTTTTTTTTGACTCATAATTCTAATTTCAAATTAATTTTATTTGACAAACAAGGAATTCTTTTTCTAAAATCGTCATTTGTTTAATAGTTAGTGTTTTGTTTTCAACGCATTCGAACATTTTTCGTCATCATGGATAAGTTAAAAATTCAAGTAATTATGGAGTATGAGTACCATCGTGGCAGCAAAGCGGCACAAGCGGCACGCAACATCAACGACGTTTACGGAGCGAACACTACAAAAGAACGCACCACCCGTTATTGGTTTACCTGCTTCCGTTCTGGAAATTTTGACCTGAAAAATGAACCCCGTGGTCGTCCGAAAACTTTGGTCGACAATGACGAATTAAAGGCAATTGAGGAAGCTGATGAAACTCAATCCACGGCTGAATTAGCAGCAGCTTTCGACGTTAGCATCAAAACAATATTGGTCCATTTGCGTCAAATTGGCAAGGTAAAAAAGCTTGACAAATGGGTACCCCACGAACTCAATGACCGCCAGCGCGAAGTACGCGTGGAGACGTGCCTTGCACTGCTCAGCAGGTATACAAATGAAGGAATCCTGAACCGCATTGTTACTTGTGACGAGAAATGGATCCTGTTTGACATTCGTAAGCGCTCAGCAAGTTGGTTGGACCCTGGTTCAGCATCCAAACAATGCCCTAAACGAAAACTTACCCCTAGAAAAGTGATGGTCACTGTTTGGTGGTCTAACGCGGGTGTAATTCATCACAGCTTCTTGCCAAACGGGACAAGCATTACTGCAGATGTGTACTATGAAGAACTGAACACAATGATGGAGAAGCTCGCACGTCTCCAACCAGCTTTGGTCAATCGTTCGGCTCCACTGCTCCTGCACGACAACGCGCGACCTCATACTGCACAGCAGACGGTCTCCAAGCTACAAGAGTTGGGGTTGGAAGTTCTGCGTCATCCGCCGTACTCACCAGACCTTGCGCCTACAGACTTCTACTTTTTCCAGAATTTGGATAACTTCTTGGCGGGAAAAAAATTCAATACCCGAGAGGCAGTACAAAATGCCTTTGAAGAATTTGAAAGCTGATTTCTTCAAGAAAGGCATCAATAAGCTACCAATGCGTTGGCAAAGATGCATTGATTGCATGGGTGATTATTTCGATTAATAGAAATAAAAAATATATAAAAAAATTACTATTCATTTATTTTGTGAAAAACGGCAATTTCATAGGTAACCTAATATATATTAGCTTAATTAATTTGTATTTAACTTTTATTCTTCACTATTAAAAAAAATTGTAAATTGATCGCATGCCGTGATCTTTTATAACTTAGGTCTAAATTGTACACCAGATTTAATTTAATTTTAACGGTATTTGTCATGTTCATGTTCCTTTATCTAAATAAATAAATACATACAAGATTTTGTCTCCTAGGATCATGTATTTTTTAATTGATACTTGGTCACGCGTTTGTTTTCCATCTCATTTGATGCAAACAACGACTTCGCACGCCAATACAAGAGTATTTATGACATAAAACTTATCACCCCCTAACCCCTCCATATTGTTGCAGATGATCACCCCAGATGACGCTTGCGGCCGGTGCGAGCGTGTGCTAGGATGAGGCCAGTCGATTTGACGATCTTCTATCCATTTCTGATGAGAGTGTGCGTCATAGCTCTAACAGGTAATGAGTGGATTTTTGTAATTCATAACGATAAGAAAATGGGAGTGGAAAACTCAAATAAAAATAAAAACGACGATAAGTTTTTATGATTGGTAGAGTAACATACGAATTGACAATTGGACAAAAAAATAATAAGAGATAGAGGGCAGCACCTAAATAACATTGTACATATGGCAAAGTGGCCAACGGGCTGATAAAATTGTTGTGCAAGTTATGTTTCCGAGTAACTCAGTCAATACGTAAGGCACGAGTGTTACTAATTGTTGTAAATGTGTACATCAAAATCAGCTTATAATACAGCAACTGAGTATAAACATTCTGCGTTTAAGAGTGTGTCACTGTTTCTTGTTATTTAAGATTTAACATACAAAACAGAGCACGATAATTAAATACAAGTATAATGGGAGGAATGGGATTTGATGTACACTGCAGTCCAAAAGCATGTGCGGAGATAACATAACTTTGTTTTTGTTCGGTTCCATTATTTAATCTTTTGTCTAAGAACATTTTTTACTGAATAAAGATCTCCTTATTTTAAAACACCCCGTAAGAAAATCATACTAGAATATAATAGAATATGGAAATAAAATAGAATATAGAAATCAATACGAATATAACAACTGGTGTTTGGGTCGGCATCTATCGGAACTGCCGATTGTAAAAATCAATTATTATAGGAGATAATACAGATCCCAATTCGACAAAATGCCAATTTCATATGTAAGGACCTAATATTTGTTGATGAATATTCGGAAAATATGTTTGGCTTATGTTGTGGGATGTGGCAAGTCAAACAGAATGTTTGATTTTTTCAAAATTTTAACAAATATTATTGTTTATGAACATAAGTAAGGATTTTCTCATCAGTGTCAATCTGTAGAATGTCGGGGTTTGAGACATTCCATAGAAGTGACATCAAATCTTCAAAATAATTCTGTAGGTAAAAGCTATATGAGCATTGAAAAATCAGCCCTAGAACAAAGAAAAACGACGATTCAATTAAATGTAGATAGTTTTTTAGATTAACTTTCTTCAGAAATTAATTTCATTAAAACGGGTTTTTCGATTGAAAAGATCCTGTATTATTTATGAATAAATTGAAAAAGTAAAAAACATTATCATCTCTGCGAATATCCATTTTATATATGTTTAATGCCGCGAAAAACTAAATTTTTGTAGACTTTTGTAACTAATTATTGTAGAGGCTTTACGGGTCTCAAGTAATCGAATTATTTCTTGTCATCAAAAAAAACCATCCTATAAAGAACGGCACTCTGAGGTATTTTATCTAATAGATAGCCATAGCCGGCAAAATAATTCGTACTCAGTGACTTCTTGTAATAGCCGATAAAAGTACTGTATTATAAGATTATTGTAAAAAGCCAATTTAAATACTTCAATTTCCTTTGGAACATATGAAAACCCAGATGTTTTTGTTTTATAACTTTTGTTCATTATTATTTTGGCTTAAGTAATAAGCGATCTAGAGTAGAAGGCAAAACTACCCACACTATTGGAACGAGAGTCCGTGACACTTTGACATGGCAGATCATGCTAGCATAGATGCAAGCACACGCACAAGTAGTTCGAACAAACATGTTTATGTTCTGTCCTGTGCAGTGGCTCGCAGAAGCTTAAATACCTGTTAAAGTCACGAAGTTGTAGCTCATCAATCAACCTATCTTTGCTTACTCTTTTAAAACAATCTTCATGAGTTAAACGTATTTCGTAAGGGTCACTACCATACTATTTAGGCCGGAATTAATCGGATCTGCCGGATGGCAAAGTCAAATATGTGTAGATGACCGTTCGAGAAAAATGTCACCCGTGTAAAGTCATTCGGGTTTTCACGGGACGAGCCCTATGTGACGACGTGCATGAAACGCAAACGCAAAACCTTTTTTTTGTCGGAGGGCAGGTCGATCTGAAAAATGCTCTGACGCATACTCCGGTGCACCTAATACTAGGTTATGTGGGACTTTCCGACCAGAGCCTCTACCCTCTAAAAAACCACCTGAATTACTCTGGCGATTATTTGCCCCACAGCCTTCATCTGCAGCGACGACCAATTGGAGGAAAAGGCCGCGCAAGCGGGGACCCTTATGAGGTCAACTGCTGGGAAACATAACAGCACTGAAGGTGCTCAAAACACTGAAGGTGTATTCATAGCAGTGAAGGTGCTCAAGGTGAATTAGAGTTTGCAGCCTGAAGGGCTTCAAGATCGGCCATTAGCTGCGTGGCTTTGTACTTGAGTGCGTATTGGAATGTCAAATTATATTACTTTTCCTTGCGCTCTAAAATTAAAGTTTAATTCATTTTTATCACCTCAAAATTCACTTCAAGTAATTTTAACCTGTTTTATATTTTTTCAGAGTGCTGTAACCTATGACAGCGTTTAGAATTCTTTTTTAAGCACGCAAAGCTACAATAAAGTTCTCCTAAAAAGTGAACTAAAAGACTTCCAACATGGTACCACAAAAGGGATGCCCAAACATTGACCTCAGGTAGATTCGGACATTTAGGCATGGTCTAGTCTTTCATTTCGTTTTAAAATTGGATAATAGGTCTTTACCTATGAAACTGCCGTTTTGCCGTACTGGCCATTTCAAATGAAAATATTTTTTTTTTGACTGATAATTCTAATTTCAAATTAATTTTATTTGACAAACATGGAATTCTTTTTCTAAAATCGTCATTTGTTTAAGAGTTAGTGTTTTGTTTTCAACGCATTTGAACATTTTTCGTCATCATGGATAAGTTAAAAATTCAAGTAATTATGGAGTATGAGTACCGTCGTGACAGCAAAGCGGCACAAGCGGCACGCAACATCAACGACGTTTACGGAGCGAACACTACAAACGAACGCACCACCCGTTATTGGTTTACCCGCTTCCGTTCTGGAAATTTTGACCTGAAAAATGAACCCCGTGGTCGTCCGAAAACTTTGGTGGACAATGACGAATTAAAGGCAATTGTGGAAGCTGATGAAACTCAATCCACAGCTGAATTAGCAGCAGCTTTCGACGTTAGCATCAAAACAATATTGGTCCATTTGCGTCAAATTGGCAAGGTAAAAAAGCTTGACAAATGGGTACCCCACGAACTCAATGACCGCCAGCGCGAAGTACGCGTGGAGACGTGCCTTGCACTGCTCAGCAGGTATACAAATGAAGGAATCCTGAACCGCATTGTTACTTGTGACGAGAAATGGATCCTGTTTGACAATCGTAAGCGCTCAGCAAGTTGGTTGGACCCTGGTTCAGCACCCAAACAATGCCCTAAACGAAAACTTACCCCTAGAAAAGTGATGGTCACTGTTTGGTGGTCTAATGCGGGTGTAATTCATCACAGCTTCTTGCCAAACGGGACAAGCATTACTGCAGATGTGTACTGTGAAGAACTGAACACAATGATGGAGAAGCTCGCACGTCTCCAACCAGCTTTGGTCAATCGTTCGGCTCCACTGCTCCTGCACGACAACGCGCGACCTCATACTGCACAGCAGACGGTCTCCAAGCTACAAGAGTTGGGGTTGGAAGTTCTGCGTCATCCGCCGTACTCACCAGACCTTGCGCCTACAGACTTCTACTTTTTCCAGAATTTGGATAACTTCTTGGCGGGAAAAAAATTCAATATCCGAGAGGCAGTACAAAATGCCTTTGAAGAATTTGAAAGCTGATATCTTCAAGAAAGGCATCAATAAGCTACCAATGCGTTGGCAAAGATGCATTGATTGCATGGGTGATTATTTTGATTAATAGAAATAAAAAATATATAAAAAAATTACTATTCATTTATTTCGTGAAAAACGGCAATTTCATAGGTAAAGACCTAATATTTTATTTTTTAAAGAAATGAAAGACTAGATCATTTTAAGTAGTTGTTTTATGGTAAAGGGACAATTGTTAATGCTTGCAACAAAGATATTTACTGAGAATTTCTTTAGGAAGGCTTTATTTATTCAGGAATGTGCATATTCGTAGCTAAAGGATTTTCGTAGCTTACTTTTAAAAAGGATTTAAAAGTAAGTTTACATCTATAACAGAGTAGAATTGTACGGTCTGTTAACCCTGAGAACGAATGGTCTTTCTTAGTTTTAAATATACAATCGTTTTTAATAAATGTAATGAATGACTATCCGGACTTTTAATTAATATACATTTGTATTACAGTTTCCACAAAATTACTGAAACAGCAAGGTTTTTAGCCACGGAAAGATAAATGTTTCCTCTAGATATTTACAACGGGTTTCTTCAGTAAAGTATCCTTAAACTTACTTATCTTTGTTGCTCAGTTGGAGTTAATTAATAAAGTAGATCTCGTAAGTTTTCCAAAAAGGGGAGCTTTCGTGGAGTGCCTTATTGTGATGCGCAATTATTATGTTTTATAGAAAAAAAACATTTTTGTGTGTCTTGTTGTTTTCTATTCTCTTAGTTCCTTATATGTGCTGAACGGCAAGTGAGGACATCTTAAGTAGGTATATAAGACAGGCTTATGGTAGTGCAAAATTTACATTATTTGTATGCCGTATGTAGAATAAGAAATATGGTTTATAACTAGTTGCATAAAAATATGGCATGAATTCATATTTTATAAATAAGCTCTACAACTTTTCATAAAATTTTATTAAATCCATCTCATTAAAGAGATATTATTTTCACAACTAGCAGACGTATTTTTAGAGAAATAGTTATTTTAAAACATGCCGGCTGAAAAATTGCTTGAAAATTCATACCTTTTGTGAATTTTCTTTAGCGGGAGTAAGTGCAGAATGGTAACAGAGTTCTTGTATTAAGGAATCATTTGTGGCGGAACTACAGTTCCCTCTATTTCAACCGCCATAAAAATCACGTTTACGTATTTGTGTACCTGTTCCAGTAAAAGGGAAGGAATAGCCAGTGGAATTACTGGAACAAAGACTATTCTAAGTAAAGGCTGTGGTTGTCAACGCATCATTAGTTGGTATAATAATCACTATCACTATTAATTTAACACCTATTAACAATCTTCTCCATGGGTACGGATGCCTTTTATCATCAGATCGCTCGCGTGCTCATTTGCCGCCTATGAAAAGACAAGAAAAAGGAAAACGTATATAGTAACCCATTTTTACTCTGAATTAATTAATTTGTTTTTATATTTAGTACGAGAATCAGGCGGATGCCAAAAGACAAAAAGTTTGTATCGTGAAGTCAGAAAATTTATACTGGCCACATACCTACTTCTTTTAAGCTTAAACTAAAAACTTGGCTCTATAGTTTTTGTTTCCTTGGCTCTTGCGTAAATGAAGTAGCAAAACAAGGAAAAATCTTAAAGATACGCCTGAGTTCCCATTTCGTGTATCGTAAGTTGAAATGTCTAGCAATGGGACAATCTATTGACACTAACTGAATAATAAAAAACCACCCAAGCAGTAACAAAAGACCTTTTTTTTTATAAATCTAGGCAAAAGTAAAGCAATGTATATAAATTTCTACTTATAATGTTTTATTTCAGTTCCCTTCTAGGTGTTGTATAAAGCACTATATCTATCACTGAAAATAATGTAATAAACAGAGAGGACGGTAATTACATTTCATTTTTGCTTTTGATTCCATCTTTACTATTTGTAACATATGGACATTAATAGATTTTCAATCTGACGTTAAAAATATAAACATTTGAGATGTAATTTTTTGTTCTTGTTTTAATTTTTTACTTCATATATACCCATGCATGCGATAACTGTTCAAAAATCTTGGTAAACTTTGCGAAGTCCTTTGCCAAGGCGCTCGTCAACGCACTTACTGTTCCGTTAAGTAATGACGAATTAACGCAGGCCTTACAAGCCACGATCGCGTTCCTACCCCCTCAGGCCCCAACCCTGGCCTCTGCGGCCACCAACTCCATGACCCCTCAGGTATTTAGCTCTCCCGCGTCTCCCTTGCCATCCGAAACAGACTGCGTGTATGACACATCCTTTCACGCGTCGCGCAGCAAGCGTACCGCTCCCGGGAGCGACTCGGAGTCTGCGTCCAAAATGTCGTCAGACGCTGTTACTTTAACTGGCTCTCCCGAACCCGCGTTTACACTTGTCTCGTCCAAGCGCTCTAGAAAGCGCACAAAACAAGCCGCGGCGTCTTCAACACCCGAGCCCACCCTTACGAGAGTCTCTTCAAAGCGCTCTAGAAGCGCACAAAGTAAGCCCAGGTGTCTTGTGGGTGTCAGGTGTAACACCCGATTCCATCCCGGTGTCTTCAACAACGCCCCCGACAACGACCCCGTCGGTTTCGTCCAAGCGAGCAACGCGGCTTAGCCGGGACGGAAGCGCAGCGGTCAGCTCCCTCCTCCCGTCTTCCTCCGCGGAAAAGCGCGCTGGACCGCAGTCTATAATTTGTGCAAAGAGCACAAAATTATTTACGTTAAAGCGTCTAACGCAGGCGAATCTATAAAATTTCAAGTCGCGACTATCGACGACTTTCGCGCTTTCACTAGGCTTTTGTCAGTTAAAAAAATCGCGTACCACACCTACACCCTCCCAAGGAAGCATAAGATGTATTACAAGGCGTCCCGTTCGAGCTCGCAAATGATGACATCCTCGAGGACCTAAAGAATCTGTGCACAAGATGCACTCAAATCGCGGTAGACGTTTCCCACTCGCTCCAACACTCCTAAATCGAGGAAGATCTTCAGAGAGGCTCCAACAATCTGCGGCCCCTCGAATATCTCCGTTGAGGCTCCTCACCGTCGTGGCCGCCCAGGGCAGTAACACCGTTGCCAGCTTTACGGCCGCAAAGCGGCTAAATGCTCAGCTCCTCCTGCGTTTTGTGCCTGGATCCTCACACCACGAAGGAGTGCTCTCGCACCCCCAACTCCACTTCCTCAACTCCCCTGCATGTGTGCTGTGCGGCAAGTCCCGCCACACAGATAACTGAAGGGGTCTGCGCGCTCTGTGCTCTTTTGCTAAGAGGGCCGTGCCTAAACTGGCGCTGCCGCTCACTCCCGCCAAATTCCCGCCACTGTGAAACCGGGATCCCCGGTAGAAAAGCCCAAGCCGCCGAATTCGTCTTCAGTTGAAAACTGCAGACAGCGTCTTGCCGCTCCACAGTCCAGTCCTATCCCAGCTCCCTTAGCTCCTGCAGCTACCGTAGGTCCGCGCCCCGGCGTCTTCACCTCAATCGTCGTTGGCTGAGAACATGAAGACCGTGTTCGACGTCTTCCAAAACGTCGATATTAGTGAAATCGCCATACTCGCATGCAAACTGCGAGCCTCCCGCTCTCTTCAAGAGCGTCTCTTAGCTTTAGCCGAGAATCACTCGCTTCTTTGTTCGTTGTAAATTTTCATAAACTCTATAATTATTATAAATTCCATAAATAGTAAACATAATGTCTAGACCTTCAAATCCCTCGTCCGCTCGTATCAAACCCAAGGGCTTATTCCTAGTTTCGTTTACCGCTCGTAGCTTTAGTACTAACCTTCCTGAGCTCAAACTGTTCCTTCAAAACAACGAGACAAAATTACTGATCCTCCACGGCTTACGGCTTACTCCATCTCATTCCAGGGGTTTTGCTATTCCTAAATACGCGTTTACTCGTAACGATAGGCCAAACGCTGACGGTTTTGGCGGCACAGCTTTTTACTACAAAAGAGGTTTCCATTTCTCTCCTCTCCCTACCCCTCCTCTCCCTACCCCTCCTCTCCTCAACATGGAAGCCACTGTTTGTAGGTTGGCTATGACTGGTCATCTGACCATCATCATAACTTTAATCAACATACCGTGCAAAATCAGACCTATCCGTAGCGACTTTGAGGCCATTCTCGCCCTCAGTCATCCAGTCATTTTGTTCGGGGACTTCAACTACAAACATACTGACTGAACGTGCCTATTGACCAACACCAGCAGTATCGCTCTCCTTGACATCCCTGAGTCACTCGACTTAGACGTAATTCCTCCCGTCACAATGAGTGGTCATTATCCTGACAACCCGAACCACTTTCCTAACATCCTCGATTTTGCAATAGTAAAGAGAATCAAACTCGAACTCAGGTCTAGCGAACCGCTCGATGACCTAGGTTCTGATCACCGCCCCGTCTCCCTTCTTCCCGTCTTCCTAAGACCTTTTTTAGGTGTTAACTGGAAAGGCTCTAAAAATACGTTAGTTTCAGCCTAAAAGGCCCCGAACTCTCTGCTCGCGATCTCGCCAGGTCTCTAGATAGCCCGGACAAAATAGACTCGTTAGTCGATTCCTTCACTGTGCTATCAACTCAGCCATCAGTGATAAATAAAAGGTTGCTAGGCATGGCAAAACCACGCTTCCCTTAGCCGTTAGCAATCTTATCAAAGCTAAGAACGCGGCTCTCCGGAGAGCCAAGCTCTATCCCACGCCTATATATAAGCTGCAAATCAGCTACAACGAAAAGTTAGGTCTTGCCTCACGGAACTCCGAGACGCTCAGATGAACGATCTCATAGAGAATACTCTCCATCCCACGTAGCGTATTGTAGGATGTCCCAAGCCTTATGCGTAGACGCTGCCTCTCACTCGTCCCGACGGCACTACCACCTTGGAAGACGAAGAGAAAGCCGAATGCTTCGCTGACAGCGTTGCCTCACAATGCTCGCCCAGCACGCAATCCGCTGATCCCTCCCACATCCAGGCGGTGGAGGACGAAACCCTCCGCAGGGACTCTCTCCCAATTACCGCCGACCCGTCACAGTGTCTAATAATGAAATCTCTCTTCTCATTAGAAGTCAAAAATCCAAAAAGGCTCCGGGTGCGGATGGAATTTCCAGCCATCCACTCAAGCACCTGCCTCAACAAGTGATATCGTCTTCAATGCCTGCTTCAACCTTAGCTACTTTCCAAAAGCTTGGAAATGCAAAGCACTGCGAAAGCTTAATTTAATCATCCAAACAATTTTTCCAACAGTCTGCTTTATGTAAATTTCTTTTTTTGCTTACACAAGGAGTCGTGCGCTCACGCATTTTCAGAAACATTTTTTGCTTATAATATTGTTTAACGCTCCGAAGACGTTACCTTGGTACAGTGCTGTAATCAAATTCTTCAATACATATTTAACCTACAGTCCACTGCGTGTTATTTAACCACACTGAGTTCAGTACATGGTCCTTCTACCGTCATCAAGAACCGAAAAAAAAAAGTGAGAAGATTCGAGAAAAAAGTACCTACTAAGTGCAAATTACAATACATTACGATTGTATTGTCAGATTGCGGGGCGAAGAACAACAACACAAATACATTCTTCAGCGGTTTGCACCAAAACTGTGAGCCCGTTCCAATTACTTTTTCATATCCATTCCATCATCATACATAGCCATTCCATAATAATTTCATTACAATCATTCCATCCTCATCATCTCAAATCCATATCATCCTCATTTGTTTGCGCTTTTATTTGTGTTTCACAAGCAATCATCTCTTCATTTCATAAGTAGTTAGTTGTCATTTTTATAATTCACTTTCACTTATCATATTTTCATTTATTGTCTCAAAATCATTATATTTTGTTTTAAATAGTAGTGTTTTTTTAGTAACTTATTTACACAACATTTAAATTAACAATTTGAACTTTTGGCATCTTACATTACATTTTGTTTTTAAAGGAAAGATTACTCATAGTTTATTTTGCTTTCAGAAACAAAACAATAAAATTAGGGATACTTTGCTGGCTTAATTATTGCACCAGTTTAATTTGTATTCATCCTGCTCACAAAATTGCAAATAAGGACTATTCTTTCTTGTATCTTTCTTCTATAATTCTCTTTTGCTTAATCTTATTGCTCTCAAGTATGTCTGACTTAAAGACCTTGGTAAAAAAACGTGCTTCAATTAAAGCAAAACTCACACAATTTATTTCTTACCTAAACATTTCCAAATCTTGTGAAAGGTTAAGTGAAGTCCAAGTCATTGAAATTGAATATAGGCTTAATATTTTTGAAAGTCTATATGAAAAATATGACGTGTTTCAGAATGAATTAGAGGAACTTATGGATGACCCCTCCGAGCAATATATTGAAAGAGAGGAATTTGAAACGCAATACTATGGCTTGGTGGCAACTGCACGTCAGCTGATCAGCAGTGCTCGTGATCAGCATAGAAGAAACTCAGCACATGAGGTAGATTCTTGTGCTAACCACACAGATAAACAGAATACAATTCGTTTACCAAAAATTGATTTGCCTAAGTTCTCCGGAAGCTATCATGATTGGCTAGAATTTAGGGACACATTTCTTTCAATAATTCACAACAATAACAACATAGATGAAATTAATAAGCTACACTACCTTCGTGCTTCATTGAAAGGTAGTGCTGCACTTGTTATAAACAACCTGGACTTCAGATCTGAAAACTATGGCGCTGCCTGGAAGTTACTATGTGACAGGTATGACAACAAAAGATTGCTTGTCAACAATCATGTGCAAGCAATTTTTAATGTTCCTCACATTAGTAAAGAATCAAGTAAGTCAATACGACACATAATTGATACCACCAACAAAAACTTAAGGGCACTGTCGACACTTGGTCAGCCAGTTGAACATTGGGACACATTAATAATTCATATTATGACTGCTAAACTAGATCATATAACAAACAGGGAGTGGGAGGAGCACAGAAATTCCTTATCTGACCCACCAACATTAAATACATTTATTACCTTCCTGTGTAATAGAGCTGATTTGTTAGAGACGCTAGAGGAGTCTAGGACACTTAAATCAAAAACTGAAGTTACACACAATCCCTTTAACAAATCTTTTATAGTGAGCACAAACAATAAGCAAAAAGTAATATCATGTCCTATGTGTCAACAAGACCATTTTTTGTTTTCATGTGAGAGCTTTAGAAATCTTCCTGTGCCGTCTCGTATTAAAAAAGTTAAAAATTTTTCAAATATTTGTATTAATTGTCTTAGACCAGACCACATAGTTAGCAAATGTAAGTTAGGGCATTGCAAATACTGCACCTTAAAGCATAATACTTTGCTACATTTGGACAGCAATAGTGAAGCCTGTACAACACAAACTGTTGCATTATCAGCTAATCACTCCACTACAGCTAGAGTTGTGTTGCTTTCAACAGCGCGCGTGCTTGTGACGGACTCCACAGGGGCCAGCCACACTGCGCGAGTCTTGCTGGACAACGGGAGCACGGCAAACTTCATTTCAGCAGAGTTTGTGCGTAAGCTCTGCATTCCTACCTATACTGCCAAGTCTAAGGTAATAGGTCTTAATTATCAAACCTCTAACTGTACGCAAGGCTGCTCAGTAGCCCTACAGTCACTCAGCAATGACTACAAAGTTAATGTTGAGTGCTTCGTCTTGCCTAAGGTATCATCATCGATTCCGAACACCGTTGTTGATACCCGCAACATATGTATACCTAAGAACGTTCGTCTTGCCGATCCTGAATACTACACGCCATCGCCGATTGACATACTGGTCGGCGCGGAGGTGTTCTGGGAAATCATAGGCGCGAATAGTATCGCATTAGGTAAAAACATGCCCACCTTGCATGAGTCCCGGTTAGGCTGGCTTATCTCAGGCGCACTTCCTCAGAAAATCACATCTCCTCATTTTTGTATGCACTCAGATTATTTAGAAACAGACCTAACACGTTTTTGGGAGTTAGATTCCATCGACTCTAAACATAAGCATACGTCAGAAGAGCGAGCTTGTGAGCAACTCTTCATAGACACCACTTATCGCAACGCAGATGGCCGTTTCGTTGTTAACATTCCCTTTAAGGAGTCGCCAAACGTGTTGGGTGAGTCTTACGTGATGGCTAAGCGTAGGTTCTTATCTCTTGAACGTCGATTTTCTAGAGATACTCAGTTCAAGGAACTCTACTTTGATTTCATGAACGAATATGAAAAACTAGGACACATGTCTCAAAGCACTTATCTAGCACATGACTCTACTCAATCATATTTCTTGCCTCATCATGGTGTATTAAAGGAGTCAAGCACTACAACGAAATTGCGTGTCGTATTTGATGCTTCGGCTACTACTACCTCAGGCAAGTCGTTGAACGACATCCAAATGGTTGGTCCGTCTTTACAAGATGAATTATTATTGATCTTGTTACGCTTTCGTCAGCATAAAATTGTTGTTAGCGCTGACATCGAAAAGATGTACAGACAAACACTTGTGGACGACGTTCATAGACCATTACAAAGAATTCTTTGGAGAAAGGACCCAACCCATCCTCTAAAATCCTACACTCTTAACACAGTAACCTATGGCACTGCATCGGCTCCATTCCTAGCCACTAGGTGTCTTATTCAATTGTCTAAAGAATGCTCTGACCCTGCAATACGTCACTCTATTGCGCATGACTTCTATGTCGATGACTACTTGTCAGGTGACTCTACAGTTTCAGCAACCATCGACAAGTGTCATCAAGTAATTGCAGTCCTTCAGTCAGCAAAGTACAATCTTCGCAAATGGCAATCGAACTCACCTCAAGTGCTGCAAGCTCTGTCCAGTGCTAATCATGATGCCGTAGATTTTGTGGTGTTAAGTGATAAAGAGGTTTCAAAAACTCTCGGCCTAAACTGGAGGTGTTTGAAAGATACCTTTTCCTTTTCCATAAATTTGACGCTTACTTACAAAGCTACAAAGCGCCAAATCTTGTCCATAATTTCACAGATTTTTGATCCCATTGGGTTAGTCGTCCCTTGCATTGTGGAGGCTAAATTAATTTTACAAAAACTTTGGCTTTCTAAGTGTTCCTGGGATGAACTTATTCCTGAGGATATTCAAAGCACGTGGAGTGCCTTTCAGGATACCCTGGTACTTCTTAACAAATTTGAAATACCTCGTTGGATATCCTGCGATTCACCAAGCTCTCTACAAATTCATGTGTTCACTGACGCCTCAGAAAGTGCTTACGGTGCCTGCGTTTATATTCGTAGCACCTCTGAAGACGGGCAGGTACATGTTCACCTTCTTACCGCTAAGAGTATCGTCGCTCCCATCAAACCTACCACTATGCCTCGCCTCGAGCTATGCGGTGCATTGCTTGGTACTCGTTTATACTTAAAGGTTCGTCAGTCACTTACTTCTCATATTAATGATGTAACATTTTGGTGTGACTCCACCATAGTTTTAGGTTGGTTGTCTTCATCAGCAACACAATTAAAGCCTTTTGTTCGACATCGCGTGTCTGAGATCGAGGACTCTACGGGTGAATGCACTTGGCGCTACGTACCGTCTTCAGAAAACCCCGCAGATCTCGCTTCGCGTGGACTTAGAGCTGACAAACTTCTATCTTGTTCCTTATGGTGGTCAGGACCACAATTTCTTTACAAAGAGTCGTCATCTTGGCCTCTATTCCCTGAATCACAAAATTATAGTAAATCCTGCACACAGGAAATTATATCTTATCACGTTAATACTTTAAATTCTCCTGAAAACTCTATTTCCTTGCTATGTAAAAAATATTCTAGCTTTAAAAAATTGCAGCGTGTAATGGCATATATTATACGTTTTATTAATAATTGTAAACAGCAATCCTCAGAGTGTGGTTCACTTACAAGCTTAGAACTTAGAGAGTCATTAAACTTCTTACTAAAACTTAGTCAGCAGGAGTCATTTCCTGACGAATATCAATTATTAATGTGTTTTAAACACCTTCCAGCTGAAAACAAACTTTTAAAATTATCGCCGTTCATAGATACATCGTGTAATTTAATTCGAGTCGGTGGCAGATTAAGTAATTCATTTTATGATTATAATGTAAAACACCCAATCCTATTATCTAGTTCTCATATTATTTGTAGATTAATGTTCAACATGTACCACCTTCAACTTATGCATGCCGGACCTCAGCTTTTACTAGCTACGATTCGCCACCACTATTATCCTATTGGAGGTAAAAACCTGGCTAAAAAGGTCACACACCAGTGTGTAAAATGTTGCAGAATTAAGGCTTCTACGGTCCAACCTGTCATGGGTAACCTTCCAGAACAGCGCTTACATTTAGAATTCCCCTTCTTAGACACAGGCGTGGACTACGCTGGCCCAATCATGATAGCTGATCGGAAAGGTAGAGGTAGCAGGCTTATTAAATGTTTTATTTGTGTGTTTGTGTGCTTAGCTACAAGAGCCCTTCACCTCGAGCTTGTATCTGATCTCACGAAGGAAGCTTTCTTAGCAGCTTTGAATCGGTTTATTGCTCGAAGGGGAAAACCACGTAACATATTTTCAGACAACGGTACTACATTCGTTGGTGCGTTCAATGAATTGGCTAATCTCCTTTCACAAGATTTCAATTTTCATGACATCGACCCTAGTATTAAATTCTCATTCATACCTGCTTATACTCCGCATTTCGGTGGATTGTGGGAGTCAGCAGTCAAGTCCACGAAACATCACCTTAGGCGCGTTTTAAGTTTAACTAACTTAACGTTTGAAGAGATGGCGACGTGCTTAATACAGGTGGAAGCCATTCTAAATTCCAGACCTCTTACTCCTTTGTCCAACGATCCTTCAGATCTCACTCCGTTGTCTCCATCTCACTTTTTAATTGGACGATCTCTGGTCATGCCGCCACATCCGCAGATCCAGAACCACAGCATCAGCAGCTTACAGCGGTTTCGCCGTATTGAATATCTGAAGCAGCATTTTTGGACTCGATTCTCTAACGAATACGTCATATGGCTACAGGAAAGGACAAAATGGTGCCGTTCTTCAGGAGAACTCAAAACTGGGACGCTCGTCGTCATCAAGGATAGGAGCTCGTCTCCTTTGGTGTGGCTTTTGGGACGCATCGTCGAGATTTTACCTGGCAGAGATGGTATCGCTAGAGTCGCCGACATCCGCACACGCAAGGGCATAATTCGGCGATCCTTTAACAACATTTGCCCTCTACCAGTTACTTATGTTGAAGACACTTCAACGGGGGGAGTATGTTGAGACGATACTCAACATGGCAACACTACAGTACTGCGAGGTGCCGAGTCGGGATGCAACTGTCACCTGTCACCGATCGCCGCCAGCTGTCAACGGGTTGGGCTGTCTTTGCTTACACAAGGCAGTCGTGCGCTCACGCATTTTCAGAAACATTTTTTGCTAATAATATTGTTTAACGCTCCGAAGACGTTACCTTGGTACAGTGCTGTAATCGAATTCTTCAATACATATTTAACCTACAGTCCACTGCGTGTTATTTAACCACACTGAGTTCAGTACATGTACATATATTACCATGTAAATATTGCATATCAAGTACCCATGGCGCAAGGTAGTGCTCCTTCCATGTACAATTTAGTTTTACATAATGTTGGATGTAGTTTACATAATTTGACTGGTCTGGAGGTCTTGAAGATTGAGCGTCCTTGTTCTTGTTCTAGTTAAAACAAAGGGTTTTTTCATGTCAATTTACGAGATTGTTTATTATGTTAATGTATCTGTCTGTCTGTCTGGTTTATGTCGTGAAGATTAGGGGTTTCATGTATAACGTATTTTTGAACTTTTAAGATAGTTTGTTGTCTTGAAATGCGTAAGGCATGTATGATTTAAGGCATTTTTATATTAAGGTCCACGCTTTTTTATTATCTGTGATTTGGCGTACTTGACACACTTTTAAAAGAACACCTTTGGTTTTTTTTATATTTTCGTTTCTTCGGCAGTCCCCGATTATTGGAACGCAAGATGGAGAAGACAACACAATTTTGGCACTGACGGTTTTTTGAAGATTTTATAGCCAGCAAACGATTAGTCTGATAGTAAGTGACATTCGCGTCTACAGACATTCTTAATCACAGGTGTTTGAACAAAGCTCTTCAAATAAAAAAAGAAACAATAATTACCACAGAAATAGTTTTCACATTATAAAAGAGATATTAAAAATTTCAGATGTGTGGGTTATAGGACCGTGCTTTTACTAAGAAAATAAATTATAGCAGCCTGATTGCTATGACAACGTCAAAAACTAAAGGTTTTTTGTATTGTTAATATGATGATACGTTTCAAAGAAACTTAACGTAACTAACTGTAATAAGATCGTATCGTATCTTATAATCAGTAGAATTATTTCCTACTCTGTAAAAAAAATTTAAAATCACGTAATTTTGTATGGAAAAGACGAAACGTGAACGACGAACTAATTCCTTAGGGATGAAATGCCGCCTACCTCAGAACAACATCAGAAAACTGTTGTTTGTATACTATCCATTCGTCATTAGTGAATGTATCTTGTGTTTAATTTTTTCTGGTGTTAGTATTGTAGTATCAAACGAAGAATTGCCACTGTTTTTATCGATATCGATTTCCCCAATCTGGTAAGAAAAACAAAAAAAGTGGGCAAGCATTTAAGATCATCGGTAGCGCAAAGGTTGAGGCGCTGCACTTTTTGAAAGTAAGGTCCCGGGTTTGAACTCGTTGACTGCCAAATATACCTACCAAGGATTTTTAAACCCGCTACGATTTTTCAAACTGTTCTGATGGTGAAGGACAAAACACACATACTTAAGAAGTTGGTTCGAATGTGCGGGTAATGTGTGTATGAAACCACCCCCTTTATTTTGATGAAGCTGATATCTTCGCATTGAGATAATTAAGCTTGTCGTCAATTAAATTGCAACCCTGAAAGTTATGGTATCTCTGGTATAAGGAGGACCGCTCCCAACAACAACAACAAATCGTATTCTAAAAATTAAAAAGGCAGAAACTTTCCCACTTACACAAAATATTTCACATTCCCATAACATCAAATATAGGAATCGTTAAATTAACCGGTTTAAAAACAGTTAGTATTCGCGACCCTAGCTATAGCTATAAGATTTAGACATCATCGTTTTCTATGAAAACGCAACTAATCTTGTGAAAGGCCTGTAGGTCGTCTCCCGGTTTCTTCAAGACCTGAAGGGCCTTGAAAGCGCTCCGGGTCATCGCTAGCAGGTTTAGTTGTCACCGTTAAGTTTCCACGTACTCAACGCGGGGTCTACTACGGAGTGTGTTGTCAAATAAATTGGCAACAAAAACCGCACGCAGACCGGACGGCTTCGCGATGTGAACCAGTCCACTTGAACCAACAAGTTTCGGCTGAATAGAACGTACTGTTACATATGCTCACACTATGATAATGTATATTAAACTGCTGAGTTGCATTCCCACGATGCATCTCTTACAGTAAACAAAATGATCATATTTCAGTTTTGTCGTTTTAGATTTAATTAATATATTTTTCAGTCTCGGTTCATATCTCGAAGTAACTACACGGGTTGATATCTAAAGTCAATTTCAATTTCTATTTCTTTGTGAATTTTCAAAATCTTTTTATTCTTATAAATAAACTTTATTCTAGTGTCATTAAAATATTTTTTTTAAAAACACTTCTCCGACCCGCGCCGTAACAGTGGTGTCAGAAGTGGGATGTTACCATTGTTCGTTGCGAAATTGGTAACATTTCTTTAAAGCGAACCGCGGGTGAAGTGCAAGTGACATTTAAGAACAAAGTGTAAAAATCTACAACCGAGTCTCCGGGGTATTAGTTGTACCTCGACAAACTCTCAAGAAAACCCAGAACCCGTCTCGTCGTCACCGTTCCTGTGGAGTCCGATAGACTCCTCCCAAATCTCCGTCTCCTTCGTCGTTGCCGATCCTGTAGAGTCTGACTGGCTCCTCCCAGATCTTCGTCTCTATCATTGCCGCCGTTCCTGTGGGGTCAAGCCGACTCCTCCTACGTCACCGCATCCGTCGTCACCGTGCTGTGGGCAGCACAGCAGCAACGTTGGTCGTCGCGAGCCAACCAGGAATTACAAGTTTACAGAAAGTGCAGAATATGATCGTGATTTTACTGTAAGCCATTCTATCATTTATTTTGCTATTTTTTGTGTCTAATTTAATTCTCTAATTTATATTTGAACTTTCCTAAACTTTACTTTTTCAATATGTCGAAAACTGAGTCTACTTCCTTGAAAACTAGTGAAAACGAATATCCAATACAAATTCTTTGCAATTTCATAAATATTTATAGGGGTGAACGTGACACATTGCCAGCATTTTTAACAAATTGCAAAAATGCTCTTGATTTGGCTACTAAGTCCCAAAAAGATCTCTTATTTAAATTTATAATCGCAAAACTTGAAGGAAAAGCTCAAATAGCTTGTTCTAATAAAGTATTCGAAAACTTCGATGAGCTCAAAAACTTTCTTAAACTATCTTTCGGTGAGAGAAAACATTATAACCACTTATTCATAGATCTGCAGTCATGCAAGCAACAGTCCGGCGAATCAGTCTCAGCATTTGCCCTAAGGGTTGAAACATGTTTGACTTCGTTACAAACCGAAATTCATAACTCAGAATCATATAAAAAGGATCTACCAGGCCGTATTGCCATGACTGAAGATCTAGCTTTACACACATTTACAATCGGGTTAAATCCAAAGATTAGCACCGCAGTCAGATGTCGAGATCCGAAAACGCTCAACACAGCTATCAACATGGCTGTAGAGGAGGAAAAGATACAGATTATGCTAAATAGTAATTCATCCTATTCTAAAACATCTTATGATAATAATAATAGAAATATTTCACAAAATCGCAACCCCAATTATTCGCAATCACAACGCTATTCTAATAACTATTCTCGTCAACGTAATTTTAGCAATTATAATCAATCGCGAAATTCAAATTTTCCAAATCAGTATAGAAACAGTAACTTTGATGCCCGACAAGGAGGATCAAATTCTAATTCTTTAGTTTGTAGTTATTGTAAGAACGTGGGTCATCATATATCTAATTGTAGAAAACGTTTGTATAATAATGAAAACAGGGCTAAACAAAATAATAATGCCCGAGAAAGCGTAAGGCATGTTTCTTCTGGAGAAGAACATGAAAATTTTCAAGAAAATGAACAAGATTTAAACTAAGCAATAAGTTTTCGCATCAGTGCCGGCAAAACCTATCAGGAAATATAGGCACTCCCTCTAATTCTAAGTCGTATACAAATTTTAAACCCACAAATATGCAAGGGTTTAATACTAATACTTGTACTAAATCATTTACTAAATCGTGTACTAGTTCTAACTCTTATAATTTACAAAATACTAAATCTACTATGTCGTGTTATAAAAATGTACCAGTTGTAAATCCTAACTCTTATAATTTACAAAATACTAAATCTACTATGTCGTGTTATAAAAATGTACCAGTTGTAAATCCTAACTCTTATAATTTACAAAATACTAAATCTACTATGTCGTGTTATAAAAATGTACGAGCTGTAAGTCCTAACTCTTATAATTTACAAAATACTAAATCTACTATGTCGTGTTATAAAAATCTACCAAATCGTCATTCAAATCCTAATTCATACGACTCTACTAGTATCTCTATTTCATGTTCCAACAATTTACCAAATCGTTATTCTAATAATTTACAAAATCGTAATTCCAATTCTTATGAAAATTCTAGTTCGTATAAATCTACTAATTCGTGTTTAAGTAATTTACAATATCGTTGTTCAAGTTCTTTAAATAATTCTAATTCGTGTAACCTACTTAATCGTTTTACTAATTCTGAAAATACTATATCTAACGACAATTTACAAAATAAGCCTAGTTCTAGTTCTATTCCAAAATGTGATGATGTCTCAACAAGTAAACCACTGTGTCGTATTGAACATAAGTCACCTGAGACCATTAGCGAAAAATGTGTAATCGATAGTTTCATCGAAATTGAAAATCCAATCGGTGAAATATATGACATCTCTCAAGGAAAACCTACTCAATTGCCTTATATAGAAGTCGAATCATCTCATTCTTCCAAAAATCTTCGATTACTAGTAGATACGGGAAGTTCTATTTGTCTTATAAAAAATTCTAGTTTATCTCTAAAACCCGATCTCGAAAACGAAAAAATTAAGTTTAAAGGTATTAACGACGTAAACACCTACTCTGAATCATTAGGTAAATTCTTGCTATCTATACGTCTTAATAAGAAAGTAAACTTACCATTTTATTTCCATGTCGTTGAAAACGTAAATTTAAATTATGATGGCATTATAGGCTCGAACTTCTTAAAAGAGTACAAAGCTCGTATTATCTTTTCTTCATCTAGGTTAGAAATTAATGAAAATCCAAAAACATATTTTATTTTAAAAACATTTCAAAATCAGATTTTTACTATTCCACCTAGGAGTGAAATGTTTATCGAGTGCGACGTTACTAACCCTGAAATAAAAGAGGGACTTATCTTAAGTAATCAATTACCTGAATATCCTAAGCTTTATTTTTCCCGCTGTCTTGTACGAGTAAACCCAAATGATAAAATTAAATTATCAGTCCTCAATATTTCTGAAAACGAATGTATTTTGAAAAATTTAAAATTCGAATTGCAACCAGTTTCTCAAATCCTAGAAACTGAGTCTATTAATTCTACTTCTCATGACGTTTTTATCACTGATATTTCACATAACTCAAATTATACAAGCCAAAGGACAGTCGATAACGTCCAAAAGGCCCTCAGATGTGATCACCTAAATTATGAAGAGGAAAAACGCCTCCGGGAATTGTGTTCCAGATTTTCCGATATTTTCTTTATGGAAGGCGATTCATTAACATCTACTAAAACATTAAATCATGAAATTCGAACCACATCTGATAAACCTATTCATGTCAAAAGCTATCGCTTCCCAGAATGTCACAAAGAGGAAGTTTCTAAGCAAATTAAAGGTTTACTCGAACAAAAACTTATCCGCCCTTCCATGTCTCCTTGGTCAGCGCCAATATGGGTTGTCCCCAAAAAACAAGACGCCTCCGGTAAAAAGAAATGGCGCATAGTTATCGATTACCGAAAGTTAAATGAAATCACTATTGGCGATGCATATCCTATTCCAAACATTACTGATATCCTTGACCAGTTAGGCCACAGTAAGTATTTTACCACCCTTGACCTTGTATCTTCTTTCCATCAAATTGAAATGAGACCAGAAGACCGTGAGAAGACCGCTTTCAGTGTTTCCGGCGCTGGTTCCTCATCAGGTCACTATGAATGGACCAGAATGCCTTTTGGGCTTAAAAACGCCCCATCGACGTTTCAACGTCTCATGAACGTAGTTTTGACAGGTCTCCAAGGTATCGACTGCTATACCTACCTTGACGATATCTGCTGCTTTGGCCATAACCTCGACGATCATTTGCAAAAATTAGAAAAAATATTCGAAAGACTCAGATCCCATAATCTAAAATTACAACCCGATAAAAGTGAATTTTTACGTAGAGAAGTTCAATACTTAGGTCATATTATTTCTGATAAAGGCGTGAAACCCGATCCTAAAAAGGTCGAATGTGTACAAAACTTTCCAACTCTAAAGTGTCCTAAGGACATCAAATCCTTTTTAGGCCTTGTAGGCTATTATCGTCGCTTTATTGATAATTTTTCCCATATTACAAAACCCTTAACAAGCCTTTTGAAAAAAGATGTAAAGTTTAATTGGCAAAATGAACAACACAATGCATTTAATTTACTAAAAGAAAAAATAACCACTGCTCCTATTCTACAATATCCTGATTTTTCAAAACCTTTTATCCTTACCACCGACGCCTCGAACTTCGCCGTTTCAGCAATCCTATCCCAAGGCGAAATCGGTAACGACCTTCCTATAGCATTTGCTTCCCGAACTCTAAACAAATCCGAAGGTAATTATTTTACCACTGAAAAAGAATGCTTAGCTATTATTTTCGGCACTAAAGTCTTTCGTCCTTATTTATACGGCCATCAATTCTCGATAGTTACGGATCACAAACCCCTCCAATGGCTTTTTAATTGTAAAGACCCCAGCTCAAAATTAATCCGCTGGCGGTTAAAGCTAGAAGAATTCGATTATCAAATTGTTTATAAAAAAGGTAAACTAAATTGCAACGCTGATTCTTTATCCAGAAATCCTATCCTAGCTCTTGACCAAAATAATCCTTCCCAAAGCCCGTCTCACTTACCTAACTCGTCTCCAAGTTCTTTAACAAACAATCCTCCGAGCTCGTCCGCCTCTAATAATAATTCCTCTGAATCATACGAAAAATTCTTAGAAATCTGCAAACAACCTCAAATTCGTTACGATACTATTATTCAGGAACACAACGAGTCACTCTTAAAAACAAAGATTAAAATGATTTGCTATCCTACTTCAATTGACCTCGACGAGTCGATTCCTTATTGTAAAGATATTTTAGAAATTTCACAGGAAAATATACATGATTGCGAACGCGAATTATATACATACTTATCTACATCTAACGAAAAACATGTTTTTACACATTTATTAACAAAAGTTCATTTTTACGACGAAACTAATTATAAAGCTATTTTTAATTTATTACGCGATTATAGAGATATGATTACGACGTGGTATTTGGAAGAAAAAGAATTCGCCATCTCTGATTTTAAAGACCCATTTAACAAAATCTCTTACACTAAAATTTATAATATGTTAATGTTTCTTTTTCACGGCACAGGTGTCAAAATTCATATTTATAAAAATAATATCATATATCCAACTCCTAACGAAATACCTAGAATCCTTAAAGAACACCATGACTCACCTTCTGCGGGTCATCCAGGAATTAATAGAATGTTAGAAAAACTAAAAAGTATATATTGGTGGAAAAACATGTACCACGACATAGAGGCCTACGTTAGAAACTGCCGATCTTGTCAAATTAATAAACCTTTAAGAGGTACAAATCGAGCGCCTATGATAATCATATCCTCTGCAACCCGTCCTTTCGAAAAAGTTTATTTAGATATTGTCGGTCCTTTACCTGAAACGCAAAATAATAAATACAAATTCATCTTGACCTTACAAGATGACCTTACAAAATATTCTCAGGCCTATCCTATGTTAACTTGCTCAGCCGAAGAAACCGCTAAATGTTTTGTTCTTTTTATCTCTCATGTAGGTATTCCTAAATTAATCGTAACCGACCAAGGCACTAACTTTTGTTCCGAAATTTTTAAACAATTAGGAAAACTTTTTGGCATCAAACATATCTTAGCTTCGCCGTATCATCCCCAAACTTGTGGCGCATTAGAAAGAAGCCACTCTACTTTAAAAGAATATTTGCGATCTTACATAAGTGATAACCAACTGACCTGGGACTTATACATACCTACAGCTATGTTAGCCTACAATACTAACGTTCATACAACTACAGACTTCTCGCCACTTGAACTTTTATTCGGTTTTAAACCATGTATACCTAAAAGCACAGATTCCTTAGAAAATGATACATACACAGATTATATTAGAGCATTAAATCACCGGTTATACTATAGTAGACGTACAGCTTTAGATAACATACAATCTTCGAAAGAGAAATCAAAACGTTACTACGATACTCACACAAAACCGATAACTTATAATACAGGCGACTATGTTTATTTACGCTGCCATCACAAACAAAACAAAGCTTTGTCGCCCGTCTGGAAAGGTCCATTTAAAATAATTAAAATCAACGGCAATCATACTGTAACATTATTAATAAATCGTAAATATGTACGTCATCACTACGATGAAATAAAGCCAGCACCACCACAGTAAACTTTTATTTCTTTCCAGGTTGACGTTTACCATACCTTGTTATCAGTGCCAGTTCGTGACTAATATACACGGAAGTCCAGGCTTATACTTTGATAAAACTTTAGATATAAAATTTACAAATAATAATTGGAATGTTATTACTTATTTAGACGTAAGTCATGTGCAACCTCATATTAACGATATAGGATATTTCTTAGAAAAACTGTTATCTCTCTGTAAATCTTTTCAATCCTCTAGAGTTCAAGTTGACTGCCTTAATTCTTACCATTCTTTGCAAAGCCAACATAATAATAATATTAAGAAGTTTTCATCCATTTCGTATCTTATACAGTCAGAAAAACCTAGTCGTGTTAAGCGTGGTTGGTTCGACGCTGGTGGCTCAATTCTAAAAACTTTCTTTGGAACTCTAGACAATGATGACGCAATAAAATACTCAGATGCAATCAACCAAGTACAGTCAGACGAAAAACGCTTAATTTATCTCATGAAGGACAATATTCATATCATAAAGTCCACTTTGTCCAAATTCAATGACACTATGTCTAGAGTTAGTGAAAATCAAAATAAGTTAATAGAAAATCTAGATATTATACAAAAAGCCTTCGAAAATCTTAGTAATTCTAATGATAAACTTCAAATTCAAATTAAACTCAATTCTTTGATGAACTCTTTAGAAAGTATTATTATAACACTCTCTTTCGATATCGATGACGTAAATAATATTATTTTATTTAGTAAAATGAACATTTTGCATCCAACTGTACTAAGTCCGCATCAGCTATATAACGAATTGGATAAACACATGAATTATTTACCCCAACACTATGAATTACCTACTTCTTTATCTTTACAAAGTATACACGAGCTTATCGATGTTTCGAAATTACATTGCTACTTCCATGACAATAAAGTAATACTTATAATTCAAATACCTCTTGTTATTCCTCAAGTTTATAATCTTTATCACGTTATACCATTCCCAGTACCATACGACATATTGAAACCCGATACGTATGCACTTGTGTCTTCGAATAAACCTTATGTAGCATTAACGGATGATAGAATGTTTTACTCCTTGTTAGAAAGTGTTGACAAGTGTAAAGTGATAAGTAACAAGTGTTATCTGTGTGAACTAGACAATGTTCTTTCTACAATAACAAACCCAGTGTGTGAAACTATTTTACTTACTGAAGTTATAAATAAATTGCCAAGTCTATGTGAAATAAAATTGTTGTATGGCTCTATCGATGTATTCCATAAAATTAGTAACGGTAGATGGATTTTTGTCCAATCAAACCCTGGCAAATGTCATATAACATGTGAAAATGATGTCAAACCTTATGATGAAATTCTTTTTGGTACAGGAATATTACACCTGCCTAAGTCTTGCAAAGCTTTTTATAAAACTTTACAACTGATTCCTAAAGATAGCATAAGTCTTAATATCACTACGAATAAAATTTCTAATTTTAATATTGTTCTTGACGATTGTTGTGAAAAGTCAAAAATTAATAAAACTTTATCTAAATTACCTTTCGTAAAATTATCTGCTCTAAATAATTTAGACTCTTTGCTTCACGCTAGTGTCCATTTGTCACAGCTTGAAAATGAATTAAACAATGTTGAAAGTCCTTCACACTTTCAAAAATACTGTACACACTATTTGTCGATTTCCTATGTTTTAGGTATTCTTTTCTTATTATACATTTTGTTTAAAAGTCGAAGATATTTTTGTAAAAAGAATCCTAACTCATATTGTATACAAATTTACAACCAATGTCATAATTCAAAAGATAAGAAAGTTACAAATAAAATGCATAGTTTACAAGAAATCATTAATTCAAAGGATGACGAACTTTCTGTTAGATCTTTGCCTGTAATGTCGAAACGTAATATTATAACTTAATCTTATAATTAATATTGTATGTTTATAATTAGGTATTGTACTTATTAGTAATTGATTTGATAAATAATTAAGTATACTTAGTAAGCTACTATATTTCCTGGCCTATGTCTTAATGAATC
This sequence comes from Marasmarcha lunaedactyla, assembly GCA_923062675.1. Lineage (NCBI taxonomy): Eukaryota > Metazoa > Arthropoda > Insecta > Lepidoptera > Pterophoridae > Marasmarcha > Marasmarcha lunaedactyla. The sequence goes on from OV281359.1 coordinate 14,663,702, forward strand.
CTATGTTTAAGTGTTTCGTAACTTTCTATAGTAGTGAATGTTGATACACTACTACTTGATGTTTACAATGTTGTACTTACTCTTATTATATGTTACTTTTAAAATGTCTTTATCTTCACTTTACTAAGTCGTTGAGTTTGTTTTAAAATCTTAAATAAGTAACAAACATGTTTTTGTTTTCTAAATATTTTATGTGGTTTCTCAAGCTACCCGATATTTTATATAACACTATGCTATGTCGTTAAACTTAGAATTGTAAATTTAGTTTATCATATAGTCCTATTTTAGTTTATTATAATAAGCACATTATTTCTCTATGTAGATTTAGTAAATTTCAGGAAACTTAAGTTTATAACAATTAAATTGTACTCATGTTTAATTCAATTCTTTTATCACTTTTTCGTAATGTGTACATCTATATTGTTTAAATTTAGTCTTTAGAATTTTAAATATTGTGTATCTTAACTGGTTTAAAATTATAATGTCATATTTTTGTTATAGATAACAACCCTTGTTCTAACTTCACATCACAGTTTAAGGGTGATGTTCAGTCTTAAGGTGGGGGGTGTTACATATGCTCACACTATGATAATGTATATTAAACTGCTGAGTTGCATTCCCACGATGCATCTCTTACAGTAAACAAAATGATCATATTTCAGTTTTGTCGTTTTAGATTTAATTAATATATTTTTCAGTCTCGGTTCATATCTCGAAGTAACTACACGGGTTGATATCTAAAGTCAATTTCAATTTCTATTTCTTTGTGAATTTTCAAAATCTTTTTATTCTTATAAATAAACTTTATTCTAGTGTCATTAAAATATTTTTTTTAAAAACACTTCTCCGACCCGCGCCGTAACAGTACAATTGGGGAGCCGGGCGACTGCGCTTGATTTGCATGGGGGAGAAAGGAAACCGGATTGACTACGTTACGGCTGATCGAAACCGGCTGCAGAGCGAGTCTCTGTGCTATAGTAGCTAACGCCAAGCGACGTACTTTGACAGAAAAATCAGCCTGAATTTTGAGAATGAAGGTACGTCGTGAGACGGCAGCTCTCAAGTCGTATTGGACGAAATGAGTACATAAACGACCACAATCAGAGATCCGATACCGCACATTCTCGCTCCGATCGCCACGCGGTGCGGACGTGCAAGACCCAGTTCTCCGTTGATCGGTCCCTTCCCGCCATTCCGTGGCGCTCAGTCTACTGACGTCACAGTCTAGCGTGTTGGTTCCGTGCTACGGTTTTCAAGGTTTTTCTACTCCGTCTGAGGGCTTTCGAAGTGCGATTTTTCTTTGCGACTAAGCCCCTTAGTCTTCAAAGTGCTGTGCTAAGTTGTGTTGTGTTTGTGCTGAGTGCAGTGTTGTGCCCAGCGTAAGTAGTCTGGTTTCAGTGCAAAGGATACTTAACGGTGACAACGAATTTGTACTGAACCAGTCCTTTTATTTTTATTTTATTTCTCTTCTCTATTTTATTTATTTTTCTTCTATTTTTCATATTTATTTTTATCATATTTGTGTGTTTTCGTGTGTATTTGTCCTTTCTGTCGGTAAAGGTTGACCCTAACGCGGTCAACTCTTTACCTGAGTACCCTTTTTTAGGTTTCTAGGTAGCGGCCTTCGGCGTACTACGGTTAGTTTTAAGTTATTCTCCCCAGCCCCCCTACCGCTGGTAGGGAGGTTTTTCGCTAGGATTTTGCTAGGTTTTTAGGAACTAGGCATCTTTTATTATACTTATATTTTTACATATTATTGTCCCAACCCTCCCTAATGGATCCGCTAATCATTATTAACGCGTTCACCCAGGCGCTTGCTGCGGCAGGCGTCTCCATCCCGAAAGACATCCTAACGCAGGCCTTGCAGGCATCAATCGCGTCCCCGGCCCCTCAGGCCCCAACCCCAGCCCCTCAGGCCTCCAACACCCAGACCCCTCAGGTCTATAGCTCTCCCGCGTCTCCCGTTCCATCAGATATGGACTGCGCGTCGGTCTCATCCTCGCGATCATCTCGTAGGAAGCGTACCGCTCCCGGGAGCAATTCAGACTCCGCCGCGTCCGAAGCTTCGTCGGTCGCCGCCACCTTAACCGGCTCTCCTCAGCCCGCCTTCCAATTAGTTACCAAACGCTCCAAGAAGCGTTCAAAAAAAGCCGCGGTGTCTTCAACACCCGAGCCAACCCCGGTGTCTTCTACACCCGCCCCCGCGCCGCTCATGTCACTCGAAGTGACCGCGTCTCCGTCGGTCCCATCGAAGCCAGCGACGCGCTACGCTCCCGTCCCGCCGAAACCTCAGCTCCCCCCGCCCGTCTTCCTGCGGGAAAAAGCGCGCTGGACCGAGGTTTCTAACTTGTGCAAAGAGTACAAAATTAATTACCTAAAAGCCGCCAACGCTGGCGATACAATTAAAATTCAAGTCGCGACCGTCGACGACTTCCGCGCGTTCACCAGGTTACTTTCCTTAAAACATATCGCATATCACACCTACGCCCTCCCGGAGGAGCGTAAGATCCGCGCAGTACTACGGGGCGTCCCGTTCGAGCTCGCGAATGAAGAAATCCTCGAGGACCTTAAGTCCCAGGGTTTCCCGGCCGAAGCAGTGCATAAGATGCACTCCAACCGCGGTAGGCGTTTTCCTTTAGCTTTAGTAATCCTGTCAAATACTCCTAACTCGAGGGAGAACTTTAGAGAGGCTCGCACAATTTGCGGACTCTCAAATATCTCCGTCGAGCGTCCCAACCCCCGTGGTCACCCTGGGCAGTGCCACCGCTGCCATCTCTACGGCCACGCAGCGGCTAACTGCTCAGCTCCCCCCAGGTGCGTTAAGTGCCTGGATCCACATTTTACGAAGGAGTGCACTCGCACTCCCGAATCCACTTCCCCCCCTGCCTGTGCGCTGTGCGGCCAGTCCGGTCACACAGCTAACTACAGGGGTTGCCCGCGCGCTCCGCGCTCCACCGCCAAAAGGGTCGCGCCTAAACTGGCGCCGCCGCTCACTCCCGCTAACTTCCCGCCGCTGCGCAACCGGGGTCCCCCGGAAGCAAAGCCCGTTCAGCCGACGCCTACTCCGGCTCTGTCTTGGAGGCAGCGTCCGGCTGTCCCGCCTGCACCTTCCCGACCCATCCCAGCTCCCGTAGCTTCCGTAGGGCCGCGACCTGCTTTGTCATCTTCACCTCAGTCGTCGCTGGCTGAGGACATGAAGACCGTGTTCGACGTCATTCAAAACGTCGACATTACGGAAATTTCTGTTCTCGCACGCAAACTGCAAGCCGCCCGCTCTCCTCAAGAGCGTTTATTCGCGTTAGCCGAGCATCACTCGCTCCTAAGTTCGTTGTAAATTTATTTTCTTTTTATTTTTCTATAAAATCGTAAATAAGTAAATTATAATGTCTAGACCCGCGAATCCCTCGTCCAGTCGTATTAAACCCAAGGGCTTATCCCTAGTATCTTTTAACGCTCGTAGCCTTAACACCAACCTACCCGAGATTAAACTGTTTCTTCAGAACAAAGAACCTGACTTATTCCTTCTCCAGGAGACATGGCTTACTCCAAACTGCTCTAGGGGATTCGCTATACCTAAGTACGAGTTTATTCGTAACGATAGGCCCAACTCCGACGGTTTCGTTGGCACCGCTATATATTACAAAATTAAAGAGGTTTCCATTGCTGTCCTCTCCCTACCCCTCCTCTCCTCAACATGGAAGCCACTGTGTGTGGGTTGGCTATGACTGGTCATCCGACCATCATCATAGCTTCAATCTACATACCTAGTGGTACAAAACCAATCCGCAGCGACTTTGAGGCCATTCTCGCCCTCGGCCGTTCAGTCATTATGTTCGGAGACTTTAACTCCAAACATACTGACTGGACGTGCCTATCGACTAACACCAGCGGTATCGCTCTCCTCGACATCACTAACTCCCTTGACCTAGACGTCATATCCCCCATCACTCCCACTCACTATCCCAACAACCCGTCCTACTCTCCTGACATCCTCGACTTTGCAATTATCAAGCGAATCAATCTTGATCTAAGGTCTATCGAACCGCTCGATGACCTAGGCACCGACCATCGCCCCGTTTCCCTCGTGCTAGGACCCCCGAACGATAACGTCTCATCTCCTAAGACCTTTACCAACTGGAAAGGTTTTAAAAATACGTTAGTTTCAGCCTTAGAGGCTCCGAACTCTCCACTCGCGATCTCTCCCGAACAATTTGATAGCCCGGATAAAATCGATTCATTAGTAAATTCTCTCACTGATGCTATCAACTCAGCCATCAGTGACAACGAAAAGATTGCTAAGCAAGGCAAACCCACGCTTCCCTTAGCCGTTAGCAATCTTATTAAAGCTAAGAACGCGGCTCTCCGGAGAGCCAAGAAATATCCCACGCCCGCATATAGAACAGCTGCGAATCAGCTTCAACGTAAAGTTAGGTCTCGGAGTCCTCCGAGACGCTCAGATGAACGATCTCATGGCGAATATCTCTCCGTCCCACCAAGCGTACTATAGCATGGCCCGAGCCTTACGCGTAGACACCGCCTCTCACGTTCCTCCTCTCACTTGTCCCGATGGCAATACTGCCTTTGAAGTCGATGAGAAAGCCGAAGAAACAGTTTGATTTCGGGAAGGTTGGTGTTAAGGCTACGAGCGTTAAAAGATACTAGGGATAAGCCCTTGGGTTTAATACGACTGGACGCGGGATTCGCGGGTCTAGACATTATAATTTATTATTTACGAATTTATAAATTATAAAAGAATTTACAACGAACTTAGGAGCGAGTGATGCTCGGCTAAAGCAAATAAACGCTCTTGAGGAGAGCGGGCGGCTCGCAGTTTGCGTGCGAGCACGGAAATTGCGTTAATATCGACGTTTTGAATAACGTCGAATACGGTCTTCATGTCCTCAGCCAACGACGACTGAGGTGCGGATGACGGAGAAGGACGCGGCCCTACGGGAGCTACGGGAGCTGGGATGGGTCGGGAAGGTGCAGGCGGGACGGCCGGACGCTGCCTCCAAGACAGAGCCGGAGTAGGTGTCGGCTGAACGGGCTTTGCTTCCGGGGGACCCCGGTTGCGCAGCGGCGGGAAGTTGGCAGGAGTGAGCGGCGGCGCCGGTTTAGGCGCGACCCTCTTGGTGGTGGAGCGCGGAGCGCGCGGGCAACCCCTGTAGTTAGCTGTGTGGCCGGACTGGCCGCACAGCACACAGGTAGGGGGGGAAGTGGATTTGGGAGTGCGAGTGCACTCCTTAGTGAAGTGAGGATCCAGGCACTTTACGCACCTGGGGGGAGCTGAACAGTTAGCCGCTGCGTGGCTGTAGAGCTGGCAGCGGTGGCACTGCCCAGGGTGACCACGGGGGTTGGGACGCTCGACGGAGATATTTGAGAGTCCGCAAATTGTGCGAGCCTCTCTAAAGATCTCCCTCGAGTTGGGAGTATTCGACAGGATTACTAACGCTAAGGGAAAACGCCTACCGCGGTTTGAGTGCATCTTGTGCACTGCTGTGACCGGGAAACCCTGAGACTTAAGGTCATCGAGAATGTCTTCGTTACTGAGTTCGAACGGGACGCCCCGTAGTACAGCGCGGATCTTACGCTCCTCCGGGAGGGCGTAGGTGTGATACGCGATATGATTTAATGATAGTAGCCTGGTAAACGCGCGGAAGTCGTCGACGGTCGCTACTTGGATTTTGATTGTATCGCCAGCGTTGGCGGCTTTTAAGTAATTGATTTTGTGCTCTTTGCACAAGTTTGAGACCGCGGTCCAGCGCGCTTTTTCACGCAGGAATACGGGCGGAGGGAGCTGAGGCTTCGGCGGAACGGGAGCGCAGCGCGTCGCTGGCTTCGATGTGACCGACGGAGACGCGGTTACTACGAGCGATTTTAACGGCGCGGGGGCTGGTGTTGAAGACACCGGGGAGGGCTCGGGTATTGAAGATACCGAAGCTTTCTTCGAGCGCTTTTTGGAGCGCTTGGCAACAAGTTGGAACGCGGGCTCAGGAGAGCCGGTTAAGGTGACGGCATCTGACGAAGTATCAGACGCGGGTTCGGAGTCACTCCCGGGAGCGGTACGCTTACGACCGATGCGACCGATTCGCAGTCCATCTCGGACGAGGCGGGAGACGCGGGAGAGCTGTAGACCTGAGGGGTCTGGACGTCGGAGGCCTGAGGGGCCGGGATTGAGGCCTGAGGGGCCGGGGTTGGGGCCTGAGGGGCCGGGGACGCGATAGTAGCCTGTAAGGCCTGCGTTAGTACGTCATCTGGGATGGGGCAACCGGACGCCGCGAGCGCCTGGGCGAATGACCTAAGAACGTTTACAAGGTCCATTGGAGGGCTTGAATATATAAATATATAATGTATGCCTAGGTCCCCTAGCAAACCTAGCACCTAATTAAATAACAAATGCCTAGAGTTCCTAAATAAAAACCTAGCAACCCTAGCGGCAAACCTCCCTACCAGTGGTAGGGGGGCTGGGGAAAATAACTTAAAATCTAACCGTAGTACGCCGAAGGCCGCTACCTAGAAACCTAAAAAAAGGGTACGCAGGTAAAGAGTTGACCGCGTTAGGGTCAACCTTTACCGACAGAAAGGACAAGACACACGAAAACACACAAATATGATTAAAATAAATATGAAAATAGGAGAAAAATAAATAAAATAGAGAAGAGAAATAAATAAAAATAAAAAGGACTGGTTCAGTACAAATTCGTTGTCACCGTTAAGTATCCTTTGCACTGAAACCAGACTACTTACGCTGGGCACAACACTGCACTCAGCACAAGCACAACACAACTTAGCACAGCACTTTGAAGACTAAGGGGCTTAGTCGCAAAGAAAAATACGCACTTCGATAGCACTCAGAGGGAGTAGAAAGAACCTCGAAAACCGTAGCACGGAACCAACACGCTAAACCGTGACGTCAGTAGACTGAGCGCCACGGAGTATCGGGAAGGGACCAAACAACGGAGAACGGGGTCTTGCACGTCCGCACTGGGCGGCGATCGGAGCGAGAATGTTCCCATCCCCTGGAAGCGCAGTACTAAATACTTAGGCGTCACATTAGATCCGACGCTTTCTTTCAAGCCACACGTCGAAAGAGTTTCGAAACTCGCTCGTCACTATTTAAGCCGCCTAAATAGCATGTTAGGTTGAAAAAGTAAAATGTCCTTCAGAAACAAACGTACACTTTTACAAGGTCTGCGTTAGACCTGTCATGACGTATGCTTCGCCAATCTTTGCCCACGCCAAACCCTCCCTCCTGCACAAACTGCAGGTAGTTCAAAACCTCTTTTGCCGCCGGGCCACAAACGCACCGTGGTACGTACGTAACGCGGACTTGCATAGAGATCTTGAACTGCCTACAGTACAACAACATCTCAAAACACTCTCTGAAGCGTTTTTCAAACGCTCCGAAACCCATCCCAATCCTCTAGTTTGTGATTCAGTCTCATATACTACTCCTGTGTTAGACTCGAAGTTCAAAGTCGCTAGGCCTAGGAATGCGCAAGCGTACTCATCCACCAAACAGTCCGCCGATCTCGAGGCCCTTCTAGCCGCAAATTCTAATTCTAACGTAAATTCTTATTCTAACGTAAATCCTAATTCTAACGTAAATGTGAATTAATTCAATTTTATTTTGCAATTTTTTAATTTTTGTTTTAATTATTGATTTTCATTTTGAGCACCTTCAGTGCTATGTATTCACCTTCAGTGCTTTGAGCACCTTCAGTGCTATGTAATCCCAGCGGGTGACCCCTTCTGGGCCCCGCTAGCGCGGCCTCTTTCTCCAATTGGCCGTTGCTCAGATGAAGGCTGAGTGGCAAAAATGCACGAGCCGACAGGGGGTTTTTAGTGGGTATGGTCCTGGTAGGCGTCGGGACGAGTCCCACATAACTTTGGAATCGCGCCAGAGTATGCGTCAGGGCATTTTTATCCTCCTGCCCATCCCGCGGAGGAGAACAAAAAAAAAAAAAAAAGATCCGATGACATCGTTACCCTCGTTCAATAAGTGCATTGATCGCCCTTCCAACCGGTTTCTGTTTTTGTGAACGTAAATGTTGTTCCAGCTGCGCTTTACTTGTTAGTTACTTTTGGTGACGAACATTTTAAATTTGATTAAAAATTAATAAAGCAACGAGAAAATAACACATCGATGTTTATGAGAAATTCGTAACCATCTGATTCATTATGTGTACAATTGAAATTCCAACAATGGTTAAGTGGTAATTTTAGTTATATTGCTAATGTTTTTTTTTTTTTAAATCCCCAGACAAACACACCAACTGTATGGCCCCAAAGTAAGCAGAACTTGTGTTATGGTGGACCATACCGCGAACTGGGGGGGGAGCCCAGATTAAACATACATATATAAATACAAACAACCATGACCCGAGAACAAACACCTGTGTTCATCACACAAATGAATGCCCCGGCCAGGACTCGAACCTGGGACCTTTGGCGTATGAGGCAAGGCTACTTACCACTACACCACTCGGTCGTGCGTGAACTTTCGTTGCTTTAAAAATCGCCATTTGTAAAGTATCTTATGTATTATTTAGGCTCAATTAATACCTTATTTTACCATAATTGACGCCTTCATTCAATGATTTTTTGTTACTGTAGCTAACAAAACTTAATAGAAAAAAAGAACCCTAAAACTATCGTAACTTAATCCTGAAAGTTAGTTAATAGTTCGGAGACTAGCTTTGCTATGTTGTTTTTATTTAACTTGCCTACACTTTTCATTTCGGTTGACTGGTTGAAAGGTAAACCTTACTTGGTAACAGCATCGATACTTGGATGGAAGTGGGTTGAAATTAAATCAGTATTTTTCTTTTCTAGAGCCTTCTAGAATGCATACATATATAGGGATAAATCCCGTGTGCGGATGACATTGATTTTTGAGACTGATTGTAAATGATTTTTTTTTATCTACTAACCTAAATTAAATGAAAACGTGAGTTTCTTTGTTTGTTATGCTTTTACGTCTTAACGTCTCAACTAATCAACACAAAAAACATACCTTTGTGAGTAAAGCTGCGTTTAAACCTAGTTTTAAACATGCAAAATTAAATGTTTCCTTGTTTTCAACAGAACCTTACTGCGTTTTATAATAATTGTAACAAGGCTGGTCAATAATAGTCACAACTTTAAAATAGCAATATATTGATTGTTATTACATTTTGAGTTTTCAACAAGAGCCAGTATTTTGCCAGGGCCAAAATACTATTAAAATCGATTCAAACTGTCAATTAAAGTTTCTGAAAAATGTAACTATATAAATATGTACAATAATATGTATTGAAAATTAATCGAATTACAAATTTATTTAACAATAATAATTCAAACATTATTACGCATTCAACAACACACGAGATAAATGAATCCAACGTTTCTTGCGAGATATAACAACCGCAAAAATACATTTATTTCAAATGATACCTTCCGTTAATCCTCAGCATTGTACTCGCACAGTGCAATAATAGTGTAAGTAACCTCATTACATATGAGCAGATAACGTAAGCTTTTAACATAACCTACTGCATATGAAATTAAGAACTACTAGAGTGAACTATTATGTAAAGATAATGTTGAATATTTTCAAAGTGGAAATGGATGATATTTAAATATACTTGATTATAGCTATTGGCCGTAATAACTATGTCAGAAAATAGCAACTAAACATCTTTGCATGGAGTTCTATAGGGCCAAAAGACAAGTAAGTTAAACTCGGGGTTGTAACTGTAAGTTAAATTGACTAGGATCAGTCGAGGTGATTGGTCAGTCCTTGCCATTTGGCCAAAAAGAAATCATAAGTAGAAAATGATTTGCTGTTAAAGTTTGTTGATAATATGTGAACATTTTATTTGTTAATTCACATTTCTTTACCTTACCAAAACAGTTATTGATATCAAAAAACTTTCTTCTTGTATTAGCAGATTCGTTGTGTGAAACAGTTTGTATGGTTTAGTATTTTGCTATTTGTCAAATGACTTCGCCGAGTGTTCCTGCGTCACGCTCATTTCGTTCATTTTACTCGTACAGCTAAATGTGAAATTATCGTTTCCTCTGCGATGTATGTAGGTAGGTATATAGAGTCATTTTATGGTATATTGATGATGCGCAGCCAAGCATGATCGCAAAGCTATAGAAATTCAATTATGGTACCGAACATAAACATTTTGAATATTATATATACATAAATATATTAGTACGCAACAAATTTTTCAATACTTATTTATATTTGTTATATATACTTTAATGAAATAAGCACAGATAGGTTTTAAAATCAACATCATGTAAGATTATACAAAGTATAGTTCACAGATAAATTTACTCAGAAACGTCAATTACATAGAGAAAATAAATTTACCCAGTAAATAACTAATGTCGTATTTGTATTTATATCTAATTGAAGTGGAGTGACCTGATTATTGTACACTAGTTATTTACAGATCTAGAAAAGAGCTAAGTTTCCCTTGTCGGAAATTTTATTCAATTGTAATGTAACTTTAGTAGTTTTTGCCGCCAATGTCTTCATAGTAACAAAAAGTAAATTAACCATCTATCCATCAAGATATCTTATTTTACCTACACCAAAGGTTACTGATGTCCAATGGCATAGAATTGATTACTATCAGGTGGAAATGAATAGGACAAGTATTTTTGCATAAACAGTGTTGGGATTAAATGATGGACACAGATGTTGGTTCTCGGGTCATGTTAGTTCCTATTTGTATATTATGTGCTTATTCTGGGTCAACCAATCGTATGGACACATAACATGTCACGTTTGTATGGACGAACCTTTTTTAACAATTCTTTTTTTTATAAAAAGGAAAGATTGGGTTATTTGTTAACTCTGAAACTTCAAGTAATTAAATAAATGAAGGAGGTGTTGACGAGAACTATATTATCAAATAAATAAAAAGTTATTTATTTAGTAACTTATTTCTTATTGAATACTTGTTCAACTTCGATTAGTTTAAAAATCTTTGAAATAACCTTTAAAATGTAATTTATAGTACAATATGTATGTGATCGGGAGTACCACAAGGGTCAAACTAGGGCCCCTTGCTTTTCCTGTACTTTGTCAATGATTTAATTGACAAAATTGACAGCGATTGTCTGGCAAACGCAGATAACATTAAAAATTTAAAGTCATAAACTCTATTGACGATTGTGAGCTTTTACAGAGGGATTTAACTTTGTTCAACGAATGGGTTGATTTGAACTCGATACAGCTTTGTGCCGAAAAATGTCAGGTAATATCGTTCACTAAGAAAAAATATTTTATGAAATACCTATACAAAATAAAAAGTGTCCACTTACATAGAGTACGTACTATTGAGGATTTAGATGTAACCCTAGATAGTAAACTGACGTTTCACTTTCATTATAACCAGATTGTGACAAAAGCAAAAAAATTGCTAGGATTTATTATTAGAACAACACAACCGTTTAGAAACCCCGACAGCCTAAAAATACTTTTTACGTCACTAGTGCGAAAAATTTTAGAATATTGTTGTCCGATTTGGGATCCTATTTACGCTGTTCATAAAGATTGCATTGAATCAATTCAAATGAAGTTTGCCAGGCACCTTTGCATGAAATCTAGACTTCGTAACGCACTCCCAGAATATACTGACAGAATTAAGTACTTCCACCTGATGTCTTTGCAATATCGATGCTCATTATCATCTTTGATAACACTATACAAAATTGAATTATAAAATAGATGGAAACTTAATCCAGAACCTTAATTTCAAAGTTAGGAATAAGTCTGTGAGACATCACATTTTGTTTGCAATACCATCTGCGAATAATAATATATCTTACAATAGTCAGATCAACAGAATGTGTCGACTTTACAGTGCCCTAAAAAGTGATGTTGATTTGTTTAATTATACTTTATTATCCTTTAAGAATAAAATGTCGATAATGTTAGCTGATTAGTTATACCAATATATTTTTTGTAATTACTTCTTCTTTTTACATAGCTTAATTTAATTGTTTTTTTTTTGACAGTCTTTTTTTAGATTCTAAATGTAGTGCATAATTTTTATTGCATTATAGACTAAACCTTAATTGCTATAAGGTAATTAATTTTATATGTTATATATATTTTAAGGTTTACGATTTGTGATTGTGCCATTAAATAAATAAATATATAAATAAATAAAACTGAAGCCCAAAGAACAAAAGATTTTAATCATGTATGTAAGTATTATCTTTGAAAGCCTTGTTATTATGAAAGATACTGTATTGCAATGTTATTCGCGTTTCATCGTTTACTTTCTTACTTTGGTTTTCATCAAATTCTTAGTGTAAGTTGTAGAATCTGATATAATTATAAGATTTTAACGTTACGATTCTGTATTTTTCATTCAAAATCGAAACATAATCTTGCACTATAAAATAATAGACACGCTATAAAACTGAACATTAATGCCGTTGCGTTTCTGTATTATTTTAGTAATTTATCGTTCTGCTGATCTTCTTCATAGTTTTATTCAATCATATAATTAGACAGTTTAAAAGTTATTGTAAAAATAATGGTAGCGATCTTTACGAGCCTTTCCATAAATTTGGTTGGCAAGATATTTAAGAGAGTTTCTTGATCGCTGAGGGAAGTCAATGTCCTCTGTTCATCAGGCAAGTCACGTGCTCTTTTGCCAGGTATAAATTTATTTAAAAAAATTGTAAGCAATAACTTTCAAACATTATTTCAATTTATGTTGAAACCTATACTTGGCATAGCACTTCGAGGAACATCAGTTCGTAAGCGAAGCACTTCACTGAATAGACGATCTCCTGTTCAAAATTATTTGTTTCATTGCTCCAAAGTGGCAAAACAACAGCAACTTAGGTTCGACTTAGGTCTCACCTGAAATGCCATATCTCATTTTTTGGCATAATGCTGTATAAAAATTCTTAAACGTTTGGCTTTCTTGGAAGTTTTAACATAGCATGTCATTGCTGGAAACCTACACGCCTAAGAAGCTACAAGGGGCTTTATATGTGGGCGTATAATTTAAATACATTTCTCGTGCCGCCCTAGGCTCCTTCTCAGAAAACTTTGTACTTGTTTTAGTCTAGGTAGTAGGCACTGGTAAAGATCAAACATTTTAGTGCAAAATGTATTATACAATATTTTAATTCTCTTTGGAAACTTTATAATAAGGAATTCTTTGGCTAGCCAAATATTATAAAAAATATTTAATAGTAACAGTGTTTTTTCTGAATGAAATTATCCCATATTCTCTACTCCTTACTCGTTTGCAAAATTTAATGATGATGGGTTGCTCAAGTAAACCGTGAAAGCATTTCAAACCCATACTTGCATTCACATGATGTTATTTTGTTGGTAATTTCCTACGCAGTTTCTTTCTGATGAAGAAAAATAAAATTCAAAAATAAAAAAATAAAAATAAAAAAAATAAATTTTAAAATAAAATCAGCCTAAGAATGTTGCCTGACGTTGAATGTTTGCGTTGATGTTGAATGACGCCTACTGTGGGTATAAACATAACTTGAAAAACATAGGCAGGCGAGAGTAATCTACGCTGAAACACGAGAAGGCAATTATTGTTCATTCGATCCGACTTCACCTACTTCAACGCAGTTCTGTTTGCTGATGCTTCTGTTTGCATGAGTTTGATTTTATTTTATTGATCACATGGAATTCTAGTTCCAAAACAAAGATAAAATTAAGTTTCCTTTTTAAACAATTATATTACTACTTTTATTACTTCAAAAATACTCGGTAATAAAATAAATGTTCCAATATTTAAAAAAATATATGGAAAGGAATTTGTTGTGTGCTTCTAAATATCTAATAAAAAGATCGTGATTAAGGTACTTAAAATAAATATATTTAATCAGAAAGTAAGCTATCAGCTTATATTAAGTTAACCTGAAAATTAAGCTAAAATCAATGCGTGCATGGCAGTTTTCATTAGGTACTCATCTAATGGTATCAATATAAAAATACCATTATTTTAATTAGGTTACGTTAAATAAAACACCTTTATCTCTTAGTCAACAATTACAGAGAAAACTATCGTAGCTGAAAATAATTTATGCAAAAAATACATTATCCTTTCTTTTGCAATACATAATGTTGTTTGTTACTGGAATGCGCAGGGCAGTAAACATGAGCATGTATAAATTAAATACTTCTTAAGAAGCAGCCTGCATGTTCACACGCGATAATGGCACCCCGTTTAACTAAGATGATTCATATCGAGGGCACATATTGTGTTACGTCACTTTAAAGGTTAAATATGCTTATGTATTTGCAATAATGCGAAGCGAGACAGTACAATTTCGATTATTTGCTGGGATTAAGTGTTTCTTGATGAGATGTATTGACTGGAATGGGAACTTAAACTTAATAAAAAAGCTGAAAGCAACTCAAACATACTACGTGTTTTGTGTTACTGTTACTCTAAAAAGCCTTTGCTATTTAATAATAATAATAATAATCCCCAGACAAACACACCAACTGTATGGCTCCAAAGTAAGCAGAGCTTGTGTTATGGATGACAGCGAACTAGGGGGGAACCCAGAATAAACATACATACAAACATCTTTGTTCATCACACAAATGAATGCCCCGGCCAGGACTCGAACCTGGGACCTCCGGCGTATGAGACAGGGGTACTGACTAAAGGATGAAGTCTAATCGCAAGCTTTACTTATTGCCACAGTCAAACTTTCTGCCAAACTTACAAAAAAATACAAAAATAATATGTAGGAAAACGGACAAAATAATAAATTTAAAATTTATTGATATAAAATATAACATTATTCAATATTTTCGTTACAAGGTATAATAAAAGTATCGAAAGGATTTAAATGACATATAACAAAAATATTGAAACTACATCATAGTTTTACTCGTATAACTAACCTACTGAAAACATCTCACTTATATTACACTGGTACCCTAAATTAACAAGTAAACGTGAAGTTTCTATCTTTTATTTACGGCTGCTATCTTTTATTTTGTAAATCACGTTAAAATAATTAAACTGTTTTGAACGAAATAGAGTAAGCATACGGCGGGGCCCTGAACAAGTAAAATATACACCTTTAGACTGTATGAAACAGATTTTGTATTAAAAAGAGTTTCAAACGTATTTTTTTTTTTTTTTTTTTTTTGTTCCCCTCCGCGGGAAGGGCAGGAGGATAAAAATGCTCTGACGCATACTCCGGCGCGATTCCGAAGTTATGTGGGACTCGTCCCGACGCCTACCAGAACCATACCCACTAAAAACCCCCTGTCGGCTCGTGCATTTTTGCCACTCAGCCTTCATCGGAGCGACGGCCAATTGGAGAAAGAGGCCGCGCTAGCGGGGCCCTTAAGGGGTCACCCGCTGGGATTTACATAGCACTGAAGGTGCTCAAAAATAAAAAGTAAAATAAAAACATTAAAAATGAAAAGTAAATAATGAAAACATTAAAAATTGAAAGATTAAATTTGCATTAATTAGAATTAGAATTTACGTTAGAATTAGAATTTGCGGCCTGAAGGGCCTCGAGATCTACGGTTATCTTCGAAGGTTCGCTTGTGTGCACGTTTCTCGGTCTAGCGATTTTGTATGCCGAATCTAGGACAGGAGCAGTATATGAGACTGATTTTCGAACAAGAGGATTGGGATGGGATTCGGCGCGTTTGAAGAACGATTCTGAGAGTGTTTTTAGATACTGTTGAACTGTAGGCAGTTCAAGATCTCTGTGCAGGTCCGCGTTGCGCACGTACCAAGGTGCGTTTGTGGCCCTGCGGCAGAAGAGGTTTTGAACTACCTGCAGTTTGTGCAGGACGGAGGGTTTGGCGTGAGCAAAGACTGGCGAAGCATATGGTCTAACGCAGACCTTATAAAGCGTTCGTTTATTTCTGAAGGACATTTTACTTTTTCTACCTAACATACTGTTAAGCCGGCCTAGGTAAAAACGTGCGAGTTTCGTTACTCTATCGACGTGAGGATTGAATGAAAGCGTCTGGTCTAATATGACGCCTAAATATTTGGTATTGCGCTTCCAGGGGATGGGAGTGCCTTGCATTCTCAATTGGAGATTGTCGGGGATACGACTGCGTCTGTAGTCGAAGTAAACCGCAGAGCTCTTCTCTGGGTTCACATCGATACGCCATTTTTTGAACCAAGCACCGAGGGTGTTAATAGCCTTTTGAAGTCTGGTGACGAGACCCGAGGCTCTGCGGCCTTTGGTGTAAAGGGCAGTGTCGTCGGCAAAGAGAGCGAGTTCGACGACTTTAGCTGGGATGGGAATGTCGTTAGTGTATACGGTATACAAAAGAGGGGCGAGGACTGAGCCTTGAGGGACTCCAGCCTTTATGGGACGAGGCGCGGAGAGCGTGCCTTCATGTTTGAAACGAAACGTGCGGTCTTTGAGAAACGACGCGATTATCCTAACTAGGCGAGCCGGTAAGCCTATTTTATAGAGTTTATAAACGAGACCGCTGTGCCAGACTTTGTCGAAAGCCTTGGCTACGTCAAAGAAAACTGCGATCGTTTTCTTTCGTTTCGGATAGAAGCCGTCGAGTATGTACTCGACGATTCGATGGACTTGCTGAGGGCAGGAGTGCTTAGCGCGAAAGCCGAACTGGTGGGGAATTATGAGAGGATCGCCGTCCGTTGGAAACAGATGGTTCCGCTTTCGAGAGAGTATGACTCTCTCGAGAAGTTTAGACATTGCCTTGAGGAGGCTGATGGGTCTGTGATTAGCCGGGACATTAAGAGGTTTACCCGGCTTGGGTATGCCTATGACTGTCGCTTCTTTCCAAGCTTTTGGAAAGTAGCTAAGGTCGAAGCAGGCATTGAAAATGATAGCTAACAAGGTAAGCACCTGTTGAGGCAGGTGCTTAAGTGCGTGGTTGGAAATACCATCCGCACCCGGAGCCTTTCTGGACTTTTGACTTTTGATGTGAAGCGAGATTTCATCATTAGAGACTGTGACGGGGTCGTCGGTGATGGGGAGAGAGTTTCTACGGAGGACTTCGGCCTCCACCGCTTTAATGTGATTGGGATTCGCGGGTTGCGTGCTGGGCGAGCATTGAGACGCAACGCTGTCAGCGAAGCATTCGGCTTTCTCTTCGTCTTCGAAGGCGATAGAGCCATCGGGACGAGTGAGAGGAGGGACGTGAGAGGCGGCGTCTACGCGTAGGCCTCGGGCCATACGATAATACGCTTGGTGGGACGGGGAGATATTCGCCATGAGATCGTTCATCTGGGCGTCTCGGAGTTCCGCGAGGCGAGATCTAACTTTACGTTGCAGCTGATTCGCAGCTGTTCTATAGGCGGGCGTGGGATATTTCTTGGCTCTCCGGAGAGCCGCGTTCTTAGCTTTAATAAGATTGCTAATGGCTAAGGGAAGCGTGGGTTTGCCTTTCTTAGCAACCTTTTCGTTTACACTGATGGCTGAGTTGATAGCATCAGTGAGAGAATTTACAAACGAGTCTATTTTATCCGGGCTATCTAATTGATCGGGCGAGATCGCGAGCGGAGAGTTTGGGGCCTCTAAGGCAGAAACTATCGTGTTTTTAAAACCTTTCCAGTCGGTAAAGGTCTTAGGAGAAGTGACGTTAACGTTAGGCGGTCCTAGCACGAGGGAGACGGGGCGGTGGTCAGAACCTAGGTCATCGAGCGGTTCGATAGACCTGAGGTCGAGGTTGATATGTTTGACGATTGCAAAGTCGAGGATGTCCGGAGAGTGGTTCGGATTGTCGGGATAGTGAGTGGGAGTGATAGGGGAGACGACGTCTAAGTCGAGTAAGTTGGTGATGTCGAGGAGAGCTATACCGCTTTGGTTGGTTGATAGGCACGTCCAGTCAGTATGTTTGGAGTTAAAGTCTCCGAACATAATGACTGAACGGCCGAGGGCGAGAATGGTGTCAAAGTCGCTGCGGATAGGTTTGGTGCCACAAGGTATGTAGACTGAGGCTATGATGATGGTCGGATGACCAGTCATAGCCAATCTACACACGGTGGCTTCCATGTTAAGGAGAGGAGGAGTAGGGAGTGGACAGCAATGGAATCCTCTTTTGTAGTAGATAGCAGTGCCGCCGAAACCGTCGCAGTTAGGCCTATCGTTACGTGTAAACGCGTACTTGGGAATCGCGAATCCCCTGGAGCGATTAGGAGTGAGCCATGTCTCCTGGAGAAGAAAAAGATCTGGTTCGTTGTTCTGAAGGAACAGTTTAATCTCGGGAAGGTTAGAGCTAAGGCTGCGAGCGTTAAAAGATACTAGGGATAAGCCCTTAGGTTTAATACGACTGGACGCGAGATTCGCGGGTCTAGACATTAAATTTATTTATTTAAAATTTACAAAAATAAAAGAATTTACAATGAACTTAGGAGCGAGTGATGCTCGGCTAACGCGAATAAACGCTCTTGAGGAGAGCGGGCGGCTCGCAGTTTGCGTGCGAGTACGGAAATTTCGTTAATGTCGACGTTTTGGATGACGTCGAACACGGTCTTCATGTCCTCAGCCAACGACGACTGAGGGGAAGATGACATCGCGGGACGCGGCCCTACGGGAGCTACGGGAGCTGGGATGGGTTGGGAAGGTGCAGGCGGAACGTCCGGACGCTGCCTCTAAGACAGAGCCGGAGTAGGCGTCGGCTGAGCGGGCTTTGCTTCCGGGGGACCCCGGTTGCGCAGCGGCGGGAAGTTAGCGTGAGTGAGCGGCAGCGCCGGTTTAGGCGCGACCCTCTTGGCGGTGGAACGCGGAGCACGCGGGCAGCCCCTGTAGTTAGCTGTGTGGCCGGACTGGCCGCACAGCACACAGGCAGGGGGGGAAGTGGATTCGGGAGTGCGAGTGCACTCCTTAGTGAAGTGAGGATCCAGGCACTTTACGCACCTGGGGGGAGCTGAACAGTTAGCCGCTGCGTGGCCGTATAGCTGGCAGCGGTGGCACTGCCCAGGGTGACCACGGGGGTTGGGACGCTCGACGGAGATGTTCGAGAGTCCGCAGATTGTGCGAGCCTCTTTGAAAATCTCCTTCGAGTCGGGGGTATTGGACAGGATTACTAGCGCTAACGGAAAACGCCTACCGCGGTTGGAGTGCATCTTGTGCACTGCTGTGACCGGGAAACCCTGAGACTTAAGGTCATCGAGAATGTCTTCGTTGCTGAGTTCGAACGGGACGCCCCGTAATACTGCGCGGATCTTACGCTCCTCCGGGAGGGCGTAGGTGTGATACGCGATTTGGTTTAAACCGAGTAACCTGGTAAACTCGCGGAAGTCGACGACGGTCGCTAATTGGATTTTGATTGTATCGCCAGCGTTGGCGGCTTTCAAGTAATTAATTTTGTGCACTTTGCACAAGTTGGAAACCGCGGTCCAGCGCGCTTTTTCACGCAGGAATACGGGCGGAGGGAGCTAAGGCTTCGGCGGGACGGGAGCGCAGCGCGTCGCTGGCTTCGATGTGACCGACGGAGACGCGGTTACTACGAGCGATTTTAACGGCGCGGGGGCTGCTGTTGAAGACACCGGGGAGGGCTCGGGTATTGAAGATACCGAAGCTTTCTTAGAGCGCTTCTTGGAGCGCTTGGCGACGAGTTGAAACGCGGGCTCAGGAGAGCCGGTTAGGGTGACGGCATCTGACGACGTATCAGACGCGGGTTCGGAGTCGCTCCCGGGAGCGGTACGCTTACGACGCGACGCGTGAGAGGATGCGACCGATTCGCAGTCCATCTCGGACGAGGCGGGAGACGCGGGAGAGCTTAAGACCTGAGGGGTCTCGACGTTAGAGGCCTGAGGGGCCGGGGT
Source organism: Marasmarcha lunaedactyla (assembly GCA_923062675.1). Classification (NCBI taxonomy): domain Eukaryota; kingdom Metazoa; phylum Arthropoda; class Insecta; order Lepidoptera; family Pterophoridae; genus Marasmarcha; species Marasmarcha lunaedactyla. Next base: position 14,683,489 of record OV281359.1, read on the forward strand.
TGAGGCCTGAGGGGCCGGGGACGCGATAGATGCCTGTAAGGCCTGCGTTAGTATGTCATCGGGTATGCTGTAGCCAGACGCGGCGAGTACCTGGGCGAACGACCTAAGTACGTTGACAAGGTCCATTGGGAGGGCTTGGTCCTACGATATATAAAATATATAAATATATAAGAATGCCTAGGTTCCCTAGCAAACCTAGCACCTAAACCTCCCTACCCGCGGTAGGGGGGCTGGGGACGGCGCGAGGTGGTGCCCCTAGCTCGGACAGCACTGTACCGTCACCCTGGGAAAGGCCCAAGTGCAATGGGATCGGGTCTGCCGGTTTCTCCTTGGCCTGAAGGGCCTTGGAAGCGCACCGGGGCAACGCTATCAGGCTTAGTTGTCACCGTTAAGTATCCACCTGATCAAACGCGAGTCTACTACGGAGTGTGTCGTCAATAAATTGACAACAAAAACCGGCCGTAGACCTGACGGAGTTGGGTTGCACTAAAAGTGCGGGATTGACTACGTTACGACCGGCCGGAGCCGGCCGCAGAGCGAGTCTCTGACTACGTACAGGCGCCAAGCGTCGAGTACGCAGCCAGAAAAACAGCCCGAGTCTTGCAAACCACTATCGAATTTAATCGACCGCGGTAAGCTCGACCCTGTTGTTGCTGCACTCACCGAAGTGAGGTTTTTGCTTCGAGGGGTGCACAGAGTGCGGGATTGACTACGTTACGACCGGCCTGGGGCCGGCCGCAGAGCGAGTCTCTGACTACGTAGCAAGCGCCAAGCGTCAGGTACGCAGCCAGAAAAACAGCCCGAGCTTCGCGAACCACTATCGAATTTAATCGACCGCGGTAAGCTCAGCTCTGTTGTTGCTGTGCAAGAGACCGACTTACTTGCAGCCGATCGAAACCGACCGCAGAGTAAGCCCTACAGAGGCTAACAGCGTATGAGTGTTGCTACGAGTTGACGTCGTGAGACGACAATCGTGACTCAACGGCTGGGCGACCGCGAACACGTCCGAGCGGGGCCGGACGCAGAACGGATCTGAGAGTGGCGTTTGAGTATTGCTACGAGAGAAGTCGTGAGACAACAATCGTGACTCGGCAGCCGGGAGCGACCGTCAAGCACGTCCGAACGGGTCCGGACGCAGATGAGGTCTCGTTTCAAACGTAGTTCCTGGGAGTTCATTTAAGGTTACACAGCGCTCCTCGAGCGTGGCTGACCCACTACCCATGCCACGGCCGTGTTTCTCTTTGTGTCATTGGCGAAGAATGAAAACGAGTTTGTAGGTGATTTATAACGTTTAAGTTAGTTACTATTTATTTATGAATCGTTTCAAAAAGGTAAAAATAAGGTTCTAAAGGGGATTCTATAAGCTTTTCCTTCAATCACGTATTCTTCTTACTCAAAAGTAACATGTGAATCAAAAAACATGTACATAAAAAATAAGCAGTTCTTTTATTCGTTACTCGTGCGTACCATCCTGGCAAAAATATGTTCACGTGATCAAACATTCATTGACTGGGGTTTTACAGACCAACTAAGTTTTCTGTGCAGTGGCAAAATTATGTACTAAAAGAGTCAATAAATGTTGACATAACAAAGCGCCACCCTGGATAGCACAGATAATTTTGTCATATAGTCTATACTTGAATACCATTTACGCATGAAGGCTTCATTGTGACAAAAATATTACTTAAAGCATTTACTTCGTCTGCGGGAGTACCTTTGCTTTTCAGGCAATATCATGGATTTTTGATCTCTAGTGCAGGTTAGTAAGCCTATAAAGTTACGGAAGGAATAGAAGCGAGTCTTATAAAGTATACTACAGTATTATATTCTCATTAGGGCTGATTGTGGAATGCTCAGATCACTTTTATTTTGAGAATTACTTTAACCTTTGACGAGACAAGAAAGTTATCTGAGTTAACAATCATTCCTTAGCTTAGTCTCAGGTTCGAATCCCGGCAGGTTCATTAGCGTAATGATGATTTTCACAAAGATCCTACATTTTTCATTCATTCAAACCGTATACCAACTGTGTATAAAGTTGCACAAACTGATAGCCTCAGAAGTGAACTGACGAGGGACGCAACTGTTACTCCGTAAGGCATTATGTTCAACTTTTTTCATTAAGTCCTATTAAAACATAAGAACAGCCTGTCAAGTATTTATTAGGACAGTAAATCTCCACCACACTTCACAAGCCTTCGATATTTTATATTTGTTATTGCTTGTTGCTGCTTTAAACCTAGTTTTCAGAGGACTAAGATTAGTAATCAAGGTTTGTGCCTTATTCTATTTGCGATACTCAATTTACGATTATGTGGTATTTTAGTCGGTAAAAATTAATAAAATATTGAAGTTATCCAGTAGAAATATTGAATTTGGGAAGAGCTAAAATTGTGGTGACATTTTGGGATAGTCGAAGGATAACCTGATTTTATATTACGGCCTTCATAATAAAAGTATCGCTCCCAAGTTTAATTTTTGTTTAAATTTTAATATACAAATCCGGTCTTCTCATAGGGTTCATTTTACTAGACTAATAATAAGAAAAGTTTGACAAATATAATAAATATGAATGGTCTAATAGTAAACTATAGTTATAAAACAAAAATATTTTATTTTATTGGTAAGATGCACATTGTACTCCTGCCTATCGCAACACATGCACCTTTTTAGTAGAACTTAGTATACCTTTAGCATGGTCCCTGTGGTTTTTTAGATAAATTCATCTTCAACTTTCCTTTGAATGCATCGAATATTGCGCGAAATGTTTGTAGTCACTTCACTGCGATTTATTTAAATAAATTTAATCTACGACACTTTTTTTATCTCTAGGCCAAAGAAACATGTTAATGAAATCATTTTAATGAGAAATTTGCATACAAAATTATAAAGTAATAGAATTACATATTATTAAATATTTTGCTAGCATCCTACTTCTATTCTGCAAAAATCATAATAATAGGTCTTTACCTATGAAACTGCCGTTTTGCCGTACTGGCCATTTCAAATGAAAATATTTTTTTTTTGACTGATAATTCTAATGTCAAATTAATTTTATGTGACAAACATGAAATTCTTTTTCTAAAATCGTCATTTGTTTAATAGTTAGTGTTTTGTTTTCAACGCATTCGAACATTTTTCGTCATGGTTAAAAATTCAAGTAATTATGGAGTATGAGTACCGTCGTGGCAGCAAAGCGGCACAAGCGGCAAGCAACATCAACAACGTTTACGGAGCGAACACTACAAACGAACGCACCACCCGTTATTGGTTTACCCGCTTCCGTTCTGGAAATTTTGACCTGAAAAATGAACCCCGTGGTCGTCCGAAAACTTTGGTCGACAATGACGAATAAAAGGCAATTGTGGAAGCTGATGAAACTCAATCCGCGGCTGAATTAGCAGCAGCTTTCGACGTTAGCATCAAAACAATATTGGTCCATTTACGTCAAATTGGCAAGGTAAAAAAGCTTGACAAATGGGTACCCCACGAACTCAATGACCGCCAGCGCGAAGTACGCGTGGAGACGTGCCTTGCACTGCTCAGCAGGCATACAAATGAAGGAATTCTGAACCGCATTGTTACTTGTGACGAGAAATGGATCCTGTTTGACAATCGTAAGCGCTCAGCAAGTTGGTTGGACCCTGGTTCAGCACCCAAACAATGCCCTAAACGAAAACTTACCCCTAGAAAAGTGATGGTCACTGTTTGGTGGTCTAACGCGGGTGTAATTCATCACAGCTTCTTGCCAAACGGGACAAGCATTACTGCAGATGTGTACTGTGAAGAACTGAACACAATGATAGAGAAGCTCGCACGTCTCCAACCAGCTTTGGTCAATCGTTCGGCTCCACTGCTCCTGCACGACAACGCGCGACCTCATACTGCACAGCAGACGGTCTCCAAGCTACAAGAGTTGGGGTTGGAAGTTCTCCGTCATCCGCCGTACTCACCAGACCTTGCGCCTACAGACTTCTACTTTTTCCAGAATTTGGATAACTTCTTGGCGGGAAAAAAATTCAATACCCGAGAGGCAGTACAAAATGCCTTTGAAGAATTTGTTGCCTCCCGTCCAGCTGATTTTTTCAAGAAAGGCATCAATAAGCTACCAATGCGTTGGCAAAGATGCATTGATTGCATGGGTGATTATTTTGATTAATAGAAATAAAAAATATATAAAAAAAACTACGCTTCATTTATTTCGTGAAAAACGGCAATTTCATAGGTAAAGACCAAATAATAGGTCTTTACCTATGAAACTGCCGTTTTGCCGTACTGGCCATTTCAAATGAAAATATTTTTTTTTTGACTGATAATTCTAATGTCAAATTAATTTTATGTGACAAACATGAAATTCTTTTTCTAAAATCGTCATTTGTTTAATAGTTAGTGTTTTGTTTTCAACGCATTCGAACATTTTTCGTCATGGTTAAAAATTCAAGTAATTATGGAGTATGAGTACCGTCGTGGCAGCAAAGCGGCACAAGCGGCAAGCAACATCAACAACGTTTACGGAGCGAACACTACAAACGAACGCACCACCCGTTATTGGTTTACCCGCTTCCGTTCTGGAAATTTTGATCTGAAAAATGAACCCCGTGGTCGTCCGAAAACTTTGGTCGACAATGACGAATTAAAGGCAATTGTGGAAGCTGATGAAACTCAATCCACGGCTGAATTAGCAGCAGCTTTCGACGTTAGCATCAAAACAATATTGGTCCATTTGCGTCAAATTGGCAAGGTAAAAAAGCTTGACAAATGGGTACCCCACGAACTCAATGACCGCCAGCGCGAAGTACGCGTGGAGACGTGCCTTGCACTGCTCAGCAGGCATACAAATGAAGGAATTCTGAACCGCATTGTTACTTGTGACGAGAAATGGATCCTGTTTGACAATCGTAAGCGCTCAGCAAGTTGGTTGTACCCTGGTTCAGCACCCAAACAATGCCCTAAACGAAAACTTACCCCTAGAAAAGTGATGGTCACTGTTTGGTGGTCTAACGCGGGTGTAATTCATCACAGCTTCTTGCCAAACGGGACAAGCATTACTGCAGATGTGTACTGTGAAGAACTGAACACAATGATGGAGAAGCTCGCACGTCTCCAACCAGCTTTGGTCAATCGTTCGGCTCCACTACTCCTGCACGACAACGCGCGACCTCATACTGCACAGCAGACGGTCTCCAAGCTACAAGAGTTGGGGTTGGAAGTTCTCCGTCATCCGCCGTACTCACCAGACCTTGCGCCTACAGACTTCTACTTTTTCCAGAATTTGGACAACTTCTTGGCGGAAAAAAAATTCAATACCCGAGAGGCAGTACAAAATGCCTTTGAAGAATTTGTTGCCTCCCCTCCAGCTGATTTCTTCAAGAAAGGCATCAATAAGCTACCAATGCGTTGGCAAAGATGCATTGATTGCATGGGTGATTATTTTGATTAATAGAAATAAAAAATATATAAAAAAATTACGCTTCAATTATTTCGTGAAAAACGGCAATTTCATAGGTAAAGACCTAATATATAATAACAAAGTGTCTCCACATAAATACGTTTTGCTTTATGAATTTTAACGAACATTACCGAGAATTACCGAAAGCGGCTGACGCCATTCTGACACATCATTGCGGATTGAAGTTAATTTTCAGTTCATCAAATTCAAATAAAAATTGAATGTCGCTTGTGAATCCTTTAAATTGGGATTTTACTGGTGAAAAACCAATCCTAGGCTTTTATTTGTACTTCTAGAAGTATTTACACAGTCGCTCAGTATACATAAAGGCATATTTATTAAGAACATGAATTGACGTTTCGTTGCTGCCAGTTTGTGGCGCAGACTAATTGAGCAACAAATAATTGTTTAATTAGGTTAATGTCGCAAAAATGCTAATTTATATGTGTTTAATATAGTTAGTTATATAATAAGGTAATTTATATGAATGTATAATTTCTTAAATAGAACTGCAGCCTCACACTTCCAGTGTGTTACTATCGTTGTGTTACTATGTGTTAATACCGAGACAGCTCTCAACTATTATTCTTGGGAGCACCGGTGACGCTACTGGCAAAATTTGTTATGGCTCGATTCTTTGGCTCTCACATTTATCGATAGGTTTTTAAAACTCATAAAATAATTATACCTATAATTGTATATCTATGCGATACCCACGCAATACCTTTCTACTGAAAAGGTTTTCGATTACCCGGAAACTACGGTTGCAATTGTCAGAATTTAATAAATGCTTCAAGACTCAATAAATATAGCCAGATGATATTTCCATGTTGTATTAATTAATCTTATCTTAAAGTCTAGTAATTGTGACTTCAACGTATATTTTACGGACCCTGTGGGGCCGTAGTCGGGTTATGCCGCACTCCTACCGGCTAAAATCTGCGGCTTCCGCCTGGACGCACGGAGTCTGGTCACGAGGAGCTTGCGCAATCCTTCACGGCCTAACAGCATTGGCCAGCACTCTGTGCAGTGCCAGCAACGTCTGGAGAGGGAGGAGTCTCTCTCTAGTCATCCCTCATGAGATGGTGCGCGGGAAGCCGACGCGCCATCTCGAGTCCTGAACCGGAGAGGAATCCCCCGAAACCACCACCGAAGGCTCATGGGACTGCGGGGGAGGGAAGTTTTCGGCAATGAAAGCCGCCATCCGGCGTCCCATGCGACGGCGATGAAGCGGAAGGGAGGATGCATCATCTTCCCTCGCCCTCTTCACCGCCTCCTCCGCAAGCATGACAGCTTCGCAGAAGGTTCGCACCACCTGCTACGACCTCTCACTCTGGACCATAGCGCGAACCACGGTCGGGAGCGACATGTCGGCACCCAATACATAGCCGCCGGGCATACCTCCAGCATGTGCTGGGCCATCTCGTCGAGGCAATCGTCGCAGTAGTAGTACCTGTCAGTCGGTACCCAACCGATCCGAAACAGATATCTCCCGAAACAACCATGTCCCGCGAGCACCTGTGTAGGTCAGGAAACCGAATCGCCTACCCAACCACTGCTGGCAGACCAGATGAATTGCCTCAGTACTCCAGAGTCCGGTGCTTGAAAACGCCAGCCTGGACTCCCACGTTTTGGAAGCCCGTTGGCGCAGCTCAGCTCTGTGCCCCTTCAAATCCTGCAGTGCAGGCAAGTGACCGCTAACCCGGAGCGCCTCCACGCGCCACTTGTAGAGCGACGCGAGGGCTCTCACTTTCAGGTCCCAGGGAATCGTACCCGCCAGCACGCAAGATTCCTCACCCAAGATTGTGCGATAACCCCGTACCACCCTGATTGTCATTGCTGCGAGTCAGGGCGCTATATTTATCCTACTTTTAGTTTTTTCTGTATTTTGTTTACTATTTTACAAGTATAAAATTACCATCGATAAAATTCACTCAAAGGATGCACATTCTCTCACAACGATAGTTTAGACACCTAGTAGGTTTTCTTTTTTTTATGGAAATAAAAACATATTTTTTCTTTAAAAATATAAGAAAAATATAATTAGCTAAAAACGGAATGAACCAAACCAAAAACTCATTAATACAACATCGGCCAAAGAAGTTTGAGAACTTCAAAAACTTCAGAAGGCTCAAACATATAATTGATTAGCTTTTTCGTTTGCTATTTTTGAGCAATCTTGTTATCCAATTCTTCTGTGTATCGGATAATCGTTTTCAGCGCTAATTATTATCTTTGTACGGAAGTAATGTCGGCATTAAATTTTCAATTTGAATTAAATTTTCCATTCAAGAGTTTCCAGCGAGATAATGAAATTGAATGTTTCTGAAGTAAACGTTGTATATGTGAAGAGATTAAATTGGGAGCTGAGATACTTTGTATGTATTAGATCTCATTTAATTTACGTAATATTTAGGTGTGATGTTATTAACATGATTTGGAATGAGTTACATGTATAATTCAAAGTTTAAATTAGGGTACATTGTCTAGTGACATAAATTCTACTTACGAGTTTTACTTGTTTTCATTTAATTTTGACCGGTACTTATTATTCATAAGAATATTATATAATTTGATTTTAAGATTAAGATAAAAATAATCTAAACTGCCAGGGTATTTAAAAAAATCTTCCAAATTATTATTTAGAGACCAAGTGACTCATTATTTATCGATTGTTACATACATATTTATCGATTGCTCGATTAAAAATATCTTGTTGTTCAAGAAATAAGTACTTCCGAATCGTGTGTGCCAAGCTGCTTCCCTTAGAAACCTTAAAGTCAACGTTTTCACGAAGATGACACGTGCGAAAATTGCCGATTCTGCAGTTTCCGCGCACTTCTTTTGGTCCAGCAATTTTTATTTCTATTTTATTAATAAATAATAATTACATTGTATTTTTAAATGGTCTATGTTTAATTTAAATAAATCTAATAATTATTTTAAAATTTTGTATTTTCGTGAATAAAACGACTACAGCCTTCGCATTTACTAAAAACAAATGTGTCCTCTTTAGAATACTTGAACATGTTCACATTTAAAGCAAGGGTGTGGCGCAGGGGTTCAGGTGTTGGCATCTTGATCTGATGGCCCTGGTTTGATCCTGGTGACTAATCACATATAACAATAAGTTTTCTCAATATTCTCATTCGGCTATCCTTAACGACTTCGTGAGGCAACAAACCTTGAGAGTATTTTATAAGGTACCTCTGTATAAAGTCGGCTCTTTATGAATTATTGCTCAAAACTGTCCACTTACGACTTCAATAGGCATTATTGACGAATGAAATACTCAAGATGTTTATAACATAATATATTGAACTCGATTTTGTTTGCGGTTTGTCTCGTGCATTCCTTTGGGTCAGAACGTTTTCTAGGAAAGAGTATACCTCTAAAGTAAATATTTAAAAAATACATGAATTGATGTAAGAAAACCAATATTATTCATAATAACAGATATCATCATTAATACTATTATTATAGTATGAGAGTTTCTTAACTGGACTTGATTAGATATTTGACAAATTATACATAAGTATATATATAAAACAGTAACTTCTAGGTACGTATACTGTACGGAGCATCACGTGATTAAACGATAGTCACGCGATTTTATAATGTTCCGTACAGTTTACCGTTTTGTATAGCGTTTGCGATCAATTTGGCTAGACCCTCAGCGATATTCCGACGTCCATGACATCCTGAAATTGGTATTTTTGCGCACACCCAGTGTTATCGTAATTCTAATCTACTACACATACCTGCTGCAAATACTATTTACAGACAGAACACTTATATGACCAGAGCACCCAAAAGCACCCATTTTTTTTGTTCCCCTCCACGGGAAGGGCAGGAGGATAAAAAATGCTCTGACGCATACTCTGGCGCGCGCTATCCAGAGTTATGTGGGACTCGTCCCGACGCCTACCAGAACCTCTACCCACTAAAAAACCCCCTGTCGGCTTGTGCAATTTTGCCACTCAGCCTTCATCTGAGCGATGGCCAATTGGAGAAAGAGGCCGCGCTAGCGGGGCTCAGAAGGGGTCACCCGTTGGGATTTACATAGCACTGAAGGTGCTCAAAGCACTGAAGGTGAATACATAGCACTGAAGGTGCTCAAAATGAAAAGTAACTACCTAATTAAAAACATTAAAATTGAAAAATTAAATTGCATTAATTTGGATTTACGTTAGAACTAGAATTTACGTTAGAATTAGAATTTGCGGCCTGAAGGGCTTCGAGATCTAAAGTTAATTGCGTGGGTTCGCCAGTGTGCGCGTTTCTCGGTCTAGCGACTTTGGATTTCGAATCTATGACAGGAGCAGTTTATGAGACTGAATCTCGAACTAGAGGATTGGGATGGGTTTCGGCGCGTTTGAAGAACGACTCTGAGAGTGTTTTGAGGTGCTGTTGCACTGTAGGTAGTTCAAGATCTCTGTGCAGGTCCGCGTTACGCACGTACCACGGTGCGTTTGTGGCCCTGCGGCAGAAGAGATTTTGAACTACCTACAGTATATACAGAAGGCTTAAGTAAAAACGAGTGAGTTTCGTTACTCTATCGACGTGTGGCTTGAAAGAAAGCGTCTGACCTAAGGTGACGCCTAAGTATTTAATACTGCACTTCCAGGGGATGGGAATACCTAACATTCGAATGTGGGGATCATTGTAGCGATTACGGAGTTTGTGGTCGAATTGAATAGCAGAACTCTTTTCTGGGTTGACATCGATACGCCATTTTTAAAACCAAACACCGAGGGCGTTTACGGCCTTTTGTAGTCTGGTGATGTTATACGGGACCGCGTGACCTTAAGTGTAAAGGGCGGTGTCGTCTGCAAAAAGGGCGAGTTCGACGCCTTTCGGCTCGATGGGGATGTCGTTAGTGTACACGGTGTACAGCAGAGGGGCGAGGTCTGAGCCTTGCAGGAGTCCAGCCTTTATGGGACGAGGCGCGGAGAGCGTGCCTTCATGTTTGAATTGAAACGTACGGTCTTTGAGAAACGACGCGATTAATCTGACTAGGCGATCTGGTAAGCCTATTTTGTAGAGTTTATAAACGAGACCGCTGTGCCAGACTTTGTCGAAAGCCTTGGCTATGTCAAAGAGAACCGCGACTGTTTTATTACGACGCGGATAGAATCTTTCGAGTATGTACTCGACGATTCGATGGACTTGCTGAGGGCAGGAGTGCTTAGCGCGAAAGCCAAACTGGTGGGGAATAATGATAGGATCTCCATCCGTTGGAAACAGATGGTTCCCCATTCGAGAGAGTATGACTCTTTCGAGAAGTTTTGACATGGCCTTGACGAGGCTGATGGATCTGTGATTAGCCGGGATATTCAGAGGTTTACCCGGCTTGGGAATACCTATGACAATCGCTTCTTTCCGAGCTATTGGTAAAATGGTCAAATGGTCAAAGCAGGCGTTGAAGATGATAGTTAACTTAAGTTAAGTGCGTGATTAGAAATTCCATCAAAACCCGGAGCCTTTTTGGATTTTGGATTTTTAATGAGAAGCAAGATTTCATTGTTAGATACTTTAACGGGGTCAGCGGTGATGGGGAGAGAGTCTCTGCGGAGAACTTCGTACACCACCGCTTTGATGTGAGAGGGATTCGCGGGTTGCGTGCTGGGCGAGCATTGTGAAGCAACGCTGTCAGCGAAGCATTCGGCTTTCTCTTCAACTTCGAAGGCAGTAGTGCCATCGGGACGAGTGAAAGGAGGAACGTGAGAGGCGGTGTCTACGCGTAAGGCTCGGGCCATTCGATAATACGCTTGGTGGGACGGGGAGATATTCTCCATGAGACCGTTAAACTGAGCGTCTCAGAGTTCCGCGAGGCAAGACCTAACTTTGCGTTGAAGCTGATTTGCAGCTGTTCTGTATGCGGGCGTTGGATATTTCTTGGCTCTCCGGAGAGCCACTTTCTTAGCTTTAATGAGATTGCTAACGGCTAGGGGAAGCGTGGGTTTACCTTGCTTAGCAACCTTTTCGTTATCGCTGATGGCTGAGTTGATAGCATCAGTGAGAGTGTTGACTAATGAATCTATTTTATTGGGGCTATCTAATTGGTCGGGCAAAATCGCGAGCGGAGAGTTCGGGGCCTCTAAGGTTGAAACTAACGTATTTTTAAAGCCTTTCCAGTTGGTAAAGGTCTTAGGAGATTCGACGGTATCATTAGGCGAAAAGCACCCAAGCTTGTGAACCAGTTCAGTAATGAACTGGAGAACTTTTAAGTAATCTAAAGCAGCATCTTTAATGTCAAAGCAGCCAAGGTAGTGGTGGTGGAGTTTTTTTGTTAAGATTTCATCTGGGGCGGTACTCCAATCCTTTCTATTTTGACTTCCATAATAATATATACGTAGTTGAGTTCCGGCAAACATGAAGGAACAGTCAGAGCAAATACTGGAACAAAATCAATTCCAACTGAAGCCTTTCGTCGAAAATACATCATTAGTCGAGATAATAATCACATTCAATACGAACAAATATTTTCCTATGAATAATGATGTCCATGGTCGCGGATGCCACAGGCCACAAGAAATGGCCTTTTCCGTTTTAATTATGTTACTTTGATCTTTTCGCCATTTATTTTTATTTAAGTTTAAATGCGACCAAAGTTTGTCTTAAAGTTTTATAATAATACACGTAAACTTTTCATCCCAAAGAGTTTGAATCTTACAGAAATTGTCTTTTCACAATATTGTCATGATACAGGTTAACCGTACAAATATTTTTCAATATTTTCCTCATTCATTATAAGGCTTTAGAAAATGCCTACTTTGCTTTTTTTCGGTGGTAACAGACACAAGGAGAATTCAGATATAGAATTGCTTAAATCTTATTTCACAGGGATTGATTACGTCTGAGTGTATTTGAGACGAATATTGATGATGCTTTCACAAAGACAAGGTTAAAAACGTGCCTAGAAACTCTAGAGACTTCCGTAAATTTTTTTGAAGGGGATTTTTTGAGCTTTGACATAATTCAAGATAAGGAAATCAAATGACTTGTTAAGGGGTTAAATATAGCAGACCACAATTCATTTAAATATTGGAGAAAATATTATTAGGGCCATGTAGCTAGATATTTTGATAATTTATTAAATAAGCAACCAATCAAAGATACACAATACAATATGAAAGCATATTAGTAATATTTATTGTTCGATGTTCAAGTATGATCTTTTTATTTCAAATTTCAATTTTATTTATTTAAAAAAACAACTTTAAAATAAGTCACAATACACATTTAATTATTTAATTACATTTGTAGAGTACTTTAAAATATATCCCTCTTGTTTAGTAACTATCAGTTTTGGGAATGCCTGTTGTATTAAGGAATATGTGTTAATAGTAAAACAATTAGTGCCCGGTCGATCATGTATCTGTCAATATTGACGAGCCGACTGGCGCTCACCTAGCATTGCAACTTTTATAAATCTACGAAATAATTATGTTAAAAACTTTTAAAAAACTTTTTAAGATATAGCTACGGATTAAACAGAAAACAGGGACTATTGAGCTCAAAGAATAATAATAAGGTTAAACCTTTAAAAATTATTTATAGGTCAGGACGGACGCCCGAGGGGAACTTTTACTAAAATGTGCTTTGTAAAAAATGCGTTCTTTATTTGCCTAAGGAACAAAAATCAAAAAATGTTTTAAACAGGGAGTTTGGAATGTAGATGCAAAGCTGGAATGGGTGGATAGCCAAGGTCATTTAGAACATTTTGAGAAATGCTTGTTTTAAACAAAAGCTTTTTTTATATTTTTTATTTATTTATTTCACAAATTTATGCACACATATTAGTTACAATAAAAGAAAGAAGAAAAAGACCAGAATTATATGTACAAAAGTAATGTTTATTTCCTAGGAAATTTCTTCCCGCAGACCTGTGACTGGAGAGTTTCGTGTAAAGCAACTAAGTATATACATACATATACATAAACAGTAAATACGTATAGTATACTCGTATAATCAACGATAAACTCTTTAGCAAAGTGATAATAGTGCCGGCTGGCTGCATGGACGGTGAACGAAAAAGAAAAGAAGTTAGTTTTGTGGCAAGGAGTCACTAGTAAGTTTCTTTTAAGCGGTCTGCAGAATCACCTGGTGGGTGTAGGTAAAATGGTTACGTAAATATGGTGGAGAGTGAGGGTTGCTAAGCACATTAAACAAAAGATAAAAGATACGAGTATTCCTACGGAAACGTTTAGGCCGACACATGACTTTCTTACGGAAGTGGGAAACATGATCATACTTTCTCAGTCCGAAAATGAAGCGAATGGATAAGTTTTGTAGGCGCTCTAGTTTGTTCAAAAGTTCCTCGGTGGCATCCAAACAGCAGGAATCAGCATAATCAGTTATAGGTTGAATTAATGTTTGAGCGAGAGATATGTTTGTAGATAGTGGCAAAACATTTTTAAGAGTTTAAATGGAGTGAAAAGTGAAATTTACTTTGCGGCTAATTTAAATACATACGTATTCCAGTTTAGGTAGCAATCAATGATCACACTCAAATTCTTTGCTTTATCGGACCAGTCAACTAGGATTCCATCAAGGCAAACTAACGGCAAGGTCGAGACATCAAAGCAACTTAGAATATGGCAGCTACCAATTATCATAGCCTGTGATTTATTGGGATTGATAAGCAAACCAAAAGATTTGGCCCAGTCACTGATATGTGAGAGATCTTCATTAATAAAAATTACAGCAGAATTAGCATCTGGAACTGAAAAATGTTGGTATATTTGCAGATCATCTGCGTGTAAGTGATAATTAGACGAAATGACTATTGTTACACAGTTAATAAAAATCTAAAATAGCAAAGGTGAAAATACTCCACCTTGAGGAACTACAGTTAGATTACACCATTCCAAATAAGTCTGATCAACACAAATACGCTGCGAGCGGCCACGGAGTTAAGAGTCAAACCAGCCTAGTGCAGAAGGAGACACGTTAATTGACTTCAGAACTCCAAGTAGTACGTTGAAATCAACAGAGTTAAAAGCATTGCTGAAGTCAAGCAGGATCAGCTAGTAAGCTTTCTATACTCCATGGCCAAGCGAATATTGTCTGTAACATTGAGCAAAGCTGATACGGTTCTGTGTCCAGGGCGAAACCCGAAATATTTTAACATAATGTACAGTTACTTCCACAGCTAAGTACTCTGCTGATTCAGAATATTAAGACGGAGAAGCTTCTACAACTTTATAAGGTAAATCATCACGTATATGTTGCTACTCCACCCCCATTTTTCCCTGTTTTGTCGTTGCGTATTAATGTTAATCCAGGCAAAAGTACTCGACAAGAGAGACAAGAGAGTTTGAGAAAAGACTCCGACATCCGTAATGCATCTATATTGCTATTACTAAAGGAGGCGAAGAGGTCAGAATAGTGGCACGGGACACTGTGAGTTAATATGGGCAATATTTAGTAATGAGGAATTATATGTGGTAGCAAGTTGATCATGTAAGCTTTATTTTTATTTAAATACTCAAATTACAGTTTTTTTTACGAAAACCCTTGACAGTTGATTGCTAGTAGTAGTTTTGTTAAGATTGCTATGATTTCTCTGTATTTATTTTTGCTTAGAAAGATGTCTTACCTATCATTAGAAATCAAATGCAAGTATCTGTACCATTAAAAAAATATTGAATTGTTTAATATTAACAATAATTTGAAAAACGAATGAAATCGTTTATAAAATACGTTTAAAAAAAATTTCATTGCTTTGTGCATTATACTGATTAAAAACATGCTTAGGTAATTGGTAGTGCTTTCATTTATGGATCAACCAGGTATGGGGCTGGTCGGTTTATAGAACCATGGATATTAACCAAAATAGGAGGCAATAAATGTAAAAATTTAAATAAAGAAATCACTTTTTCAAGATAAGATTTTCATTTTTTTTTATTTTTCAAAACTCTTCAAAAACTAAACAATCATATGACTAATTTTTTTTCAAAACGTGAACCGTTGTTTTAAACACAAGCACTGGCCCTTCTCTTTACTTCCGTAGTTGTTACTTTTGATTGTATCTCTTGCTTCATTAATTGGAAAACCATTTGAATTTTCTGTATTAATTCTTCTTTGGTGTTTATCTCATCCCCTGTGTAGACAAGCTCCTTAGCTCGTCACCATACAAAGAAGTCGACTGGGGTTAAGTCGTGCAAACGAGCGAGTCAAGGGATAGGTCTGTCTCTTCTAATCCAACTATCTGGAAAAAAATTGTTCAAATATTCTCTCACAGCCACACTCTTAGTTTAATAAAAATCTATAGAATTGTACGATTTGTGCAGGATCTCCTCCCGGAAGGGATATTTTTCCTGTCGATACATGGTACTCCACACTTTCCACGTCGAAATGTTCAAATTATGTGCTACTGTTCTAATGCTGGTAGTTGGGTTGTACGGTAAATGCCTGCAATATCTGGACGATGACATCCTGGATTTACTCCAGGTTCCGGGCGACGAATTAAACTGGAAGTGGTAAAGAGGAATTACCATTATTCTGGTTACAATTATTATTTTAAACTTTAAAATTACATGTAATTTAATTGTAGTTGAGATGGTTTTACCAGAAAATTAGGAACCATCTACAAGTACAATGTAAATTTTAGGAATCAATTTGTCACAAAGGTTCCCATTATATCCTCGTTAAAAACTTTTTTAATTTTATATAGTTAATGATAAAAACAAGGATACAGTGCAGTGAGCTCATGATAACTATTTTCTTATATATTTTATCTACTTCTAAAATCCCCTTTTTTTTAACTACATTACAAGAAAACTTCTATAAATATAAGTGTTTCTCAAATATTTTAATGAAATAAAACCACGACAGTAAACGAATAAAAAATTCTTTAAAAAATTACCTAACATTTTTAGAGTTATTTCGTAAGCCGCATAAAGGGCTCTCTTAAACAAATTAATCTCTGTCCAGGTAGGTTCTGGACCCTATTTTTATCGGAGCTCATAAATCATGTTAACAGTTATATCAGCGTGAAACATCAGACTGAATGCAATTATCGTTTTCCATTAAAGGGTTTTTCTACTTATTGGGTACAGTGTAATATGCTCGCTAAAGGGCCTTTTTCTTTCTTAGTTATAACGGATATAAATCATAGAATGAATTATTACTTTGCGGTAGAGTGGAAAGTCTATAACCATTTTAAGTAAGGTTTGGTACGTAATATTGTGAAAACTGAACGATCTGTCTTTTTTATAAAACAAAGAAATATTTTATCGCCAAAAATTGTGTGATATAATTTAAAAATGTATCTAAATCTGTACTCTTAAACATTTTTCAACGTCTCTCGCAGTCGAATATTTGAAGGAATATTGGAATATTTGAAGGAATTTTTAGGAATAATGAAGCACTTAGAAAGTATGTATAAATGTATGTAATTAATTAAAAAGTCTTATTGTACCTCGGGGTCAGAGAATTATAATTATCCTACTTGCTGCACAGTAGGTTTTAATGAGCGATTAAATAATTAACTCTTTACAAAAGTGGTAATTTCTTCATCTACGAGTAATAGGAACATATTTCGAAAAGCGCAACCACAGGTACGATTGATCAGTTTTTCAGCGAATTTCTTGCCGTTTTGAATTAATGTCAGGATTAATTCCCCGGGCAAAGATCTTCAAAAATCTCTTTCAATGCCTTTTAAATTTTAAAACTTTATATTTTTTTACTTTTTGGTTTATGAATGGTTGTAATTACGAAATAATTTTTTTTTTAGTTTTGCCTAACAATTTAATTTTTTTATTGCAATCAGCTTCAAAGCAAAGCAAAAATCGAACAAAATCAATTTTTCCTTTAATCCTTTAACTGAACCATCAAGAACAAAAGAGTTTTATCTTTAAAAAAATTCATTATTTCGCTATTATTAGGGTGGAACTTCTGCCTGTAACTGTGATCAAAAAAATAATAAAATCTGACTTTCCTTTCAAGGCCAACATCACTGTCAAAATGCCACTTTATAAGAACAAAACGAGCATAAAAACAATACAAAATAAAACAAAACAAATTATTACGAATAGATTTGCAAATACCATGTAGGCTTGTGTGGCTAACGCTCCTTAGAGTAGTACACCAAGCGTACAAATTTGTAATAATGTACCTACCTATTATATCCAAGACCAAATCATACTAAAAAGTAATGCAATTAAGGAAATGACAACCATAAAGAACGGATTGTATTTTACGAATTAACATTTTTGTTTAACCATCTGAGCGGTAAGCGGAACTTTATGACTTATTCCATCAAATTGACTTTGCGATGACTAATAATTTTGGGAGTAAAGTGAACATCTTTAGTGAAACCAACTTTGTAAAACAAGTTCTGGAGGAATGCTTTAGTTTCGGGCTTGTGACAGACGAGTACATTTTTATTGTGCTTTTTCCTATTAGGAGCTTTTGCATCTTGTGCAATGGGATATGAAAAGAGAGTTTACGTTGAAACATTTTGACATAAAGCTACCTAAATTTTTTTATCTATTTGAACAAAAATGGAATAACTTTTTTCTAGTTCTCGATACGATAGAGTCATGAATTGATCGCAGTAGATGAATATGAGTTTGAAGAGAGTTAGTGGCTAAGGTGTAAAAGAGTTACGAACAAACGGAAAAACTTAGTTGCTCATTCATAATATTGATGTTAAACTTTTTTAAATGACAAGCCTTCAATTATATTTAATATTGGTAATAATATATCGCAGTATAAAACTTTGATGACCTTATTTACCTTCCTTGATACTGAGAATAAGGGAAATGTTTTGTTCTAATAATTTATTATTAAAATTCTTTAGAAACGGGCTTATTGATTGTTTGCGTGTCCATTTTTTATTATACTACGTACGTAAGATCATATCATATAATGTGTATATGATACCGGCAATGATATGCTTGATTATAAACCATTTCGAAACTCTTCGCGCAAATACCAGATTTAATATTTTTTTGCTTTAAAGACAAAATGATATTTATTACATTTCTATAATGAAAGAAAATAAACAACACTTTAGTGTTTCTCTTACGACAATCTGGATTACAACAATGCCATACAGGGTGGAATTTTTTAATGCCACCTGGAGGGAAAGTACTCTAAATAATTGAGATACTAAATTTTACTCCAAAGAAGCATTCTTTTATTTATAAAGAAATAAAACCGCATTCAAAGATTTTCGAAAATTCTTTTGCTTTACCCGGGTATCGAACCGACTAAAATCTGTAAAAATACATACCCTACAATTTTATTGCATCGATCGTTAGGGTCATTCACAAGAATGAAATCTCTCTATTATACTTGGTTAATTTAGTGAAAGGAAAACCATGAAATTTTCAATTATTTTAATTACCTATTTACAAAAATTGGTAAATTAGTTATTTGTACCAATCCTGGCATCAAAATGGTTATTAATGTAAGAAGTAGTGATTCGGCTGTCATGGGCTGGAGCACCATCTTGTTGTATAATTATTGGGTTTCGCTCTTCATCGGGAAAACCATTTAATTAATTTATCAGCAGGTTCAGTATTTCAAGATACTTGACAGTGTTTAAATGACCTTCATACACGTGAACTAAAACAACCATATTTCTCATAATTCCGCACCAAACGTTGACTTGACTGTTAGTTTCACGAACATGAACAGGATTTACTCTAGAGCAATATTGCTTATTGTGGCGATTGTACATGATATTATTGCTGAAGTTGGTTCCGTCAGGCCTTACAATGTTGCTCAAAAAATAAGGGTTATGGTTAATTTCTCTCAGCATGCTTTGACAAAACTGTAGTCGTCTCTCACAATCCCCTGGATGCAATTTTTGCACCAGCCCACCATCACGATAACATTTAAACTTATACTTTTACAGTATTTTAAGTACGCGAGTGTGGGTTGTACCAATTATTTCGGCAGCTTCTCTACTTGAAGCTTTCGGAAATGCTTCGAAGTATGTTAAAACATTTAGATCAAAATCGTTATTGTTCTGCTGAAGAGTTTGCTACCGACTTTCGTAAATGCCCGTATTCTTTAAATTTTCTACCATTTTTTTCAATACGAACCGAGTTGGTGGCCGTCGGTCTCGATATGTCACTCCACACCACCGCAGTGCTAGATTAACATTTTTGTTATTTAAAATATAGGCTTCCATTAAATCAAATTGTTCTTGATAAGCCATTTTTACCGGTGAAATGATTTGTGAAACAATCAAATGTAAATAACAAAAGGGGCAATCTACATATTTTCTAATGTTACATTCCACATTTAAAACTTTTACATACACGCAGTTATGTCGCATCTAGGAAAAGAGTTTGCATAACAAACACGCGCTAATTGCAATCGTCTTATCTAAATAGTCCTTAATTTGTCATTTGAATGAATAATTAATGACGTCAATGGTAAATTATTAATTACTTACATAAGTTACCAGAAACAGATGGATCTTTGAGTAAAAGTGCTTTAGCTTGACCCATTGAATATATAAGTACAGATTTCATGGTTTTCCTGTCAGTAAATTGACCAAGTATGTTAGAGAGATTTCATCCTTGTGATTGACCCTAACGATCGATGCAATAAAATTACAGGGTGTAATTTTTACAGATTTTGAAAGTGAAGCAAGCGAATTTTTGAAAATCTTTGAATTCGGTTTTATTTATTTTCAAAAAAAAAAGGAATGTTTCTGTGGAGTAAAATTTGCTATCTCTATTATTTAAAGTACTTTCCCTCCAGGTGGCATTAAAAAATTCCACCCTGTATCATAACTAACTTTACTTTTGTGTTGAATAAGGAGAATTGCAATTTGTCATTATGTTGGAGCCAGGGAATTCGCGGTAATGGAGTTTTACTCGTTTCCACAATCAAAAGCAGTGATTATTGTACAATGGGTATTTGTTGATTGGTTTATTCATTGAATGTACTATACGGTACAGTAAATAGTGTTCCCTAAATCTTGCCGTAATTGTTGAAATAGTACCAAAAAAAACGAATATTGTGATAAATTAAAGCTGAAATTGTTCATCTTTCTATAACAAAATATTTGGTTACTCAATTACGCTCTTTATTTTCCGGTACAATTGATGCTATACTAAAAGATTAAATTAATTATTTTTAAACTGTTTTAGAGATTAAGGTATATCGTTACTCTATAGATGTTTTCCCGCGGCTTTTAAACACGGGCTAATGCCAGATACCAGGTGAAACAAATAAATAAACGATCCTAGGTTTTTGATTTACGTGAAAATAATGACTTCAGTTTTTAATAAAATAAATACTAGATTAAGATATCAAAACAATTTTATTTAACAACTTATATATTGCTGTATATATTTATTTTTCAAATTGAGTATTTTGTGGTCCTAAGAGTTATTCAGTTTATCAGAATTAATAGTAAGGGTCACCTTTGCGTTAATTTCTTGATTGTCAAATAATTAATTATAATTTTCTGCCATGAATTACAAAAAAATATTAGCTAATATTATATTATATATATAATATATATTAAAATGAAGAAACGCTGACCCTCGATATCGTGCACGATTTCTCCTGAGTCTTATCGAAGTTAGGAACAACGTCATGTCAACCATCATATACAAAACAAGTTACACATTTAACTTTCTCTTCGGCTCAGATCATTTATAATATCATCTTTATGTATATTTAGTCTTCCTGTAGGAAATGAGATGTTTTAATTTTTTGCTTTCCTCTGCCGAAGTGGTGTGACATTTTATGGTGAAGGCGCTATCTGAAAGAGATAAAAGGTACCAGGTGGTGCTTCGGGGCCCGTAAAACTTTGTTTCAATTCATAATAAAAGCACCTACCGATTACGGATTGCACATTTTTCTAGGAGTCATTTTACTGATATCTGGTGGCTACATATGTTGTTTTTCCAACTATTAAAAAAAAATTGAAATTATGCTTTTCTAAAAATATAAACGACCAATGACACGGTGACCTAAATTAATCTTTATTTATTTTTGCATACACTACAAAAAAAACAAAAATAGAATGTCTGCAAACAACAGGTAACTCCTGCATACAGCAAATTTTGTTTCCGGGTCCTCGACTTTTACCATGTTGTTTTAAGTCAGACCCACGATATAAAAGTACCGCCAAATTTCAATATCAAAGTTTTATTGTTCGCTTGTTATTATAAGCACCATGCCACAAAACTTTAAGGAAAACGTGCCTGAAAACTTTTTTGAAAAATTTGAGTTTGCAAAAGTATTTACTTCTTAAACAGAAGCAATAACAACAGTAAATGAATATGAGGTATTTATAACACTAAGAATAGTGATATCGTGTAGTGCTATTAATGTTAATTCGGAGTAGAAAAAGATGTCTAAAATTAGTGAGGCACTCATTTACAAGTGTGTTAAATGGAGTATTTTATCAAATGCTAATAAGAAAACTCTGGAAATTCACAATTACTGATGTATAGACGTAGTTGTCTAATACTAACTAATTGTGTTTATAAAGAAATAAACAACATGTATCTTAAGCTCGTATTGAATCCGTGTTGTTGTTTTGTGTGTGTTTAGATGAGATTCTAAAAGATTTTAATTTTTTTGAGTTCCCAGACAAACACACTAATGCTATAGCCCCAAAGTAATCAGAGCTTGTGTTATCCATCAATGACCACACAGTGACCTGAAAGGGGACCTGCATATAAGGAACATGCATATACAAAATATTAACAACCATGACCCGAGAACATACAATTGTACTATGACTATAACAGATGTCTCTGAATCAATTATTCTTGCCTGCATTTTATGGCTGGTTTTTATTTTTTATTTTTAAGCAAAGTATTTTCATACGAATAAGAAAAGTTTTTCACAGTTCTCAAAACTGTATAAAACAATCTCAGTCTATTTCAGTAAGGAGATCATGGTCTTCAAAGAACTCATCTTTGGAGTTAGCTGTTAGAGTGGATTAAGTTATTTCGCAACGCAAATAGGCAGGCCCTTCGATGTTGCTTGTTACGAACATTCACAAACTTTTAATTAAAATAATAATAAGACTTTAATTAGGTGCAGACCTATTTAACATATTAAGGTCACATTTTACCGTAGAGTATTAATTTTATTGTTCTCGCAAGTAATCAATGTTACGTTTCGACAACTCCTAAACTGATAACAAGTTCTTTATCCCAGAGTGAACTTATACTACAGTAAACCTCTAAGCTATCAGCGTATTTCAATTTTAGTCCATGCATATTCAATTTTCATAATAATAACTCAATCAGTGTTAAAAGCAGTAAAGAGCAGCTATCGCAATTATATGAAGAGTACCCCATCACAGCCACATCACAACTGTAGCCATTAATCAGGTAGAATTACTCCTTCGAGAGGTGTATTATAGGTATTACCTCGGCTGAGATTAATTGGTAACGTTGAGCACAAACCACACAAAAGATTTCTTGAACACTATTCACATCTAATCATTCATAATAAAAACACAAATTCGAATTTATCAGCTAATATTTTTAAAATAAAACATTATTTTACACATTCTTATATTATCTATATTTTCGACTTATAGTTTTGACAACATCCTGAGGGATTTATCTAATATCTTTATCTGCAACATTGATTCTAAATGTACTTTAACTTGGATCATAAAAGTTACAAACTAATTAAATTTAGGCGCAGTTTACGCAGTATTTTACCATAACTGCGGATTCCTGACGATTTATGTGCAGTTACTGCCGTTGCGCATCACATATAATTTTTTAAATATACCAAAGGTTGATTTTAGAGGATTCAAGTTTATTTTATTATGAAAAGTAAGACAAATCAATTTAAATTTACTTTTATTTGAAGTTCAGCAATGTTTGAAAATTGTTTCATGAAAAAATTGGTTAAAAGAAAACTAAACTGTTTGATAGTTATTTAAAGAAGAGACCCCTAAGGACGAGTGTGCAAATTAATTTTCTTAGTGGTTGCATCGGGTGCAGCGATGTATTGACGTGAATGGACACTATTTCGAAAAGATATAATAAAACTAATAACTAGCTAGTTTAACCGTCGTATAATATATACATTTATTATGAAATTTTTAAACAAGTCTAACATAAAATATATATATTATAATAAGCTGATTTACTTTTTTTACTGAACGTTTTATCATGTAATTATAAGAAAAGCGAAGCCTCGAGCACTTTTATTCTAAACCATTTGAGTTTTTCCATTACCATTTCAAGTTTCCTGCCAAATCTTCTTCACGAAGGTTTTACCGAACCGGTGGTAGAGTCATGCTTTATTTGACGTCAATAAGAACAAGTAGTTGTCAAATTATAAGAAACAAGTATTTGGATTATAATTTGAATTCACCAAAACAGGATCTCTTAATTTGGCAGTAAAATTAAAATCTCTCAAATACTAAACCAACGAAATGAATATCAGAACAATCCTATTGTTCTATTCACAATAGTTTGTTTACATAGGACTGATTATTATTATGAACTTTATAAAGAACCCAATCAAGCCTTTATTCCGAATACAATACGTACCTTTTTGCTACAATGTCGTATATGTTTACATAATCTTATCTGTAGATATCTTATAGACAGTTTAAATGAAATTTCGCCACTAAAAATTACTAAACAGAATACCAGACTTATGAATTTCAGTAAATTGTTCATGTATATTTTCAACTTAGACCGTCGTTTTTTCATACAAATTATCAGTTAAAAGATGACAAATGAAATAATTCATTTAATAATAATGTAACGTTTTTAAGTTGGACTAACTTTTGGTCTTGAAATAAATATGTGCATACCTTTGAAGACGAATGTGTTACACGTCTATCCGCGAGATGCCTATTCACTCGACACTTGAAAAAACTGGGGCTATAGTTTTCTATATCTTAAATGGTAGCTTTTTTCTCCCTTTTAAGATTTAATTTGTCGAGGATCTTTGAAAGACGGCAAACGAACACGCGTACCGCCAAATGTTAAGTGGCATCCGCATCCATGCACATCATAAATAGTCGGTATTTTATTCATCAATTTTGAATGTGATTATTACATCTACAAATTATGTAATAATTAGACCATAGGCTTCAGTTGGAGTTGCGTTTGTTCCAGTAATTGCACTGTCGGTTCCTTTCCTTTAACCGGAAATGAGCCATTTAAACCTGATTATTATGGAAGTCAAAATAGGGAAGATTTGAGTACCACCCCAGGCGTGATCTAATGAAATAAACTATACTACAGCTTAGATTTACAATTTAAGGGTGTGTGTTATTGTAATAATGCTGATTGTGACAAAAACCACATATAATAGAATAAAACGGTTTTGTATATTTTGATTGTGGGAATACATGTCTTAATTCATTACATTTCATCAAAATATGTCTTCTGTAAAAGCAAACTTTACCAGGGTTTGAATTAACATCATTTGATTCGGTTTCCCTTTTATATTTCTTTTTTTATGTAAGATTGTTTTTTATTGTTTGTTAATGTTCCTTGCATTGCGAGGATCTAATAATTCTGGCAGTAAATTTTCAAAATAAATTGTTGGATGAATAATTTTGTTTTTCAAAAGTTCTTGCTGAACTCTTGGTAGATCTGGCGGTCTGTGCTTGGTACATCAAAATACTTATTACTGCTATTAAAAAGGGAAAAAAATTAAATTAATTTTTAATTTAAAAATAAATTAAATTAATTTATATGATTGCTTTTGAGATGGGGTACTGTAAGAGAAATGTATACAATTATGTAGTTTGCGGTGATTGTTCATTGCATTGGTATTAATAGAATATTTAAATATATAAAAGTTGTTTAAAACTACGCAATTTTTTTGTCTGAGTCACTCATAACAATTTTTTAGTAGCCAATAAACTTAATAAAATAATTTTTTATTTCATTTTGTTCATGCTACTCACTTACCGTTAATTTTTACTTACGACCTAAAAAAAGATTAAAGAATTTCTGTAACAAGAAAATAATATTGCTCTATCCAAGGGATACTTAAAATGGAAAATGAATATATTAACCTTTAAGCTGTTAAATAAAATCTAAAACTGAAAGTGTTTTCTAGTTCAGTCAAGTAAACTTGAAGAAAGAACCGGTATGAAAGGCTACCAAATATTTTCTTAAAAAGCGAAGATTTTTTAAGTTTATTATTAGGTATTTTCCTATCTCCATATGATTTTCAATATATAAAATATAGATAGGACCCTAGTATCAAATATTAACATTGACTTACTTTTTACTGTACAACCGATATCTTCAACACTTGAATTGACCCTATGATCATACAGCATAGGTAAATATATTCCTGAAACAAAGTTAATATATTTTATTAAAAAAAAAGAAGTTTTATCTGTAATGAAAGGTATAAAATAAGAATTTACTATTTTAAATCGACTATAGAAAAAACATTCTAAAGTGTACATTACTCATTCAACGTACAAACTTTGAAGTACTAATGGAGACTCCTATCGTTTTGCTCGCGTAATTGTGCAGTCGCCGCGGAAGAGCTGCGGTCTGTGCTTGGTATATCAAAATTATTATTACTGCCATTTAAAAGGGAAAAAAATTTAAATCAATGGTGGCAAAGTAACCTTTAACTATTAGCAAATGATTTATTGATAATTGTTTTAATAAAAAATTAATAAACACTTACTTCCTTTCTTGTCTCATTTAAAGAACCTTGCTTGCTCTGTCACTGTCATATCCTTCAAATATTCTCTTATGATAAACTTTTCATTTTGCCTGTACTATTAACTTTTAACTTTACGCAAAATTGGACAAAAATACATTTTGCAAATATAATTATTGTTGCTTTACGTAAACAATTGCGCAAAAAGGAGCGCAGATCTGTCCTCGAACGATGTAACATAGCTTATACGTGACATTAAAAAAGATGGTGATAGTTACCATTCGTGATAGAAAAAACAATGTAAGCGCCAAATCAAATTTCCCTAATAAAAAGAAAACTACTAAAGCAATCAAAAAATACTACGAGGAGCTCTAGAACTCTTAAACGGCCATCTTTAAGTGTAAAAATTAAACCTAAATGCAATCAGGGTTTAGATAAGACTGTTAAAACACGGATTAAATAAGGTCTTTTCGCGATTTTTTTTATGTATCGTATTTTTTGTTTCTGATCGTGTTTTGGTCTTCGAGGATACTGAGATAAAGAAAGAAACTTTAACATATCCAAAACTATCCTCTCATTAACTTAACTTTGAGACTAATGTATCATAAAATAAAAAAAAATCAGACACCATCGCAGATTTTTATAAGATTTAATAGGGACAGACATTTTTGTACTGGACTCTGGGTTTGTCAACATTTTTTTTTGTTCCCCTCCACGGGAAGGGCAGGAGGATATAAAAAATGCTCTGACGCATACTCCGCGCGCGCAACCGGAGTTATGTGGGACTCGTCCCGACGCCTACCAGAACCATACACACTAAAAAACCCCCTGTCGGCTCGTGCAATTTTTTTGCTACTCAGACTTCATCTGAGCGACGGCCAATTGGAGAAAGAGGCCGCGGTAGCGGGGCCCAGAAGGGGTCACCCGCTGGGATTTACATAGCACTGAAGGTGATCAAAGCACTGAAAGTGAATACATAGCACTGAAGGTGCTCAAAATGAAAAGTAAATTAAAAACATTAAAAATTGAAAAATAAAATTGCATTAATTCGGATTTCCGTAAGAATTAGAATTTACGTTAGAATAAGAAGTTGCGGCCTGAAGGGCTAAGAGATCTAGCGTCAGCTGCGTCGCTACGTTCGTGTGCACGTTTCTCGGTCTAGCGACTTTGAATTTCGAATCTAAGACAGGAGCAGTATATGAGACTGAATCTCGAACTAGAGGATTGGGATGGGATTCGGAGCGTTTAAAGAACGATCCTGAGAGTGTTTTGAGGTGCTGTTGCACTGTAGGTAGTTCGAGATCTTTGTGCAGGTCCGCGTTACGCACGTACAACGGTGCGTCTGTGGCCCTGCGGCAGAAGAGATTTTGAACTACCTGCAGTTTTTGCAGGACGGAGGGCTTGGCGTGGGCAAAGACTGGCGAGGCATATGTCATGACTGATCTAACGTTTCTGAATGACATTTTACTTTTTCTACCTAACATACTATTATATATAAGCGGCCTAAGTAAAAACGGGCGAGTTTCGTTACTCTATCGACGTGTGGCTTGAAAGGAAGCGTCTGGTCTAAGGTGACGCCTAAGTATTTGGTAGTGCGCTTCCAGGGGATGGGAGTACCTAACATTCGAACGTGCAGATTGTCAGCGACACGACGTTGTTTGCAGTCGAAGTAAACCGCAGAACTCTTGTCTGGGTTCACATCGAAACGCCATTTTTGAAACCATGCACCGAGGGCGTCTACAGCCTTTTGGAGTCTGGTGGTGAGACCCGGGACACTTTGGCCTTCGGTATAAAGGGCTGTGTCGTAGGCAAAGAGGGCGAGTTCGACGTCTTTCGGTGGAATGGGAATGTCGTTAGTGTACACGGTATACAACAGAGGGGCGAGGACTGAGCCTTGAGGGACTCCAGCCTTTATGGGACCAGGCGCAGAGAGCGTGCCTTCATGTTTGAAACGAAACGTGCGGTCTTTGAGAAACGACGCGATTATCCTAACTAGGCGAGCCGGTAAGCCTATTTTATAGAGTTTATAAAGGAGACCGCTGTGCCAGACTTTGTTAAAAGCCTTGGCTACGTCAAAGAAAACTGCTATCGTTTTCTTTCGTTTCGGATAGAAGCCGTCGAGTATGTACTCGACGATTCGATGGACTTGCTGAGGGCAGGAGTGCTTAGCGCGGAAGCCGAACTGGTGGGGAATGATGGGGGATCGCCATCCGTTGGAAACAGATGGTTCCGCATTCGAGAGAGTATGACTCTTTCGAGAAGTTTAGACATGGCCTTGAGGAGGCTGATGGGTCTGTGATTAGCCGGGATATTCAGAGGTTTACCCGGCTTGGGAATGCCTATGACTGTCGCTTCTTTCCAGGCTTTTGGAAAGTAGCTGTGGTCGAAGCAGGCATTGAAGATGATGGCTAACAAAGTAAGAACCTGTTGAGGCAGGTGTTTGAGTGCGTGGTTAGAAATACCATCCGCACCCAGAGCCTTTTTGGACTTTTGACTTCTAATGAGAAGCAAGATTTCGTCATTAGAGACTGTGACGGGGTCGTCGGTGATGGGGAGAGATTCTCTGCGGAGAACGTCGTCCTCCACCGCCTGGATGTGGGAGAGATCCGCGGGTTGCGTGCTGGGCGAACATTGTGCCGCTATGCTGTAGGCGAAGCATTCGGCTTCAAAGGCAATAGTGCCGTCGGGACGAGTGAGAGGAGGAGTGTGAGAGGCGGCGTCTACGCTTAAGGCTCGGGCCATACTATAGTACGCTTGGTGGGACGGGGAGATATTCTGCATGAGTTCATTAAACTGAGCGTCTCGGAGTTCCGCGAGGCGAGACCTAACTTTACGTTGTAGTTTGTTCGCAGCTGATCTATAGGCGGGCGTGGGATATTTCTTGGCTCTCCGGAGAGCCGCGTTCTTAGCTTTAATGAGATTGCTAACGGCTAAGGGTAGATTGGGTATATTTCGCTTAGTAACCTTTTCGTTTACACTGATGGCTGAGTTGATAGCATCAGTGAGGGAGTCGACAAATGAATCTATTTTGTCCGGGCTATCTAATTGGTCGGGCGAAATCGCGAGCGGAGACTTCGGGGCCTCTAAGTCTGAAACTAACGTATTTTTAAAGCCTTTCCAGTTGAAAAAGGTCTTAGGCGCACCTAGCATGAGGGAGACGGGGCGGTGGTCAGAGCCTAGGTCATCGAGCGGTTCGAAGAACCTGAGATCGAGGTTGATTTGTTTGACGATCGCAAAATCGAGGATGTCAGGAGAGTAGTTAGGGTTGCCGGGATAGTGAGTGGTAGTGACAGGAGAGATGACGTCTAAGTCGAGTTGCTGAGTGATTGTAAGGAGTTCTCTACCGCTTTGGTTGGTCGATAGGCACTTCCAGTCAGTATGTTTGGAGTTAAAATCTCCAAACATAATGACTGAATGGCCGAGGGCGAGAATAGCCTCGAAGTCGCTAAGGATAGGTTTGGTACGATAGATGTCACTAGGTATGTAGACTGAAGCTATGATGACGGTTGGATGACCAGTCATAGCCAATCTACACACAGTGGCCTCCATGTTGAGGAGAGGAAGGTAGGGAGAGGGCAGCAATGGAATCCTCTTTTGTGATAAATAGCTCTGCTGCCGTAACCGTCGGGCCTACCGTTACGAATGAACACGTAATTGGGAACAGCGAATCCCCTGGTGTGGTTTGCGGTGAGCCACGTCTCTTGAAGAAGCAATAAGTCAGGCTCGTTGTTCTGAAGGAACAGTTTGAGCTCAGGAAGATTAGTGCTGAGACTACGGGCAGTAAAAGGTACTAGGGATAAGCCCTTGGGTTTGATACGACTGGACGCGGGATTTGCGGGTCTAGATATTATATTTGCTTATTTACGAATTTATAGAAAAAATAAAAAATAAAAAATAAAAAAAATTATAACGAGCTTAGAAGCGAGTGATGCTCGGCTAACGCAAATAAACGCTCTTGAAGAGGGCGGGCGGCTCGCAGTTTGCGTGCGAGAACGGAAATTTCATTAATGTCGACGTTTTGAATGACGTCGAATATGGTCTTCATGTCCTCAGCCAACGATGACTGAGGTGAAGATGACGGAGCAGGACGCGGCCCTACGGGAGCTACGGGAGCTGGGATAGGACAAGAAGGTGCAGGTGGAACCGCCGGACGCTGTCTCCAAGACAGAGCCAAAGTAGGCGTCGGTTGAACGGGCTTTGCTTCCGGGGGACCCCGGTTGCGCAGCTGCGGGAAGTTAGCGCGAGTGAGCGAGGCGCCGGTTTAGGAGACTTAAGGTCCTCGAGAATGTCTTCATTACTGAGTTCAAACGGGACGCCCCGTAGTACTGCGCGGATTTTACGCTCCTTTGGGAGGGCGTAGGTGTGATATGCGATTTGTTTAAGCGAGAGTAAACGAGTAATCGCGCGGAAGTCGTTGATAGTCGCGACTTGGATTTTTATAGTATCGCCTGCGTTATTTGCCTTGAGATAATTGATTTTGTGCTCTTTGCACAAGTTAGAAACAGCGATGCAGCGTGCTTTTTCGCGGAGGAAGATGGGCGGAGGGATCTGTGGCTTCGATGGGACGGGAGCGCAGCGCGTCGCTGGCTTCGACGGGACCAACGGAGACGTGGTCACTTCGAGTGACATGAGCGGTGCGGGGGCGGGTGTAGAAGACACCGGGGTTGGCTCGGGTGTTGAAGACACCGTGGCTTTTTTCGAACGCTTCTTAGAGCGTTCGGCAACTAATTGGAACGCGGGCTCAGGAGAGCCGGTTAAGGTGGCGGCGACCGACGAAGCATCGGACGCGGCGGAG
This sequence comes from Marasmarcha lunaedactyla, assembly GCA_923062675.1. NCBI lineage: Eukaryota > Metazoa > Arthropoda > Insecta > Lepidoptera > Pterophoridae > Marasmarcha > Marasmarcha lunaedactyla. The sequence goes on from OV281359.1 coordinate 14,714,340, forward strand.
TCTGAATCGCCCCCGGGAGCGGTACGCTTCCTACGTGATGAGCGCGAGGATGAGACCGACGCGCAGTCCATATCGGATGGAACGGGAGACGCGGGAGAGCTATAGACCTGAGGGGTCTGGACGTTGAAGGCCTGAGGGGCTGAGGTTGGGGCCTGAGGGGCCGGGGACACGATTGATGCCTGCAAGGCCTGCGTTAGGATGTCTTTCGGAATGGAGACGCCTGCCGCAGCAAGCGCCTGGGTGAACGCGTTCGCGAAGTTAATAACGGTTGGCGAATCCATTAGGGAGGGTTGGGACAATAATATGTATGAATAAGTATATTAAAAGATGCCTAGTTCCTAAAAACCTAGCAAAACCCTAGCGGCTAACCTCCCTACCAGAATAATTTAATAACAGAATAACTTAAAACTAACCGTAGTACGCCGAAGGCCGCTACCTAGAAACCTAAAAAAGGGTGCGCAAGTAAAGAGTTGACCACGTTAGGGTCAACCTTTACCAACAGAAAGAACAAATACATACGAAAACACAGAAATATGATAGAAATAAATATGAAAATAGGAGATAAATAAATAAAATAGAGAAGAGAAATAAAATAAAAATAAAAGGACTGGTTCAGTACAAATTCGTTGCCACTGCTACCTAGAAACCTAAAAAAAAGGGTACGCAGGTTAAGAGTTGACCGCGTTAGGGTCAACCTTTACCGACAGAAAGGACAAATACACACGAAAACACACAAATATGATAAAAATAAATATGAAAATAGGAGAAAAATAAATAAAATAGAGAAGAGAAATAAAATAAAAATAAAATTATTTCGAGTTACCGCTGGTAGGGGGCCTGGGGAGAATAACTTAAAACTAACCGTAGTACGCCGAAGGCCGCTACCTGGAAACCTAAAAAAGGGTGCGCAGGTAAAGAGTTGACCACGTTAGGGTCAACTTTTACCAACAGAAAGAACAAATACATACGAAAACACACAAATATGATAGAAATAAATATGAAAATAGGAGAAAAATAAATAAAATAGAGAAGAGAAATAAAATAAAAATAAAAGGACTGGTTAAGTACAAATTCGTTGTCACTGCTACCTAGAAACCTAAAAAAAAGGGTACGCAGGTTAAGAGTTGACCGCGTTAGGGTCAACTTTTACCGACAGAAAGGACAAATACACACGAAAACACACAGATATGATAAAAATAAATATGAAAATAGGAGAAAAATAAATAAAATAGAGAAGAGAAATAAAATAAAAATAAAATTATTTCGAGCTGCCGCTGTTAGGGGGCCTGGGGAGAATAACTTAAAACTAACCGTAGTACGCCGAAGGCCGCTACCTAGAAACCTAAAAAAGGGTGCGCAGGTAAAGATTTGACCACGTTAGGGTCAACCTTTACCAACAGAATGGACAAATACACACGAAAACACACAAATATGATAGAAATAAATATGAAAATAGGAGAAAAATAAATAAAATAGAGACACATTCGTTACAAATACAAATTCGTTGTCACCGCTTCCTAGAAACCTAAAAAAAAGGGTACGCAGGTAAAGAATTGACCGCGTTAGGGTCAACCTTTACTGACAGAAAGGACAAATACACACGAAAACACACAGATATGATAAAAATAAATATGAAAATAGGAGAAAAATAAATAAAATAGAGAAGAGAAATAAAATAAAATAAAAGGACGGGTTCAGTTCAAATTCGTTGTCACCGTTAAGTATCCTTTGTACTGAAACCAGACTACTTACGCTGGGCACAACACTGCACTCAGCACAAGCACAACACAACTTAGCACAGCACTTTGAAGACTAAGGGGCTTAGTCGCAAAGAAAAATCGCACTTCGATAGCACTCAGAGGGAGTAGAAAAACCTTGAAAACCGTAGCACGGAACCAACGCGCTAAACTGTGACGTCAGTAGACCGAGCGCCACGGAATATCGGGAAGGGACCAAGCAACGGAGAACGGGGTCTTGCACGTCCGTACCGGGTGGCGATCGGAGCGAGAATCCGTTGTTTGTCAACAACTTAATTTTTGCTATTAATAATGTACACGTGAACTTACTAATAGATAATAATAAAAAAAAATCCTTAGACAAACACACCAACTATATGGCCCTATCAGAGCTTGTGTCGATAGTCCATACATATTGTGCATAGCGAACTGGGGGGAACCCTGATGGGACAAACTTGTAGGTATTTCTTACTGATGCTTCAAAAATAGCTTACGCGCCATTATAAGCATACAGACCCGATCTGCGTCCGGACCCGTTCGGACGTGTTGAAGGTTGCTCCCGGCTGCCAAGTCACGATTGTTGTCTCACACTTCTCTCGTAGCAATACTCAAACGCTGAGATTTGTACCATATCTCGCTTCGTCCTCGACGACTTGAGATAAGCCTCTTTAGGACTTACGCTGCGGCCGGTTTCGATCGGCTGCAACTAAGTCGGTCTCGCAGCAACAACAGAGCTGAGCTTACTACGGTCGATTAAATTCTGTAGAAGTTCGCAAGGCTTGGGCTGTTTTTCTGGCTACGTACTTGACGCTGGGCGCTTGCTACGTTAGTTAGAGACTCGGTCTGCGGCCGGCTCCGGCCGGTCGTAACGTAGTCTATCCCGCACTTTTAGTGCACCCCAACTTCGTCAGATCTACGGCTGGTTTTTGTTGTCAATTTATTGACAACACACTCCGCAGTAGACTCGCGCTTGATCAGGTGGATACTTAACGGTGACAACTAAGCCTGATAGCATTGCCCCGGTGCGCTCCCAAGGCCCTTCAGGCCAAGGAGAAACCGGCTGACCCGATCCCATTGCACTTGGGCCTTTCCCAGGGTGACGGTACAGTGCTGTCCGAATGAGGGGCACCACTTTGCGCCGTCCCCAGCCCCCCTACCGCGAGGAGGGAGGTTTAGGTGCTAGGTTTGCTAGGAAATCTAGGAATTATTATATATTTATATATTATATATTGTAGTTTCAAGCCCTCCAATGAAGCAGCAAAGATTGGTAAACTTTGCTAGGTCTTTTGCCCAGGTGCTCGCTGTGTCCGGCATCCCAAGCCCAGATGACGTATTAACGCAGGCCTTACAGGCAACTATCGCGTCCCCAGCCCCTAAGGCCTCAAACCCGGCCCCTCAGGCCTCCGACGTCCAGACCCTTCAGGTCTACAGCTCTCCCGCGTCTTCCGTCCCGTCCGAGATGGACTGCGAATCGGTCACATCCTCTCACGCGTCGCGTCGCAAACGTACCACTCCCGGGAGCGACTCCGAACCCGCGTCTGATACGTTATCAGATGCCGTCACCTTAACCGGCTCTCCTGAGCCCGCGTTTCAGCTTTTCGCCAAACGTTCCAAGAAGAGCTCGAAGAAAGCCTCGGTATCCTCAATATCCGAGCCCTCCCCGGTGTGTTCAACAACCGCCCCCGCGCCATTAACGTCGCTCGAAATAACCACGTCTCCGTCGGTCCCATCGAAGCCAGCGACGCGCTGCGCTCCCGTCCCACCGAAGCCTCAGTTCCCTCCGCCCGTCTTTCTCCGCAAAAAAGCATGATGGACCGCGCTATCTAATCTTTGCAAGGAGCAAAAAATTAACTATCTCAAAGCAACCAACGCAGGCGATTCAATTAAAATCCAGGTCGCAACCATCGACGACTTTAGAGGTTTACTTTACTAGGTTACTTTCACTAAAGCAAATCGCATATCACACCTACGCCCTCCCGGAGGAGCGTAAGATCCATGCAGTACTACGGGGCGACCCGTTTGAGCTCGCGAACGATGAAATCCTTGAGGACCTTAAGTCCCAGGGTTTCCCGGCCGAAGCAGTGCTCAAGATGCACTCCAACCGCGGTAGGCGTTTTCCCTTAGCTTTAGTAATACTGTCAAATACTCCCAACTCGAAGGAGATCTTCAGAGAGGCTCGCACAATTTGCGGACTCTCGAATATCTCCGTCGAGCGTCCCAACCCCCGCGGTCACCCTGGGCAGTGCCACCGCTGCCAGCTCTATGGCCACGCAGCGGCTAACTGCTGAGCTCCACCCAGGTGTGTAAAGTGCCTGGATCCTCACATCACTAAGGAATGCACTCGCACTCCCGAATCCACTTCCCCCTGCCTGTGTGCTTTGCGGCCAGTCTGGCCACACAGCTAACTACAGGGGTGGCCCGCGCGTTCCACGCTCCACCGCTAAGAGGGCCGTGCCTAAACCGGCGCCACCGCTCACTCCCGCTAACTTCCCGCCGCTGCCCAACCGGGGTCCCCCGGTAGCAAAGCCCGAGCAGCCGACGCTTACTCCAGCTCTGTCCTGGAGGCAGCGTCCGGCCGCCCCACCTGCACCTTCCCGTCTTATCCCAGCTCCCGTAACTCCCGTTGGGCCGCGTCCTGCTCCGTCGTCTTTACCTCAGTCGTCGTTGGCTGAGGACATGAAGACCGTGTTTGACGTCATTCAAAACGTTGACATTAAGGAAATTTCCGTACTCGCACGCAAACTGCGAGCCGCCCGCTCTCCTCAAGAGCGTTTATTTGCGTTAACCGAGCATCACTCTCTTCTAAGTTTGATATAAATTTTTTTTTTGTATAAATTCGTAAATAAGCAAATATAAGGTCTAGACCCGCTAATCCCGCGTCCGGTCGTATCAAACCCAAGGGCTTATCCCTGGTTTCTTTTAACGTTCGTAGCCTTAGCAACAACCTTCCTGAGTTCAAACTGTTCCTTCAGAACAACGAGCCAGACTTATTGCTTCTCCAAGAGACATGGCTTACTGCAAACCACTCCGACGGTTTCGGCGGCACTGCTATATATTACAAAAGAGGATTTCATTGCTGTCCGCTACCTACCCCTCCTCTCCTCAACATGGAAGCCACTGTGTGTAGATTGGCTATGACTGGTCATCCGACCTTCATCTGACTATCATCATAGCTTCAGTCTACATACCTAGTGACTCCAGACCAACCCGCAGCGACTTTGAGGCCATTCTCGCCCACGGCCATTCAGTCATTATGTTCGGAGACTTTAACTCCAAGCATACTGACTGGACGTGCCTATCAACCAAGACCAGCGGTATCACTCTCCTCGACATCACCAACTCACTCGACTTAGTCGTCATCTCTCCCATCACTCCCACTCACTAACCGCCTAACGATAACGATAACGTCACATCTCCTTAGACCTTTACCGACTGGAAAGGCTTTAAAAATACGTTAGTTTCAGCCTCAGAGGCCCCGAACTCTCCGCTCGCGATCTCGCCCGAACAATTAGATAGCCCGGATAAAATAGATTCATTAGTAAATTCTCTCACTGATGCTATCAACTCAGCAATCAGTGACAACGAAAAGGTTGCTAAGCAAGGCAAACCCACGCTTCCCTTAGCCGTTAGCAATCTTATTAAAGCTAAGAACGCGGCTCTCCGGAGAGTCAAGAAATATCCCACGCCCGCATACAGAACAGCTGCGAATCAGATTCAACGTAAAGTTAGGTCTTGCTTCGCGGAACTCCGAGACGCTCAGATGAACGATCTCATGGCGAATATATCCCCGTCGCACCAAGCGTATTATAGTACGGCCTGAGCCTTACGCATAGACGCCGCCTCTCACGTACCTCCTCTCACTCGTCCGGATGGCTCTATCGCCTTCGAAGTCGAAGAGAAAGTCGAATGCTTCGCCGACAGCGTTGCGTCTCAATGCTGGCCCAGCACTCAACCCGCGAGTCCCTCTCACATCCAGGAGGTGGAGGACGAAGTTCTCCGCAGAGACTCTCTCCCCATCACCGCCGATCCCGCCACAGTATCTAATGATGAAATCTCGGTTCTCATTAAAAATCTAAAGTCCAAAAAGGCTCCGGGTGCGGATGGTATTTCCAACCACGCACTTAAGCACCTACCTCAACAGGTGCTTACCTTGTTAGCTATCATTTTCAATGCCTGCTTCGACCTTAGCTACTTTCCAAAAGCCTGGAAGGAAGCGACAGTCATAGGCATTCCCAAGCCAGGTAAACCTCTGCATGTCCCGGCTAATCACAGACCTATCAACCTCCTCAAGGCAATGTCTACACTTCTCGAAAGAGTCATACTCTCTCGAATGTGGAACCATCTGTTTCCAACGGATGGCGATCCTCTCATTATTCCCAATCAGTGCGGCTTTCGCGCTAAGCACTCCTGCCCTTAGCAAGTCGGATTCTACCCGCGGCGTTTTAAATGGTCGCAGTTTTCTTTGACACAGCCAAGGCTTTCGATAAAGTCTGGCACAGCGGTCTCGTCTATAAACTCTACAAAATAGGCTTACCGGACCGCCTAGTTAGAATAATCGCGTCGTTTCTCAAAGACCGTACGTTTCGATTTAAACATGAAGGCACGCTTTTCGCGCCTCGTCCCATAAAGGCTGGAGTCCCTCAAGGCTCAGTCCTCGCCCCTCTATTGTACACCGTGTACAGCAACGATATTCCCGTCTCGCCGAAAGGCGTCGATCTCGCCCTCTTTGCCGATGACACTGCCCTTTACACCAAAGGCCTCAGTGTCCCGGGCCTCACGACCAGACTCCAAAAGGCTGTAAAGGCCCTCGGTGCATGGTTTCAAGAATGGCGTATCAAGAATATGAATGACTGCAAACGCCATCGTATCGCCAACAATCTCCACGTTAAAATGCTAGGCACTCCCATCCCCTGGAAGCGCACTACCAAATATTTAGGCGTCACCTTAGACCAGACGCTTTCTTTCCAACCTCACATCAATAGAGAAACGAAACTCGCACGTTTTTACTTAGGCCGTCTTTATAGTATGCTAGATAGTTAAAGTAAAATATCTTTCAGAAATAAACGTACGCTTTATAAGGTCTGCTTTAAACCCGTCATGACGTATGCCTCGCCAATCTTTGCCCACGCCAAACCCTCCGTCCTGAACAAACTGCAGGTAGTTCAAAATTTCTTCTGCCGCAGGGCCACAAACGCACCCTGGTACGTGCGCAACGCGGACCTGCACAGAGATCTCGAACTACCTACAGTGCAACAGCACCTAAAAACACTCTCAGAATCGTTCTTCAAACGCACCGAATCCCATCCCAATCTTCTAATTCGCGATTCAGTCTCATATACTGCTCCTGTCTTAGATTCGAAATTCAAAGTCGCAAGACCGAGTAACGTGCACACTGGCGAATCCACACAATTAACTTTAGATCTCGAAGCCCTTCAGGCCACAAATTCTAATTCTAACGTAAATTTTAATTCTAACGTAAATCCGAAATAATGCAATTTTTAATATATATATGCAATTTAATAATAATTTAAAGTGGATAATAATTTGATTTGATTGTTATCTGAATTATGTTACCTTTCATGAGTTGTACTACAATCGGTAAATATAAATAAACAAATCAATCAGAAACAGGTGACTAACTGTAGTTTTACTTAAGTTTAGTTATTTCGTATAACACCCAATGCCGTGTAACTGTTTTGATAAAATATATTCATTTATAATAATAGAGCTTTATAAGATTTAAAGGAACATCAAACTAGGTTCGGTATTTTTGACTTGATCAATAATAAATAAATAAAAAGTAAAAAATACTATTATTATGTTAGTAGATGTATGTTAAAACTGACCTTTTATGTATCTAGAATCGCGTTGAGGTGAACAAGGACAAGGAAACTAAGTAACGACGTTCATTACTCGTACATGCTAGGTTCACACCGACAGAAAGTCAGCCATCTACTTATTTAGGACTTTTGCGTAGATTAGACAACCAAGACAATAAGGCTATCAATAATGAGTAAGTAATACAGATTTTTTCTCTTATAACGGTTTTTCTTGATGTAGTGGTTAGTGTTAGATCATTTTCCTGTTACCTAAGGGTTACCGATCGATGGTGTGGTAGCACCCTAACGCCAGAACTTTCATGCGATTGGATATAAAAATAATCATTTTGTGGTGCGTTTGGAGCCATTGTGCCAAATGACATTTTGTAAAACTTAAATAATTTATTATCATAATAGTATTATTATTGCAGTTTTCGAGCAGCGTTGCAGCTCAAAGTTGTAGTCGAGGTAAAATGCTTTGCACACAACTGTTAAGTTAGCTCTTAATATGGTTCTTACGTTTCAATCGTACACAGAGGCAGGAACAATTATTTCAAAAGCCAAAATTTATCGTGATTGTTTCTTGCCTTGACTGATAAAAATAAAATATGTGAAATATAAACAGCAATAATACCAAAACAAATAATTTGTTTATTCGGATATTTAACCTGTTGATAAACTATTTCCGTAATTCATTTCCAAGTAATGAAAATTTTTCGTCTTTATTTGGAACTTTGAGAATATTATATTTTTGCGATCGGCTAATATCGATGGAACCCTATTTCTCTCTTAATGTTTAATTTAATCATAAGTATATTTTTGAATAGAAGTAGATCGAAATCGTAGACATATTTTTGGTAAGGTTATTATTTTTTTCATCGTGGAAGTACCTTGCAGTGAATATAATCGCAGTTTGAAGCAAAATGTTTTGAAAACCTTCTTATAAAATGAAAACGTCACAGCACTTTTATATCGTATAGTTGTAACGTTTCATTTCAAAGTTTCGTACACCACTGTTAAGACTAAATCAACGGTTTAACATTTGATACATATTGTATAACAAAACCAATATTGACTTTAGATTATTTTTACAATCGCAATCTTAAAAACAATACTTATGATTTGTAAGACTTATCATAATTTGTCATTCATGCATTTGTTTTGCACCACAGACCTTGATACCTAACAAGGCGTGACTTTCAGTCAATGGTGCGAGTACATCACCGTATCTCTTATGACACTCACAGTGAGACGCCACGTATTTAGATAAAGAGATATCCTCATATCACTCCATGCCGTGAAGGTCTCATTATCCAAGTACTTTAATTACTTTGACCCCAATTTAATCAGTCTTTTGAAATCCTAAGGTATAAATGTAGGGATTTTCAGTTAATTGTTTACAGTTAGTGTGTTAGTGAGAAACCGGACACGATGTTGAGGAAACTGTTTGGGTTCTTAGTGATCGGTTATGTTGGTGAGTTTAGAATAAATTTTATTTTTAGAAGATTAAGCGTTTGTTTTTAGAAAATAATGTTAAAACAATATTAAACTGTTAATGAAATGATTTTTTTATAAATCCTGTACTTTGACTTAATAACTTTTTTAATGTACCTACGTGGTTTACGAGACGCAATCACAACACAACAAATACAAATGCTGTACAAACTGTACTTACACCAGGTTCCGTGATCGTTGAACAAATTAAACTTCAGTGGATAGGTGCCTATTGCAAACAAACTTCACATTAAAATAATGTTTCATATGTAGTTTTACATTCTTCATTAGAGTTTTATACATCCTTATATGCAGTTTAAAGTGTAGTGTCATTCGTAAGTGAAACACACATACAAAATTTTCAACAAACGTGAAATGAAATACAATTTTTTTCTACGAAGAATACACCACAGTAAATACTGGATTTTCATCATAGAATTCTATCTGAAGCTTGCACTGAAATTGCAAAAAATATTAATAACTGAAAAACTTGAGCAATGAAAAAATAAGTCAAGAAAATTAAACGAAAGTAAAAGTAAAAAAATGAATCAAAAGAACAACACAAATAATCCTAATTTCCACTTTTAAAATACCTATTGAAGACTACCTTACTTAAATCCTTTAAGCACTACTTTTAATTTCAGCGTCATTGCCAACTCAAAAATCTCTAGAAGAGGTCCGTATCGTTGGCGGGGAGCAAATTGACATATCAGCCGTGCCATTCCAAGTGTCCATCTTGAATAGAGGACGGCACGCGTGTGGGGGCGCTATCATCGCTAGTGACCTGATCTTGACTGCTGCCCACTGCATTGTTAAGTAAGCATTACTATCAGTAAATATCAGATAAATCTATGGCCTCAGTGTACCAAAACACTCTAGCACTAAGGCTTGAAACGTGTGCTGCGGGTGATTGTACCGGTATGATTTGTATGATTATAAATATTTATTAGTTATTTTGAATTTATGTGCACTGAAATGTGTTTCCATTTTAATTTAAAACGTTGGCTTTGAAAAAATATCTGTACTTATTGTATTGCCTACATCCCTTACAAAAATATGGCCAAAATATTAACTGTGTAAAGAAGTTATTAAGACTAGCGGGAGCACAGGTCCTTGTATTTTTTTTCGTAATAATATAAAAAAAACTTGAGAGGTATCAAAGGACACCCAGATGGAACGAAGTTCCTTTCGATTAATTAGTGAAGGAATTGTAATAAAATTTTATTTTTATTAAGTTATAATAATATTTTTTTTTATAATTAACAAATATAATGTAATATAAACTTAATCACTAGGCTCAATTTTAGTAATAATTGGCTTGTGGTAACTGAAGTAGGAAACATATTATTATGTTCGGGATTCTATTTTATTTAAATGTCTTGAAAAAACTGCATCGATGGTAGTATTATATTTTGTTGTTGATTCTACTGGATTATTGTTTATTCTTAAATCAAATTCTTCCTCTAGAAACTGTAGCAATGGTTTTGATTTTTCATTCCTGAAGTTGATGTTAAAATCACCGGACAAAATAAGTGGAAGTTTATCAAAATTTTTGTTGTATCTGCTAAGCGTTCGAGATACATCTTTAGAATGCTCTAGCAGTGTTCGATGAATGAACTCCTGAATATCTATTAATTTGTTATTTAGTGAGACATATTATATACGGCGTAGGTACTCAGCGTCTCGCGAGCCGCACATCGCAGCGCCCGTACAACGACTACTGTTCAGCAGTTTAACAGACGTTCACTTTGCACCGGCCAAGTTATTTTGAGTGAGCTGTAAGAACTAAACCTTGGCCTACCTATGGCCCGAAAAAAACTTCAAAAGAAATTTCAAAACTTTCCATCACACTTTTCCAGGCTTTGGACTGGCAACCAAAAGAAACAAATGTTTAACGTGTAATAAAAAAAATATTACAGATACAAATTATAACGCGTAGGACTTGGTTAGCACAATAGAAAGAGAGGTTATTAAATACTCAAGTATGTGAGTGTACGGGTGCATTGTCGTGGTGGAGCAAAAGACCTCGGAGTCTGGTGTTTGGTAGCTTGTTGATTGAGTCAGCAAAGTTACTGATGGTGATTTCAACCTCCAACACGTAAATGGTTACCAAACCCTGATTGTAAGCCTGGTACTACAAGTTCACTTCCGGTAAATCGTAGCCGTCACCTAAGCCATTTACTTTCTGACTTTCAAGCTGTACATAACCTTCAACAATTTAATCTTATAACTAACAAAGATAACAATATACTTGACTTGATTTTAAGTAACGGGACAAATTAACGACAGAGAATGTTATCACTCCGCTGACTAAACTTGATCGATACCATCCAGCTTTGCTTCTTACGATAGATTTGCCCAATTTCGAATTCGTAAAAAAGTACATTGCTACTAAATTTAACTTTTTTGCAGCTTATATTTTATAGCAATATAAAATAAACAACGATTAAGGGAAAGTCGACTAGAGTGAAAGCTTTGACGGTGTTGATAATATAAATGATATGATCGAAATTTTATATGAAATTCTTAGAAATTTAATTGAAAAATAAGTCCAAACACAATTAACCTGTATGGTTTACTAAATATTGTATTAAAGTTATCGAATAAAAAGAAAAACACAGAAAAAAGATTAAATATATTCAAAAACACTTTACTTAGATAAATATAAATACCAATGTATGTAAGCACGAACAATAGTTTCATAATTCTGGTGAAGTAATCAGGAAGCAAATTTAAATTAGGAATAAACATATTTTTACTTTTACATAATCAAATTATTAAAATAAATTATAACTAGCCAGCGTTCCATACAATTATTTTTCGCAAAATTTCCGCGTTGCATTCGCATTCACTTCCGATTTTTTTTGTTCCCCTCCACGGGAAGGGCAGGAGGATAAAAATGCTCTGACGCATACTCTGGCGCGATTCCAAAGTTATGTGGGACTCGTCCCGACGCCTACCAGAACCTCTACCCACTAAAAAAACCCCTGAGCGACGGCCAATTGGAGATAGAGGCCGCGCTAGCAGGGCCCAGAAGGGGTCACCCACTGGGATTTACATAGCATTGAAGGTGCTCAAAGCACTGAAGGCGAATACATAGCACTGAAGGTGCTCAAAAAGAAAAGTAACTTATTAAAAGCATTGAAATTTAAAAATAAAATTGCATTAATTCGGATTTACGTTAGAATTAGAACTTGCGGCCTGAAGGGCTTCGAGATCTAAAGTTAATTGCGTGGGTTCGCCAGTGTGCGCGTTTCTCGGTCTAGCGACTTTGAATTTCGAATCTAAGACAGGAGCAGTATATGAGACTGAATCTCGAACAAGATGATTGGGATGGGTTTCGGCGCGATTGAAGAACGATTCTGAGAGTGTTTTGAGGTGCTGTTGCACTGTAGGTAGTTCAAGATCTCTGTGCAGGTCCGCGTTACGCACGTACCAAGGTGCGTTTGTGGCCCTGCGCAGAAGAGATTTTGAACTACCTGCAGTTTATACAGGACGGAGGGTTGAGCGTGGGCAAAAACTGGCCAGGCATATGACATGACGTGTCTAACGCAGACCTTATTAAGCGTACGTTAATTTCTAAAAGACATTTTACTTTTTCTTCCTATCATACAACATAGGCGGCTTAAGTAAAAACGCGCGAGTTTCGTTACTCTATCGACGTGTGGCTTGAAAGAAAGCGTCTGATCTAAGGTGACGCCTAAGTATTTAATACTGTGCTTCCAGGGGATGGGAATACCTAACATTCGAATGTGGGTATCGTTGTAGCGATTACGGAGTTTGCGGTCGAATTGAATAGCAGAACACTTTTCTGAGTTGACATCGATACGCCATTTTTGAAACCAAACACCGAGGGCGTTTACGGCCTTTTGGAGTATGGTGATGTTATACGGGACCGCGTGACCTTTAGTGTAAAGGGCGGTGTCGTCTGCAAAGAGGGCGGGTTCGACGCCTTTCGGCGGGATGGGGATGTCGTTAGTGTACACGGTGTACAGCAGAGGGGCGGAGAGCGTGCCTTCCTGTTTGAATCGAAATGTACGGTCTTTGAGAAACGACGCGATTAATCTGACTAGGCGATCCGGTAAGCCTATTTTGTAGAGTTTATAAACGAGACCGCTGTGCCAGACTTTGTCGAAAGCCTTGGCTACGTCAAAGAGAACCACGACTGTTTTATTACGACGCGGATAGAATCCTTTGAGTATGTACTCGACGATTCGGTGGACTTGCTGAGGTCAGGAGTGCTTAGCGTGAAAGCCGAACTGGTGGGAAATAATGAGAGGATTGCCATCCGTTGGAAACAGATGGTTCCGCATTCGAGAGAGTATGACTCTTTCGAGAAGTTTTGACATGGCCTTGAGGAGGCTGATGGGTCTGTGATTAGCCGGGACATTCAGAGGTTTAACCGGCTTGGGAATACCTATGACAATCGCTTCTTTCCAAGCTTTTGGAAAGTAGCTATGGTCAAGCAGGCATTGAAGATGATAGCTAACAAGGTAAGGTGAGGCAGGTGCTTAAGTACGTGATAGGAAATTCCATCCGCACCCGGAGCCTTTTTGGATTTTTGATTTCTAATGAGAAGCAAGATTTCATCGTTAGAGACTTTAGCGGGGTCAGCGGTGAGAGGGAGAGAGTCTCTGCGGAGAACTTCGTCCTTCACCGCTTTAATGTGAGAGGGATTCGCAGGTTGCGTGCTGGGCGAGCATTGTGAAGCAACGCTGTCAGCGAAGCATTCGGCTTTCTCTTCGACTTCGAAGGCATCAGGACGAGTGAGAGGAGGAATGTGAGGCGGTGTCTACGCGTAAGGCTCGGGCCATTCGATAATACGCTTGGTGGGACGGGGAGATATTCTCCATGAGATCGTTAAACTGAGTGTCTCGGAGTTCCGCGAGGCAAGACCTTACTTTACGTTGAAGCTGATTCGCAGCTGTTCTGTATGCGGGCGTGGGATATTTCTTGGCTCTCCGGAGAGCCGCGTTCTTGGCTTTAATGAGATTGCTAACGGCTAGGAGAAGCGTGGGTTTGCCTTGCTTAGCAACCTTTTCGTTATCGCTGATGGCTGAGTTGATAGCATCAGTGAGAGTGTTGACTAATGAATCTATTTTATCCGGGATATCTAATTGGTCGGGCGAAATCGCGAGCGGAGACTTCGGGGCCTCTAAGGCTGAAACTAACGTATTTTTAAAGCCTTTCCAGTTGAAAAAGGTCTTAGGCGCACCTAGCATGAAGGAGACGGGGCGGTGGTCAGAGCCTAGGTCATCGAGCGGTTCGATAGACCTGAGGTCGAGGTTGATTCGCTTGACAATTGCAAAATCGAGGATGTCAGGAGAGTAGTTAGGGTTGTCGGGATAGTGAGTGTGAGTGATGGGAGAGATGACATCTAAGTCGAGTGAGTTTGTGATGTCAAGGAGAGCGACACAGCTGGTGTTGGTCGATAGGCACGTTCAGTCAGTATGTTTGGAGTTAAAGTCTCCGAACATAATGACTGAATGGCCGAGGGCGAGAATGGCTTCAAAGTCGCTGCGGGTTGGTCTGGAGCCACTAGGTATGTAGACTGAAGCTATGATGATGGTCGAATGACCAGTCATAGCCAATCTACACACAGTGGCTTCCATGTTGACGAGAGGAGGGGTAGGGAGAGGACAGCAATGGAAGCCTCTTTTGTAATATATAGCGGTGCCGCCGAAACTGTCAGAGTTGGGCCTATCGTTGTGGGTAAACGCGTATTTGGGAATAGCGAATCCCCTGGAGCGGTTTGGAGTAAGCCATGCCTCCTGGAGAAGCAATAAGTCAGGTACTTTGTTCTGAAGGAACAGTTTGAGCTCAGGAAGGTTGGTGCTAAGGCTACGAGCGTTAAAAGATACTAGGGATAAGCCCTTGGGTTTAATACGACCGGACGCGGGATTTGCGGTTCTAGACATAATAATTTACTTATTTACGAATTTATACAAAAATAAAATTTATTACGAACTTAGAATCGAGTGATGCTCGGCTAACGCAAATAAACGCTCTTTAGGAGAGCGGGCGGCTCGCAGTTTGCGTGCGAGTACGGAAATTTCGTTAATATCGACGTTTTGAATAACGTCGAACACGGTCTTCATGTCCTCAGCCAACGACGACTGAGGTGCAGATGACGGAGCAGGACGCGGCCCTACGGAAGCTACGGGAGCTGGGATAGGTCAGAAAGGTGCAGGCGGGACGGCCGGACGCTGCCTCCAACACAGAGCCGGAGTAGGTGTCGGCTGAACGGGCTTTGCTTCCGGGGGACCCCGGTTGCGCAGCGGCGGGAAGTTAGCGGAGGTGAGCGGCGGCGCCAGTTTAGGCGCGACCCTCTTTGAAGCGGAGCGCGGAGCGCACGGACAATTCCTGTAGTTAGCTGTGTGGCCAGACTGGCCTTAGTAATAAATAACTTTTTTACTGGGTAACAGGAGCAATTGTTTTGGTTAAAATATTAATAAGACTACAATTTGTAATACTCTAGATTGTCACAATCTGGCTTACTAAGGGCTTTGCATGCACTGTAATCTGCGATCTAAAGGTTTTCACTTTCCCTCGCTAAAACGTCAGTCTGAGAAAGTCACAATTTGTCATATAGTCTAATGCTTTATTAGATTTGAGGGCAACAGATAGTTTTTTAAAAAAAAAAATTAAAAAAAAAAATCAACTCACAGGATAATTATCAGCCTTGGAGCTACTGGGAAGATCTTCGTTACATTCGACTATATTAGTCGCTGGTTGCCTTCCTTGTTCAAAGTGATTTTTAATATATAAAACAATACTGAAAATGACACATAATTGCATACCTTCGGTTAACATAATGAGTTTAAGGTGTAGAAGGTGTATATATTCCGCTTTTAGCACATATAGTTTACACTGTATATTAATTAAAAGTCTGAACTTTTAAGTATCCGATAAGAAATTAATCCACCCGCTGGAGGGTAAAAGCTTCTTCCCAGAGGGATAATATCGCAATATATTAAGAAGGCATCGTTGCCTCCTCCGGATTGGCGAATGTCTTTTTGAACTTTGAGTTCTAAGACATGTCGGTATCCTCATGAGGTCATTTGTTTACCGGTCAGAGCATGTTTTTATACGCTCATACATTTTTCAAAGATAAAAGCCATTATTGCGCGGCTGGGTTCTTTCGAACAAACGACCCTAGGATTAAGAGGCCAGCTACTGCGCCACCACAGCTCTGTATAATCATCATCATCATCAACCCATTTTCAACCCACTGCAGGGTGCGAGCCTTCTCGTCGCTCTGAATAATATGTGTAATGGAATTAATGAATGAATAAATAATAATAAGGTAACTTGCCTTCTCTAGCCTTCGTGATATTATTATTTCGGCCACCAATTTCATTTTTTCTTTTTAAATTATATTGTTTCCTACCTTTATTACCCATTTCAAAACTACACTCGTGTTTAAAATAAAACGTTGGTCTTGGTTTAACTTTATCTTTTTTATTTTATGTATAAATTTGATCTAATACATCTTCAAGTCAGAATGTCTTGATTCATTTATTTCTTTTATGTGAAACATATCTTCAAATATATTTTGTTCTTAATTTATATCGATCTCTTTACTGAAACGTCGTAACATTTTGAATCGTAACATTCAACAACAATCGTTACATTGTGCTTCCTTAAGGCTAAACCGTAACGAAACCTTTTTTTTTTTTTGTTCCCCTCCACGGGAGGGGCATGAGGATAAAAAATGCTCTGACGCATACTCTGGCGCGCGCGATCCAGAGTTATGTGGGACTCATCCCGACGCCTACCAGAACTTCTACCCGCTAAAAATCCCCCTGTCGGCTCGTGCATTTTTGCCACTCAGCCTTCATCTGAGCGACGGCCAATTGGAGAAAGAGGCCGCGCTAGCGGGGCCCAGAAGGGGTCACCCGCTGGGATTTACATAGCACTGAAGGTGCTCAAAATGAAAAGTAAATAATTAAAAATTAAACATTGAAAAATAAAATTGAATTAATTCGGTATTACGTTCGAATTAGGATTAACGTTAGAATTAGAATTTACGTTAGAATTAGAATTTGCGGCCAGAAGGGCTTCGACATCGGCTGACAGTCTGGTGGAAGAGTATGCTTGCGCATTCGTAGGCCTTGCGACTTTGAATTTCGAATCTAAGACAGGAGTAGTATATGAGACTGAATCACAAACTAGAGGATTGGGATGGGTTTCGGAGCGTTTGAAAAACGCTTCAGGGAGTGTTTTGAGGTGTTGTTGTACTGTAGGCAGTTCAAGATCTCTGTGCAAGTCCGCGTTATGCACGTACCACAGTGCGTTTGTGGCCCTGCGGCAAAAGAGGTTTTGAACTACCTGCAGTTTGTGCAGGAGGGAGGGTTTGGCGTGGGCAAAGATTGGCGAGGCGTATGTCATGACGGGTCTAACGCAGACCTTATAAAGTGTACGTTTGTTTCTGAAAGACATTTTACTTTTTCTACCTAACATGCTATTTAGGCGGCCTAGGTAGTGACGGGCGAGTTTCGAAACTCTTTCGACGTGTGGCTTGAAAGAAAGCGTCGGATCTAACGTGACGCCTAAATATTTAGTACTGCGCTTCCAAGGGATGGGAATGCCTAACATTCGAACGTGGGGATCGCCAGCGGGACGACGGCGTTTGTGGTCGAAGCGTATCGCAGAACTCTTTTCAGGGTTCACATCGATGCGCCATTTTTGAAACCATAGACCAAGGGCGTTTACGGCCTTTTGGAGTCTGGTTACAAGGTGCGGAACACTGGTGTCGTCGGCAAATAGGGCGAGTTCGACGCCTTTCGGCGGGATGGGGATGTCGTTAGTGTACACAGTGTACAGCAGAGGGGCGAGGACTGAGCCTTGAAGGAATCCAGCCTTTATGGGACGAGGCGCGGAAAGCGTGCCTTCATGTTTAAATCGAAACGTACGGTCTTTGAGAAACGACACTATTAACCTGACTAGGCGATCCGGTAAGCCTATCTTGTAGAGTTTATAAACGAGACCGCTGTGCCAGACTTTATCGAAAGCCTTGGCTACGTCAAAGAAAACCGCGACTGTTTTATAACGACGTGGATAGAAACCGTCAAGTATGTACTCGACGATTCGATGGACTTGCTGAGGGCAGGAGTGCTTAGCGCGAAAGCTGAATTAATGGGGAATAATGAGAGGGGTGACGAAACCTAAAAACAAAGACTTTTGTAGATGTGTTTATTACTTATAAGTAAAATAATAATTGGAAAAATACAGCCATTCAATATTAAATGTATTATTTATAATAAAAATAAATATTTATTCCAAAAGTTTTAAAATTGATGGCAAGCGTTCATATTTACAACGGAGTACGATAACATTAGGCGAAAGCGCGGGAAAGAAGCGATACGTCCACTGGCCTCGGCCGGTACTAAATACAAGCAGCGCGACATTTTTAAAATGATTTTTAGAAGTAGTTTTAAATGGACTTGAATAATATTTCTGTTTTATTTCATTAGTTACATCTTTGTAAGTAATAAGAAGTTAAAATTATTACTTTTGCAACAATACAAGTGTATCGAAAACTGCGACAATCTAGACTGAAATCCAACTATCCATGCTTTGATTTTTATGTTTTAGCCTGTAAAAATGTTTTATTTTATACTATTTTCTCTATAGATTATTTCAACGACAAAACAGAGAACATAGCAAACTTTTCTTTTTCTGTTAGTATCAGTTACTTTTATACTTATCGAACGGCTAAGTACGCATGTTTCGTCGGATTACAAGAAAAGGCGTATGAACAATGAATTCCTACTAAAAACTATGTGAAGAAATGAAAATTTTCTCAATACATGTTTTAGAAAATGAAATTGTGTAATATTTTGATCGGAAAAGAACACTGAAAACTCCTAAAATTGCACGATTTTGTATAAAGGCTCTTAAATAAATAACCTTATCACATTTTAATTGATCTTGTATTTAGAGAATCAGTGTAATAGATATCTTAGATTTTTTTCGATCTTCAGTCTTGAGTGTTTTAAATTTCGTACACAATTACTTTGGCTTTAGCTAGAGCTAGCTAAAATAAATTTATTGTAAGAAGGCGGCGCTATTACTAAATGCATGAATGTTCGGCACACTCAAATGTGGCAGAACTTGCAAAGTATTTTCATAACCACTGCAATTAACTAGCAAATCACGGTGATAAATTTTAATTTTTCCAGTGGAAACCCATCGGATTTCCAAATTCGTGTCGGTTCATCTTCAATCCTCGATGGAGGTATACTTATCCAAGTGGATGACTTAGTATGGCACAACAAATTTAACTTTGCTCAAATGGACAATGATATCGCGGTGCTCTGGCTCGCCACTCCGTTGGTGTTTGATGATAAAGTGGCGCCCATTCCTTTGGTAAAAGCTTATGAAGAAATAGTTGATGGCGGTATTACTATGGTGACGGGATGGGGCTCTTTGAAGGTAAGTAACATTTTATATAAATATTTAAAACAAAATTCAGCTATTTTATAATATCTATGATTTGGCTTTACGATTGTAATATTGAATCTTTAAATTAGATTACTGACATGAAATTGCGCTGCGTGGTGAGATATAATGAAGACATATTTACTGGTTTTCAAAATCATACTTTCGTTAGAGTGGTATATCGTTGGTATAGCTTAATAATTTTGAGAACACTTATGCTCGTAACTATCCAGACATATTATAGTCAAAAATTCAAATATAATATAATAATATTATTTATTTAAATTAAATATTTTTGATTGTTAATAATATCCAATAACCAATAACCTAACTTGATCACTCATACTATAAAACTAACGTTACAGGAGGGATCTGGAGTATCCTCTTCATTACAAGCAGTGTACGTGCCTACAGTCAACCGCGCTGTGTGTAATCGAGCCTACTACCCGAGCTTCAAGATCTCGCCGAGAATGCTATGCGCTGGACTACCCACGGGGGGTAGAGACGCTTGCCAGGTAAACAAATTTTAAATTACCTTGTTTTTTCCGTAGTTTTTTGTGTTTTTTAGTTGGATTTATTGTCGATGACAATAAAATGAAAAAGCAAATATAAAATATCCATTGATATTTATACAGAGCTTCGGGTACAATATTGCTCAAAATATATAATTGTTGAAATACATGAGATTATTGTTTTGAGTTAATTGACAAAATGTAAGGAAATTGCATAGCATACAAATCTATAATGAATGGGTAGGAGTAAAATATATTGTGTTTATCGTCCTTTTCCACCAGGTATAAAGGCTAGGCAAAAAATAGTGAGCAGGATGCAACAAAGGGGCTAATGCATGACAAAAGCGATTTGATATCTGAAGCCAAAGAAATCGATTTCAAATGTAGGTTTAAGACATGTGAATGGTTTATTTTAAAATTATAAATGAAACAAAACCAATTGTGAAGTCAAATAAGGAAAATAACTGTAAACACCGCAGTTTTTGAAACAGCTGTAGACGTTTTTTGGTATAATTAGTAAGTGATAGTAACAATGAATGTAATTATAATATTATTAATATTAAAAAATACAGACATCACTTAACATTTTGGAACAGGTAAACGAAGTTACATAAAACACCGGCTATTAAGTATAAGCAAGTTGGTACAGATCCGCGTCACGCCATCTCTGAACTGAACATTCAGACTCAAATTACTAAGAAAAGGAATTTTTATTCTAACTTATTCAAGCAGAACTAAATTTGAGGAATGATTTACATCTTTGTAGCGTAGTTTCAATAAAACACAAAATTCTCTCCTGTGTTTATTTTTTCGGTAAAATTTAAAATATACAAAGATGCCTGTAAATACAAACAGAAAAATATAAACAAAATTGAAATAAAAAAATAGTCACACAAAATAGAACAGAAATATTAATACAATTAAATTTGATCTGAAAAGAAAAAATAACAATAAAATAAATTTTAATGAATGAGAATCCTTACCAAAAATTTTGGCTACGCACACTCGTGAACGTAAAAATAAACTTTGATTTTAGATAATAAAATATCTTAACTATATAATTTTGAATGATAAACTCGGAAAAAATAATAAATAAATAGATTCAAGTTGCTTTGATGAATAATTTTTCGTGACTGACTTGTCAAATCAAAACATTGCCGTTCTCCGACACTACGTAATTCCTAGTTTAAAATTACGTCGGGAACAACAAAAAAATAAAATTTACTGACAAAAAGAGGTCGAAATAGACAACCGTCACAATACCCCGGGGGCCGGGAAAAAAAAAATCTGAAAGATTTTTTTTAGTAAAATTTCAAATTCAAACCAAATCAAAATAAACCGCATATACATATCGAATTTTAATATTTAATCTGCTAAATGAAAGAACAATCAAAAAAAAAAAAAAATAATTAAAAGCAAAATGAAAATTAATATTAACATCCTATATAAGAATTTTTCTGAAAAAACCTCCTGTATATATGAAAAAAAAAAAAATAATACTGATATATTGCATATCACAAGTTATTTAATAGAAAAAGAAAACAAAACAGACGAGAGAGAAAAAAAAATCCTAAATAATTATCTTAAATTACATGGTTCATGAATGATAAAATTTTAAACATGTTCCTGGAATATACAATGTTAATATACATCGTTCAACTCCATCAACGTACATTATAATTACAACATACATTCTCTATCATACTAGTCTTATTCCAACTACTGGAAATAAAACGTCATGCAGTTAGAGTTGCTTATGAGGAATCATATCCTAAATAAGTCAACTCAACAGAGTTGAACGCAACGGCAAAAGGCTTTAATAGTTGCCATCCGCTGAAAATATTAATAGCTTATGGCTTCTTTAACGTGTCGCTAACTCCCGCACGGTGATTACTATAAACAAGTTTTAGTTAAAGACTGAAATAAATATGCCGGAAAGAAAAGAAAATCATAGCCAGTCGTGAAACATTGACTTTTAAATAAAATCTAAGGGTCTATTGTGAAGTAATTAAAATATTTATGTAATAAACATATGAAAATAATTCTCACAGGAAAGTGATTCAAGTGTATAAATAATACACATAGGTATGGTTTAGTTTAACGAGTTACCTTAATAAACGCTCGTGCAGAAGGCTTAATTTTACAAGTTGCAAACCGCTTGAAAAAAAATTGAGAAAAAAAAAAAAAAATTGATAACATTTAACAAATTATACTATAAAGTATAATACAGATATTGAAAATAAGAGTTTACACTCCTAGAATTGCAAATATTAAATAAATTACACAATAAGTTAACCTAATACTACGATGATGATAATTAATTATAAGTTTTGACCAACGTCAATGTTAATGGTATAGCCAAACGATAATGAGGTGCATAGAAAAAAAAAATAATACAAAAAGAATCGGCTTATGCTCGCCGTGAGATAATTAGCAATAATTCTGTTTTGTCTTCTTTTAATAATAATGATCGTAGTTCGTCTACAGATTGCGTCGAAGAAAAATTTATATTTCTGATTTTTAATTCATAAATTATTTCAGGTTTATTTAATTGTGAAAAATTCATTGCAAAATCAAAAAAAAATGTTAAAGTGAAACAAATTTGTTAATAGTCGTTATGCAGAATAGAGCCTTAAAAATATACGTATTTTCAAGTGATGAAAATGAATAGAAAATGTTATTTAAATAGTGAAATTACTGGGTTATAGAATGTTGTGTCTTCAGAAAATTTCTTCAAGGATATTATAACGAAAGAAACTAAAGAAACTTAAATGTCTGAATAATTTAGCAGTATTTTGATATATTATAGTAGATATATTATAGTAGATACATATATAAATATATTATAGTGAATGTTAATGATTGAAAATGGTAACAAATAAAGTTTTATGCCTGACCTCAATAATAATTATAAAAAAATTATTTTTAATGTTGCAATTCTTCTGTTCCTTTTGTTCCTTCTGTTCCTTCTGTTGCAATTTCTCCTCTCATCTCAATAAGCTACGTTTGAATATTCGGGCGCCAGTATGTAGCGTAGTTTCAATAAAACACAAAATTCTCTCCTGTGTTTATTTTTTCGGTAAAATTTAAAATATACAAAGATGCCTGTAAATACAAACAGAAAAATATAAACAAAATTGAAATAAAAAAATAGTCACACAAAATAGAACAGAAATATTAATACAATTAAATTTGATCTGAAAAGAAAAAATAACAATAAAATAAATTTTAATGAATGAGAATCCTTACCAAAAATTTTGGCTACGCACACTCGTGAACGTAAAAATAAACTTTGATTTTAGATAATAAAATATCTTAACTATATAATTTTGAATGATAAACTCGGAAAAAATAATAAATAAATAGATTCAAGTTGCTTTGATGAATAATTTTTCGTGACTGACTTGTCAAATCAAAACATTGCCGTTCTCCGACACTACGTAATTCCTAGTTTAAAATTACGTCGGGAACAACAAAAAAATAAAATTTACTGACAAAAAGAGGTCGAAATAGACAACCGTCACATCTTTACTTTATCATTTTATCTAAATTTTAAAGAACTACAAATATAGTGAATCCACCTGCAGTGCATTATGAGAGTCAGTCAATCAGGAAATTTATTAGATAGATTTATACATACAATACGTGCACAATTGAGAATTTACGAAGTTAGCACATTCAATATAAATTACATCATCATAGCTTACAGTGTCCTCTCCTTAACATGGAAGCCACCGTGTGTAGATTGGCTATGACTGGTCATCCGACCATCATCATAGCCTCAGTCTACATACCATGTGGCACCAAACCTATCCGCAGCGACTTTGAGACCATTCTCGCCCTCGGCCGTTCAGTCATTATGTTCGGAGACTTTAACTCCAAACATACTGACTGGACGTGCCTATCAACCAACCAAAGTGGTATAGCTCTCCTCGACATCACCAACTTACTCGACTTAGACGTCGTCTCCCCTATTACTCCCACTCACTATCCCGACAACCCGAACCACTCTCCTGACATCCTCGACTTTGCAATCGTCAAGCATATCAACCTCGACCTCAGGTCTATCGAACTGCTCGATGACCTAGGTTCTGACCACCGCCCCGTCTCCCTCGTGCTAGGACCGCCTAACGTTAACGTCACTTCTCCTAAGACCTTTACCGACTGGAAAGGTTTTAAAAACACGATAGTTTCTGCCTTAGAGGCCCCAAACTCTCCACTCGCGATCTCGCCCGATCAATTAGATAGCCCGGATAAAATAGATTCGTTAGTAAATTCTCTCACTGATGCTATCAACTCAGCCATCAGTGTAAACGAAAAGGTTGCTAAGAAAGGCAAACCCACGCTTCCCTTAGCCATTAGCAATCTTATTAAAGCTAAGAACGCGGCTCTCCGGAGAGCCAAGAAATATCCCACGCCCGCCTATAGAACAGCTGCGAATCAGCTACAACGCAAAGTTAGATCTCGCCTCGCGGAACTCCGAGACGTCCAGATGAACGATCTCATGGCGAATATCTCCCCGTCCCACCAAGCGTATTATCGAATGGTCCGAGCCTTACGCGTAGACGCCGCCTCTCACGTCCCTCCTCTCACTCGTCCCGATGGCTCTATCGCCTTCGAAGACGAAGAGAAAGCCGAATGCTTCGCTGACAGCGTTGCGTCTCAATGCTCGCCCAGCACGCAACCCGCGAATCCCAATCACATCAAAGCGGTGGAGGCCGAAGTCCTCCGTAGAAACTCTCTCCCCATCACCGCCGACCCCGTCACAGTCTCTAATGACGAAATCTCGCTTCACATCAAAAGTCAAAAGTCCAGAAAGGCTCCGGGTGCGGATGGTATTTCCAACCACGCACTTAAGCACCTGCCTCAACAGGTGCTTACCTTGTTAGCTATCATTTTCAACGCCTGCTTCGACCTTAGCTACTTTCCAAAAGCTTGGAAAGAAGCGACAGTCATAGGCATACCCAAGCCGGGTAAACCTCTTAATGTCCCGGCTAATCACAGACCCATCAGCCTCCTCAAGGCAATGTCTAAACTTCTCGAGAGAGTCATACTCTCTCGAATGCGGAACCATCTGTTTCCAACGGACGGCGATCCTCTCATAATTCCCCACCAGTTCGGCTTTCGCGCTAAGCACTCCTGCCCTCAGCAAGTCCATCGAATCGTCGAGTACATACTCGACGGCTTCTATCCGAAACGAAAGAAAACGATCGCAGTTTTCTTTGACGTAGCCAAGGCTTTCGACAAAGTCTGGCACAGCGGTCTCGTTTATAAACTCTATAAAATAGGCTTACCGGCTCGCCTAGTTAGGATAATCGCGTCGTTTCTCAAAGACCACACGTTTCGTTTCAAACATGAAGGCACGCTCTCCGCGCCTCGTCCCATAAAGGCTGGAGTCCCTCAAGGCTCAGTCCTCGCCCCTCTTTTGTATACCGTATACACTAACGACATTCCCATCCCAGCTAAAGTCGTCGAACTCGCTCTCTTTGCCGACGACACTGCCCTTTACACCAAAGGCCGCAGAGCCTCGGGTCTCGTTACCAGACTTCAAAAGGCCATTAACACCCTCGGTGCTTGGTTTAAAAAATGGCGTATCGATGTGAATCCAGAGAAGAGCTCTGCGGTTTACTTCGACTACAGACGCAGTCGTATCCCCGACAATCTCCAATTGAGAATGCAAGGCACTCCCATCCCCTGGAAGCGCAGTACTAAATATTTAGGCGTCATTTTAGACCAGACGCTTTCATTCAATCCTCACGTTGATAGAGTAACGAAACTCGCACGTTTTTTAGCTAGGCCGGCTTTACAGTATGTTAGGTAGAAAAAGTAAAATGTCCTTCAGAAACAAACGTACGCTTTATAAGGTCTGCGTTAGACCAGTCATGTCATATGCTTCGCCAGTCTTTGCTCACGCCAAACCCTCCGTCCTGCACAAACTGCAGGTAGTTCAAAACCTCTTCTGCCGCAGGGCCACAAACGCACCTTGGTACGTGCGCAACGCGGACCTGCACAGAGATCTTGAACTGCCTACAGTACAACAGTATCTAAAAACACTCTCAGAATCGTTCTTCAAACGCGCCGAATCCCATCCCAATCCTCTTGTTCGAAAATCAGTCTCATATACTGCTCCTGTCCTAGATTCGGCATACAAAATCGCTAGACCGAGAAACGCGCACACAAGCGAACGTTCGAAGATAACCGTAGATCTCGAGGCCCTTCAGGCCGCAAATTCTAATTCTAACGTAAATTCTAATTCTAACGTAAATCCGAATTAATGCAAATTTAATTTTTCAATTTTTAATGTTTTCATTATTTACTTTTCATTTTTAATGTTTTTATTTTACTTTTAATTTTTGAGCACCTTCAGTGCTATGTAAAACCCAGCGGGTGACCCCTTAAGGGCCCCGCTAGCGCGGCCTCTTTCTCCAATTGGCCGTCGCTCAGATGAAGGCTGAGTGGCAAAAATGCACGAGCCGACAGGGGGTTTTTTTAAAAAAAAAAAAAAAGCTTACAGTGAGTATTGTTCAAAGTGTAATCAAA
Organism: Marasmarcha lunaedactyla; assembly: GCA_923062675.1. Lineage (NCBI taxonomy): Eukaryota > Metazoa > Arthropoda > Insecta > Lepidoptera > Pterophoridae > Marasmarcha > Marasmarcha lunaedactyla. Next base: position 14,740,884 of record OV281359.1, read on the forward strand.
AATATAATTTCTTATTCAGGGTGACAGTGGTGGTCCCTTGGTCTACAAAGGTAAACTAGCAGGCATAGTGTCTTGGGGTCTCGGCTGTGCAAGACCACAGTACCCTGGAGTTTACACCAAAGTGTCAGCTCTCAGAGGATGGATCGACGACACAGTCAACTATTTAAGACTGAAGCACGTGTTGCGATCTGTTGTGTAAAATTTTTAAGAAGACTTGTCTTCTCCGACGTTGTATAAAATTATATTGTTATGTTTTTGGTTAATAAATTGCTGGCGAATGTAATTTTTGCATTGTGATTATAAAAACTTTAATTCTGTATTTCTGATTATTTTTTCTCACATGTAACGACTTGAGGACTCGAGCTTACAGTAATAAAAGGTTTGCGAAACATTTATTAAGTTACATTTTTAAAGGGATACTGCCTGCCCAATAGAAGTAATTGCTAGGATGGTGGAGCTGACTTAAGGTAGACTGCCAAAATAATTTATTTACTGCTTATTTAAAATAATGGTTGTACAAACTTTTATACTGAGATACCGCGCGTGGGGCTTGCATAATCAGGATGACCAAGCTTTTTCTTTTTTTACACCATTCTGACATAACGCGTAATGAAATTCTAATATATCGTATTATTTCTTCTAAAGCATTAGCATACCCTATTCGTGGTGCTAAGTTTCGATAGTCACGGTACCGGTAATTAAATAAAGTGCTCCAAAAATACCTACAAGCTTTGGGTAAAATCTGAGTAATATTTTACAGTAATTTGAAAATGATTCTATTTTATCAATTGCTCAAAACAATCGTACAAAAAGTATATCAAATTTGAGATATTTATACATTACTAGCGACCCGCCCGCCCCGGCTTCACACGGGTCTATGTCATTGAATTTTAAATCTGTAATATCTTCGAAAATATTCATTTAATTTACACGCTGTCAAGGGCCATATTTATCTATATTACATGCACAACGTATTCAAGGTACTTAATTGGATAAGGATTAACGCTGTATTGCTTAAAATCTATTCGTAAATAAGCCATTATTTCGAGTAAAAGTAAAGGATAAGAAATGGTTATTGTGGGTTATCTCTAATAGATAGGCATATACCATCGCGGACTTTTTGTAGAAATTTTTAACATGTACAATACTGTAGCATATTATTTTGATCTATCTAGTATGGTTCAGCCAGCGTTTTCAATGTGTTTATTTACGACACCACATAAGAAACATCTAAGATTATCAATGTTCCTCTTCTATATTATGCATGTACTATACAAATAAACCTTCCTCTCCTTGAACCACTCTATTTATTAAAAAAAACCGCATCACAATCATTTGTGTAGTTTTAAAGATCTAAGCATACATAGGGACAGACATACAGCGGGAAGCGACTTTGTTTTATACTATGTAGTGATTTATTTTGGATCCATAAGGATCTATCTTGCTGTGCCATTAGATATATCAGGATCGTTTATGATGGTAATTAAGGAACATCCTAATGATTGATCGCTCAGTTGCCTCTAATATGATTAAAGAGGGCTGAATTCTGAGGGCTGGATCCTGTCGTTCTGACATTTTTTTGTAAGGCCAAGGACCGGTAAATATGTTTTATGACAATATTATTACCGCAACTTTTTTATCCAAACTGATTAGTCTTTTATAGACGCATATATGTACATATTGACGTAGTCCGCTACAGATATCCATTAAAGGATGTATCCAATGTTATTAAATAAGGTGAACTCACGAATCTATAAACCACGTAACTGCATAGTCCTAGATAAAACATTATGTTATTCATTCAATAGATGAACATACAAATGAACAGCTTCATTGATGCCGTGGCTGGGGCTGGTCTTGAAGATCTTTAGTTTTAAAGACAATGAAATATTTTACTGAAATTCTGCGAACTTTTTAAATTCAACATTTGTTTCAACATGTGGAACTATCGCTATAGAAACAGGTAATTAATTTGAATTAATGTATAGTTTTAACTGGTCCAAATAAATAAAAACCTTTTTTGAACTTTCACTGTCAGTTTAATTATAGTTTAAATATAGCAATAATTTACAAGCACAAAAGTTTATAAAGAAGGACAAGAAATAGTTTAAGACACGAAGACGAAGAGAAAAGCACATACAATTAAAACTAATAGAAATTATGAAAGCGCGTAAGCAATTAGGGCTCCGACGGATAGCCGATTCCGATAGATAGGAAACGTGGAGCATGCGTGAGCATTGAAAATCGACTGGCGCGCGGCGGTCGTAGAACGGTTTTGCGCGTACGCGCCGTGCAACTATCTACTAATAATAAATGTATATACGCGAGGATGTTTAAACATTGAATCACACATTCATTCTCGCTCCGATCGCCACGCGGTGCGGACGTGCAAGACCCAGTTCTCCGTTGATCGGTCCCTTCCCGCCATTCCGTGGCGCTCAGTCTACTGACGTCACAGTCTAGCGTGTTGGTTCCGTGCTACGGTTTTCAAGGTTTTTCTACTCCGTCTGAGTGCTTTCGAAGTGCGATTTTTCTTTGCGACTAAGCCCCTTAGTCTTCAAAGTGCTGTGCTAAGTTGTGTTGTGCTTGTGCTGAGTGCAGTGTTGTGCCCAGCGTAAGTAGTCTGGTTTCAGTGCAAAGGATACTTAACGGCGACAACGAATTTGTACTGAACCAGTCCTTTTATTTTTATTTTATTTCTCTTCTCTATTTTATTTATTTTTCTTCTATTTTTCATATTTATTTTTATCATATCTGTGTGTTTTCGTGTGTATTTGTCTTTTCTGTCGGTAAAGGTTGACCCTAACGCGGTCAACTCTTTACCTGCGTACCCTTTTTTAGGTTTCTAGGTAGCGGCCTTCGGCGTACTACTGTTAGTTTTAAGTTTTCCTCCCCAGCCCCCCTACCGCTGGTAGGGAGGTGAGCCGCTAGGATTTTGCTAGGTTTTTAGGAACTAGGCGTCTTTTATTATACTTATATTTATTAATATTACTGTCCCAAACCCTCCCTCATGGATCCGCTAAGCGTTATTAACGCGTTCACCCAGGCGCTTGCTGCGGTAGGCGTCTACATCCCGAAAGACATCATAACGCAGGCCTTGCAGGCATCAATCGCGTCCCCGGCCCCTCAGGCCTCAACCCCGGCCCCTCAGGCCTCAACCTCGGCCCCTCAGGCTTCAACCCCGGCCCCTCAGGCCTCAACCCCGGCCCCTCAGGCCTCCAACGTCGAGACCCCTCAGGTCTACAGCTCTTCCTCGTCTCCCGCCTCGTCCGAGATGGACTGCGAATCGGTCGCATCCTCTCACGCGTCGCGTCGCAAGCGTACCGCTCCCGGGAGCGACTCCGAACCCGCGTCTGATACGTCGTCAGATACCGTCACCTTAACCGGCTCTCCTGAGCCCGAGTTTCAACTTGTCGCCAAGCGCTCCAAGAAGCGCTCTAAGAAAGCTTCAGTATCTTCAATACCCGAGCCCTCCCCGGTGTCTTCAACACCAGCCCCCGCGCCGTTAACACCACTCGTAGTAACCGCGTCTCCGTCGGTCACATCGAAGCCAGCGACGCGCTGCGCTCCCGTCCCGCCAAAGCCTCAGCTCCCTCCGCCCGTATTCCTGCGTGAAAAAGCGCGCTGGACCGCGGTTTCAAACTTGTGCAAAGAGCACAAAATTAATTACTTAAAAGCCGCCAACGCTGGCGATACAATCAAAATTCAAGTAGCAACCGTCGACGACTTCCGCGCGTTTACCAGGTTACTCTCGGTAAATCAAATCGCGTATCACACCTACGCCCTCCCGGAGGAGCGTAAGATCCGCGCAGTACTACGGGGCGTCCCGTTCGAACTCAGTAACGAAGACATTCTCGAGGACCTTAAGTCTCAGAGTTTCCCGGTCACAGCATTGCACAAGATGCACTCCAACCGCGGTAGGCGTTTTCCTTTAGCTTTAGTAATCCTGTCAAATACTCCCAACTCGAAGGAGATTTTCAAAGAGGCTCGCACAATCTGCAGACTCTCGAACATCTCCGTCGAGCGTCCCAACCCCCGCGGTCATCCTGGGCAAGGCCACCGCTGCCAGCTCTATGGCCACGCAGCGGCTAACTGCTCAGCTCCCCCCAGGTGCGTTAAGTGCCTGGATCCACACATAACAAAGGAGTGCACTCGCACTCCTGAATCCACTTCCCCCCCTGCCTGTGTGCTGTGCGGCCAGTCCGGCCACACAGCTAACTACAGGGGTTGCCCGCGCGCTCCGCGCTCCACCGTCAAGAGGGTCGCGCCTAAACCGGCGCCGCCGCTCACTCCCGCAAACTTCCCGCCGCTGCGCAACCGGGGTCCCGGGATTGGGCGGAAAGCCCGAGCAGCCAACGCCTACTCCGGCTCTGTCCTGGAGACAGCGTCCGGCCGCTCCACCTGCACCTTCCCGTCTTATCCCAGCTCCCGTAGCTCCCGTAGGCCCGCGTCCGCTCCGTCTTCTTCACCTCAGTCGTCGTTGGCTGAGGACATGAAGACCGTGTTCGACGTTATTCAAAACGTCGATATTAACGAAATTTCCGTACTCGCACGCAAACTGCGAGCCGCCCGCTCTCCTCAAGAGCGTTTATTCGCGTTAGCCGAGCATCACTCGCTCCTAAGTTCGTTGTAAATTTATTTTACTTTTTTTATTTTTTGTATAAAATCGTAAATAAGTAAATTATAATGTCTAGACCCGCGAATCCCGCGTCCAGTCGTATTAAACCCAAGGGCTTATCCCTAGTATCTTTTAACGCTCGTAGCCTTAGCACTAACCTTCCCGAGATTAAACTGTTCCTTCAGAACAAAGAACCTGACTTATTCCTTCTCCAGGAGACATGGCTTACTCCAAAACGCTCCAGGGGATACGCTATTCCTAAGTACGCGTTTACTCGCAACGATAGGCCCAACTCCGACGGTTACGGCGGCACCGCGATATATTACAAAAGAGGCTTCCATTGCTGTCCTCTCCCTACCCCTCCTCTCCTCAACATGGAGGCCACGGTGTGTAGATTGGCTATGACTGGTCATCCGACCATCATCATAGCTTCAGTCTACATACCGTGTGGCTCCAATCCAATCCGCAGCGACTTTGAGGCCATTCTCGCCCTCGGCCATTCAGTCATTATGTTCGGAGACTTTAACTCCAAACATACTGACTGGACGTGCCTATCAACCAACACCAGCGGTATCGCTCTCCTCGACATCACTAACTCCCTTGACTTAGACGTCATATCCTCCATCACTCCCACTCACTATCCCAACAACCCGACCTACTCTCCTGACATCCTTGACTTTGCAATTATCAAGCGAATCAATCTTGATCTAAGGTCTATCGAACCGCTCGATGACCTAGGCTCCGACCATCGCCCCGTCTCCCTCGTGCTAGGTACGCCTAACGTTAACGTCACACCTCCTAAGACCTTTACCAATTGGAAAGGCTTTAAAAATACGTTAGTTTCAGCCTTAGGGGCCCCTAACTCTCCGCTCGCGATTTCGCCCGACCAATTAGATAGCCCGGATAAAATAGATTCATTAGTCAATACTCTAACTGATGCTATTAACACAGCCATCAACGACAACGAAAAGGTTGCTAAGCAAAGCAAACCCGCGCTTCCACTAGCCGTTAGCAATCTCATTAAAGCCAAGAACGCGGCTCTCCGGAGAGCAAAGAAATATCCCACGCCAGCATACAGAACAGCTGCGAATCAGCTTCAACGTAAAGTTAGGTCTCGCCTCGCGGAACTCCGTGACACTCAGTTTAACGATCTCATGGAGAATATCTCCCCATCCCACCAAGCGTTTTATCGAATGGCCCGAGCCTTACGCGTAGACACCGCCTCTCACGTTCCTCCTCTCACTTGTCCTGACGGCACCATTGCTTTCGAAGTCGAAGAGAAAGCCGAATGCTTCGCCGACAGCATAGCGGCACAATGCTCGCCCAGCAAGCAACCCGCGGATCCCTCCCACATCCAGGCGGTGGAGGACGAAGTTCTCCGCAGAGAATCTCTCCCTATCACCGACGACCCCGTCACAGTCTCTAATGATGAAATCTTGCTTCTCATTAGAAAGCAAAAGTCCAAAAAGGCTCCGGGTGCGGATGGAATTTCCAACCACGCACTTAAGCACCTGCCTGAGCAGGTGCTTACCTTGTTAGCTATCATCTTCAATGCCTGCTTCGACCATAGCTACATTCCAAAAGCCTGGAAAGAAGCGACAGTCATAGGCATTCCCAAGCCGGGTAAACCTCTGAATGTCCCGGCTAATCACAGACCCATCAGCCTCCTCAAGGCAATGTCTAAACTTCTCGAAAGAGTCATACTCTCTCGAATGCGGAACCATCTGTTTCCAACGGATGGCGACCCTCTCATCATTCCCCACCAGTTCGGCTTTTGCGCTAAGCACTCCTGCCCTCAGCAAGTCCATCGAATCGTCGAGTACATACTCGAAGGATTCTCTCAGCCTCGTAAAAAAACAATCGCGGTTCTCTTTGACGTAGCCAAGGCTTTCGACAAAATCTGGCACAGCGGTCTCGTTTTTAAACTCTATAAAATAGGCTTACCGGCTCGCCTAGTCAGATTAATAGCGTCGTTTCTTAAAGACCGTACTTTTCGATTCAAACATGAAGGCACGCTCTCCGCGCCTCGTCCTATAAAGGCTGGAGTCCCGCAAGGCTCAGTCCTCGCCCCTCTGCTGTACACCGTGTACACTAACGACATCCCCATCCCGCCGAAAGGCGTCGAACTCGCCCTCTTTGCAGACGATACCGCCCTTTACACTAAAAGTCAAGCGATCCCGTATAATATCACCAGACTCCAAAAGGCCGTAAACGCCCTCGGTGTTTGGTTTCAAAAATGGCGTATCGATGTCAACCCAGAAAAGAGTTCTGCTATTCAATTCGACCACAAACGTCGTAATCGCCACAACGATCCGCACATTCGTATGTTAGGTATTCCCATCCCCTGGAAGCGCACTGTCAAATACTTAGGCGTCACCTTAGATCAGACGCTTTCTTTCAAGCCACACGTCGATAGAGTAACGAAACTCGCGCTCTTTTACTTAAGCCGTCTATATAGTATGATAGGAAGAAAAAGGAAAATGTCTTTTAGAAATAAACGTACGCTTTATAAGGTCTGCGTTAGACCCGTCATGTCATATGCTTCGCCAGTCTTTGCCCACGCCAAACCCTCCGTCCTGTACAAGCTGCAGGTAGTTCAAAATCTCTTCTGCCGCAGGGCCACAAACGCACCTTGGTACGTGCGTAACGCGGACCTGCACAGAGATCTTGAACTGCCTACAGTGCAACAGCACCTCAAAACACTCTCAGAATCGTTCTTCAAACGCGCCGAATCCCATCCCAATCATCTTGTTCGAGATTCAGTCTCAAATACTGTTCCTGTGTTAGATTCGATTTACAAAATCGCTATGCCGAGAAACGCGCACACGAGCGAACGCACGCAGTTAACTTTAGATCTAGAGGCCCTTCAGGCCGCAAATTCTAATTCTAACGTAAATTCTAATTCTAACGTAAATCCGAATTAATGCAATTTTATTTGTCAATTTTTAATGTTTTTTATTTATTTACTTTTCTTTTTTGAGCACCTTCAGTGCTATGTAAATCCCAGCGGGTGACCCCTTAAGGGCCCCTCTAGCCCGGCCTCTTTCTCCGATTGGCCGTCGCTCAGATGAAGGCTGAGTGGCAAAATTGCACGAGCCGACAGGGGGTTTTTTAGTGGGTATGGTTCTGGTAGGCGTCGGGACGAGTCCCACATAACTCCGATCGCGCGTGCGGAGTATGCGTCAGAGCATTTTTTATGTCCTCCTGCCCTACCCGTGGAGGGGAACCAAAAAAAAAAAAAAACGTTGAATTGCAATATAATGCATTACTATTTATTAATATTATTAGTAGATAGTTGACGTTGCTTTTGTATACCTTTTACATTACTTATCGTTTAAGTATATAATATTATTGACGGCTATTTATTTATGTAATATATATTTATATGAATAGATATAATATGCGTTTATAAACTAAGAGATATACCTATATTTTATATGCACAATATTTCAAGTTACAATTTTTATATAGAATATTTTAAATTCATAATAATAAATAACAAATCTTGCCACATCACTCCCTTTCCAGACCGTTCTAAGGGCGATAATATTCAGGAAATTTTACACGACGCCCGGAACGCGTTTTCTTGACTGAGTGTTGGTTATAGTCAAGCTGAGTAGGAGTGTTAGTGTGAGTGTTGTTTGTGTGGGTGTTACTATGTGTTTGAGTGGCAAGAGGTGTGTTTGAGTGTGTGTGACTTGTAGGTGGCATGTGTGTTGTGTTGTCTGGAGTGGACAGTATATAGGCTGGTTTTATTCGGTCTATAGATACTGCCACTTTTGTACCTTTGATAAGAATGTGAAAAACTTTGTCCCCCCGTGACATAACCTCGTATGGGCCAGAGTAAGCGGGTTTCAAAGAACCACCTATAGTGTCATCACGCAAGAAGATGTGAGACGAGGAAGCTAGGTCCTTGAAAATAAATGTGGGACGCTTGCCGTGCCGTGACGCTGGTGATGGCTGAAGCGTTCTCACTGTGCTGCGAAGCCGAGAAATGCAGTCTGTTAAGTTTATGGTTTCCTCGGTTTCTGATTGGAAAAACTAGCCGTGCAGACGAAAGGGTTCTCCATAAACAATTTCAGCGGATGATGTCTAAAGGTCTTCTTTATAAGCGCTGCGTATGCCTAGCAGGACGAGTGGGAGAGAGTCTCCCCAGTTCGAGGAAAAGTGGCAGACAATAGCTGATTTCAGCTGACGGTGAAATCTTTCTATCATCCCGTTTGAGGCAGGATGGTAGCTAGTAGTGCGCCTATGCTGAAAACCTACTAGTTATGCCAAGATCCTGTAGGCCAGATTCAAACTGCCTTCCACGATCAGTCACAATGTCTCTCGGGCAACCAAAGCGTGAGATCCAGCCGCTGATTAAGGCCTTGGCCACGGAGTCAGCTGTTATGTCTTGCAGAGGTATTGCCTCAGACCATCGCGTATAGCGATCGATGGCTGTGAGGCAATAACGGAAGCCTTGGCACAAGGGAAGGGGCCCGATGAGATCTATGTGAATGAAAGTGAATCTGGACCTAGGAAGTTTGAAATTGCCAACTGGCGAAGAAACATGGCGTGTGATCTTGGAGCGCTGGCATGGTAGGCAAGCACGAACAAACTCGCGACAGTCCTTTCGGACGCCTGGCCATACGTACCTGTCTGCGACTTATTTAGCTGTCGCTGTAGCCCCAGAATGGCTAAATGAGTGAAGGTTCTGCATCACTTGCCTTCGAAGTTCATTGGGTACGTACGGTCTGAGCTCTGAGTTGCTGACATCGCAGTAGAGATCAATATTCGAGTCAGGAACTTTAATTTTCTTGAAGTGAAGAGATGTTTCACTATCAAGAAGCTGCTTCAACTCTTTGTCAGAGGCTTGACTGAGGGCGAGTGTCTTGTGATCGACAGGACTAGTTATTTCATCTACGCCGGATAGTGTATCAGCGACAATGTTGTTCTGTCCTGAAATGTGCCTTATATCCGTGGTAAATTGCGAGATGAAATAAAGGTGTCGCCACTGCCTAGGTGAACTGTCTCGGTCTGCGTGCGTTCTCGACCGCACGTCGATCGCAGACGCCTTCCCGCTCTATTAGCCCCCGCGCTAATTGAGCACCCAAATTTCACTGGTTGTTGTCGTAATATATAATTTCATAGTTGTATACCGTAATAAGTTTCTAACGCCGTTTTCACGGCGGACAGTGGGTCGTTAACCGTACTTCTAATAAGTTTCTAACGCCGTTTTCACGGCGGATAGTGGGTTGTTAACCGCACTTCGTGGAACGTGAGCTTCGTCGACGGGGTTTCGTCGTTCCAGGACTTCAAGTTCCGTGTTCGAGTAAGTTATCCGCGTCGTCCTCTACCGCCCTACTGGGACATGTAGTGCGAAGTAGACGCCCCTCCACGCCGCAAGTGCGCACCCGCGACCGAGTCATCCTCGGACGCCACCCCAACTGGCCTTGAGTCTCCCTCTTTTACGCTTGTTAAGGAGCGCTCTAAGAAGCGTTTGAAACAAGACCCGGCGCCCTCAACGCCCGTCCCCACACCCCTGCGGCGTCTTCAACGCCAGCTACCCCGGTGTCTACACCCGCTCCGGCCCCAACTTCTGTCAAGGCCAAGGTCCCACCACCCGTTTTCCTTCGGGAAAAGGGTAAATGGACTGAGGTTTCGACATTGTGCAATGAGCACAAGATTCATTACACCCGAGCGGCCAACTCGGGTGAATCTATTAAAATCTTAGTCTCGTCGATAGACGACTTCCGTGCTTTAACAAAGCTCCTCACCGATAAGCAATATGCTTATCATACTTATGCTCTGTCAGAAGAGCGTAAGATCAGAGCGGTACTCAGGGGAGTCCCGTTCGAATTATCGAACGAGGCTATCCTGGAGGATCTGCAGTCCCAAGACTTCCCGGCACTCGCGGTGCATAAAATGCACAGCAAGTACGGGAGGCAACACCCTCTCGCTTTGGTGGTTCTCGCCAACGTCCCCAAGTCCAGGGAGATCCTGAAAGGGGTTAGCACTGTATGCGGCCTCTCTGGGACCTCGATCGAGGCGCCTCATCGCCGTGGTCATCCCGGCCAGTGCCATCGGTGCCAGTTGTACGGGCACGCGGCGGCCAACTGCCGCGCACCGCCCAGGTGCGTCAAGTGCCTGGTCCCTCATTTCACTAAGGAGTGCAATCGCACTCCTGAAACTCCCTCTCCTCCCGATTGCGTGCTTTGTGGCCAGTCCGGCCACACCGCAAATTACAGGGGCTGCCCTCGTGCACCCCGTTGTATGCGCTCCAATTCCAAGAGGGCGGCACCCAAACAGGCCCCACGCCTTTCTCAAGAAAACTTTCCGCCGCTGCGTAGCCGGTTTCCTCCGGCTGCTAAGCCTACACAGTCCAGGCCTGCCCCAGAAAACTGGAGGCAGTGCCCCGCATCGAATCCCATCCCGGCTCCTCGCCCATACAAACCCACTCCTCAATCCTCCGTAGCAGACGATATGCGTATCGTCTGCGACGCTATAAAAAATGTCGATGTTAGTGAAATCGCAGTCTTAGCCCGTAAACTTAGGGCTTCACGTACTCCGACAGAGCGTTTGCTAGCTCTGGCGGAGCATAGTTCCCTTCTCAATTCATTATAGGTTCATTTAAATGAATTGATCCCTAAATCATGCTTCGGCCGACCTCTGCCCAGCCCTGGCTTCACCGGAGGCTGCCCAGAACGGCCACCAACTCATGTCCCCTAGAGCACCTTCAGTGCAACTTTCACTACAGGCGGAAGACCCGCTAGTGGGTCTCCGCCAGAGCGCCCAACTTCCCGACGGGTGTCGCTTCCGATGAAGGCTAACGGTAATAACTACAGCCAACAGGTGGTTTTTAGTGGGTAGGTGCCATTCTAGTGAGTCCCACATAACCCCCCGCAGAGGAATTTACCTGCGGGCGGTATGCATGACGCATCTTCCACCTCCCTCCCGCGAGGGTGCCTCGGCAGCAAAAAAAAAAAAATAGGTGAACAATTGTCTTTACGAGAGTGGAATGCGAAGGTCAAGGGCTTATGGTCGGTATAAATCACAAAGTCCCTTGCGTCGAGCATGTGGCGGAAATGTTTCACACTCTCGTAAATGGCTAATAGTTCTCAGCTTGCGAGAAAAGAATGCCAACGGTTGCCACGCGTCGTCCTTTTGCTGTTGAAGACTCGCGCCTATGGCGCTCTGTGAAGTGTCAGTGACAAGAGCAATCTTGGCATTATAGTCGGGGTGGGCAAGCATAGTGGCTTGACAGAGACTGTCCTTGCAGGCCTGGAATGCTTCCTGCTTCTCCGACGAAGAATGGACAGGGTGGGAACCCTTCACCGAACCTTTCAGAAGCTCGTTGAGCGGAGCTTGGTGTTGAGCCGCCTGAGGGACTTCGGCGGTAAAAATTTACCATGCCAAGAAACCTGTGGAGTTCTTTTACCGTTTTTGGCGTCGGGAACTCCTTGATGGCCTCGACCTTGGTTGCTAGAGATTTGGCACCTTCGGCTGACATGGTGTAGCCTAGGAAAGTTACTTCCGAGGCACCAAAGACGCATTTAGCCGTGTTAACGACCATGCCGTACTGCCCTTGTAACGTCTGCAAGAACAAATTGCCAAGCAAAGTCGTGGCGTAAGCCTAGGTTTAGTCTTAAATTTAAATAACCATAGGTACTAATAACAGAACCGTTAGCCGCGCATAATTCATAATTTAATAGGTCTTTACCTATGAAACTGCCGTTTTGCCGTACTGACCATTTCAAATGAAAATATTTTTTTTTTGACTGATAATTCTAATTTCAAATTAATTTTATTTGACAAACATGGAATTCTTTTTCTTAAATCGTCATTTGTTTAATAGTTAGTGTTTTGTTTTCAACGCATTCGAACATTTTTCGTCATAATGGATAAGTTAAAAATTCGAGTAATTATGGAGTATGAGTACCGTCGTGGCAGCAAAGCGGCACAAGCGGCACGCAACATCAACGACGTTTACGGAGCGAACACTACAAACGAACGCACCACCCGTTATTGATTTACCCGCTTCCGTTCTGGAAATTTTGACCTGAAAAATGGAACCCCGTGGTCGTCCGAAAACTTTGGTCGACAATGACGAATTAAAGGCAATTGTGGAAGCTGATGAAACTCAATCCACGGCTGAATTAGCAGCAGCTTTTGACGTTAGCATCAAAACAATATTGGTCTATTTGCGTCAAATTGGCAAGATAAAAAAGCTTGACAAATGGGTACCCCACGAACTCAATGACCGCCAGCGCGAAGTACGCGTGGAGACGTGCCTTGCACTGCTCAGCAGGCATACAAATGAAGGAATTCTGAACCGCATTGTTACTTGTGACGAGAAATGGATCCTGTTTGACAATCGTAAGCGCTCAGCAAGTTGGTTGGACCCTGGTTCAGCACCCAAACAATGCCCTAAACGAAAACTTACCCCTAGAAAAGTGATGGTCACTGTTTGGTGGTCTAACGCGGGTGTAATTCATCACAGCTTCTTGCAAAACGGGACAAGCATTACTGCAGATGTGTACTGTGAAGAACTGAACACAATGATGGAGAAGCTCGCACGTCTTCAACCAGCTTTGGTCAATCGTTCGGCTCCACTGCTCCTGCACGACAACGCGCGACCTCATACTGCACAGCAGACGGTCTCCAAGCTACAAGAGTTGGGGTTGGAAGTTCTCCGTCATTCGCCGTACTCACCAGACCTTGCGCCTACAGATTTCTACTTTTTCCAGAATTTGGATAACTTCTTGGCGGGAAAAAAATTCAATACCCGAGAGGCAGTACAAAATGCCTTTGAAGAATTTGTTGCCTCCTGTCCAGCTGATTTCTTCAAGAAAGGCATCAATAAGCTACCAATGCGTTGGCAAAGATGCATTGATTGCATGGGTGATTATTTTGATTAATAGGAATAAAAAATATATAAAAAAATTACGCTTCATTTATTTCGTGAAAAACGGCAATTTCATAGGTAAAGACCTAATATTTTTGCCCGGTAACGTTTCGCTTCACTGCGCGGGAACACACACAAATCACTTCCAGTGTCAATTAAAAATTGTACTTTCGATTGTCTGTCCGTTACAAATGAGCGACCGGAACCGCAGCAGCCGTCGGCCGCCATCACCGACTGCCCTCGCCATTTCCCGAAAATGCACAGGGTTTAACACATTTTTTAGCATTGTGGCCGAATTTATAGTGGTACCAACAATTAGGGTGATTCCGAGTTGCTGAAGGTGAACGAGACCGGGATCGCACTCGTTGCCGGTTACACGAAGAAGACCGGCTTTTATAACTCACCATGCGATCCAGCTTTGCTGTTAGTGCGTGGACTTGCCTGGTCAGTTCTGCAATTTGCTGCTCTGTTCCTGGTGCTGTCTGGACTGCCGCGAGCTGTGGTGAGGGAGTTACGACGTCGTGGACACGGTCTGCAAGCTCCGCGACCTCCTCCAGCGAGCTCTTGGCCTGCGAGGCGATGATGGTCTGCGTACTGCTGGGCAGCCTTTTCGTCCAAAGGGAACGAAGGAATTCATCCGGGACGCCTGGTCCCGCCAAGTTCTTGAGATGTCTCAAAAACTGTGATGGTTGGCGGTCCCCTAGTTCTTCGTGGGTGAGGAGCACCTTCCGCTCTCGAGACGCAGACAATCGTTTTACCAGCTCCGTCTTTAGCCATTGGTACTTATCCGTCGTGTTGGTGTCCATGATGATGTCTTCCACCTCGGCAGCATACACCGGTTGCAGTTGCCCGATTGCATAATGGAACCTCGTGGAATCTGAAGTAATGTTCGCTAAAACAAACTGGCTTTCTAATTGGGCAAACCGTAATGCCGGATTTTCGGGGTAGAATGGGGGTACCCGCGCTCCAACTCTGTCGACGTGGATTTCTGCTCTGCTGGTGCTTGCACTGGTTCCGTCTTCTTTGCCCATCGTGTTCTCAAAATAGTTTTAACTGGTCCAAATAAATAGCAATAATTTACAAGCACAAAAGTTTATAAAGAAGGACAAGAAATAGTTTAAGACAGGAAGACGAAGAGAAAAGCACATACAATTAAAACTAATAGATATTATGAAAGCGCGTAAGCAATTAGGGCTCCGACGGATAGCCGATTCCGATAGATAGGAAACGTGGAGCATGCGTGAGCATTGAAAATCGACTGGCGCGCGGCGGTCGTAGACCGATTTTGCGCGTACGCGCCGTGCAACTATCTACTAATAATAAATGTATTTACGCGAGGATGTTTAAACGTTGAATTGCAATATAATGCATTACTATTTATTAATATTATTAGTAGATAGTTGACGTTGCTTTTGTATACCTATTACATTACTTATCGTTTAAGTATATAATATTATTGATGGCTATTTATTTATGTAATATATATTTATATGAATAGATATAATATGCGTTTATAAACTAAGAGATATACCTATGTTTTATATGCACAATATTTCAAGTTACAATTTTTAATATAGAATATTTTAAATTCATAATAATAAATAACAAATCTTGCCACAAATGTATGACACGGCGATACATTTGAGAACTTTGAATGGAAAATGTACATTATATGCAATATTGTAATCTTACATTTTTACTAACAAAGAAAAACACGAACGATGTTGTATTTTTACTGGCCACGTAACGCTGCAAATCAGACCACACCTGTTAAAAATTGAACAAGTTGTATCAGCATTACTGATTCTATCATATATACAATAATACGCCATTTCTCGCAAAGCCAGAATTTTGGGAAATTTTTTGAAAAGAAATCGTAAACGCGTAAAAACAGAGTTTGATAAAAAACTCACTTTAAAATGTTTTTTCAAAGAAAACTATATGCAATTGTTTCAATCAATTTCCATGGAAATAAAGCAGACAATAATTAGAAATCCATTTCAAATAATAAAATACTGCATTTGAATTAAAATTCTTAAGAAAAGAAGACTAAAGAAGCAAGAATAATGATCCCGAAATTAATGGTAAGTATAATTTCTATTGTGATGTTAAAAACAGAGAATTATGCCTAAATATCTGTTTGTAGTGAAATTGTGCAACTCGTTGTTTTTGTTCTTGTGTAAAATAGATGGCTGTTGAGTAAAACAGTGTAGAGTTTAGTACCTACTGAGAGCTAAGAGAACCTGGTTAAAAGATTTATATTAGTATTTTTACAAGAAGGTAACTAAGATAGGAAGAGCCTTTGTTTTAAATAAGTTTATTGAATTATGCGACAAGTTTCTGTTGGTTTAATCCAGCGACTTTAGCTTCTGACTTTAGGGTTATCTTTTTATTACCAAAATTAATCTTTTTTAGTATCGTTATATTTTTCTACAAGAATAAGAATCTTTGTATTGTTTGTTCTTGGACACAAATAATAATTTAACAAGTTAGTTAAGCAATAGTCTATTTCAGGCAGTCAAATCTGGCAATAACGTGAACAAAACCACGGACAGGGCTAGTCAATAGAGTTTTCTTCAATTACTTTTCTTTATCTTTTAAAAACTTCATTACAAAGTTTATTGTACTGCCTGGAATCAATATAACAAATAAATAAATCCCCAGACAAACACACCAAATGTATGACCCTAAAATAAGTAGAGCTTGTATTATGGATGACCATACAGCGAACTGGGGAGAACCCAGAAATAACATACATACATAAATATCAACAACCATGACCCAGAAAACAAACATCTATGTTTATCACACAAATTATTGCCACGGCCAGGATCTGGGACCTCCAGCGGATGAGACAGGGCAACTATCAACTACGTTACTCGGCCGTAAACGAACAACTCTACAATTGCCTATGGATGCATGATGACAGATATTCATTAAAAACATTGACTTGACAGTTTAATCAAAAAGAAGTTAGACAATAATGCAACTAGATGACGTCATATAGAGGTCGAGTGTGAGTCGAATTCCTGACAGCTTTAATGTCCCACTATGATTCATCACTGAAGACATCTCACCGATCCAAGCTACCCCTGTAAAGCATCGTCGGTGGCGCAGCAGGTAAGGTGCTGGATCTTCGATCCTAGGTGCGAACGCGTTGGTTGCCAAATATGAATAAAAATTATTTGATTTAAAATTATATTAATGTCATTTCATTTTCTATGGTAAAATCATAAAATATCAAAATATTAACGGTACCTTGTACGAGCTTTCAAGCTATTTAACCGACTCGTATTTCTAAATGAAAGGGAACTCGATGTAGTAATCCCGTAATACATTTGTTATAAAAAATATCCCATTCGAGGACTCCTTATAAATTACACAATATTTATCAAAATAACCAAAGCCTACTCAAAAGCGTTGTTAATTTCTGCAGATTTTGTTGTTATTGTCCTTACGACAGGGCCTCAAAACCGTGGTTAGGAATATTTCTTTAATAAATTACTATCGAATTGAATTTGCCGACATGCATATTGCCTGCATTGAGTACCTAATAAATTACAAAATATCTAGTAATTGCCTCAGGCCAGCCCTGTTATTCAATAAAAGTTTCCTAAACGAATGTGTCGGGCCGAATAAGGTATATTTCTAATATACGTTTTGAATGTATGCTTTTAACGGATACTTATGTGCAGAAATGAAAAGAGCAGAAAAGAAGAAAAAGTAATTTCAAATTTCCTTTCTACCATAATCCTCCAAAACCTGAAAAAAAATGTCATCGATATTGTTTCATCATTTTTTTAAACTATTTTCTTCGAAACTTTCCTTGTTCTCCGAAAATGTTGATTTATATGCGGAATGCTCAACGCTGTACGACGCGAAAAACTTTTTTATTGGTAACATGTTGTTTGACTTATTATCTTCAGCATAAGTTCATGAGCGTTCCGTGTGAGATACTTAGAAGTTTGAAAAGTAAAATTAATATTATTTTGTTTTATCGCGTGTTTTGCAAATTAGTAAATTTGTGTAAACTATAATTTTGTTTCTCTTCAGAGAAACCTCGTTCTGAAGAGGTGACTGATAATATTCTTGGTAAAGTTTTGTCAGAAATATACGTAGCACTGTTTTTACTTTTTCATTATTTGATGCTTATTACAACGAATGGAAACATCGATATCTGTTGCTTAATCAAAAACAATGTGAAATAAAAAAAGGAACTCATTCTGATGCACTGAAACTGTTTTATGTTTATTTATGTCTTTGTGTTCTTATAATATTATTACTACTGGTTAGTACATTATTATAAAGATTCGTTTAATATTTTATTTGGAAAATAAACATATTTGAGACACTAAAAGACGGTAATGAAATGCCTGGTGCTAACTAAATCATGCCAACATCTAGCTCGTACGCCATTTTTAAAAAGCAAATATAATACGGCGACAGGTTTTAGTCGGATTTCTGACATGAATTATCGTTGTTGTGTATTGTTCTTTTTTAATTCCTAACTGACACTTCAAAATGCAAAACAATCATAAAATAGTGGCATAAGGTAATTTAAAGTTTTGACAAGCGGCTCCGACCCCGTAGGCAAGCACGAATAGTCCTTGTGCCAGTAATTCATTATTTAATATATGTAAAGTTTAATTCATGTAAAATTGTAAAACATTCTAAAATCACCTCAATTTGTACTTAAGCTCTAGCTTGAAACATAGATAAACGAATAAGTACTCGTTCGTATTCATTTCAATGAGGATTTCAATAAGGATTAGGTTAACAATGATTGAAAATCGTTCGAAAAGTCGTCGAAATCTCGATAAATTGGCGCGGAAGGAAAAATATTCCTGCAATGATTTGTTTACATATTTCTAAGGATTAAAGTAATCAGCTATATGCTTTAGCTGTGATTAGGGTTAAAACTTATTTTATATATTTATGATGGTGGTATGCATCATTGATATGAAATAAATAAATTTATTATTATTACAAAAATCGCGAGCCACAATTTAAAAAATATTTTGGCTTTTAATCAATATAATTTTAATAAACATATATGCAGCCAACGAAATAATGTTATACGGATATTTTAAACATGTATATATATATATATATATATATATATATATATATATATATATATATCACCAAACCTTGTAGGTGTTAATGGGCGGTACAAATTTTATTGTTAAAATCGATGTATGAATCTAAATGAAATTAAGATTGTTTATAAAATATTCGGTGGAACTACACGTGCGCTTTACATTCTGATAGCCTTTTTAACGCGTACATATACAATCATATTATAAAACTCTAAACCAGAATTCTTTACAACGTGGTAAAACAACAATAATTACAACCTGTAACCCAGATTTGAGCTTCAATTTGGCTAGGATCCTAGTGCAAGAATTCTTTGAAGCATTTTATAGAATTATTTTTTTTGGGCACCATTTTTGCATGAGGTAGTTTGGGATTTACTTTTGTGGTAGGTAGGAAAATAATTTAGCAGCAGCAGCAGCAGCTGCATGTTAAAGTACGAATCTTAGTAATACAATTTGATAAGTAATAAATGCCTATGTCCGCGGGAGGTTAATTAAAAATTAGTAAAATTGTACTGAAAGCAAAACCTATTTTTCATTACCTACAAAAATCTTCAATTAGATTTTAAAAAAATTTTCGATCTCAAATAAAAACTAGATACGCAATTTCATCCGAGTACGATACTTTAAACTATCCACAATGCTTTAGAAGTTTGTCACAAAAAAGTTGGTGCATAACAATACAAATACAACCCTCTGTACATGAGTTAACATTGAATTTAGAAAGCCAACTAAAAACATTTAAATGTTTTATGAACGAAACTTGACTGTTGACTTTTTAGCTGGAATTAAACTTAATAACATGTTTTTATACTGGTTTATTGACTTAATCCATAAGTATTTAGAGTGATAATATTACAAATATGCTTCCCAAAAATATGACAATTCATTATTTTTTACGGAACCAAACATGTGATTTTATAAATTTTTTGACATGTTTACTGTCGAAGAGGCTTGGTCGGCTACTAAACTGAAAGGAAACCGACATACTTATTTGGGCACTCTTTTGTAGAAAACGATTTTTTGCCACTGATTGTGTATCTAGATTTTGTATATGATCGATGGTTGACTGTCAATAATTCAAGAAGTAAATGAATAATTCAATATGAAAAAAAAACTAAACATCTCACCTTCACACTAACTTTCAACAATAGCTTATTTAAACCGATGAAATATTAATATGTAATACGAGGGTGTATTGAAACTTCGCAACCTAACATAGATAGCGTTGTCATATTATTATCAACCTACCCTCATATGAAACCTAAACTCTTTGTTAGTCTCTGTGCAACTTTTCTCTGAGATACATGCGTAATTATTTATTTTATTGAACATTAAGTGAGAGTAAGTTTCATTAATTTTGAAAACGGATAGTTTAGAGCACGATGCCGTGATCAAATACTTCCACAAGAAACACTTAACTCCAAGGCAGATTCACGAAGATACGGTGGCTACTTTAGGAACATCTGTTCCGTCGTATACAATGATAAAAAAGTGGACAGCTGAATTTAAACGTGGAAGAGAGAGCATCAAAGATGACCCCTGCTCTGGACGGCCTTCTACAGCTACGACTTCGGAAACATCGAAAATATATGTGATCTTATCATGGGAGACAGAAGATTGAAGGTATCTAAGAAAGCTGAAGCTCTAGGAATTCTATATGAACGTATACAAAACATGATCGTTAACGAATTAGGGAACAAGGTGTCTGCAAGATGGGTTCCGCGGCTCCATTTAGTTGAACAGAAATGAACTCGGCTCAAAATTTCTAGAGAATGTTTAGAGCTTTTTCAAGCTGATTCACACGAATTCTTGGCAAAAATTGTTACCATAGACAAAACATGGGTTTGCTAACATCACTAAGCTCCTGAATCCAAAAAACAATCCAAACAATGGAAGAGACCCGGATCTCCGACCCCCAAGAAAACCAAGGTGTGATTGTCAGTTAACAAAGTAATGGCATCGGTTTTCTGGGATTCTAAGGGTGTCATCTTGGTTGATTAATTAGAAAGAAGTCAAACTATAAATTTTGCATACTACTGCACACTATTACGTCGTTAACGCGAAGAAATAAAGTCTAAAAGACCAGGATTGTTGACCAAGAAAGTTTTGTTTCATCAGTACAATGCTCGTGTTCACACATCTGCAGAATCGATGGCTCAAATAGTGAATTGTGGTTTCGAATTGCTTCCAAATCCTCTTTTATTTACCAGACTTGGCACTTTCTGACTTCCACCTATTTCCAAAACTAAAAAACACTTAGGTGAAATGAAATTTTCTACCAATGAGGAGGTCAAAGTGGCCGTAGATGCCTGTTTTGAAGACCTTGACGAGACCTTCTATTTAAATGGGATCAAGGTTTCGGAGGACCGCCGGACTAAGTGCTGTAACCTAGGAGGAGAGTATGTAAAAAAAATTAATATAAAAAATTGCATTGCTCCTGTATTTAGGCCGCAAACTTTTCAATCCACCCTCGTATATTAGGACACATTTGCATGATTTTATTATAAATTTTCTCTTTAAATGTCAAACACTAAAGCAAAATTACCTGAACCTTTTGAAAAATCCCATACTTCCTTTAAAATTTTAACGATAAAATTTCAACAAAAAGTCTTCAAACATCAAACTTCCGCCAATTACAATAAGTTGGAAGATAAGTAAATGTAATAATATCCATCTTACCTTTTTTATATTTTGTTACAAAAGAATTGATGTCATAATGACACCTTGTTGTCGTTACCTCAATGAGGGTTAAGTAAAAAAATGAAAATTTGCGAGAAACCAAAATTACAAAATTATGCAACAAGAAATAAACAGTTATTTTCAAGTCTTGACCTGAATTATATGCTATGAAAACTTTTGAACATTTTTTCATACAAAGGAAAGAACTTTTGGATAAGAGAAGCGCTTTGATGGTTCTTTGTAGAAAGGGTTCAAATAAAATTATGCATTTCGGTCAGCCGGTGATTAGCATGGTTTTTGCTTTTTTGTTGATAAAAAATACAAGCATGACATTAAATACAGACTTACGAGTGATGATGCTAAATAAATTGCTTATTCATTTTTTGGTAAAAATCATTTGGTAGCTACAATAAATGATTAGGAATCATTTTAACAATTTGATAAAGAGTTGTTGTTTTATACGAAAAGTTATTAATTGTTATATAATACGTTTATTTGCACCAAAAAAGAATTGATGTATTTCACTGTACATAAACAATGGTTTAGGTTCTTTGTAGGTGAGTCGTCTTTTGTTCTTTTATTTCTCAAAACTATATAACGTGGTTATCAAAGCTATTGATTGATAATTTGCAGAAAATTCGTAAATTTCTTAATTTAGCTCTAAATAGTCAGTCAAAATTTTATGTTCTCAGTATTGTCTTAAACGAATAGTTAAGTTGGTCCCGCCACCGTAACTACAAGTAGAGAAAAATATTTACATGCATTTTTAATACATAAATATTTTCGAATTACCAGCCTGAAAACTACTTTGGTTTAATCGTGGTTATAATACTCCCTCGGTTTGGAAATCTCTAAAATATTTACAATATCTGATGGATAAGGGTAGAGTTTTATTTTTGATTCATTGAATGATACACGGCGAAAGAAAATACCGAAAAATATTTTTTTCAAAGTGGAGGTGGTGGTGCTGCCTATATTTCTTTACATGGCAAACTATGATTTCCTTTCTTCAGTAGGGAACAACTCAAGTTTTATATTTTTAGCAGTATAAGAAAGTTTGTATTTGCGTAAGACTATCTGGTCGTGGCTATCCAAAGGTAGTGCCAAATCAAAAACTGTTGCAACCTGCGATTCTTGAGGCATGCTCTTGTTTTGACTGAACATAACTCTTACTGGATATTGAACGCCGTGGGGCACAGATCCAATAGAATTAATATTGTTTGCCGGTCATTAGGCGCATACATTTTTATTTTTTTTTTATTTTCTGGCTGTTAGTACCTTACAGAGCCTTTCATCTGCGTAGCCTTTTCTTGTAATATTTCAATAACATTGTTTCGCTTGACTGAGGATTATACTTAACTATTAAACTTAAGAAACTTATAATAATAAAATACAAAACATAAAGATAATAGGTATGAAGATACTATGTATTGTAATATCTAATGTGTGATTTAATTAATTAATTTTAATGACTGACAATTCATTATGTTTTCTTCACCTAGCAATTTTTATCAGACTGCTTAGTTCCCAAATCCAATAACAAAAGCCAAAAGTTTACAACCTTACAAAGTCAAAAAAATTAAATTAAATTACAATACTAACAAATTAAATTAAATTAATTACTAATAAATTGCATCCCAACACCTTACCGAGTACCCTCAATAAACATATAGCAATAAACTGTTTTAAACAACTATAAAAATGTAGAAACTGTAGAAACGTCACATGCATCTTGTAACGCTGACAAACTTTATACTACCCAAATTATTTCCGAAAATAACCCGTAATTTGTTTGTGAAAAGGTTTCATAAACATTTTTAGCTTAAGCAAGATTTTTTTATACTGTGAATTTTTTTATTTATGCTCTTCAATTGAAAGTCGCATTTTGCAGCTTGGGTATTTCATAGGAATCTGTAAGGCAACAAAAATGCAATAATTTTGTAAATGACAAAGGCTGACAATGGTGTTCTGAAAAGTAATAAAATGACAATTTAAACCATCTTTGTAAATAACGTCTCATAATGTAATTATATTTGCATATGAAATAATGAATACAAAAGAGTTGTCTGAAATTTTTACAGAAAGGTATTATGTTATATTTATGTAAACGAAGATTAATTAAAGTTATTGAGAAAACATGACTGAAAAAGGTCGATGCGGAGGACTTTGTATTATGTTTGCTTAATTGTTGTTTTTCAAATAAATGACTCAGTTTTAGTTTAATGACAGTTGGATAGAAAAGCCAAAACAATTTTTCATTATTATCAGTTTTTTTATAACAGTTTAATTTTTAGGATTTTGTGAATAATTTATTTTTAAAATTAAAATAAAATCATGCTTCATTTAAATTTATTAAATAAATATATTTCAATCAAAGTCATGAGGTAAATGTAAAATATTCTTAGATTTCTAATCAATAATATTCAGCTAAGTTATGGAGGGTCCATAACTTAGCAGCTTTTATTTATTTGTATTAAGAGAACCAACAGCATATCTTTACAATATTTAACAAAAATATATATATACAATATAATAAGGCCAATAACAGGTTTCCCTAAAATTTACAAACAATACTCAATAAAAAATAAATAAAATATACATAATGTTTTATTACTTCCTCAAAAGCTTTGTTAGTAAGTTTTGTTACTTTTTAGTAATTCGTTATATAAGCGGAATTAAGAATCCGAACGTCATTGCAAAAGCCGAGGGTAAGCACGTATACAAATTAATATCGTAACCTAACAAATATTATAACTTCAAAAGTGACTTTCTTTGAACCGCTGAACTATACTACCTGCAAATCATTATGTTTTACATGTAGGCATGAGACATCGGAGTTTGCAAAAGTCCTGATTTTTGGGATGTTTAAGTTTAACGTGTGTGTCAGTCAATCTGTATCCTGTCCTGTATCTGTATAATGCCTGTCCGTGGTATTCTATCTCCCATACAAATGAGACGATTTTCATGCGGTTTTTTTTGTTCAAAAGGTGAACAAATCATAGATAAAATATTATATTCTTCTTATGTATAATACTTAACCCAGACTTAGTATGACATATATGGATATGGAAGAAATCGTTTCAGACATTCAATTACTACTATTTTTTTTTTTTTTTTAATCGTCGTTTCATATATTTTTAAGTTTCTTGTTTCACAGATTTAACTTTTTTGTTATTTTTATTATAATATTGAAAGCTTTTATAAAATTTAAATTAAATAAATAATTATACGTTAAAATTATACTACAAATAAAACACTAAATCTAAACTTGAATGCATTGAGGGCAACGTAGCCAAAAGGCTGGCTGAATTACCACGCTGGATCGCTATAGAAATTCGTTGTGCGAGGTAGGTGCCAGCCTTCGGGTCACGAGTTTCACTCACCAATCGCCTCGCTAGGTCCGAAAAAAGACGATGAGCACCTTGTCCCCAGGACCCCATGGTTTCAACGCCAAAAGCCTCAAAAATATACCCGCTACCCAAATTCTTATATTTTCTACGTTTAAGGCTTTCAGCGTTATTAGCAGCAGAACCAGATTGTATACTAGTTGTGGAAAGATGGGAAGCCGCGAGAGTGTCTTCGCAGGTTGCATCCCACACCAGCGGCCTACCCATCCTCCACGGGACCAGAGTCATACCATCAGGTCGCTTGCCATCATCACGCAACAATCCTGACGGTTCAAGAACCGAGGGAGTGTTGGAGGTAACAAGAGCCCGATGGATGATGTCATTTAAACTGGCATGGCGAGATATTCTGCCACCGCTGCGAGAACATGAAAGGCCATGGCGACCGAGCTCATCGACCAACACGCCACAGCAGCAGCGGTGTCGAGCACATAATTTTATCCCTAAACGTAAACTACAGGCAAGCCTAAAGCTATGGTTGTCAAAAAGGGTTCCCAAGTTAGATGACGGAAGCGCCTGTAACCATAGCCCTGACTCCCACGAACCCACCGCTAGCAGACGAGCGCGCTCTGTTAAATTAGGCGTATTTAATTGTTTGTTCCGCTCTAAAATACAAAGCACGTCGTCCCACTGACGCTGTGATGCGGGATCTTGTGGAACTGCTGAACTGTTTGATACGATATTCCAGTGCATTTCGGCATCCGAAAGATGAGAAATCTCGCCCGTAAAAGAAGAGGAAAGAATGTTATTGATAATATCTTTATTATCGTAAATCGAAGATAAAAAGGCTGGCAAAGCTAGAGAAGAAATTTTTCGAGTTCCTAAACCACCGAAGCGCACTGGTAAACTATATTATTTATTTGTTTTTACAAATAACTTGTTAGAATGATTACTGTGGAGCAGAATTCGCTGTTGTGAGACCAAGTTTGCAAATTCAAAAGACCGTGTCAATTGTGTAAGGCTCGGGGAACGGAGTAAAAAAGATATCCAACCCCTTTTTAAATTTTGGCCGATAGCTTCAAGCACACACTAACAACGATAGAAACTGAGGAAGATGAGTATGTAACACGCCTTACTTTGAGGATTATCTATATTCTTCAAAAGTTTGGACTTCTTTAATATTCTCGGAATAAATTGTTTAACTTTTGAAAGTTACATTATCCACAAGCAAAATACTACACGTTACCCTAAAACACGCACTGTGTCTAGAGTTATTTTATTTTTTATTTTATTTTTATTTTCTAATTCTTGGAAAACTTACAGCTAAGTACAATTGATAAGTTAAAAATTATAATTATAAAGAAGGCCATTTACAAAGTTCTCACATGTAGTGTAAATCACGTTATAATATAAATAAGTCGCTAGTACAAGTAGATACATGCATAAATACAAACATAATATTTTATTTGATACAGACACAAGAAGAAGATTTAAATTGAATATAAATTCTAACAATAAATGATTTTAAGAAAAGAATGCTTTGGCCATGGCTGACTTGACACTTGAGATGCTGGTACAAAATAGGTCAAAGTTCTCGAGCTCGTTGTTTAACTCATTTATTAAAGTTGGTGTTCTGCACATAAATGAGTTCTGTCTGTAATTGGTCATTGCGGTAGGTGCATGCAGTAAACTAGGGTTGCGATATAACTTTGTGTGCGCGCAAATATTAATTCCAGACAGAAGCTCCGGCACATCTAATCTATTATTCACAATTTTTATTAAATTAACGACGTCGGATATTTGCCTTCGCTTACTCAGAGGTAGTATATGGTGTCGTTTACACCTTGAAATGTAGTTGTTGTCGTAGGTTCTACACCTGTACTGAATTATTTTTAAAAAGCGTCTTTGTATGCTCTCAATTCGTTGAACGTAAACATCATATTTAGGGTTCCATACAGACGAAGCGTACTCGAGGTGACTTCGGACGTAAGTACAATACAAAATTTTAAGAGTTTTTACATTGGTGAAGTCTGAGGATATGCGTATTATGAATCCTAGAGCTTTTGAAGCTTTGCTAACTATCTTATTGACATGGGTGTCAAATAGAAGCTTGGAATCGAAAGAAACCCCCAAATCCACCACAGTAGTTACTCGCTGCAAATTTATATTATTTATAGCATAATCAAATGTCATTGGGGAGGCTTTCCGGGTAAACGAGCATACGCAACATTTAGCAATATTTAGTTCAAGTTTGTTTGAGATACAATAGTTGTAGAGGTTATTTAAGTCAGATTGAAGTTTGATGCAGTCATTCACATTATTAATTGGATATAAGATCTTCATATCGTCCGCATACAATAAAATTTTTGATGTCTTAATATAGGAAACAATGTCATTAATAAAAATTATAAATAATAAAGGTCCGAGCAAAGATCCTTGAGGGATTCCCGAAGGAACTAGTTTCACTTGAGAATTGAAACCATTAAGTACAACTATTTGGCTCCTGTTGTTGATGTATGAGGCGTACCAACGAAATAGGTTTCCCTTTATACCTATAGTCTGAATCTTACGCAGTAGAATAGCATGATCAATCCGGTCAAAACATTTGGTGAAGTCTGTGTATATAACGTCTACCTGGGATCGGTTCGACATATGTTTAGTGAGGTATTCACTACATATCAAAAGATTAGACTCGGTAGACCTACCCTTGAGAAAGCCATGTTGCTGCTCAACAAAACTCAACCTGAGAGCATTGTATGTCTGATTATATGCAATTTTTTCTAAAAGTTTGGATAAAATACATAATTTAGAGATAGGACGATAGTTAGTAACCTCATTCTTGGCGCCTTTTTTATGTATAGGCGTTATGTATGCAGTTTTCCACAAAGAGGGAAATTGTCCAAGTTGAAGTGAAAGCCTGAATAACAAAGTCACAGGCAAAGTGAGGCTTTTAGCACAGTTTGAGATAAACAAGGGTGGAATGCGATCCGGGCCAGCCGATTTTGTCATATCTACAGATTTTAATAAATTATAAACTTCAGATTCATTAATTTCGATGCTATATATGTCGGATACAGTGTTAGTGGTGGACTGATGGTTAGTACGGTTGTCTGGTAAGGAGGGATTCTGGAAGGTGGAAAAGAAATAGTCACTAAACATATTAGCGATGACACTACCAGAGTCTGAACTTATATTATTGTATGTCATAACAGCTGGGAACGAATTACACGATTTTCTACTCTTAACGTACGCCCAAAACGCTCTTGGATTGCTATTAATATTATTTTCAATATTCATTATATATGTTTTAAACATTTGTTCCTCAAGGTACTTTGCACGGCTACGTAATATTGTGAAACTGTGGTAGTCTGAGATGTTTTTGTATTTAATGTACCTTTTATGAAATTTACGTTTTTCTTTAAGAAGTTTAATCAGCGGTGTTTTATACCACTCTGGGTATTTACTATTTGAGGACACAATTTTGGTAGGAATGTAGGTGTTAATTAAACTATACAAAATGTCATAAAAAAGTTTTGTAGATTGCTCTAATGAATTATCAAGATTAATAATATCGGTCCATGCAACTTCGTCTAATTTAGCTGATATAAGATTGTAGTCGGCATGATTGAATAAAAAAATGGTCCGCGGTTGGGCTGGAAGTCCTGGATACTCTAAAAAGTCTAATTCAAAGCTCAAAGCCTTATGGTGAGGATCAATAGGTACCAAAGGGTCTAAACATTCCGCTACAGTTACGTCATCATTACATAATACTAAATCCAATACGCGGTTATTCAAGTTTCTAATATTATTATATTGGTATAAATTACACATGTTTAAGTAGTCATAAAACATAAGTTGAATATTCCCTGATATATTGACTGGTGTGTAGTATAATGAGTCAGATGCTACCCAGTCAAGACTAGGCATATTAAAATCACCTATGACAATATACTTATCACTAGGTGAGCCCGCTATAATATCAGAAATTGAGTTCAAGAAGTGTACGGTTTGCTCATTCTGCGTATATCCGCGCTGTTCGTTGCATAAGTAAACTACGCATATATGCATGTTGTAGGATATACGTTTTGTTTTTAGTTTAAGTGTTACCCACAGGTCCTCGGCCGATGAGCACCACTCTAAACGGACATCTGTCGCAAAATCACGGCGAACCGCGATAAGAACCCCCCCACCAAGCGATTGACCTGTTTTATTGTAATCTCTGTCACGTCTAAACACAGTGTAACGATCGTCAAAAAGTTCGCAATTACCTATACTATCTACTAACCATGTTTCGGTTAGGCATATAACGTCATAAGTATTTAGTAACACACTCCTCAGAAGATAATTGACCTTAGTCCGAAGCCCTCTGACGTTCTGGTAATAAAAACGAATCATTTTAATAAATCAAATAGACATAATATAGATATTAATATTAAGTTAATAATTATAGTTATTAAACTAAAATAACCCTTAATACTAAAAATACAGTCTAATAACTGTATTCTATACAAAAACATTTCTAAATGTATGTAGTTATGGTAAACAAAATAAATTATTGAAATAGGTACGCAAAAGCAATTTATAAAGCGTTGCAGAGTAAAACCTAAAAACAGTACAAGCATTATATTAGTAGCATTCAAGTATAGCACTCGTAATGAAGCAAGGTCAGGCGCACAGGTGCGCTCCGTTATGGAGCATGAACCACGAACAAAAGACGTAACGGTCCCAGCGAGTAAGCGAGAAGCATCGAGGCGGATGGAACGTATAAGCGCGAAAGAGATAGATGTGACGAGTTATGCGTGAACAAAGCAATGTTATACTTACCAGAGATTCTCAAAGTGTCGAGGCAGTCAGGCGCGTATTGTAAAAATAATAAAGAGGCTGGTGTTAAGCGTTGAAGATTTTCCGAAGATCGTGTTCCGATTTTATAATTTGAATTGGTGAAGTGGAATTCTTGCGTAAGAGGATCTTGCACTGTTTCACCCATACATACAAAAAACCTTTTTCAGCAGCCAGCTTCTTTGTTTTGTTTAGTAACAATTTATTTTGCAAAGTTAGATGATCGTTGATGTAAATCTTTGAATCTCCCTTTAGATCGATATCCGTCGATCGCAAATTCTTCCGTATTCGGGCGGCAGCAACAAAGTTTTCTTTTGTGTATCTGTTATTAAATGCCACTATGATTGATTTAGTATCATTGTTACTCCGCATAGGAATTCTTGCAATATAATTTATTTGCTCCTTCGGGATCTCGTGGTTTATTTTCGATCCAATCTTGCTGAAAATTTGAAATAAATTTTCATTATTTGTACTCGGTACACCTTTTATTTCAATATTATTGAGACGAGCTCTTTGTTCTCCCTCACTCAGCGCAGATTCTAACTTCTCGATTCTCTGTTGCAGTATCGGGGTATTATTCTTCACTTGCTCAAGTTCTTGCATCTGTTTTTCCACTCCTGACAGTCTGTCGTTGATAGCCTGAATAGACGCGTGTGAAAATTCGATTGACTTTTTTACCTCTTCTAAGTCCTGCTTCATGTTCATGATATCGTCGCGAAGAGTCGGCAGAATAGACATCTGCAGAGAGATTTTTCGTATCTCTGCCATTATTTTTTCTAGGTCAACGGGCTTTGGGCTGCCTAATGGACTTGCAGATCTAATGCCTTTGCAGACGGCACATCTCCAGGTTGATCTTCTGTCACCAAGTTTTCGGTACCCCACCTCAGTGATTCCTCCACATGCAAAGTCATAAAAATGATTGCACAAGCTACATTGCACTCCATCGGTAGCGTCTTCATTGCAACGTGAGCACTTTTGCATGATGGCGAAATAAATACGTGTAGTAAAAATAAAATAGCGTGAAAGTTTGAGAACAACAGGCACAAAGCGCAAGGCGTTGTGAACGTGCGAGCTCTACAAAGTCGAGCGACTGACTGAGCGACTTTACAACCACGCAGGGAGCTCTTGTTAAATATTCAAGCAAATGATCAACTACACCAGATCAAACACTCCGCAAACAATATCCTTGTAACCTTCACATACCACATAAAAAACAGAGCCACCTGATATACAGTGCGGCTTGTAGCAGCATACATTCAGATCTTTTCATGGCATTTCACTTATCAGAGCTGTTCCCAGTGTTGGCAAATTAATTAAGAAGTCCATTAGATATTAGTAAAATAAACCTCCCTTTTCGCTTTAGGAAAGGAACATCATGTCCTGTACAAAATTATATTACTTTACACAACACTCCGTAGTGTAATTTTCCTTTCTCTTTCCTTTCGTCGCATCTCGGCATCGTATCCTTTTCAGTATACACTACGTCCATTTTTTTTTTTTTTTTGTTCCCCTCCACGGGAAGGGCAGGAGGACATAAAAAATGCTCTGACGCATACTCCGCGCGCGCGATCGGAGTTATGTGGGACTCGTCCCGACGCCTACCAGAACCATACCCACTAAAAAACCCCCTGTCGGCTCGTGCATTTTTGCCACTCAGCCTTCATCTGAGCGACGGCCAATTGGAGAAAGAGGCCGCGCCAGCGGGGCCCTTAAGGGGTCACCCGCTGAGATTCACACAGCACTGAAGGTGCTCAAAAATGAAAAGTGAAAATAAAAACATTAAAAATGAAAAATAAAAATTGCATTAATTCGGATTTACGTTAGAATTAGAATTTACGTTAGAATTAGGATTTGCGGCCTGAAGGGCCTCGAGAGCTAAAGTTAACTGCGTAGGTTCGCCCGTGTGCGCGTTTCTCGGCCTAGCGACTTTGAATTTCGAGTCTAACACAGGAGCAGTATATGAGACTGAATCACGAACTAGAGGATTAAGATGGGTTTTCGGAGCGTTTGAAAAACGCTTCAGAGAGTGTTTTGAGATGTTGTTGTACTGTAGGCAGTTCAAGATCTCTATGCAAGTCCGCGTTACGCACGTACCACGGTGCGTTTGTGGCCCGGCGGCAAAAGAGGTTTTGAACTACCTGCAGTTTGTGCAGGAGGGAGGGTTTGGCGTGGGCAAAGATTGGCGAGGCATACGTCATGACGGGTCTAACGCAGACCTTGTAAAGTGTACGTTTGTTTCTGAAGGACATTTTACTTTTTCTACCTAACATGCTATTTAGGCGGACTAAATAGTGACGAGCGAGTTTCGAAACTCTTTCGACGTGTGGCTTGAAAGAAAGCGTCGGATCTAATGTGACGCCTAAGTATTTAGTACTGCGCTTCCAGGGGATGGGAATGCCTAGCATTCGAACGTGGGGATCGCCATCGGGACGACGGCGTTTGTGGTCGAAGCGCATTGCAGAACTCTTTTCAGGGTTCACATCGATGCGCCATTTTTGAAACCATACACCAAGGGCATTTACGGCCTTTTGGAGTCTGGTTACAAGGTGCCGAACACTGTGGCCTTTGGTATAGAGTGCGGTGTCGTCAGCAAAGAGGGCGAGTTCGACGCCTTTCGGCGGGATGGGCATGTCATTAGTGTACACGGTGTACAGCAGAGGGGCGAGGACTGAGCCTTGCGGGACTCCAGCCTTTATGGGACGAGGCGCGGAGAGCGTGCCTTCATGTTTGAATCGAAACGTCCGGTCTTTAAGAAACGACGCGATTAATCTGACTAGGCGAACCGGTAAGCCTATTTTATAGAGTTTAAAAACGAGACCGCTGTGCCAGACTTTGTCGAATGCCTTGGCTACGTCAAAGAGAACCGCGATTGATTTTTTACGATGCGGATAGAATCCTTCGAGAATGTACTCGACGATTTGATGGACTTGCTGAGGGCAGGAGTGCTTAGCGCGAAAGCCGAACTGGTGGGGAATAATGAGAGGGTCGCCATCCGTTGGAAACAGATGGTTCCGCATTCGAGAGAGTATGACTCTTTCGAGAAGTTTAGACATTGCCTTGAGGAGGCTGATGGGTCTGTGATTAGCCGGCATGTTCAGCGGTTTACCCGGCTTGGGAAAGCCTATGACTGTCGCTTCTTTCCAGGCTTTTGGAAAGTAGCTATGGTCGAAGCAGGCATTGAAGATGATAGCTGACAATGTAAGCACCTGCTGTGGCAGGTGCTTAAGTGCGTGGTTGGAAATTCCATCCGCACCCGGAGCCTTTTTGGACTTTTGCTTTCTAATGAGAAGCAAGATTTCATCATTAGAGACTGTGACGGGGTCGTCGGTGATAGGGAGAGATTCTCTGCGGAGAACTTCGTCCTCCACCGCCTGGATGTGGGAGGGATCCACGGGTTGCGTGCTGGGCGAACATTGTGCCGCTATGCTGTCGGTGAAGCATTCGGCTTTCTCTTCGGCTTCGAAGGCAATGGTGCCGTCGGGACGAGTGAGAGGAGGAACGTGAGAGGCGCTGTCTACGCGTAAAGCTCGGGCCATTCGATAATACGCTTGGTGGGACGGGGAGATATTCTCCATGAGATCGTTAAACTGAGTGTCACGGAGTTCCGCGAGGCGAGACCTAACTTTACGTTGAAGCTGATTCGCAGCTGTTCTATATGCGGGCGTGGGATATTTCTTGGCTCTCCGTAGAGCCGCGTTCTTAGCATTAATGAGATTGCTAACGGCTAAGGGAAGCGCGGGTTTGCCTTGCTTAGCAATGATTACGTTGTCGCTGATGGCTGAGTTGATAGCATCAGTGAGAGTATCGACTACTGAATCTATTTTAATCGGGCTGTCTAATTGGTCGGGCGAAATCGCGAGCGGAGAGTTCGGTGCCTCTAAAGCTGAAACTAACGTATTCTTAAAACCTTTCCAGTTGGTAAAGGTCTAAGGAGATGTGACGTTATCGTTAGGCGCGCCTAGCACGAGGGAGACGGGGCGATGGTCGGAGCCTAGGTCTACGAGCAGTTCGATGGACCTGAGATCAAGATTGATTCGCTTGATAATTGCAAAGTCGAGGATGTCAGGAGAATAGGTCGGGTTGTTGGGATAGTGAGTGGGAGTGATGGGGGATATGACGTCTAAGTCAAGGGAGTTAGTGATGTCGAGGAGAGCGATACCGCTGGTGTTGGTCGATAGGCACGTCCAGTCAGTATGTTTGGAGTTAAAGTCTCCGAACATAATGACTGAATGGCCGAGGGCGAGAATGGCCTCAAAGTCGCTGCGGATTGGTCTGGTACCACTAGGTATGTAGATTGAAGCTATGATGATGGTCGGATGACCATTCATAGCCAATCTACACACAGTGGCCTCCATGTTGAGGAGAGGAGGGGTAGGGAGAGGACAGCAATGGAAGCCTCTTTTGTAATATATAGCGGTGCCGCCGAAACCGTCGGAGTTGGGCCTATCGTTACGAATAAACAAGTACTTAGGAATAGCGTATCCCCTGGAGCGGTTTGGAGTAAGCCATGGCTCCTGGAGAAGGAATAAGTCAGGTTCTTTGTTCTGAAGGAACAGTTTAATCTCGGGAAGGTTGGTGCTAAGGCTACGAGCGTTAAAAGATACTAGGGATAAGCCCTTGGGTTTAATACGACTGGACGCGGGATTCGCGGGTCTAGACATTATAAATTATTAATTACGAATTTATACAAAAGTAAAAGAATTTACAACGAACTTAGGAGCGAGTGATGCTCGGCTAACGCGAATAAACGCTCTCGAGGAGAGCGGGTGGCTCGCAGTTTGCGTGCGAGTACGGAAATTTCGTTAATATCGACGTTTTGAATAACGTCGAACACGGTCTTCATATCCTCAGCCAACGACGACTGAGGTACGGATAACGGAGAGGGACGCGGCCCTACGGAAGCTACGGGAGCTGGCATGGGTCGGGAAGGTGCAGGCGGGACGGCCGGACGCTGCCTCCAAGACAGAGCCGGAGTAGGCGTCGGCTGAACGGGCTTTGCTTCCGGGGGACCCCGGTTGCGCAGCGGCGGGAAGTTAGCAGGAGTGAGCGGCGGCGCCGGTTTAGGCGCGACCCTTTTGGAGGTGGAGCGCGGAGCGCGAGGGCAACCCCTGTAGTTAGCTGTGTGGCCGGACTGGCCGCACAGCACACAGGCAGGGGGGAAGTGGATTCAGCAGTGCGAGTGCACTCCTTTGTGAAATGTGGATCCAGGCACTTAACGCACCTGTGGGGAGCTGAGCAGTTAGCCGCTGCGTGGCCATATAGCTGGCAGCGGTGGCACTGCGCAGGGTGACCGCGGGGGTTGGGACGCTCGACGGAGATGTTCGAGAGTCCGCAGATTGTGCGAGCCTCTTTGAAAATCTCTTTATTTTCACTTTATTTAACGAGAGTAACCTAGTAAACGCGCGGAAGTCGTCGACGGTCGCTACTTGAGTTTTGATTGTATCGCCAGCGTTGGCGGCTTTTAAGTAATTAATTTTGTGCTCTTTGCACAAGTTAGAAACCGCGGTCCAGCGCGCTTTTTCACGCAGGAAGACGGGCGGAGGGAGCTGAGGTTTCGGCGGGACGGGAGCGCAGCGCGTCGCTGGCTTCGATGGGACCGACGGAGGCGCGGTAACTTCGAGTCATTTTAACGGCGCGGGGGCTGGTGTTGAAGACACCGGGGAGGGCTCGGGTATTGATGATACCGAAGCTTTCTTCGAGCGCTTCTTGGAGCGCTTGGCGACAAGTTGAAACGCGGGCTCAGGAGAGCCGGTTAAGGTGACGGCATCTGACGACGTATCAGACGCGGGTTCGGAGTCGCTCCCGGGAGCGGTACGCTTGCGACGCGACGCGTGAGAGGATGCGACCGATTCGCAGTCCATCTCGGACGAGGCGGGAGACGAGGAAGTGCTGTAGACCTGAGGGGTCTCGACGTTCGAGGCCTGAGGGGCCGGGGTTGAGGCCTGAGACGCCGGGGACGCGATTGATGCCTGCAAGGCCTGCGTTATGATGTCTTTCGGGATGTAGACGCCTACCGCAGCAAGCGCCTAGGTGAACGCGTTAATAACGCTTAGCGGATCCATTAGGGAGGGTTGTGACAGTAATATTAATAAATATAAGTATAATAAAAGATGCCTAGTTCCTATAAACCTAGCAAAATCCTAGCGGCTAACCTCCCTACCAGCGTTAGGGGGGCTGGGGAGGAAAATTTAAAACTAACAGTAGTACGCCGAAGGCCGCTACCTAGAAACCTAAAAAAGGGTACGCAGGTAAAGAGTTGACCGCGTTAGGGTCAACCTTTACCGACAGAAAGGACAAATACACACGAAAACACACAGATATGATAAAAATTAATATGAAAAATAGAAGAAAAATAAATAAAATAGAGAAGAGAAATAAAATAAAAATAAAAGGACTGGGTCAGTACAAATTCGTTGTCACCGTTAAGTATCCTTTGCACTGAAACCAGACTACTTACGCTGGGCACAACACTGCACTCAGCACAAGCACAACACAACTTAGCACAGCACTTTGAAGACTAAGGGGCTTAGTCGCAAAGAAAAAAACGCACTTCGATAGCACTCAGAGGGAGTAGAAAACCTTGAAAACCGTAGCACGGAACCAACACGCTGGACTGTGACGTCAGTAGACTGAGCGCCACGGAATAGCGGGAAAGGACCGATCAACGGAGAACGGGGCTTGCACGTCCGCACCGCGTGGCGATCGGAGCGAGAATGTGACGTCCCTTTGCCACCTAGCAACGATAGTGAACTTACGATTCTTCTGCGTACGTAAGCGCTTGGCTAGAGTTTTTGCGTGTTATATTGTTTAGCCTGTGAATTGGTAGATTACTAAAGTGGCCTATTCTGTACACATAGTAGGGAATCACTTGGTTTGTAAATTTGAACTTTTTGATTCACTTTTCTTGACAAGTGAGCAAAATGGTAAGTATTTTTGGTTTAATTGATATTCTAAGATTGACCGCTCCGTTAGTATTGCGGGTTTGTTTTCTTACGTTAGGAAAAAAACGTCCTCAGAAAAAAAACAGGAATTACGTTATAAATATTTAAGCGTCTAGATGCGATCCTTCAAATGATTTGCAACTTTTTTTAAGATATCTTTTTTCTGGCCATGATCACGTAGACCGCAAGTTTTTGAAAATCGCGGCTAGAATCCCTTGAATTCTGTATATTATTATTTAAATTAAGTTTAATTTGGTT
Organism: Marasmarcha lunaedactyla; assembly: GCA_923062675.1. Classification (NCBI taxonomy): domain Eukaryota; kingdom Metazoa; phylum Arthropoda; class Insecta; order Lepidoptera; family Pterophoridae; genus Marasmarcha; species Marasmarcha lunaedactyla. The sequence continues at coordinate 14,777,549 of OV281359.1, forward strand.
ATGGAATACAAATTCAAAAAAATACGCGATTATTCTTAAATATTTAATAACCATATACGATTAAATCGGAGGAGTTCTGATTATGAGCTCCGGATCAATAGCCTGCTTTTACAAAAGTGCTTCCATAATTTGATACTCTTTTCGAAGAGGCTCCTTATCTAAAAACCCTTTTCGAAAGAACTTTCTATTGAGTTAACCGGAAGTTAAGCGATCTCAATTTATGTGAAAAACTAGGCCTAACATAAAACAATTATAAAACAGCTTCCAGTCACAATACGGAATGACTCAAATTTTATGAAAAATGTGTGGTGAACAAATTTTTTGAAGCATATAAATTGTTCAGCACTACAAACACTGTACAGCAATTGAACTCTCATTATCTTCTTTGAAGACCGCTTGGTGTAGTGGTAAGTAGCTTTGCCTCATACGCCGTAGGTCCCACGTTCGAGTCCTGGCCGGGGCATGCATTTGTGTGATGAACACAGATGTTTGTTCTCGAATCTTTTTTTTTTCGCTGCCGAGGCACCCTCGCGGGAGGGAGGTGGAAGATACGCATATCGTCTGCTACGGAGGATTGAGGAGTGGGTTTGTATGGGCGAGGAGCCGGGATGGGATTCGATGCGGGGCGCAGCCTCCAGTTTTCTGGAGCAGGCCTGGACTGTGTAGGCTTTGCAGCCGGAGGAACCCGACTACGCAGCGGCGGGAAGTTTTCCTGAGAAAGGGGCGGGGCCTGCTTGGGTGCCGCCCTCTTGGAATTGGAACGCATACAACGGGGTGCACGAGGGCAGCCCCTGTAATTTGCTGTGTGGCCGGACTAAGCACGCAATCGGGAGGAGAGGGAGTTTCAGGAGTGCGATTGCACTCCTTAGTGAAGTGAGGGACCAGGCACTTGACGCACCTGGGCGGTGCGCGGCAGTTGGCCGCCGCGTGCCCGTACAACTGGCACCGATGGCACTGGCCGGGATGACCATGGCGATGAGGCGCCTCGATCGAGATCCCAGAGAGGCCGCATATAGTGCTAACCCCTTTGAGGATCTCCCTGGACTTGGGGACGTTGGCGAGAACCACCAAAGCGAGAGGGTGCGCCTCCCGTACTTGCTGTGCATTTTATGCACCGCGAGTGCCGGGAAGCCTTGGGACTGCAGATCCTCCAGGATAGCCTCGTTCGATAATTCGAACGGGACTCCCCTGAGTACCGCTCTGATCTTACGCTCTTCTGACAGAGCATAAGTATGATAAGCATATTGCTTATCGGTGAGGAGCTTTGTTAAAGCACGAAAGTCGTCTATCGACGAGACAGTGATTTTAATAGATTCACCCGAGTTGGCCGCTCGGGTGTAATGAATCTTGTGCTCATTGCACAATGTAGAAACCTCAGTCCATTTACCCTTTTCCCGAAGGAAAACAGGTGGTGGGACCTTGGCCTTGACAGAAGTTGGGGCCGGAGCGGGTGTTGAAGACACCGGGGCAGCTGGCGTTGAAGACGCCGCAGGGGGTGTCGTGGACGGGCGTTGAGGGCGCCGGGTCTTGTTTCGAACGCTTCTTAGAGCGCTTCTTAACAAGCGTAAAAGAGGGAGACTCAGGGCCAGTTGGGGTGGCGTCCGAGGATGACTCGGTCGCGGGTGCGCGCTTGCGGCGCGGAGGAGCGTCTACTTCGCACTCCATGTCACTGGAGGAAGGGGACGCGGGAGGGCCTAAGACCAGAGCGGTCTGAGGGACGGAGGTGGCCTGAGGGGCCGGTGTGATCAGTGCCATGATTAGAGGGAGAAAGGATTGCAGTGTGCGAATCATATGAGGAGGGCAATGAGTGCCTTGGGCGTCGTAATCAGCGATCAGCTTATTGAGAACCTCCTCGGGGTTCAGGGAAGCCATTGCGGAGGGGTTGGGGAAGGACAACAATATATATATGCCTAGAGTTCCTTAATAAAAACCTAACGAACCCTAGCGGCTAACCTCCCTACCAGCGGTAGGGGGGCTGGGGAGAATAAATTAAAACTAACCGTAGTACGCCGAAGGCCGCTACCTAGAAACCTAAAAAAGGGTACGCAGGTAAAGAGTTGACCGCGTTAGGGTCAACCTTTACCGACAGAAAGGACAAATACACACAAAAACACACAGATATGATAAAAATAAATATGTAAAAGGTAGAAAATATTTAAAATAGAGAAAAGAAACAAAATAAAAATAAAAAAGGACTGGTAATGTACAACTTCGTTGTCTCCGCTACATGGAAACCTAAAAAGGGTACGCAGGCAAAGAGTTGACCGCGTTAGGGTCAACCTTTACCGACACAAAGGACAAATACACACGAGAACACACAGATATAATAAAATAAATATGAAAATAGGAGAAAAATAAATAAAATGGAGAGGAGAAATAAAATAAAAATATAAAGGACTGGTTCAGTACAAATTCGTTGTCACCGTTAAGTATCCTTTGCACTGAAACCAGACTACTTACGCTGGGCACAACACTGCACTCAGCACAAGCACAACACAACTTAGCACAGCACTTTGAAGACTAAGGGGCTTAGTCGCAAAGAAAAATCGCACTTCGAAAGCACTCAGACGGAGTAAGAAAACCTTGAAAACCGTAGCACTACTTCGCACGTCTACTTCGCACTCCATGTCACTGGAGGAAGGGGACGCGGGAGGGCCTAAGACCAGAGGGGTCTGAGGGACGGAGTTGGCCTGAGGGGCCGGTGTGATCAGTGCCATGATTAGAGGGAGAAAGGATTGCAGTGTGCGAATCATATGAGGAGGGCAATGAGTGCCTTGGGCGTCGTAATCAGCGATCAGCTTATTGAGAACCTCCTCGGGGTTCAGGGAAGCCATTGCGGAGGGGTTGGGGAAGGACAACAATATATATATGCCTAGAGTTCCTAAATAAAAACCTAACGAACCCTAGCGGCTAACCTCCCTACCAGCGGTAGGGGGGCTGGGGAGAATAAATTAAAACTAACCGTAGTACGCCGAAGGCCGCTACCTAGAAACCTAAAAAAGGGTACGCAGGCAAAGAGTTGACCGCGTTAGGGTCAACCTTTACCGACACAAAAGACAAATACACACGAGAACACACAGATATAATAAAATAAATATGAAAATAGGAGAAAAATAAATAAAATGGATAGGAGAAATAAAATAAAAATAAAAAGGACTGGTTAGTCATCGTTGATAGGTTCATAGTATATATATTTATATATTTTCGTCCCTCCCCAACCCCTCCGCAATGGCTTCCCTAAGCCCTGAGGAGCTTCTGAATAAGCTGATCGCTGATTACGACGCCCAAGGCACTTACTGCCCCCCTCATATGATTCGCACACTGCAATCATTTCTCCCTCTAATCATGGCACTGTTCACACCGGCCCCTCAGGCCACCTCCGTCCCTCAGACCGCTCTGGTCTTAGGCCCTCCCGCGTCCCCTTCCTCCAGTGACATGGAGTGCGAAGTAGACGCCCCTCCGCGCCGCAAGCGCGCACCCGCGACCGAGTCATCCTCGGATGCCACCCCAACTGGCCCTGATGAGCCTCCCTCTTTCACCCTTGTTAAGAAGCGCTCTAAGAAGCGCTCGAAACAAGACCCGGCGCCAGTCCCTACACCCCCTGCGGCGTCTTCAACGCCAGCTGCCCCGGTGTCTTCAACACCCGCTCCGGCCCCAACTTCTGTCAAGGCCAAGGTCCCACCACCCGTTTTCCTTCGGGAAAAGGGTAAATGGATTGAGGTCTCGACATTGTGCAATGAGCACAAGATCCATTACACCCGAGCGGTAAACTCGGGTAAATTTATTAAAATCACTGTCTCGTCGATAGACGATTTCCGAGCTTTGACTAAGCTCCTCACCGATAAGCAATATGCTTACCACACTTATGCTCTGTCAGAAGAGCGTAAGATCAGAGCGGTACTCAGGGGAGTCCCGTTCGAATTATCGAACGAGGCTATCCTGGAGGATCTGCAGTCCCAAGGCTTCCCGGCACTCGCGGTGCATAAAATGCACAGCAAGTACGGGAGGCAACACCCTCTCGCTTTGGTGATTCTCGCCAACGTCCCCAAGTCCAGAGAGATCCTGAAAGGGGTTAGCTCTATTTGCGGCCTCTCTAGGATCTCAATCGAGGCGCCTCATCGCCGCGGTCATCCCGGCCAGTGGCATCGGTGCCAGTTGTACGGGCACGCGGCGGCCAACTGCCGCGCACCGCCCAGGTGCGTCAAGTGCCTGGTCCCTCACTTCACTAAGGAGTGCAATCGCACTCCTGAAACTCCCTCTCCTCCCGATTGCATGCTTTGTGGCCAGTCCGGCCACACCGCAAATTACAGGGGCTGCCCTCGTGCACCCCGTTGTATGCGCTCCAATTCCAAGAGGGCGGCACGCAAATAGGCGCCGCGCCTTTCTCAAAAAAACTTTCCGCCGCTGCGTAGCTGGGTTCCTCCGGCTGCAAAGCCTACACAGCCCAGGCCTGCCCCAGAAAACTGGAGGCAGCGCCCCGCATCGAATCCCATCCCGGCTCCTCGCCCACACAAACCCACTCCTCAATCCTCCGTAGCAGACGATATGCGTATCGTCTGCGACGCTATAAAAAATGTCGATGTTAGTGAAATCGCAGTCTTAGCCCGTAAACTTAGGGCTTCACGTACTCCGACAGAGCGTTTGCTAGCTCTGGCGGAGCATGGTTCCCTTCTCAATTCATTATAGGTTCATTTAAATGAATTGATCCCTAAATCATGCTTCGGCCGACCTCTGCCCAGCCCCGGCTTCACCGGAGGCTGCCCAGAACGGCCACCAACTCATGTCCCTTTGAGCACCTTCAGTGCAACTTTCACTACAGGCGGAAGACCCGCTAGCGGGTCTCCGCCAGCGCGCCCAACTTCCCGACGGGTGTCGCTTCCGATGAAGGCTAACGGTAATAACTACAGCCAACAGGTGGTTTTTATTGGGTAGGTGCCATTCTGGTGAGTCCCACATAACCCCCCCGCAGAGGAATTTACCTGCGGGCGGGTATGCATGACGCATCTTCCACCTCCCTCCCGCGAGGGTGCCTCGGCAGCAAAAAAAAAAAAATGGGGCTATACAGTTGGTGTGTTTGTCTGGGGATTAATTATTATTATTCTTCTCGAGAAAAATTTGTAAAAAAGAATATTCAATCTGGATACAATATATGAAATTCTTGTGGTTTCATTATGAAGTGGAAAAATTCAAATTTAAATTCGTTTTTGATCTTGCTTTAAGTTACTATGACAAAATTCAAAGTATTAAAATATGATGTAGATTGTAGCTCAGAAACATATGATAAGAAGGTTATATCTTTTCGAGGAGAAAGAAGATTTTTTATATGATTATCTTTGACTACTGTGAGCCGAGAAGTACAACCAATAATTTTAAATGGTATACTAAAAATATATATTGTATATTGCGTATAAATATGAAAATATATTGTAATACGCAAAAATCAAGGGAATTCATAGCTCCGATCTCGTGATTAAACTGCGCACTGACAAACACACCTTCACATTCATTATACTAATTAAGATTGTGTATTAATTAGAAGACAGAAATTGAATGTGACCGTGAATAGACGCAAATCTGATCGTCGAAAATGTAATTTTGTAATTGGTAATAAACGGCACTATACGGTAAATGAACAGTCAAATATCACTATAATATGTGAATAAGAACTCTTAGTTTTCTAATGATAAAAACCATTCTTTAAATAAATTGATATGCATTTAAACCTAAGACAAACTTATTTTTGATACTTTGTGTATTCTAGTGGAAATTATAACAATTTAAGATAAACCATTAAATACTTAATTGATTTACTGAACCTCAGCACCACCTAACTAAGGCCCACCCACCTGTCAAGGTATACTCCACGCTTCTTAACTGCTTGTTGGCATACTCTATACGTAGCATTATTATATATAATAACTCCATAAGTAAACAGTTTCCGGACGATGTTTTCCTTCGCCGTCAGAGCAGTCGGCTTAGTTTATAAAAGTGGTGTCAATCACAGATCCAATCTATTTTTCAATGTGTTAACCATTGTAGGTGATAAATGCTTTAAGGATGCTATAAATATTTAATAGAGGTAAGAACGGCGGTACTTTCTTTATCATAATTACATTTTCAATACGGCGGCCCTACAAAATTCTAATATTTCTTTCTCAGCGTTGACAATTACTTGTTCTTATTGACGTCAAATAAAACATGACTCTTCCACCAATTCGGAAAAACCTTAGTGAATAACAACTGGCAAGAAACTTCACGGGTGTATTTTTTTCACAGACTAAGAAACAGATTGAAAACAATACAACATGTTTAGTTAAATTTTTTGTCAGACGCAAAGAGAACGAGGAAGACGAGAGCAAGGTTGGACTGTACAGGTGACACGGACATGTCGTGGAATCAACATGCAGAAAATGGCAGTAATTTTGGATGCTGTTCAAAAATTCTAAACTGGCCTGGCGTTGACCGACACTATGGTTTTAAAATGGTTCTCTTCGTTTTTGTTGATAGTTTGGATTTCAGTTTACAGTTTTTACAGGATTTTACAGTTTTCATAGCCGGAAAACGAGCATACAATTGTGTCATTTAGTGTTTCTCCTTCTTCTTATTGTAATATAAGAAAATAATTATAATAAAATATAATGTTATTTTTTATCTGATAAAATTCCTAATTTCGTTATCCTGATTACAATATTTGTATTTTTGGGCTGGCTGGATAAATTTTAGCAGTAGAATAGGTTCGTGGAAATGGAAGCCACTGAAAATCCTGTGGACAGCTTGTTTTTGGTATGAAGAAAATACAAATAACTTTCTACTAGATAACTTGCCTTACTTACTAGCCATATTGTTTTGATAGTGTACCGCATCCTAAAAGACTTTAGTTGCCTCATTAATTCGAACTCACGATGTACTTACCTTATCAGACGAAGTCGCCTGTTGCTGTTGACTCGAGCTGGCGTTTTATGCTAAACAGCAAAACTTCTCAGAAACCTTGTTTATTTATGAGTGGAAATTGGAGATTTATTAACTAGATAAGTTTTAAATCACTTATTTGTACGGAAACGTGTTTAATTACCCGTATATTTGTGTGTATTTTATGGTGTAAGGTCTTAGCTTGAAGGCATAAAATGGCTTAGCTTATCCAGTTAGTTATCTCTTAGAAGATATAAAACATAATACCACTACAGGGAACACAGGAAACACATCCAGGAACATCGGTGAGTGAACAAGTTCCAAGGTGCATTGAACATTAAGGCCTTGTTTTCAGCTAACTTTCTTCAAGAGTCAAATTTAAAAGGAAATGAGCGGAATCAAAGATACAGAAACTAATAATGTGATAAACTATGCGAGGATAAATATCCAACCAATAGGATTACATCATTCTGTACGTTAAAGAAGTCATAAATTAATTAAGCCATTTTGTATGTGAATATTTCGTAGCCCACCGCCGTATTTGCTGTAGCTTTCGATGCAGAGCCCTACTTTCATGTTTACCTTTGGCTACTTTAGTAATTAACAGTTAAATTCAAGACTTTTTTATTTTATTTTGGCAGGCTTTTGTTTATGATAACACCTGGTGGAAACTGATGACAAAGACGGGGATATTATACTCATATCCAAGAGTGTGTAAGATGGTAAATAAACAGTGTTGCAAATATTCACATACTTATGAATCAAAAATTATTATCTTCTGTGTTTTGATATTCTTATTTTGAAAATAAGAATCTAAACCTAAAATTTCGCAAATACAAAGTAGGTACACAAAACGAAGCCAAGAAATTTTAAGAATTTTATAACTTTATCCATTAGCTTAGAAAGTAACTGTGCCCTACATAGTTCCAGTTGTAGTATAGTGAAGTTTTTGTTTCGTGGTACAAACTAAGACTCCGCAGCTTAACTGTAACACATCAGTGATAATTGCTGCTAAGTTTATGACTCAAGTTGTACATAAGTGCTATTTGGGTAAAAAATGCAGCTCCTTACTATTTAGGAGTGATAAAAATAAATAAAGGCCACAAAATGAACAAAATGTACAGAAGGTTCTACATTTTTAATTAACACCACAAGTGTTGAAGGCTCTTAGCTACATAGGAATGTGATTTTCTACTTCAAGTGGTAACTAATATCTAATTTACACAAACATTTACGCAAACAATTTCGAAAGGAAGCGAAATCAAAAAGCAAAAAGAACCTTAAAGGCACTATAGGATATCAAATTCGCCCTTTGTTTTACCTAACAATCGGAAATCAGAAGTAAAGTGAACTATAAGAATCAAATGTTGTACTTCAAAATTTTGTTTATATTGTTTTTGTGTTTGACGTCACTTAATTTAATTCTGGTGGTTGAATAATGCTTCTGATTGTGTAACTCGCGCACAGGGATAGTTGGATAAAACTGAAACGAAGTGGTGGGCTATCAGCGCTATGATTTTAAAACTTACAAAATTATTAATCAGCTTGTTGTTACTGGTGGAAAGAAGTTAATTGTGGTAAGTATAAACTATTTTAATGAACTGTGTTAATACTGCTAAGTTTTGATTGACATGTGGTTAATGACTTCCTACAGAAAGTCGACTGACGAATAAAGGCGAATGTAATTTTAGGAGGATTCGGTAGAAAATTTAATATTTTGGAATTTACCTAAGGTTTACCTTGTGAAAGCTTGCGATGTCTTAATTAGCACCCTTTATTACAAAAACAATAGTAATTACTACGAGATACATTAATGTCAAACTACATTTATTATTCTAAATTCAATTTCACCTAATAATATACAGTTAAATTACAACTAAAGAATTCTTTTTTAATTTGATTTGCAAACACCCTAATTACACGTTGGCCAAAATCAATGTCTTTCAACTTTAACAGTGATACATTTTAATTCAGGTATGATCTTGACAATAGTGTAATAAAACTGATAAAAAGTCGACTTTTATCTTATACAGAGTGTCCCATAACTTGCACGACAAACTGAAATGAAAGAAATACTGATTAGACTGAAGAAATAATGATATATTGAGATATTTAACAAAATGATATTTGCAGATGGTAGATCTACTATTCTAGAATATTTACAAAAAAATACAAAAGTATCTGCTTACTTGTACACACACCAACAAAAAAACTGACCAAAAGCGGCGTTTTTCGACTAAAATAAAAAATTGAGAATATCTCAAAACCGGTGACACATTTACTGAGGTAATTTTTTTTTATCAGGTAGGGCATACCTCAATCTTTCTTTCATCTCAGTTTGTCGTGCAAGTTATGGGACACCCTGTATATCTAAACTTTAATCAGTCACTACAGAATTTAAGTTATTATTTCAAAACACTTTTCTACTAAACTTACAATGGAATGTTGTAATACCTACTAAGAGAAGACAAGAACAGAGACAAGATGAATTGGTACTCTAACGTTAAGTGCAAGCAAATCCAAGACTTGTACTTGTCTAGGCAATATTCAAGAAAATGCTCGGGTTTAATTAGAAATGAATTTTTTTAAGGATACGAGAAATATTCTTACAAAGAGCTGTGTAGTAAATTTTGTAACAAAAAGTACCGTTATATGTACTTATATGTATATGTAATATGTTTCATTGGTCACTGGAAGTAGTTGGTATTGTTAGGTTAGTAGAATAAACATGGAACAAAGAATAAACAAACATACCACCCGCAGGAAAATACCGTCTTCTGCGGGGGGTTATGTGGGACTCACCAGAATGGCACCTACCCACTAAAAACCACCTGTTGGCTGTAGTAAAATTTTACCGTTAGCCTTCATCGGAAGTGACACCCGTCGGGAAGTTGGGCGCACTGGCGGAGCCCCGCTAGCGGGTCTTCCGCCTGTAGTGAAAGTTGCACTGAAGGTGCTCAAAGGGACATGAGTTGGTGGCCGTTCTGGGCAGCCTCCGGTGAAGCCGGGGCTGGGCAGAGGTCGGCCGAAGCTTGACTTAGGGATCAATTCATTTAAATGAACCTATAATGAATTGAGAAGGGAACTATGCTCCGCCAGAGCGAGCAGTCGCTCTGTCGGAGAACGTGAAGCCCTAAGTTTACGGGCTAAGACTGCGATTTCACTAACATGATATTTTTCATAGCGTCGCAGACGATACGCATATCGTCTGCTACGGAGGATTGAGGAGTGGGTTTGTATGGGCGAGGAGCCGGGATGGGATTCGATGCGGAGCACTGCTTACAGTTTTCTGGGACAGGCCTGGACTGTGTAGGCTTTGCAGCCGGAGGAACCCGGCTACGCAGCGGCGGAAAGTTTTCTTGAGAAAGGCGCGGGGCCTGTTTGGGTGCCGCCCTCTTGGAATTGGAGCGCATACAACGGGGTGCACGAGGGCAGCCCCTGTAATTTGCGGTGTGGCCGGACTGGCCTAAAAGCACGCAATCGGGAGGAGAGGGAGTTTCAGGAGTGCGATTGCACTCCTTAGTGAAGTGCGGGACCAGGCACTTGACGCACCTGGGCGGTGCGCGGCAGTTGGCCGCCGCGTGCCCGTACAACTGGCACCGATGGCACTGGCCGGGATGACCGCGGCGATGAGGCGCCTCGATCAAGATCCCAGAGAGGCCGCATATAGTGCTAACCCCTTTCAGGATCTCCCTGGACTTGGGGACGTTGGCGAGAACCACCAAAGCGAGAGGGTGACGCCTCCCGTACTTGCTGTGCATTTTATGCACTGCGAGTGCCGGGAAGCCTTGGGACTGCAGATCCTCCAGGATAGCCTCGTTCGATAATTCGAACGGGACTCCCCTGAGTACCGCTCTGATCTTACGCTCTTCTGACAGAGCATAAGTATGATAAGCATATTGCTTATCGGTGAGGAGCTTTGTTAAAGCACGAAAGTCGTCTATCGACGAGACAGTGATTTTAATAGATTCACCCGAGTTGGCCGCTCGGGTATAATGGATCTTGTGCTCATTGCACAATGTCGAGACCTCAGTCCATTTACCCTTTTCCCGAAGGAAAACGGGTGGTGGGACCTTGGCCTTGACAGAAGTTGGGGCCGGGTGTTGAAGACACCAGGGCAGCTGGCGTTGAAGACGCCACAGGGGGTGTAGGGACGGGCATCGAGGGCGCCGGGTCTTGTTTCGAGCGCTTCTTAGAGCGCTTATTAACAAGCGTAAAAGAGGGAGACTCAGGGCCAGCTGGGGTGGCGTCCGAGGACGACTCGGTCGCGGGTGCGCACTTGCGGCGCGGGGGGCGTCTACTTCGCACTTCATATCACTGGAGGAAGGGGACGTGGGTGGGCCTAAGACCAGAGTGGTCTGAGGGACGGAGGTGGCCTGAGGGGCCGGTGTGAATAGTGCCATGATTAGAGGGAGAAAGGATTGCAGTGTGCGTGCATGAGTGCCTTGGGCGTCGTAATCAGCGATCAGCTTATTGAGAACCTCCTCGGGGCTTAGGGAAGCCATTGCGGAGGGGTTGGGGAGGGACAACAATATATATATGCCTAGAGTTCCTAAATAAAACCTAGCGAACCTTAGCGGCTAACCTCCCTACCAGCGGTAGGAAGGCTGGGGAGAATCACTTAAAACTAACCGTAGTACGCCGAAGGCCGCTACCTAGAAACCTAAAAAAAGGGTACGCAGGTAAAGAGATGACCGCGTTAGGGTCAACCTTTACCGACAGAAAGGACAAATACACACGAAAACACACAGATATGATAAAAATAAATATGAAAGTAGGAGAAAAGAAAAAATAAATAAAATAGAGAAATAATATTAAAAAAAAAGGACTGGTTCAGTACAAATTCGTTGTCACCGTTAAGTATCCTTTGTACTGAAACCAGACTACTTACGTTGCGCACAACACTGCACTCAGCACAAGCACAACACAACTTAGCACAGCACTTTGAAGACTAAGGGGCTTAGTCGCAAAGAAAGATCGCACTTCGATAGCACTCAGAGGACGAAGAAAAACCTTGAAAACCGTAGCACGGAACCAACACGCTAAACCGTGACGTCAGTAGACTGAGCGCCACGGAATATCGGGAAGGGACCGATCAACGGAGAACTGGGTCTTGCACGTCCGCACCGGGTGGCGATCGGAGCGAGAATCAGTTTAATTTATGCATGGACATAAGAAATACGTGAGAGCCCTGCAGGATTTATCCGCGTTACATCTGATCCCAGCGGTATTTCTAGACAATATATAGCAAGGATTTCTAGTACTTTCATAAATTATAGAAGAACATCAAATAGACAATATGCAATAAAAACTCAAACTAAAAAAATATCTATTTCAAAAAATGTTATAATTTATTTTTCGTACATTTCAGAACTTCCTAGTAATCTGAAAAGGCTCGACATGATTCAGGTGGATTCATTTGTGACAGTTCGTTGAAAATTATATTAATTTGTTGACAAATCAGACGTTTTCTTTCAAGAAGAACTGAGAATGAGGTTTCATTTGTAGCTTGAATTCGTGAAGATAACGCAACCTTGATGTGAATAATGTAGTCAAGCATAATTGAATGTTTTAATGTTTTATTTTTTGAGAACATTAAAAAAAAGTAAATCTTGGTACTTAAAAAAATGAAAAACTTTGCCATTAAAAAAATAATAATTACTAGTACCTTCGGGTTATATCCACGCAAGGTTCAGTAACTGAAATTTAGAACAAGGACAAAGTTACTTTATAAAAAAATATTATCGTTCTTAAAACGAAAGAATAATCAAAATTCAAGAGAGAGAGAGAAGTAAGAAACAATCACAGCCTTCTATTTTAAGTATAATTGAATATCAAGTTTCTGAAAAGCTCGGAGGACCTATTATTAATTTCACTAAATACATGTCACTTTTTTAATAAACTAAGTAATAAACAACATTACTTATTTTCGACAAACAAAAAAATTGATTTTTCGCACCACTATAAGTCTAGAAATATTTATTTACATGTAGGCTTATAGTGGTGCATTTACTATACAGCACAAAGGAGGTACTAATAAAACTTTAAAAAAAAATGTAAAATGAAACACCAAAATGTTTCTTTCTCTAAAACATAAGACCGTTTACAATGAGGCTCTTTTAGGAAAATCACCAAGATTAACTAAGGTTTTATTATTTAATTCCAACTCAGCAACAAAAATAGGTAAATTAGGCCAAATTTTCTGACGAAAACCATTCAAAATATCTCGAGAAAATACTTAACTTGCGTTGGCTAAAAACCATGTAATATTCATTATTTTTGAGAGCACTGTATAATAAATATTTGATAATCAAAAGTGCGGATAGTCATTGTTTAAATTTAAGGATTAGTTTTATATATATATATATTCAAATTAACAAGGAGTATGAATAGACGAAGTAACAGAATTAAAATATAAAGTTTACCAAAAGTACTTTACAATTTAATACACTTCCAACATCCAACTTTATATGGTTAATTATTTGGATACTTGGAGGTAAGGAGATTTGCTGAGCTAACAGATGCAGATAAGAATAATTTGTATAGACATAAAGAGACACTCATGTTTACTTGTCATCAATAAGAACAAGAAATTTTCAATATTGAGAAATAAATATTTAAATTATGGATTTGAATGGCGACCCTGCCAGGATAGTGTCGCTTGTCGCGACTGATCAATAGTGTGCCAAAAATGGACTGATTATAGTAACCATATATCGTGTATTAATAATATTTCATAATTAATTATAAAAACATTTCGGGTTGGGACGCTACTTGTTTTTTGCGGAAGTACAAAGCTGAAAAATGGGGAAAACTCAATTTTTTTTTTTTTGGGTGGCGTCCGAGGATGACTCGGTCGCGGGTGCGCGCTTGCGTCGCGGAGGGGTGTCTACTTCGCACTCCATGTCACTGGAGGAAGGGGACGCGGGAGGGCCTAAGACCTGGGGAACTGGGGTGGCCTGAGGGGCCAATGTGGACATTAACGTCATAAGATGAGGGATAAGAGAATCTAAGAAACAGTACTTATCAGCATTTATAGACATGCCTTCAGTACTTTCAAGTAGCTTGTTCCTAAACTCGTCAAAGCTTAGGGAAGCCATTGCGGAGGGGTTGGGGAGGGACAACAATATATAAATATATATACTATGAACCTAACAACGATGACTAACTTCCTAAAACCACCCTACACGCAGTAGGGCGGTTGAGGACGACGCGGATAACTTACTCGAACACGAAGACTCGAGGCACCTGGAACGACGAATTCCCGTCGACGAAGCTCACGTTCCACGAAGTACGGTTAACAACCCACTGTCCGCCGTGAAAACGGCGTTAGAAACTTATCTAACTAACTAATCCTTTTGTTACCCGAAAAAAAAGTTCCCAAAGTTCCCTGCTATTTAGGATATCTGAGGATTAATTATTCACTACCACTAAAACTTTGGTTGTATTGTATTTACCTAGGGCTTGCAATTAAATTTTAAATCTTATAGAATGTAGAGCCGGAATAAAAAAAAAACACAGCAATAATAATCTATAATTGAAAAAAATATAGAGACAAAATCCATTTCGTTATTTTTGATTAACTCCAAATGGTTTATAACAAAGAAAACGGCTACATTATTTACGAAAAGATATAATATATACTATATTTTATTTTGCAATCCCTACTGGATCGAGTGAAACCTTGCTAGTATTCTAGTATAAAATCAAATCAAATACACAAATACAGTAAGTATTTTTCAACTAACCATTGAAAGAACAAAACCATTTAAACGCAGCATGAACGTGAAATAACGTTCACGTCAACGCTCTCAAACCCTAACTCGAAGGAACCTCATATGCTCCTACATTTTAACGTACATCTACTAAACGAGAAATAAAATTTTCGCTCAAATAGGTTAATGTAACACTCGCGATGTAGACAAATCATGTATTCATACACGCGTTTTAGATATACTGTCTTGGCAGAAATATTACAGAGAATACGCGACAAGATAATAAATATTGTGTCATGTTTTGGACTTTGTTTCTGAAAGGTTTTTGGAAAAAAATTATTAGAGAACTTGGGAAGTGTACATTTTATTATAGTATCCAACTTTATTTTTGCATATATGTACAATTTGTTATTAAAACACAATACTAAACAATAGTTTAATAAGTGATCTCACTCAATACATTATATATGTATTACATTATATATATATATATATTATATATATATATATATATATATTATATATCTTGTCGCGTATTCTCTGAAATGCTACACCTATATGATATACATATACATACATATATATATATATATATATATGTATTAATGTATATATATATAATAGGTCTTTACCTATGAAACTGCCGTTTTGCCGTACTGGCCATTTCAAATGAAAATATTTTTTTTTTTGACTAATAATTCTAATTTCAAATTAATTTTATTTGACAAACATGAAATTCTTTTTCTAAAATCGTCATTTGTTTAATAGTTAATGTTTTTCAACGCATTCGAACATTTTTCGTCATCATGGATAAGTTAAAAATTCGAGTAATTATGGAGTATGAGTACCGTCGTGGCAGCAAAGCGGCACAAGCGCCACGCAACATTAACGACGTTTACGGAGCGAACACTACAAACGAACGCACCACCCGTTATTGGTTTACCGGCTTCCGTTCTGGAAATTTTGACCTGAAAAATGAACCCCGTGGTCGTCCGAAAACTTTGGTCGACAATGACGAGTTAAAGGCAATTGTGGAAGCTGATGAAACTCAATCCACGGCTGAATTAGCAGCAGCTTTCGACGTTAGCATCAAAACAATATTGGTCCATTTGCGTCAAATTGGCAAGGTAAAAAAGCTTGACAAATGGGTACCCCACGAACTCAATGACCGCCAGCGCGAAGTACGCGAAGACGTGCTTTGCTCTGCTCAGCAGGCATACAAATGAAGGAATTCTGAACCGCATTGTTACTTGTGACGAGAAATGGATCCTGTTTGACAATAGTAAGCGCTCAGCAAGTTGGTTGGACCCTGGTTCAGCACCCAAACAATGCCCTAAACGAAAACTTACCCCTAGAAAAGTGATGGTCACTGTTTGGTGGTCTAACGCGGGTGTAATTCATCACAGGAGAAGCTCGCACGTTTCCAACCAGCTTTGGTTAATCGTTCGGCTAATGCTCCTGCAAGACAACGCGCGACCTCATACTGCACAGCAGACGGTCTCCAAGCTACAAGAGTTGGGGTTGGAAGTTCTCCGTCATCTGCCGTACTCACCAGACCTTGCGCCTACAGACTTCTACTTTTTCCAGAATTTGGATAATTTCTTGGCGGGAAAAAAATTCAATACCCGAGAGGCAGTACAAAATGCCTTTGAAGAAAGTGTTGCCTCTTATGCACAGCCACGGCGGGGAAGCCCTGTGACTGAATGTCCTCTAGGATAACGTCGTTGGGGATCTCATCTGGGACTCCCCTGAGTACTGCCTTTACGCTACGCTCTTCGGCGAGGGCGTAGGTGTGAAAAGCCAGACTCCTAGTGGATAGAAGATGCGTTAGTTTGCGGAAGTCCTCAATTGTCGGGACTGATATTTTAACTGCCTCGGACATATTGAGTGCCTTGGTGTAGTTGATTTTGTTCTCAGCACACAGGCTGTAGACCTGGGGCCATTTTGACTTATCCCGTAGGAACACGGGGGGAGGGGTCTTCGCTTTCGCGAGGACGGGAGCGCAGCGTGAAGCTGGCTTGGAGGTAGTGGCTGCATGGTCAGCGGGAAGTGTCACTTTGAGCGACACAAGGGAGGGGACGGGCGACTGGGTCGCCGGGACAATGGTTGGTGTCGGAGACACCGTCCTGGAGGCGGGTGTCGGCGACACCGGTGCTTTCTTGCTCCTTTTGGAGCGGCGTTCCATCAGCGTGAAGCTAACGGTGGGTTCAGGGGTGGTGAGGGTGTCCGCTTGGGAAGCGGACTCGTCGCTGCTGCTAGATGCAGTGCGCTTGGAGGGGCGGGCGGCAGATGAAGCCGAGGTAGAGGTTGCCGTCGAGGCGGCGTCCGTGTTATCTACCTCCATGGAGGAGGCAGAGGAAGGGGGAGTGCTGTGAGGCAGCGTTGTTGATGAGGCCTGAAAACCCTGGGCCTGAGGGGCCTGTGGAGCCAAGTTGGCGAGAAGCGGCAGAAAACGGCCAAGTAATTGAACTATTACATTGGCGTCGGGGGGGGGGGGGAGCCTGAGGCGGCGATGCCATCTGCAAATTGCTGCGCAATATCTTGGAGGGATTGCGGGGCCATTGCGTCTGGCGGGGGAGGGAAAGGGGAGCTAGCAATTATAATTGATATAATAATTATATAATTTATAAACGACCTAACTGTCGACACCTAACTAAGCCTCCCTACCGGCGGTAGGTGAGTGGGAGCGATAGTGAGTGGGAGTGATGGGGGATATGACGTCTAAGTCAAGGGAGTTAGTGATGTCGAGGAGAGCGATACCGCTGGTGTTGGTTGATAGGCACGTCCAGTCAGTATGTTTGGAGTTAAAGTCTCCGAACATAATGACTGAATGGCCGAGGGCGAGAATGGCCTCAAAGTCACTGTGGATTGGATTGGAGCCACATGGTATGTGGACTGAAGCTATGATGATGGTCGGATGACCAGTCAGAACCAATCTACACACGGTGGCCTCCATGTTGAGGAGAGGAGGGGTAGGGAGCGGACAGCAATGGAAGCCTCTTTTGTAATATATAGCGGTGCCGCCGTAACCGTCAGAGTTGGGCCTATCGTTGCGAGTAAACGCGTACTTAGGAATAGCGTATCCCCTGGAGTGGTTTGGAGTAAGCCATGTCTCCTGGAGAAGGAATAAGTCAGGTTCTTTGTTCTGAAGGAACAGCTTAATCTCGGGAAAGTTAGTGCTAAGGCTACGAGCATTAAAAGATACTAGGGATAAGCCCTTGGGTTTAATACGACTGGACGCCGGATTCGCGGGTCTAGACATTATAGACCGACGGAGACGCGGTTACTACGAGCGATTTTAACGGCGCGGGGGCTGGTGTTGAAGACACCGGGGAGGTCTCGGGTATTGATGATACCGAAGCTTTCTTCGAGCGCTTCTTGGAGCGCTTGGCGACAAGTTGAAACGCGGGCTCAGGAGAGCCGGTTAAGGTGACGGCATCTAACGACGTAACAGACGCGGGTTCGGAGTCGCTCCCGGGAGCGGTACGCTTACGACGCGACGCGTGAGAGGATGCGACCGATTCGCAGTCCATCTCGGACGAGGCGGGAGACGCGGGAGAGCTGTAGACCTGAGGGGTCTAAACGTTGGAGGCCTGAGGGGTCGGGGTTGAGGCCTGAGGGGCCGGGGACGCGATAGATGCCTGTTAGGCCTGCGTTAGTATGTCATCGGGTATGCTGTAGCCAGATGCAGCGAGCACCTGGGCGAACGACCTAAGAACGTTAACAAGGTCCATTGGAAGGCTTGGTCCTACGATATAAAATATATAAATATATAAGAATGCCTAGGTTCCCTAGCAACCCTAGCACCTAAACCTCCCTACCCGCAGTAGGGGGGCTGGAGACGACGCGAAGTGGTGCCCCTAATTCGGACAGCACTGTACCGTCACCCTGGGAAAGGCCCAAGTGCAATGGATTGGGTCAGCCGGTTTCTCCTTGGCCTGAAGGGCCTTGGAAGCGCACCGGGGCAACGCTATCAGGCTTAGTTGTCACCGTTTTGTATCCACCTGATCAAACGCAAGTCTACTACGGAGTGTGTCGCCAATAAATTGACAACAAAAACCGGCCGTAGACCTGACGAAGTTGGGTTGCACTAAAAGTGCGGGATTGACTACGTTACGACCAGCAGGAGCCGGCCGCAGAGCGAGTCTCTGACTACGTACAGGCGCCAAGCGTCAAGTACGCAGCCAGAAAGACAGCCCGAGTCTTGCAAACCACTATCGAATTTAATCGACCGCAATAAGCTCAACCCTGTTGTTGCTGCACTCACCAAGGTGAGGTTTTTAATGCGAGGGGTGCACAAAGTGCGGGATTGACTAATTACGACCGGCCAGGGCCGGCCGCAGAGCGAGTCTCTGACTACGTAGCAGGTGCCAAGCGTCAAGTACGCAGCCAGAAAAACAGCCCGAGCCTCGCGAACCACTATCGAATTTAATCGACTGCGGTAAGCTCAGCTCTGTTGTTGCTGTGCAAGAGACCGACTTAGTTGCAGCCGATCGAAACCGGCCGCAGCGTAAGCCCTGAAGAGGCAATCAGCGTATGAGTATTGCGAACGAGTTGTCGTCGTGAGACGACAATCGTGACTCAACTGCTGGAGCGACCGCGAACACGTCCGAGCGGGGCCGGACGCAGAACGGATCTGAGAGTGGCGTTTGAGTATTGCTACGAGAGAAGTCGTGAGACAACAATCGTGACTCGGCAGCCGGGAGCGACCTTCAACACGTCCGAACGGGTCCGGACGCAGATTGGGTCTCATACTGAGGAACTAGAAAGGTGTCGTCATTTATATTGTGACGGGACTTTCAAAAGTGTGCCAAAACCATTCAGACAAATCTACAGCATCCACGATTAAATTGATGGCGTTGTGAAACCTTTATTGTGTAGTAAAAAGAAATCAACCTATAAATTATTATTTCAATTAATGAAAACAACAGTACCCAATATGCAAGTATATATTTTTTAAAGTAATTTTGAGGACGTTGCGGTCAGAGGTATTCTAGCAGTCCAAATGCAGTTGCTAGTGGGTGCTTTTTTCATTATAAACAAGCTCTTAAAAGACAATCTAAGGAACTAAGTCTATCTAAAAACAGTATTTTCAGGAAACATATTGCTTTATGCACTTTATTACCTCATTTACCTATCACAGATTTAGATGAGATATGGCTTTATATAATGAGCCACTCTCCACAAGACCAAAATATTATAATATCAAACAATTATATGGTTTACCAATGGTCAGAACACCGATTTTGGAAAAACAAATTTACCTGTTACGGTGAAAAGAACAAAACGAATAATTTTGTGTAATCACATTATTCGGAAATTATCAAAAAAAATCAATGAAAAGGGTGGTGTAAATTTAGCCAAATTGTTAGGATGCCTGCAAAAATACTGTAATAATTTTGCTGATATAAGAGTGAAAATTAACATTTCCGATAACCAAAAACATGCCCAAGAGACAAACAATTGAAAGTGTATTAAATAAATACGCAACGGGCTCTGTCTCTATAGGACATTGCCTAGAGTTGTTAAGATTTTAATTTTTTTAAATTCTATTTCTTATTTTTAATTCTATTTCGTATTAATGTCATGAAAATCTGTGTTTTTTGTTAATTTAATACGAGTATTTAGATAATAATTGCTTTTAAATTATTAAACACCACCAGTTTTAGGATTTTGAACTGTTACTTTAATTTAACAATACCATGATGAAACAAAACTAATTGTAACAAAATGAAACTATATTTTTTTATAATTTAATATTTAGTGTAAGAATGGTTTAAGAAGATTTATGATTTAATATACACTACTAGTGTTAAGCATTTGTCAGCCACGATCTCTTATAATAATCAATAAATGATTAAGTAAGCAAATGTCGCCTTACATATAGTAAAGCGCCATCTCGCATACTCACTCGTTTCTGGATTGCTATTAGGTCTTTACCTATGAAATTGCCGTTTCTCACGAAATAAATGAAGCGTAGTTTTTTTATATATTTTTTATTTCTATTAATCAAAATAATCCCCCATGCAATCAATGCATCTTTGCCAACGCCTTGGTAGCTTATCGATGCCTTTCTTGAAGAAATCAGCTGGACGGGAGGCAACAAATTCTTCAAAGGCATTTTGTACTGCCTCTCGGGTATTGAATTTTTTTCCCGCCAAGAAGTTATCCAAATTCTGGAAAAAGTAGAAGTCTGTAGGCGCAAGGTCTGGTGAGTACGGCGGATGACGGAGAACTTCCAATCCCAAGTCTTGTAGCTTGGAGACCGTCTGCTGTGCAGTATGAGGTCGCGCGTTGTCGTGCAGGAGCAGTGGAGCCGAACGATTGACCAAAGCTGGTTGGAGACGTGCGAGCTTCTCCATCATTGTGTTCAGGTCTTCACAGTACACATCTGCAGTAGGAAATGCTTGTCCCGTTTGGCAAGAAGCTGTGATGAATTACACCCGCGTTAGACCACCAAACAGTGACCATCACTTTTCTAGGGGTAAGTTTTCGTTTAGGGCATTGTTTGGGTGCTGAACCAGGGTCCAACCAACTTGCTGAGCGCTTACGATTGTCAAACAGGATCCATTTCTCGTCACAAGTAACAATGCGGTTCAGAATTCCTTCATTTGTATGCCTGCTGAGCAGTGCAAAGCACGTCTTCGCGTACTTCGCGCTGGCGGTCATTGAGTTCGTGGGGTACCCATTTGTCAAGCTTTTTTACCTTGCCAATTTGACGCAAATGTACCAATATTGTTTTGATGCTAACGTCGAAAGCTGCTGCTAATTCAGCCGTGGATTGAGTTTCATCAGCTTCCACAATTGCCTTTAATTCGTCATTGTCGACCAAAGTTTTCGGACGACCACGGGGTTCATTTTTCAGGTCAAAATTTCCAGAACGGAAGCGGGTAAACCAATAACGGGTGGTGCGTTCGTTTGTAGTGTTCGCTCCGTAAACGTCGTTGATGTTGCGTGCCGCGTGTGCCGCTTTGCTGCCACGACGGTACTCATACTCCATAATTACTCGAATTTTTAACTTATCCATGATGACGAAAAATGTTCGAATGCGTTGAAAACAAAACACTAACTATTAAACAAATGACGATTTTAGAAAAATAATTCCATATTTGTCAAATAAAATTAATTTGAAATTAGAATTAACAGTCAAAAAAAAATATTTTCATTTGAAATGGCCAGTACGGCAAAACGGCAGTTTCATAGGTAAAGACCTATTATATCGTTCATTTGTAGATATGCAACGGTTAGAATTTCGTTGGGGTTTTAGAATAATATGAGAAACTAATATTTTTTTTTTTCTCTTAAATTCTATGTACACTTCACAACGCAATGTTCCGAGATGATAAATATCCTGCAAAGCCAATCCAAACAGCATCACCAAAAAAGGAGATGCAATGGATGGACGATGCAGATAAAAGAAAAATCAATAAGGAAAAGGTTTTTATATATTGAGATAAGAGGGTCTCTCTATATATATATATATTTTATCTCATGATTTAATAAATTAATTTTAGATACCCGAAGAGAAACCTCTAAGGGGCGGCAGGTACACGCGGCACGTATTTACCGCGTTACATTTTATTTACGAATCATAGATATACGTGTGGTGCCAATGCTCTAAAGAAGTCAATTTTCAAAGACCAAAATAACACTATTGATAATGTGCACGTTTAATTTGAGCCACGCCTAATAATCTCCATAAGAGAGAAGGTGATAGCCGATTTAGCTATGCGGCCAAAGTTTACGAGTATATATAATATTGTGATATTGCTGTCTGTGGGTCAACACGCGGATGTAGAATAGGATCCTCAGTGAGGTAAAATAGTAAAAGGGTTGTGATGGAATAGGTAATGTATTTTAAACGTTATTGGTATAGAATTTTGTCAGGTGTATTTCGGTGCATTTTGAAAAAGTTCTCTGCATTGCGTTGTGAAATATAAATTCATTAATTTATAGGTATCATTCTGGGTTAAATAAAATACTTTGGATCCAATTTTATGATCTATTCATAGGTAAGTTTGTCCGGTAATAGTTAGGTAGGTAAAATCTTAATATTTAGGTAGGTAATGTTTAAATTTTCGAAAGTTACAAACTTTCAAATAAACTTTTAATCATTCAGAAAAGTTTAAAGTTAATATGACAGTTCATGTCAAACGTGTTTGTTTTGCCAACTGAATGATAATGTTTGATAATATAATTTGATTAATTTAGTATTAATTTTAATATATAAATTTACTTTTATTGGGATATTAATATATTTATTACTTATCAATTAATTATAATTATGATTTAATTATATTCAATGGGTTATTTAAAAAAATGTTGATTAATTTAATAATAAATATTGGTTATTTTTTTGTGTATGATTGTGTAACGTAAATGATTAATATGGGGTTGTTGATTATTCATGAATTGTATGAGAAATTATGATAACTTACACTGTTTTATTTAGATATAAATTAACCAGCCGGGATCTTGGCTGATTTTCATCAGGTTTTGTGGCTAAGGCTCTATTGATGGAATACTATAAGATCATTTTTGGTGTAATAAGATGTTGTAATTTAAACATGATAAAGTATATATATTCCTATCGGTAGGGGGCTCATCTGAGAGTAATCCCGATTAATGTATATGGTCCTGATTTAAGTAGGGTCGTTATTTAAGAATGAAATGTATATAGGAATTTAATTAATCAAATTAATAAATTAAGTAAATTAAACAAGAGGGGCGATTGCAACGTTTGCTTGTGCCGTATTTAATAAAAGAGGTTATTGCACAAACAAACTTGCTGAAATTTATGACTGGCAACTTATAAGTCTGTCATTATTTTATTTTATTTGTAAAATGAAATATATATAGAATATGGAAGATTGTTCCATGGCATTCTATTGCGGGCTTCGTCCCCAAAATAGTCTAAGAATTATTCTTGTATGTTATTATAAAATAGATTCATCATAAATAAAAGTAATTTAAAGTTATATGTGTTTTTCCTTTGTTGATTAGGAAGACCTCCTAGGTTAGATTAGGTCCATCTAGGGACTCGGACCGCTAGAGTACTAATCCTTCAAATTTTTACCGCCATATTAATCACGTTAATATGGTGTGTTCCTGATAAAGAGAAGAAACAGCAGAGCAATTCCAACTTAAGCCTACTATTGGCAACGCGATGTTAATCTACAATAAATATAAACGTTATATCATTAAGAGGGACGAAATAACCTGTGACAATCGGATTAAATAAGCTTCATCAGAATTTGTTCCCAAAATGGAAGTAGATAAATTCAGAAAAATTTGCTAATTAATTTTAAATCAAATTAAGATTTCTGATGGAAAATACAGATTGTCTTTGTGAGTGAATTACACACTCGATAAACACAAAGAAGTCCTCACGAGGAAAAAGAAGGAAAATAATAATATGTTCTACGCGAGTGGAACAGAGAATCATTAATAATTTGTGTTATAGCAGACGTTTTGGCGCCGAACGTGTAATACGTTCTTAGAATATGTACGATGATATCGATGGCTCCAACGAATAAACGTGCGAATGAAAAATTACAACTTTTCAGGAAAATATAAAAACGTTTGGGATTGCATAACTTTAATTTCATAATAAATAGGTATATAGAATGCATTATCAAATTAAAGGTAAAAAAAATATCTTTCAGCTTATGTATTTATTTAATAAAAAAGGTTATATTTTTTTTAGATATTCAAGAAAAACCATATTATTATATTACTCAAGTAAATAAGTGTGACTAGTTAACAGTATTGTATCACTGCACGTTTAATATGTGTTATAATATGAAATATGAACACGTGTATTGACACTTTGCATGGTTATTCTACGGAAATATTTTTTTTCCTGAAACCTGCTCTGGTAGTCTACACACTTATTCTTGTATAGTTATTGCTTTTTCATGATTGTCAAGTTTAAAAGCACTTATATTAGTCTTAATGTGACCAATTGATTATTTATGTAATACATATTTGTAAGTGAGTAGCATAATAAAGTAAATTAACTAATAAAAAACAAAGGTTATTAATAAAAAATATATTTATATATTCAATTTAAAACAAAGTACTTATAATTAGCAAGTATATATTATGACCTAAAAAAATAATCAAAAAGTACTAATTCTCCTCGCCACTATCATTTGTAGCCGAGTTGGATTCCAATGGCACTAGATTTCTGTAGAAACTCTGGTAATGGTTAGGTATTGCTCCTGAGTCGCACAGACTTATCAAATCCCTATATAAAGGCAAAGGTACGGGTAGCATTCCATTGTATGCGAGTTTTAGGCTTTCAGCGTCTTCTATAGGTTCTCCTCGTCGCCTTCTGGAATTAGTCCTCGTGATAGTTTGCATCTCTTTTAGTTCGTCGTCGAAACTGTATCTAAAGTAAATTTTATCAATATCAATATAGGAAAAAATAACTTCTTTTATTTTGCTCCAGTAAATTTTATCGCCATTTTTATCTTTTAACCAATTTTTTCCTTTTATTAACTCTTTAAAATCTATGAAATCAGCTTGCGTCATTTGTTTTACTTGATACTTGTGCCCGGTAACTTTGGCATTCTCAATCAAAGAATACATCTGATCAGGAGTGTAAATAATGTGTTTTTTCTTGGAACGCTCAATAGCAGCATGCATAGAGTCGCCCTCCGTTTGGCTATGGCCTTTCTCTAAAAATCTATGAGTTATTTTTAAGTTAAATTTCTTCGATGCTAAAGAAAACATGGCAAATACAAATCGATTACGATTTTGCCCTGCGCACGAATCAGAATAAAAGGATATATTTTTGATTCCTAATTCAACGTGTACCTGGATAAATGACCAAAGACAACTTGCTATTTCTATGGCACCTCTTTTCGCAATCTGACAATGCCAGACGTAGCAGTAACCTTTTTTCTCTATGACATTATAGATCGTGAAATTATATACAGGATATTTACGTTTATAATGAAAAATGCCTACTTCACTTTGTGGGATATTTAACACTTTTTCCAGATCAAAACATGCTACAACACTGTCATTTGATCTAAAATTTTCTTTTTCTTCTTCCTTTAATTGCCTTACCAATAGCTTTTCTTTCAAGTGCTTCTCATAATCAGCTTTTAATTGTTCTTTTCTAACAATATCAGAAGTTTGATAAATTGAACATACTTCACATAAATCTTTTTTAGGTTTGTGAAAGGAAAGATTAAATTTTGTATTAAATATTATTTCATACTGGCGTTTAGTGGCTTTGCATGTTTGGTTATACTGGGTATTTGTTTCTATCCATTCTAAATATAGTCTATACATTTTAGATACATTCAATGTTTCACACAGATATTGCTTTTGGCTATCTTTACGGTTGTAGTGTGATTCAACTCTTTCAAATAGATTTATATGGTCAATTATGCTTTTCTCAGTCTCTTCAGACATTCTTCTTGGCCTGTTCTTATGAGTACCTCTGTAATCTTTTAAATAATTGTCGTCTCCCAATTTATCTATAGCTGTGTATACTACTTGTTGTGTAATGGACAAGCTATTTAAAAACATAACTTTGCAAATTTTTATCATAGAATTAGTATGATCAGGTAATTGGTACGTTAATGTTTGAGTACGATTATTTTTACGTTCAACTGTTATTTTTTTGACAGTATTCTTCTTTACATGGCGGTTTATAAAATCCCACTGCCTTTCATGGTCTCCGATAGCCCAAAACTTCTGAAAAATTATATTCCTCATATTTTCATGTATCTTTTCGTAACATTTCAATTTGCAGTTACATGGTGGTCGAATTGTTTTCTCTAAGTTTTGTTTTTTAGTTCTTACGCTTTCATAACTTTTACCAGCGTTTTTAAGAGCTTTGTTTTTGTGATCTTTCCATAAATTAGGATTTATTTTTCTCTTTCTCGTAAGCTGTTCAGAAGGTGTCACGGCCCTTTCCTCCGATCCTGTAGTCACAACATCCTGTGATATATTTTGTGCTTCAATACTACGTAAAACACCATCTAAATCGGAAATACTTCTTAGATCGTAATCTTTATTAATATATAAAACACTCGGCGTGGCTATGAAATCTATTTTTTGTTGGGTTGATGGAGTCATAATCATTGAGTTATCAGTAGTCTGTAAATCATCATTATTATTCACGAATTGCAATGCCGAAGGATATTCCATTTCAGACACTAATGACTCAATAACATTATGAGAAATATCTAAAATATCACTTGTTGGTACATTTGGTGGTGATATATTGTTATCGTGTGGCGACACACTAGTTACTAATTTGGCTGGAGAAATAAAATCATGAGATCCTGGGTTTGCTTTAGTGAGCTCTGATACGCCATCAACAGGGAAAGAACTCCGCGAAAGATATATGAAACTCTCTGAAACAAATTACTCAAATTACCTCACTATGTTTTTTCAACAACAACTTACTAATCATTGCAAAGAGTATACATAGAATTAATAGAAACATAAATAATAAAATGTAATAACATTATATAAACGTGATAGTCATATAAATTAAATAATAAAAATATCACTGTGTGGTATAAAAGAACGCTCTTCTTCATACCACACAGTGAGGACCACTGGAGGTCTTTTATGAGCAAGTATTAGGTTCGTACCAACCTAAAGGTACGTGTACCTAACCTGAAACCTAATGTGTACCTGTAGGTGGGAGTATTATATACAAGGGAAATCATTGGAAAAATCGTAACACATTACCAAAACAACTTTATAAAAGTTGTTTCACACTTGGTATAATTTAAAAAAGCAATGCCTTTTATTTATCTTGATGTATGTACTGTAGACAAATTAGCAATGTTTTAAAATCATACTTTATTAAAATAGTAAGTTAAAGATTACCTGATGACGAACAAATTGCCTGCTTTTCAAATTCAATTGCACAACTTTTTTCTTTAAATACAATACTACTGTCATCCTCACTCATATTTTCTGAAAATAACATAAATGAAATTATTGCAACATGCGACAACCCCGTTTATCGTTACTTAAAAAATGTATACTTTATACAGCACAAACTGACCTCGTCAAAACAATAGTTCTTAATTGTTATTTTAATTCGTGGATACAAATTAGTTTAAAAATAGGCAGAAAATGTAAAATGTGCATGTTATGTGATTTTCGCTCTTATTTTATAAACTAAAAAGGTTTGTCCGTATCACCGTTTGTCATAATAAGTCAGTATGTATGTAGTAACTTACCTTTGTATCTTCTATAGTTCGCTAATTCTAATATCTTTCTGCAACGACTAGAAGCACCTTTATTTCTATTCCTATTCATAATTACACTATAACACACTTTAATGATTCAATATAAATAACTAACAACGCCGCGAGTGCTTAGTAAACATACAAAATTACGTAACAATTCGAGTAAATTCGCATTCGGACTGACCTTCCGGGGTCTAGCGATGTCAAGCGCATCTTACACCCCGCCCTCTTTACCCCTTGTCTATCATTACAAATTTTTGCAATAGACACTATTAGGTATGTATTCGTTTATTAACGGTTACTATGAAACATTTAAATTGATGAGCGAAGAATAATTGGTGCTTGAACCTTTACAACACTAGACAAAACGGGAGAAATTAGTAAAGGATATTGCAATAGCTGTAATTTAAACACGAATGTAAATAAAAATGAAATGAAGCATTACTATTAAAAGTTGCTTCCATTATTATACGAATAAACGTGTAAGAAGTGATTCCCGACAGAATAGGATAGACTCAAACGGCTGATTGATTTAATAAGTTTGTTCTCGTGTACTCGAAGAAACAAAGAATATGCAATAGGCGCATGTTTTGTTGTTCGTGTAATGTAAAAATATTTTTTCCGTACAAAAAACGAATATACTGTTATAACAGGCTTATTTTAAGTCCAAAATATTCATTAAAAAATTAAATAGGTGTATCATAGGCCAAGTAAATGAAAAATACAAGAAAAAAAATATTGGGTAAGAGCTCTTGCACGTTTATTCGTTGGGGCCATCGATATGCTCATGAAATGACTATAACTTACAAAATGTATTAAGCGTAGAAATACAGTGCCCATTTTTTCATATGAAGACGCCATAAGCGTTTCAGTATTAATAGCTTTTCTTGCAATTTGAGAACTTCCTTTATCATGACAAACATGATGACCATGCAAAATAGAGTGGCAGTTTGAAATCAAATGTTTATTTTATGGCATATTTAAGTATGGTTTTCATTGGTATTTCACTCACAATCAAAGTAATAAACAAAAACATATCTTATCGCTTGAAAGCTTCAATATGGCCATTAGAAAGGCTTTAACTTTTTAATACACGTTTGTATCCTTCCTTATATTTTTACTTTCTTTCATCCAACATCTTCAACCGTTGTACACTGCTGGCCTTTTACTGCTAAAGATAAGGCTGAAGATAATTATTCTCAAGATTATTATAATGAAATTTAAACGCGGATGGCATTAATAAGGCTAAGCCGCCAAGTCAGTTAAATTCTCAGTACTGCAGAACATTTTGTACGCGTATTCATTAAGGGTCTATGTATAGTTAAAATCATTAGGTTTGAAAAGAAGAGGTTTCATTTTAATTTGACTTTTTTGCACTATTATTTTGAGATTTTATGTGATACAAAAAATACACTTAAAAATGTTGAGCCCAAGTTATTTTAGTTATTCACAGTTTTATAATTCAAATTTTGTAATAGAAAGTACATAGCAATTATATAACTGATATAGAAATCTATATCATTATCCATCAGTTATAGAGGCCATATTCTCTAGGGTGGGTGAAACAATGAGAAACCTATTTAAAATAATTCAATAAAAAGGTATGTACTACATATTATCGTAACTTTTATATTAACAACTATGTCCCTGACGAGTAAGCACTTTATCAATTTTAAAATCATATTCAATTTGAAATCTATATAAAACCTTTACACTTTAAGGATCTGATAAAAAATAATACGAGAATATAGAATCACGGTAAATTCCAGTTCCTAATTTTCGGGACAAATGTTTAGGACCATAATATACTAGTTACAATATATTTCGTAACAAATATCCAAACTAGTTAAAGTTAAACATGTACATTTATAATAAAAATAGACTTAAAGGCAAATTAACGATATGTTAACGACATTACTGTTTACTTTTTTATATTTCACTCATATCTGCATACAATAATATACTTACAGGTAAAGAATTGAGTATATTCCTTAGAAAGTAATAACTTTCTAGTCTTATAAGATAACCACAACAATACAATAACAATAACTGAGAGACCTAATAAACCCCGAAATTACAATAACAATACCTTCTGTCTTCATTCATTAAATTGAAATTGTAATTCTAAAACCGACATCAACTGCTTAACATTCAAATTTCAAAACGTTTCAGTTACTTTTTCGTTTTGTTTTCTGGTACTGGCCAAAAATTAATTCTATGGAACCGTCAAAGGCAATATGAAATTGAGAATACTGCATGACTTAATGACCCTTTGCTTCATTCCAGAGAATTCTGAACGCATCTCTCTGTATTTGAATTCTGAATAGACGTATTCGAATAAAAGATGGCCGCTATCAATGGCTCCAACGACATTCCATTGTATTCTAGCACATTATTTAAAAGAAAAATTGTTTAGTGGGTAGGCACTCTTAAAGCGAGTCCCACATAACCATCGCAGCAGACTGCATGGTGTGCATGAGCATTTCCCACCTCCGACCCTGAACCTCCTGAAGGTTTGTATAGGCATAAAATATATAAAAAAGATACTGCCTTGACATTTATATGTGGTTTTAAAGGAAATTTACGGAAATAAACCCATATTAAAAAATATTGAAACTGCATAAAAGGCAGTAAACTGAAATTCTATGTTGACATCACCAGATAGGACACTTTTTTAAAACCCGCTTAGAGATAGATACTTTAAATTCAACAAACAGACTCAAAGAGGAAAAGTTCTCATTTTAGTTTAAATTGCGAAAAAGGAAAATATAATGATTTTAAAAAGTTTTTTATTATTTAATTTCATATGGGCTGAGAAAAGCCATTTGACTCGTTTAAATTTGGATTCATAAAGCATTTTGTTACGACATACTTCTTTTAAATACATTTTAATAGTTATACATATTTAGCTAAGTATTTTGTAATGAGTTGCAAATCTTATGTTTAGGTAAATTTGATATTTCGGCACTTAAAAAGGTCTTAGAGAAATTAAAGAAATCGACATTATATAGCTCTTTTATCATTTATTCACGTGCCTATTTTCTAAAAACATATAATAAACTCTGTTGACACTACACAGTGGTGTAGTGGTAAGTATAGCCTCATAAGCCGAAGGTCCCAGGTTTGAGTCCTGCCCGGGGCATTCATTTGTGTGATGAATACAGAATGTAATGCTTAACTATGTTTTTGGAATCCTTTTTATTATATTCCTGTATTTATGTTGTTTACTTTTTGACAAATCGTGTCAACTAAATTTTTTATGACAGCAATGGTGGCTGCCAAGCAAACTAAGCCTGTTACACACGGATTCTTACAAAACTATTGTAAGAAAACATACTTGATTCCTGGCTAATAAGATTAAATTCAAAATTTCAAATTGAGGTACCAAATGCATGCTTTCCCGGCCATATAAGCCGATTGCTGGCCTTAGAACCGCAGTCTATTTCAAGCATCCTACCAATAACATCTCCAGTCTATTTCAGACATCCTACTGATAACATCTCCAGTCTATTTCAGACATCCTACCAATAACATCTCCAGTCTACTGCAAGTAACTCTGCAAGTACTCGAACTCATACTCATGCTGAAGCTACCGAACTCTGAAACTGCCTCATGCTGAAGCTACCTGACGCTGAAGCTGCCCCATGCAGAAACTACCCGACTCTGCCTCATGATGAAAACCCCGACATTGATGCCTGATCCTGCTCCTGCTACTGACCCTGATGATCCTGCTTACCACCTCCTCCTGCTTGCTGATCCAACCTTCTCCTCCTGTTCCTGCTCACTGATCCTGCACATGCCAGAGCGCCAGTCGGCGCCTGAGCGTCTGCCACTGACCCTGCACGTGCCTAATCGCCTTCACCATGGAAGCCTTCGCGGCGACCCCTCCGACTAATTCATGTCCGTGACATATTTTTTTGAATAAAAACTGTTATTACGTGACAAGATGTTTGTTGTCAAGATATTTATGTTTATTCTGGGTGCGCCCCAGTTCGCTGTACGGTCATCCATAACACAAGCTCTGCTTACTTTGGGGTCATACCATTGGTGTGTTTGTCTGGGGATTTATTATTATTATTTATTTATTACTAAAGCCCTGTTAGTTTTCACATTTAATTTAAAGTCAAACAATTTCATCTGATACAACATGGGCAAAATTTTGAAATGGAACTAAACAGCTTCTAGAGTCTTAAGTTAATCAAAACTAGGACAATGTAGTATACAATTCATTAAAAACTTTCTTAGAGGAATAGTAGTAGGGTTGTAGAAAGAATGTTTCGCGAGTTATGTTTATTGAGTTAGTTTGATAGTTGTCATCACAAAAATAAAATTAATTTCATTGAAAAGTTGCAGTGGTTCGGCAGAATACCCTCCATATACATATATACGCATATGTGCAAATGGAACGTTAAAATTTAAACAGGTCACTGAGAAATTGCGTATTAAAATTCATTACTTTTAAGTTACAAAGATAACGAATTAAACAAAAACGATATATTATTTAAAAAAGTTCAAATAAAAGTTAAAATTTTAAGTAAATTATAATAATTAATAATAAGACTAATACTAATAAAACAAAGTCTGTACAAACTATCGCCTTTTTAATTGAATGCTCTCAAGGAATCTCACTTTGTAGGAATTATCTCGAGGAAATATTCTCTCAAAGAGAATGTAGAAATTTATTTATTAATTTATGGCTTGCTTTCGATTGAACAATTACATTTCTTTACTTTAATTAAACTAGTTATAATAAACATTTTTGCGTTCAGAACAATTGTAAACATTATGTGGATTTTATAGACTGGCAAAATTAATATTCTAAACAGGGTTCATTTCAAACAATAAAGCTTTAGTTAAAATAAATAAAAAGTAATAGAAAATGTAGTTGTTTTTTTAAACAATCTTATTTAAGAATATTTTTTAGGTCTCACACAAAAAAACGTATAAATATGTCCTAATTTTGGCATACAGAAGTGACATTATTAGTGTTTCATTTAACTCGAAAAGAATGACCCATTCTTGTTTTTGTAGTGAATACAAATATCGAATACCTATTTGTACAATAAGCATTTCCAGAACACTTCTACGTCCAAGAAGGTAAGTTTTTTAGGTTTTTTAACAATGACCCTTTTTTATTTTAGCAATATCATGATTAATATATCGGAATTTACAAAAGCATTTTCCAGCAAAAAAGAAACTATGCACGAAACAAAACAACTTATTTTTTAAAGTTCATCGAACTTAAAGACCGACGTCTTTCAAACAAAACAACCAAACACTTTCCAACAACAAATTTTTAACCCAATTCTCAGAGTGCCAACTTAACAACTTTATCAACAACTTGCCGAGCCAACTTGTTGCCAACGTTCAAAATTCTTAATAAGAATAACATTTCGTCCGACCATGTGTCTCTAAGCAATCGACCCAGTTGAGTAGTTAAGCCAATCTCTGTTGTGGTTGACGAAGTTTTTGCTCCAGTGTTTACAATAAAATGGACGAAAATCCAGTGCAAGAATGCCGTGAAATGAAAGAAGGAGCTCATAATTTGTGGAGGAATGTTTGTTGTATAGCACTTTATACCTTGTTCCAATATAAAAAAGGGATGGAAGCGCCCCTATGCCAAGCCTTTTTTATTGTTTTTGCTTTAAATATTAAGTATGTTACTAAACTATGACCAATTTAGTGAAAATATCTTAGGACGTGGACGGTGATCACTTAAAAACAGATTAATGGTTATTCTAATTAGATTAATGGTTACTCTATGGTTATTCTAGACAATACCCCATATTTATAGTGATTTCACTGTCAATCTCTATCTACTCTTCGAATCTTTTTACAAAACATTTTTAAAAAATGTAAACATTATTAAATAGTATTTGAGGTAATGAATTCCCACAAAAATAGTTCAACAAATCAGGTATTCTCAAGCAATCTACAGAATCTATTTCACCATCCATTCTTGTCTTTAATTCACGTCCCAAGTAATAAATAACATTATCGCTTTACGAAAACTCGCTTTCAAAGGAACATCTCCCCTATAGAACTGGCAGCCCACCGTTTTTAAAAAGTGTTGAAAGAAAAAGTTTGAATTTATAAATTCGAATTTCGTTCGGTGTTTCGCACCAATTCTGGCGCGCGAAAAGACGTAACACGTGTCAGAATAAACTTCAGAATGGCGAAAGTGCCCTATAAAATTATCTGAGATGGTTTCTTAAGTAGATTTATGTTTTGGACATGTTTTTAGTTTTTCACACATAGGGAAAATACTTTTCGAGAATGAAAATATGGTTGCAACACAATGCTCATTATGTATTATTTTCTTACCTAGTAAGTTTTTAGCCGACGCTTGAGAGTGCAATGTCAATTCACTTTTATTTAATACATTTCTGAGATATTTCTGACTTATTACATACTTGATACAAGATGAGTTGCCTCTATGAATATCAATCACAGCGATCTTAAGCTAATTAGTTGTCCCCCAGTCTCATATACCAAGAATGTTTTTTTATTATTTAGGTACTAAAAACTCTCGCGCGCGCGTAAATCGTGACAGCTTTTATAACTTCTGGATAATAACTTAAATAGATTCACCTAATTTCATTGTTTAACGATTACATATTAGCAAAAGTAATAATATAATCTTACCAATCTTTAGAGAATAAGTCTTGCTAGCAAAAGTAATAATATAATCTTACCAATCTTTAGAGAATAAGTCTTGCTACTTGTCAACTTACAAGTAGCGTTTGACAAGTATACTTGACGGTGGTTGAACAGGAATATTGGCAGTAGTACTACTTACTCTCTAGAAAAATTGGCAAGATTCAGACAGGGACCGTCTTTCACCACATTACCGAGCAACTACTTACGCAATATGATGGTCAGAAAGTAGTAATAAGAGAAATAAACGGTTTCAGCTTAATGTGACTGCAACAGATGAGGATGCAATGACAATCAAGATGTCCTGTAACGATTGCTATGTACACATTATAAAAATATCACAAAAACTTAAAAGACAAAATTGGCAAAACAAAGTCTACCGGGTCAGCTAGTACGTATATAAATGTAAACAAATATCTGTGTTCATCACGCAAATGAACGCCCCGGCCAGGACTCGAACCTGGGACCTCCGGCGTGGGGCTACTAACCACTTAGCTACACATACATACTCTTTTTTCGTCGGGGGTTAAAAATGTGAACGAAATAACAGCCCATAATGTTTCCTTGCTTCCGGAGCGCGTGTATGTGTGTATATGCAAGGTGGGTCGCGTGCGTTGCGACGGAGTATGTGTGTGTGTATTGTGTGTGTGTGTCTTGTGTCGTGTTGACGGTGGGTGTGGTGTGCGACAGAAAAAGTTTGTGTATATTTTATTTTTACGATTTGTTAGTGTAAAGTAATTATTGTCAAGTAATTATTGAAATTAAAATGCAGATAACACTTATATGCGACTTTTTATTCCGTTGCAAGATTTTTAGTTATTTTACAAGTACCGACATTGATACATAAAAAAAAATTAAAGGATATGTGTTTTTTTTGTTCCCCTCCACGGGAAGGGCAGGAGGATAAAAAATGCTCTGACGCATACTCTGGCGCGTGATCCAGAGTTATGTGGGACTCGTCCCGACGCCTACCAGAAACACTACCCACTAAAAAGCCCCCTGTCGGCTCGTGCATTTTTGCCACTCAGCCTTCATCTGAGCGACGGCATATTGGAGAAAGAGGCCGCGCTACCGGGTTCCAGAAGGGGTCACCCGCTGGGATTTACATAGCACTGAAGGTGCTCAAAGCACTGAAGGTGAATACACAGCACTGACGGAGCTCAAAATGAAAAGTAACTAATTAAAAACATTAAAATTGAAAAATAAAATTGCATTAATTCGGATTTACGTTAGAATAAGAACTTCCGTTAGAATTAGAATTTACGTTAGAATTAGAATTTGCGGCCTGAAGGGCTTCGAGATCTAAAGTTAATTGCGTGGGTTCGCCAGTGTGCGCGTTTCTCGGTTGAGCGACTTTGAATTCCGAATCTAAGATAGGAGCAGTATATGAGACTGAATTTCGAATTAAAGGATTGGGATGGGATTCGGCGCGTTTGAAGAACAATTCTGAGAGTGTTTTAGGTGCTGTTGCACTGTAGGTAGTTCAAGATCTCTGTGCAGGTCTGCGTTGCGCACGTACCAAGGTGTGTTTGTGGCCCTGCGGCAGAAGAGGTTTTGAACTACCTGCAGTTTGTGCAGGACGGAGGGTTTGGCGTGGGCAAAGACTGGCGAGGCATATGTCATGACTGGTATAACGCAGACCTTATAAAGCGTACATTTGTTTCTGAACGACATTTTACTTTTTCTACCTAACATACTGTAAAGCCGGCCTAAGTAAAAACGTGCGAGTTTCGTTACGCTATCGACGTGAGGGTTGAAAGAAAGCGTCTGGTCTAAGGTGACGCCTTAATATTTGGTAGTGCGCTTCCAGGGGATGGAAGTGCCTTGCATTCTAACTTGAAGATTGTCGGCGATATGACTGCGTTTGTAGTCGAAGTAAACCGCAGAGCTCTTCTCTGGGTTCACAACGATGCGCCATTTTTGAAACCATGCACCGAGGGCATTTACAGCCTTTAGGAGTCTGGTGGTGAGACCCGGGACTCTGCGGCCGTTGGTGTAAAGGGCAGTGTCGTCGGCAAAGAGGGCGAGTTCAACGCCTTTCGCCGGGACGGGGATATCGTTAGTGTACACGGTGTACAAGAGAGGGGCGAGGACTGAGCCTTGAGGGACTCCAGCCTTTATGAGACAAGGCGCGGAGATCGTGCCTTCGTGTTTAAATCAAAACGTACGGTCTTTAAGAAACGACGTGATTATTCTAACTAGTCGATCCGGTAAGCCTATTTTGTAGAGTTTATAAACGAGGCCGCTGTGCCAGACTTTATCGAAAGCCTTGGCTACGACAAAGAAAGCCGCGACTGTTTTATAATGACGCGGATAGAAACCGTCAAGTATGCACTCGACAATTCGAAGGACTTGCTGAGGGCAGGAGTGCTTAGCGCGAAAGCCAAACTAATGGGGAATTATGAGAGGATCGCCATCCGTTGGAAACAGATGGTCCCGCATTCGAGAGAGTATGACTCTCTCGAGATGTTTAGACATTGCCTTGAGGAGGCTGATGGGTCTGTGGTTAGCCGGGATATTCAGAGGTTTACTCGGCTTGGGAATGCCTATGACTGTCGCTTCTTTCCAAGCTTTTGGAAAATAGCTAAGGTCGAAGCAGACATTGAAAATGATAGCTAACAAGGTAAGCACCTGTTGAGGCAGGTGCTTAAGTTTGTGGTTGGAAATACCATCCGCACCCGGAACTTTTTTGGACTTTTGACTTTTGATGAGAGGCGAGATTTCATCATTAGAGACTGTGATGGGGTCGGCAGTGATGGGGAGAGAGTCTCTACGGTGAACCTCATCCTCCACCGCTTTGATGTGAGAGGGATTCGCGGGTTGCGTGCTGGGCGAGCATTGAGACGCAACGCTGTCAGCGAAGCATTCGGCTTTCTCTTCGTCTTCGAAGGCAATAGAGCCATCGGGACGAGTGAGAGGAGGGACGTGAGAGGCGGCGTCTACGCGTAAGGCTCGGGCCATACTATAATATGCTTGGTGGGACGGGGAGATTTTCGCTATGAGATCGTTCATCTGAGCGTCTCGGAGTTCCGTGAGGCAAGATCTAACTTAACGTTGTAGCTAATTCGCAGCTGTTCTATAGGCGGGCGTGGGATATTTCTTGGCTCTCCGGAGAGCCGCGTTCTTAGCTTTAATAAGATTGCTAACGGCTAAGGGAAGCGTGGGTTTGCCTTTCTTAGCAACCTTTTCGTTTTCACTGATGGTTGAGTTTATAGCATCAGTGAGAGAATTCACTAATGAATCTATTTTATCCGGGCTATCTTATTGATCGGGCGAAATCGCGAGCGGAGAGTTCGGGGCCTCTAAGGCTGAAACTATTTTAATTTTTAAAACCTTTCTAGTTGGTAAAGGTCTTAGGAGAAGTGGGGTTATCGTTAGGCGGTCCTAGCACGAGGGAGACGGGGTGGCGGACAGAACCTAGGTCATTGAGCGGTTCGATAGACCTGGGATCGAGGTTGATTTGCTTGACGATTGCAAAGTCGAGGATGTCAGGAGAGTGGTTCGGGTTGTCGGGATAGTGAGTGGGAGTGATGGGAGAGATGACGTCTAAGTTGAGTGAGTTGGTGATGTCGAGGAGAGCAATACCACTGGTGTTGGTTGATAGGCACGTCTAGTCAGTATGTTTGGAGTTAAATTCTCCGAACATAATGACTGAACGGCCGAGGGCGAGAATGGTCTCAAAGTCGCTGCGGATAGGTCTGGTGCCACTGGGTATGTAGAATGAAGCTACGATGATAGTCCGATGACCAGCCATAGCCAATCTACACACAGTGGCTTCCATGTTGAGGAGAGGAGGGGTAGGGAGAGGACAGCAATGGAAGCCTCTTTTGTAGTATATAGCAGTGCCGCCGAAACCGTCGGAGTTGGGCCTATCATAACAAGTAAACGCGTACTTGGGAATCGCGAATCCCCTGGAGCGGTTAGGAGTGAGCCATGTCTCCTGGAGAAGTAAAAGGGCTGGGTCGTGTTCTGAAGGAACAGTTTGAGTTCGGGAAGGTTGTTGCTAAGGCTACGAACGTTAAAAGATACTAGGGATAAGCCCTTGGGTTTAATACGACCGGACGCGGGATTTGTGGGTCTAGACATTATATTTACTTATTTAACGAATTTATATAAAAAAATAAAAATTAAATAAAAGTAAAAATTAAAATTTATTACAAGCTTAGTAACGAGTGATGCTCAGCTAACGCAAATAAACGCTCTTGAGGAGAGCGGGCGGCTCGCAGTTTGCGTGCGAGAACGGAAATTTCCGTAATGTCGACGTTTTGAATGACGTCTTCATGTCCTCAGCCAACGATGACTGAGGTGAATATGACGGAACAGGACGCGGCCCTACCAAGACAGAGCCGAAGTAGGCGTCGCCTGAACGGGCTTTGCTTCCGGGGGACCCTGGTTGCGCAGTGGCGGGAAGTTAGCGGGAGTGAGCGGCGGCGCCGGTTTAGGCGCGGCCCTCTTGGCTGAGGAGCGCAACCCCTGTAGTTAGCTGTGTAGACAGACTGGCCGCACAGCACACTGGCAGGGGGGGAAGTGGATTCGGGAGTGCGAGTGCACTTTGTTATATGAGGGTCCAGGCACTTGACGCACCTGGGAGGAGCTGAGCAGTTAGCCGCTACGTGACCGCAGAGCTGGCAGCGGTGGCACTGCCCAGGGTGACCACGGGGGTTGGGATGCTCGACGGAGATATTCGAGAGTCCGCAGATTGTGCGAGCCTCTCTGAAGATCTCCTTCGAGTTGGGAGTATTAGAAAAGATATTTAAAGCTAACGGAAAGCGCCTACCGCGGTTTGAGTTAATATTGTGCACTGCTTCAGCCGGGAAACCCTGGGACTTAGTAACCCTGGGCGTAAGTAAGTTTGAGCGAGAGTAAGCGAGTGATCGCACGGAAGTCATCGATAGTCGCGACTTGGATTTTAATGGTATCGCCTGCGTTATTTGCCTTGAGTTAATTGATTTTGTGCTTTGTGCATAAGTTAGAAACCGTGGTCAAGCGCGCTTTTTCGCGGAAGAAGGGGCGGAGGGAGCTGAGGCTTCACTGGGACAGGAGCGCAGTGCGTCGCTGGCTTCGATGGGACTGACGGAGACGCGGTCACTTCGAGTGACATGAGCGGCGTGGGGGCGGGTGGAGAAGACACCGGGGTTTGCTCGGGTGTTGAAAACACCGCGGCTTTTTTTGAACGCTTCTTAGAGCGTTTGGCAACTAACTGGAACGCGGGCTCAGGAGAGTCGGTTAAGGTGGCGGCGACCGACGAAGCTTCGGACGCGGCGAATCGCTCCCTTAAGATGCCTAGTTCCTAAAAACCTAGCAAAACCCAAGTGGCTAACCTCCCTACCAGCGGTAGGGCGGCTGGGGAGAATAACTTAAAACTAACCGTAGTACGCCGAAGGCCGCTACCTAGAAACCTAAAAAAGGGTACTGCCTTTACCGACAGAAAGGATACACACAAAACCACACAGATATGATAAAAATAAATATGAAAATAGGAGAAAAATCAATAAAATAGAGAAGAGAAATAAAATAAAAATAAAAGGTTTGGTTCAGTACAAATTCGTTGTCACCGTTTAGTTCCTTTGTACTGTAACCAGACTACTTACGCTGGGCACAACACTGCACTCAGCACAAGCACAACACAACTTAGCACAGCACTTTGAAGACTAAGGGGCTTAGTCGCAAAGAAAAATCGCATTTCGATAGCACTCAAGAGGGAGAAGAAAAACCTTGAAAACTGTAGCACGGAACCAACTCGCTAAACTGTGACGTCAGTAGACTGAGTGCCACGGAATATCGGGAAGGGACCGATCAACGGAGAACGAGGTCTTGCACGTCCATACCAGGCGGCGATCGGAGCGAGAATGAGGATATGTGCGAATGAAGCAAGACGGCATCTTGTATCTTTGCTATCGCGACTAGTAGGGGCGCGAACAGTTAGTATAAGGAAGATTAAAAATTCATTTTTATAATAATGTCGAAAGTAAAGTTATATGCTGATTCACGCTGATAACACGCTTCATGAAATGAGTCGAAAAACAATAGAAAGCGAGATGCTACGGACAATGGACGTAGCTCGGCGTTGAGTGAAAAGGACGCAACAATCCCATAGCTACGTGTGCCGCGTTGCTATGGATGTGTAAGTACCGTAATGTTGTAATTATAGGGTGAAATGTTGGACTTATGAATTAGAGATCATTAAAAACGGTGTATTCTTTTAAAACATATTGATTAGGAATATGAAATTAGTGTAAATGCAACACTTATGACAGACATGACAAATATTTGTGCCCAGTTTGGCTTTGTTAAATATTAAAGATATAAAAGCCCACAAATGCAGTCCTGCGTTAACAATTAACTCGGAGTTGGTCAATTAGCTAGTTTAAATGTCCCTCCGTCACTGGCAATATGATTCCTCGAAATCTGAGGAAATAGTTAATAGGTTAGGTTTATACGTCTTAATACTTATTAACTAATTGTGTAATAATCCGTAGGTATTTATAATTTAATTGTTAATGGTAGTACGTGTTAACTAAATAACGTTGAGTAAAGTAAGTAGGTACGATTTATTGTAAGAATGCCACGAAAAAGATCCAACCTCTCAGTGCAGCAGAAATTCTAAAAGGGTGAGATCAGTTCGATCACAGGAATCGGAAGAAGATCGTGACGCAAGACTCACTGCATCTCAGGAACATCAGGTCAGGTTTCGGGCTGCAGAAACTTAAACTTAGCGAGAATCTCGATTGAGTTCAAATCGTTTTCGAATGATTACCACTCGAATTAAGGAGAACATTTGCATTTGACATTAAATATGCGAGCTCAAATCGGAGGCAACGAAAATGCTCAAGAGTTTTCAGATTTGCTACTTCAGATCGGTAACGGTGTATATGCACAGGAACAAGGAAAAGTTGTTCTTAATGAAAACCTATGCTGCAAAGTTTCTTAAATGCGAGACCTCATATCATCTGTCTATA
This sequence comes from Marasmarcha lunaedactyla, assembly GCA_923062675.1. Lineage (NCBI taxonomy): Eukaryota > Metazoa > Arthropoda > Insecta > Lepidoptera > Pterophoridae > Marasmarcha > Marasmarcha lunaedactyla. The sequence goes on from OV281359.1 coordinate 14,819,018, forward strand.
GAAAGGCAACGCAAATACCAACTTGCGAAAGTTTCTGGCTTTGCAAAAGAGCTATTTCGACCAAGCAGCAGCAATAAACGCTGAAATTTAGAGCTTATTTCCGGGGGATAATGTTGAGTATATCTCCATTAACAGAGCTATGGAAGAAGAAGAATCGACCAACAACCTAGTAGAATTTTTAGAATCCTTCAGTGCTCCTGGACTACCAGCTCAATGGTCCTTAGAAATTTAAGCCCGCCAAAACTTTGCAACGGTACCAGATTAAAAGTGACCAATTTACAACGAAATCTGATAGAAGCAGAGATGTAAACAGGGTGCGGAATAGGTGAAAGTTTTTTTAATATTTTTATTGAAAAAGGATTAGACGTTTGTCTTCTATCTTACCTGATGGAAAGTGACGATGAAGACGAAGGTGTTACACGTCTATTCACGAAATACCTTTTCAGTCGACGCTTGAACGAACTAGGACTATAGTTTTCTGGAAAAACAGACGCAGGCAGTGTTTAACAGTGTTTTTATTCCTCCGATTCCTCTCATTCCAAACAATTTTCCATTTATTTTTAAACGAGTCTAGTTTCCAGTGAGCCTATGTTTCACAATGACAATAAAGCCCAAGGTCAGATGCTTTGTGGGTATGGATCTAAGCCTTAGCTGTTTTTCGCACGGTCAGTTATATGTGACTCTGTCAAGTGTTAGCAATCTCAGCAGCCTGTATGCTTTCATCCCCGATGGCCATACGTCTAATATCGTGTACAGAGAATCATTACTGTAAAGCAAAATTTTTTAGCTACCCAAAACGACGGTACTTATGATCCAATATTAACCAAAAGTAATATCCAAAAAATGTTGCCCAAAGTCACTATTCCACGCGAACAAAGTCGCGGGCACAGCTAGTATATAAATAATGTCTACGTTCATTTAGATGCATCATTAATACAATGGCGACTTTCATTGTGTTCCTTTTTTTCAGCATATTGTTTTTATTCAAATTGTCGTTATAAATATCAATGTTTTCATAGTTTCCATTTAGCATCAATATATATAGTAATGGCGTCAACAGTCTCAATTAAATTCACCTTGATACACCAAGATTTATCTAAATAGAAACAAAGTTACAGGTAGCACAAATTAACAAGACCTGCCTTTGCAAAACACGCGATAAAACAAAATAACATTAATTTTACTAAACTTTTCAAACTTTTGGGTATCTAATTCAGAAGGCTCATAAACTTGTGCTAAAGATAATAATTCGAACAACATGTTGTTGATAAAAGTGTTTTTCTCGCTATACAGCATCTGAACATGTAAATCAACATTTTCGAAGAAAAAAGAATAAAGTATCGTTAAAAATGAGAAAAAAAATTTGAAAGAACATAGCATGAATTTTTTTTTTCAGATTACGTGGATTATGGTACAATGAAATCGATGATACTTCCTATCTTCTTTATTGCAAACATTAGGTCTTTACCTATGAAATTGCCGTTTTTCACGAAATAAATGAAGCGTAATTTTTTTATATATTTTTTATTTCTATTAATCAAAATAATCACCCATGCAATCAATGCATCTTTGCCACTGCATTGGTAGCTTATTGATGCCTTTCTTAAAGAAATCAGCTGGACGGGAGGCAACAAATTCTTCAAAGGCATTTTGTACTGCCTCTCGGGTATTAAATTTTTTTCCCGCCAAGAAGTTATCCAAATTCTGGAAAAAGTAGAAGTCTGTAGGCGCAAGGTCTGGTGAGTACGGCGGATGACGGGGAACTTCCAACCCCAACTCTTGTAGCTTGGAGACCGTCTGCTGTGCAGTATGAGGTCGTGCGTTGTCGTGCAGGAGTAGTGGAGCCGAACGATTGACCAAAGCTGGTTGGAGACGTGCGAGCTTCTCCATCATTGTGTTCAGTTCTTCACAGTACACATCTGCAGTAATGCTTGTCCCGTTTTGCAAGAAGCTGTGATGAATTACACCCGCGTTAGACCACCAAACAGTGACCATCACTTTTCGAGGGGTAAGTTTTCGTTTAGAGCATTGTTTGGGTGCTGAACCAGGGTCCAACCAACTTGCTGAGCGCTTACGATTGCCAAACAGGATCCATTTCTCGTCACAAGTAACAATGCGGTTCAGAATTCCTTCATTTGTATGCCTGCTGAGCAGTGCAAGGCACGTCTCCACGCGTAATTCGCGCTGGCGGTCATTGAGTTCGTGGGGTACCCATTTGTCAAGCTTTTTTACCTTGCCAATTTGACGCAAATGGACCAATATTATTTTGATGGTAACGTCGAAAGCTGCTGCTAATTCAGCCGTGGATTGAGTTTCATCAGCTTCCACAATTGCCTTTAATTCGTCATTGTCGACCAAAGTTTTCGGACGACCACGGGGTTCATTTTTCAGGTCAAAATTTCCAGAACGGAAGCGGGTAAACCAATAACGGGTGTAGTGTAGTTTGTAGTGTTCGCTCCGTAAACGTCGTTGATGTTGCGTGCCGCTTGTGCCGCTTTGCTGCCACGACGGTACTCATACTCCATAATTACTCGAATTTTTAACTTATCCCATGATGACGAAAAATGTTCGGATGCGTTGAAAACAAAACACTAACTATTAAACAAATGACAATTTTACAAAAAAAATTCCATGTTTGTCAAATAAAATTAATTTGAAATTAGAATTATCAGTCAAAAAAAAAAATATTTTCATTTGAAATGGCCAGTACGGCAAAACGGCAGTTTCATAGGTAAAGACCTATTAACTATGTCTAAAGTGAACATTAAAAAAATATTTCATAGGGCGCTAGACGCTTGTTCCGGCTGGAAAATTCGGTATTTTTCATGACAAGGCCGACTCGAATTAATTACTACAAATAATTTATTTTATTCGGATATTTCCAACTGGTTGGCCCAAATGGTTACACAGGTGGTAGCAACACATGGATTATACAAATAAGTACATTTATTTCGGTAATAACCGAGGAGCCACAGTTCCGGGTGTCGGTGTAGTTTGCTAAGCGGACCGTGAGTCAATTCAAATCAAGGCAATTCGTCCAGTTAAGCAGTGGTCGGGTAGGCGATTCAGTTTCCTGGCCTACTATCTGACCCAGGTGACCCTTGGGACATGGTTGTTTCGGGAGTTACCTGTTTCGGATCGGTTGGGAACGGACTGCCAGGTGCCATCACTGCAACGATTGCCTCGACAAGATGGCTTAGCACACGCTGTAGGTATGCCTGGAGTGGGATGCAGAGCGTAGCGTGCTTGGCTCTGTATTGGGTGCCGATATCTCGCTCCCGACCGTGGTTCGCGCTATGGTGGACAGTGAAAGGTCGTGGCAGGCGTTGAAAACCTTCTGCGATCACAAAAGTGGCGGCGGAGAGGATGAGGGAAGATGCTGCATCCTCCCTTCCGCTCCGTCGCCGGTGGCCGTCGCCGTCGGTGGCTTTCATCGTTGAGAACTTCCCTCCCCCGCAGTCCTATGAGCCTTCGCTGGCGATTTCGGGGGATTCCACCTCCAGTCCAGGGCTTGAGATGGCGCATGCGCTTCCTGCGAACCACCTCATTTTCCCCAAAAGTGTCCCCCTCCCCACAGACCCCTCTGATCTTAGGCCTCCCCACGTCCCCCACCTCCAGTGAAATGTCCCTTCGCGCCGCAAGCGCGCCGCTCCCAATAGCGCACCCGCAACCGAGTCATCCTCAGACGCAACCCAAACTGGCTCTGAGCCACCCTCTTTCACCCTCGTCAAACAAGCCCTGGTATCCTCAATGCCCACCCTGGTGTCTTCAACATCCGCTCCTACCCCACTGATGTCACCCTAAGTGACTCCAACCCCAAACTTCCCACCTCCCACCACTTGTATTCCTCCGGGAACAGGGCAGATGGTCCAAGGTACCTAGTTTGTGCAAAGAGCACAAAATTCAATTAGAGCTTCAAACTCGGGTGAATCTATTAGTATTATTTTCTCGTCTATAGACGAGCGCTAACTAAGCTCTTCATAAGTAAGGAAATTGCTTACCACACTTACGCTCTTCCTGAAGAGCGTAAGATTGGAGCCGTACTTTGGGGAGTCCCGTTCAAATTAGAGCTCAAAGATATGCAGTCCCAAGGCTTCACGCACTCGCTGCATGCATAAAATGCACAGCAATTACGGAAGGCGTCACCATCTTGCTTTTCGCTAACGTCGTAGCCTCACCACACTTTATGGTAATCAAATGTACGTTTATTCAAGCTAAGCCCATAAAAATTACCAAAACTTCTTTTTCCTTTAAAAAAACCAACTAAAATGATGAAGCGTTTTTTTTTTAACCAACGCAAAAATAAATAACGGTCTTTCAATCAACAATTCAACAAGCAATACACAACCAAATGAGATAAAACCTACATACACTTCATCCTGATATCGAGAAACGGTAAATAGAAGGGAGCACGGCTGCTATGTGTGTGTGAGAAATGAAATTCCATAGTTGAAACTGGCATGGCAGTTGCACGTAACGTGACAAGGTTCCTAAAGATTTCACTGAGTTTTCATAAAAATACGAGAGTGTTACACTGTGTTCTAAATTGTAAACAGGTAAACTGCTTGGTTTACAGTCCAACTAACTTATCTGTTGAGCGTTGCGTTCATAAATAAACTTTGACATTCAGTCGCTTAATAGATGCTTTCATTCTTGTTGTACGCGCCACATACTGGGTGTACTATGCTCCAGAAATCTCCAGAGCTTTTAAGCGAGCGGGTAGCACGATAGTAGAAATCCGTATCAGCACAACTTCGAGATGATATTGAAATTGTATTAAACTCTGTTGTAGGCCGTTTCTTCGTCCCCAGCACAACCTCGAAATCAACCCTTCACCAAAGAACAAGTGGAGACACTTACTTGATGATTCAGCAATTCGTTGTTCCGGGTCCCGGTTACGACTCTTGGCTGGCGAGTCACACTTATACGTAGCGTTTAGACTGTAGACACTAGTACGAATAAAACTGTAGAGAATGTCCAATAAGTTCAATAAGTCACTTTTTCATCACAACACTTGTATAGTTCCAACAAGTAGGAACAGAAGTATACTTAGCACACAACCGTCACCGTTACGCGCTGCGTGAAGTACGCGTCAAATTCAGATCTGCGTTTCGTTTGACGCAGGCGAAGCGCCTCCACAAAGGCTCAGGGAGTTATTCAAAATTGTATAAAGGAAAACAACTGTGAAACGTGTGAAACAACCTTTTAAGGTACTAGGTAACTTCGTACAGTTTTAGAGTATGTCATTTGACTTATTCAAAAAACTTTCCGTCTTTTTACTTGATCTACCCTGGTCCCAGCAAAACAAAACTTTTGTATGGGTTCCGGGAAGGCGGGTTATTTATATATCTTCGAATGAAGTGACTCATATAATAGCGATAGTACTTCACTTGCAAGTTCGTTTAATCATCTATTATATTTCATCGCTTCATTCTTGAGATAGTATTTAATTAACAAGGTAGATTTTTAGACGTTAAGTTTTGTTTTCTTTTGTCTTTACAAATTATAATGAATATAAATACGTTTATCAATTAAATTTCTTACTTTGGTACATTATTTAAGAATCCAGTAACCTTTAGGCGTTTATTATACACGACATATGTATATAATATATATATTTATATATATATATATATATATATATATACGTTTCTCGGTCTAGCGACTGTGAATTTCAAACCTATGACAGGAGCAGTATATGAGACTGAATCTCGAACTAGAGGATTGGGATGGGTTTCGGCGTGTTTGAAGAACGATTCTGAGAGTGTTTTTAGGTGCTGTTGCACTGTAGGTAGTTCAAGATCGCTATGCAGGTCCGCGTTGCGCACGTACCAAGGTGCGTTTGTGGCCCTGCGGCAGAAGAGATTTTGAACTACCTGCAGTTTGTACAGGACGGAAGGTTTGGCGTGGATAAAGATTGGCGAGGCATATGTCATGACGGATCTAACGTAGACCTTGTAAAGTGTACGTTTGTTTCTGAAGGACATTTTACTTTTTTTTACCTAACATACTATAAAGGCGGCCTAGGTAAAAACATGCGAGTTTCGTTACTCTATGGACGTGAGGTTTAAAAGAAAGCGTCTGGTCTAAGGTGACGCCTAAATATTTAGTAGTGCGCTTCCAGGGGATGGGAATGCCTTGCATTCTAACGTGGAGATTGTCAGCAATACGACGGCGTTTGAAGTCGAAGTAAACCGACGAGCTCTTCTCTGGGTTCACATCGATACACCGTTTTTGAAACCATGCACCGAGGGCATTTGCAGCCTTTTGAAAAATCGTTAAGGTACACGGTGTACAATAGAGGGGCGAGGACTGAGCCTTGAGGGGCTCCAGCCTTTATGAAACGGGGCGCGAAAAGCGTGCCTTCATGTTTAAATCGGAACATACGGTCTTTGAGAAACGACGCGATTATTCTAACTAGGCGATCCGGTAAGTCTATTTTTTAGAGTTTATAGACGAGAGCGCTGTGCCAGACTTTATCGAAAGCCTTGGCTACGTCAAAGAAAACTGCGACCGTTTTAAAACGCCGCGGTTAGAAGCCGTCGAGTATGTACTCGACGATTCGATGGACTTGCTGAGGGCAGGAGTGCTTAGCGCGAAAGCCGAACTGATGGATAATAATGAGACGATCACTATCCGTTGGAAACAGATGGTTATGTAATAGAGAACTCTCTCGAGAAGTTTAGATATTGCTTTGAGGAGGCTGATGAGTCTGTGATTAGCCGGGATATTCAGAGGTTTACCCGGCTTGGGAACGCCTATGACTGTCACTTCTATCCAAGCTTTTGGAAATTAGCTATGGTCGAAGCAGGCATTGAATATAACAGTTAACAAGGTAAGCACCTGTTGAAGCGGGTGCTTAAGTGGTTGGTTGGAAATACCATCCGCACCCGGAGCCTTTTTGGAATTTGTCATTTAATGAGAAGCCAGATTTCATCATTAGAGACTGTGACGGGGTCGGCGGTAATTGGGAGAGAGTCTCTGCGGAGAACTTCGTCCTCCACCGCCTGGATGTGAGGGATTCGCGGGTTGCGTACTGAGTGAGCATTGAGACGCAACGCTGTCAGCGAAGAATTCGGCTTTCTCTTCGACTTCGAAGGCGATAGAGCCATCGGGACGAGTGAGAGGAGGGACGTGAGAGGCGGTGTCTACGCTTAAGGCTCGGGCCATACTATAATACGCTTGGTAGGACGGGGAGATATTCGCCATGAGATCGTTCATCTGAGCGTCTCGGAGTTCCATAACTTTACGTTGAAGCTGATTCGCAGCTGTTTTATAGGCGGGCGTGGGATATTTCTTGGCTCTCCGGAGAGCCGCATTCTTAGCTTTAATAAGATTGCTAACGGCTAAGGGAAGCGTGGGTTTGCCTTGCTTAGCACCCTTTTCGTTATCGCTGATGGCTCAAAAAAACAGCATATAGCATCAGTGAGAAAATTGACTAATGAATATCCGGGCTATCTAATTGATCGGGCGAGATGGCGAGCGGAGAGTTCGGGGCCTCTAAGGCTGAAACTAACGTATTTTTAAAGCATTTCCAGTTAGTAAAGGTCTTAGGAGTGTTGACGTTATCGTTAGGCAGTCCTAGCACGAGGGAGACGGGGCAGTGGTCAGAACCTAGGTCATTGAGCGCTTCGATAGACCTGAGATCGAGATTGATTCGCTTGACAATTGCAGAGTCGAGGATGTCAGGAGAGTAGTTCGGATTGTTGGGATAGTGAGTGGGAGTGATGGGAGATATGACGTCTTAGTTGAGTTGCTCAGTGATGTTAAGGAGAGCGATACCGCTGGTGTTAGTCGATAGGCACTATGTTTGGTATTAGTTAGTATGTTTGGAGTTAAAGTCTCCGAACATAATGACTGAATGGCCAAGGGCGAGAATGGCCTCAAAGTCACTGCGGAATGGTTTGGAGCCACTAGGTATGTATATTGAAGCTATGATGATGGTCGGATGACCAGAGATAGCCAATCTATGCACAGTGGCTTCCATGTTGAGGAGAGGTGGGGTACGGAGAGGACAATGGAATCCTCTTTTGTAATATATAGCGGTGCCACCGAAACCTGTTGGTTGGGCCTGTCGTTACGAATAAACGCGTACTTGGGAATAGCGAATCCCCTGGAGCGGTTTGGAGTTAGCCACGTCTCTTGAAGAAGCAATAAGTCTGGCTCGTTGTTCTGAAGGAACAGTTTGAGCTCAGGAAGGTAAGTACTGAGACTACGAACGTTAAAAGAAACTAGGGATAAGCCCTTGGGTTTGATACGACAGGACGCGGGATTTGCGGGTCTAGACATTATATTTACTTATTTACGAATTTATACAAAAATAAAACTTATAATGAACTTAGTAGCGAGTGATGTTCGGCTAACGCAAACAAACGCTCTTGGGGAGAGCGGGCGGCTCGCAGTTTGCGTGCGAGTACAGAAATTTCGTTAATGTCGACGTTTTGAATGACGTTAAACACGGTCTTCATATCCTCAGCCAACGACGACTGAGGTAAAGACCGTCGTACGTCGTAACTACGGGAGCTACAGGAGCTGGGATAGGACGGGAAGGTGTAGGTGGAGCGGCCGGACGCTGCCTCCAGGACAGAGCCGGAGTAGGCGTCGGCTGCTCGGGCTTTGCTTCCAGGAAACCCCGGTTGCGCAGCGGTGGAAAGTTAGCGGGAGTGAGCGGCGGCGCCGGTTTAGGTGCAGCCCTCTTAGCTGAGGAGCGCGGAGCGCGCGGGCAACCCTGGTGTGGGTCCAGTCACTTAACGCACCTGGGGGAGCTAAGCAGTTAGCCGTTGCGTGGCCATAGAGCTGGCAGCGGTGGCACTGCCCATGGTGGCCGCGGGTGTTGGGACGCTTGACGGAGATATTCGAAAGTCCGCAGATTGTGCGAGCCTCTCTGGTGGTACGCGATTTGTTTAATTGAAAGTAACCTAGTGAACGGGCGCAAGTCATCGATGGTCGCAACCTGGATTTTAATTGAATCGCCTGCGTTTGTTGCTTTGACATAATTAATATTTTGCTCTTCGCAAAGATTAGATACCGTGGTCCATCGCGATTTTTCGCGGAGGAAGACGGGCGGAGGGAGCTGATGTTTTGGTGAGATGGGAGCACAGCGCAATGCTAACTTGGATGGAACCGGCGGGGTTGCGGTCACTTGCAGTGACATTAACGGCGCGGGGGCGAAAGTTGAAGACACCGGGGTGGGCTCGGGTGTTAAAGACACCGCGGCTTGCTTTGTGCGCTTCCTAGAGAACTTGTACGAGACTAGTGTAAACGCGGGCTCAGAAGAGTCGGTTAAGGAGGCGGCGTCCGATGACGCATCGGACGCGGGTTCAGAGTCACTCCTGGGAGCGGTACGCTTGCGAGGCAACGCGCGAGAGGGTATGACCGATTCACAGTCCATCTCGGACGGGACGGGAGACGCGGGAGAGCTGTAGACCTGAGGGGTCTGGAGGTTGGAGGCCTGAGGGGCCGGGGTTGAGGCCTGAGGGGCCGGGGACGCGACAGTTGCCTGTAGGCCTGCGTTAGTAAGTCATCGGAAATGGCGACGCCGGACGCAACGAGCGCCTGGGTGAACGACCTAGCAAAGTTTACCAGGCTTTGCTGGTCCATTGGAGGGCTTGGAATTACAATATATAATATATAAATATATAATAATGCCTAGATTCTCTAACAAACCTAGCTCCTAAACCGCCCTATCCGCGGTAGGGGGGCTGGGGACGACGCGAAGTAGTGCCCCTAATTTGAACAGCACTGTACCGTCACCCTGGGAAAGGCCCAAGTGCAATGGGTTCGGGTCAGCCGGTTTCTCCTTAGCCTGAAGGGCCTTGGAAGCGCACCGGGGCAACGCTATCAGGCTTAGTTGTCACCGTTTAGTATCCACCTGATCAAACGCGAGTCTACTACGGAGTGTGTTGTCAATAAATTGAGGATTGACTACGTTACGACCGGCCGAAGCCGGCCGCAGAGCGAGTCTCTAACTAACGTAACAAGCGCCCAGCGTCAAGTACGTAGCCAGAAAAACAGCCCGAGCCTTGTGAACTACTATCAAATTTAATCGACCGTTGTAAGCTCAGCTCTGTTGTTGCTGCGAGACTGACTTAGTTACAGCCGATCGAAACCGGTCACAGCTTAAGTCTTTCAGAGGCTTATCTCAAGTCGTCGAGGACGAAGCGAGATATTGTACGAATCTCAGCGTATGAGTATAGCTACGAGAGAAGTCGTGAGACAACAATCGTGACTCGGCAGCCGGGAGCAACCGTTAACTCGTCCGAACGGGGCCGGACGCAGACCGGGTCTGTAAATAATAAATTACGATAAAATTCCCGTTTTTAAATCATTGTTGCTCCTTCCGTATACGATTGAAACGTAAGACTCTACCTTATCTTTTCTACTTTGAGCTAAAACACCGTATAGCTCGGTATGTATGTACAGTATGTATGGCCTCTAACAACAAGCTCTCTTTACTGGTACCATATAGTGGGTGCGTTTGTCTCAAAATTGTATCAATCATTATTTATTAACAGGAGATAAAAGTGTATTATTCAGTTCAACTTTTAAAAAAATTCATTATGCTTAAACTAATTATTTCATTTGTCATCTCTTAAATGTTTTTTTCTATGGACGGTCTACGCTGACAATATTTATTATAAATTTATCAGAATTCATAAATGTGTTGTTCTATTTAAATAGTAAAATTTTCATATAACCTGTCCGTAAAGATACCTACACATAAGGGTATATAAACACAAATGACATTGTAGTAAAAAGGGATGTATTGTTTCCGGAATAAAGGCTTGATTGGGTTCCACATAAAGTTAGTAATAATAATCAGTCCTATGTAATCAAACTATTGTAGATGGACCAATAGGATTGTTTTGATGATCCGTTCATTGGTTTAATATTTGAAAGATTTTATTGTTACTGGCAAATTATGTTTTCCTAATTTCGTGATGGTAATGTTACTTTATTGATATCATATAATATGTGCTCGCTTTGCTTGTTTTACTTTTCTTTAAATAAAAAATTTACTTTCAAAATTAAAATAAGTTTATTACATATGAAATTGGCGTTTTGTGAGGGAGGAAGATAAATAGTCAATTTTTAAAAATATTATTTATTTATTTAATCAAAATATGTATCATTGCTATCTATGCACTTTTGCCATCTCATAGGTAGTTCATTGATCCCTTTACTAAACTAACCATTAGTACGGGAATCAATAAAATCTTTTAAGGCGCTTTCGGAATTGAATTTTTCCCTTGCAAGAAGTTATCTAAATTTCGAAAAAATGGTAATCTGTTGGAGAAAGGTTGGGGGGTACGGTGGATGTCTTAGACATTCCATTTACAGCTCCTCTAATTTGGTAGCCTTCTGTTGTCCAGTGTGTGGTCTAGCGGTGCCTGAAGCAGCAGTGGCCTAGAGCGATTGACCGGCCTCGGTTGATTAGCAGCCAGCTTTTCCATCGTGGTATGCAGTTGTTGACAAAAGACATCTGCTTTAATCGTCTAGCCAGATTTAAGAAAGCTGTAGTGAACGACACCGGCACTAGTCCACCAAACGCTCACAAGTAACTTTTTTTGAGTAAATTTTCGCTTGGCCCAGAATTTGGCTGGTTCGCCAGGGTTCAACCATTGCGATGAGCATTTCCGATTGGCGAACAGTATCCACTTTTCATCACCGGTAATGATTCGATTTAAAATCCTTTCATTATTGTGCCGGTTGAGTAATGTAACGTAGCAGTTGTTGCGCGTTTGTCGGTTTGCTTCACTTAATGAGGCACCTCTCAAGCTCTTTTGCCTTCCCAATTGGCTTCAAGTGTATTAAAACAGTTTCGTCACTAACACCGCAGCCTACAGCTAACTTGGACGTCGTTTGCGATAGATCCGCTTCCACAATAGCTTTCAATTCTTCATTATCCATTTTGGTCTCCGGCCGTCCACGGGGCTTGTTCTGCAGATCGAAATTTCCAGAACAAAAACTTTGGAACCAAAAACACACTGTGTTTTCTTTTGCGACATCACGGCCACACACAACATTAACACTTTGAGCCTTTTCTGCAGCACTGGTGGAACTCGTACTCGTAAATATCGCGATTTTAAAGTTTTCCATTTTTTTAAGTAAGTGACGCAAAGAAAAAACCAAAAGAGGAAAAAACAAGCTACAGTTGTGATGGCGTACTTTTCATGTAATTTCGATAGCTGTTCTTTACTGCTGTTGACATTGATGGAGTTATTACGAAAATTAAACAAAAGTTAATTAATTGTTTGATCACACAAATTATAGATCATATTATCTAGTTTTAATAATAACTATTGATATATTAAAGTAACACTTTTTTAATGTAACGTTTTTTGCTCATCGCCAGCGTGGACCAAACTTGAAATACGGCGATACGTTAGAGGATCGTAATATAAAATTGATTACTCGTGAGAGTAATTAAATTAATGCCATGCTGTACAATGAGACTTTAATGTTTTTAATACCTCTTCACATACTAAAATCCTTATTACTAAAAGTTTGTGCAAATTTGAATTCCAAAATTTAAATAATGAGGCAAATATAATTTTGTTTCAATTAACATTGAGTCGAAAGTTTATCCTGATATCACAAAAACTCAGCTCACTTTAAGCTTGTTCGTAACAAGCAATATTGGCGTTGCAAAATAGCTTAATCCACTCTAACATCGAATCCCCGGATATGAGTCTTAGAAAACCATGATCTCCGCACTGAAACTGTTTTGAAAATCCTGTAAGACAGTTCTTGGTATTAAAATCAATTAGTAGTTTTCTGGAAAATTAAAAAAAAATTCCTAGCCATAAAATGCCAGCAACAATAATAATAATTAATTAATTATTAATTCCGAGACCTTGTGGTACAATTGTATGTTCTCGGGTCATGGTCGTTAATATTTATACATGTAAGTTTATTCTAGGACCCATGGTATTCTATCCCATGTCACTGTGTGATCATCCATAACACAAGGTCTGATTACTTTGGAGACATACCGTTGGTGTTCGCCTCGAGATTATAAAAAAAGTTTTTTTGTTAAGAAATTCATATTAATAACAGTAAATAGCGTCTTTACTCCGGTACGCGAAGATTTCAAAAGTTCTTATTAGCATTTGAAAATATTTGCTTTCTAAAACTAATTTCATTGTTTACTGTACAGACTACCAAAAAATGAACTATATATTGGAAATCGTTCTCATTCCCAATGCGTTTATAGAAATCAAAATGTAAAGTTGAAACTAAAAACTCATAGAAAATTATTACATCTTTTGATTATAATATTTTAAAAAGACGGATTAAAAACTATAGTTTATTAAGGTAGACAAGAAAATAATCCCTGTAGCTGTAGGTATTGGCTATTTGCTGTTGTTTGCAAGTAAACAAGCCATGAGTCAGAATAACGAAGCTATTCAAAGTTTAAACCAGTTTAACATAAGTGCAATACATTTTTGGTGATCTCTCCTTAACATACAAAGTCTAGTTCCACAGCTTACGAGGTGAATACAGCATAATCCTCGTATTACAATGTTAGTAATTTACTGCTAAAGTACATTAGTTAAATTTCTTCTCCAAAAACAAGAAAATTGAGATTTCCTGAGGCGTAGTATAATACCAATTTGACAATGTAGGTACGTTCGAAGACAATCTGGCTCTAATAGCCCTGCTAATGAAGTTGGCGAAGTAACAGTGAATTGTAATTGCCCCTGTTTAAGAAGTAAATACTTTTGCAAACTCAAAATTTTAACAAAAAAATTCGGGACACGTTAAATATGAAAAGTTTTGTAGCATGGTGTTGATAATTACTGAAGAAAAATAAATCTTAGACCTTGAAATTTGTAGTACTTTTATTTTTATTTTTTGGATCTTTTTTTAAGTTAACAACTTAGAACCAAAGTATCCTGTATGTAGCTGTTATTGTACAGATATGCATAAAATATTTGCATTTTCATGAGAGGCAAAAATAAATAAAGTAGATCACAGGGTGGCGTAGGTACTTTAAAAAAAGGCATGAATTTTAATATTAAAATACTTTTAAGCGAGTGTTATAGATTTTAAACGATTGGACAAACTACGTACCCGGCTAATTCTCCTAATAAGTTTGAGTGGTAAAGTAATTTCTTGTAAAATGTCTTATCCCTAATCGATACAAATCGAAAACCATTTTTAAATACCTCACAGCACTAACTATTTTTTCACTTTCAGATAGCGCCCACCTTCCCCAGTCAATATCTGATTTTGTCGGCATAGGACAGCTTAACACGGAACTGTCTCATTTCCTTCAGGATAACTAATTTCATGATATTGTATATTAGCTGTGCTGTAGATAAAACCTACCTTATAAATATGAATGCGGTTCTCAGATATGTACTGATCTGGTTGACACGGCAATGTTTACTTCCAAAAAAAATTAAAGAGAAACATGATCTGTACATATCTTTCAAGGTTGACAGCTTGTAGTATGAAAGGTATGAATTAAATCATGCATATTATATTTTGCTTTGCCCAATGTATTGCAAGCCTGTGTAAAAGCTGTGTTTAAATGAATAAATAAAAACATCTTAGGACCATACATTTTCCAATTACTTTAAATGAATCTGAAAACGAATACGACAAATTTACAGATGAACTTATGTTAATTATATTTAAATCACATGCATACAAGATATATTTTTTTAAATAAATACTTAAATTTTTGCTTCGGTATCGTAAAAAAAAACCTGTAAATAAACCGTTTTCAAAACCCATTTCCTTTCTTAATACCCCGAAAACTCTGAAAATTTACGATAAAAAAGCGCCTAACCAAAAAATATAGTAATACGAAACGCCCGAAATAATATATAATGCAATTTTTTCCTGACAAGCGTAAAAAAGTGAAGAAAATTCTTGTAGGAGAACATACCGGGAATAATAAAGTAGCGGTATTTAATAAGGTTTCGAGTCGTTTCGAGTCAGTATGTATCTAAAAATGCTATTTATTTCATAACAACATAAACAAGCGGAATTTTGTTTTTAAAGAAATAATCGCGTTTATTAAGCAAACCTACAAAAAATTTACAAATTCATTGGGCAAAATGGAAAATAATTACCACGAATTTCCACGCTGGGTCGCAATAGAAATTCGATGCGTTAGGTACGTGCTAGCCTCATGCGCGGTTTACACGTATTTAGTTGGTATCTAAATTTCAATTAAATTTTAAGTTACTACATGTCACTAGTGTGTCGAAACGGATTAAGTAGTTTAGCCAATAAGTTCAATATAGATGAACAACTTGAGGAATGTCAAGGAATTCATCAATTCTGCACTTGGATATGTGGTAAACAAGATTTTGGACAAATTCAGAGGAGGATTCCGGCCACATCGCAAATTACAGGGGCTGCCCTCGTGCACCCCGTAGTATGCGTCCCAGTTCTAAGAGGGCGGCACCCAAACAGGCCCCGCCCCTTTCTCAGGAAAACTTTCCGCCGCTGCGTAGCCGGGTTCCACCGGCTGCAAAGCCTACTCAGCCCAAGCCTGCCCCAGAGAACTGGAGGCAGCGCCCTGCTGCACTAGCAAATCCCATCCCGGCTCCTCGCCCTTACAAATCCACACCTCAACCCTCCGTAGCGGACGATATGCGTATCGTCTGCGACGCTATCAAAAACATCGATGTTAGGGAAATCTCAGTCTTAGCCCGTAAACTTAGGGCTTCACGTTCTCTGACAGAGCGACTGCTCGCTCTGGCGGAGCATAGTTCCCTTCTCAATTCATTATAGGTTCATTTAAATGAATTAATCCCTAAGTCAAGCTTCGGCCGACCTCTGCGCAGCCCCGGCTTCACCGGAGGCTGCCCAGAACGGCCACCAACTCATGTCCCTTTGAGCACTTTCAGTGCAACTTTCACATCCGGCGGAAGACCCACTAGCGGGTCTCCGCCAGCGCGCCCACTTCCCAACGGGTGTCGCTTCCGATGAAGGCTAACGGTAAAATTTTACTACAGCCAAAGAGGTGGTTTTTAATGGGTAGGTGCCATTCTGGTGAGTCCCACATAACCCCCCGCAGAAGACGGTATTTTCCTGCGGGCGGTATGCATGACGCATCTTCCACCTCCCTCCCGTGAGGGTGTTGCTTTGGCGGCATAAAAAAAAAGAAAAAAAAACTTACCACTTGTCACTTAACTGACTGTTTACACGTAATTTTTAACATTTAAATATAGTTAAATTTTAATTACCAACTTAACTTTTTAACGCGTGCAAACCAGCCATTCGGGTCGCGATTTTCACTCACCGATAAAAATGGAACTTTGCTGCACCGGTTATACTTTATCATTGTGAGCTAAAAAGCGTAATACAAGCAAGTGCCACATTGTTACGCTAAAATTACATAGATATTTTTTTCAATGATTGATATAATACGATTATGTTTTTTGATAAATGTTTTTTTAAACAGCATAGTTATGCAATAAACAACGAACTGATTATTATTATTATCGGACTCATGAAGAAAGGTCTTGCCTCGGAGATCAGGGTACCGTGATAGATTTAACATCTCATTTTGAAATTTTGGGGCACACTCTGTAAATACAACTCTTTATTAACTCATGTGGCTTATTTCCACCCAAGGAATCATTTTCCATAAAGTGACTAATAGCTGAACATGAACAATTATCCGTTTTCGCGCATCAAGAGAAATAATTACAAATTGCAAAGAAGGATGCCGCAGAATAGTGATGGATTACTGTTCTGTAATGTGACAATTTCGAGACTTGACGAGTTCTTTAGTTTCTCAGTGGACTAATATAACTTCGCTGAAGTTGTAAAGTTGTTGGTAACTTTGTTTCTTAGAAACGCCAATAGTGCGTATAAACGCCAACCATCTCTGCCACCTGAATTCACCAGCTTCAAAACATTCATCATGTCACATTTGGCTAATTTGCAGCGGCAAATAGATTTTCTTGTCAAAGAAACTGATCGGCTGGAAATGCAAGGACGTCGGAAAATTCTTTTGATACATGGAGTCCCTGAAAGCAAGAATGAGAATGTTATCACAGTTGTCACACAAATAGTGAAAGAAAAGATGAAGCTCACAAATTTACCTTCAAATTGCATCTCCCGAGGTCAAAGATTGGGCATTAGTTCTAACGGTAGTGCGAGGCCTTTATTGGTCAGCTTTATGGATCATGAAGTTCGCAATAAAGTGTGGTTTTCCAAAACTACTTTGAAAGGCTCCGGTATCACCATCTCGGAGTTTCTCACGAAGCTCCGACATACAACGTTCTTGTCAGCACGTGAAAAATTTGGCATCTCAAAGTGCTGGACTCGGGATGGAAACATCTTCGTCTTAACAAGTGACGGTGCCCGACACTGAGTTGCAACTCCTGCTGATGTAGATGCCATCGTAGATGTCTCACCTTCTAGCCCGACAACAGCTGCGCCAGCGTCGAAACCAGCGGTTAAACCCGTGGTTAAGAACAAACGTACGGCTACTAGAAAGTAAGTCTCATATTTAGCGTAACTTTTATTTAAACACATAAGAAGATTATAATAATTTACAATCGCAATATTTATAATCAATGTTTTGTTTGTTAGTGGTATCTCTCTCTCTCTCTTTCCTGTTATTTTCCATCTCACTCACGCGCAGTTAATTTATGTCGATTGGTTGACATTTGTATGACGTTGACATTAAGTCGACAACGAGTGATTGAAATGTATAATTACATATGGCTCCTCAGTGTTTCTACTTAAAGTTTTTTGTTATTTTTTTTTTTTAATTATTGTATTGTGAATGCTACCAGGTTAAGAATAAGTTTGCTAATTATTATTTTTATAGCAATATCTTGCAACATTAATTCTGTACTGCACTATTTTCTATTGTTGTATTATTATTATAATTTTTTTTTTACTGTTGTGTACACCACTAGCCGGTAGGTAGATAGAATAAGTTTCGTGGGTTTATTTGCGACAAGCCATTCCGTTTGTGATTTTTTCTTTTTTAGTTTCACGGGTTAAGTTAGCTTATTTGATTTGAGTCACACACGTTAAGATAGACGCAATTTTAACGTTAGGTGTTGCCATTATTTATATACATCTTTTTATTTATGTAAATCATATACTTATTTATTTTCTGTATTATATATATATATATATATATATATATATTTTTTTTTTTTTTCTTCTTTAATACTGCTAAATTTTCTTTTTGTATCTAAGCGTTTCTATTTATGTCAGATTCTAGCTCTAGTTGTAGTCACTCAGGTGGCGAATCATTTTTTTCCGCTTGTTCCTCTCTTAATAATAGCTTTGATGATTGTTGTACACTCGGTACGAATCTGAGGAACGAGTTGCAAAGTACCAAAAATAGCTTCAACGTTTGCCATATCAACGCACAGAGTATACCATCGCACCACAATGAGCTGTTGGAAACTTTCACTGATAGCAATATTCAAGCAATATTGCTATCAGAATCCTGGCTTAAACCAAGTCTTCCTTCTACCTCAGTTTCTATTCCTGGATACATCCTGATCCGAAATGACCGCATAAATAGAGGAGGCGGGGGAGTGGCTATTTACCTTCACAAAAATTTATCATTTAATATATTATTTCAATCACCATCTAACTATGCGGCTGCCCCAGAGTATTTATTTATTGAGGTTATTGTTAGTAATGTGAAAGTCATCTTGGGTGTTACTTATTGTCCTCAAAAATAAATTATTTCGATGCTTTTGAAACGGTGATAGAAAACGTCGGCCAGGGAAATCCTCACAAAATTATAATGGGCGATTTTAACACTTGTTTATTAGAAAACACTCAACGTGCACAGAAACTATCAGACATTATTAAATCCAATAATTTAGAGATTTTACCAACCTTACCGACACATCACACTAACGACTCCTCCACGTTGCTTGATTTAATGGTAGTGTCCTCTAAAGCCAAGGTACTACGATTTGGCCAGCTATTAGCTCCGGGGTTTTCCAAGCACGACCTTGTCTACCTCGCGTACAAACTCAAGCCTCTACGTATGAAACCATCAATAATTCCGATGCGAAACTTTGCTAAAATCAATATCGACAACTTATTAGACGATGCATTGGCTATTGACTGGTCTTCTATTTATACGAAACCTTGTATTGATGACAAGCTGGACATCCTAAATTACAATATACTTTCCCTTTTTGATAAACATGCTCCCATTAAACAAGTTAAAGTTAAAAGTCCACCAGCTCCATGGCTAAATGAGAATGTGCGACAGGCAATGACAAAGAGAGATAAAGCCTATAAAAGATATCGTAGGCTACGCACTGATGAGAGTTGGTTAGAATTCAAAACTGCTAGAAACAGTTGCAATCAAGCTTGTCGGTCATCAAAGCGTCGATATTTCTTTGAAAACCTCAACAATGTAACTCCAGCTCAGAAGTGGAAATTTATAAACTCTATCGGTGTGGGAAAACTACGTCCTAATCTTGACGAGAAGTTATTTAATCCCAATACTTTAAATAACCACTTTACCTCTGTTCCAGACTTGGACAGACTAACAAGACAGATTACAGTCTCCAAACTTAGTGAGTTAGCTCGACCTACTGCAATTTTTAATTTCGAACCTGTCACCCAGGACGATATAGCTAAACTTGTTCGTTCCTTACACTCCAATGCTGTAGGTTGGGATGATCTTAGTCGAAGAATGATTGTGTTAATTTTGAAATCTATTCTACCAGTTCTTACCTATCTTATTAATTATTCTCTTGACTCTGGCCAGTTCCCGGCATGCTGGCGAAAAGCAATTGTCCGCCCAATCCCAAAAAAGCCGAATCCCACCACTCTTAACGATATCCGTCCAATATCTGTCCTTCCATTCATGTCTAAGATCATAGAGGGAGCAGTTCATAGACAAGTTCTTAAATATCTCACTGAAAATAGATTACTAAATCCTTATCAGTCTGGATTTCGTTTGGGTCACAGCACGACAACAGCACTACTTAAGGTCACGGATGATGTGCGCAAAGCTATTGACGACCGGAAGTTAACTTTTATTGTCCTGGTAGACTTTACGAACGCATTTAACTGTGTGGATGCAGACATTTTACTCACTTGCCTCTCCACGTTAAATTTTTCCCCCATTTCTCTTAACTGGTTTTCCTCTTACCTTCGTGGGCGCCAGCAAGCTGTACGTATTAATGACTGTATTTCTAACTGGTCTTATCTGCGCGCTGGTGTACCACAAGGTGGAATCCTATCCCCATTGCTCTTTTCAATATTTATTAATTACGTTACACCGTCCTTATCTTGCTCATATCATCTCTACGCTGATGACCTACAGTTGTACTGCCATTGTAGCTGGGACAAAGTGTCAGATGCGATTGAGATCCTCAACCGCAATCTTAAAGCCATACACGACTGGTCCTGTGATTTTGGCGTAAGGGTTAATCCTCTAATGTGTCAGGCCGTCGTAGTGGGAAGCCCGCAAATGGTTGGCCGTGTCTCTGCGATTGATATTCCTAGATTAACCTATGATGGGTTGCCAATCAGTTTTTGTTCAGTGGTTAAAAATCTGGGGCTTTTAATTGATTCTAAATTATCGTGGAACCCACAAGTAACAAGCGTGTGTCAGAAAGTCAATAACGCACTTCACTCACTATATCGCTTTAAAAACTTCCTTCCAACTAAAGTTAAAATTATGCTGGTGCAATCCCTGATCATACCCATTATTGACTACGCTGACACATGCTACTTGGATATCTGTGAGAATCAACTAAACAGGCTAGAACGGCTTCTTAATAATTGTATCAGATTTATATTCAACTTACGTAAATTTGACCACATATCTTCCTACCGAGAACAATTGCGATGGCTTCCAATACGTAGACGTCGCGACACTCGTCTTTTGTGTGTGCTATATTCTGTGCTCTTTGATTCTTTTTGCCCGCAGTACCTCAAAGATAAATTCTCCTTCCTTCATACCACACATTAAAGACAACTAAGATCACTCCAGAGTTTGCTTCTAACAACACCAGTTCGTAACACTGCATCTTACTCGTTTTCCTTCGCTGTAAGAGCAGTGCATTTATGGGACGCACTGCCAATTCAAATAAAGAAAGCTCCTAACAAATATCAATTTAAAATTCGATTAAAAAAGCTTTTCCTACGAGAGGTGCAGAAGAAATGATTTGCTTCTAGGATTAACATTGAAAAGTTATTATGTTATATTATTTCATCTCATTATGTTATATATATGTATATTATTTCATTTACATTGATGTATGTATATGTATGTAATAATAATTATTAATGGTTACATCTGTGTAGATATACTTTTATGTGTTTTCTCTGTTCGTTTTGGTTCATTATTTTTTATCTCATACTTTTACTTAATAATAATTAGCCTACCTTACCCATGTTCTTTGTCATGACCCACATTCTTGAAACTTTGTTCACACCGGTTCTCCTACCTAAAGGTTGGCTGGTAGAGAATGCCTTGTGGCATTAAGCCACCCTGTACAATATAATGTGTGCAAATTTTAAATAAAAAATAAAAATAAAAAAAAATATACTCACTGAATAAAATGTAAAACCAACTAAATAGTTTTTAATACTCGATTAATCGATTTACAGGCCAGAATGCGGCTTCCCTTTCAATATATAACTTCTAATAAACAAAACAAAAAAAATGCGCTGCAAAAGAAATGCCGTTCAATGCAAATACTGGCCTTAAATACCGAATTAAATATAATTGGGCTACTCTTTTAGTATCCAAATTATAAAGTCACGTTTGACAGACACTAATAAGAACTTATGCAAAGTGGCAAGATAAGACTTATGTCACGAATTATATCACAATTCGGCCGATGTTATCGTATTCATTGGTTCATTTTTATATCACGCCAAGACAGCCTAAATTACAGCAACAGATTAGGTCGCAAGCTCTTCCCGTCTACCACTCAAGACTCATAAAAATATATTACTCGCAGAAGTCCAAATTATCATACGCGTACCGTGTAATATTAGAATAGTGAACAGGAATTAAGCTCTGTAGCGTACTTCTGAAGAAACGAGGGTTAGCTTAGGATTCATGCACACGTTTTAGGTAAACACTAACAAATTATATTTAACTCTACGTTTTGCGTTTTTTTTATTAATAATACTTTTTAATACAAATAACCCCCTTTTTCGGTGTCTCAAATAAAAGAAAACTAATCATATTGTGACGCCTTATAAGATGTGGAACAGAACTCCCGCAGATAGAAGTGTTAATAAATCATTGTAGGTAAATAAGGTCATAAATGTTTTATACTGCAGTATTTTATTACCAATATGAATAAAAAATTTTGGTTTTTCATTTCAAAAAATTTTTATTCTTGTTTGTAACTCTTTTACACCTTAGCTACGCCACAAACTGTGCGATAGACTCTATCATATCGAGTACTAGAAAAAATGTTATTCAATTTTTGAATTAAATAGATAAAAAAATTTTGGTAGCTATATGTCAAAATGTTCCAACGTAAATTCTCTTTTCATATACGATTGCATAAAATGCAAAAGCTCCTAATAGGAAAAAGTACAATAAATTTGTACCTACTCGTCTATCACCAGCCCGAAGCTAAAACATTCTTCTAAAACTTGTATCACGAAGTTGTCTTCAATAAAGATGTTTACTTTACTGTCGAAATTATTAAAGTCATAAAGTTCCGCTTATCTCTCAGATGGTTAGCCAACAATCCGTTCTTTATGGTTAAGTCATTTCCTTAATTGCGTTACTTTTTAGAATGATTTGGTTTTGGATTTAATTTAAGCGAAAAATCGTTTTATTATTTAACTCAACATCTACGTAATCTGTTTGGCCGCCTTTTCGATTTCTTCTTGTTTACAGACTAAATAAGTAGGTATGATATGACGAAAATTTGTACGCTTGGCAATTTGGCATACTACTCTAAGGAGCATTAGCCACACAAGCCTACATGGAGTTTGCAAGTCTATTTATCATAAATATGTATATTTTTTTGTTTTGTATTGTTTTTATGCTCGTTTTGTTCCTGTAAAGTGGTATCTCGACCGTGGTGTAGGTAATTGTCTCGAACGGAAAATCAGATATTTTTTTTTCTGGATCACGGTTACACGCAGAAGTTTCACCCTAATAGATATAGTGAAATAGTAATGACTTTTAAATAAAACATTTTTGTTTTTGATCTTTAGAGGATGATTGGAATAATTGTTTTTGTTTCATTTGTGTCAAAAGCTGATTGGAATAAAAAAAATGTTAAATATTACGCAAAAATTTAAAAAAAAACATTTTTCGTAAATGTGTATTATTCATAAACCAAAAATATAAAAAATATGAAGGTTCAAAATTTAAAAGTCATTGAAAGAACACACTTTTTGGAGATATTTGCACGGGAATTGATCCAAATATACCAGTAGAATGGTCTCGATAGAAAAGGTAGCACTACACGAGTTAACTGCTGACTCGGTAGTCACTGGAAGCTTGAACCAATTTCAGATAAACTGGATTTTGCAATGCAAACATACATCGAGTTGTAGTGCCAGTGTTACGTTAAACGTATTATTGTAAATAAATTATTTTAAATAATTATTGTAAATAAAATACTAAAATGGGTTTCAATGTATTTATACTGAGAATTGATTGGATTTTGTATATAGTTTTGAAGATAATCCACATCATTCTGGTTTAGAAACCAAACATTTCTTGTAAAACTAGTAAATAAGTAAGTATTTCATATTTAAAATTTTTTTATTATTTATTTATTTATTATCAGACACATG
The DNA here is from genome assembly GCA_923062675.1 of Marasmarcha lunaedactyla. Classification (NCBI taxonomy): domain Eukaryota; kingdom Metazoa; phylum Arthropoda; class Insecta; order Lepidoptera; family Pterophoridae; genus Marasmarcha; species Marasmarcha lunaedactyla. The sequence goes on from OV281359.1 coordinate 14,842,769, forward strand.
AAAAATAACAAAAATGGGTGTAAAATGACTTTATACCTTTGTAGGTTTGTCCAGAAAATAGTTATTAAGAAAAAGTTAAAATCTTAACACTAAATAATCAGTATCGCACTTAACAACCAAGCCGTGTTTTTAATATGTGTTGTAATTGAGAAAATGTGTGGGTGTATTATACTCGCATTGGATGGTTGTATTTTTTTATTTAAACATGTATATATGGAAATTGACACGAATAGGACAATAATTGGAAACGGCAAGAAAGTGGCTGAAACACAGATCAATCGTGCCTGTGCTTCTTGAAATATGTTCCTATTAGTGGAATAAATTATCTCTTTTTTGGAGAGTTAATTATTTAATTGATCAATAAAAACCTCGTGTGCAGCACGTAGAGTAATTCAAATAATTCTCTGACCCTCAGACACAATAAGATTTTTTAATTAAATTCAAACCCACATGCATACTTTCTAAGTACACTATTATTTCTAACTGATTTCATTATATTTATATTTTTTACCAAGTCGTGTCTTTGTAGAGATAAAACTTTAAAACATTTTCATTACCATCTAGTGGTGTAGTGGTAAGTAGCCCTGCCTCATATACCGAAGGTCCTAGGTTCGAGCCTGGCCGGGGCATTCGTTTGTGTGATGAACACAGATGTTGTTCTCGGGTCATGGTTATTTGTATTTATATATGTATGTTCGCTTTATGGTCATCCATAACACAAGCTCTGCTTACTTTGGGGCCATACAGTTTGTGTGTTTGTCTTGGGATTTATTATTATAATTATTCGACCGCGAGACGCGTTGAAAAATGTTTTAGAATACATATAAAAATATATTTTTAAAGTATATCAATAAGTTTTTTTGCGATAAAATATTTCTTTGTTTTATAATAAAGACAGATCATTCAGATATCACAATTTATATAACAAACCTTTCAACCCTTTGGCAAACTATGAATTATATCCGTTATAACTAAGGGAGAAAAGAGGCCCTTTAGCAAGCTTATTACGTGGTACCTAATACGTAGAAAAACCCTTTAATGGAAAACGATGATTGCATCCATTTTGATGATTCACGCTGATAAAATTGTTAACGTGTCCAAATTTGTGAGACCCGATAAAAACGGGTCCAGAATCTTCTTGGACAGAGATTAATTTGTTTGAGAGAAACCTGTTCTGTGGTTTAAGACATATCTCTTAAAATATCTGTTGATATTTTAAAGATCTTGTTTTTTTTTTTTGTAACAAATGCAATGATTGTCCAAGCACAAGCCCTGCTAATCTGCTAAACAAACTTGAGCTATTTGTCAGCAGTCGGTTTCTTCCCAAAACAAGACAAACTTATACTAAGTTTAAACACAATAAAGAAAATCAATACATTATTTTACAATTGAATATGGTTCATTGATATGCGCACTTGTGTGTAAGAATTTGCATGTGTATATGTGAAAAGAATAAAATGAGGGTATGTGTAGTGTTTATGTGTTTGTGTGCTTTTGTTTCTAATATTCTTAATTGAAGTTCTAGATACTATTAATTGGGTAAAAACTTTACAACGAATGTGGATTTAATTGTGATAGTGGATACTCGTGGATAAAGTGGCTTTGTCATTGTGAAAAAATTATCGATTACATATAAACAAACAAAAAACCTTTCCTCTTTTTAACGATACATTAGAAAACACGAAGAAAGGAAAATATACACATTCCGCAGCATGACATTCTTTTCATCAAGAATAACTTGTAAAGTTACACAAAATATACGTCCTGTTTAAACAACACTATAGATAACACATTTTCTGTCGAAATTTATTGAACATTATTTATTGTGTAATAAACAAATAATACGAAAATATTAAAAAGTGCACAAGGGAATTATTTTCTTACTTATCAGGAAACAGTTTAATAAACATAATTATACATATTTATTCTTAAATTATTAGATAACGAAAAGTTCAAAATAAAATCTGATACCTGTTACCACTAAGGGTAGCGAAGCGGAAAAAATGTAATTACATGATAAGCTTCACAAGTTTTTGTCGACATTTTACAGGACGCAGATTTATGTCGATAATTATGTGAAATGTATTTAAATTATAAAAGATTTGAATAAAGAGTGTAGCTATTACTGCAGAACGGTTCATGGTTACTTCTGGAAGCTTTAAATAATGAACAGTGAACATAAATTATTCATAAATATATTATATGAGTCAATTTTTGGCCGAATTTTTAACGGATCAGGAATTTACGGAATGAAGTAATGGACAAAAGCCGTGGGTATTATCCGTAAATGAAAGGTGGCGATAGTAGTTGCGGCCTGATGGTGGGCTGAAATTTATGCGCGGTTTACAAGTATTAAGTAGTTAAGTTGGTAACTAAGTTTCAAGTTACTATATGTCACTTGTGTGTCCAAACGCATTCAGTAGTTAAGCTCATAAATTCAATAAAGATGAACTGTGATGAACGTCAAGGAATTCGTCAATTCTGTACCTAGAAATGTAGTAAACGAGATTTTGGTTAAATTCAGAGGAGAATTTGTTTTTGTTTCGGTAAATAAAATCTCTGCATGAATATGTTTTTTTCTTAATTTTTTACCTCGTTTATTCCACAAGCATTCCTATTTTGAATATTCTTCAACAAAATTTAAAGTTGAAACTAAACTTAAATCCGACATTTAAAAAAAAAGAGAAAATGTGACATAAATACGAGGCAATGCCGCCACCCGCTTTGTCAAAAACATCACGTCCAAACGTGTTGAGTGAGAAGCCCCGCCCACCTACTGATACGGAAAATAGAACGAATCCTAATCTACTGAATCACTTGCGTACTAAACTTTAAGTTATCATTTGTCACTTAATTGACTATTCAAACGTAATTTTTAACTAAAAATATAATTACCAACTTGTAAACCGGCTAAACTATACGCGTGTAAACCGGCTAAAAGGTGCAACTGTGACGACATGAACATACGAGTTTAGTTCACAGAACTTGTGACTGCATTTGCTTTATACGACGTAAACCTAATAGCCTGCAGCTGTTTCAGTTTGTGTAACAAAGTACTTACCAACTAATAAAGAGTAACAAGCCAAATAATTACTTTATATGTCCTCGCGTTTTTCATGACGAGATTATTATATCTACGCCTGCAACCGCATTCGTAGTGAATGTTCGAATACAGCTAAATATGCCATCGAAGGCGTTATTTTGCTATCACCTGATGTAGCTATCCAGTAATTAATGATGAAAATTATTGTTGTCCATGTTTGTCCAATGAACATAGACTCAACATCAGTTTGATTATTGTTTGTAGATGACTATTCGGTATACTTTATATTCAGACTGACATTACAACTGATTTTGCTTAGTGTGTTAAAAGAAGAAAAGAGCCAGATAAATTACTAGCCAGAAAAATTTCCAACTAAAGGCAGGCCTCTTATCATCACGATCATATGTCGGCTATAGAAATATTAAAAAATGCTATAGAGTGTGCAAAATCAATTCAGTAAAATTTCCATTTTTACATAACATTTTACATCCGTGTATAATAAATTCACCTATACAGAATCTAAATTTATAAGCTACTCACTTCCAAGTAAGTAACAATTTTTTTTAATCAGAATATGTTGCACAGTGTGTATCGAAGCAACTGTCCATTTCGCTTTCTCTTCAGAGGCTTACAGATAGTGAATCATAAACTTGTATTTAACGTTAAAGTTATACACTTCAGAAGATTTTTATGTAAGAGAGGCTTCGTGTGAACTTTGCAAATTATTAAACTTTGTAATAATTTTTTTGGTTCATTCATTACAGATAACAAACACTTATACGAAGAATAATTTTGAAATAATGTTTTTGTATATACTTGAAAGTTTTAATGTTTTTAACTAAATTCATATACCTTGTTCGGACTGTTAGCGAACTCTATTGACTGCTAGAAATAAAACGATAAAAACCGCTTTAAACGAGTGTATTCACCGAATGCTAATTTAACACTGAATTAATATTAAAAATTATATGCTAATTATCAATAAGGTAGGTACTAAAGTTAAATGCTGATTCGGTAGTGTTTGGTTGCAAACCGAACATACCTTATAAAGAGTACAATAACGAGAGATCGCAGGTAATTTGTTTCGATATATAGTTCTATAGATTGATTTATTAGAAACACCTTCAAAAGTGTTCTAATATTGAAAATATTAATTCTTACATCTTCCTCGCATATTATTTCTATCAAATACAGAAAAAATATTTCGAATCAGTCACAGGCGGAGCCAATCTACAATGTCGAGTATATTGATCACGAGGCAAAATTTTTTTTAAAGAAAATAAAAATAATTCTGACAGTTCAGCTCTGAAAGTTTTAGGAGTGGGGTGACAATCGAACTATGACCTACGGTAGAGGGGTTTTTTGGTGCTGATTTTAAACTTAGAGATGCACGAAGTATCTGATGAAACTTGATTAAACTTGATTAAAAAAAAAATATTATCATATTGATATTTTTCAAATGGGTCTCTTTGCATGTACAAACAGCTGTGTGTATGCATGTAAGCTTATTAATACTTGTTAATGCATAAGCTACAAACAGCAGACATCATTCGCATTCTTTCTCGCTCCGATCGCCACGCGGTGCGGACGTGCAAGACCCCGTTCTCCGTTGATCGGTCCCTGCCCGATATTCCGTGGCGCTCAGTCTACTGACGTCACAGTTTAGCGTGTTGGTTCCGTGCTACGGTTTTCAAGGTTTTTCTACTCCCTCTGAGTGCTATCGAAGTGCGATTTTTTCTTTGCGACTAAGCCCCTTAGTCTTCAAAGTGCTGTGCTAAGTTGTGTTGTGCTTGTGCTGAGTGCAGTGTTGTGCCCAGCGTAAGTAGTCTGGTTTCAGTACAAAGGATACTTAACGGTGACAACGAATTTGTACTGAACCAGTCCTTTTATTTTTATTTTATTTCTCTTCTTCATTTTATTTATTTTTCTCCTATTTTCATATTTATTTTATTATATCTGTGTGTTTTCGTGTGTATTTGTCCTTTCTGTCGGTAAAGGTTGACCCTAACGCGGTCAACTCTATACCTACGTACCCTTTTTAGGTTTCCAGGTAGCGGTGACAACGAATTTTTATTGAATCAGTCCTTTTATTATTTCTTTTCTATTTCTCTTCTCTATTTCATTTATTTTCTACTATTTCATATTTATTTTTATAATATCTGTGTGTTTTCGTGTGTATTTATCCTTTCTGTCGGTAAAGGTTGACCCTAACGCGGTCAACTCTTTACCTGCGTACCCTTTTTTTTTAGGTTTCTAGGTAGCGGCCTTCGGCGTACTACGGTTTGTTTTAAGTTATTTTCCCCAGCCCCCCTACCGCTGGTAGGGAGGTTAGCCGCTAGGGTTCGCTAGGTTTTTATTTAGGAACTCTAGGCATTTATTATATAAATAGGTGCTAGGTTTGCTAGGGAACCTAGGCGTACATTATATATTTATATATTACATATCCAAGCCCTCCAATGGACCAAAGCGTCGTAAACATCCTAAGGTCGTTCGCCCAGGCACTCGCTGCGTCCGGCATCCCCATCCCAGATGACGTACTAACGCATGCCTTACAGGCAACTATCGCGTCCCCGGCCCCTCAGGCCTCAACCCCGGCCCCTCAGGCCTCTAACGTCCAGACCCCTCAGGTCTACAGCTCCGGCTCTCCTGGCCCGCGTTTCAACTTGTCGCCAAGCGCTCCAAGAAGCGCTCGAAGAAAGCTTCGGTATCATCAATACCCGAGCCCTCCCCGTTGTCTTCAACACCAGCCCCCGAGCCGTTAAAATCGCTCGAAGTAACCGCGTCTCCGTCGGTCCCATCGAAGCCAGCGACGCGCTGTGCTCCCGTCCCGCCGAAACCTCAGCTCCCTTCGCCCGTCTTTCTCCGCGAGAAAGCGCGATGGACCGCAGTATCAAATCTTTGCAAAGAGCAAAAAATTAATTATCTTAAAGCAACCAACGCAAGCGATACAATTAAAATTCAGGTCGCGACCGTCGACGACTTCCGCCTTCCGCGCGTTCACCAGGTTATTTTCTTTAAAACAAATCGCTTATCACACCTACGCCCTCCCGGAGGAGCGTAAGATCCGCGCAGTACTACGGGGCGTCCCGTTCTAGCTCGCGAATGAAGAAATCCTCGAGGACCTTAAGTCCCAGGGTTTCCCGGCCGAAGCAGTGCACAAGATGCACTCTAACCGCGGTAGGCGCTTTCCGTTAGCTTTAGTTATCTTGTCTTATACTCCCAAGTCGAGGGAGATCTTTAGAGAGGCTCGCACAATTTGCGGACTCTCAAATATCTCCGTCGAGCGTCCCAACCCCCGCGGTCACCCTGGGCAGTGCAACCGCTGCCAGCTCTACGGCCACGCAGCGACTAACTGCTCAGCTCCCCCCGGGTGCGTTAAGTGCCTGGATCCACACATAACGAAGGAGTGCGAGTGCACTCCCGAATCCACTTCCCCCCCTGCCTGTGTGCTGTGCGGCCAGTCCGGCCATACAGCTAACTACAGGGGTTGCCCGCGCGCTCCGCGCTCCGCCGCTAAGAGAGCCGCACCTAAACCGGCGCCGCCGCTCACTCCCGCTCACTTCCTGCCGCTGCGCAACCGGTCCGGAAGCAAAGCCTGTTCAGCCGACGCCTACTCTGGCTCTGTCTTGGAGGCAGCGTCCGGCCGTTCCACCTGCACTTTCCCGACCCATCCCAGCTCCCGTAGCTTCCGTAGGGCCGCGTCCTGCTCCGCACCTCAGTCGTCGTTGGCTGAGGACATGAAGACCGTGTTCGACGTCATTCAAAACGTCGACATTACGGAAATTTCTATTCTCGCACGCAAACTGCGAGCCGCCCGCTCTCCTCAAGAGCGTTTATTTGCGTTAGCCGAACACCACTCGCTTCTACGTTCGTTATAAATTTTATTTCCTTTTTTGGATAAATTTGTAAATAAGCAATATAATGTCTAGACCCTCAAATCCCGCGTCCGGTCGTATCAAACCCAAGGGCTTATTTAGCCTAGTTTCTTTTAACGTTCGTAGCCTTAATACTAACCTTCCTGAGCTCAAACTGTTCCTTCAGAACAACGAGCCAGACTTATTGCTTCTTCAAGAGACGTGGCTAACTCCAAACCACTCCAGGGGATTCGCTATACCTAAGTACGCGTTTATTCGTAACGACAGGCCCAACTCCGACGGTTTCGGCGGCACTGCTATTTATAACAAAAGAGGATTCCATTGCTGCCCTCTCCCTACCCCTCCTCTCCTCAACATGGAAGCCACTGTGTTTAGATTGGCTATGACTGGTCATCCGACCATCATCATAGCTTCAGTCTACATACCTAGTGGTACCAGACCAATCCGCAGCGACTTTGAGGCCATTCTCGCCCTCGGCCATTCAGTCATTATGTTCGGAGACTTTAACTCCAAACATACTGACTGGACGTGCCTATCAACCAACACCAGCGGTATCGCTCTCCATGCCATCACAAATTCACTTGAATTAGATGTCATCTCCCCCATCACTCCCACCCACTATCCCGCAACCCGAACCACTCTCCTGATATCCTCGATTTTGCAATAGTCAAGCGAATCAACCTCGACCTCAGGTCTATCGAACCTCTCGATGACCTAGGTTCTGACCACCGCCCCGTCTTCCTCGTGCTAGGACCGCTGAACGATAACGTTACCTCTCCTAAGACCTTTACCAACTGGAAAGGCTTTAAAAATACGTTAGTTTCAGCCTTAGAGGCCCCAAACTCTCCACTCGCGGTCTTTCCCGAACAATTAGATAGCCCGGACAAAATTGATTCATTAGTAAATTCTCCCACTGATGCTATCAACTCAGCCATCAGTGACAACGAAAAGGTTGCTAAGCAAGGCAAACCCACGCTTCCCTTAGCCGTTAGCAATCTTATTAAAGCTAAGAACGCGGCTCTCCGGAGAGCCAAGAAATTTCCCACGCCCGCCTATAGAACAGCTGCGAATCAGCTTCAACGTAAAGTTCGGTCTTGCCTCGCGGAACTCCGAGACGCTCAGATGAACGATCTCGTGGCGAATATCTCTCCGTCCCACCAAGCGTACTATAGCATGGCCCGAGCCTTACGCGTAGACACCGCCTCTCACGTTCCTCCTCTCACTCGTCCCGATGGCACTACTGCCTTTGAAGTCGAAGAGAAAGCCGAATGCTTCGCTGACAGCATTACCGCACATTGCTCGCCCAGCACGCAACCTGCTGATCCCTCACACATCCAGGCGGTGGAGGACGAAGTCCTTCGCAGAGACTCTCTCCCCATCACCGCCGACCCTGTCACAGACTCTAATGACGAAATCTTGCTTCTCATTAGAAATCAAAAGTCCAAAAAGGCTCCGGGTGCGGATGGAATTTCCAACCACGCACTTAAGCACCTACCTCAACAAATGCTTACCTTGTTAGCTATCATTTTCATATAGCTACTTTCCAAAAGCTTGGAAAGAAGCGACAGTCATAGGCATTCCCAAGCCGGGCAAACCTCTGAACGTCCCGGCTAATCACAGACCCATCAGCCTCCTCAAGGCAATGTCTAAACTTCTCGAGAGAGTCATACTCTCTCGAATGCGGAACCATCTGTTTCCAACGGATGGCGATCCTCTCATTATTCCCCATCAGTTCGGCTTTCGCGCTAAACACTCCTGCCCTCAGCAAGTCCATCGAATCGTTTAGTATATACTTGACGGTTTCTATCCGCATCGTTATAAAACAGTCGCGGTTTTCTTTGACGTAGCCAAGGCTTTCGATAAAGTCTGGCACAGCGGTCTCGTTTATAAACTCTACAAGATAGGCTTACCGGATCGCCTAGTCAGGTTAATAGCGTCGTTTCTCAAAGACCGTACGTTTCGATTTAAACACGAAGGCACGCTTTCTGCGCCTCGTCCCATAAAGGCTGGAGTCCCTCAAGGCTCAGTCCTCGCCCCTCTGCTGTACACCGTGTACACCAACGACATTCCCATCCCGCCGAAAGGCGTCGAACTCGCCCTCTTCGCCGACGACACCGCACTCTATACCAAAGGCCACAGTGTTCCGCACCTTGTAACCAGACTCCAAAAGGCCGTAAACGCCCTTGGTGTATGGTTTAAAAAATGGCGCATCGATGTGAACCCTGAAAAGAGTTCTGCGATGCGCTTCGACCACAAACGCCGTCGTCCCGCTGGCGATCCCCACGTTCGAATGTTAGGCATTCCCATCCTCTGGAAGCGCAAAAGTAAAATGTCCTTCAGAAACAAACGTACACTTTACAAGGTCTACGTTAGATCCATCATGACATATGCCTCGCCAATCTTTGCCCACGCCAAACCCTCCCTCCTGCACAAACTGCAGGTAGTTCAAAACCTCTTTTGCCGCAGGGCCACAAACGCACCGTGGTACGTGCGTAACGCGGACTTGCATAGAGATCTTGAACTGCCTAAAGTACAACAACACCTCAAAACACTGTGACTGCTCTCCTGGATGTAACTGAGAATATTCTGGCTGATCAAGATGTAGGACGCGCAACTCTATTATATTTTCTTGATTTTTCCCGCGCTTTTGACGGTCTTAACGTGCCACTGCTTTTGTCGAAACTTACATACTATGGCTTCGATGCTAAGCCCGTGCGGTTATTCGATAGTTACCTTCGTGATCGATTTCAGTGTGTCAGACTCAAAACTCAAGATGGATCCATTCTTACATCACAATCTAGGCCAGTTAGTCGTGGTGTGCCCCAGGGGTCCATTTTGGGACCACTGTTATTTATTATTTATAGCGCTGATCTTCCATCAGTGATTAAGCACTGTAGATATCATTGTTACGCGGATGATGTCCAACTATATATTTCTAATATACCAGGTCGAATTTCTGATGCCGCGCGTAAAATGAACGAAGATCTTGTTGCAGTGACAGCATGGTCGGCTAAAAATGACTTAGTTTTAAATCCCATCAAAACGAAATTTATGGTCATAGGCACTGAAAAACAGACTAAAAAGATTGTCACCTTCAATCCTAGTCTACAAATTTTAGGTTCAAATATTGAATGTGTTAGGATGGCCAGAAACCTAGGAATACTTTTCGATGATAAACTGCGCTTTGAAAAACATGTGTTGGGTTTAGTCAGAAACTGTTTTTATAGGCTAAAAATACTCTACAAGATCAGAAACTATCTCTCCGAACAAACGCGCATCATCTTATGTGAGTCATTGATCTTGTCCGTTCTAAATTATGGCGATCTAGTGTATGGTCCTCGTCTGCTCTCTAGTTCCCAAAGGATGATACAACGAGTACAGAATGCTTGCGGTCGCTTTTGTTTTAATATCCCTCCTCGTACTCACGTGTCACCCTTTTTTAATAACGCCTCAATGCTGAATATGAATTCACGCAGACGACTACACTTGGCAGACCTTATGTTTGATTTACTAAAACATAAAAAGCCTGAGTATTTATTTAAAAAACTGCAGTTTAGGACGTTTCATTTGCAGTATGGTCAAGGATTCAGTAGGTCAACACGTCCCCTACTTGCAGCATATAAACATAAGACCGTGGCTTTCACCGGTAGTTTCCGCTATCAGGCGACTAAGTGCTGGAATAATATTCCGCCTCCAACGAGAAATCTGCAGTCAAAATCAACTTTTAAAAATCGAATTAAAATTGCCTTGTTGGAATTTCAAAAACTAGGTTTACGCACTTATGGTCGCTTAGGTGGCGGTGACTCTACGTGTTAGCAGGTCCTGTGAACTTGGGCCTGGTCGCATAGTATAGTATACATAATTTTATATATAGGTACTTTATTTTATTACTTATCATATTATATTATCATTATTTAATAACCTGACATTGTAATGCAATCGTTTTTATTATTATTATTATTATTATTTGTTTTTTTTTTTATGACAGCCTTATTAAAGTTATTTTCTTGTGTACGTTTATATGTGAAGAAATGTTTTTTGATGTTCATGTTCTTTTCGTTTTTTTTTTCGCTTTTTTATATATATAAAACTGGGAATGTTTCTTTTTGTATTTCTCTTTCCTCTCAAGGTAGAAGCTGAAAACCAGCGAATTGCTCATTGAGCATTATACCGTTGAGCTTTTGCCGTTTTGCATCGCCGTAGCACATAAACATATATGTAGTTCTTTGGTATTTTATAACAGTTTAATAATGTTTAATGTGCTTTTAGTTTAATTTTTCTTTTGTATCTTTTTTTTTCTTTTTCTTTTTTGTATGTGTGATATTGTGATGCAAATAAATGATTTATCTATCTATCTATCTATCTATCTAACACTCTCTGAAGCGTTCTTCAAACGCTCCGAAACCCTCTCTAGTTCGTGATTCAGTCTCATATACTACTCCTGTCTTAGATTCGAAGTTCAAAGTCGCTAGGCCTAGGAATGCACAAGCGTACTCATCCACCAGACTGTCAGCCGATCTCGAAGCCCTTTTGGCCTCAAATTCTAATTCTAACGTAAATTCTAATTCTAACGTAAATCTTAATTCTAACGTAAATGCGAATTAATTCAATTTTATTTTGCAATTTTTAATTTTTTTTAATTATTTGATTTTCATTTTGAGCACCTTCAGTGCTATGTATTCACCTTCAGTGCTTTGAGCACCTTCAGTGCTATGTAATCCCAGCGGGTGACCCCTTCTGGGCCCCGCTAGCGCGGCCTCTTTCTCCAATTGGCCGTCGCTCAGATGAAGGCTGAGTGGCAAAAATGCACGAGCCGACAGGGGGTTTTTAGTGGGTATGGTTCTGGTAGGCGTCGGGACGAGTCCCACATAACTTTGGAATCGCGCCAGAGTATGCGTCAGGGCATTTTTATCCTGCCTTTCCCGCGGAGGGGAACAAAAAAAAAAAAAAAGCTACAAACTTATTATATTACAGATAAAAATTTGCATATTTATATTGACTTCTTAAATAGGTTTTTGTCTAAGCAATTAGAATCCGCTTAACCAAAAAAAATTTAACTAAGCCAAGGTTTAGTTTTACTCCTTTTTTATACGGAGATGTAGTTTATTGGTTACGCTTTAAACGCTGGCGAAGTAATTAAAATCAATTTTATTGTAACTTTAAAAGGGTGTGTGTGAATGAGGTAAATATATGGTACCGCTGTAAAATGTTGTTCCAATCCAACTTGAAACGTGAACAGAACCAGGAAAGGTAAAAAAATATGTTACCATAAAGTACCTACTCCCAGAAAAAATGTTCCGGACCCACGTGATCTCATTGTTTTTTACGTTTATTTTTATCGTTGGTGCCAAAACCAGTTACTGTAAAAGGAATGAGGATTTCTTGTTTCTATATTAGTTTGCACATTTCCTAGGATTATTGGCAATAACAGTGACATATAAAGTGTATTTTCATTTAGTTTAATCAACTGTGTAACATCATACTCCTTTCGGTATCATAAAGCTTTATTAAAAATATGTGTTTGTGTAAGTATTTGTGTTCCTGAAAAACTGAACTAAGTCAGCGCAGTTTCTCAGCTTACAATAAATTTCAAGCCTACAATAAATTTCAAGCCTACAATAAATTTCAAGCCTACAATAAACTTCAAGCCTACAATAAATTTCAAGGCTAAATAAATTTCAAGCCTACAATAAATCAAACCTACAATCGTCACAATTACTTAGTCTAATATCAACTCCCTACTTGGCTCACTGTGTCTGCCCACAACTTGTCTTATGCATTGTAGTGCGTGACCATGGAACAAAAAAGGAGTGAGGCGTGACCTCGTGGATGTCACCTACTATAACTAATTACCTACTTAATAAAACTTAAAACAGCCAATGGATTTCAATATTTAACTAGAATTTAATGTTATGCTAATTTTTTTGCGTCTCAGTTATTTTTAGGTATAACCAATATCGGCATATTTACTAGAAGTGAGCAATAATGGATTACGACATTCATATGTATAATTTTGGGGCCAGAGCTAGGTACAGTGAATAGTTGAAGAACTCTCGCACAGTCGACGTTAACGTGTCACGTGACCTCGGTGAAGTTCACAGAATAGGGTATGTAATAACAGGTGTGGGTATTGTGTAAAGCGGCGGTTTAGGACGTAGCAAGACTTTATTTTCAGATATATCAATTACTGAGTTTGAAACCATGTAGGCATTTCATTAATTATAAATCCAAAAAAATTTTATAAATAAATCTTTTAGTTGAACGTCTCTTCGTGTCCCATTGAGATATTCCAAATTTTTGCCTACTTGTTTTATAGTAAGTGTTCATGTTGAAATAATAATATTCCTTACGTAACTCAACCATAACAGAACTATTTTGTCGTTGCCCTATGTTTGCAAAACCGGTCATATCCGCAGCGCATTGTAAAACATACCTACTACAACACTTGTATAGCTCATGCTGACAAAAATATGAACATCTATAGAAAATTACCTCTAACAGCACAGCTCTCACAATTGTGCCACAATAATAATACGCTCAGGCAACATATGTTCTGGCGTTCCACCATTAAGGATCTTAATGTGCTTCTTGGGATCATCAAAACGAACTTAACCTTTTTGACCCCTTTTTGTAAGCAACATTTTCAGGACAAATTTTCTAACTTGCCATTTGTGGTCTTCAAATTTTAAGAATTGCCTGAACAACGTCAGGAGTTTCCTCACATGTTAGAAGTTTCGATTTTACAAATTGTTATGTTGGTAGGTAACGTTTTTAACTAAAGTTTTGCAATATTTTAATGATGTTGAAAAACCAGTTTAGTTTTATTTTAATTGCACCAAAACTTAGACAGTCGTTAAATTTTGTGTAATACGTGAATTTTAATTTACATAGTACATCAAATGCACCAATATGGTATATGGTTTCAATATGGTAAGACGTTTCAATATGGTAGAAGCATTTCACAGACTCATTCAAATTTTTTATAATAATTATTTTTTTTTAGACAAACACATCAACTGTATTGCCCCAAAATAAGCAGAGCTTGTGTCATGGATGACCATCCGGGGGGGGGGGAATCCAGAATAAACATACATATATAAATACAAACAACCATAACCCGAGAACATCAGTCTCGGTCTGCGTGCGTTGATCAGTCTCGGTCTGCGTGCGTTGATCAGTCTCGGTCTGCGTGCGTTCTCGAGCGCACGTCGATCGCAGACGCCTTCCCGCTCTTTTAGCCCCCGCCTTAAATGAGCACCCAAATTTCACTGGTTGTTGTCGTAATATATAATTTCATAGTTGTATACCGTAATAAGTTTCTAACGCCGTTTTCACGGCGGACAGTGGCTCGTTAACCGTACTTCTAATAAGTTTCTAACGCCGTTTTCACGGCGGTCAGTGGCTTGTTAACCGTACTTCGTGGAACGTGAGCTTCGTCGACGGGGTTTCGTCGTTCCAGGACTTCAAGTTCCGTGTTCGAGTAAGTTATCCGCGTCGTTCTCAACCGCCCTACTGCGTGTATGGTGGTTTTAGGAAGTTAGTCATCGTTGTTAGGTTCATATATTGTCCCTCCCCAACCCCTCCGCAATGGCTTCCCTAAGCCCTGAGGAGCTTCTGAATAAGCTGATCGCTGATTACGACGCCCAAGGCACTTACTGCCCCCCTCATATGATTCGCACACTGCAATCATTTCTCCCTCTAATCATGGCACTAATCACACCGGCCCCTCAGGCCACCTCTGTCCCTCAGACCGCTCTGGTCTTAGGCCCTCCCGCGTCCCCTTCCTCCAGTGACATGGAGTGCGAAGTAGACGACCCTCCGCGCCGCAAGCGCGCACCCGCGACCGAGTCATCCTCGGACGCCACCCCAACTGGCCCTGAGTCTCCCTCTTTTACGCTTGTTAAGAAGCGCTCTAAGAAGCGTTCGAAACAAGACCCGGCGCCCTCAACGCCCGTCCCCACACCCCCTGCGGCGTCTTCAACGCCAGCTGCCCCGGTGTCTTCAACACCCGCTCCGGCCCCAACTTCTGTCAAGGCCAAGGTCCCACCACCCGTTTTCCTTCGGGAAAAGGGTAAATGGACTGAGGTCTCGACATTGTGCAATGAGCACAAGATCCATTACACCCGAGCGGTAAACTCGGGTGAATCTATTAAAATCACTGTCTCGTCGATAGACAATTTCTGAGCTTTGACTAAGCTCCTCACCGATAAGCAACCGAAATCGAATTATCGAACGAGGCTATCCTGGAGGATCTGCAGTCCCAAGGCTTCCCGGCACTCGCGGTGCATAAAATGCACAGCAAGTACGGGAGGCAACACCCTCTCGCTTTGGTGATTCTCGCCAACGTCCCCAAGTCCAGAGAGATCCTGAAAGGGGTTCGCTCTATTTGCGGCCTCTCTGGGATCTCAATCGAGGCGCCTCATCGCCGCGGTCATCCCGGCCAGTGCCATCGGTGCCAGTTGTACGGGCACGCGGCGGCCAACTGCCGCGCACCGCCCAGGTGCGTCAAGTGCCTGGTCCCTCATCTCACTAAGGAGTGCAATCGCACTCCTGAAACTCCCTCTCCTCCCGATTGCGTGCTTTGTGGCCAGTCCGGCCACACCGCAAATTAAAGGGGCTGCCCTCGTGCACCCCGTTGTATGCGTTCCAATCCCAAGAGGTCGGCACCCAAACAGGCTCCGCGCCTTTCTCAAGAAAACTTTCCGCCGCTGCGTAGCCGGGTTCCTCCGGCTACAAAGCCTACACAGTCTAGGCCTGCCCCAGAAAACTGGAGGCAGCGCCCCGCATCGAATCCCATCCCGGCTCCTCGCCCATTCAAACCCACTCCTCAATCCTCCGTAGCAGACGATATGCGTATCGTCTGCGACACTTTAAAAAATGTCGATGTTAGTGAAATCGCAGTCTTAGCCCGTAAACTTAGGACTTCACGTACTCCGACAGAGCGTTTGCTAGCTCTGGCGGAGCATAGTTCCCTTCTCAATTCATTGTAGGTTCATTTAAATGAAATGATCCCTAAATCATGCTTCGGCCGACCTCTGCCCAGCCCCGGCTTCACCGGAGGCTGCCCAGAACGGCCACCAACTCATGTCCCTTTGAGCACCTTCAGTGCAACTTTCACTACATGCGCAAGACCCGCTAGCGGGTCTCCGCCAGCGCGCCCAACTTCCCGACGGGTGTCGCTTCCGATGAAGGCTAACGGTAATAACTACAGCCAACAGGTGGTTTTTAGTGGGTAGGTGCCATTCTGGTGAGTCCCACATAACCCCCCCGCAGAGGAATTTACCTGCGGGCGGGTATGCATAACGCATCTTCCACCTCCCTCCCGCGAGGGTGCCTCGGCAGCAAAAAAAAAAAAACCCGAGAACAGACCCGATCTGCGTCCGGACCCGTTCGGACGTGTTGAAGGTCGTTCCCGGCTGCCGAGTCACGATTGTTGTCTCACGACTTCTCTCGTATCAATACTCAAACGCCACTCTCAGATCCGTTCTGCGTCCGGCCCCGCTCGGACGTGTTCGCGGTCGCTCCAGCAGTTGAGTCACGATTGTCGTCTCACGACGACAACTCGTTCGCAATACTCATACGCTGTTAGCCTCTTTAGGGCTTACGCTGCGGCCGGTTTCGATCGGCTGCAAGTAAGTCGGTCTCTTGCACAGCAACAACAGAGCTGAGCTTACCGCGGTCGATTAAATTCGATAGTGGTTCGCAAAGCTCGGGCTGTTTTTCTGGCTGCGTACTTGACGCTTGGCGCCTGTACGTAGTCAGAGACTCGCTCTGCGGCCGGCTCCGGCCGGTCGTAACGTAGTCAATCCCGCACTCTGTGCACCCCTCGCATTAAAAACCTCACCTTGGTGAGTGCAGCAACAACAGGGTTGAGCTTACCACGGTCGATTAAATTCGATAGTGGTTCGCAAGACTCGGGCTGTCTTTCTGGCTGCGTACTTGACGCTTGGTGCCTGTACGTAGTCAGAGACTCGCTCTACGGCCGGCTCCGGCCGTTCGTAACGCAGTCAATCCCGCACTTTTAGTGCAACCCAACTTCGTCAGGTCTACGGCCGGTTTTGTTGTCAATTTATTGACGACACACTCCGTAGTAGACTCGCGTTTGATCAGGTGGATACTTAACGGTGACAACTAATCCTGATAGCGTTGCCCCGGTGCACTTCCAAGGCCCTTCAGGCCAAGGAGAAACCGGCTGACCCGATCCCATTGCACTTGGGCCTTTCCCAGGGTGACGGTACAGTGCTGTCCAAATTAGGGGCACCACTTCGCGTCGTCCCCAGCCCCCCTACCGCGGGTAGGGAGGTTTAGGTGCTAGGTTTGCTAGGGAACCTAGGCATTTTTATTTATTTATATATCATATATCGTAGGACCAAGTTCTCCAATGGACCAGCAAAGCTTGGTAAACTTTGCTAGGTCGCTCGTCCAGGCACTCGCTGCCTCCGGCATCCCCATCCCAGATGACGTTCTAACGCAGGCCTTACAGGCAACTATCGCGTCCCCGGCCCCTCAAGCCACAACCCCGGCCCTTCAGGCCTCCAACGTTCAGACCCCTCAGGTCCACAGCTCTCCCGCGTCTCCTGCCTCGTCAGAGATGGACTGCGAATCGGTAGCATCCTCGCACGCGTCGCGTCGTAAGCGTACTGCTACAGATGCCGTCACCTTAACCGGCTCTCCTTAGCCCGCGTTTCAACTTGTCGCCAAGCGCTCCAAGAATCGCTCGAAGAAAGCTTCGGTATCATCA
Organism: Marasmarcha lunaedactyla; assembly: GCA_923062675.1. Taxonomy (NCBI): domain Eukaryota; kingdom Metazoa; phylum Arthropoda; class Insecta; order Lepidoptera; family Pterophoridae; genus Marasmarcha; species Marasmarcha lunaedactyla. The sequence continues at coordinate 14,860,428 of OV281359.1, forward strand.
ATACCCGAGCCCTCCCCGGTGTCTTCAACACCAGCCCCCGCGCCGTAAAATCGCTCGAAGTAACCGCGCCTCCGTCGGTCCCAGCGACGCGCTGCGCTCCCGTCCCGCCGAAACCTCAGCTCCCTCCGCCCGTCTTCCTGCGTGAAAAAGCGCGCTGGACCGCGGTTTCTAACTTGTGCAAAGAGCAAAAATTTAATTACTTAAAAGCAACCAATGCAGGCGACACAATTAAAATCCAGGTCGCGACCGTCGACGACTTCCGCGCGTTCACTCGGTTACTTTCTCTTAAACAAATCGTTTATCATACCTACGCCCTCCCGGAGGAGCGTAAGATCCGCGCAGTACTACGGGGCGTCCCGTTCGAGCTCGCGAACGAAGAAATCCTCGAGGACCTTAAGTCCCAGGGTTTCCCGGCCGAAGCAGTGCACAAGATGCACTCCAACCGCGGTAGGCGTTTTCCCTTAGCTCTTGTAATCCTTACCAACACTCCCAACTCGAAGGAGATTTTCAGAGAGGCTCGCACAATTTGCGGACTCTCGAAAATCTCCGTCGAGCGTCCCAACCACCGTGGTCACCCTGGGCAGTGCCACCGCTGCCAGCTATATGGCCACGCAGCGGCTAACTGTTCAGCTCCCCCCAGGTGCGTTAAGTGCCTGGATCCTCATATCACTAGGGAGTGCACTCGCACTCCCGAATCCACTTCCCCCCCTGCCTGTGTGCTGTGCGGCCAGTTCGGCCACACAGCAAACTACAGGGGTTGCCCGCGCGCTCCGCGCTCCACCGTCAAGAGGGTCGCGCCTAAACCGGCGCCGCCGCTCACTCCCGCTAACTTCCCGCCGCTGCGCAACCGGGGTCCCCCGGAAGCAAAGCCCGTTCAGCCGACGCCTACTCCGGTTCTGTCTTGGAGGCAGCGTCCGGCCGTCCCGCCTGCACCTTCCCGACCTATCCCAGCTCCCGTAGCTTCCGTAGGGCCACGTCCCACGTTGTCATCTTCACCTCAGTCGTCGTTGGCTGAGGACATGAAGACCGTGTTCGACGTCATCCAAAACGTCGACATTAATGAAATTTCCGTACTCGCACGCAAACTGCGAACCGCCCGCTCTCCTCAAGAGTTCGCGTTAGCCGAGCATCACTCGCTCCTAAGTTCGTTGTAAATTCTTTTATTTTTGTATAAATTCGTAAATAAATTAATTTTAATGTCTAGACCCGCGAATCCCGCGTCCAGTCGTATTAAACCTAAGGGCTTATCCCTAATATCTTTTAACGCTCGTAGCCTTAGCACTAACCTTCCCGAGATTAAACTGTTCCTTCAGAACAAAGAACCTGACTTATTCCTTCTCCAGGAGACATGGCTTACTCCAAACCGCTCCAGGGGATACGCTATTCCTAAGTACGCGTTTACTCGCAACGATAGGCCCAACTCCGACGGTTACGGCGGCACCGCTATATATTACAAAAGAGGCTTCCATTGCTGTCCTCTCCCTACCCCTCCTCTCCTCAACATGGAAGCCACTGTGTGTAGATTGGCTATGACTGGTCATCCGACCATCATCATAGCTTCAGTCTACATACCATGTGGCTCCACTCCAATCCGCAGCGACTTTGAGGCCATTCTCGCCCTCGGCCATTCAGTCATTATGTTCGGAGACTTTAACTCCAAACATACTGACTGGACGTGCCTATCGACCAACACCAGCGGTATCGCTCTCCTCGACATCACTAACTCCCTTGACTTAGACGTCATATCCCCCATCACTCCCACTCACTATCCCAACAACCCGACCTACTCTCCTTACATCCTCGACTTTGCAATTATCAAGCGAATCAATCTTGATCTAAGGTCTATCGAACCGCTCAATGACCTAGGCTCCAACCATCGCCCCGTCTCCCTCGTGCTAGGTACGCCTAACGTTAACGTCACACCTCCTAAGACCTTTACCAATTGGAAAGGCTTTAAAAATACGTTAGTTTCAGCCTTAGAGGCCCCTAACTCTCCGCTCGCGATTTCGCCCGACCAATTAGATAGCCCGGATAAAATAGATTCATTAGTCAACTCTCTAACCGATGCTATTAACTCAGCCATCAGCGACAACGAAAAGGTTGCTAAGCAAAGCAAACCCGCGCTTCCACTAGCCGTTACCAACTCATTAAAGCCAAGAACGCGGCTCTCCAGAGAGCAAAAAAATATCCCACGCCAGCATACAGAACAGCTGCGAATCAGCTTCAACGTAAAGTTAGGTCTCGCCTCGCGGAACTCCGTGACACTCAGTTTAACGATCTCATGGAGAATATCTCCCCGTCCCACCAAGCGTATTATCGAATGGCCCGAGCCCTACGCGTAGACACCGCTTCTCACGTTCCTCCTCTCACTCGTCCCGACGGCACTATTGCCTTTGAAGTCGAAGAGAAAGCCGAATGCTTCGCCGACAGCATAGCGGCACAATGTTCGCCCAGCACGCAACCCGCGGATCCCTCCCACATCCAGGCGGTGGAGGACGAAGTTCTCCGCAGTGAATCTCTCCCTATCACCGACGACCCCGTCACAGTCTCTAATGATGAAATCTTGCTTCTCATTAGAAAGCAAAAGTCCAAAAAGGCTCCGGGTGCGGATGGAATTTCCAACCACGCACTTAAGCACTTGCCCCAGCAGGTGCTTACCTTGTTAGCTATTATCTTCAATGCCTGCTTCGACCATAGCTACTTTCCAAAAGCCTGGAAAGAAGCGACAGTCATAGGCATTCCCAAGCTGGGTAAACCTCTGAACATCCCGGCTAATCACAGACCCATCAGCCTCCTCAAGGCAATGTCTAAACTTCTCGAAAGAGTCATACTCTCTCGAATGCGGAACCATCTGTTTCCAACGGATGGCGACCCTCTCATCATTCCCCACCAGTTCGGCTTTCGCACTAAGCACTCCTGCCCTCAGCAAGTCCATCGAATCGTCGAGTACATACTCGAAGGATTCTCTCAGCGTCGTAAAAAATCAATCGCGTTTCTCTTTGACGTAGCCAAGGCTTTCGACAAAGTCTGGCACAGCTGTCTCGTTTTTAAACTCTATAAAATAGGCTTGCCGGCTCGCCTAGTCAGATTAATAGCGTCGTTTCTTAAAGACCGTACTTTTCGATTCAAACATGAAGAAAACACGCTCTCCGCGCCTAGTCCCATAAAGGCTGGAGTCCCGCAAGGCTCAGTCCTTGCCCCTCTGCTGTACACCGTGTACACTAACGACATCCCCATCCCGCCGAAAGGCGTCAAACTTGCCCACTTTGCAGACGATACCGCCCTTTACAATAAAAGTCAAGCGATCCCGTATAACATCACCAGACTCCAAAAGGCCGTAAACACCCTCGGTGTTTGGTTTCAAAAATGGCGTATCGATGTCAACCCAGAAAAGAGTTCTGCTATTCAATTCGACCACAAACGTCGTAATCGCCACAACGATCCGCATATTCGTATGTTAGGTATTCCCATCCCCTGGTAGCGCAGTATCAAATACTTAGGCGTCACCTTAGATCAGACGCTTTCTTTCAAGCCACACGTCGATAGAGTAACGAAACTCGCGCGTTTTTACTTAAGCCGTCTATATAGTATGATAGGAAGAAAAAGTAAAATGTCTTTTAGAAATAAACGTACGCTTTATAAGGTCTGCGTTAGACCCGTCATGTCATATGCTTCGCCAGTCTTTGCCCACGCCAAACCCTCCGTCCTGTATAAGCTGCAGGTAGTTCAAAATCTCTTCTGCCGCAGGGCCACAAACGCACCTTGGTACGTGCGTAACGCGGACCTGCACAGAGATCTTGAACTACCTACAGTGCAACAGCACCTCAAAACACTCTCAGAATCGTTCTTCAAACGCGCCGAATCCCATCCCAATCATCTTGTTCGAGATTCAGTCTCATATACTGCTCCTGTGTTAGATTCGATATACAAAATCGCTAGACCGAGAAACGCGCACACGAGCGATCGCACGCAGTTAACTTTAGATCTCGAGGCCCTTCAGGCCGCAAATTCTAATTCTAACGTAAATTCTAATTCTAACGTAAATCCGAATTAATGCAATTTTCTTCTTCAATTTTTAATGTTTATTATTATTTACTTTTCATTTTTGAGCACCTTCAGTGCTATGTAAATCCCAGCGGGTGACCCCTTAAGGGCCCCGCTAGCGCGGCCTCTTTCTCCGATTGGCCGTCGCTCAGATGAAGGCTGAGTGGAAAAAATGCACGAGCCGACAGGGGGTTTTTTAGTGGGTATGGTTCTGGTAGGCGTCGGGACGAGTCCCACATAACTCCGATCGCGCGCGCGGAGTATGCCTCAGAGCATTTTTTATGTCCTCCTGCCCTTCCCGTGGAGGGGAACCAAAAAAAAAAAGACCCGAGAACAAACATATATGTTCATCACACAAATGAATGCCCCGGCCAGGACTCGAACCTGGGACCTTCGGCGTATGAGGCACGGCTACTTACCACAACACCAACCGGTCGTCAAAGGCTGATTTATCCTCACACAAATTTTATGGTTTTAACATTGTATTTTTTATTCGATTTATCTATTTTTTTTGTATAGGCGTACATGTTTGCATAGTTTCTAAATTTTCATGGCATCTTATATTCAAATTGGCTCTTTTAATCAAGTGTTCTTTTTTCTGTTTGATATATTTTTTTTTCATTGCGTCACTTTTAAATTTATTATTGAATTCCCTAATGTTTAATTTTTAATTTTTTTTTTCATCTTTATGTATTTCTGTTACTGGATTTATTAGTATTGTATTGTTGATTTATAAAATGTAACTAACGCTACTGAAATACCATTAAATAAATAAATTAAAATTTCAAGAACGTTACCCCGAGTCACCAGTGCCGAGACAAAACCTGATTCGTAGAATGGTGCAAAATCTCCACGACTATGGACAATTTACTGTTCCAGCTCATGCACAGTCAAGAGGAAGGCCGATTATTTGTCCAGAATACCTGTACAGACGGATACGAAACTTCTTTAACAGAAACCCACAAGCGAACACAAGACAAGCTGCCAGAAACTTTCGTGTAAGCCAAATGTACGTATGGGGTTTGTTTAATGCGTCTGGCCAACATCCGTTACATTTTCAGCCCATACAGGATCTTGTATAAGCAGATTACGCGAGAAGGGTTGAGTTTTGTCGGCTGTTGCAAAACCAAGATACAAACATCCTTTGGAAAGACGAAGAGACATTTACTAGGACCGAACTTTTCAACAAACATTGGTGGAGCGAAAAATACCCACATTTGAATATTTATTAGTACGTTCGTGTGAAATTTGCGTTATTTTGTTTTAATAAACTACGATTAAGAACCAATAAGTGTGTTTGCACTTTTTGTATAATGTAGGTTTCTGAAATACCCATGATGATCTTGTGCTTCCAATAATAAAAAAATAAAAATAAATAAAAAAATAATTTCTACATAGCAAGTGGTACTTTAAGCTACAGACCAAGTCTTGTCGAATAGGGTGACCATAAGATTTGGTGTTTTTGCTTTTTAAAATTATTATCAACAAAGTTTAATTGTTTGCTTCAACAGCTAATGCAAATATTGCCTTAAATACGGCTATAGTAAAACTTAGTTATTGTTTCACTGTGTATAATAAACACGGAGTAAATCCACTAAAAAAAGTTTACTTTCAGTTTTGTCAAATTCTTTTGTCAAATTCCCAATGTTCAGTATATAATATATTTTATTTAATACATGAGCGTTTGTGTAACTACCAGTAACATCATGAAAGTAATTGCTTTTCCCAAACTCTGGGTAACGCAACATTTTGTAAAGTCGAAATTGGCGTAAAAATAGGTTTCTCCATATGGGCCCCATAATTTTTAAATTTATTTTTAACTTCTCTAACTAAATCCTTAATTAAACCTCAAAATGACCTCATAAATAGACCAACATAAAGTAAGTTTTTAGCACTTTTCTTAAAATTAATTTGAATTAAAGATTGCTATAAGATAAACTAGATTATTGCAGTGACATTAAGATGACGTAATTAAGAAATAGGAAGTAAGTTAACAGAAACAAGTAGTTGATAAACCGTAAACTGTACCGGATTTTAGTCAAAAACAAAAGGCCTAAGCAGAAAATACTTTTTTATTTCGATACATAATAATGAAAATGTAATCTACCCTTTTGTGTACCATCTACATGCGTTGTTTGAAAAGATGTAAAAAGTTAGATGATTCTATATACAAGTTTTACAACTTCATGGGACCGAAGCACCAAAGTTTTTATAATGACAACGGTACTTGTAACGGTTTAACGCGACAAAAACTGATATCTATGTAAAAAAAGTGAATTTCAAATTGTTTTGTCTCTCCTAGTTTATATTTTCGTTGCAACCTCATTTTGTCAGCTTAATTTTATTAATTCATTTAAAGTTTGTTTATTTTGTTTTTTTTTCCACTAAGTAATTTAAACACAAACTTCTGTTATCTAGCATATCTAGCAATTAATTAGTCGTATAGTTGTCGTATATTCTGTCATTTCTAAAATCTCGACACTACTACAATTTTTTCTATCAAGACTAGTAAAAAATGATGTTTCAAAAAGGTAGCTTTAAGATTAAAAGTAAAACAAATAAAATAGAAAGAATGACATAAAACTGAAAACAAAATTATGGTTCTTGAATATTCTGTAAGTACTAGTTTTAGCCCGTGACTTCTTTCACGTGAATTCTCAATCTAGTTAAGTATTGGAATTTATTATAGTTAGGTTATTGCGATAATTCTAATATAAAGTAAATCTGCCCATGGAGACACTGCCATCAGCGTGAAGCAATAACAAAACAACATTGATTCAACAACAACAGCAGGGTTTCTGAATAGTAACTGAATTTCCACATACGCTCATCATCCAAATCGTTGTAAGCCATCTTGCTAATATTATATTTATGAAAGATTGTTTGGATGTTTGTTACTATACATTGTATACATTTCATAGCCGGCAAATGAGCACGCGACCCGCCTGATGGAAAGTGGCTTCCACATCCATGGAAGGCATCATTAGTCCCAAGTGTTTTAATTTCAATATCATCACTATCGATTATGATTATTTTATCACATAATAATGCGTTGCCGACCATACAATTCTGTTGGAATTGCCTTTATTTTATAATTGCAGTAACTGGCTGATCCTTAGCTTAACCCTACCCGAGTTCTCAACAAAGGGAACTCTACTACCACTATGACCTGGAATAATATCAGGCTCTCTTATATCCCGACATTTCAAAAGACATAAACCTATTTCCGAAGTTTACGCGAGCAAATCTGCGCGAGCAAAAAAATATAGCACTAAAATAATGACGGAATTAATTTTTGGTCTTCATACTATTTTGGTTTGATACATACTTTTATTTTATTTTGAAGAGTTATTCCTTACTCTAAGAATACCTAATTATGAAATTAATTTTTGTCTGTTTAAGTATTTTTATTGTATGCTAAGCTTCTTTAGAATTTACCATGACTTCTCTTAGCTCAGCCTTAGAAATACTATAATCGACCAATGAAATGTAATCAAATCAAATCAAATCATTTATAGCACGAAAATAGGTAAAAAAAGATGTCATATGTAAGCAACTCTTACTCGAATAAGAATGCTCTAATTATTTGCTGTTTCAAAATGACCAGTTCGCAGGTCGCAGATTTAAATAGATTAGCTATCTGATGTTTCTGGAACACAATCAATTTAAAAAAAAACATTTGGAAAATAAATGTTTATCAAAAATGAGATACCTACTCTAAAAAACTTTCGCGCAGACAAAGTCGTGGACAAAAACAAAAATGTCTCATTCTATCAACTCGAGCGACATCAACTTACAAAAGATATCATTCAATCTGGATTTCCGACTGTACACTATAAGCCAGCAATGTTAAGATGTCGTCTGGCCACATAAATGGCCGTATTAACTCACAGTAGCTAACATTGTCACACACAAAAGCATCGCTTTTGTCTCACACAATGAACATACTCGTATACCCTGTATATGTATTCACTGTTAGATAGGAACCGTTTACTTTACCTGACATAGGTTGAGTTCTGTTGCGAGTGGGATTTTAATAGCCCTAAAAGTCCATCGAGCATATTTTTTTTACAATACATTAATTTCAAAAGTTAAACAGAATAGCCAGGTTCGTCATTTTATTTACAGATTTTCTGAAATATCTAACTCTCCTGATATAGTTTAGTAGAAGTAAGTGTGACAGCCTCTAGTGTTATAACTGATCAAGCTGCCTCTGGAAACCCCACAGACGTCTGTTGTAGCTTAGCGACCGTTGTCTTACGACCAGGACCAACGACGGCTTATTGGGCCCTGCGAAGCATAACAGTTTCTAAAATGCCACTGGCGGTCACCACATCTAGGTCTGCCGCACTTTGGTGCTTACTTTTAAAATGGTCATTAAGCGAAAACCATTCGGCAACGAACGCCTTTTACGTGTATTCGAACTTTTAAATAAGCAAAGTGTTTTACGCCTTAAATTAATCCTGATTTTACTTTTTGGTGCTATTTTGAATAGATTCTTTTACCAATCCTCATTTATTTTATGGATATATGGAAAACCATATAAGTAATCGGAATAACCCTGTAGACGGCAACTGGAAAGAGCTACAAAGCATAACAATACGTTATTGTTTACATCTAGTGTTGCCAAACAATTGACTTCTCTCGACTGGTTCACAGTTAGAAAATTTAATTATAACTTACTTTAAATCTTTAACACTAACGTTCGGTTTTCAATGTACACAAATGAAGAAGTTTGTGCGTCGGCTCTCACGGCTTTAGATTTTGTGAGAATGTGAAAGTTTCCTTATAGTTATTATTAAGTTTTTTTTAATCTTTATTTATTTATAGAGGACTAGGTGCACAAAATGACCATGCCGTCCTCATTGTTCAAATCATAGCCATAAAACAAAATTATTTATAAAATTACAAAGTACAAATTCATCTACATTTTAGACAGAACTTAACTAATTTGTATAGCATCCTAGCGCTATCAGAATGAGGTTCCGCTAGGACGCTATTACAACCACCGATACTGTGGAAAATACTGTTGTCATAAATTTGTCTTCTCATAGCTTCGTTTCGGAGACATTCCACCAAAACATGATGCGCATCCTCGACTATCCCACACTCAGCGCAATTTGGGGACTCAACTTTTCGCTTAAGATAGGCAAACTTGTTCAGTGGAAGATGTCCGGAACGTAAGCGTAATGCAATCACAACTTCTGCCCTTTCCATTCTACAAAGTCCAAACCAAGGGTATCGTAACGGGCACGGCTGTTTGGTCTTGTACCAGATGCCACATTCGCGAGATCTCTCATTAAAGTAATAATATGTAGCAATGTTCTCGAGCCAGCCCAATCAGATCTGTGTACAATGGAAAGCATACTGTAGGTGTACCTAGTATAATGGATATATTATTATTTATTCTAAATCGTTGGTGGTATCCTCGCTGAAGATCAAAAAACGCGGCTCCAACATCTCTCATACTCATGTCACTCGAAGTGACCGCGTCTCCGTCGGTCCCGTCTAAACCAGCGACGCGCTGCGGCCAGTCCGGCCACACAGCTAACTACAGGGGTTGCCGGCGCGCTCCGCGCTCCACCATCAAGAGGGTCGCGCCTAAACCGGCGCCGCCGCTCACTCCCGCTAACTTCCCGCCGCTGCGCAACCAGGGTCCCCCGGAAGCAAAGCTCGAGCAGCCAACGCCTACTCCAGCTCTGTCTTGGAGGCAGCGTCCGGCCGTCCCGCCTGCACCTTCCCGACCCATCCCAGCTCCCGTAGCTTCTGTAGGGCCGCGTCCCGCTTTGTCAGCTTCACCTCAGTCGTCGTTGGCTGAGGACATGAAGACCGTGTTCGACGTCATCCAAAACGTAGACATTAACGAAATTTCCGTACTCGCACGCAAACTGCGAGCCGCCCGCTCTCCTCAAGAGCGTTTATTCGCGTTAGCCGAGCATCACTCGCTCCTAAGTTCGTTGTAAATTCTTTCATTTTTGTATAAATTCGTAAATAAATTAATTTTAATGTCTAGACCCGCGAATCCCGCGTCCAGTCGTATTAAACCTAAGGGCTTATCCCTAATATCTTTTAACGCTCGTAGCCTTAGCACTAACCTTCCCGAGATTAAACTGTTCCTTCAGAACAAAGAACCTGACTTATTCCTTCTCCAGGAGACATGGCTTACTCCAAACCGCTCCAGGGGATACGCTATTCCTAAGTACGCGTTTACTCGCAACGATAGGCCCAACTCCGACGGTTACGGCGGCACCGCTATATATTACAAAAGAGGCTTCCATTGCTGTCCTCTCCCTACCCCTCCTCTCCTCAACATGGAAGCCACTGTGTGTAGATTGGCTATGACTGGTCATCCGACCATCATCATAGCTTCAGTCTACATACCATGTGGCTCCACTCCAATCCGCAGCGACTTTGAGGCCATTCTCGCCCTCGGCCATTCAGTCATTATGTTCGGAGACTTTAACTCCAAACATACTGACTGGACGTGCCTATCGACCAACACCAGCGGTATCGCTCTCCTCGACATCACTAACTCCCTTGACTTAGATGTCATCTCCCCCATCACTCCCACCCACTATCCCGACAACCCGAACCACTCTCCTGATGTCCTCGATTTTGCAATAGTCAAGCGAATCAACCTCGACCTCAGGTCTATCGAACCTCTCGATGACCTAGGCTCCGACCATCGCCCCGTCTCCCTCGTGCTAGGACCGCCGAACGATGACGTCTCATCTCCTAAGACCTTTACCAATTGGAGAGGCTTTAAAAATACGTTAGTTTCAGCCTTAGAGGCTCCGAACTCTCCACTCGCGATCTCTCCCGAACAATTAGATAGCCCGGATAAAATTGATTCATTAGTAAATTCTCTCACTGATGCTATTAACTCAGCCATCAGTGACAACGAAAAGGTTTCTAAGCAAGGCAAACCCACGCTTCCCTTAGCCGTTAGCAATCTTATTAAAGCTAAGAACGCGGCTCTCCGGAGAGTCACGAAATATCCCACGCCCGCCTATAGAACAGCTGCGAATCAGCTTCAACGTAAAGTTAGGTCTTGCCTCGCGGAACTCCGAGACGCTCAGATGAACGATCTCATGGCGAATATCTCTCCGTCCCACCAAGCGTACTATAGCATGGCCCGAGCCTTACGCGTAGACACCGCCTCTCACGTTCCTCCTCTCACTCGTCCCGATGGCACTACTGCCTTTGAAGTCGAAGAGAAAGCCAAATGCTTCGCTGACAGCATTGCCGCACAATGCTCGCCCAGCACGCAACCTGCTGATCCCTCACGCATCCAGGCGGTGGAGGACGAAGTCCTTCGCAGAGACTCTCTCCCCATCACCGCCGACCCTGTCACAGTCTCTAATGACGAAATCTTGCTTCTCATTAGAAATCAAAAGTCCAAAAAGGCTCCGGGTGCGGATGGAATTTCCAACCACGCACTTAAGCACCTACCTCAACAGATGCTTACCTTGTTAGCTATCATTTTCAATGCCTGCTTCGACCATAGCTACTTTCCAAAAGCTTGGAAAGAAGTGACAGTCATAGGCATCCCCAAGCCGGGCAAACCTCTGAACGTCCCGGCTAATCACAGACCCATCAGCCTCCTCAAGGCAATGTCTAAACTTCTCGAGAGAGTCATACTCTCTCGAATGCGGAACCATCTGCTTCCAACGGATGGCGATCCTCTCATTATTCCCCATCAGTTCGGCTTTCGCGCTAAACACTCCTGCCCTCAGCAAGTCCATCGAATCGTCGAGTATATACTTGACGGTTTCTATCCGCGTCGTTATAAAACAGTCGCGGTTTTCTTTGACGTAGCCAAGGCTTTCGATAAAGTCTGGCACAGCGGTCTCGTTTATAAACTCTACAAGATAGGCTTACCGGATCGCCTAGTCAGGTTAATAGCGTCGTTTCTCAAAGATCGTACGTTTCGATTTAAACACGAAGGCACGCTTTCTGCGCCTCGTCCCATAAAGGCTGGAGTCCCTCAAGGCGAAACTCGCTCGTCACTACTTAGGCCGCCTAAATAGCATGTTAGGTAGGAAAAGTAAAATGTCTTTCAGAAACAAACGTACACTTTACAAGGTCTGCGTTAGACCCATCATGACGTATGCCTCGCCAATCTTTGCCCACGCCAAACCCTCCCTCCTGCACAAACTGCAGGTAGTTCAAAACCTCTTTTGCCACAGGGCCACAAACGCACCGTGGTACGTGCGTAACGCGGACTTGCATAGAGATCTTGAACTGCCTACAGTACAACAACATCTCAAAACACTCTCTGTAGCGTTCTTCAAACGCTCTGAAACCCATCCCAATCCTCTAGTTCGTGATTCAGTCTCATATACTACTCCTGTCTTAGATTCGAAGTTCAAAGTCGCTAGGCCTAGGAATGCGCAAGCGTACTCATCCACCAGACTGTCCGCCGATCTCGAAGCCCTTCTGGCCGCAAATTCCAATTCTAACGTAAATTCTAATTCTAACGTAAATCCTAATTCTAACGTAAATGCGAATTAATTCAATTTTATTTTGCAATTTTTAATTTTTGTTTTAATTATTTATTTTCATTTTGAGCACCTTCAGTGCTATGTATTAACCTTCAGTGCTTTGAGCACCTTCAGTGCTATGTAATCCCAGCGGGTGTCCCCTTCTGGGCCCCGCTAGCGCGGCCTCTTTCTCCAATTGGCCGTCGCTCAGATGAAGGCTGAGTGGCAAAAATGCACGAGCCGACAGGGGGTTTTTAGTGGGTATGGTCCTGGTAGGCGTCGGGACGAGTCCCATATTACTCTGGAATCGCGCCAGAGTATGCGTCAGGGCATTTTTATCCTCCTGCCTTTCCCGCGGAGGGGAACAAAAAAATAAATCGTTGGTGGTATTCTCGCTGAGGATCAAAAAACGCGGCTCCAACATCTCTCCCGTCTTTAGATGCATCCGTATACAGAGTGTAATAGCCATTAAATCTAGAACACATGTAGGTTTCACAAATAATTTTCAATCGTGAAGAAGGATAGTTAGTTTTTGACTCAGTAATTGTTTTGATTTCAGAATTTATAACTTCTTCTAGATTAATACTTGGTCACCAAGTGTTTAACGAATACATATCTAATATATTACAGACATACATAAGTTGATATTTTAGAACGCAATATATCATAATAAGTAAAGGGTTTTTCTTTCTGCGCCAGTATTGACAGTTTTGACACAATTCTGCTAAAGTTTCTATGTAATCTGAATTCACTTTTAGGTATCTAGATCCAAGCCAGTATTTGTAAGCTAAAAAACGTCTTCTAATAAAAAGTGGTTCCAGACTAAGTTCACTTTGCATGACATGTATTGGAGTACTTTTTATGAGCCTCCCACAATTCTCATACATGGATTTTGTATTTTTTCAAGTTTATTAAGATGAGATTTTACACTGGTATCATAGATGAAGCTGGAATAATCTATACGGCTCCGGATTAATGCCATATACAGTTACTTAAATGATATGGGTGAATACCCCACCCAGTGCCACTTAGAACCTTTAATAAGTTTAAATATTTTAAAACTTTTTGACACGTCTCATTAATATGCTTACCCCATTTCAAAGATCTATCTAACCACAACCCAAGATATTTTACTGATTGTACTAATTGAAGTTGTTGACCGTTGATTAACTTTACATTTAAGTTTGAATTTTTTAAAGAAAAGCCTTTCTGGAAGAGACATAATTTGGTCTTATTGTGTGACACTTGTAAACCTAGTGCGTCTAGTAGTTTGCAGAATGTGTTTATGGCTACTTGAATTTCATATGTTGCATCATTTACTGAATTATTAAAGGTATACAGGACAAAATCGTCCGCAAATTGTGAGACACCCACGTTTACAATACTATGGCATAAATTAATTGTAGCAATGTTGAATTGGAGGGGCGAGATCGGGTCTCCCTGGGCTAAGCCTCGTGCGGAGTACCTAGTTATGTCTTTATGATTATTTACCGAAACTTTAAGGTGGCGTTCTTTTAAGTACTGCCATAAGTAGTTACATATAGTAGCACCTACATTTAAACTGTCTAGTGTTCTTAGTAAAAATAACAATATCTACATCATTGTAGGCGTTTTTTATGTCAACGAAGCATCCCAACGTGACCCGATTTCTAGAAAACCCAATTTGAATTTGTGTAACTAACCGTGTAAGACTATCTAAACAGGAACGAGTGTTTCTAAAACCTACCATACAATGTGAAAACGACCCTTTATTTTCTAAGTATCTGGAATGGTACTTAGAAAATAAAGGGTCGTTTTCACATCTGCGCGCTATTATGGTGTGAAATACTTTGCATGGACAAGATATTAGGGCAATAGGTCTGATAGAGGAAGAGGTCTGGTTTTCAGACTGTTTTTTAAGGATTGGGATAATTTTAACATTTCTCCATTGGGTTGGGATAAACTCGTGAAAGAAAAACTTGTTAAATAGATCTACTAATATTACTTTAGCTGCATAAGGTAGGTATTTTAACATTGAAAAGGATATGTTGTCATCTCCAGGGGCCGTGTCTTTGGTTTTTGTGCAGGTTTCCAGTTCCTTGATTGATATGGGTGTAAGATAGCTTTGGATTCGAGGACTGAAAATTTGGATTGTTAGGAACTACGTAATCTGGTGTTAATTTCTTTAGTAGAATGTGAAGTTGTTCTTCGTTGATGTGTTCTTTTGAGGTTCCATATCCTTTTAGCCATCTCATCCGGTTCCAAATTTCACTAGGACTTGTGGAACTGCCCATTTCATTGCAAAATTCACGCCAGCTTTTTTTTTAGCCTGGCGTATTCGGTTTTGTGCCAGAGATAATTTTTCTTGGAGAAAGCGATAGTTTGTAGGAGTAGGGTTCCTTTTAAAAGTCGACAGAGCTAACCTGCGTTCTGCTACAGCTTTCGATAATGTTTCGTTCCAGTATGGTTTTGGTTTGAACTTGTTAAGACGTTGTGGATTCTTGCAGGTTTTAATTGTAGAAATAGATGAATCGGCGGCATAATTTATGACTTGTATAAAGGAATCATAGGCGTCTTGTAAGCTTTCTGGTAGTGATGTAGTTGAAAGCGTTTTGTTTATGATTTCTGCGTACCGGTGCCAATCGGCTTTTCTGAAGTTTCTTAGTTTCTTTAGATTAATTGGTTACAGAAGCATAGTCTTAATTTTAATTATTAGGTGATCACTTCCGAGATATTCATTTGTTACAGTCCAGTTAAATCTCAGAGAAATAGTTTTCTGTACTCTACTATCTACTAGTTTAATCCGAGTGGGGTTACCGTCGTTTAAGGTTATTAATAATTATAAGGTTATAAAGTAAATAAAGGTTATAAATAATAATGTTATTTTCACACAGTGAGTCGAATATTTGTGGCCCTCTCGTATCAGTCTTTGTGGACCAATTGGTGTGGTGGGCATTAAAATCTCCGGTGATTATAGTTTTCATGCCAAAAGAAGAAAAGATATCATCATCATCATCATCATCATCATCATCATTAGCCCATATTCGTCCACTGCTGGACATAGGCCTCCCCAATTGCACGCCATCGAAAAGATATGGTCCCAGTCATTTGATGTTGTTTGAACCGTAGATGGACAGTATATCGTTAATATATTTTTATATGCTCACAATTAAATAATTTTATATGAAGTATTTGTATACCTGGGTTCAAGCTTGTGAACTGACTGATTTGGGCTTTAATTGAAGAATGTATTAGAACAGCGATTCCCCCATAGGCATCATCTCGGTCTTGTCTATATATATTGTATCCTGATATGTTTAACAGACTATCAGGGGCCAGCCAAGTTTCACATATGGTAGCAATGTGGATTTTTTATAACAATTGTTCAAATTCTAGGAGCTTAGGGTGAAGACTTTGGGAGTTCGACTGCATAATATTAAGTTTTTGATGAGAGCTATCCATTAAGAAGGTTTCTGATAACAGGCCATTCTGATATTAGTCCAATTACTGTAGATATTGCCCAATCAATGACATGTTTAAAGCTTATAAAGCTTACAAAGCTCATGCACACTACTGTCTATGTCCGACGAAATCGATCCTTTTGTTTCGTGGTTCTCATTTATTTTTTGTGGCAACATTATAGATGGTTTTTTTTTCCACTTTCTTTTTTTCTCTACCGCATTGCCACCTCTGGAGTGTATTTCAGCGGTGGCCGTCAGAACTTCAGCATATGTACGTTTACTGTGTATGGGAGGGGCGTAGACATTAGTTTTCGATAATGGATCTTCTTCATTCGGGATGCGAGATAGTGTAGCTGGTTGGGGGCTCATGGATGACGGAGACGGTGGAGCGTATATTGTCAGTGCTTTTCTGTATGTGCAATTATATTCTGCCATTATTTCTCTTAGTTTTTTCTCTTTTAGATAAACTGGGCATATCTTCGCAAGGGGCATATGTCTGCCAGAACAATTACTGCATTTATAGTTAATTGCTTCGCAGTTTTGGTGGTTTCCGCCACATTTTGGGCATACTATTTTATTGGAGGGACACATGCGCAATGTGTGACCAAACTTCCAGCAGCGGGAACACTGAGTGACAGGAAAAACATAAGGCTTTATCTCTACTCTAGTACTTAAAATGTATAAATAAGGGGGTAATGTAGGGCCTTTAAAACATACGCGAATGTCTTCACTTGGTTCTCATTAACCATCATCATAATTTCTTTTTTTTTATCGTTTAACGTTTAAGATTTCTGTATAACTCTAAGATTTTTCAAAATTTCTTCTTCGCATGATTCCATATCAATTGATTTTATTACCCCGTATGATAAGCCAATTTCAAATGTTTTATGAAACCTTTAGCCATTTTCTTTTAGGTATAAACAGTTTATAAATCTTTCAGCAAATTCTTCATTTTCAAACTGAACTATTATCTTGTATGGGTAAATGTACCTAATACGTACAATACCAGATATATTTTGCGATTGCAATAATCTAGCCCGTCCGATTTGTTTAGGTATTTTTTCAGCGCTTGTCATATACAAAGTTCTAGTTTTTCTTCTGGTATTGTAGACTTTCCCTGTTTTTCTGTGCTTCTAAAAAATTTCTTGCCTCCTCTACCTACATTTATCCACTGTTCTTCTTCATCAATGTCTCGATATCTTTTCTCTCTTCGTTCTGACATCATAAAACTTTCACTTTCATGATTCACTAATACATTTTGTAAAACATGTCCACCGCATTCCTCTCCGTTGCTCTCAATTGAAACATCCAGATTGCACTCATTATTACAGTCATTGTCACTATTTATACAAACATTATCCATGATCGACAAAAACAGTCATTATCACAGTAATAATAAACGTCTTTAGTATCGCGAGGCTGCACAGAACCGGTTTTCGAGCGAACAAGCGAACGTGCTCCCACACTCAGTGACGCCGCGAGTCTGATTATTAAGTTGATTTATGTTTATAAAGATACATATTTGCACGGTTTCAAAGTGGAACACGGTAAAGTGTAAGTTCCCGTAATGCTTCTTCTGCATTAAGTCACAAAGACAGTTAGAGGTTTGAAATATTTTGAGATATTAATTAACACAACTACTTAGGAGGCTGGAATATGAATTCGTCACCTGAAAAACGGAATACTTAAACTATGGTATTTTAACATACTAAATGTTTTTTCTATATCTTATAATGAGTATTTAGTACTTGTTCATCTATAATGAAGTATAACTTTTTAAAATAACAGATCAACAGAAATGCGGCTGGTAGTCTGAGCTGACATTCGTGGTGCTGAGTTCCTCGGGGTAACCCCCTTTCCGCTTATCCATGTTCAAACTGTGATGAGTAAATTAGAAAATGTCACAATTATTTTTTTTTTCATATATTGCAAATCAAACATAAATATTAAAATAAAATACACAATACCTAACAACAAACAATGCGCGGCTAACACAGCGTTACAACGCTGTCACTCTTATGAAAATATTTAGCTTGAATATGTTTATACTTGCTAAGTAATTTTTATTGTAAATTTATTTAGCACTAATTATGTCACCACTAATTATACTACATCTTAACGACATCAAAACCATTACTTATCAAAGCAAAAAGCATTTTTCAACCCCAACATTTTTAATACTTCATGTCAAAATCTTCGGATTACCACATTTTTCACTGTCCCATAGCAGTAAATTAATAAAGCAGAAATCTTTTCCCTCCAAAAAAATAATGAGACATCAATATTAAATTCCATGAATAAATCTTGAAAATCATTTTCGATGGTTTAAAAAGAACAATATTATTTTAAAAGTTATCACGGATTTCTGCAAAATCCTTATAATATTTTTTCTTTGATAGTACATAAATTAAGAATTAACCCTTTAGTTATTTGCATCGATAACTTAAGTCTTGTTTACAGTAAAGGTTAAGAAGTACCCTGGTTAGGAAATAGGCTCTTAAATTGGAATATTTTCATAAAACTGTTAATTAATATTTGATTTACCAACTTAACTTTGTTGTTTATTAAACGTTCAGTTGAAATATTTTCATCAATGAACTAAATTATGTCTAACGACTATCAGGTATGTTGGTGCAGCTTCAGATTCGCATTCAAATCCCCTGTAGTGTCATCGTCTCCTAGTATGCGGGCCTCCCGGTCCCGAACATGAGACCAGATCTACGAAAGCCTGGGCATGCGTCGAGTGCGTCTAGTGTACCTAAAGGGTAATGTAGAAGCTGAAAGCACGAAAGCTTAATAGATAGCAAAACAGATTAACTACAAAAAAGCAAGCAAAACATATTCCAACCTCATAATTGCTTAGTTTTTAATGATCCGACTTGCAGTGGAGTTGATTGTCATGTACGATACGAATGGGCATTTATTGTTAGCCACTAATTATCGTACCATTGTACAATGAACATAGATTGTTGGCGCGAGTAAGTTGGTAAAAAAGTTCGTGGAAAATAAAAATAAAACATGTCAAGTACTTGTACGATATTTAAAAAGTTTCGGTATTCAAAACTTCTCTAACTCAAATCTGATTTCAAAATAAATTATAAAGATTGTTTCAGCCAGAGTGAAACAAACAGGAATTACATGTGTAGGAGTGTTAACAACAATTGATTCAAATAAAAAATTTATAGATATGATTTTGTTTTCCAAGCCGCGCTTGCTACTTCACTTAAACCTCGCATTTATATATTTTATCGAACTAAAAAATATAACTCAAAATACACATAAAATTGAAACATACCTAAATAAAATTGGATTGTCTGTTTGTAATATTGAAATAACCGTTTTTTACTACGGCAATTCCGGAACACTACTCCTTTCGGCCAAACTTCCTCGGTGAAGGTTGAGAGATGGCTTGTTTATACTCTCATCACAAAGTATTTGAAGCTCTCATTGTGACGAGACTCCAAACGTTCGACCCTCACAGTCCAAATGGTACTGACGCGGATGTACTCCACAATCTCCTCGGCCTTCGTGATGTAGTGCAGGCGGTTCACTTCGGTCGGTGCGGTCCCGCGAGAGAGAGGTTTCCTTTTCTTATTTATAACATTAGTGAAGCTTAGTGAAGTCTGGTGTAGTCAACGTGATCAAAAGTGATGGAATGCAGCTTGTGCAACTCCTTCGCCAAAAATGCGGGCACTTCGTTGGTGTCGGTCATATCTTCTTTTTTTTTTTTTTTTGCTGCCGAGGCACCCTCGCGGGAGGGAGGTGGAAGATGCGTCATGCATACCCGCCCGCAGGTAAATTCCTCTGCGGGGGGGTTATGTGGGACTCACCAGAATGGCACCTACCCACTAAAAACCACCTGTTGGCTGTAGTAAGCGTATACCTTTAGCCTTCATCGGAAGCGACACCCGTCGGGAAGTTGGGCGCGCTGGCAGAGACCCGCTAGCGGGTCTTCCGCCTGTAGTGAAAGTTGCACTGAAGGTGCTCAAAGGGACATGAGTTGGTGGCCGTTCTGGGCAGCCTCCGGTGAAGCCGGGGCTGGGCAGAGGTCGGCCGAAGCATGATTTAGGGATCAATTCATTTAAATGAACCTACAATGAATTGAGAAGGGAACTATGCTCCGCCAGAGCTAGCAAACGCTCTGTCGGAGTACGTGAAGCCCTAAGTTTACGGGCTAAGACTGCGATTTCACTAACATCGACATTTTTTATAGCGTCGCAGACGATACGCATATCGTCTGCTACGGAGGATTGAGGAGTGGGTTTGTATGGGCGAGGAGCCGGGATGGGATTCGATGCGGGGCGCTGCCTCCAGTTTTCTGGGGCAGGCCTGGGCTGTGTAGGCTTAGAAGCCGGAGGAACCCGGCTACGCAGCGGCGGAAAGTTTTCTTGAGAAAGGCGCGGGGCCTGTTTGGGCGCCGCCCTTTTGAAATTGGAGCGCATACAACGGGGTGCACGAGGGCAGCCCTTGTAATTTGCGGTGTGGCCGGACTGGCCACAAAGCACGCAATCGGGAGGAGAGGGAGTTTCAGGAGTGCGATTGCACTCCTTAGTGAAGTGCGGGACCAGGCACTTGACGCACCTGGGCGGTGCGCGGCAGTTGGCTGCCGCGTGCCCGTACAATTGGCACCGATGGCACTGGCCGGGATGACCGCGGCGATGAGGCGCCTCGATTGAGATCCCGGAGAGGCCGCAAATAGAGCTAACCCCTTTCAGGATCTCTCTGGACTTGGGGACGTTGGCGAGAATCACCAAAGCGAGAGGGTGTTGCCTCCCGTACTTGCTGTGCATTTTATGCACCGCAAGTGCCGGGAAGCCTTGGGACTGCAGATCCTCCAGGATGGCCTCGTTCGATAATTCGAACGGGATTCCCCTGAGTACCGCTCTGATCTTACGCTCTTCTGACAGAGCATAAGTATGATAAGCATAATGCTTATCGGTGAGGAGCTTTGTTAAAGCACGAAAGTCGTCTATCGACGAGACTAAGATTTTAATAGATTCACCCGAGTTGGCTGCTCGGATGTAATGGATTTTGTGCTCATTGCACAATGTCGAGACCTCAGTCCATTTACCCTTTTCCCGAAGGAAAACGGGTGGTGGGACCTTGGCCTTGACAGAAGTCGGGGCCGGAGCGGGTGTTGAAGACACCGGGGCAGCTGGCGTTGAAGACGCCGCAGGGGGTGTAGGGACGGGTGCCGAGGGCGCCGGGTCTTGTTTCGAGCGCTTCTTAGAGCGCTTCTTAACAAGGGTGAAAGAGGGAGGCTCATCAGGGCCAGTTGGGGTGGCATCCGAGGATGACTCGGTCGCGGGTGCGCGCTTGCGGCGCGGAGGGGCGTTTCCTTCGCACTCCATGTCACTGGAGGAAGGGGACGCGGGAGGGCCTAAGACCTGAGGGGTCTGGGGGACTGGGGTGGCCTGAGGGGCCATTGGTGGAATTAATGCCATGATATGCGGGATAAGAGAATCAAGGAAACGGAACTTGTCAGCATTTATATGTATGCCTTCAGCACCGGTACTATCAACTAACTTCTTCCTAATCTCATCAGAGCTTAGGGAAGCCATTGCGGAGGGGTTGGGGAGGGACAATATATGAACCTAACAACGATGACTAACTTCCTAAAACCACCCTACACGCAGTAGGGCGGTTGAGAACGACGCGGATAACTTACTCGAACACGGCACTTGAAGTCCTGGAACAACGAATTCCCGTCGACGAAGCTCACGTACCACGAAGTACGGTTAACAAGCCACTATTCGCCGTGAAAACGGCGTTAGAAACTTATTAGAAGTACGGTTAACGAGCCACTGTCCGCCGTGAAAACGGCGTTAGAAACTTAGTACGGTAAACAACTATGAAATTTGGGTGCTCAATTAGCGCGGGGGCTAAAAGAGCGGGAAGGCGTCTGCGATCGACGTGCGCTCGAGAACGCACGCAGACCGAGGTCATATCTTCAATAGAGCTATGATATGGAACTGAGAAGAGCATTGTTCTCAGTTCCATGCCTCCAGCGAGACGGCATCTCGTCAACGTTACCGAGTCTTCCTTGCAGTTCGACTTGCAGATCTGCATGATGCTGATTTAATCCATGGTGTCAATGGCATTTTGTTTGAACGCCTACAATTCGTTGGCTATGAGCTGTTGCAAAATCGTAGCGAGTTGTCACGCAGCAGCTATAGCCGTGGAGTGCTAAAATAAATTCCAGTAATCCTAAATTCTAATAAATAAATATAATGAACCAAAATTACTATAGGTACTTATAAGAAAATAAAATCACTAGAGTATAGAGATGTAAATAAGTGCTAAACACGCTCAACTAATTGAAACTTTAAGCATTATCAATAAAGTGGATTTTACTGGCGCCTATTCTGCTATTCTTTATTTGGTTGGACTAATGAATTATTGCAAAAAGTAATCGTGTGCTAGTGTCAAATACTTTTATACTATTTGGACAAATACAACCTTAAAATAAATATTCAAATGGGGGTTATATTATTACAATATTTGCCTCGGTTTCCGTGGAATGTAAATACGTATGTTCACATATTTGTCCTAACATTCAAGTTACTACATACATTTCTCATACTTTGTAGTTCAAAAACTGCCTAGTACCAAAAAATAAACTTATTTTCCGCGGCATCGACTTTGTACTCGGCAACGACAACTAAAGCCTGTGACGAAAGCCAGAAGCGAACCGACCGCTGATTTATACGCAAAAATAAGCTTTAAAAAAACTGCAGTGAAAATAAAGTAACAAACTAAAAAAGCCTAACATTTTCATAACAGAGAGTATGTATTCACGAAATGATATTCACTTTTGTACGGTTGTATTAACAAACGGATTGCATAGTTTAAAAATGGGCATTCAATTTTAAGGCTTATCTATTTATCTTTAATGTTAAGTAAATGTTGTATAAGTCGTAGCGTCATCTGTCGCAACATCATCAATCCTTAAGGTAAAATAAATAGTACATCTCTGCGCCAAATTTGTACGAAAAAGTATTCGTTTAAAATTTAACTGACAAAGATAAAGGCTTAAAATAAACAACGTGCTTACCAATAAACATTAAAATTAGCTGTTGCATTGGAAGCTTATCGTTTAAACGACCATCTCTAGAGTGTTCGTCATCTTTCCCGGCAGTTTCAGCCTTGAAGCTCCTGATCCGTAGCCTATGTTACTTCTGGATAAAGTACCTACTAGCTACGAGAGAATTTTCATAATCTCCTAAGAATGTTACTTCATCATAACATAATCTCCTAAAATAAATATAAACAAAAAAAAACAAAATGGTTATTATAGATATAGACAATACAGGTATGAATCTTTAATCAACGTCTGTAGATAACAGTCACGTAATTGGCGTCATTATCATAAATGTTAAAAGTATAAACATACCAATTTG
Source organism: Marasmarcha lunaedactyla (assembly GCA_923062675.1). NCBI lineage: Eukaryota > Metazoa > Arthropoda > Insecta > Lepidoptera > Pterophoridae > Marasmarcha > Marasmarcha lunaedactyla. The sequence goes on from OV281359.1 coordinate 14,883,795, forward strand.
TCTTCGAAGAAACTGTAATTTAACATTTTTAAGGCTGAATTTAAATATCAGTTTCATTTCTAATTCTTTTTTTTTTATTTAGGCCCTAAATAATTACAGACGAGAACAATTATACCCAAAACGAATATCACAGCACTTACAATTATAATACTACGAACTAATTATAATACGAACATTCAATTAAACATTCTAATTAATCATTTATAATATTATTTACCTTTAATCGTTGCTCGCCCTACGTTTCATCCGTTCAGGAATGTCCGTTAATTTAGGTCACCTACTAATGAGATTCAACTTGTACTTCAGGTTTATTGCCAACACAACAGGAACTACGCGAGATGCTTCAAAAGGGTTATGAGTTCTGCATTAGTCTGCTTCTGGCAATTTTACTGCGTGAAATCATTTAAAAAAAATAATTTTAAAGACTTTCCTTCTTGTATATTTTCATGGCGTATTCATATTTTGTCTCGATTGATGGAAAGCAAAGATAAAAATAGATGTGACACACCTATTCAATAAATACCTATATCACTGTACCATTGAAGGCTTACGGAGTATTTAGTATTAGTTGCGACTAATTTATTTAATCTTAGTATCTTATAAATGATCTCTCGGTGGTAATCAGGGAAGTTCAGTGGTTATTCAACTTCTTTGAGAAAATTTGCAAAGTAAAATTCATATTAATGAGCGCCTTAAGTATCCTTTAAATGTCTCTGAGTACAATCTTATGACAAACATTATCAAGGAATAAATAAGATTGGTGCTTAAAAATGCTATTGAGACCTTAAAAAGTTAAGGCTAAAGCTATACATTTCATTGATTGCAGATCATGGCTCGTGAGTCACTGTGAGGCAAGACCCCTAGGAAATGGACTGACGCAACGATCTGGTGAAGGTTGCCGACAAAGAATGGTTGTGTAGCGCAAACAGATTCAACGGCGTGGAGTTCCTTGGGGGGCTTGCTCCAATATTAAATGCTTTCGTTGGAGAAGGATGTACATGTTATATGAAGGCATGACCACCTTCACGTTGGTACTCGTATTGCAGCATACGTTTGCATGATAAAATCTCTTTCATCAATAGCCGCGCTCACAAATTACTTGAACCCTCTATATCAGTTGCAATGAAAAGAACATGATTCGATAATAAAAATTGTGAATAGCAATTATCAATAACTGTGACTTGTAACTATGGATCCGCTTTAACTTTAATTACAAATTAACTTTCGTAATAAATAAGTAAGTATTCAAGACTTTACAATTTCAATGCCTTAATATTTACTAATACCTAAATTATAAGCTTGTAAATTTTGTATTTCGGGAAATGAGAGTAATTAGCGGTTAGGGCAAATTAAATGAAATAAAAATTAAAAAAATAAAACTTTGTCCTTATTTAGATTAGGAATACGATTATTAATCTGACCACGTGGATATCAAACATATCTTTATTTTGGTTCCCTAGGCGAACAAAGTATGCATTTTTGACAAAACTCGTTTTAGTAAGAGTTCTGCTCGGGCGTCCGTCCTTGTACCATTCTGTACCTACACTTTAATAATGACCGTGAAACATAATCTAGTAGAAGTATTCGGTATTTGTATTCACCAAACATAAAAAGTTGTAGGAACTTAGGTATATGGACATTGAAAAATGAAACATAGAATGGAATTAATAATATAGTTTTAATGCAACTTACGTGGAAGGATATATGTACCTGACGCGTGCGTGGTTAGTGAATATAAAAGAAGGGGTACGACCGAGCAATTGCTTTTATATAATCCAACTGTTCCGATGTTGCCAACTCAAAGCGATACAATGACATTAATTTTTGGAACTAAATAATAAAACAAATCACCAACACGCCCCCTCTAAAACTAATCCATAATTGTAGTTAAAATAGCAATCTACCTAAAACACAGCATATCCTTCCATGTTACTTTGGGAAAAATTTACAATAGTAATGGTCCAAAATTTGTTGCACAGGATTAGGGAAAACCCAGAAAAACCTAATCAAACCATTTGAACATCACATAACTTTACATAATTCAAAATTCAATAATTACAAAGAAAAAAAGAAACTTACACAATTGTTGAACTTTCCTATAACAAATACAGCTTCTCACGTTCGAACTAAGTAAGTTTATTTCTTAATATCCTAAGCGCAACAGCAGTTTACTAATTAATAACTTTAATTAGGCAACTATATTACAAATAAATTTTACAAAAAACTCTGTGGTAATGCAAATATAACAAACTAGCTCAAAAAACTTCATAAACAATCATAATGATTAAACTTCAATCCTTTTAAATTAAATTAATTTCTTCTCTAAAGCCATTAAAAGTCACAGCTGGCAGTGGCTTTGTCATCATGTCTGCTGTTTGGGTGACCTGTTGGAACATACAACAATTTTATTACATTGTTTTCTATTTGTTCCCGAGAAAAATGATACTTGATGTCAATATGCTTTGACCTTTTATGGCTGGTAGGGTTATTTGCTATACTTATACAACCATTGTTATCCTCAAAGATAACAATTGGATCCACAATATCAATTTCAAAACTAATTGCCAAAGACTTAAGCCACAAAGCTTCTTTTACAGCTTCAAACAATGCCATATATTCAGCTTCATTCGAAGAAGCTGCTACAGATAATTGTCTCTTTGTATTCCATGTTACTGTACTGTTATTAAAAAGTTTAAACAAATTTGAACAAATTAATGTTGTAGGTTTTCTATCATTGACATCACTACTCCAATCTGAATCTACATACCCACACAAAACAGTATTAATATTATCAGATCTTTTAAAAGTTAATTTTAGATCTGTTGTGCCCTCAGATATCTGAGCACTCGCTTAAGACATTGCCACAAGTCCTTATTATTTTTTATTAACATACCTGCTCAAAATATTCACACTAAGACATATGTCTGGACGCGTACACAACATAACAAACATCAAACAACCGAGAAGGTTTTGACATGGTAAATCTTTTTCACCCTCAGAGTTTAGAGCAATATAATTAAGCTTAGTTTCAAAAGGTGTACTTACAGGGTTACAATCAGACATATTATATTTCGATAAGATCATTTTTATACAAGCACTTTTATCCAAAGTTATTTCGCCTGACTGTCTTGATATTTTTAATCCAAGAAATAGTTTAATCTCATTTAAATCAGTCATTTAAAATTTATTCGTCAAATATTGTTTCAGACTGTCAATAATTGACTGACGGTTGGCAGAAACCAACCAAAATTAAATCGTCAACGTACAATAATAAATAAATATTCTGATTATTGTTGCCCTTATCCAAAATATAAATATATCTGTCAACTGACGAACTATGAAAACCTCCATCTCTTAGATATTTATTAAATAATTCAAACCAACATCTAGCAGCTTGTTTTAATCTATAAAGGCCTTTATTTAATTTACACACATAACCATTATTACAAACTACCCCCTTTGGGACTTTCATTTAAATATCTTCTTTTAAAGTCCCATTAAGAAACTCAGTCTTAACATCCATATGATGAACTAATAAATTGTACTGGTTCTCTTCCACTCTTCCAAGTACTTGTACTCATCCACAATGTCATCCCGGACAGTTACAACCTTTTGAAATTCCGGGTTCCACACCTTATTACCATTCGGAACGTATCCTACCAAGATACCCTTCCATGATTTTTTATTGAATTTACTTTTACAAGTTTTGTTATGCACATATACGGTTGAACCGAAAACTTTTAAATATTTAATTATAGGTTTTTTATCATGCCACAATTCAAATGGCGTTTGAGGTCTTTTTAAAGCGCGGGTAGGCGTAATATTTATCAGATAAACTGCAGTAATTACCGCCTCTCCCCAAAAACATTGCGGTAATTTAGAACCAACTAATAAAGCGCGGGCTTTTTCCATTATTGTTCTTATCATACGTTCCGAGACGCTATTTTGTTGTGGCGTTTGCGGAATCGTGAAATGATACGTAATGATTTAGAATCACAATAATCTTTCATCGCACTAGATCAGGAGTCGGCAACCTTTTGAGTCAGAAATTACAATTTACAAAATTGTTAAGCTTTTAAAGAGCCACAAATATGTTTTAAAAATAAATAGTACTTGCATATAATAAAGTTTTTTGAAAAAAAAAACTAATCTATTTATTCATATATAAGTAGTGTTTTTTCACAACAAATTAGATAATATATATAAGTATGGTATTATTCGATAATCACTTATTATTTAAGTAAAAAATTAGAACAAGTAAACTTTTATGGACTAACGTCAGTGACGACGCGTGTCAGGGTTGAGGGGTGTAGTGAAAAACGTTCAAGTGGCTGAGAGATAGAAATGGTGCCTAATCCTCGTTAATCGATTTACAACGATTTTTAAACGGTTTTTGTTTATAAAATAAATAATATTTGCGTGTAGAACTAAAGAGCCGCAGCTTCACATCCAAAGAGCCGCATGTGGCTCGCGAGCCGCAGGTTACCGACCCCTGCACTAGATAGATATTCCAGACCAGTATCACAATATAAATTTACTAACTTTAAATTGAACTTAGTGTCACTTTTTACTACAAAATCTTCGAAAGCCGAGAAAACGTCAGATTTGTATGTTATAAGGTATGCAACACAGTAATGCGTAAATTGATCCACGAACAAAACAAAATAGTTCTTATTGTCAATCGTAACAGGAGTGATTGGCCACACACATCGCAGTGCACCACATATAGTGGTCTTTTAATAAATTGTTTATCTCTAAAATGATTAAATGGTAAACGGGTCTGCTTCCCATTTATGCAAGCTTCACAAAGGCCAACGTTGGGCAATACTTTTTCAATTAAGTTTGCATCATTAATCATTCGGTTACCTTTTAGACTTAAAAACTTTCGCTTACTAATATGGCCTAATCGTTGATGCCATAGTTCGTAACTATTTTCATCCTTTTTGCACATTTTGGTAACAGACCGATTCACAACAACTTTGAAATCCACAGTTATAAGATTATTAAGTGGCTTACCTCGCATAAGGACTGTACCATTCTTACATATAACTGTTCCTTCCTTATCAAAGGTGATAGTCAAACCAGCGCGTTGCATTCGTGATACAGATAATAAGTTATATGGTACCTCTGAACAATATAGGACGTCCTCCAAAACACCGTGTATGCCAGTGTTACTTATAACCTTTACAGGTTATAAGTAACCTCCTTTTTTACCTCCTTAAGTTCCTTTTTTAGTAGCTGAAACAAATTCACCATTTTTAGCAGTTGAAATTTTAAAAGGTATTTGTAGATCATTGTAGGTATTAAAAAGGTCGTCCTGTTTTAGGATGTGACCCGAAGCTCCTGAACCCAACAAGAAAGTAATCTTATCAGATTCAGTGTAGCAATCTTGAAAACTTCCTGTCATAAATGCGAATCCAGAATTCTGATTGGATGATGCGACTTCATTGTTTAGTTCGACTGTATGAACGTTTCGAGTTTTATTATTGTAGGTATTCTTATATTGATAATTCTTTTGGAAAAAATAGCAGTTGGTCCTTTTGTGACCTCGGCGTCTACAATGATGGCACTTAATTAATTATTTCTTGTAACCTTTAAACCTTTTTTGATTATCATTCTTATAATTTTTACTTTCATATTTATTCTCAGTAAAAACCTTTTTCGTATATTCTACGTGTAAAATGTTGTTTTCCATTTCGCTACCCTTATTTTTAAATTTCACCTCATAGTCCTATAATCTTGTTTTAACAAATGCTAGGGTCAAATCATCTTTAGATAATGTTTCTATAGCTGTGACGACGCCATCAAATGTAGAAGGAAGCGTAAGAATTTGCCACCTTATCAGTTTCATCTAACTCTGCTCCGGCCGCTAGCAGATCCAAAATAAGCCGTCGGAGATGGTCAAATGATTTACCAACGAAGACAAACCTTTAAGCTTCAGTCCAAGTAACTACTTCCGTAACGCCAACTGAGTAGCCAAGCCTTTACGTTCGTATATAGAATTCAGGTCCCTGAAGATATCTCTCGCCATGCCTTCTTAAGCGAAACCAAGAAATGAGTCTCCCAGGTTTTCGACGATAATGCTTTTGGCTATTCTATTGTTTTTGGTCCAAGCTTCACATGGAATCATCGGTTCTTCATCAATTACTTGGATGACGTCTAACTCAGTTGGCAAGGCACGTACCCGGAACTTCCAAATGCTGTACTTTTCTCCGTCAAACGGCTTAATTTTTCTTTTTACGCTTGAATTCTCCATTTCATATAAATCTAGGTAGTTTATAAAAAAAAATCAAAATGGCTTAAACTTTTAAATTGTAGAAGAATCACTAGGCTCATAACCTGAAGGAATTTATGTATATGGACATTGAAAAATTAAGCATAGAATGGAATTAATAATATACTTTTAATGCAACTTACGTGGAAGGATATATGTACCTGACGCCTGCGTGGTTAGTGAATATAAGAGAAGGGGTACTTTTTTTTGTTCCCCGTTAGGGCAGGAGGGTTTTGCAGGCGTTAGGCAAAAAATGCATTTCCGCATACCTCTCGCGCGCGTTACAAGGCATCTGGGACTAGCTCCTAATGAGCACTACCCACTAAAAAACCCCCTGAATGACTCGTGCAAATTTTGCCACACAGCCTTCATCTGAGCGACGACCAATTGGAGGAAGAGGCCGCACTAGCGGGGCCCAGAAGGGGTCACCCGCTGGGATTACATAGCACTAAAGGTGCTCAAAGCACTGAAGGTGAATACATAGCACTGAAGGTGCTCAAAATGAAAATAAAATTGAATTAATTCGAATTTACATTAGAATTAGAAGTTGCGGCCTGAAGGGCGTCGAGATCTAGTGTTAGTTGCGTGGCTACGTTCGTGTGCGCGTTTCTCGGTCTAGCGACTATGTACTTCGAATCTATGACAGGGGTAGTATACGAGACTGAATCTCGAACTAGAGGATTGGGGTGGGTTTCGGAGCGTTTGAAAAACATTTCGTACCGACACCACCGCCCGGTGGTGTCCATGCATAAACCGGACACTTATTATTTTACTTTTAACACACATTCTTTAATAAAACAGGAATTTACAAAACTGATAGTTACTATACAAAAGTGATACATTTTAACTTACTCTACAATAAAAAGATCATACTTGAACATCGAACAATAAATACTCTAGTATAGTTTCATGTTGTGTTGTGTATCTTTAATTGATTGCTTATTTCATTAATTATAAAAATAACTAGCTTCAGCGACATAACAATATTTTATTCAATATATAAATGAATTATGGTTTTCTATATTTAACCCCTTAACAAATAATTTATCATTATTATTATTTGCTTCCTCAACTTTAAATTATGTCAAAGCTCAACAAATACCATTTCAGCAACTTTAAAGAAGTTTTTAGAGTTAACTTTAATTTCTTTAGCTTTAACTTTAATTACTTTATACTTTATTTATACTTTATTCGTCCCGAATATACTCAGATGTAATCAATACCTGTGAAATTCGATTTATTTCATTCTTTACCTGAATTCTCCTTGTGTCTGTTACACCCGAAAAAGAGTGAAGTAGGAATTTTGTACAGCCTAATAATGCATGAGGAAAATATTGAAAAAATATTTATTCGGTTAACCTGAAACATGACAATATTGTGAAAAGACAATTTCTGTAAGATGTAAACTCTTTTGAAATTGATATCGGAGTACATTATGAAATGTGATACATTTGGCTGACGATTGTGAAATTAATAAATATTATACTTTTATTTTACTTTTAGTTAAGAATATTACATAAATATTGAGATTATTAAATTTTTCATGATATTTATCATATCGTCGGTCCAATTATCACTGGCTTTGAAACTTAGCAATGGAAAATCACTGTTTTTTGAGTAACTTTGAGTTATTGATTCGTAATTTGCAGGATCTATTATTATTATTTATAATACTTTGAAAACTTACAGATATGATTACAAGTAATATATATGTATATTTAATTTCCACTTATAATGATAAAACATTAAAACAAAGTTCGCATTTAAACTTAAACTAAAGCGAAAGGGGGAAAAGAACAAAGTAACATAATTAAAAAAGCGTTATTCTGACTCACATTCTTATACAAATAAAATATATATTTAAAGTACATAAATAAAAAAAATAAAAATAAAAATGTTTTTGTTGTTTCGTGCAGTTACAAATTAGTGCCCTTAAATTATACATATTTATGAGTTCAAGGAATTGTACATACCATTTATACGTTTTCAAGTTTGCTTTGATATTCGAGATGCTGTTACAGACTTAGTCAAAGCTTTCCAGCTCCCTACTCAACTAGTTCACAAGCCTAGGTGCTCTGGTCATATACGAATTCTGTCTGTTAGTGGTATTTGCGGTCAAACATTCATTCTCGTTCCGACCGCCGCCCAGTACGGACGTGCAAGACCTCGTTCTCCGTTGATCGGTCCTTTCCTGTTATTCCGTGGCGCTCAGTCTACTGACGTCACAGTTTAGCGTGTTGGTTCCGTGCTACGGTTTTCAAGGTTTTTCTACTCCGTCTGAGTGCTATCGAAGTGCGATTTTTCTTTGCGACTAAGCCCCTTAGTCTTCAAAGTGCTGTGCTAAGTTGTGTTGTGCTTGTGCTGAGTGCAGTGTTGTGCCCAGCGTAAGTAGTCTGGTTTCAGTGCAAAGGATACTTAACGGTGACAACGAATTTGTACTGAACCAGTCTTTTTATTTTATTTCTCTTCTCTATTTTATTCCCTTCTCTATTTTAGTCAAGCGATCCCGTATAACATCACCAGACTCCAAAAGGCCGTAAACGCCCTCGGTGTTTGGTTTCAAAAATGGCGTATCGATGTCAACCCAGAAAAGAGTTCTGCTATTCAATTCGACCACAAACGTCGTAATCGCCACAACGATCCGCACATTCGTATGTTAGGTATTCCCATCCCCTGGAAGCGCACTGTCAAATACTTAGGCGTCACCTTAGATCAGACGCTTTCTTTCAAGCCACACGTCGATAGAGTAACGAAACTCGCGCGTTTTTACTTAAGCCGTCTATATAGTATGATAGGAAGAAAAAGTAAAATTTCTTTTAGAAATAAACGTACGCTTTATAAGGTCTGCGTTAGACCCGTCATGTCATATGCTTCGCCAGGCTTTGCCCACGCCAAACTCTCCGTCCTGTATAAGCTGCAGGTAGTTCAAAATCTCTTCTGCCGCAGGGCCACAAACGCACCTTGGTACGTGCGTAACGCGGACCTGCACAGAGATCTTGAACTGCCTACAGTGCAACAGCACCTCAAAACACTCTCAGAATCGTTCTTCAAACGCGCCGAATCCCATCCCAATCATATTGTTCGAGATTCAGTCTCATATACTGTTCGTGTGTTAGATTCGATTTACAAAATCGCTAGACCGAGAAACGCGCACACGAGCGAACTGTTATATATGTACTATGTAGAGTAAAGTGCAAGCCGGCAGTGCTGACTTAGCTCCCTGGATCCTAGCTCGAAGCAGTTCTAGATTAAGGTCTTACTTTTAAGTCAGTCTGTATCATACCTCCACTGTATCAACATCAAACATTTTTCTATTTCAATTCTAATTTCATTTAAGTGTAATTCTATTTTAATAAGTTGTGTAATAAAAACCTTTTTTTAAAAAGTGATTTGCGTTTTCCATTATAACATTTGGTGGCAGCGTAAAGGGGATATATTTAAGTCCCCAGGACAGCCTTAGTGAAGTGAATGTGCGCAAAAGTTAAAAATCCCAGTGTGTGAAAAGTGCTATATCATATTATCGTCAATTTCGAAACCAGAGTATTCGAAAGACCCGCCGTTTCTCGCTGCAATAAAAGGGTTGTTCCCTTTATCACCGTGTCCTAAGTCTACCATCTCCTATTAAACTGTACACAGTAGTACAGGCCAGACGCTATTCCCGGATATCTAGACGCTGAATTCCTACAAGCCTGGTAAGGCTTGCTAACCCGACGCCGTAGTACTCTGTTTGGAAGCAGGGTACCTGTAGAGGGTACCTGGTAGCACCTACTCACCATCCGTGTGCTTATCATGTTGCTGTATATACTGTAAGTCATTTTATTTTGAACAAGTAGACAATTAACATAACATTTTTTCAATTAACGTTTATAGTGAGTGAGACTTATAACCAAGTGCCATAACGGAATCGCCCATATATTCCCAGACATAATTCCGAGAACTGATAATACGTCCGGACTAGTGAAGCTGTGTACTACTTTAAGCAACTTTTACTAAGTTAAGTTTTGAACCTTGCTCTGTATTTTATAATTTATAGTTTTACATTTTTTTTTATTCAACTTCTATATTCCTATATGTCAAAGGTGAAGGACGAAGAAACGACTACTAAAATGTCCGATATTGATTTAAATGTATTGATAAAATTTATCGGGACCTTCGATGGGTCTCGAGAAAAATTAAGCCCATTCTTAAATAATTGCCGCAACGCAATCAGCCTTGCTTCTTCTAGTCAAACAGACATTTTATTAAAATACATACTTAGTCGCCTCGAAGGCAAAGCTGAAACAGCCTGTGCCATAAAAGAATTTACAAAATGGACACAATTAGAGGATTTTCTAAAAGCTCAATTTGGAGATAGGAAGCACTACGCCTACCTACTCTCCGATTTACAAGATTGCAAACAGGGTCGCGGTGAGTCCGTTAGCCAATACGCCTTAAGGGTTGAATGTTGTTTAGCCAAATTATTAACGGAAATAAATATTTCAATTCCAACTAAGAAAAAAGATAAACTAACGGGTCGCGTCGCTGCAATGCAAGACCTTGCCTTAAATGTGTTTATTGTAGGGTTACAACCTCAACTTTCAACAGTGGTTAGATGCAAAGATCCCAGCACACTTAACGAGGCCATTAACTTTGCTACTTCGGAAGAGAAAATATTAGGCATCACATATAAAAAGCATAGTAGTACCGCAATTCCCTCCACTTCTAATTCGAGTCAACGAAACTGGCAAAGACCTAACTTCAACAATTCACATTTTGTTAAACCTCAAATTCAAGGTCAAAACCAGCCTAGACCTCAGAATAATTATCCACCGGTTTGCCGGTATTGTAAAAACGTAGGGCATACTATAGAAAACTGTAGGAAACGTGAATATAACAATAATCGCCCGCGAAATATTGAACAACCCTCCACATCAGGGTTCAGACAACAACCGCGACACCGAGTTAATTTTATTGATGATGATTGTGATCAAGGCGTTGACGAGGTTGATAACACGAATAATCAAAAAAACTTTTAATAGTCTCGCATAGGTGTCGTGCGAGGCACCAATTAACTACTAAATCCGACACCGACCCCAAGACCTTTTCTATATCTACTAATTCAAATACGATATCTGCTAAGTGTCCTGAATCCAAATCCACTGTTTCTATTAAATCAAATTCCACTGAATCTGCCACATCCACTGAATCCCCTGTAAGCACTAAACCTACTAAATCATATTCCACTGAATCTGCTATATCCTCTGAATCCCCTAAAACCACTAAACCTACTAAATCTCGTAACTCCTCTAAATCAAGCAAACTCTCTAAATCGAGCCAATTATCTAGACCTAACAGTTCCCATGCAGAGGAATTTACCCCTCTACTGTCTAAGCCACAACAGTTGGCACCGCTCTGCGCTCCAAAATCTAAAGCTCTAACACCCGAAAACAATATTCGCGAAGTCTATGAATTAAATATAAATCATCTCAAGAAATACTTGCCTTATGTTGTAGTCGAATCGTCAATTTCTTCCGAACCTCTAAAATTACTAGTCGATACAGGTGCAGCTATCAGCTTAATAAAAAAACATTCTGTGAATAATCTTAACAAAATAAAAAATAAAACCGTGAAAATTAAAGGAATAGATTCAGTTCACCCTGTAGAGACATTAGGATTATTGCCAGTCTCTTTGTTTATAGGTAATAAAAACATGGAACACCATTTTCATGTGATTGATAATATTGACTTCCCTTATGATGGAATAATAGGCACCGACATACTCGACTTAACAAACTGCAACATTGACTATAAATTTAAAACGATACAACTTCATGAGGAAACGGTAAACCTCAACTTTAATGAACCTGTCTATACAATCCCTTCCAGAACCGAAGCTATTATCGAATGTACTGTGTCAAACCCAGAAATTGGAGAAGGAGTTATCCTTGATGTTGACCCAATAAATTCTCTTTTAATTGCGAATTGTATCGTGAAAGTAAAAAATAATAACCGTGTTAATATTTCTGTTGTGAACACATCTGACCAAGATACAACTATTAATTCCGATATGAAGTTTACTCTTCTTCCATTAAATTCTGTTGAAATGTCCAAACCCGTAGCTCCATTTTATGATTCGAATTCCAATTGCTCTTCGAGAACAAAAAATGTTCTTAATTCTCTCCGTATTTCACATCTTAATCTTGAGGAAAAGGAACACCTAACTAATATATGTGCGAAATATAGTGACATTTTTCATCTGCCCGGGGAACCACTTTCGACAACTTCAGTTATAAAGCACGAAATCAAAACAACCACAGAGCACCCGATACATGTTAAATCGTACCGATTCCCCGAGTGCCATAAAAATGAGGTAGAAACACAAATATCTAAAATGCTTAACGAAGATATTATCAAACCCTCTACTTCTCCATGGTCTGCACCAATCTGGGTGGTGCCTAAAAAACTCGATGCCTCGGGCCAGCGCAAATGGCGCGTAGTCATCGACTACAGAAAACTTAATGACGTAACCATTGGTGATTCTTACCCTATACCCAATGTCACTGAAATTTTAGATCAGTTAGGGAAAAGCAAGTATTTTAGCACTCTAGATCTCGCTTCAGGGTTCCACCAGATAGAAATGTCGCCAATAGATTCAGAAAAAACTGCGTTTTCCGTTCCACAAGGCCATTTCCAATTCAATCGTATGCCATTTGGCCTAAAAAACGCGCCCTCAACATTTCAACGTCTTATGAACACTGCATTATCTGGATTGCAGGGCTTACAATGCTTCGTCTACTTGGATGACATTGTTATCTACTCATACGATCTTCCGTCACATATGAAAAACCTTTTGAACATTTTCAACCGTCTAAGAGAATTTAACCTGAAACTGCAGCCTGACAAATGCGAATTTCTTCGCAAAGAGGTATCTTATCTAGGGCATATCATTACGGATAAAGGCGTCCAACCAAACCCCGAAAAAATTAAATCTGTCAGAGAATTTCCTTTGCCCAGGTCTCCTAAAGACATAAAATCATTCCTTGGACTAGTTTCTTACTATAGACGATTCATCCCCGACTTCTCCAAAACCGCGAAACCCCTGACTAATCTTTTGAAGAAAGATGTCCCATTCCTCTGGCAAAACGAGCAGCAACTTGCTTTTGAAACTTTAAAAAACGCTCTTACTACCGCTCCAATTCTTGCATACCCTGATTTTACAAAACCTTTTGTTCTTACCTGCGACGCGTCAAACTTTGCTATTTCAGCCATTCTTTCCCAAGGCTTGATTGGCCAAGACCGCCCAATCGCTTATGCATCTCGAACTCTGAATAAAGCTGAAACAAATTACAGCGTTACCGAAAAGGAATGTTTGGCCATAATATTTGGAACCAAGATGTTTAGACCATACTTATATGGTAGACGTTTTAAAATTATAACTGATCATAGGCCCCTCAAATGGTTGTTTAATTGTAAGGATCCCGGTTCAAAACTCGTTAGATGGAGATTAAAGTTAGAAGAATTTGATTATGAAGTAGAGTATAAAAAAGGTAAAATAAATAGTAACGCCGACGCCTTATCTCGTTTTCCAGTAAATCCAATAATAAATCCACAACCTTCAACTTCAAACGTATCCTATGATCCAAACTTAGGACAAGAATCAGAAATTCCTAAAGAGGTCCTTGACGAACTAACCGACCTCGGCGCTTTAGACTTTAGCCCACTGGAAGAGCAAAATATAGATTTTAGCCCTCTAAACCCTCCTTCCATACAAGATTCTCCTTCTACACAGGATCCTCCCTTAATACAAGATCCTTTTATCGAAAATACAAATCCAGCTGTAGAGACCCCCCCAGATCCTGTAAATCCCAATCCTATCCATGATAATAACGATTATTCTAATTTCCTTAAATCTTCTACCGATAAAAACAAATCTTTTAACACACATATAAAAGAACACAATGAAAGCCTTCTCAAATCCTCTTCAAAGACTATTTTAATCCCAGTATCAATCGATTTTGATGAGTCAAATCCTTACCTTTATGACGTTATTTCTATTTCTGAGAATCCAAACACCATAACCGAAGGTGAACGCAAACTTCATTCGTTTAAAAAAAATCGCAATTAAAGATAAAATATTCTATCTCCTCTTTACTAAAGTATACTATTTTGACAATTGCACTTACCCGGATTTATTTAGAACTATAAAATCAGTAAGAGACGATATTTTACTCAGCGGCAACATAAATGAAATCTCTATATCCGACTTCAAAAATCCTTTTGAACAACATTCGTTTGTCAAAATATATGGTATGATTATGTACTTATTCGAGAATTCTAACGTGACAGTTAATATACATCACAATACCGTAATTTATCCAGTTCCTACAGAAATAAAAAAAATTCTCAAAGAAAATCACGATATTCCAATAGCAGGGCACTTAGGTTCTAACAGAATGTTTAATCGAATAAAAGAACGGTACTATTGGAAAAACATGCGGACAGACATAGACTCTTTCGTCAAGAACTGTAAATTATGCCAGACTAGTAAGGCCCTAAGAAAAGTCAATAGATCCCCAATGCAAATTACTTCTACATCTAGCCGTCCATTCGATAGAATCAGTCTTGATATCGTCGGCCCCTTACCAGAAGCAGGATTACAAAAGCTTAAATTCATACTCACCCTTCAAGATGATCTTACTAAATTTTCTATTGCATACCCAATCGCAAATGCCACTGCTGAAGAATCCTGCGAATGTCTTGTCCATTTCATATCATTGTTCGGAATTCCGAAGTCAATTTTAACAGATCAAGGAACTAACTTTACAGCAGAACTGTTTAAAATTACCTGCCAGTTCCTAAAAATTAAACAAATTTGGTCTTCACCATACCATCCCCAAACTCAAGGTGCACTTGAACGAAGTCACTCAACCCTCAAAGAATACTTAAAATCATACGTCAACGAGAATCAAACTAATTGGCATAAGTATGTGTACACTGCAATGCTGACATACAATTCCACTATCCATTCTACCACGCAATTCACTCCCTATGAATTAATATTCGGTCATAAACCACACATACCAGATTCTGTTTTCAACCAGGAAAATAATGCTACTTACCCTGAATATGTAAAAATGCTCCAACACCGTCTCAAAATATCTAGGGAAAAAGCATTCCAGAATATAAATGCGTCCAAAGAAAGATCTAAGACTTACTTTGACAAACACTCCAAACCAGTACATTATAAAGTTGGCGAATACGTGTATATTAAAAATCATGTCAGACTCCGTAAAGCACTCTCTCCACTTTGGAAAGGTCCCTACAAGATCGTCAAAATTCATGGAAATAACACTTTAACACTTCTGATAAATCGACGTCATGTAAAACATCACTATGACGAAGTGAAACCAGCATATGACGTCCATGAATAGTTATTTTTATTATTATACATTGTTTATTACAAATTGTTCTTATACATCCTTAAACTTTACAACAATTATTCTCTTTGTTTAATTAAAATATATATATCTTATCTACAAGTTAGTCATAACTAATAATTACCGTTGCAGAATGTTTGCGGCGTTTAACGTCTTGGCTACTGCTGACGAACAATACGTCAATTACGTCACTGAAAATCCTGGTATGCTCTTCGACCCCATTGGTAGTGTTAGGATTATAAGCGATCAATTCCATATTGTAATCCCCATAGACGTGTCCTCGTTTAAAGAATATATTGAAAACATTAATGACATATTTAATTTAATTCGAAGCCAATGCCGACAAAACGAAGAAATTGATTACTCTCTATGCCAAAATATGTTACAACCCCTAGAATCACTTTACAAGGATTTACTACGTGATTACAATTCTATTTCGCATATTGTGTCAAATAACCCAAAGAAAAGGTCTGCCTGGTTCTCAGGCGTCGGTGTCGTATTTAAGCACATTTTCGGAACATTAGATGAGGACGATGCTGAAAATTATAACAACGCTATAAAAGCCCTTTATGACAATGATAAAGTGTTGGCTAACACAATCAAAAACAATATAATAATTTCCCAAACTGCTATTTCAAATATTAATAATTCACTTCATGAGATATACATAAACCAAGCAAAATTAAATAATATAGTTGATGAGATATCAATGTCTGTTAAAAATATAACTAAGATAATAAATTCTGATAATTTCAAGATTAAACTTAATTATGTACTAAATGTTTTACAAGCTCATCTCTTAACACTTGCTTTTAAACTAGAAGATATTCTTAATAGTATATTATATGTCAAGAGCAATATACTTCATCCTTCCATTCTAACTCCTAAAGAAATTTATAATGACATCATAAGTAATCTTAAGGTTATCCCTAAATATAGAGATTTCCCTTTAAACTTAGAATTGAGTAGTATACACTCCTTGATAAACGTTGCTAGTTTAGGTTGCTATTACTTAAATGGTAAGTTAGTATTTGTAGTAAAAATACCTCTTGTAAGTACTCAAGTATACAATCTCTATAACACTATTCCTTTGCCCATTCCACATAAGTCTGATAACCCTAATTCTTATGCCATGTTACTTCCATTCGACCAATTTCTAGCAATAAGCAAAGATAAAACCTACTTTACTTTTATGAAGGATCTTAATTCGTGTAAAAATATTATTCCTAGGACTTACCTTTGTGAAATCATAGATATACATAGTGTAGTAAGTAATCCAACTTGTGAGATAGAAATAATAACAAAAGCTATTTCTACTTTACCAGATATTTGTCAGCACAAAATAATTTATGGTGATATTGATATTTGGCATAAGCTAAATAATAACAGATGGGTTTTTGTTCAATCAAAGCCCTCAAAACTATCTGTCGAGTGTAAAAATAATGTTATATTTGAAACCACTATATTGGGTACAGGAACCCTCGATATTCCACAAGATTGTATAGCTTTCTTTAAGAATATCAAATTTATTGCAAAAGTTTTTCCAGAAATAAATATCCCGATTGTAAAACCTAATTACAATATAGTTAACGATAGTTGCTGTAACTTTGATAATTTCAATAAGTTAAAAAATGTGTATCCTATTTCAAAAATAAGGAATATTAATTTACAACAACTCAAATCCTATGAACAAATATCAAATGAAATAGTTAAAGATATCAAACTTTCTAATCCTGAAGAACATCTGTATAGCCATATCAGTTTTTCTATTATTAGTATTATTTCTTTTGTTATAATTATAAGTTTACTAATTTACTGTTTGTATAAGAAATGTATGAACTATTTAAAAAATGTAAAGAATCCAAGGGATGCTAAAGAGCAAGTTGAATTAGATAAAAGTAATGAGCAACCCCGTCTCAGAATAGATTAGAACAACTATTATAAAACTTACCTTAAAAGGGTAAGTTTTCTCTTAAGGAGGGGGTTGTTATATATGTACTATGTAGAGTAAAGTGCAAGCCGGCAGTGCTGACTTAGCTCCCTGGATCCTAGCTCGAAGCAGTTCTAGATTAAGGTCTTACTTTTAAGTCAGTCTGTATCATACCTCCACTGTATCAACATCAAACATTTTTCTATTTCAATTCTAATTTCATTTAAGTGTAATTCTATTTTAATAAGTTGTGTAATAAAAACCTTTTTTTAAAAAGTGATTTGCGTTTTCCATTATAACAGAACGCACGCAGTTAACTTTAGATCTAGAGGCCCTTCAGGCCGCAAATTCTAATTCTAACGTAAATTCTAATTCTAACGTAAATCCGAATTAATGCAATTTTATTTGTCAATTTTTAATGTTTTTTATTTATTTACTTTTCTTTTTTGAGCACCTTCAGTGCTATGTAAATCCCAGCGGGTGACCCCTTAAGGGCCCCGCTAGCGCGGCCTCTTTCTCCGATTGGCCGTCGCTCAGATGAAGGCTGAGTGGCAAAAATGCACGAGCCGACAGGGGGTTTTTTAGTGGGTATGGTTCTGGTAGGCGTCGGGACGAGTCCCACATAACTCCGATCGCGCGCGCGGAGTATGCGTCAGAGCATTTTTTATGTCCTCCTGCCCTTCCCGTGGAGGGGAACCAAAAAAAAAAAAGGTATTTGCGGTAGGCACTACGTGTAGTAGATTAGGATTACGATAGGACTTGGTGTGCGCGCTTATACAAATTTCAGGAGTGCGGAGGCGTACAATTTCTTGTTTGCTATTTTCGTCAAGTTTACAACATCGCTGAGGGTCTAGCCAAGTTGCAATCTATGATGGCTAACGCTATAGAAAACGTTTAAAATTTATGGAACATAATATCACGGGACTGTCATACATCACGTGATGTTCAGAACAGTATACGTATCTAAAGTATGTACAGTATCTTAATATATGCGCGCCTATATAAAAAGTAATTTAGTTTGGTAAATAACTAATCGAGTTCAGTTAAGGCAGATATAGCATAATCATACTGTCTCATACACCGGTTCTCCACATCAGGTCTCGGGTTCAAGTCCTGGTCGGGGCATTTATTTGTTTGATGAACACAGATGTTTGTTCTCGGGTCATGGTTGTTTGTATTTATTTATGTGTGTTTATTCTGGGTTCTTTCACTATTTATCCATCACACAAACGCTGCTTATTTTGTGGCCATACAGTTGGTGTTTTTGTCTGGGGATTTATTATTATAATTATTACTCATACCAAATTTCATAACATTTTTAAAGATTTACTTCAGAGGTATACTTTTTTCCAGAAAGCATTCTGACCCCAAGGAATATGAATTAAGTGCAGACTTTAGTTTGACGAAGTTTTCCTTCGTCGTTAAAGATAGCTGAATGTATGTAAAAGAAACTGTGAAAACTTATCATATAACATCATTGTTATATGTGATTAGTCCCCAGGATCAAACCAGGGCCATTAGATCAAAATGCCAACGCCTGAACACCTGCGCCATTGATGCTTTAAATATGTACAAGATCAAGATTTATAAAGAAAAATATTGGCCTCTAATAATTGTAAAAGCTGCACTATTCATAAAAATAAAAATTTCAAACTAATATTAATTTTATTTCAATAATACATAGACTTTACAAATTACAATTTATCACTAATGGCCGATGTGAGAATCAAAAGAGAAATAAAATTAATTGGACCGAACGAAGCGCGCGGTAGCTGCCATCTTTGACTTTTTCTCGAACGACAAGACCTGGATAATCGAATAATCGATAATAGACAGTGACTTGGACTCCTTATACTGATTTGGGAGTTTTTTTAATAACCTGTCATTGTAGATTAATTTTATCTCAGTTTTAAAATAAAAATATGCAATAAACTTACGCAAAATAAAAACCGGTAAAAATTAAGTGAATCCAAGTAAATCTAGTTAGTAGAATTAGCGTCACTAGTCAATGTAACGTACTTTAAACATGATATTATACATAAAACTCAATTCAAATCACGTTAATATAACATCACACAAATATTACGTAAATTAATCATTAAAAAACTTATGTGTGTTGGAAACTTATTTGATGACAAACAAAGTATCTCCGATCTCAATTTAAGCTTTTCACGTATACAATGTTTACTTCAGAAACATTCAATTTCCTTACCTTGCAAAAAACTCTTCAATGGAAAATTCAATTCAAATTGTATATTTGATGTCAGCATTACTTCAGTACAAAGATGTTAAGTAGCGCTGAAAACGATTATCCGATACATAAGGGAATTGGATAACAAGATTACTCAAAAGTAGCAAGCGAAACTGCTGCAAGAATCAGCTGCCTTTTGAGCTCCTAAGAAGTTTTTTAAGGTCTCAAACTTCTTTGGCTGACGTAGTAATAAGTTTTTCGTTTGGTTCATTCAACTTTTAGCTAAATTCATTTTTCTTATATTTTAAAGAAAACAATCTGTTTTTATTTTCTTATTGTTGTAATCGATAAACTGAGAGAATGTGAATTGTTTGAGTAATTGTTAATACAACATGTAAATATCATCTGGCCATAGTGTTAATTGAGTTCTGAATCTTTATGCGGTTGTGACAATTACAGCCGCAGTTGTAGAAAACCTTTTCAATAGTGGGTGAGTATCGCATGCATCTTAATACGATTGTTTAATGTTGTGTTGAATTTTTATTTTAAAAGCTGTTTCGCTCTTTAAAGTGATGAATTTTGAAAAGTTTTGTCTTTTTATGGTTTAGTTTTATATTATTGTGATCGATGGCGCTTTGTAAAACTTCAGGGTTCAGTTCCCTGGTTGGCTATCTGAACCTACATGAGACTTTAAAACTCATTGATAAATGTGAAAGTAAAGTAGCAAGCCATTACATATTTTGCCGTCAGCGCTTTAGCCATAGCGTCACTAATGTTCCCGAGAATAAAGTTGGGAGTTGTTTCGAAAATTTGTATGGATGAAAATTTTTCTATAACACAATTTGAAGTTCTATTTAAATTATTCATTCGTACTTATTGCAACATCACCATAATAACACTATTATTACGTTGTATATTAACGTATTTTGCTCACTAAACATATGTCATATGGCTAAACATACTGGCAGCGACAAGACATCAATAAATGTTTCGAATGAACCTTGGTCACCATAGGCCCTGCACTAAGCCAATCGAAAAAACCACATTAAAAATGCGCCAGTTAAGAAAACACTACCAGACAGGTCGTGCGGAAATAATTGCATTGGGTACAGTACGACTCGTCCAACTTTTAAAATCACCACATCTCATAAATGGGTAAAACATAAAAATGAAATATTTGATTGCATCTATTTTCATGAAAAAAATTATAGTTTACCAGGAAAATTAAAAAAAGACGATATTTATGATTTTTGACCTTAAATAATCTTATCACATATGAGATGTTGCTAAGGGTCTGTACCATTTTTCAGATTAAGGCAACTTTTTGTACATTGGAATGTCTGTTTAGACGAAGAAGACCTACATCACATGTTGAAAAAAAAAAAAAAGTATTAATTACTCAACGCTTTGAGTAAGCTAAACTTAGAACCTTTTTCAGACATGCCACAGAACCGAAGACAGCTCAAACGCAGAATTTAAACTAACTTCAGGTAAATATGTTTAGTCACGTAGCCACATAAGTTATTTGGGTTAGACGACTTCACAACTGCAGCAACTTTAAGAGGTTAAGTGAGACAAGGTTAAGAGAGACAAGTAGCTATGTTCATTAATATATTTCGCAAAATGCTCATACAAATATATTCACTTTCTAGAACAAAATACTTTTGTCTTCATTCAGCATTAACTCGTGTTATCTCTATTTATTTAAAAACTTTGATTTATCTAATTTGAGCAGCTAAAATACTTTAATAAACAAATCAATACCTATACTAAACCAATTGCAAGTTTCCAGTTACAGCATTAATTTTATTATAGCTATCTAACGGTTATTAAAAACAGTAGATACGTGTAGTTTAAGACGCAATACTCTTGCAGTGTTTATCTAGAAAATAGCGGCACAGAAAGATATGAATTGCAAAACTAGAATAAATCTAATTTTCAAACAAGGTATTGCAAATTATTGGATATTATTTCATAATTCAACTAATATTTTATTTTACAATGATGCATATTCCTTATATTTTGTCCAAAAAAGATAATCACGAATTCACGAATTCAAAAAAAGTCACGAATCTTGTGATGAACTACAATGACATAGGCATACTAAATAGTGAGCAGCCACATTTAAGATAGGCGTTAACCATCCTGGTACTCATCATCACTGTAAAATGGAACACAAATACATATTTAGTTTTTTTTTAAATGATAATCACGCCACTTATTAAATATTTGCAGAAAATAAAACTTATCACGCTAAGACTGAATATTTTATTTATTGCAACACAACTTTGCGAGAACGCCCTAAAATAAAAGCTATTAAAGTTGGTATAACGCTTATCTACAAAAAATAACAACCGTGTGCATAGTTTGCAAATATTACAGCTATCATTGCCAGCGAATATATGACGTAATTATCATTGAGTTGATCGGACTGCTAGAACTGAATGGGCAATGATAGGATGGTTTATGTTCGCGCGAAAATTAGAAACGTGACTAACATTGCTACTGCATTTGATTGTATTATTATGAAGGCCGTAGTATGAAATTTTTTCACACTAGCGACTCTGATCAGTAAATCGTCCCGAACCACAATTTAATATTTTCGCTTTCTTAATTTTTCTAGTGTAATAATCAAAATTACGTAAATTTTTACAACCAGAGCATCGCATAATGTTTAATTGAGTACCACAAGTAGAATAAGGCACAAATCTCGATTATTAACCTTATTCCTCTGAAAACTAGGCTGAAAGTAGTATCTTAATCAATACTTGTCAGACTCTACTGTTTAAATAGGATGAAATGGAAAAGTTAAAGGTAATTTCTTACTTAGTAACTTCTGACAACTTTAAATACTGTTTGTATTAGGGTTTGAAGGGAACCGTTCTCTTGCATGAATTCGAACTAAGAAAAGGTTTTCTTTTTACTTTCTTTCTTTCTTTCACTGTATATTTTACATTTATATTCAAAATGGGTGTGACTTAAAGTTTATTCGCAGTCATTTACCTATTTTGCAGGAGACTGAGTTATATTTTGCCAGCTGGAAAGTGATATTGAGGTCGAGGATGGTACACGCCTGTTTACGATTCTCGATCTACGATACTCGTAGTCAGACCAAGTTGTATATATAATCCAGTTTGGCGCTTGTACGAATCTTTTAAATTTTTTTAAAATCTTTTAAAATCTTGTCTGTAAAAATCTCAGTCAATGAGTGTTTGATTACATGAACATTTTTATGCGGGGGATTGTACGCGCGAGTAACGAATAACAGAACTGCTCATTATTTATGTAAACGTTTATAATTTGCATGTCACTTTGTACGTACGGCACGTAAGACATGAGTACAGGAAAAGCTGATGCAATACTTTTTACAATTTTTACCTTTTTGTTTGATGCTGAAAATGAACATCCGATATTCATGTTGAATATAATAAACAGAAATCGTGGAACTCAAAATGAACAAAAAGATTTAAAAATAAGTTTAATTTACTTAAATCAAATGTTATGAATCAAAATTATAAGCTTTATTTCAAACATATATATACATTTTTTTTTTTATAAATAAGATATAAGAATTTGGGTAGCGGGTATATTTTTGAGGCTTTTGGCGTTGAAACCATGGGGTCCTGGGGACAAGGGGCTCATTGTTTTTTTTCGGACCTAGCGAGGCGATTGGTGAGTGAAACTTGTGACCCGAAGGCTGGCACCTACCTCGCACAACGAATTTCTATAGCGATCCAGCGTGGTAATTCAGCCAGCCTTTTGGCTACGTTGCTACGGCGTTATTTGTAGTATAATTTTAACGTATAATTATTTATTTAATTTAAATTTTAAATTTGACCATGAAGTAAAATAAATTTTTTGTTATATTCAAATTTATTTATATTTTTCTATCAATATTTGAAGATTATTTTTCTCTTTTTCAGAATATCATAAACTGGTAGCAGCACAGGTAGCGGGTCAAGCTAAGTCCGAAGAGAGCGGTGTAACATCTAATGAACACCCAGGAACTGTGTTTGAACCTTCAAAAAATTTTTAAATCTATTTAATATAGGCCCAAGAATTTTTTTTTATTTTGTTCAGGAACTCGCTGTTTAATTCGAATAATTCGGTATAATTCGTCCAAACCCATTCATTTATTTTAACGCGATTAACAAAACACAACAAACCAGCTGTGAGTTTCTATTTTACTTATTTATTCGAGTATAATATTAGTAAGATATCTAGATCTATCAGTAAATTAGACATAAAACTGTGATTTAGTTTGTTTATATAGTGTAATATAGTGATTCTATATTTTGTGTTATATTCAATTCAAATCTTTTCTTGACATTTTTTCTTATTCATTTTACCAAATTTTTATATCTGTTATATATTATATGAATTGATTTAAAATTGTATCAACCTCGTTCATTTTCCTAAACACATTCATTTTACAATTTTGTTTTGATGGTCTTGTTTTTGGAAGTTTGTCTAGGAGTTAGATTGCGGCAATACAGTAAAGCTCTGGATCCAAATTCATCCTTTTAGCAAGAAGAAAATACTTTTTAATGGAATGTTCATTTATATTGGCCGTACTGTATACAAATTGTCTACATGCAAAAAGGATAAGTGACATCCGCGCCCATGGACATAAATAGTAGAAGGTGTTTTATCTATCAATATGCATTAAGATTAGAGCATCGACTGATGCGTATCCAGCTGCAGCCGTCAGTTGTATTGCCTTTGTTCCAGTAGTTGCACTGGATGTTCCTTCCCTCTAACTGCATCACAATCACGTAAACATGATTATTATGGCGGCCACAGCAGACGCAGATACCGCTCCAGACGAGACTTCACAAAAGAAACTCTTCCACCAAATTTGCCTTAAACATATGTACCGGCGCGAAATGCACAACTCTCAGGATTCTATTCAATTTGAAGCTACAGTTGCTTTATAGCTTTACCTATATACAGTTTTTTTGGTTCCAGCTCCCATTCCAGTCGATATTTCTTATCAAGAAACCAGTCGCCACACATTTTTATAAATATGTATACATATTAATTCTTAAAAGCGACGTGACGTGACACAATATGTAAACAAAATAAACAAACTTAGTTAAATGGGGTAGCATTATCACGCGTGAACATGTAGGCTGCTTCACGTCTGAAGAGGAAGTCTTTAATGAATGTACGCACATGTTCGCAGCGTTGCGTATTCCGGTAACGAACAACATTATGTATCGCCAAAGAAACATTAATTTTTTAATGAAAATAAATTTTTTTTAATAAGTTATTTACTGAGAATAATCAGCTATATATAGCTAATAACATTGCGACTAATATGTAACGTATTGAAAATATTGAAATTTTTGAATTTTTTTACCACTAAAAAATAATCAAACCAAATTTACTGCTGGATAATATATTTTTTGAAAAACCCTCCAAGCACAATCTTTTTTCTTTTGAGATTATCACCAATTCTGTTCCCTTCCGGCATGACATAAGCACACACAATTAGCTGTCTGTGTTTTGTTCATGTCTTAGTCAAGCTGTATAATTAATTACCTATTTCATGTTTTTTACAGTGTTCACAAAATAATTTTGTAATGGCATAAGTCGCAGGAGCTATGTTTAGTTATATTGAAGTTGATTATTATGATGACTAGTGATGCATTTGAAATGTGAAATTGTTGAAATTGCCTTTGTTCCAGTAATTACCGTCCTGTTGACCGGAACACAACCACGTCAATTTGTTTATTACGGCGGCAAATACAGGAAGAACTGTAGGCCGGCCGAGACCTTAACAAAGAAGCTCTACTACCACTTACAAGGTTGGGGGCAGACAATCCCATGGAGTAATTTACTTTAGAAAGACTTATTATTTAAATTTATTTATTAGATTTCTCCAGCCAAAGTAGTTCCTTTTTATAATAATGTTTATAAATTTTTAAGATAAAGCTGTCACAAATAATTTTCACATTTTACGTCACATTATCAGATAAAACTTTAAATGTTTAACAGTACCTGCTGTCTAGACAAGAACAAGTAGGGTCCAAATTTTTCTAAGAAGGAGCCCCCAGGGCAACGCGAGAACGGAGTTCAAATTATAAGCCAACACAACCCCTAGAGCCTAGAGAGTGCCATTTCGGGCGAGTCCTAAATCGACCCTTTGTATGCGGTGTCACTTTATAGGTACAAAGCTAACAAATTACAGGTTTGCATCTAAGTAGTGAACGTGTCTCGCTTACCTCACTGACGTTCCTCGCAGTGCTACGAATACACCAAGTATAAGTTTCGATATATATTGAAAAGTAATGGAAATTGCGCCACTGATATGCTATCTTGAGGTATAAGATAAATTTTTTTGGTATTTATATTTTAATTCGGGTATAAACAAATAAACTCGATCATAACCATGCGAGAACCACTATATCCTTGTATCCCACTGCAGGAACGTATTATCCGCCTCATCCATTTAAACGGTGATGTCTAGCAATTTATAGTCCACCAAGATTGCTTTACATTTTTGATGATATATTTTTTTGAGTTTTTTTAGGATTTTTTACGATATTTTATTGCAGTATTCAAGATAGAAGATAGAAGATATTAATAACTCCTATTAATATCTTCTAAACCTAATTTAAATAAAGTTTGCAGTGACTTTACAAATGTTTCAGTCCTGGCTTTCGGCTGCCCAGGTTAGGAATAAAATAATATTATTGTTAAAATTAATAGTATTTTTTTCTTAATTTAATGACAAGGTAATCATATTGCAATAAATTAATAAAAAGCAACATTATTGTAACTGCAAGAAAGGCCAGACATTGCCACAGTCATTTGATACTTGGCTGGGCAAGGTATGAAAATAATGTTGTAACCTGTCATTAGATAATGTACTTTTCGTATATGAGTCAGAATAAATACATAAAACTATGTCTTTTTTCTAACTTTTTAATATTCTTCAATTCCAAACGTATTTGGATCTTACAAAATCAAACTTTTGATTATTCCAGTAAATAATTCTTAATATCATATTCCAGTACCTTATTTTACCTAGACAATATAAAATTTTATGTGAAAGATGTTCGGCACTTTAAGGGTGTTACCACACCAATCGATCGAACAGTCGATGTCAATCAACGTCGATCGATCGTCGATCGACTCCATCGATCTATGGTAGAATGGAACAGTTGACGTCGATCGATGGTAGAATGGAACAGTCGATGTCACTCGATGTCGATCGATCGATTGGTGTGATAACACCCTAAGCCAGACCATGTATGGAAGGTTAAAAGATAAAAACTTTTTTTATTTAAAGAAAAGTTATGGAGATATTGTACTTACCTTTTGTAACATTATTTTTGCAGCAGTTGTTGTGAATTGGAAAAAAAATATATAAAAATAATTTCGGCCTTTATTCATCTCTTACTCATAATAAAAAATATAGAAAGCTGCATTATCCAGCAAATCCAGTGATATTGATCCTCCAGGATCCTCCAACCAATATTTATAAGTTTCATGGAAGCAGCTTTAGCTTGCTTTACGCTAGAACATAAAGTATGAGTAAACAATACATACGGTGTGTCCTGATTTTACTTCATTAACAATAAATTAAAATTAAAATTAACACAAGCCAACTTTCTGAGTTTTTCCTAGCAAGCATGTTTTTTGAGTTAGAAAATAGATCTCTTTTTAAATTTGGAATGGACGATAAGGAATAGCACTTATTCATAAATTTAGCTATAAATGTTTTTTTTTTACGAAAAGTAAAGTTAAGTCAAAAAGTAAGTCATGTAAGTACCCTTTTTGTTTGGCTATCTTTTTATTTCACAGTAATTAAAGAAATCGATGCTCGTGTACTAAGAGTCCACAATAAATAGTAAATACTATAATTAGTCAATCTAAACGTGAATAATTATAAATATTTTGTGTTCTATTTTTGTCGATAATTTTTAATCTAATCAAGCCCACAGGTAACACACTTCATCGAGAGACATACTGTATGAAATAAGCTTTACATTAATTTTCACTTGAGTAAGGCAGCTAATTGTTTTGCTGCAGTTTAATCCCAATCAAAAAGCCTAATGGGGTCTGTAACTTTTAGCCTTACATTCACGAGGGTAACACAAACATTGGACTCCTAAAAAACAGGTTAGACAAGCACCTTGATCCTACAACCCCATACAAATGTACGGAATATCTGACCTTTGCTTTTACCGATACGATTCAATTTAATTTAAGCAAGGAAATGTTATCTAGTTTCTTAAATATATAAACGTTCAAGTTTATTAGTGTAACTTAGAACTGGGTCAAGAAACATTCTCACTGCATACAAAATTTAGTAACTTAAGCACTCACTTTTAATATATTCCATTGTCGCATTCAAAATTTTCTCTTTTTTTACACCTACTGACAAAATCACTAAGCTTTCACTAACTTTCATAGTTCTTAATGTCATCAGCAGTAACAACAAGTAGTTATGTTGACAGTTTACGTCATCTGCTGTTATGTTATGAGGCTATTTTTACTATACTAAGGAGTAACGGAAGGTATTCATTTCAAATAAATCTATTTTTGCGGTTGTTATTTAAAACAAGAAGTGTAGGTTTCATTCTCTAGTGTGTTTTGCATTGCATAATAATATTTGAATTTTAGTTTTAGAATAATCTAGCAAGTGAAATAGTGGCAAATTCTCCATATATGCAATTATAAATTTTTATTATAGTTTAGTATAAAATATGAATTGCCGGCCCGTTAATCAAAAATAGTGCTACTACAGATTGATTCAATTTAATAGTAAGTAGCAGTGAACGCAAAATTCTAGCAAAACAAAATTTTAAAAATGTTATAACAACCAGAATGTTGTTTTTAGATTTTATTTTCAATTTAATTCAAGAGCACAGTGAGGTTCTTTTTTATCCTCACTGTGAAAATCTTTTATCATAGTTTAAACTAGGTCTCAAAGTTGAGACCTACTTGGTCTAGAGAGACTAACTTGGTCTTTACTTTCTTTTGGACGAAAGGTATCCCTAAAAACATTTTTGTGATGAGCAGTTAAGAGGTTAAGTCGTGAAAGCAAAACAAACAAAAAAACCTCAAGTTTGTTTTATAATATCAGACAGGATTGAAAAAGAAAACATCTACGATTTGACTCGAAATTTCAAAGTCAAGCCGGGATCCAGAATTCATTTGTTCTAAGCCTGGCGTTAATTACTGAAGCACTCTGCATACTTCATAGAGAAAACCAATTGTTTTATCTTTAAAGAAAGCTCAACAACGCATACCACAAAAATAAAAAGACTGATTTAACTAACCCTCGTTAACAACCACCGCCATTACTATCAACCCACTTTCGTCCACTTATCGATGCTGTTACCAAGTTAGTTTTATCTTTGACAAGTCAACCAAAATGAAATTGTAACCAAGTTAAATAAAAAGTACGGATCGAAGCTAGTCCTTGAACTATTTTCTGGATTTAGTTACGATATTTTTAGGGTTTTATATTCTATTTAGTTTTGTTAGTTACAGTAAAGAAATAATGAATAAACGATGACGTCAATTACGACGAAGAAAGGTTTAAATAGACCTTAAATAGAGTTTAAATAGAATTCATAGGAAATCTTACAAATCGCAACGTTTCCAGGAACGAAGGTTCAAGCAAACATAAGCAAGTTAACTATTTGCAACTACTTTGTTAGTTATCGCAAACAATTTCAAAAGCCCGAAGCTTATTTATTAAAAGTTACAAGTTTCGCATTGTAGTGTGCTAAACTAATTTGTAATAAGTTTACGAGTGTATTGTTCGCATGATTGTTATCCCAAAATGTCTTTCATTGTTTGTTTATGGATGGATAAGGATGAAGCTAAAATTTTATCAATAACTATTGATAGACATCAATTTTAAGTTTTTTAAACATCACATAGATTTTAAATCATAACGTATAAATCTTGTTTATAAATTCAGTGTTCATGAACTTAATTAAAATGTTAAACATAGGTTATAAACAATGTTAAACAATTAATATTGAATACACATAAATTTACTTTTATTTCACTTCTTAGTCCATGTTATTGGCTGGAATAAATATGTAGCTACAGCGCATAGGGAGGCCCGCTTTTGGTATCAACAATGGGAAAATTATGGAAAGACTCGATTTGGTGATATATATAAAAATATGTGTGACTCCAGAAAGAATTTTAAGAAAAAGTTAAAATATTGCCAAGACCATGCTTCACAAATAAAAATGGACATTATTGCTAATCATCATACTAAAAAGGATTTTGTAAATTTTTGGAAAAGTACCAAAAATTTGAACCACAAGCGGAGCCTCCCTGTGCCTGTGGGGAATGTTACGGAGCCAGAGCAAATTGCTAAATTCTTTCAGACTCACTTTAGGGTACAGTCCCCGCTCTCCCACAGTTCACAGGTGTTCACCGGTGGGGAGCTGAGTGGTGACGTTCAGGTTAGATTCACTGCTAACGATGTTGCTAGTGTAGTTAATACAATGTCGAGTGGAAAGTCTCCGGGACACGACAGCCTTAGCATTGAACACTTGAAATACGCTGGGGTCCACTTGCCCAGGGTACTTGCATTATTTTTTAACCTGTGTATAAATCATTCCTATTTACCTGCTGACCTAACGTATACCTTTGTTGTGCCAATAATAAAAAACAAAACGGGCGATGCCTCTGATATTTCCAACTACAGGCCCATATCTCTGGCTACAATTGTGGCCAAGGTTTTGGACAGGCTGCTTGACAAACAGTTGAGTAAGCACATTAACCTTCACGACGCACAATTTGGTTTTAGGCCGGGATTGTCAACTGAGTCTGCTATTATCTGTCTCAAGCAGACTGTCCAATACTATACGGTACGAAAAACACCGGTATACGCATGTTTCTTGGATCTATCTAGGGCTTTCGATCTCGTTTCCTATAACAAGCTCTGGCACAAGTTGCGAACAGAAACTGACGTACCTCCTGCGATAACAGCTGTTTTTAAATATTGGTACAACAACCAGAGGAATACTGTGACGTGGGGGGGAGCGAGGTCTGACGAGTACGGGTTGGAGTGTGGCGTGAGGCAGGGGGGTGTGACCTCGCCTACGCTCTTTAACTTGTACATGAATGGTTTGATCGCTGAGCTTGGCAGCACTAACATTGGCTGTCATGTGGGTGGTATTTGTGTAAACAATATTAGCTACGCTGATGACATGGTGCTGCTAAGCCCGTCGATAGGTGCCCTAAGAAAGTTGCTCAATATTTGTGAGCAGTACGCTGTGGCTCACGGACTCAAGTATAACCCGACTAAAAGTGAGGTGATGTTATTTAATGCTGGTAACAAATGTTACAAATACCATAACATAACATTAAATGGTAAACCTCTAAAACTCGTTCACCAATTTAAATACTTGGGTCACTGGGTCACAGATACTCTAAGTGATGACATGGATATAGAGAAGGAGCAAAGGGCTTTGTGTGTGCGTTGTAATATGTTGGCCCGTAGATTTGCTCGCTGTAGTATCCCAGTTAAACAGACACTTTTTAGAGCATACTGTCAGTCATTTTACACCTGCAGCCTATGGGTCAACTACACACAGCGCGCGTACAGAGTCCTGCGGGTGCAGTACAACAACGCATTCAGGTTGTTGTTTGGTTTGCCACGATTTTGTAGTGCGTCGGCCATGTTCGCAGAGGCGCAGATAGATTGTTTTAATGCAATCATCCGTATGCGTAGTGCCTCGCTGTTGCGTCGGGTGCGCGGCTCCTCTAACACCATTCTGGATGCGTTGGTGAACAGATGGGATTCTCCCTTATTACAGTCATTATTATTTTATTTTATTTTATTTTCTAATTCTTGGAAAACTTACAGCTAAGTACAATTGATAAGTTAAAAATTATAATTATAAAGAAGGCCATTTACAAAGTTCTCACATGTAGTGTAAATCACGTTATAATATAAATAAGTCGCTAGTACAAGTAGATACATGCATAAATACAAACATAATATTTTATTTGATACAGACACAAAAAGAAGATTTAAATTGAATATAAATTCTAACAATAAATGATTTTAAGAAAAGAATGCTTTGGCCATGGCTGACTTGACACTTGAGATGCTGGTACAAAATAGGTCAAAGTTCTCGAGCTCGTTGTTTAACTCATTTATTAAAGTTGGTGTTCTGCACATAAATGAGTTCTGTCTGTAATTGGTCATTGCGGTAGGTGCATGCAGTAAACTAGGGTTGCGATATAACTTTGTGTGCGCGCAAATATTAATTCCAGACAGAAGCTCCGGCACATCTAATCTATTATTCACAATTCTTATTAAATTAACGACGTCGGATATTTGCCTTCGCTTACTCAGAGGTAATATATGGTGTCGTTTACACCTTGAAATGTAGTTGTTGTCGTAGGTTCTACACCTGTACTGAATTATTTTTAAAAAGCGTCTTTGTATGCTCTCAATTCGTTGAACGTAAACGTCATATTTAGGGTTCCATACAGACGAAGCGTACTCGAGGTGACTTCGGACGTAAGTACAATACAAAATTTTAAGAGTTTTTACATTGGTGAAGTCTGAGGATATGCGTATTATGAATCCTAGAGCTTTTGAAGCTTTGCTAACTATCTTATTGACATGGGTGTCAAATAGAAGCTTGGAATCGAAAGAAACCCCCAAATCCACCACAGTAGTTACTCGCTGCAAATTTATATTATTTATAGCATAATCAAATGTCATTGGGGAGGCTTTCCGGGTAAACGAGCATACGCAACATTTAGCAATATTTAGTCCAAGTTTGTTTGAGATACAATAGTTGTAGAGGTTATTTAAGTCAGATTGAAGTTTGATGCAGTCATTCACATTATTAATTGGATATAAGATCTTCATATCGTCCGCATACAATAAAATTTTTGATGTCTTAATATAGGAAACAATGTCATTAATAAAAATTATAAATAATAAAGGTCCGAGCAAAGATCCTTGAGGGATTCCCGAAGGAACTAGTTTCACTTGAGAATTGAAACCATTAAGTACAACTATTTGGCTCCTGTTGTTGATGTATGAGGCGTACCAACGAAATAGGTTTCCCTTTATACCTATAGTCTGAATCTTACGCAGTAGAATAGCATGATCAATCCAGTCAAAACATTTGGTGAAGTCTGTGTATATAACGTCTACCTGGGATCGGTTCGACATATGTTTAGTGAGGTATTCACTACATATCAAAAAGATTAGACTCGGTAGACCTACCCTTGAGAAAGCCATGTTGCTGCTCAACAAAACTCAACCTGAGAGCATTGTATGTCTGATTATATGCAATTTTTTCTAAAAGTTTGGATAAAATACATAATTTAGAGATAGGACGATAGTTAGTAACCTCATTCTTGGCGCCTTTTTTATGTATAGGCGTTATGTATGCAGTTTTCCACAAAGAGGGAAATTGTCCAAGTTGAAGTGAAAGCCTGAATAACAAAGTCACAGGCAAAGTGAGGCTTTTAGCACAGTTTGAGATAAACAAGGGTGGAATGCGATCCGGGCCAGCCGATTTTGTCATATCTACAGATTTTAATAAATTATAAACTTCAGATTCATTAATTTCGATGCTATATATGTCGGATACAGTGTTAGTGGTGGACTGATGGTTAGTACGGTTGTCTGGTAAGGAAGGATTCTGGAAGGTGGAAAAGAAATAGTCACTAAACATATTAGCGATGACACTACCAGAGTCTGAACTTATGTTATTGTATGTCATAACAGCTGGGAACGAATTACACGATTTTCTACTCTTAACGTACGCCCAAAACGCTCTTGGATTGCTATTAATATTATTTTCAATATTCATTATATATGTTTTAAACATTTGTTCCTCAAGGTACTTTGCACGGCTACGTAATATTGTGAAACTGTGGTAGTCTGAGATGTTTTTGTATTTAATGTACCTTTTATGAAATTTACGTTTTTCTTTAAGAAGTTTAATCAGCAGTGTTTTATACCACCCTGGGTATTTACTATTTGAGGACACAATTTTGGTAGGAATGTAGGTGTTAATTAAACTATACAAAATGTCATAAAAAAGTTTTGTAGATTGCTCTAATGAATTATCAAGATTAATAATATCGGTCCATGCAACTTCGTCTAATTTAGCTGATATAAGATTGTAGTCGGCATGATTGAATAAAAAAATGGTCCGCGGTTGGGCTGGAAGTCCTGGATACTCTAAAAAGTCTAATTCAAAGCTCAAAGCCTTATGGTGAGGATCAATAGGTACCAAAGGGTCTAAACATTCCGCTACAGTTACGTCATCATTACATAATACTAAATCCAATACGCGGTTATTCAAGTTTCTAATATTATTATATTGGTATAAATTACACATGTTTAAGTAGTCATAAAACATAAGTTGAATATTCCCTGATATATTGACCGGTGTGTAGTATAATGAGTCAGATGCTACCCAGTCAAGACTAGGCATATTAAAATCACCTATGACAATATACTTATCACTAGGTGAGCCCGCTATAATATCAGAAATTGAGTTCAAGAAGTGTACGGTTTGCTCATTCTGCGTATATCCGCGCTGTTCGTTGCATAAGTAAACTACGCATATATGCATGTTGTAGGATATACGTTTTGTTTTTAGTTTAAGTGTTACCCACAGGTCCTCGGCCGATGAGCACCACTCTAAACGGACATCTGTCGCAAAATCACGGCGAACCGCGATAAGAACCCCCCCACCAAGCGATTGACCTGTTTTATTGTAATCTCTGTCACGTCTAAACACAGTGTAACGATCGTCAAAAAGTTCGCAATTACCTATACTATCTACTAACCATGTTTCGGTTAGGCATATAACGTCATAAGTATTTAGTAACACACTCCTCAGAAGATAATTGACCTTAGTCCGAAGCCCTCTGACGTTCTGGTAATAAAAACGAATCATTTTAATAAATCAAATAGACATAATATAGATATTAATATTAAGTTAATAATTATAGTAATTAAACTAAAAT
The DNA here is from genome assembly GCA_923062675.1 of Marasmarcha lunaedactyla. Lineage (NCBI taxonomy): Eukaryota > Metazoa > Arthropoda > Insecta > Lepidoptera > Pterophoridae > Marasmarcha > Marasmarcha lunaedactyla. The sequence continues at coordinate 14,918,600 of OV281359.1, forward strand.
AACCCTTAATACTAAAAATACAGTCTAATAACTGTATTCTATACAAAAACATTTCTAAATGTATGTAGTTATAGTAAACAAAATAAATTATTGAAATAGGTACGCAAAAGCAATTTATAAAGCGTTGCAGAGTAAAACCTAAAAACAGTACAAGCATTATATTAGTAGCATTCAAATATAGCACTCGTAATGAAGCAAGGTCAGGCGCACAGGTGCGCTCCGTTATGGAGCAATGAACCACGAACAAAAGATGTAACGGTCCTAGCGAGTAAGCGAGAAGCATCGAGGCGGATGGAACGTATAAGCGCGAAAGAGATAGATGTGACGAGTTATGCGTGAACAAAGCAATGTTATACTTACCAGAGATTCTCAAAGTGTCGAGGCAGTCAGGCGCGTATTGTAAAAATAATAAAGAGGTTGGTGTTAAGCGTTGAAGATTTTCCAAAGATCGTGTTCCGATTTTATAATTTGAATTGGTGAAGTGGAATTCTTGCGTAAGAGGATCTTGCACTGTTTCACCCATACATACAAAAAACCTTTTTCAGCAGCCAGCTTCTTTGTTTTGTTTAGTAACAATTTATTTTGCAAAGTTAGATGATCGTTGATGTAAATCTTTGAATCTCCCTTTAGATCGATATCCGTCGATCGCAAATTCTTCCGTATTCGGGCGGCAGCAACAAAGTTTTCTTTTGTGTATCTGTTATTAAATGCCACTATGATTGGTTTAGTATCATTGTTACTCCGCATAGGAATTCTTGCAATATAATTTATTTGCTCCTTCGGGATCTCGTGGTTTATTTTCGATCCAATCTTGCTGAAAATTTGAAATAAATTTTCATTATTTGTACTCGGTACACCTTTTATTATTTTAGAATTTGTAGGTATTCATGCGACTGGCTGTCAGCCAGGCGCTTTCATTAATTAAATACTGTCTTTTTTTTTATTGATTTGACTTTGTTCTGTTCTGACATTTGTATCTATTTTTGACATATACATTATAACCTGACATTATTGTTTCACCTTATATTAATGAAATTGATGTTTAGATGTAATTTTGATGTTTAAAATAATAACTGAAATAATAATAATGCATTTGAGATATGACATATTTCTTAATTCTTATTGACATGTTGTTTAGGGTCCTATCTTCAATAAAAGAACATATATTCGATAGAACTATATATTATTTAAAGAGTGCGTAATCAAAATGTGTCAAAATGGACGACGTGCGCTCGCGCAGCTGGTAAGTGTCGAGTGAGTGACGAGCGAACGCGGCGATGAATCGTAGCACGGCGGCTGCCCGCGCCCCGCGCACCTCCGAAGCCCGAGCGTGGCCGAGAGCGGCCGAGTGCTTGGACACACTGCCCCGATTGAAGTGGACATCACTTCAAGATTGTAAGTCTCTAGGTAGAGGGCAGATATTATTGAATCCTCTGCGTATGGTCCCCTTCTTTGTTTTGACTTCGGCAACCCTCACAGCTCCGTCCTGTCCTGGGTAGATCTTGACTACCCGCCCGAGCAGCCATAGGAGTGGTGGTAGAGCCTTGTCCTTCACCAACACGAGCGCGCCCAGTTGGAGGTCGCTTGACGGCACAGCCCATTTATGCCGCTGCTGGAGCAGAGAAACATATTCAATGTTAAAACGTTGCCAAAAGTGTTGTTTTAGCAGTTCCACCCGCTTGTAGCGTTCCAGTCGTGTAACGGAAGCATCTGAGATATGCGGATGTGGAACCGACAATAGTGATCGACCAATCAGGAAATGGGATGGTGTAAGGGCTGAAAAGTCAGTAGGGTCATTTGAAAGAGGTGTTAGGGGACGTGAATTTAATATACTTTCTATTTGGGTTAGTAGAGTATACATTTCTACGTATGTTAGGTTGGTAAGTTTAAGCAACCTCTTGAGATGATGTTTTGTGGACCGAATGGCAGCTTCAGCGAGGCCGTTGAAGTGTGGAGAGTAGGGGGGAGAAAAGGTAAATTCAATACCTTCTTGAGCAATGTCGAACTCTATGTTGGATTCCTGTAAAAGTCGGTAAAGTTCATTAAAGGCTCCGACAAAATTAGTGCCGTTGTCGGACAAAATAGATCTTAGCTATCCGCGACGCGCAACAAATCGATTGAGCGCAGCCATGTAAGCTTCCTTTGTAAGCTCCGTAACAAGCTCGAGATGGACAGCCTTTACAGCAAGGCAGACAAACACACATAAGTAAAATTTTATTAGTTTACAGCCGCGACCTTTGCGGTCGGCTATCAATAGTGGCCCGGCATAGTCAACGCTACAATTTAGAAACGGAAGTTCAAGATGAGTTCTAGAGATCGGTAATTGACCCATAATGGGTTGAATGAACTCAGCTTTCTGCCTGAAACAAATTACACATTTATTGACAATAGATTTAGCTAGATTTCTGCCGCCAAGAGGCCAATAATTTAGGCGAATAGAGGCTAAAAGCAGTTGCGGGCCAGTATGGAGAAGCCTTTTATGAAACTGCAAAAACAGTAATTTCGTTAGATGGTGTTTACTACATAGTAAGATTGGGTGTTTAGTGTTAAAGTCATAATTGGCATTCTCAAGCCTGCCGCCTACACGAAGGAGACCAAAGGTATCCAGAAACGGTGTTAGTGAGACTAGCCTGTTTTTTATGGGTAAAGCCTTGCCAGATTTCAGAACGTCAAACTCGATTTGAAACATTTCTAACTGAGCAACATGCAAAATCAGGTTTATAGACGTTTGTAGCTCACTACATGATAATGAAGTTTTGACTTTATTTGTTGTATTTTTTAAATTGTGAATGAATCTTTTTATGTAAGCAACTACTCTTTGTAAATGATTTAAATTAGAAGCTTTTTTAATTAGTTGCGATATGATTGAATTAGCACTAGTTTCGTTACTTACAGCATGAAAATTACAATCGACTGTTTTATTACTTACTACCTCTGGTAGGTCTTGATTTTTGTGAGGTGATTTGGGCCACAGGGATTGATTTAGTAAGAGAAATGATGGTCCATTCCACCACAACGAACTGATGCTGATTTGATCAGCCTTCAAGCCTCGAGAGACTAAATCTGCAGGATTGTCCTTGGACGGCAAGTAGCTCCATGTACAATCGGACGTAGTTTCTCTTATTTCATTAATACGATTAGCTACAAATTTTTTAAGTTGAGCTATAGGCATGGACAACCAACCAAGAACTATCGTAGAATCGCACCAATAAAAGCAATTAACTATAGGTAGGGTGCTCGATTCTTTAACTTTAGTGCACAGCCTTGATGCCAACAAGGCTCCGCACAGCTCGAGTCGCGGAGTCGCAGTCGGTTTGATTGGCGCTACGCGACTCTTAGACATGAGTAAACGAACCGTGACCTGCCCGTTAGTGTTGATAGAACGTACGTATATGCATGCGCCGTAGGCCTTTTCCGATGAGTCTGAAAAAACATGAATTTCATGGTCGATTGATTCATCACAACAAACCCAGCGTGGTATACGTATATTATTTAAATGTGGTAGTGACTGAGTAAATGATAACCATGCATCTCGAATCACGTCTTCGTCCCAATCACATTTATTAATCCATAACTGTTGCATCAATATTTTTGCTTCCATAACGCAAGGAGCCACCAGACCTATAGGATCAAAAATTTGACTTACTACAGAAAGAAGTTTTGTTATTCTAAGTGGCTGTTTGAACTGGATAGAAAACGTAAGGACATCGGATTCGCATAACCAATTTAAACCCAAAGTTTTGGCACTTACATTTATTTGTTTTTCGGAAAAATCTAATGAATTGTTATTATTTACAACTTTGTTGTTACTTGAAATTTGTCTTAGTATTTCTTTACTGTTAGATTTCCATTTGCGTAAATTAAAGTTTGCCTGAGATAAAATTGAAATAACTTCGTTACACATACTAACAGTAGAAGAGATGGAGTTAGAGCCGCTCAAAAAATCATCTGCATAGAAATCGCGCTTTATTGCAGTTTGAACGTCAACGCGTTGTGATTCATCGGCTAGACTTACTAAACATTTAATTGCCAAGTACGGCGCGGATGCAGTACCGTACGTCACTGTATTTAAGGTGTAATTTTTAAGAGGCTCTGATGAATTTGCTCTGTAAACTATTCGTTGTAGTGACCGCTGATCGTTATTTAGTAAAACAGCTCTATACATTTTCTCGATGTCTCCTGAAACAACGTATTTATGCTGTCGAAAACGTAGTATAATAGACAGGAGATCGTCTTGAATTGTGGGGCCTACCATCTGAAGATCGTTCAATGAGAGACCTGAGGTAGACTTAGCGGACGCATCAAAAACTGTACGTAATTTTGTAGTGGTACTGGACTCTCGTAACACGCCGTGGTGAGGAAGAAAATAGTTGATTCTACCTGTGTAGGCCACTTCGTCGGTGTCTTGCGTCATATGTCCTAAATGTTCATACTCGGTCATGAACTCTACGTACAGTGTTTTGAAATTAGGGTCGCGCTGAATACGTTTTTCTAGAGGCAGAAATCGACGTTTTGCTATATTGTAGGAACTACCTAGCTTATTGGGATTGATTTTAAGAGGCATCGATACTACAAAACGACCTGAACTATCGCGAAAGGTATTTTTACGGAAGTGTTCTTCACAAGAACGATCTTCCAGTGACATGGTATGTTTAGGTAAAATAGCGTCTAACTCCCAGAACTTACTTAAGTCGTCGACCATATTTGTGGAGGAATGATTACAATAATGTGAATTATTGGTGGAATACGACCGAGCGTACACACAGCCCGATATTATCCAGCCTAACATGGATTCACATAATATAGGTTGTTTCTTTCCTAGGTCTATCCGATTGTTACCTAATACTTCCCAAAAGATTTCCGCTCCTACTAAAATATCTACAACGGAAGAAATATTGAATATAGGATCGGCCAAACATAAATTAGAGGGAATAGGTATCTTTTTTATATTGATAGATATCGGTGGAAGACTTTTCGTTATTTCTGGCAAAATAAGACATTCTATTTGCTTTGAGTAGGTACTGCAACGTTTGCTTGTGCCGTATTTATTAAAAGAGGTTATTGCACAAACAAACTTGCCGACATTTATGACTGACAACTTATAAGTCTGTCAATATTTGATTTTATTTGTAAAATGAAAAATATATATAATATGGAGGATTGTTCCATGGTATCCCTTCATGGGATTCCTTGACGGAATTCCTTACGGAATTCTATTGCGGGCTTCGTCCCCAAAATAGTCTAATAATTATCATTGTATTTTCTTTTAAAATAGATTCATCTTAAATAAAAGTTACTTAAAATAAAATTGTGTTATATTTCCTTTGTGGATTAGGAAGACCTCCCTAGGTTAGATTAGGTCCATCCCGGGTACCGACCCCAGAGTACCGTTTAAGGATTCGAACCTAAGGTAGCAGGACTGTGCACTAGTACTAGTTTGGTTATTGATACCTGTGACCACGGAGCTCGCACCGTGCTTGAACAATCCCAGCTTGCCACAGAGGCTGGCAGTGATGAAATTCGCCGTGCTCCCGTTGTCAAGTAGCATGCGCGCTTGATATTTCTTTCCATCGGAGCTTACGACTCTTACCATGGCTGTCGAAAGTAAAACAAGGCGTCGCGTAGTGGGCTGATTGTCATAGGTATTAGATGATAGAGCGACGTTTTCAGAAGGGCCGGGCATGGGATTTATAATATTGGTGTCAGGTTTATCTAAATGTAAAAGAGTATTATGCTTTGCTTTGCAATATTTGCAGTGAGCTAACAGTTTACATCGCTTTTGATTGTGACCCAATCGCAAGCAGTTTAGGCAAACGTTAAACTCAAGAGCTTTATGATTACGAGATTCTATTGATAGGCTTTTAAAGGAATTGCATGAATAGAGAAAATGATTATTTGAACACAAGGGACATTTTAATGAACTTAATTTATTTAACTGTTTATTTTTACTTTGATTATTACCACTATCTGTCACTATAAAGCTTTTTGATTTATTTATATTTTCTTATTTATTAGTCCTTTTATTTTCCTCTAAAGTTTCTAGCAAATCTGCTTTGTCACCAAAAAATTTACAAAATTGATGAAGAGTAGGAGAGTTAGTGGAAGAGTTTCTGTGTTCCTCCCAATTCCTAGAAGTAACGGGATCTAGCTTGGTGCACATCATATAAATTATCATGGTGTCCCAATGTTGGGTAGGTTCATTTAACATCTGTAACGCTCGTAAGTTTTTATTAGTAACATCAATTAGACGACGCAGTGACGTACTTGATTCTGTCTGTATGTGATCGGCGTTAAATAAGGCTTGCAAATGATTGTTGACTAATAAACGATTATTATTATATCGTTCACATAGTAAATTCCAAGCTAACTCATATTACTACTTTTAAAAACAATATTTTTTATTATTTCCGCAGCTGTTCCTTTCAAACTAGCTCTTAAATAGTGGAACTTATTAATTGAATCTATACTTTCATTAGAATGAATTAACGATAGAAAGGTGTCTCTAAGTTTGAGCCAAGACAGATAGCCGCCATCAAAGTAAGGCAGATTAATTTTTGGTAAACGGATAAAACTGTGTTTGTGCCCACCTGATGCTGAATCCTCGGAGCCCGCTACAGAGGAGCTGGCGGATTGACGTTGGTTGCTGTCAAGGAGCTTACGCGCTGCAGCAATCAACGCATGGTACCGGTCCTCAAACTGACCCCTTGCTAGGTATGCCTCATCCGGTTTATCCGACAACGACTCGATTTCCATCTGTAATTGATCAAAGTCCTCATATAATTTTTCAAATTTACTAAACCGACTTTCAGGTTCCAAACGTTGCAGTTCAGAAAGTTCAGAGCAAGATTTTAAAACGTCTAAATAATTACTAAAATTAGTAAGCTTAGCTTTCATTGCGCTGCGTTTATTGTAAAGTTTCTCAGCCATTGCGATAGAACAAAATTATCTATTTAGGTTGAGACAGATAGGTATGAAGTAAATAAATAAATTTAGCTAATGACTAATTGGTGCTTAAAGGGTAAGAAAAGAAAAATAAAGCTTAGATTAAGCACGTACCAGTAGCAATTAAAGACGACTGAGACTACACTTGAAACTTATTGAGGAATGTATAATAGGTATTGATAGGTTTTAATTTAGGTATTTTTAAAGGATGTTTATTATAAAGGGGAACGGTAAATAAGGAATAATTGGTACGATCTCACGTATATCGGTATCCTTATCCACAATATCACTTGACGACTTCACTTTCTTCAATCCGTAGACTGCGTGGCACCGCTCGTCGAACAAAGGAACTGCTCGGGTTCAAGGTCCACTGCAATAAATGTAGTGGGAGCAAAGCGTGAACTGTATCTCTTGGCTGCTTCTTTAAACGAGGACCATTGTTTAGGGTCCTATCTTCAATAAAAGAACATATATTCGATAGAACTATATATTATTTAAAGAGTGCGTAATCAAAATGTGTCAAAATGGACGACGTGCGCTCGCGCAGCTGGTAAGTGTCGAGTGAGTGACGAGCGAACGCGGCGATGAATCGTAGCACGGCGGCTGCCCGCGCCCCGCGCACCTCCGAAGCCCGAGCGTGGCCGAGAGCGGCCGAGTGCTTGGACACATGTATTGTCTGATTACTGTTTATATAATTATAATTTTTTAAGTGCTATTGTAAACTATGGCTTTAGCTGACAATAAAATGATTTGATTTGATTTGATAAAATAACAAGCTCATTATTTCAAATTTCAGTACAAAGGATACTTAACGGTGGCAATGAATTTGTACTGATCCAGTCCTTTTATTTTTACTTTATTCCTTCTATTTTTTTATTTATTTTTCCTATATTTTCATATTTATTTTTATTATATCTGTGTGTTTTCGTGTGCATTCGCCCTTTCTGTCGGTAAAGGTTGACCCTAACGCGGTCAACTCTTTACCTGGGTACCCTTTTTCGTAGGTAGCGGCCTTCGGCGAACTACGGTTAGTTTTAAGTCATTCTCCCCAGCCCCCCTAACGCTGGTAGGGAGGTTAGCCGCTAGGGTTCGCTAGGTTTTTTTAGGAACTCTAGGCATCTTTTACATACTTATATACATATAGTTAGTCCCCCTCCCTAATGGTTTCGCAAAGCGTTATAAACTTCGCGAAAGCGTTCGCCCAGGCGCTCGCCGCGTCGGGCAACCCGATATCAGATGAGGTCTTCTCGCAGGCCTTATTAACACTTAACGCGTCCCCGGCCCATCGGGCCACCAACTCCCAGACCCCTCAGGTCTTTACCAGCTCTCCCGCATCTCCCGTTCCATCCGATATGGACTGCGCGTCGGTCACGTCATCTGGCGCATCGCAGCGTAAGCGTACCGCTCCCGGGAGCGACTCCGATTCCACTTCCAAACCGTCTTCGGGCGCCGCTACTTTAACCGGCTCTTCTGAGCCCTCATTCACATTGATCTCTAAACGCTCCAAGAAGCGCTCAAAGAAAATCGCGGTGTCTTCAACACCCAATCCCACCCCGGTGCCTTCAGCACCCGTCCCCGCGCCACTTATGTCACTCGAAGTGACCGCGTCTCCATCGGTCCTGTCGAGACCAGCGACGCGCTCCCGTCCCATTGAAGCCTCAGCTCCCTCCGCACATCTTCCTCCGCGAAAAAGCGCGCTGGATCGCAGTTTCTAACTTGTGCAAAGAGCACAAAATCAATTATTTTAAAGCCCCTGCGTTGGCAGGGATCGAGAACGCATCGAGATTCAGGTCGCGACTATCGACGACTTCCGCGCATTCACTAGGCTCCTATCAGTTAGGCAAATCGCTTATCACACCTACGCCCTCCCGGAGGAGCCTAAGATCCGCGCAGTTTTACGTGGCGTCCCGTTCGAGCTCGCAAACGATGAAATCCTCGAGGACCTTAAGTCCAAGGGCTTCCCGGCTGAAGCAGTGCACAAGATGCACTCCAACTGCGGTAAACGTTTTCCGTTAGCATTACTTATTTTATCTAATACTCCCAACTCGAGGGAGATCTTCAGATAGGCTCGTACAATCTGCGGACTCTCGAATATCTCCGTCGAGCGTTCTTACCATCGTGAATACCCTGGGCAATGCCATCGTTGCCAGCTATACAGCCACGCAGCGGCTATTTGCTCAGCTCCTCCCAGGTGCTTTAACTGCCTCGATCCGCATATAAAAAGGAGTGATTTAACATTTTTAAAATTAAAATTAACAAAGGAGTGCTCTCGCACTCCCGACTCCACCTCCTCCCCTGCATGTGAGCTGTGCGGCCAGTCCAGCCACACCGCAAACTACAGGGGATGTCCGCACGCTCCGCACTCTTTCGTAAAGAGGTCCGCGACTAAACCGGCGCCGCCGCTCACTCCCGCTAACTTTCCGCCGCTGCGCAACCGGGGTCCCCCGGAAGCAAAGCCCGAGCAGCCGATGCCGACTCTGGTTCTTTCCTGAGGACAGCGTCCGGCCGCTCCTGCACCACCTTCCTGTCCTATCCCAGCTCCCGTAGCTCCCGTAGGCCCGCGTCCCGCTCCGTCGTCTTTGCCTCAGTCATCGTTGGCTGAGGACATGAAGACCGTGTTCGACGTCATCCAAAACGTCGACATTAACGAGATTGCCGTACTCGCACGCAAACTGCGAGCCACCTGCTCTCCTCAAGAGCGTCTATTCGCGCTAGCCGAGCATCACTCGCAACTTAGTTCTTTATAAATTCTATAATTCGTATTAATTCGTTAAATGGTATTTAAAATCAAACCCAAGGGCTTATCCCTAGTTTCAATTAACGCTAGTAGCCTTAGTACTAACCTCCATGAGCTCTAACTGTTTCTTCAGAACAACGAGCCAAACTTATTGCTTCTCCAAGAGACGTGGCTCACTCCAAACCGCAACAGGGGATTCGCTATTCCTAAATACGCGTTCACTCGTAACGATAGGCCCAACTCCGACAGATTCGGTGGCACAGCTATTTACTACAACAGAGGTTTCCATTGCGTTCCTCTCCCTACCCTTCCTCTCCTCAACATGGAAGCCACTGTGTGTAGATTGGCTATAACTGCTCATCCGACCGTCATCATAGCTTCAATCTACATACCCAGTGGCACTAGACCTATCCGTTACGACTTCGAGGCCATTCTTGCCCTCGGCCATTCAGTCATTATGTTCGGAGATTTTAACTCCAAACATACTGACTGGACATGCCTATCGACTAACACCAGCGGTATCGCTCTCCTTAACATCACTGAGCAACTCGACTTATCTCTCCTGACACTCACACTCACTATCCCGACAACCCAAACCACTCTCCTGATATCCTCGATTTCGCGATCGTCAAACGAATCAATCTCGATCTCAGTTCTATCGAACCGTTCGATGACCTAGGATCTGATTACCGCCCCGTCTCCCTCGTGCTAGGACCTAGGACCGCCTAACGATAACGTCACCTCTCCTAAGACCTTTATCGATTGGAAAGGCTTTAAAAATACATTAGTTTCAGCCTTAGAGGCCCCGAACTCTCCGCTTGCGATCTCGCCCGACCAATTAGATAGCCCGAATAAAATAGACTCGATGGTCGATTCCCTCACTGATGCTATCAACTCAGCCATCAGTGTTAACGAAAAGATTGCTAAGCGAGGCAAACCCACGCTTCCCATAGCTGTTAGCAATCCTATTAAAGCTAAGAATGCGGCTCTCCGGAGAGCCAAGAAATATCCCTCGCCCGCCTATAGATTAGCTGCGAATCAGCTACAACGTAAAGTAAGGTCTTGCTTCGCAGAACTCCGAAACGCTCAGATGAACGATCTCATGGCAAATATCTCTCCGTCCCACGAAGCGTACTATAGTATGGCCCGAGCCTTACGCGTAGACCCAGCCTCTCACGTTCCTCCTCTCACTCGTCCCGATGGCATTACTGCCTTCGAAGTCGAAGAGAAAGCCGAATGCTTCGCTGACAGCATTGCTGCACAATGCTCGCCCAGCATGCTACCTGCGGATCCCTCCCACATCCGTGAAGGATGAAGTCCTTCGCAGAGACTCTCTCCCCATCACCGCCGACCCCATCACAGTCTCTAATGACGAAATCTCGCTTCTCATCAGAAACCAAAAGTCTAAAAAGGCTCCGGGTGCGGATGGAATTTCCAACCACGCACTTAAGCACCTGCCTCAACAGGTGCTTACCTTGTTAGCTATCATTTTCAATGCCCGCTTCGACCAAAGCTACTTTTCACAAGCTTGGAAAGCATTCCCAAGCCGGGTAAACCTCTGAATATCCCGGCTAATCACAGACCCATCAGCCTCCTCAAGGCCATGTCTAAACTTCTCGAGAGAGTCATACTCTCTCGAATGCGGAACCATCTGTTTCCAACGGATGGCGATCCACTCATTCCCCAGTGCATTCCCCATCAGATCGGCTTTCGCGCTAAGCACTCCTGCCCACAGCAAGTCCGTCGAATCGTCAAGTACATACTTGACGGTTTCTATCCGCGTTGTAATAAAACAGTCGCGGTTTTCTTTGATGTAGCCAAGGCTTTCGATAAAGTCCGGCACAGCGGTCTCGTTTATAAACTCTACAAAATAGGCTTACCGGATCGCCTAGTCAGGTTAATCGCGTCGTTTATCAAAGACCGTGCATTTCGATTTAAGCATGAAGGCACGCTTTCCGCGCCTTGTCCCATAAAGGCTGGAGTCCCTCAAGGCTCAGTCCTCGCCCCTTTGTTGTACACCGTGTACACCAACGACATTCCCATCCCGCCAGAAGGCGTCAAACTCGCCCTCTTTGCCGACGACACCGCACTCTACACCAAAGGTCACAATGTCCCGCAGCTTGTAACCAGACTCCAAAAGGCCGTAAACGCCCTCGGTGTATGGTTTCAAAAATGGCGCTTCGATGTGAATCCAAACAAGAGTTCTGCGATGCACTTCGACCCCAAACGCCGTCGTCCCGCTGTCTGGCGATCCCCACGTTCGAATGTTAGGCATTCCCATCCCCTGGAAGCGCAATACTAAATACTTAGGCGTCACCTTAGATCCGACGCTTTCTCTCAAGACACACGTCGATAGAGTTTCGAATTTCGCCCGTCACTACTTAGGCCGCCTAAATAGCATGTTAGGTAGAAAATGTCTTTCAGAAACAAACGTACACTTTACAAGGTCTGCGTTAGACCCATCATGACATATGCCTCGCCAATCTTTGCCCACGCCAAACCCTCCCTCCTGCACAAACTGCAGATAGTTCAAAATCTCTTTTGCCGCAAGGCCACAAACGCAACGTGGTACGTGTGTAACGCAGACTTGCACAGAGATCTTGAACTGCCTACAGTACAAAAACACCTCAAAACACTCTCTGAAGCGTTCTTCAAACGCTCCGAAACCCATCCCAATCATCTAGTTCGAGATTCAGTCTCATATACTACTCCTGCCTTAGATTCGAAGTTGAAAGTAGCTAGGCCTAGGAATGCGCAAGCGTACTGTTCCACCAGACTTACGTCCGATCTCGAAGCCTTTCTGGCCGCAAATTCTAATTCTAACTTAAATTCGAAATAATTCAATTTTATTTTTCAATTTTTAATTTTTTAATTTTAATTTTTTTTTTTACTTTTCATTTTGAGCACCTTGAGTGCTATGTAATTCCCAGCCGGGACCCCTTCTGGGCCCCGCTAGCGCGGCCTCTTTCTCCAATTGGCCGTCGCTCAGATGAAGGCTGTGTGGCAAAAAATTGCACGAGTCATTCAGGGGGTTTTTTAGTGGGTTAAGGCTCTGGTAGGCTCGGAGCGAGTCCCACATAACCTCGATCGCGCGCGCGAGGTATGCATAAGAGCATTTTTAGACGCCCTCTCTATGGAGGGCAACAAAAAAAAAAAAGAAAAAGATCGTGGTGTGCTTTTAATTACACGTTTCATGCGAAGTATAGCGGGGGTACATTAACAGCAATGTATATTTTTAGAATATCTTTTATGTGACATTGCTTTGCTACAATTTTATTGATTTCGCAAAAAAAAATACTTTATTGAAACAGTTTTACTTCTTAGGGATGAAATGATATTTAACTTCTGGCCCTGCAAGTAATAAGTTATTATACAGAAAGGCACCTCAATATTTTGGGGGTCGCATTTCACAGCGTGCGAGATCGTGACTAACTAAACAATGGAATCGCGTGCAACGAGGAGCGTCTAGTCTTCTCCTAGTCTTGGCGACACAGCTACGCCTACGAGGCCCTACTAACCTTTTTTTTCTGTGTACACGATTTTGTATTGAGCAACAATTTTTCGTTGCAAAATTGTGTTTATGAGACATTTTAGTATCTGTAACAGGCTAAAAATTTTTGATAAATTTGAAATTTCGTATTAAACTAAATGAAACGTGAGCCAGTATCAAAATGCCCAAGAGATTCACTGAAATTTTCAGAGCCAACTTACATTCATCGGTAACTAAGTTGTTCCTTCCAACTTATTTAGTGTTTTAGGGTCGCCATTTCTTTCTAATTTGATTTGTTTCATGAAATAACTGGAGTCCAAGAAAACAAATGCATTTAGAATTTTATCTATAATTATTTATATCTGAAGCTTGTTTCACAAGGAATGTAACACACATTGTTTATTAGCCGGGTCCACGCCGGAAGATCCACCGCGCTCCGATCGCGCGCGGCAAGACCGCGATCCAAATGTGTCAGTAGCGTGGCGCGCGCGGTGCGGACGGTCGTGTAGATCGCGCGCTCAACAAATATGGATCAATCTAAGAGTCACCAGTTAATATCCCTTTATAAGCAGTACAAATGTTTATGGGACCCGAGCGATGAAAATTATACCAAAAGGGGTGTAAAAGAGGATGATTGGCTTCAAATTTCACGTGATATGGCAAACACACCAGTCGAAGAGTTATTGAAAAATATGCTTTAGAAGAGAGAATTTCTTAGCTTATTATCCAAGAATAAAAATAATATCTAAAACTGATTACCATTCATTCTTGCAAAATTGTGTTCAACTTTATCGGTAACTAACTCTGCGTAAAGCTGAGTTCCATATACCGAGCAATTTTTGTGTATAGTTTTTATCCAGAACCGTCTTTTTGGTTTTTGTGATCTTTTGCGCAATTTTTTTCTCTATTCTGTATTTTCACCAGCCAATCTATATCGTTTTTTTTTCAATAACTTCCGTATGAATTGAAATAAGATTAACACTACCGAGTAATTTTACCGGTTTATCTAAAACTACGTCGTTTTTTACCCATGATTTGCTGGACAGAGTGACCTTTCTAAAGTCAACTTTTACTAGTTACCAAATTTTACTATTACTTATTTGTTTAGTGAGAAAAAGTGGAAATGAAATGAAATAAAATAAAATGAAATGAAATATTTATTTCTCAACATAGACAATTACTTGTTCTTATTGACGTCTTATAAAACATGATTCTACCACCAGTTCGAAAAAACCTTCGTGAAGAAGAACTGGCAAGAAACTTCACGGGTATATTTTTTTCAAAATAAATTTACAGAGTCTCTTTATGTCTATACACAATTATTCTTTTCTGCATCTGTTAGCTCAGCAAGTCTCCCTCCCCCCAAGTATCGAAACGACGAACACCCTCAAACGGCACCCGTTCACGAGTTAACGCGGGATCCATGGATTTGTATGGATTTGTTTGGATGGATGGATTTGTATTAAATCCGACTATTTTAATATTTTTGCTTTATTTATTCAGAGTTAGCTAAACTTCAATAACAAAAGCTTCAACTTTTTTAAACGAACAAAGATGTTTATTCTGAGCACCATCTCATTTTCCTCCTTCTATAAATACTTTAGAACAGTAAACTCGTAATCAAAATGCTCAGAATATTAAACTTTATTACTGGTAAGTTAGAAACTTCAAATGAAAGTCACGGTGAAACTTTGGCTTTAAATAAAATATAATAATAAAATTAAAAATTAAAAAATAACAGCGGTAAAATCTCTTAAAATTTTGTCAAAAATATTAATTGTTTAAATTAGTAGGTTTACCTTTGACAAGGGCATAAAAGAATTATACTCAGGTTTTTGAATTTTTTTATAACATGTTCCACAGAGTATTTCTAAAACAAGAAACTGCCTTGCGATGTAACTTTGTGACATTTTACTTAAAAAACAAATTTTATAAGAAATAGAATATAAAACTTGTACTCGCTTTTACATCTGGTCGTTGTATTCATTTGAACCCAGCAGTAACCACTGAACTGAGGACGTCCGTCAGTTGCCAGACAAGCAATATATTTATATTGCTCAGTTACTCTGTATTTTATTGGCATATTTGTAAGAACGGTATTAAGAATTTGTGGGTAGATAATGAAAAGATACGTATCTCATGATTCTTTTATTTTTAATATTTAATGTAATTGTAAATAACACCTACAGCTTATAACAGTAATAAGCAATTTATCATTTAAGTCCTCTTAAATAACTATTTGTGTTTACCACACAAATATACATCGCTACTAGGATTTCAACTCAATAAGGCTGCGTATCGAACAAAGCTGTGCGAGAATGCTTGCAGTATGCTAAGACCAAAATCCTTTGTGTCTTTAATAAGTGATTCGAAACTGCTACTATTTACCCGCCTCTAAAGCGTTGAACTTCTAAAACCAGGTGCTATATAAACATAACATTTCTTTCATAATCATCACTACGTATCTTTTTCGCTGTATTAAGTGGTTTATAAGAATTTTCTTAAGTTATAATACATCATAAGTCCGAAAATCCTGAGTATTATAAGAACAGTATATACGAGCATATACCACAAAGCTCTACGACCCGTTATTCATATTTATAGTTAATCAACCAATATTCTTTAAACATTCGAAAGTGATAGTAATAAGTAATTGACAAGTCAAATCAGCCCATCAAAATAAGCTTCAAGCTGCCATTTAAATAAAATCACACAGATGTCAAATTTTTTACCATCAAACAAAATCAAGCATTAAAACCAATTAATGACAACCGAAAATTTATTGCATCTCATAAAATGACCGCAAAGCAGCTAATTAATTGCAGGGATTATAGCAAATGTTTGATTCGTCCGATCTGGCATAAGCCACAGTGTTTGGTCAGTTCAGAGGCATCTATATTTCGACTAACTTATCTGAGTTGAGTGCAGTTCAGAGTGACACTACTTTCTATGGGCTAGTTACGTTTTATATAGGGCAGCAATTAAAATCGTTTGGTTCCAATTTTCGCCAGACGCACAGATCACTTGGTCGTAGTGTATCTAAAACCGCTCTGTGGGGAATTACAGTTTACGCTATTTGTAGAAATTGCAGCGCTGAATTGTATTTGAATAGTGTAGTGGTTTGTGAATGCTCCTAGAAACCTGATTTAAATATTTTAAATGGTTTTAGTTTGACACGTTATTGTAAGAGCTACAAATCTAAAGCTGTGTATGAGTCGCAGGTGGATGGTTGAATTAGAATTTCTACTAAACAACCGTAAGTTTGAACATTTTATAATTTATTTTGCCCTCAATTTTCATAATACCGCTTCGATGGGTGCTACGGTACTACGCTCACTTCGTTTGCTTGGCTGTCGCAAATCACAGGATATCATCAAAAGGGTTCAAAATGTTCGTGCCGTCGGCCACTTATGTTTCAGTAAAATATACAGTTATAATTATTTTTTTTATAATAATCCATAGGTTTATACCATATTTTATAATCACATGAGCTAAGTACTAATTAGTATTTTTTATTTTTAGTGTTAAAATAGCCATCATTAGAGTAAAATTATAATAATTATATTGAATTGCACCACAAATTCTTTAATTTAAAAATATTTGTTACTTCATTTAATAGGGAAAAAAGGAAAATAATCCATTAACTACTAATTAATTATTTATTGTGTTAGTTTGCAATCTTTATCTTTGCTTTAAACAGAGCGAATGTTTTTTTTGGTTGCCGAGCAAAGAAAATAATATCGCACCCAAGCAAATAAAAAGCACAAAAATAAAATATTTGGCTATAAAGCTGACATAATTTTTTTTTTGTGATATTATTTAATATGTTATGATTTCGAGATTTTAAAGTAATTAATTC
This sequence comes from Marasmarcha lunaedactyla, assembly GCA_923062675.1. Classification (NCBI taxonomy): domain Eukaryota; kingdom Metazoa; phylum Arthropoda; class Insecta; order Lepidoptera; family Pterophoridae; genus Marasmarcha; species Marasmarcha lunaedactyla. The sequence continues at coordinate 14,935,628 of OV281359.1, forward strand.
AACTGAATATCTATGTCATCTAATCATAAAGATTTCCTCAACTATTTCTTTTTATAATGAGAACACTATCTGTATCGGCAAAGATGCACGCAGTTACATATTCTTTGATTTGCTTTTATGTCTTTTATATATTTATATACATAATTTGGTTCTGACTTTCTTTTTATTAATTATTATAAAATGTTATAAAAATTAAGGTATAGTCATTTTTTTGGGTAAAGCACTGAAAACAAAAGCTTATTGAGGGCCTGGAATGAACAAATCCATTTAACCAAACGGCTAGCTGTATAGTTGTTGGCTGATTCCACCATCCGCCTACGACATATCCACTGAAGGCGTTTATTTGAAAGTTAGTGGTCACGTCGAAAACTTATGTGTAAATGCATGTGATTATTAAGATATTTGAAGCAAAAATAACATTTTTATTATTTTATGTAAATACAGTTGTTAGTAATTACTCAAACTCAAACTCAAACTCATTTATTTCACAAATTACTACAGCAACAAAATATAACAATAAAAGCACTTAGACACACACAGTTAAGTACAGATTTTTAACATAAAACAATGACCAAGACCAGAAATACAGAAATACAAAAAGAAAAAAAAAATGCAATCTAAAATATAAACACACAGAAAAGAGATAGAAAATAATAATAATAATACACCAGAATTAAAAAGCAATTATGACAACTGATCGGAAATAAAACAATAATTGTTAGAAATACATAGAACAATATGTTGCGCTGTAGTATATTTGTCAAACAGGACACATCTCAGCATGTGCTGCGGGCATGCCACAGCGCTGATTTTCAGATGTGCCCTTGTGGACCGGTACGTATGCGCACTTGCGTAGCTGTAGCAGACTATAACATATTCTCACTATAAACAAATTGAAATTATCATAAATTACAAATATAAACGCTTAATACAAATATTAAATAAAATAGTGTAAATTTATTTTAACTAATATATATTCTCTGCACTACATACATTTAATAATTAAACAAATAAATAATAATAATATAGCTTGCACCTACTTGATACCCGTCACTGGTATGTTGGAACAACGCGCACCCCACTAGGTATCATTGTTTGATATTCAAGTAAATATTTTTTAAGTTTCGTTTTAAAGGATGATATAGTTCCTAGTTTGCGAAGGGGGGGTGGTATATTGTTCCAACATTTAGTGGCCGAGTATCTAAAGCTTCCACGAAAGGCAGATGTACGATGCCAGGGCATATTTAATGGTCGACTTAATATACGGCACCCTCTGTTCTTGGCCCGCCATTCCAGTTTGTCGAGGAGGTATCTCGGACGCCCAATTTTTTCCAGGCCAAACAACAAAGTAGCAAGGTGCAGTTCTCGGCGAAGCGTCATTTTAAGTATGCCGGCCGAATTGAGGAATGGTGTGATGTGTGAACGTGGAGGCGCACCGAAGCAATAGCGTGCACATGCGTTTTGTACACGCTGAATAATTCGGTCCGTGCGTGCAAGCAGACGTGGGCCATACACCAGGCTGCCATAACTTAATTTGGACAAAACTAATGCATCACATAGCCGCACACGCAGGTCCACGCTAAGAAAGTCGCGAATTCGGTACAAAATGTGAAGCCTATAAAAACAATTTTGGACCACCTCCAATACGTGACCCTCAAAACGAAGCTGATCGTCCATCAGTATGCCCAGATTTCGAGCCAACATAACGCGTTCTACCTGCTCACCCCTTATAGACACCACTGGATTAAAGGAAGAAATCGATGCAATTTGGTTTGGAGATCCAAATACCATGAGCTTCGTCTTTTTAGGGTTTAGAAGTATAGTGTTTGCTTCTGACCAAGCAGCAATCCTAGACAAATCATCGTTAAGCTGATCCACTGCTGTTTTGGTATTCTTGGGATCAAACGATACATATAGTTGTGTGTCGTCGGCGTACATGTGATAACTGCAATGATGAATAGCTGAGCAGATATCCGCAGTATACAACGTGAATAACAAGGGTCCTAATATAGAACCCTGTGGTACACCTCTAGTGATTGAGGAGCAAGCAGAAAATTGGTAAGCACCATCACTGCCAAGCAGCCGGACTATCTGGGATCGATTGCAGAGATAACTAGAGAACCATTTGACTGTAATTGTGTCGAAGCCGTAGAAGGTCATTTTGGACAGTAAAAGTGGAATATTTATTGAATCAAAGGCTCTCGAGCAATCCAGCAAGACCATCATCGTCCCCTGTCCTCTATCCTGTGCGGATAAGATGTTGTCTGTTATGTCGAGTAATGTTGTGATGGTGCTGTGTGACTTTCTGAAGCCAGATTGGAAAACAGGCAGTATACTGTTGTCTTCCAAGTAAGCACTCAGCTGAATGTGTACTACTCGCTCTAGAACCTTCGAAACACAAGGAAGTACACTAATGGGGCGTAGGTCCTTGAGTTCAGCCGCATTCTGCTTCTTGGGTAGTGCCATCACCATCGCCGTCTTCCAAGCGCCGGGAAAAACACCGGTTTCGAGTGAGCAGTTTATGATAGCAGTTATGGTGCTTATGGACTCTGGTAGTGTGAGCAGTAACATATTAAGAGTGAACGCGTCCGCCCCCACAGCGTTTGACTTCAAAGACTTGATGATTTTAAGCACACAAGAATCGTCGACAGGTTTGAAGGCGAACTCCGAAGTCCCGTGTCGGTGGAACTCGAAATATGTTAAAAGAGAAAGAGGAACGTGACTGTTACCTGGGACTGCAAGGAAGCTCTGATTTATTTTGTTAGGATCTCTTAAATAATCTGGTAGTTCGTGCTGTGAAGACGTAAAGCTAATTGTTTGCTTAAGATTATTCCAGAGGGCTTTCGGTGCGTGTATTTTATTATTTACATAACTATTAAAGTATGCTTTCTTTTCAGCATAAAGCGCTACGGTGACAATTTTTTTTAGCTCCTTGTAATAATCTTTATCCTGCCTAAGACCTGACCGGCGGGCTACATCATGGGCACGATCGCGCAGTTTCATGATTTCCCTGATCGTTGGTGTTATCCAGGGGCATCGAATCTCCTTAACAATGATCTGTTTTAGTGGAGCGTGTCTTTCGAAAATTGGTAAAAGTGTTTCATAAAATGCATGTAAGATTTTATCAACTTCCGTAAAAGATGACAGACTATTCCAGTTAATTTTCGATAAGTCGTCATTAAAAACTACGGGATCAATATTTTTTAATGCACGAATTTCAATACGACGAACCGAAGGTTTCGGTTTTTTCACCGATAATTCGCCAATGACTATAGCGTGGTTACTAAGGGTGGGAATATAGTCAACAATTGTGTTTACCACTGATGCGTTGCTACAAAATAAGTCTATTAAAGTAGCACTATGACTTGTAAAATGGGTGGGAGAACCTACATATTGAGTTAACTTCATTGAATTTAAGAAATTATTGACCTTGATAGATTCTCTATCCGTCAGCATATCAATATTAAAATCGCCAGTTAGTATTATGTAATCCGCGCGCGAAGACAAAGAGCAAATCGAGTCTGTTAATGCATCGAAAAATACGTCAACCTCAACCCATGCTGGACGATAAGCTGTACCCACAATAAACCTTATTCCCGCGCACGACAGGCTAATCCACATTTGTTCAACGGGAAGCGCGGGGGGATGCGCACATACTCGCACTGTGAGTCCGCGGCGCACGTAAAATCCCACTCCGCCGCCGCGTGAGCGCCCCGAGCCGCGAGGACGCGGGAGATGCCGCAGTCTGTAACCAGGTAGCGCGGGCGCACGACACTCTTCGCTCTCACGCAGCCAAGTTTCATTCAACGAAAGAATGTCCAAATCGTGCTTTTCTACAGCCGTGATTAGTTCTTCGTGTTTAGTTCCTAATGAACAAGGATTTAAAAGACCAATTCGTACTAATTTCCTTTTAGAAGTCATTAAAAACTAAGAAAGACCTATGTTTGTAGTATCCAATACAACTATGAAAAGATATATGTTTTGGTTTATTTGTGTATAGTGCATAGGTGAAATTAGTGTATAGTTTATGTGCATATGGTTGGCAACAAATATAGCAAAGAAGAAAGCGTATACATTCTGTGAGGCAGTAAGTAGGTATTAACATTATATAACGATGTAATAAATAAATAGTAATAATAAGATAAATACAATAATAATAAATGTTCATATCATTATAAGCAAACTTAGTTGGGTGAGCAAAGACAAAGTAACAATTTATACTACAGCGCAAGCGAAGGGCACAAGTACTATTATATTCACGAAATTTAGAATCAATTACAGTTAAAATTAATATTACATATTGCTTATGTACAATCTGAATCAAATTTGTTTGGTACCAAAAACCTTAGTCATATCTAGCTCCGTGCGTATCCGATGTGTCTCAGTGTCTTGTGTACGACGAGCATAGATTCGGCCCCCTCTCGTCCAGATGTACCTCCAACCCCGGGCTTTAGCAACCTGACGAGCTTTACCAAAAAGCCGCCGGTTAGTTCGGGTCAACCTTTCATTGATGTAAAAACGTCGCGGCGCCCCCTGCAGTCCAAAGCCGTCTGTGTCGATCGAGCGACGTACCCGTGCTTCACGCAGCAGTTTGTCTCGCAGGTCGCGACGCGCTAACCTCACGGCCAGAACTCGCGGCGCTCCGTCAGCAGCACCACCATCCGGTTCTCGTCGTGCCCCTACCCGTTCCGCAAACACCACGTCCCGCGCTTCCAACTGTAATGCCAGCTTGCCAGCAATCAACTGAACGAGATGTAAAGGGTTCTCTCCACTCGTCTCCGGCAGCCCAGTGATCTCGACATCTGACATCAGGGACTCTTGATCTCGATCATTTAATTCTAACTTTAACTGTTCCACCGTATAACAAAGTTCACTGACGTTGTCGGACGAGTTAGATGTCTCTTCTCGCTTTTCTAAAGTTGTTATGCGGTCCTCTATTTCAGCAAACCGCAAACCTATTCCATCTTCCAAGGTGGAAACTCGGCTCTCAAAGTCGGCGAGACGCTCGTTAACCGCGCCAAGAAGAGATAGCATCGACTCGACTTTTTTTGAGAATTCAGCCATCTCCAGCCGCATTCCTCCCATTTCCTGTCGAATCAGTGACATTTCGTAGGTCAGCCCAGGCTTGACTTCACCACTATCACTGCGAACGTCTGGTGGTGAAGTGGTAAGGGCCCCCTTTACAGGAGTCTCCGTGTTGTCTTTTCGTGGCTGCTTTGATGTACATAAAGGACAGACCCAGCTAGGTGGGACCTTTGAGGTCCTACTTATCTGCACGCACGCTTTCTCAAATAAGCTACAACACTTTGTACACTTAACTCCCTCAGTTGCAGAAATAAATTTACCACACGCAGCACACTTCGACATTATGCCTTAAATCGTTGTTACACGATACAAAGTCGCTAACAGTTATTTAGTGTAAGTAGTGGCCGAGAGGTCAATGACAGCAGACAATTACGCTTACGCAAACGCTGCTTTACAACGGTTTTTGCAATTTACTCTTCACAGTTCTAACACTAAAACAAATCACTTAATGTATGTTTAAATTATAAATTCAGAAAACTATAAATATATTTTAAATTTTGATATAAGTTTCAGCACTAAAACCACAGTTTGACTATTTTATTTCACGAGAATTACAGGAGCGTAGTTAAAAAGATGCGTAAGCTACGAAGCGCGCGGTACATCCCGCCTTACAATACTTACCACTATAATTTCATGAATTTACGGTATTTTTACCACGATTTTCGATTTTTATTTCGCGCGTCCGATATTTCGATGCTGTTGCAAGCACCATGACCGCGATCATGCGAAATAAAAATAGAAAATCGTGGTAAAAATACCGTAAATTCATTAAATTATAGTAAAAATAACCGCGATAGTTTAAAACAGTTATTACTTACCATTACAATAAAACTAGATGCGATATATTTTATTCCGCGCGTCAAATATGTCAAATCGCTTTTAATTAAACGAAATTGATATTCATCTAAATTTGTCATTGCTTAGTAATTTTTAGTTGAACCTAACTTTTGGCCAGAAGATGTGTCTCTTTTTAGAATGGACTGTTTATTTATGGCCCTACTGGCGTGGCTACTACATGGCTTAGCGCTGAGGGTGCTTAGCCGGAACTTAAAACTAATGCTACATACGATACGCCCAAGGGCACCCGAGAGGGTACAGATCTAGGTGTAGGCCGTCTTATATTGAAACTACCAATGGTAGTGTCGTCTACTGTCATAGAACCAGCAAGAAACTCAGTATGAATGCCTACGACGCGTTAACTTGGCCCACCGGTGGGTTAGGCGACTCGAATACGTGTTGCTCTATTTCTAATTGGAATGCCGGCGTTTCTTGATGTTAATAACGTTGCGGGGATCTATTAAGGCGTTGCGCGGACACTTGTAACGAGCCGCCGCATCGGGGTTGACTACCTGTATGCAGTCAGCTGACTTAATGACCAGCGGGTTGGGATGATGGAGAGCATTGTCGAAGTGTTGTCTAGACGCCAACTTCATAAACGCGGCAATGGTGAGCAAAGCAGTTGTGTCAGTACTTCAGATAACGATACTGAATAATGCGAAAGTCTTATTTCTTATTTAGGTTCTAAGAAATGAGTGGGTATAAGATACATCTAAATTCTTAAACTTAAATATTAAATATTTTGTTTCTGTGTCAATATTAAAGAACCTTTAGATATTCGGTCAGTATTGAAATATAAAGAGCGGTGAACGCGGTAAGCGATTTTCAACCGGATAGTTCCATAAATATAGGTTTTATAGGTCACTTCTTTTAGCAGAATCTGCGATTTATTACCAATATAATTAAACCCAAAAGAAACCGCAATTCCCCCTGAAATACAAAAAGAACTATATTGAGAGAAAACTCAAATCCCCCATTGAACTTGCTTGATTGGTTACTGAAGTGATAAAAAAAATATTGGATACGGCAATTATGTTATTAAGCTTATATTCTCAAAAAAAAGATTTATTTTTATTAGGTATTTTACTTTTAAACAAATAATTAATGTTTTGAAAGTTTCATTTAGATCACACCAATGTATATTGTATTTACCTGTTCTTTGTGATAGAAAACAATTCTTGGTTATAATTGTTTTATATCGCAATTTTGTAAAGTGCTTTTGTAATGTTTTTAATTTTGTTGTTAAACCTTATAAATAGATAACTTATGTTACAATTTCATATCCAACAAACGAACATGTCAACAACTACGATTCTATAATTTGTTGCAGTAATTGGATGAATTAATAATTTTTTGCAGTAATTGGACTGATTGTTCCTTCATTTTCGATGGTACATAACCACGTTAGACTTAACTAAGACTAATCTAACCTAACCTAACCCAACATTATTATTGTTTGTCGTCAAGGAGATAACTAATTAATACATCTCTCAGGAAATTTCCATTCACGTAGATCCTTTTTTAAAAGTACTCTTAAAACTTCAGATGTACCATATCCCCCACCATTTCATATATCACCGTTCCTCGTCTCCGTCTCAATAGAACGCTCTGCCATTGATCACACGTCACGGGCCTTTCAGTCACTAGCCTCGTTTTCACGGGACACGATAACTTCTAAATCTTATAAAGCTACGGTCGCAATTACTTACAATTTTCTATCGTCTATACGTTTATTGATATCTGATGTTACGGGCAAGTGAAACTTTTTGAGTAAGTGGGAAAGTTGCATTGCAAGGGAGAACTGCATTTTAAATTGTGAGAAAACGGTCTGTTGTATTGTTGGACGTAGTCCCCCCTATACCTAACCCTTGAGCATCTTAATTGACGACAACCTTAATAATCCCACTGCAAGGATATCAACCTCACCCTATTTAAGGGGTTGGTCTCGTGCAAATTTTACATTCTCGCTCCAATCGCCGCCCGGTATTGACGTGCAAGACCCCGTTCTCCGTTGATCGGTCCCTTCCCGATATTCCGTGGCGCTCAGTCTTCTGACGTCACAGTTTAGCGTGTTGGTTCCGTGCTACGGTTTTCAAGGTTTTTCTACTCCCTCTGAGTGCTATCAGAGTGTGATTTTTCTTTGTGACTAAGCCCCTTAGTCTTCAAAGTGCTGTGCTAAGTTGTGTTGTGCTTGTGCTGAGTGCAGTGTTGTGCCCAGCGTAAGTAGTCTGGTTTCAGTACAAAGGATACTTAACGGTGACAACGAATTTGTACTACACCAGTCCTTTTGTTTTTATTTTATTCCTCGTCCGAACCGTCGTCGGGCGCCGCTACTTTAACCGGCTCTCCTGAGCCCGCGTTTCAATTAGTCGCCAAGCGCTCTAAGAAGCGTTTGAAGAAAGCAACGGTGTCTCCAACACCCGAGCCCACCCCGGTGTCTTCAACACCCGCCCCAACGCCGTTAATGTCACTACAAGTGACCGCAAATACGTCGGCTCCATCCGAGCCAGCAACGCGCTGCGCTCCCGTCCCACCCAAGCCTCAGCTTCCTCCACCCGTCTTCCTCCGCGAGAAAGCGCGCTGGACCGCGGTTTCTAACTTGTACAAAGAGCACAAAATCAATTAACTCATACTTACGCCCTCCCAGAGTATTACGGGGCGTCCCGTTTGAGCTCAAAAACGATGAAATCCTTGAGGACCTTAAGTCCCAGGGTTTCCCGGCTGAAGCAGTGCACAAGATGCACTCCAACCGCGGTAGGCGTTTTCCGTAAGCATTAGTTATTTTTATCTCATACTCCCAACTCGAGGGAGATCTTCAGAGAGGCTCGCACAATCTGCGGACTCTCGAATATCTCTGTCGAGCGTCCCAATCCTCGCGGGCACCCCGGGCAATGCCACCGCTGCCAGCTGTATGGCCACGCAGCGGCCAATTGCTCAGCCCCTCCCAGGTGCGTTAAGTGCCTAGATCCCCATATAACAAAGGAGTGCACTCGCACTCCCGAATCCACTTCCCCCCCTGCATGTGTGCTGTGCGGCCAGTCTGGCCACAGGGGATGTCCGCGCGCTCCGCGCACCGCTTCAAAGAGGGTCGCGCCTAAACCGGCGCCGCCGCTCACTCCTTCAAACTTCCCGCCGCTGCGCAACCAGGGTCCGCCGGAAGCAAAGCCCGTGCAGCCGACACCTACTCCGGCTCTGTCCTGGAGACAGCGTCCAGCTGCTCCACCTGCACCTTCCCATCCTATCCCAGCTCCCATAGCTCCCGTAGGCCCGCGTCCCGCTCCGTCGTCTCCACCTCAGTCGTCGTTGGCTAAGGACATGAAGACCGTGTTTGACATCATTCAAAACGTCGACATTAAGGAAATCTCCGTACTCGAACGTGAACTGCGAGCCACCCGCTCTCCTCTAGAGCATCTATTTGCGTTAGCCGAGCATCACTCGCTACTAAGCTCTTTATAAATTCCATTTTTCGTATAAACTTAATAAATAATTATAATGTCTAGACCCGCAAATCCCGCGTCCTGTCGTATCAAACCCAAGGGCTTATCCCTAGTTTGCTTTAACGTTCGTAGCCTTAATACTAATCTTCCTGAGCTCAAACTGTTCCTTCAGAACAACGAGCCAGACTTATTGCTTCTTCAAGAGACGTGGCTAACTCCAAACCGTTCCAGGGGATTCGCTATTCCCAAGTACGCGTTTATTCGTAACAACAGGCCCAACTCTGACAGTTTCGGTGGCACTGCTATTTATTACAAAAGAGGATTCAATTGCTGTCCTCTCTCTACCCCTCCTCTCCTCAACATGGAAGCCACTGTGTGTAGATTGGCTATGACTGGTTATCCGATCATTATCATAGCTTCAATCTACATACCTAGTGGCACCAGACCAATCCACAGTGACTTTGAGGCCATTCTCGCCCTCGGCCATTCAGTCATTATGTTCGGAGACTTTAACTCCAAACATACTGACTGGACGTGCCTATCAACCAACAACAGCGGTATCGCTCTCCTCGACATCACAAACTCACTCGACTTAGATGTCATCTCTCCCATCACTCCCACTCACTATCCCGACAACCCAAACCACTCTCCTGACATCCTCGATTTTGCAATTGTCAAGCGAATCAACCTTGACCTCAGGTCTATCGAACCATTCGATGACCTAGGCTCTGACCAACGCCCCGTCTCCCTCGTGCTAGGACCGCCTAGTGTTAACGTCACTTCTCCTAAGACCTTTACCGATTGGAAAGGCTTTAAAATACGTTAGTTTCAGCCTTAGAGGCCCCAAACTCTCCGCTCGCGATCTTGCCCGATCAAATAGATAGTCCGGATAAAATAGATTCATTAGTCAATTCTCTCACTGATGCTATCAACTCAGCCATCAGTGACAACGAAAAGGTTGCTAAGCAAGGTAAACCCACGCTTCCCTTAGCCATTAGCAATCTTATTAAAGCTAAGAACGCGGCTCTCCGGAGAGCCAAGAAATATCCCACGCCCGCCTATAGATAAGCTGCGAATCAGCTACAACGTAAAGTTAGGTCTTGCCTCGCTGCCTCCTAGACGCTCAGATGAACGATCTCATGGCGAATATCTCTCCATCCTACCAAGCGTACTATAGTATGGCCCGAGCCTTACGCGTAGACACCGCCTCTCACGTTCCTCCTCTCACTCGTCCCGATGGCAGTACTGCCTTCGAAGTCGAAGAGAAAGCCGAATGCTTTGCTGACAGCATTGCCGCACAATGCTCGCCCAGCACGCAACCTGCTGATCCCTCACACATCCAGGCAGTGGAGGACGAAGTCCTTCGTAGAGACTCTCTCCCCATCACCGCCGACCCCGTCACAGTCTCTAATGATGAAATCTCGCTTCTCATTAGAAATCAAAAGTCCAAAAAGCGGATGTGGATGTGACCGGGTGCGGATGGAATTTCCAATCACGCACTTAAGCACCTGCCTCAACAGGTGCTTACTTTGTTAGCTATCATTTTCATTGCCTGCTTCGACCATAGCTACTTTCCAAAAGCTTGGAAAGAAGCAACAGTCATAGGCATTCCCAAGACGGTTAAAGCTCTAAATATCCTGGCTAATCACAGACCCATCAGCCTCCTCAAGGCAATGTCTAAACTTCTCGAGAGAGTCATACTCTCTCGAATGCGGAACCATCTGTTTCCAACGGATGGCGATCCTCTCATTATTCCCAATCAGTTCGGCTTTCGAGCTAAGCACTCCTGCCCTCTGCAAGTCCATCGAATCGTCAAGTACATACTTGACGGTTTCTATCCGCGTCGTTATAAAATAGTCGCGGTTTTCTTTGACGTAGCCATGGCTTTTGCCAAAGTCTGGCACAGCGGTCTCGTTTATAAACTCTACAAAACAGGCCTACCGGATCGCCTAGTCAGGTTAATAGCGTCGTTTCTCAAAGACCGTACGTTTCGATTTAAAAATGAAGGCACGATTTCCGCACCTCGTCCTCGCCCTCGCCCCTCTGTTGTACACCGTATACACCAACGACATTCCCATCCCGCCGAAAGGCGTCGAACTCGCCCTCTTTGCCGACGACACCGCACTGCATACCAAAGGCCACAGTGTTCCGCACCTTGTAACCAGACTCCAAAAGGTCGTAAACGCCCTTGGTGTATGGTTTCAAAAATGGCGCATCGATGTGAAACCTGAAAAGAGTTCTGCAATGCGCTTCGAGCACAAACGCCGTCGTCCCGCAAGCGATCCCCACGTTCGAATGTTAGGCATTCCCATCCCCTGGAAGCGCAGTACTAAATACTTAGGTGTCACATTAGATCCGACGCTTTCTTTCAAGCCACACGTCGAAAGAGTTTCGAAACTCGCTCGTCACTACTTAGGCCGCCTAAATAGCATGTTAGGTAGAAAAAGTAAAATGTCTTTCAGAAACAAACGTACACTTTACAAGGTCTGCGTTAGACCCGTCATGACATATGCCTCGCCAATCTTTGCCCACGCCAAACACTCCCTCTTGCACAAACTGCAGGTAGTTCAAAACCTCTTTTGCCGCAGGGCCACAAACGCACCGCGGTACGTGCGTAACGCGGACTTGCATAGAGATCTTGAACTGCCTACAGTACAACAACACCTCAAAACACTCTCTGAAGCGTTCTTCAAACGCTCCGAAACCCATCCCAATCCTCTAGTTCGTGATTCAGTCTCATATACTACTCCTGTCTTAGATTCGAAGTTCAAAGTCGCTAGGCCTAGGAATACGCAAGCGTACTCATCCACCAGACTGTCACGCGATCTCGAGGCCCTTCTGGCCGCAAATTCTAATTCTAACGTAAATTCTAATTCTAACCTAAATCCTAATTCTAACGTAAATGCAAATTAATTCAATTTTATTTTTCAATTTTTAATTTTTTTTTAATTATTTACTTTTCATTTTGAGCACCTTCAGTGCTATGTATTCACCTTCAGTGCTTTGAGCACCTTCAGTGCTATGTAATCCCAGCGGGTGACCATTTCTGGGCTTTGACGACCGAGTGGCGTAGTGGTAAGTAGCCTTGCCTCATACGCCGAAGGTCCCAGGTTCGAGTCCTGGCTGGGGCATTCATTTGTGTGATGAACACAGATGTTTGTTCTCGGGTCATGGTTGTTGATATTTATATATGTATGTTTATTCTGGGTTCCCCCCCAGTTCGCTGCATGGTCATCCATAACACAAGCTCTGCTTTCTTTGGGGCCATACAGTTGGTGTGTTTGTCTGGGGATTTATTATTATTATTATTATTATTGATTAATGAAATCAACATCCAAATGCCAGATTGTCATTTCCTTGATGTACCTATTATTTTATTTCTAATTATTTAAACATAAATAAGTGGCACATCAATTTTCGAGACCTTAAAACTTTTGTTTACTGTTTATTAGATAAAAGATGTCAATACCTGGGCAAAGATTCTAATAACGAAACCAATGGGAACTCTTCGTTTGATACTTATAATACGAACACTGGATAAAACGAATAACAATAAATATCTATTTTTCACTAATGAGAGATGGATAGTATTTACAAACTTCAAAGACAAACAAACCGTGTATTCAACGACAAAGCACGGAAAAAGCTTTTCCTGGATGTTGTTTAAATTGTCCTCACCTGATGAGATAAGAGACTTTTTATCCCTAAGGAATTAGTTCCGACACACGGTCTGGCGTTTCCATACTAAATTACCTGTTTTTCTGTTGAATCACAGAGTAGGAAACAATTTCACTGATTTGAAGCAATGATGCCGATATCGGTCAAACAGTTCAGATAAGTTTTATTACAACATATCATCATATTAACAGCATCAAAGGTTTTTTGACGTTGTTATATCAATCAGGCTGTTTTCTTTATTTTCTTAGTAATAGCATCGTCCTTCGCCCTAAAAATTTAAAAATCGTTGATTATCTTATATAAATTTAGTGTCTAATTCTAGTGGATATAGATTCTTTTGATTATTTGTAGAGCTTTGTTCATACCTAGGTAATAAAACACTTGTGGTAAAAGATTTCTATAGTTGCGGATGTCCCTTACCATCAGATTCATCGCTTGCTGACTATAAAATATTCAAAAAAAAATCACTGCTAAAATGGTGTTGCCTTCTCCATCTTACGTTCCGATAGCGGGGACTGGCAAATGTTAGAAAGAAAAGGAAAGAGAAACTTATGGTGTTATTTTAAAAGTCTGTCAAGTAGGTACGCCAACTCACGGATATTAGACAAGCTTATAAAAATGTCTTAAACCACACGTGCCTTATTTGGATAAGTAAACCTTAAATTTTCATTAAAAGACAACACTCTTCATAAAAATTCAGAAATACGTAGTATAGGAAACCATTAACCTTTACGACGTAAACCAGACAGACAGATGGATAGATAAATTAACATTCTAAACAATCTTGGAAAGAAAAGTTCTAGTCTAGTTACAATAGAACAAGAACAAGAACGCGAAATCTTCTAAACTTCCAACCAGTCAAATTATGTAAAGTACAGCCAACAGTATGTTTATAAATTGAACATGGATCACTACCTTGCTCCATGTGTACTTGATATGCAAATGTATGTACATTTATTTACAGAAGGCAGACCGTTGCATAATTTTGAATGGTTAAATTAATCTTTATTATTTGTGCATTAATGCTTTACATGTACAGAACTTTTCTATTGTTAGCTTAGCTTTTATCTGAATACTTAATTTTTCTTCATCACATCTATTTTGTATTATTCTCATAGCCGGCAATCGAGTACGTGACCCACCTGATGTTGATTGGCATCCGCACCCATAGACACCTTTGTTCTTCCCTGTTTTATTTATCAATACTTAACGCGATTATTGCATCGCCTAAAGATGCGTAGCCGACAGTAGGGTCCCGTTGGAATTGCCTATGTTCCAGTAATTGCACTCTGAGATCCTTCCTTTTGTATTCAATAAACTCAGTGTATTAGACTTCGTTGGTTTTAATTGTCTCTCTTAACACCCGACCTTAAATGGCGACCCTGCCAGTATCTAAGTAAGTTGGACCGAGCGTTTACACCAAAAATGGACAAACAGTATTAAGTTTTTTTTTTATTATTATCATCCTAATTTAAAAACTTAAATTAAATAAAATAATATACAAATTAGCAAAAGAAAACCACTAAGGTTTCTAAGATAATGCTAACCTAAGTTTACATTTGTGGTAATGATAAATATAAAGCTTAAAATACAAGTATATATATTATAAAAAAAGAGCAAATTTCAATTGTGATAATTAGTAGTACACAATCAATAATACATAAATCAGTTACACATGCTGTTTATGAAAAAGGAAATTGTAAATTTTATTCATATAGTTTTTACACGAACGACCATAGCTTAACAGTCCGTAGAGTATATATGACTCAGCTAATGAGTTATATAACATTAACTTTGTAGGGGATTCTGTGTTTTAAGATGACGATGTTAGCAAGAAATTGGGGTAACTTGGTACAAACATGCTCGACGTGGTTAGACCAGTTCAGTTTACTGTCTATTTGCATACCAAGATACGTTTGGTTATGAACAGTGTCAATAGGAGAACAAAAACATGTAGTGGTGTTAGAATGCAGACAGCTGTGTTCATGGGCAATAATGTTCTTAACTGCAGGTGTTTTTATATATGGGGAATCAATGGGCAGCACTTTAGTTTTCGAAAAGTTTACGACTAGACCGGCATCGTGGCACCATTTGAGAAGATAATTAAAGTCTGATTGCAGTTTTTTGCAGGCTTTAGTTGCGTCCTTGTCTGCGACCACAAGACATGCATCGTCCGCAAACTGATAGCAGTTACTATGCACAATATGTTTGTGCATGTCATTTACGTATGATAAGAAGTGTAATGGTCCGAGTACTGAGCCTTGGGCCGTGCCTTCAGTCACATTTATTGGTTCACTGCATGTTTCATTTAACTTTACTTTAAACTGCCTATTCTCAAGATAGCTACTAAACCATTTAAGGAAATGTCCACGATCGCCAAGGTTTTTCAATTTCCCTATTAATTTCTTGTGGTCTTGGGTCTCAAACGCCCGCGAAAAGTCTATGAATAATACAAAAACATAATGCTTCTGGTTGACGTTCTCATTGACTTCATCAGTAAATTTTAGTAAAAGATCAGGCGTACCAATTACCTTGTCTATGTTTGAAAGCAAAGTAATAGGACGATAGTTTGAATAGACGTCCCGTTTGCCTTTTTTATGTATAGTCCTCACGTATCCTAGCTTTAGCTCGTTCGGGTATAAACCATTTTTAACACTGCAGTTAATGAGATCGGCGATAGATCTGGATACTTCACGCCCTTCTGAAAGAAAACACTACAATTAACTGATTCGCCTTCGATATTACTGTCTAATAGATTTGTGCGGCAGTTAGGAATGATGTCCTTCACCGCTTTATCGAACCCAGCAGCAAAGTTGTCGACAATATTTTTGACAGTGATACCTTGAGCCTCAAAAGCTCTCGAAACCGATTCATCGATTGACAATAAGACACGGCCGAGCATTCCGTTTATGATCTGGTAAAATTTTCTACTATTTCGAAAATTGTCATTTATTTCTTTAATATAGTAATTGTTTCGTTTTGTTTCCAGTACTTTGTGTAATTTACTACGCGTTTTATTGTAGTTTATTCTTAATTTAGAGTCAAATGGACGCTGTCTCCATAAGTAAAACAATTTATTTCGCTTTCCGCATAGTCGAGTGACATTGTCATCTATCCAGGGTAATTTAAAAAAGGTTGTACTATTCTGATTATTCACAGATAATTTATTTGTCCTTGACGCCTATTATTACTTGCATTTTGAAAAGATGAACTAATAAAGTTAAATATGTCAGTAGGAGAATTGATGTCACTGGTTTGAAACCATTTCACCTTTTTTAATTCTGAACGAACGGAGGCGCCCGCGCCTCTCCGTCTAAGCAGGCGAGAACAATGGCTCGATGGTCGGCCGGTACAACGTCTAACGCTGCCGAGTACGGACGTAATGTGTGGAATCGGGTATGTATGTATGTATTTCAGTGCATGGAAAATTACGGCGAACATTAATTATGGAGCAATTTAGTTCGAGATTTTTAAATTGTTATATGTGCCTTACCTTTTCCAAAAAGTACTTTTTCGGTGTTTGGGTATTTCTTTTTTCGGTATTACTTGGTGAAAATGGGACGTTCCAAATCTCAAGTAGAAGTTATCATCGCGCAAACTGCCGGGCGGGCCGGGCAAACACGGCGAATACAGAGCAATTACGCAAAAGTACGAACACGATTCTCATTATAATTTTTACAATTTTGGCAATTGGTTTTGCAATTATCGTCTGCATAAACGATGCCATAAAAAACAAATACATCGTCAAATCAACGAGCTGACGCTAAAAAGGTTCTCCAGCATCCTGCGAAGGCAGCAGGCACCCTAAGGAGTTAAGGCCGGTGGTGATGCAGATATTATTAAAATGTGAATTATGCAGTGTTTTCGGGTTGTGCGTTTCTCGGTTTGTGTTTTCCTTTTATAGCCTTGTTATGTTAGATAGTTGTAATCTTATCATAATAATATATTTCAATATTGATGACATTTATTGTAATTTTATATTATACAAATAGATATTGCTAAGGTAACCCTTAGGTAAGAGTTACATTTTTATTTTTATGACTGCCGATAATCAGGCTGCAACAACTGCAATAAGTGAGTCTTTAGTTCATTTTTTTCGTGCATTATATTATCTCGTGCAATAGTTTGAACAAAGTATCCCTCCAAATTAGGAATCTTAATCATAACTGGCTAATAGACACTGGTGCATCTGTGTCTATTAGCCAGTTATGATTCGGGTATAAAGTTAGCGTATTAAGAACGTCTACGAATTCCTTACTATAATGAGAGCGTTAAGATTAAAGGTGTAGGTGGTTATTTAGAAGGTTTCTTGTATTTAAATCTTAATTTCAAAGAGCATATTTTTGCGCTAAATTGCCCGACATTTTTGATCTACCAGGGGATAAATTAAGAACCACGCCGACACACTAAGCCTATTTATACAAAGCCTTATCGATTACTATACTCGCAGAAAACGGAAATTGATAATCAAATCAAAAGTATGTTATGACAGGGAATAATAGAAGAATCTCAAACTGCATGCATGGTCTAGTCCCTTGTTACTAGTGCCAAAAAAGCTAGATGCATCCGGTACCAAAAAATTTAAAGTATGCATCATTTCCCTAGTATAATTTAAGTGCATTAGAAAATGATAAAGAGATACTTAACTTACAAATAATTCCCTACTCCTACCTGGTTGTATGCAACGAGTCGAGTTTCTATCCTATCAATTTTTGCCGTGTCCCGAATCTGCCGAAAATGATTTTGTCCATCGATATGCGGCTGGCTGGTTAGAAATAAATAATTCAAAATTCTGTCCCATTTTCAAACTTTTATTCTTTTGTTTCTATGATTTTCATTTTAGGATTTTTCATTGTATTGTGAATTTGTTAAATAACCATAACGTATCAAAATAATTTCGATTTAATGGACCATACTTTTTGAACCACAAAAATATAATATTAGCCTTACAGTGGCACCGCGAAAGATATCCTGATAGAAATACACCATCTCGATTTATTATGAAACGGTTGGTGGATAATCTGATAAGTTTGGGACGTTTCGATCATCGCTTACCACAACTGGGGCACCTTACGTATCCTTACGTATCCGCTTACGTATCCGCGGGACTAAATTGCGTTTTACCTTCATCTATTGGTGTGAGATTGTATAAAAACCGAGTCCTCTAGTACATTTTACAAAGGGCATGTCGCTTCTAAAAATCTCAAGTATTTGTTTAGATTTTAAGAAGATAGATAAATAATCTTCCGGTTGCAGAAAGACAAAACCTAATTTTTGAGCAAGATGGGGCTCCGGCTCATAACAGTCACAGAACAAGGGATTATCTCAATGAACACTTTCTTTCCTGAATCGGGACCAAACAAATAAGATGGCCGCCGAGATCCCAAGATCTAAGAAAATCTAACCCCGTTAAATTTTTTTTATGGAGTTATGTAAAAAATTTAGTTTACAAGAAACAGTATGAAAGTGTCCATGAGCTACAAGCGGCACTAAAAATATTATTCTAAATATCCACCACAACATGATTAAAAAATCGACAATCTCAATAATCAAAAGAGTGCGACTTTGTATTCAACAGAATGGGACTCATTTTGAGCATTTGATAAATTGATTAATTTTGTATTAAAAATGTTAAAATTCATGGTCTGCCTTTTATTTCTCATACTATGTTATTATACAAAAAATAATCCTTATGATAAAGCCTTTCGATCGGTGCGATAAAACTACAGGGTAGATAACGTTTTTATCGTGTAGCGGGATCGATTCCCTGTTCAACCATGTAATTATTTAAAAATATATTAATGCAGTTCAAATTGTTTTTTAAATTAAAATAATGTCTTCTTTCAGTAAAATTTTCCATCTAAAATATTCAAGGTACTTGCCCTCCATGTGGTATAGCCGTGGGACGCCCTATGTAATTATAAAAACCATAAAATATTACTGAACTTTTATTAATTAGCAATAAACAATAAAATAATTTATTGAGAAAAGATATTTTGATACATTAGTTTAAATATTTTGTTTATGTGGCCAGTCAATTAAGAATTTATTTCCAGACAATATCTCGATCTCCAATTACGCGAGACGAATTGTTGGGAGATTTGTCATGTTTATGTTCTAAGTATTTAATAAACGGAATATGCATATTACGAAATTATAATTATAAGCGATTTTATAAGTGAGCTCATAGCGGAAATAAATGTAGAAAGTGGTCCGGACCATAAATTAGTGTAGTTGGTAGGGTTCAAAGAATATATAATTTAGATAACAGGCATGTGATATTGAATGACTTCCATCTATTGCCCACAAGTGACCACGCGGGCATTACGCGGATGACAAACAACATAAAGAAATATTACTTTTGGCATAATATAGAAAAAGATGTAGGTGATTTTGATTCTAGGTACAAGCAATGTAAGAAACAAAAATATTCTATACAAATTAAGCTACCTAGGAAAATAACAACCACTGCTAATTTCTCTTTTGAAAAAGTGTATTTATATATACTAGGACCGCTTCCTAAGGATAAACATAATTATAGCTATATTTTTACCTTTGACAAAGTATACGGACGCATGCCCTTTATCGAACAAGGATGCTGTAAGCGTTACCCGTGCTTTTGTTGATAATTTTTTTTAAGATTTGGCATACCTAAGGATATAGCCACCGATCGTTAGTCAGAGTTTTTATATAGTACTAAAAATTAATCAAATATTCTCAACAATAGCTTATCACAAAAGCATCGGCACATTAGAAAACACATATAAAACGATGGGTGCTTATTTTAGAATAAATTGTCAAAACAGGATGGATGCATGGAGTGCTTGGTTGCCGTATTGGTATTTTTCCTATAATGGTTCGGTTCATACGGAAACCAAGTACACTCCACAAGAATTAGTGTTCGGAAAACATTGTATTTTACCTACTTCTTTAATCGGAAATGTTGTAGATCCTCTGTATACTCATGATAATTATGCACTCAAATTAAAATATAGACTTCAAATAGAGAGCACAGAGAGATGCGCGTTGTAATTTAATGTTAAGTAAAATTAAGCGTAATCAAGACTATAAAATATTTAGTCTGGTCAAAATAGACATCCCTAGTGTTAATCGCCGTGGCAATCGCCTTTGAGACTCTATAACTAATATAATAATAAAATTCCCGTAGTTCTCATTTTTACTAGTCAAATTATTCAAATTATGACACAAAGATGAAGATCGCAAAATTTATTACCTACAATATTACCGATCACAATGTTTTCAGCAATTTTGACCGGAATTATTAAAGTAATAGCGAAGAACAGTTTTTAAATAAAAATTTAAAGTTCACCAACATATTTTATTCAAGTTTATTTAATAAACAATATCATTGATTTATTTTATAACTATTAACAATATTTAAGTATAGATATAGATAAAATGTAAGTACATTTACGTTAGGTATTTTTCTTTACACAATCATAATAACAAACAAAACAATTTGAAATTTACGATATAGCACAGTTAAAATTACAATTTAGGGTTAAAATAAAATGTATTTGTTAAAATTGAAACGTAAAAATACAATAATTAATCTATCTTCTGTTTATTTGTATTTAAATTCTAAACATTCAAATTCACAGTCGTTTTGCTTAGCTACCTTTATTCAGGGAGATTGCGGGAAAATAACAGTTCGGAGGTCCTTTATGAAAATGTATCCAAAACATACCTAAATAACTGTTAAAAATCTGCCTTGTTAAGTTTTCCAGTTTATTGCTTCTTTAAATAACCTTATTTTTCTAAGCTGAAGTGGAGGTGGGCCGGCCGTTTTTGCAGATTGGCAAGTGCTATAAATCAGACCACGGAAGGCAAGCGCATTGTGGGAAGCCCTTCTGCACGTTTTTTTTTTTTTTTTGCTGCCGAGGCACCCTCACGGGAGGGAGGTGGAAGATGCGTCATGCATACCCGCCCGCAGGTAAATTCCTCTGCGGGGGGGTTATGTGGGACTCACCAGAATGGCACCTACCCACTAAAAACCACCTGTTGGCTGTGGTAAGCGTATACCTTTAGCCTTCATCGGAAATGACCTTTAGAGATTGAGCACAGTGTAGGGATGGTTGGCGTGCTCATGAAGAGGTCTACGTTCAGCAGTGGAATGCAACAAAACCTATGCCGTTTAAAATTTTATTCTATATGAATCTATTTTACATTTCAAAAGTTTGAACAGCTTGATCAATCGGTCTCTCTTAAAAAGAGATAATAAAATATTGATGAAACCTGAAGACGAAACCTACAAAAATAACAAAACCACAAAATAAATGCTATCTTCTCGAATTATTGTACTGTGGTACGGGGCAAATGACAATATTTTTAACATAAACATTTTTAAGATATTAAATTTTGTTTTGGAATACACTTTTTTATAAGACCCATAAACGCATTTATTATCATCACTTTGCAAACAGTTTTTAAAATCATTGCAACGTTTATTTACAATTCCCTAATATAGACACAAAATCTTGTCCAACAGATTGCGCGTTTAGTTCGCGCTGTTTGCTTGTCAGCTGACCAGGAGAACCAACAAAAGAAGCGATGGATGTATCATGGCTGCTCTTCCCCGCTGCATGGCCAATGGATTTTCACCTGTAAAATAAATCAAATATTTAAAAGCTGCTATGGAAGTTTACAAACGTTTTGCAGATCTCATTGCGCGTTGAATAAGGAATCACAGACTTATGACGTATGATGTTATATACATTAAATACAAATAAAAGTACTAGTATATATTATAAAAATATGTTTATAAGTATATTTTAAAAAACCTTGAAAGCGTTTAAACTTTGCAAAACATACGAGCAGCATTTTTGCAAATAATCGGTCAAGTAAAAATATGTATTTGTGGTGTCACCCGAAAATGCGAAATACCAGGTTTACGACAGTTACTTGTCAAAATAGCTAACGATAACTATTTTTTGGTTTAACTGAATTTAAACATATTATATACATATTAAAAATCAACAATTATAAGTTTGTTAAAGAAGTAGGTAAAATATTCAGTCATGTATTTCCTCAAAAAATATTGAATATGTTCTTAAAACCTCTTGCACTCGAAACTAAAATAAACATTAATAAACCAAAACAGTAGCGACTAATAATTCCTATAACTTTTTTCTTTACAGACAAAAGTATATTGTGAGGGTTTCACAATGAGCCTTTGTCTATTCTGTGCCCTACGTCGAACTCAGCAGCTGGCGGCATGTCCACCAACACTTAGCGATGAAGCTCGGTGGAGTGCGAGGAAACAATTGATTATTTACTCTTATTTCTTTTTCCATTACAAACATTGAGTAATATCATATAGCTGGATGTTTCTTAGCACACCGCCTAGCTTATTCCTACATCTTGCGACACGCAGAGTTGCGCAGCTCTTTCGCACACTCGGGCCTTTTGTGCTCCCACATGAACGACCTAAGGGGCCATCTTCATATTAATACACTTCATAATGCGCAAAAAACAGACCCGATCTGCGTCCGGACCCGTTCGGACGTGTTGAAGGTCGCTCCCGGCTGCCGAGTCACGATTGTTGTCTCACGACTTCTCTCGTATCAATACTCAAACGCCACTCTCAGATCCGTTCTGCGTCCGGCCCCGCTCGGACGTGTTCGCGGTCGCTCCAGCCGTTGAGTCACGATTGTCGTCTCACGACGTCAACTCGTAGCAATACTCATACGCTGTTTGCCTCTTTAGGGCTTACACTGCGATCGGTTTCGATCGGCTGCAAGTAAGTCGGTCTCTTGCACAGCAACAACAGAGCTGAGCTTACCGCGGTCGATTAAATTCGATAGTGGTTCGCGAAGCTCGGGCTGTTTTTCTGGCTGCGTACTTGACGCTTGGCGATTGCTACGTAGTCAGAGACTCGCTCTGCGGCCGGCCCCAGGCCGGTCGTAACGTAGTCAATCCCGCACTCTGTGCACCCCTCGAAGTAAAAACCTCACCTCGGTGAGTGCAGCAACAACAGGGTTGAGCTTACCGCGGTCGATTAAATTCGATAGTGGTTTGCAAGACTCGGGCTGTCTTTCTGGCTGCGTACTTGACGCTTGGCCCCTGCACGTAGTCAGAGACTCGCTCTGCGGCCGGCCCCCAGACCGGTCGTAACGTAGTCAATCCCGCACTTTGTGCACCCCTCGAAGTAAAAACCTCACCTCGGTGAGTGCAGCAACAACAGGGTTGAGCTTACCGCGGTCGATTAAATTCGATAGTGGTTTGCAAGACTCGGGCTGTCTTTCTGGCTGCGTACTTGACGCTTGGCGCCTGTACGTAGTCAGAGACTCGCTCTGCGGCCGGCTCAGGCCGGTCGTAACGTAGTCAATCCCGCACTTTTAGTGCAACCCAACTCCGTCAGGTCTACGGCCGGTTTTTGTTGTCAATTTATTGACGACACACTCCGTAGTAGACTCGCGTTCGATCAGGTGGATACTTAACGGTGACAACTAAGCCTGATAGCGTTGCCCCGGTGCGCTTCCAAGGCCCTTCAGGCCAAGGAGAAACCGGCTGACCCGATCCCATTGCACTTGGGCCTTTCCCAGGGTGATGGTACAGTGCTGTCCGAGCTAGGGGCACCACTTCGCGTCGTCCCCAGCCCCCCTACCGCGGGTAGAGAGGTTTAGGTGCTAGGTTTGCTAGGGAACCTAAGCATTCTTATTACCTCCCAATGGACCAGCAAAGCTTGGTAAACTTTGCTAGGTCGTTCGCCCAGGCGCTCGTTGCGTCCGGCATCAGCATATCAGATGACATTCTAACGCAGGCCTTACAGGCAACTATCGCGTCCCCGGCCCCTCAGGCCTCAACCCCGGCCCTTCAGGCCAACAACGTTCAGACCCCTCAGGTCTACAGCTCTCCCGCGTCTCCCGCCTCGTCCGAGATGGACTGCGAATCGGTCGCATCCTCTCACGCGTCGCGTCGTAAGCGTACCGCTCCCGGGAGCGACTCCGAACCCGCGTCTGATACTTCGTCAGATGCCGTCACCTTAACCGGCTCTCCTGAGCCCGCGTTTCAACTTGTCGCCAAGCGCTCCAAGAAGCGCTCGAAGAAAGCCTCGGTATCTTCAATACCCGAGCCCTCCCCGGTGTCTTCAACACCAGCCCCCGCGCCGTTAAAGTCGCTCGTAGTAACCGCGTCTCCGTCGGTCACATCGAAGCCAGCGACGCGCTGCGCTCCCGTCCCGCCGAAGCCTCAGCTCCCTCCGCCCGTATTCCTGCGAGAAAAAGCGCGCTGGACCGCGGTTTCAAACTTGTGCAAAGAGCACAAAATTAATTACTTAAAAGCCGCCAACGCTGGCGATACAATCAAAATTCAAGTAGCGACCATCGACGACTTCCGCGCGTTTACCAGGTTACTCTCGGTAAATCAAATCGCGTATCACACCTACGCCCTCCCGGAGGGGCGTAAGATCCGCGCAGTACTACGGGGCGTCCCGTTCGAACTCAGTAACGAAGACATTCTCGATGACCTTAAGTCTCAGGGTTTCCCGGTCACAGCAGTGCACAAGATGCACTCCAACCGCGGTACTCGCACTCCCGAATCCACTTCCCTCCCTGCCTGTGTGCTGTACGGCCAGTCCGGCCACACAGCTAACTACAGGGGTTGCCCGCGCGCTCCGCGCTCCACCACCAAGAGGGTCGCGCCTAAACCGGCGCCACCGCTCACTCCTACTAACTTCCCGCCGCTGCGCAACCGGGGTCCCCCGGAAGCAAAGCCCGTCCAGCCGACGCCTACTCCGGCTCTGTCTTGGAGGCAGCGTCCGGCCGTCCCGCCTGCACCTTCCTGACCCATTCCAGCTCCCGTAGCTTCCGTAGGGCCACGTCCCGCTCCGCCATCCGCACCTCAGTCATCGTTGGCTTAGGACATGAAGACCGTGTTCGACGTCATCCAAAACGTAGACATTAATGAAATTTCCATACTCGCACGCAAACTGCGAGCCGCCCGCTCTCCTCAAGAGCGTTTATTCGCGTTAGCCGAGCATCACTCGCTCCTAAGTTCGTTGTAAATTCTTTATTTTTGTATAAATACATAAATAAGTAAATTATAATGTCTAGACCCGCGAATCCCGCGTCCTATCGTATCAAACCCAAGGGCTTATCCCTAATATCTTTTAACGTTCGTAGCCTAAGCACCAACCTTCCCGAGCTCAAACTGTTCCTTCAGAACAACGACCCAGATCTTTTACTTCTCCAGGAGACATGGCTCACTCCTAATCGCTCCAGGGGATTCGCTATTCCTAAGTACGCCTTTACACGTAACGATAGGCCTAACTGCGACGGTTTCGGCGGCACCGCTATCTACTACAAAAGAGGATTCCATTGCTGTCCTCTCCCTACCCCTCCTCTCCTCAACATGGAAGCCACCGTATGTAGATTGGCTATGACTGGTCATCCGACCATCATCATAGCTTCAGTCTACATACCTTGTGGCACCAAACCTATCCGCAGCGACTTTGAGACCATTCTCGCCCTCGGCCGTTCAGTCATTATGTTCGGAGACTTTAACTCCAAACATACTGACTGGACGTGCCTATCAACCAACCAAAGTGGTATAGCTCTCCTCGACATCAACAACTTACTCGACTTAGACGTCGTCTCCCCTATCACTCCCACTCACTATCCCGACAACCCGAACCACTCTCCTGACATCCTCGACTTTGCAATCGTCAAGCATATCAACCTCGACCTCAGGTCTATCGAACCGCTCGATGACCTAGGTTCTGACCACCGACCCGTCTCCCTCGTGCTAGGACCGCCTAACGTTAACGTCACTTCTCCTAAGACCTTTACCGACTGGAAAGGTTTTAAAAATACGATAGTTTCTGCCTTAGAGGCCCCAAACTCTCCGCTCGCGATCTCGCCCGATCAATTAGATAGCCCGGATAAAATAGATTCGTTAGTAAATTCTCTCACTGATGCTATCAACTCAGCCATCAGCGACAACGTAATCATTGCTAAGCAAGGCAAACCCACGCTTCCCTTAGCCATTAGCAATCTTAAACGCGGCTCTCCAGAGCGCCAAGAAATATCCCACGCCCGCCTATAGAACAGCTGCGAATCAGCTACAACGCAAAGTTAGATCTCGCCTCGCGGAACTCCGAGACGCCCAGATGAACGATCTCATGGCGAATATCTCCCCGTCCCACCAAGCGTATTATCGAATGGCCCGAGCCTTACGCGTAGACGCCGCCTCTCACGTCCCTCCTCTCACTCGTCCCGATGGCTCTATCGCCTTCGAAGACGAAGAGAAAGCCGAATGCTTCGCTGACAGCGTTGCGTCTCAATGCTCGCCCAGCACGCAACCCGCGAATCCCACTCACATCAAAGCGGTGGAGGATGAAGTTCTCCGTAGAAACTCTCTCCCATCACCGCCGACCCCGTCACAGTCTCTAATGATGAAATCTCGCTTCTCATCAAAAGTCAAAAGTCCAGAAAAGCTCCGGGTGCGGATGGTATTTCCAACCACGCACTTAAGCACCTGCCTCAACAGGTGCTTACCTTGTTAGCTATCATTTTCAATGCCTGCTTCGAACTTAGCTACTTTCCAAAAGCTTGGAAAGAAGCGACAGTCATAGGCATTCCCAAGCCGGGTAAACCTCTTAATATCCCGGCTAATCACAGACCCATCAGCCTCCTCAAGGCAATGTCTAAACTTCTCGAGAGAGTCATACTCTCTCGAATGCGGAACCATCTGTTTCCAACGGACGGCGATCCTCTCATAATTCCCCACCAGTTCGGCTTTCGCGCTAAGCACTCCTGCCCTCAGCAAGTCCATCGAATCGTCGAGTACATACTCGACGGCTTCTATCCGAAACGAAAGAAAACGATCGCAGTTTTCTTTGACGTAGCCAAGGCTTTCGACAAAGTCTGGCACAGCGGTCTCGTTTATAAACTCTATAAAATAGGCTTACCGGCTCGCCTAGTTAGGATAATCGCGTCGTTTCTCAAAGACCGCACGTTTCGTTTCAAACATGAAGGCACGCTCTTCGCGCCTCGTCCCATAAAGGCTGGAGTCCCTCAAGGCTCAGTCCTCGCCCCTCTTTTGTATTCCGTATACACTAACGACATTCCCATTAAATAAAACACTTTTTACCGGATATTATCGCGTATATTTTAGTTAATTTTAAAGTTATAAAATTATTTCGACGTTTCGGCATCTTTGCAGTTGCCGTGGTCACGATAGACTAAGGTGTTGTTCATCTATTGCCAGTAATAAAAACTACATGATTGTCAATACATATTAACGCCATCTGTTTCTCAGTCTTCTCGCATAACGTCCCGGATTGACACAAAAGGCACTGACTGTGTCCTGAGTTTGCAGTCTAACAGTTTGCTGGTTTTTCATTTTGATGTTTTTAAGTATTGGATCCCATGTTGATGAAAGTTTCCAACCATCTTCTCTATTGAAATTTGGATGTTTTTTAATTTCAATAGTTTCTCTGATCATCCTAGGTATAAAATGTTTCTCTTTTGCTAGGATCTTCACGGTATCAAATCTTAAATAATGGTTGGGCTTATCTATGGAATGTTCACAAACTGCAGATTTTGAGGTTCGTTTATTTTTAACATCAGAGATGTGTTCTTTAATGCGAGTTGACACATTTCGTTTGGTTTGACCGATATAAGAGAGCCCGCAGTCACAGTCGATTTTATAAACGCCTGGATCTTGTAAAGGGATGCTTGATTTTATTGGACGAAGATGCTGGCTTATCTTTGAGTGCGGCTTGTAGATAGTTTTGATTGAAGCTCGCCGAAGAATGCCTCCTATCTTGTCAGTAACACCCTTTATATAAGGCAGGAATGCTGGTCTTCGTTCAACTGTGAGTGGCTTTACGCGGTTTCTACGACGGCGACGCGGTGTTTTTAAATCGTTATCCCGCAGCACTTTAACCAGGTGGTTGAGTTCCTCATTAATGTGTTGGGGATCGCAGATTCCATGTGCTCTCTGAAACAAAGAGTTGCCTACGGCAGATAATTGGCTCGGGTGGTGATGGGATTTCCCATTTAGATATCGGTCAGTGTGGGTGGGTTTCCTATAAACAGTGTGGCTAAGTGTACCATCAGGATTTCTTTGTATTAAGACATCTAAGAAAGCTAATTTGTTCTCCTGCTCCAATTCCATAGTGAATTTAATTTTAGAATTAAGGGAATTGAGGTGGTTTAGGAATGCAGTCACTTCATGCTTAGGTAATATAGTGTAGGTGTCGACAACGTACCTCTTGTATATCTTCGGCACAACAGGTGCCATTCGGAGCGCTTGCTCCTCGAAGTTCTCCATGTAAATGTCAGCTACAACAGGTGACACCGGAGACCCCATGGCAACACCATCAATTTGAATGTAGTAATTGTTATTCCACATGAAGTAGCCAGATGTTAAACATAGCTCTAATAGTTCTGCATATTCCTCGGGCAAGTTTGACTCACTTAGCTTCCTTTTTACTATATCAATGCAGTCTCTAACAGGTAGTGAGGTGAATAGAGACGACACATCAAAGCTAACCATAGTTTCATTGTTAGTTAACTTGAGATTTTTAAGGTCACTAACAAAATGGTAAGAATCCTTTACATATGCACTTGTCTTTCCTCGCAGTTGTGAGAGCACAATTGCTAAGTGCTGGGCCAGCTTGTAAGTTGGTGTGTCTAGCTGGCTCACAATAGGTCTCAAAGGTACTTTAGCTTTGTGTATTTTTGGTAACCCATACAATTTTGGTGGTTTTGCACTTGGTGGTGTTAACTTTTTCACATCTAAATGTAACAAATCTTTGTGTTTTTGTATTAAAGTGGATGTTTTCTTCATAATCCTGTTGGTGGGGTCGTAATTCACCATTTTGTATGTGTTTTCATCCGCTAACAACTCCAAGATTTTTTCGTTATATTCAGATGTATCCATCACTACGGTAGCATTTCCTTTATCTGCACGGAGAACTGTTAACTCGTCATTATTGCGTAAGGTCTTCAATGCAAGGCGTTCTTCTCTGGAAAGATTCGATTTCGGTAGACTATTGCGTCTTAATACGCCGGAGATATCTTGCCGTATACTTTCAGAATCTTCCTTTGAAAGTTTGTTTGTGAAAAGACAGTCTTCTACGCGACAGATTATGTCTTCTACCGGTATTCTAGACGGAGTTGGTGCAAAATTTAAGCCCTTCGATAAAACTTTTATAACATTTGTTTCCAATGTTTGTTTTGACACATTGACAACTGTACGTTCAAGCGAAAAAGTTGATTGATTCTCTGTGGTTGAGCTGATTGAAGGCTGAAACTGTTAGACTGCAAACTCAGGACACAGTCAGTGCCTTTTGTGTCAATCCGGGACGTTATGCGAGAAGACTGAGAAACAGATGGCGTTAATATGTATTGACAATCATGTAGTTTTTATTACTGGCAATAGACGAACAACACCTTAGTCTATCGTGACCACGGCAACTGCAAAGATGCCGAAAGGTCGAAATAATTTTATAATTTTAAAATTAACTAAAATATACGCGATAATATCCGGTAAAAAGTGTTTTATTTAAAGTATGTATCGTGAAAACTTAAGAAAAGATTTGACATTCCCATTCCATCGAAAGTCGTCGAACTCGCTCTCTTTGCCGACGACACCGCCCTTTACACGAAAGGCCGCAGAGCCTCGGGTCTCGTCACCAGACTTCAAAAGGCTGTAAACGCCCTCGGTGCTTGGTTTAAAAAATGGCGTATCGATGTGAACCTAGAGAAGAGCTCTGCGGTTTACTTCGACTACAGACGCAGTCGTATCCCCGACAATCTCCAAGTGAGAATGCAAGGCACTCCCATCCCCTGGAAGCGCAGTACCAAATATTTAGGCGTCATATTAGACCAGACGCTTTCTTTCAACCCTCACGTCGATAGAGTAACGAAACTCGCACGTTTTTACCTAGGCCGGCTTCACAGTATGTTAGGTAGAAAAAGTAAAATGTCCTTTAGAAATAAACGTACGCTTTACAAGGTCTGCGTTAGACCAGTCATGTCATATGCTTCGCCAGTCTTTGCCCACGCCAAACCCTCCGTCCTGCACAAGCTGCAGGTAGTTCAAAACCTCTTCTGTCGTAGGGCCACAAACGCACCTTGGTACGTGCGCAATGCGGACCTGCACAGAGATCTTGAACTACCTACAGTTCAACAGTACCTAAAAACACTCTCAGAATCGTTCTTCAAACGCGCCGAATCCCATCCCAATCCACTAGTTCGAAATTCAGTCTCTTATACTGCTCCTGTCTTAGATTCGGTATACAAAGTCGCTAGACCGAGAAACGCGCACACAAGCGAACGTACGCAATTAACTTTAGATCTCGAGGCCCTTCAGGCCGCAAATTCTAATTCTAACGTAAATTCTAATTCTTACGTAAATCTGAATTAATGCAAATTTAATTTAATTGTCAATTTTTAATGTTTATTATTTACTTTTCATTTATTTGAGCACCTTCAGTGCTATGTAAAACCCAGCGGGTGACCCCTTAAGGGCCCCGCTAGCGCGGCCTCTTTCTCCAATTGGCCGTCGCTCAGATGAAGGCTGAGTGGCAAAAATGCACGAGCCGACAGGGGGCTTTTAGTGGGTATGGTTCTGGTAGGCGTCGGGACGAGTCCCACATAACTTTGGAATCGCGCCAGAGTATGCGTCAGAGCATTTTTATCCTCCTGCCCTTCCCGCGGAGGGGAACAAAAAAAAAATGCGCAAAAAGATGGCAATGAAAAGTAAATAAATGAAACAATGAGTTATTATCTTAAGACAGTCTTACACAATACGTATAATATATCCTCGGATAAGGAGCTATGTTACTAATAGGACTTTCGTCGTAAGGCCGTGAAATATTTAAAAGTCAAGTCACACGGGAAAACGGTTCAGTAAATTGTATAGAATAATGAAGCAGCTTTTGATAGACACATCAAATACAAAAAATATGCTCACAAACATGCTAACACAATACAAATGAGAATAAAACGGTTCGTATTTAAAACAAAGTATTGTATTTACATTACATTCTTCATTATAGGATCTTTACAAATATTCATTTGACAGTTGAATTCTGTTCTTTGACATTATTATTTTTATTCTTTATCAAACAAATGAAAACATTTGTAATATTAAATAGGGTGATGGATGCTTGGATCCCACAATAGAAATCATTAATTTTTCGATCGTCAAAGTCGTACATACTTTGATACGTTAACTTAGCCAAGTATTATAACATTAACAATTAGGTACTAATACCGCAAAGCCAGCGCCAGATCCACATTCTATAAAAACCGAGAGTTATCGGTGCGGGTTCACTTGCGTCCCATGTGAATTTCAACAAACAAATCTTTATTCTTTATAATAAAAGTATTCGTAAAGAATTATAGTTTATATCCAAAGCGTTATATGTAAGGTGTTTACCTCTCAAAACATGAACAGTGACCGCCGAAGTAGCGACGTCAGCGAGCGAGCACGTGTAGTTGCCGGAGTCGCTGCGAACTGCGTTGGCAACGTACAGGCGGGAGAGCGCTCCGTTCGACGTGGCCTCCGTTTTTACGCTGCGTATAAAGTTGGGTTGTTAGATCTTTGAAAGTAACATAAATTATTTTAGATTCTGATATCCCTTATCGCATTCAAGAAAAAAAATTAGCTAAAAATAATTTAATTTTAGCACAATAAGGACTGATTGATGAACAACGTTGAGTTTATTACTTTGTGGTGAATAAGAACATTATTTGCTGAATTATTTATATACAACTCCATTTGATTTTAAAACCTTTCCTTAGCTACAAAAGGTAGGCTTTGTAAAGTTTCATGTTTCAGGTTCACTGGTTTAGGCTGTGTGTTGTAGTAGGTAGATATGATATAATCAGTTGACGAGAACATAGAATGCCTCAACCTCCACAAAACAAATTGACTTTTGGAATGTTTATATTATTAGCGTTGAAATATTTACTAATATCAAAATTTTACATATAGTGATGTTAATACTATCAGAAAATAGATTAAACTAAACTGTAACTAAAACTTTTCCATTTTAGTTTAATTTGGTCAAAACGCTATTCTGTTTTTAACTTTGAACTAAATTCAGTCTTTGAAAAGGCAGCAATGAATTTATTTTGACGTTCCTATTTTAAATGTTAAGGTGTTGCTAGCATTTCCCAGAAAAGCACGTAAAGAAGAGTGTTCATTAGACAAAAATGAATGATTGATCCCTAAAGTTCATACATTTTGCTAAAATAAAAAAAAAAATACGGTTGACGTTGACAATTTGGGTGCGTTTCATATGCCGCTCACAGCGT
This sequence comes from Marasmarcha lunaedactyla, assembly GCA_923062675.1. Classification (NCBI taxonomy): domain Eukaryota; kingdom Metazoa; phylum Arthropoda; class Insecta; order Lepidoptera; family Pterophoridae; genus Marasmarcha; species Marasmarcha lunaedactyla. The sequence continues at coordinate 14,967,960 of OV281359.1, forward strand.
TAAAACTGCTCCTAACCGTTCCGATTCGTTTTAGCGCGCTAAAATTGATATTTTCGCTATTTCAGTTAGAATAGTAAATAGCGCGCTAAAATGACAAAATTTGCCACAACACACTATTAGCAAAGCTCTGGCGACTTGGTGTACACGGCGATCTGTTCAGATAGCTCAAGTCTTATGTTGAGAGAAGAAGTCAATCGGTAGTCCTGTGTGGTTACACATCATTGCCAAAACTAGTCTGTTCTGGGGTACCCCAGGGGTCACATCTAGGGCCCTTGTTATTCACATTATTTATAAATGACATCACAAAACACCTAAAACACTCCAGCTCGCTACTTTACGCCGATGACACCAAGATTTACAGAGTTATACGCGATATTAGGGACTGTGAATTGTTACAACGTGATTTACTCAGTTTCGAAACTTATTGTACAGAAAATGAATTACTTTTAAACTTAGATAAATGTAAATCAATCAGTTTTTCAAAAAATATAATTATTATAAATTACAACTATACCCTGTATAATCATAAATTTGAAAAAGTTACACAAATTAGAGATCTCGGCGTTATCATGGATAATCAATTGACCTTTATACCTCACATGGACTCCATTATATCTAAATCGTACCAGCAATTAGGACTAATTTTAAGGATAGGTAAACCATTCAAGAACCCCCTCACTTACAAAATACTTTACAACAGCTTTGTTAGAAGTCATCTTGAGTTCGCGTGTGCGGTATGGAACCCTTATTTTAAATGTCATATTAACCGCTTAGAAAGAATACAACGAAAATTTGTAAAATCTTTGGACTTCAGAACTGGTTTTAATTACGTTGACTACACCGAATCACTAAATCGTCACAAGTTTCAGTCATTAAGATGCCGCCGTGATTGTGTTGATTCCGTCCTATTATACAAAATAGTAAATAGCTATGTTAATGTCCCCTCACTATTAAATAGGATACATTTTAGAGTACCTCGCAGGCGTGAACGTCAATGTCGTACTAAACATTTGTTTTATACACCGCGGAGTAGAACACTTTATGGTGCAAATTCTTTTATTAAGCGAGCTTGTAAACTTTTTAATGTTAACGAAAAATTACTTGACACAGATATATTCTTTGACAAATTGTCGAACTTAAAAAAATGTTTCAAATAGATTTTTTCTTAATTTGTTAATTTAATGTTATGATCGAATTATGTCTTTTTTATATTCTCTCTCTTTATATATATTTGATTGTACTATTTCATGTTTAAATTGAATATTGCTTTTTGTTTGGAGTACTATGTAGTGCAAATGTAGTTAAGTATGTTAAAATAAGGAAACTATAGGTTTTTATTTAAATCTTAAGTATGAGTTGTTAAAAATCTTGTATAACCGTTTGTTTCTAAAAAATAAATAAATAAATAAATAAATAAATAAAATTCAATTGGTTCCTCGCTGTAATCTAAAGTTATATCTTCATTATGATCTTTGACCCTGACTGTCTACTGCGATTGGAACCACATAAACAAAAAATTTATCTTACTTCATTTAGGAATATGGCCTTCGGTGATGGCAGAACTATCCAAAGCCCCGTTTTAGGTTTGCGGACCATTCTCTTTTAATTTTTCATCCGGTGTCTCTATCGGATTCAATGTTTCCTGGATTTCCCGCAGTCTTATAATAATTTTGAAATGCAAGAAACAAAATGTAAACTCTTGCGGCTGCGATACAGTGTTATTTTACGAAATATTTTGCAGTGACCGTAGAAACTAATAAATGACGAAACTATAAACTCTTGCATCTTTACTAACAAATTAAACGTTCGTCGCGACACTTTACATAATTTAGTTTATTCCACACCTCTCGACATGTAGATTAAAATTGGTTTGCTTAGTCAGAATTTGATGTAAAATAGGTACAACGGAATACCAAATGTGCAGCCTAAACTTAGTTGACTAACTAAAATAGTCATAGTCATGTCAAACTAAATGTTGGTCTAGTCCTTCGTTTTCTGAATAGCAAACAAGAATAAACTTAATTTTGTTCAAGTTTGGTCTAGTTAAGTTCATTTTGTGGAAACATAATTGGAATCAGTAAAGATGAAACTAAAACCAAAAATACAATGTATTAGTTATCTCATTATAGATCATTGATATTGGAAAGAGTTGGCCGCTAAAAAGAGTTAACTTGAAGTATTTGATACCTAGTTTGGTTTCGTCTTAAGAATCCTAAGAAATTCAACGGGAAGTCATGCATTAACTATTGCTAAGGAATTTAGGGGAATGGAGCTTACCAAGGTAAAACGTGGTTGGTTGTATGATGTCTAACGTGGCGCACTCAATGTCTTAGAAATCTCCTATTTACAATAAAATCCACACTTCCACAGTTGCTTAACTATCTTGAGATCACAAAACTTCGCAAGCACTAAGTTTACAAGCAAGTTATCTTCTTGTTTTTCACAATAAATCCGAGCGGCATGAGTCTCGAATCACGCGGCGGCCATCGCACTCTTTTTTTTTTTTTTGAACACAGTATTATTATTCATCGTTGGGTCAACCACGTACGCGGGAATTATGATTTTGGATTAGGAAGGAAAAAGGATAATAACAATGTCGTAACAGATATCAAGTAGCCTGAGTGATGCGTTTCTTACTGTGAATTTAATAACATGACAACATTATTTCGTTCTTTTTAGCCAATTGTTTATTACTTTCTTTTAAGTTGAATAAAATCTCAAAAAAGGAAAGTGCCGCGCAGACCATAAATATGTCACAGCTTTTGTTAACAAACCCCCTATCTACCCTTGTTGTAAGATATAATATTAATAAAATGATAAACAAAGATAACTTTTGGTAAATAATTACCTTTGTAAGTATATATTTTTTAAAGTTTGCCGTGTGCCGTAAAATATAGTATAGTGCCGTAAAGTTAGGTGCCTATTATTTTACTATTATATTAGCTAGCCAACGAGTACACTTTACTTGATTACAAATAGCATTTGTCCATTACAATGGACATTATGATCATTGCTTTATCATTTATAAAGATCATCGCTTTTTTTCTGCTATATCGCAAGCTGCTATTTTTCTATAACCAAAACACAATTATGTGGGTAGGTAACATGTATCTTTCCTCGGCTAAAAAACGAGCTGTATTCATCTAGTTTTGTGAAAACTGCAATATAAATATTTATAAATTAAAAGCTCGGATAGTCGTTTATTAGACCCATTTAATACGATAGTACAATTAAAACTAACGGTACGATTATTAGTTTTCTGGGTTAATAGAACAGACATTATGTATTGCGAATTTTAGTTAAGAGTTAAAAAACGTACTTAAATCGGAAGTTTTGTCTATTTTACCTATCAATTTAACATATTATTTACAAGCATTCTACTATTGATAAATGATTTGTAATCGTTACTCCTGTTATTTTCAAAACATCTACATAAAATGGTATATGCTTACATTTGTTATTAACATATTATTATAAGCAAGCAATATTCAAAGTGGCCCATAACTAAAGGTGGCTAATAACCGACTGTTTTACCGTAATACAATTTTCTATTCAATAGCTAAAAATAATAAAAACTTCTTGAATCCACAGCAAAAACAATCAAGTTGTTGTTTAAAAACGTACAAGATCATTTAGTAACAAGTCCGAAATGTCAAAATCTGCCTGAGGTCAATGATTGGGCGGCTCTTTTATGGCATTAAGTTGGGAGCCTTTTAGTTCTATATTACTTTTCAGGAGACCTTTATTGTGGCTTTGCAAAAATGAGTTCTAAACGCTGTAACGTTGCTCAGAGAAAATAAAACACAGGTTAATATTACATAAAGAGAAGTTTGGGATACTCATAGTAAAAATTCATAAAACTATATTTTTTAGAAGTTAATATAATTTTAACATCCTTAAATGTTTACTATAGTTAGACAACGTATTAATAGTTTTGAATGTTGTTTTATAAAAATATCTTAAATTTGTTAACTCGTTTGTTTAAATTCAGGATACATTAATTTTTAAGTAAAATATTAAATATCATCTAAAATACGTCCAAACGAGTTTAACCGACCTTTCTACTTGCTAATACACCATAATTACAACATAAAAATTGTGCTGTGGGAATGTGGATGTTAATAGGTAAACGTAAGCCATTCTTACTAAACCATGCGTTTGACAATGCTACATTATTTGGGAAGACGCACGGCACTACATTTTCATTCGAAAACTAAGATAAATAAATAGTGGGGTGCGAGTCATAGTTGATGGTGCTCAATATAAGATTGCTTTTTTAAATGAATATGGTAAAAGTAAACTCCTCACCTCACACCGCCTCTTTTTGTATCATAATTCAAAAGTCTAGATCCATGCTTCCAGTTGACCTGCCTCGTGGGCTGCGGGACCTCACTGACGACACAACGGAGCTCAATTATAGAGCCTTCTTTGTAAAACTTGTCCTGCAGAGGATGACCTCTTTCGTCAACGATCTCTATTTTTGGTACTGAAAAGAAAAAAAAGGTAAGGATTTTGATTTAGTTAAAAGTACAAAAATATAAGGATTTCATTTATATAAAGTGTACTAGAAGCCCAAGCTTTGAATATCTTAATTAGTAAAATGAACCCGAAACATAATATCTGTACTTTTTGCTAGATCAAAAACTTTGCCATTTTCAGTCGTCGTCAAAAACAAGAGATTACTGATAAGTTTTTTAAATAAATAAACTTATTTAAAAAAAAAGATAGAACCATAAGGTCAGAAGTGGTGAGTGGTGAATATCATAACCACTTTAATTATATTTATTAAGCATGCTTGATTTAACATTATTTGTACCCAAAAACTTAAACTTGGTCTAGGATTTTTCATAGTTAGAATGCACAAAACGCAATATCGTTAAGCCTTGAGATAAGGCAATTTCAGCTTAGTGATGAAAATGTCTGTGCAAATATTCATATCTTTCGACCAGTTAAAACGTCCTCGTTAAGTATTGTCAAATACAACGTTTTAAAAGAATAATATAATTTCAAAAATTTAATTACAAGAAAAAGAAAGATATTTTTTGACATGTAAATATATTCCAAGTTGAAATATAACTTATTCTTACGAACTTATTTATCAATAAACAAAGTAACACATTAGATACAGCTGTTTGTTTAAAATACACATAAAAATAAAGCTCTGACTGAGAGGCAAAAAGCATGCAGAACTTTGACCGATAAACCCTTTTTCTAAATTCCGATAAGCCGATATTCTTCGCACGTGGCTAAGAATGACACCTTCGACGAATGGACGTGAGAAGATGTTCAATTTACTATTTATCTAAAATCAAATGCAAAGGTAGCAATATTTGATACATTTACAGACTTGAAACAAATTTCAAAATTAATCCTTTTAGTAATTATCGCCGAAATATTATCGTCGGTATACTGAGCGTGAACAATCTTTAATTGCTAAAGCAATTTATCTTTTTGTTTTATTTAGGCTACAAATCACTTATTTAAGTTTTTGGGAATCTAGCAAAATGACAGCTGGGAATAGTTCGAAATAGTTAGAAAAATATTGGGATTATATTTTGTTTTATAGTTTACTGATAAAGTCATTATTAGAAAGGAACAGGAAAAGGTGGAGTGTTTTTTATCTCCGTAATACATCGTATTCTACATACGGTTTAAAAAAAATTTTAAAATATCCTTTTGTAGGGCTCCCCGACACAACATAAGGACCTGTTAGGGGGGCATCAGGGGAAAATTTAAACAAAATACTGAAAATAGAATTGACCTAGATTTAGAATGAGTCGTAACACTTAGCAACAAAGGAAATATAATGAGACGAAGGATGTTGACAGAACGGCGATACGGTGAAAACTAAAGTAGTGACGTGAAATATAGGTTATAGATATAAAGAAAAAGAAAATTAGATAAAAGATAAAAGAAAAACCAAATATTCAACATCAACGTATTTTACTTGACATAGATCCTCTATGTTAACGTGTTATTTAACTCGATCACGAGCTTAGAGATTTTTGTGTGTTGTTTTTTAGTTGTAGATTGTGCATTGTGATTTATTGCAGTAGATTTCGTACCGAAAAAAATCTATATCGATAACTTATTAGGTTTATAGCTGAAACTTAGAGACCAACTCAGCAAACATTTTCAAAAATATAAAGCAAACGAGTGAAAGGATTTAAAAAATATCATACATACGAAACTCACAAATGTAGTATGGTGAGTGCGCAAACTTTTTAGCACTTACTAATATACTAAGACAATGCTAACTTACAAGAAATAAAATATAAACGGTTTCAGCTTAATATGACTGCAATAGACTGCAACGATGGCTATATTATTATGCAGATTACACAAAAATTTTTAAGGAAAATTTGGCTAAACAACGTCTAATTTTAATAATTATTGATCGTATATGCTTTCTTAGTTTTATAAACGCGTCCATCCAATTGCAGTCGCTTAGCTTAATGTCGGATATTGAGTCAAAGCGATATGCTCGTATAAAATATGAAAAGTACAATTATGAACGTATTCTCAGAAAAAAAAATGTCGACTATGAAGGATTATGGTTAAAATAAAAGTATTCGGTTCGATAGCACTTGATTTATTTTTCATCACACACATACGGTAAACGGAGAGCGAGAGACAAAACAAAAGATGCACAAATGACAGCGACACACTTGACATTTTGGCAGCTGTCACCACGTTTATAAATACACACTTATTGTATTTTGTTTACATTAGTAGCTATGCTACAACACTAGCCCTTAAACAAATACAATATAATTATTACAAGATTATCAATAACAGTTTTAATTGTTAAGTCATAATAGAAAATCCTAAACAATTTCAAATAACTTGGATACAAACTTACAATGTTTCTTTCTAGTTAATAACTTCTAGCCCTTAAACAATTACAATCTAGGTATAACAAGATTATTAAAAACAGTTAAATCAAAACAGAAAAACCTAAGCCAATTTAAATAATTTAGATACAAACTTAAAATGTTTCTCACTAGTTAATGACTTCTCCTTCCTTCTGAATGGATGCTTACTTTGCTGTTGTTTCTCTGGTTTCTCTTTAGCTTGAGGACAGTCCTTCTTCATGTGTTCTGGCTTTTTACATCTGAAACATTTGTAGGGCCTCTTGACAGCCAAAGCATTCATCTCAGAGCTGTCCGACTTCTGAGCTCGTCGTTGCTGTTCTTGTATTAGTTTAGCCTTTACAGTCTCACTTGTAAGCGCAATATTGGAATTTTCTAATGCCATTATTAGGGGATCAAAATCTTCCGTCAAGCCGCTAAGCATGATAACTGCAACAAACTCGTCATCCAGCGGGGAACTGATATCTGCAAGCTGCTGTGTAACTTCAGATATTTTTGATAAGTAGCTATCCATGTCTGCCATCTCTATGAGCTTCACACTACACAGCGATCTTAATAAGCCCAATCTCCTGCTCAAACTTTTATCCTCATAGGCAGCCTCTAGACTAGTCCATGCTTCGTAGGGTGTCTTAGCGTTGCGAATATATGACTGCGCTGAAGGTCCCATGGACAAGCATATCTTTGCTAGTGCCTTTTGGTTTTTCTTCTCATCCGTGCTTCCCTTTGCCGACGTAATGCACTCGTACAGATCTTCGTGCAGAATCATCCGCAAAGTAAATTTCCAACTATTGTAGTCGGTGACGCCTCCTAGTCGTTCCATGGGAAACCCGACGGTTGTAGACGACGTACTCATAATTATGTTTGAATACTGATCAATCCAATATGAGGTGAGATGAGCTAACCGGTGTGATGACGTTGCGTTGAGAATCTTCTAGTAAATTTCGAAGACAGTCTTTTCGCGTATATTATCGAAATAAACACGTTACAGGGTACAGTGAACGCCCCTGGGCCCATAACCTGAAGGATTATGGTTAAAATAAAAGTATTCGGTTCGATAGCACTTGATTTATTTTTCATCACACACATACGGTAAACGGAGAGCGAGAGACAAAACAAAAGATGCACAAATGACAGCGACACACTTGACATTTTGGCAGCTGTCACCACGTTTACAAATACACACTTATTGTATTCTGTTTACATTAGTAGCTATGCTACAACAGACTACGTGATAATAATAAATGTTTGTTTAATTTTGTTCAAATAACCTGTTTCTTTAAAATTCAAACAGCTTAAAGTTACTAAAGGTGAACTCTTTAAGCTGTCGACCAGGCAGTCTACTATAATGAGTATTAGCAAGCGATCTACTTTTGTATCTGACAACTTAAAGTTTCCGATAGTTTGCAGTCTGGAGTTTACTATTTTGTAAAAATACATGAATCTCAACAGTGAATCTTAAATCAATTCATCTCCTAATTTATACAGTACTTTTTTTAGTATATACATTTATACATTTTTGTACGCATACTTTATTCTTTTGGAAAGCTTTCCTTTGCTGCGGTAGACTTGTAGAGAATGCCAAATGGCATTAAGTCCGTCGTTTGTACACAGATTTTATATTGTGCAATAAAGTATTAAATAAATGAATGTAGAACATTGACACGCCACTTTGACACCACTTAGCTAAAAGTGACTTTAACCACAAACACAAACATTACAGTTGTAAGTTTAATACTTAAAAAAAATGTAGCACACTAGAATTTAATCACATGGTCTGTTTGTATTGTCTAATTTGAGATTGTGAAGATGTGGTTGCAAACTCAGAACTTCAAGCCAAAACCACCGTATCTACTATGAGCTATGTGCAATAGCAAGTGCGACTTTAGTTTCCGAACCCTTTGGACATTTAGTTCTACGAGTTTAGTTTGAAAGTCATTGCTTTCTTTCAAAACATTTGAGTTTAATTATAAAACGTACAGTCAGTGAACAAAATATAACGGTTACACACGATAACAATGTCAAAAAGCTACACATATTGTTATAATGATCGTAAGCTTTCTTAAGCCTTTTTGGATAGTCTTAGCTAAATTTTGAAATAAAAAGCGAGTTTGTTGTATACGGAATAGTGATGAAAATTCTGTAAAAAAATAATGGCTCCCATTTTTTCCCATGTAATTTTAAACTTTTATTTGACTATTTTACTGAGATAAGTCTAACATCCGTAATTACCTGGACTAGAATTCTTATATCCAAAAAGTTTAGTTCATATTCAAGTAATGCGCGTCACCGCGCAAATGCAAAAAGTCACTTTTATCAATTCTTAATACTATTACAATTTCTTAATTAGGAATTCTTAATATTGACAGTTATTACTTCTGCCAATTTCTCAACTGTGAAATAAACCTCATTGCTTGACTCATTACTTTTTTTTCAGACATTACTTTTCCGTCGCTATGAATACAAAAGTAATTAGGCTGTATAGATGCCAGTCTAAGTGATTATCTACTCACCAACAACACTAAGATGAATCCTTCGCACCAATGGTGGATGTGTGGAAATCTGGCATTCGTAGAAACCTTCGTCCCTTTCACTGACATACTGGATAAGAAGTCTCCAATCGTTCGGATGTTCGAATGCAAGAGAATATCTTGAATCTGCAGAGTAAGTGTGCCTTCCAAATGATAGGAGATGGAGGTCGTCATTCCTACGACGTACCCAGGATATCTGTAGGCAAAGGTTATTAGCATGTAGTAGATTCTGAGAATTCAAAAATAACTGGCTGGTAACTACAGGTCTTCCAATATGTTCTAACACTACGAAGAGGAGCTACTATTGGAAATCGCACAAAATATTGGGAACTCGAAGTTAAAGACAAAATTCGTGGTAAGAATCCCGTGAGGCGTTTTGTATAAGAACTGTATTGTTTCTCATCTTAAGATATAACAAAAAAAAACTGAACTGCTTTGCTGAAACATAATAAGTATCTTTTGAAAACGATCAAAATTATTGGTGACTTTAGCAGCAGCAGCGTCTTTGGAAAAGATTTGCCTCTTTAAATTGGCTGAAGTCCATTTACACTCAAATTGCAGTAATCGCTTTGCGAGGTCCCTGTCTTCACTAAACATTGTATTAAAGACGACGTAACAAATTCTGTCAAAATGTCAAAACTTTACCAACACTCAAAGTACTTACAACGTAGTAAACGTTTCTTTAAAGACATACCCTTAGTTTAAACGAGGGGTTTGGTAAATCCCAAACTATGTTACGAACATGAACTATTTGATCGAAACATGTGTAAAACCCTAAAGCTGGTATGCTTGCACTCAAAGGGATATGGTTGCTACTAGCGTAAGTTATAATTTAAATAAGATTCACGAACGCACATTGCGGATGTAAGACGGAAAATTCTTAGACGTACACGGGACTTTTAATAATTTTCGTAAATGTACTTTGATTAAAGATAGTTGTATACTGTATGCTTTATCGTAAAACTTTATAATAAGGTTCAACTTTTATAATGTACTCAGCAGGCACTACATTTAAATGTCAGGATGTCCATCTGCGAATCCGATGACACAGCTTTGCCTAGGCTACCAAAATATTAAAAACAAATACTTAACTACATATGTATATGTACGTATAAAACAAAACAATTAACTTGTCGTGAATGAAAAGAGCAAGGACGCCTGGTCCGGAAGAATTGACGGCGGTTTCAGAATGTACTCGTATCAGAAATTATTCTTATTTGATTCGTGTGAATCAAATAGTGCCGATTGAAAATAATTAGTTACTTAGCTTTTAGAAGTTGTTGGCTAAGATTAACTTTGTAAGCATTTATGAAACTTATCGTAAGTTACGATAGGTTTCATAAATGATTATAATATGATACAAGTAAAATATGTAAAGATGCAACTTTGATAACGTTACAGCAGAAACCGTAGGCGTAGCTAATTAAGGCACTGTATGATCCAACACGCCAGCATACCGAGGATTGCGTGAATAATTGGCAGTCTTTATTGTCGAACCCATCAAACAAGAATCCAAGGCCTTAAATTGAGGAAGCGCCAATTACACTGCGGTTGAGGCAAGGTTTCAGGTTCAATACTGCCTACTAAATCAATGTGGTTTTACCATACTACAACTCGACTATTCTAATGGTGAAGGAAATCATTGTAGCAGAACCCATATACCCTAAAAGTTCTTGTGAAGGTATTTGTCAATAAATTCATACTTACAGTTTTTTCACCCAAATCATGGACTCGGCAATGTAAATGCACATTACTGCCTAGTTGTGCCGTAACATTGTTTGTCGAGGGCTCATCTTCGAATATCGGCAAAGGCTCCATGGTTGTGGTTGAAATATCTTCGTCGTGCTCATCGTAGAATTCGGTGGCGATGTCATGCCAGAACGGCCCATTTATGACCTTCTTGTCAACGGTTTTGTAATCTGGAGACAAACGATTTATTTCAATTACAAATTACATGTATTTAAATCAGTTTCAACACAACATTAAGTTAGTAAATTTGGTAGAAAAATAACGTTCTTGTAAAGAAAAAAAATAACAGTAACACAAAACTATAAAAAAATTATAATATTTCAGGTGGTTACGAGTAGATTTACAAGAAATTATATTTCTAACCTTGTTATAAATAATGAAATTTTTAAGAATATGTAGGGAGATAATTTATAATTATCTACAAAGATTATCTCTTTCGATTTCAATTTGTCAAAAACGGTGGGTAATTAAAAAAAAACATCTTTGGGATTTGTTAAACATAGTCTCTGAGGTTTGCAAGCATTTTTACAGCTACCCTCCTATACCGTGACAAAAGTATTTTAGTACTTTGGTACGACGACAGTCTCTAAAGACCTTCTCAGACTCTTTGAGCAACGCACATAGACAAATAATTACATTGTTGTTCAAAAGAAATGAAAACTTTAAGGTGTCGAAAAATGTTTTTTTTTTGTACTTCAAATAAATATAACTAATGAAATCAATTAACAAAAAACTCGTTGTATTCCATTATACTCAGTTTACCTATACTTACTTAGTTTTTAACTATACTAATTCCATTATAAGAGTTACTTTGGTGAGAGACCTGGGTGTATTTGGATGGCAAACTAGTTTTTGATACTCACATCTATTATATGAACGAAAAAGCCTTCAAAATGTTGGGTTTCATACTGAGAGTCGGTAAAGAGTTTAAACAAGTTCAAACATTAATTTTGCTCTATAATGCTTTCGTCAAATCTATATTGGAATACACAACTGTGGTGCGGAATCCGCAATATAAAATATACATAAAAAAGATAGAAAGTATTCAAAATAAATTGAATTAATATCTAAAATCTAAGGCAATATTTATGAAATTTAAAAATATGGGAATTTCTCTTTGCTCACTCTCTGAAAGGTATAATTTTTCTGTTTAATATTATAAATAACATCATTGAGTCTCCATACTTACTAAGTAACATTAATTAGCTTGTCCTCGAATAAATGCTCGTCATAAACGCACTTTTCTCTCGTCTTTTTCCCGTACTAATTATGCTGCTAACTCTTTCATCAACAGATCTTGCACCCAATTTAATAAGATATAATTATTAGGTCCTTACATATGAAATTGGCGTTTTGTCGTGCTGGCCACTTTGATCTGTATTATCTCCTCTTTGTTTAAAAATTCCAATTTCAAATTTATATAGCTATTTACTCACGCGTTTGTGTTTCAAAAACCGTCATGCATTTGTTTTTTCATCTTTTGGTTTTTTCTTTGCGTCACTTAGTTTACAAAATGGAAAACTTGAAATATCGCGTTATTTACGAGTACGAATCCCACCGTGACTATCAAATTAGAAGAGCTTCAATTGGAATGTCTAAGACCCCCCGACCTTGCTTCAACAGATTACCATTTTTTTGAAATTTGGATAACATTTTGCAAGGGAAAAAATTCAACTCCGATGGGACAATCCAAAGCTCCTTCAAAGATTTTGTTGATTTCCGTCCGAATGCTATTTTTAGTAAAAAGATCCATAAACTACCTTTGACACGGAAAAAGTGCATACATACTTTGATTAAATAAATTTATCATCTATTTTCTAAATTGACTTTTTGTTGCTTCCTTACAAAACGCCAATTTCATATGTAATGACCTAATATAATAATATTGACATCTTTCATCTCTCTCTCCCAAAGTTGAAAAAGGAACTCTGTTTGCATTTTACTGGATAGTTATTTAAATTTTTTTTATATGTATTGTGTTTCTCGTTAAAAGGGTAATTTTTGGTATGGAAACATCACTGATCTCTGTATAAATCATATGTTGTAATTTTAAGTACATATAATGACTGTTTGTTTCCTGAATAAAGCAAAATAAATAAAATAAACAAATAGTTAGAATTGAGAGAGTTACCTACCACGAACTGAATTTCCAAGATTTGTGCATTTTGTATGTGTTGATCAATAAAAAAAAAAAAAAAACTTAATAATAGTGTAATTAAAAGCACCACGCACTATACGTAGTTAAATCAATTCTGATAGTGAAGATACGCACATTAATGACTTCGGCATTCACTGAATTCTATGTACGACTACGTTATTAAAAAGAGCTTGTTGACTAAAATTATATTAAAGTTATGGCTACTGGTGCTTAGATATTGAATGGCGGCCTTTCATTTGAGCCGACCAAACCCATAAGGGACTTCAACTTGTCACGGACTCTAGTTAGAATCGTGTGGGTGGTTTTTCTTATTTAAACCAAACGCTGATTACTTAAACCACAATAAAAACAAAAGTTTTTAAACAAAAACATCTGCGTTTTCAGATATGCCAAAGAAAATTTAAGTATGTAAATTGGCTTCTTACAATAATCTCATAATACAGTAGTTTATTTTTTAAGTAATGAAGTAATGTACCTATTTACTGATCGTTTCATCTGTATAAAAATATAAATAAAATTACACTACACACAAATACATACATTACATTCGCAGCAAATAATCTAAACATGTTTCTAAAAGTTTTCGATTATAACAAACTTTGAAAGGTTTTTTTTTGTCGGCTATTACAAGAACTCGATAAGTACAAATTATTTTGCCGGCTACGTAAGAGATAAAATCCCTCAGACTGTCCTTTATATAATGATTTTTTAAACGACAAGAAATAATTCAGTAACTTGAGATCCGTAAAGCCTCTACAATAATAAGGTAGAAAATTCTGCAAAATCTAGTTTTTGCGGCTTTAAGCATAAATGAAATGGAGATTCGCAAGGATGATTACGTTTTTTTACTGTTTCAATTTATTCATACATAATACAGGATCTTTTCAATAAAAAATGATGTTACATAATAATTAATCACTAAAGAAAATTAATCTAAAAAGCTGTCTACGTATTATGTTTGACTAGTAATTTTTCTTTAGTATATTGATGAATGTTTTAAGGTTGATTTTTCAATGCTAATATAACATTTGTCTATAGAATTATTTTGAGAACTATGAGAACTATGAGAATTATTATGAAAACCTTTGACATTTCTCACAGCAATTTAAGGGAGCTACGCACAAGATCGGTAGTATTTACTACATCCAGTTCGGTAGTATTTATTTAAATAACATGGCGGGCCCGAAGCAACTACTACACGTATTTGGCTAATGCAATCGGGCTTTATGCTCACTGGCGCATTCTGCTGACTTGCCTAGATCCGAACATCAGAAGCTAAAAATGTTTGATTTTCCACTCGGCAGTTCCGGGTAATGCCGGCCCAAGCGACTGGGTATTCGTAATGATTTATTATCCTACCACATTCTAATTTAAATCAAATAGCATTTTATTTCAGGGTGATTTAAATAAAGGAGATCTTTATTCAGTAATTAACGTTATTAGACAAAAGATGAAATATTCGGGCGCATACTTTTGGATTGAAATGTAGATCAAATCCCAAAATCCTTGTTTTGTGCATTAAATCTTAAATAACAACAATCAATGACAAATTGTTAACCGCAGAATTTCTTTACTCATTTGCTGTATTTTATGCGGAATACGATGTATGCGTTTAACAATAGTAAACAATTATTAGTAAAACTTGTACCTTACATATTAACCGAGTTACCCAGGAACCTTATTTGCACAACGATTGTATGCGATAATTCTGTCAGCCTATTGGCCACGTTGCCTTATATACAATGTTATTTATGTGCTTTAGTCCATCTGACACTTTTTTTCTTTCCTTTTTTTCCAATTATAAATTCGTAAGTTACTCACTCAACAAAAAAAAACAACGCCATTTTGATAATTATCATTGTTTTCCACTCCCATTTTCTTATCATAATCAATAATAAAAAGCCATCCATCACCTGGTATCTGTGGAGCTATGACGCATAAGGCTATGGTCAGCAATGAGCAGAAGATCGTCAGCTCGACTGGCGTCATCTTAGCAGACGCTCGCATCGGCCGCAAGCGTCATCTGGGGGTGATCATCTGCAACAATAAGGAGGGATGGTAAGTTTTATGTCAAATATGCCTCTAGTATTGGCGTGTGAAGTCGTTGTTTTCATCTTTGCTTTTCATCAAGTGAGATGGAAGATTAACGCGTGTCCAATTATCAATAAAAAATAGGTGATCCTAGGAGAATGTCTTGTATGTATTGAGGTCAGGCTCGAAGCGTATGCCTAAATAACATTTTAGGTAGAGCAAAACGATCAACACGTTAGCAGAATCGCGTACACTTGTAGAAACAAATAACTTATAAACAAGTAGGTGTAACAATACAATATATTATTACCGATGTCAACGAGCAATTACTCAAAGTAGCAATAATAATTAAGCACGTACTTTGTACCAATTGGTATATAACTATACATTGCTAAACATTATTTAATCAAACATTGAGAAGCAATTACTTTGCCAAAGCTAGAGCCTCGTCTACACTGATGTTGTTGACAATTACACTTAATTTATCCCAAAGATTAAGAATTTCTATTGCCATTTTTAGTAAAATGTTATATAATATCACAAACGTAAATATAAAAAAGGGAAATACATTTCATTCATGACGCCCCCCGCTAAATGTATTTTTATTAAAGGTGTTTTTCACATAAAATTGCACATAAAATTATATTTTTTTATTAATGAATATTTTATAAATAATACATGTTTTAGTCCTTCTGAAAAGAATTGAGTTAGATTTAAGCAAACAATATTCAACTACTAATGACCAATTCGGGACTAAAAAAACTGGTTTTCAAACTTGACTACACTTAAAACTTTCCAGATATCCGGTCTATTTGATTAATGGAGAGGGTGCACCTGCTTGCAGCTTGCCGATTTCCTGTGAGGAATGCATATATATGCGTCCAAAGAATACAAAGTGGGATCAAATCTAAAAATATTTCTAAAACGTTTAAATAATTTGACGAATCTGTGGGGTTTATTGGCTTGGTATATGCAAGAATTATGGATAAGTATATCTTATTCTCAGAAGATTTTATTTTGTAATTGTTCGTTATTTAATGATTTGTTCGTCCTTCATTGAGTAATTGAGAAAACTTTGTTCTATATTTTTAATAACTATTTGATTACTTATGTATATATTTTTCATATAAACGTCCGAAAATTTTTATATAGAACTGGTGGTAGAGTCATGCTTGATTTCAATAAGACCAAGTAATTGTCAATGCAGAGAAAAAAATTTTTGAACTTAAATTTGATACAACCGATATATTAATAAGAAAATTTGTTAAAAACATCCATAATAACGTACGTACTTCACAAGACCATCTTATAAGAAAGCACAGTCCGTTTTTATTACGGGACATTCTATACCATAGGCTTTGTGTTAACAGGATACTGAAGAAGAAGGTTTGTACCGCTACTTATTTATTTATTTACTTAAGGTCAGTCCATTAAATCTGCATTTATTCTATAATTTTAATTATTTAAAGCCCTTTGTTTTAATATTTAAATAGATGTAAAACTGTTTCTTTATTCAACCCAAACGAGATCACTAATAATAATTATTATTAATCAAATTAATAATAGGTCTTTACCTATGAAACTGCCGTTTTGCCATACTGGCCATTTCAAATGAATATATTTTTTTTTTTTGACTGATCATTCTAATTTCAAATTAATTTTATTTGACAAACATGGAATTCTTTTTCTAAAATCGTCATTTGTTTAATAGTTAGTGTTTTGTTTTCAACGCATTCGAACATTTTTCGTCATCATGGATAAGTTAAAAATTCGAGTAATTATGGAGTATGAGTACCGTCGTGGCAGCAAAGCGGCACAAGCGGCACGCAACATCAACGACGTTTACGGAGCGATCACTACAAACGAACGCACCACCCGTTATTGGTTTACCCGCTTCCGTTCTGGAAATTTTGACCTGAAAAATGAACCTCGTGGTCGTCCGAAAACTTTGGTGGACAATGACGAATTAAAGGCAATTGTGGAAGCTGATGAAACTCAATCCACGGCTGAATTAGCACCAGCTTTCGACGTTAGCATCAAAACAATATTGGTCCATTTGCGTCAAATTGGCAAGGTAAAAAAGCTTGACAAATGGGTACCCCACGAACTCAATGACCGCCAGCGCGAAGTACGCGTGGAGACGTGCCTTGCACTGCTCAGCAGGCATACAAATGAAGGAATTCTGAACCGCATTGTTACTTGTGACGAGAAATGGATCCTGTTTGACAATCGTAAGCGCTCAGCAAGTTGGTTGGACCCTGGTTCAGCACCCAAACAATGCCCTAAACGAAAACTTACCCCTAGAAAAGTGATGGTCACTGTTTGGTGGTCTAACGCGGGTGTAATTCATCACAGCTTCTTGCCAAACGGGACAAGCATTACTGCAGATGTGTACTGTGAAGAACTGAACACAATGATGGAGAAGCTCGCACGTCTCCAACCAGCTTTGGTCAATCGTTCGGCTCCACTGCTCCTGCACGACAACGCGCGACCTCATACTGCACAGCAGACGGTCTCCAAGCTAAAACAGTTGGGGTTGGAAGTTCTCCGTCATCCGCCGTACTCACCAGACCTTGCGCCTACAGACTTCTACTTTTTTCAGAATTCGGATAACTTCTTGGCGGGAAAAAAATTCAATACCCGAGAGGCAGTACAAAATGCCTTTGAAGAATTTGTTGCCTCCCGTCCAGCTGAAATCTTCAAGAAAGGCATCAATAAGATACCAATGCGTTGGCAAAGATGCATTGATTGCATGGGTGATTATTTTGATTCATAGAAATAAAAAATATATAAAAAAATTACGCTTCATTTATTTCGTGAAAAACGGCAATTTCATAGGTAAAGACCTAATAATTATTATTAATTTGATTTTAACCTAACATTAACACAAATCATATACCAATACGGATACTGTATCACGTATATGCACGGGACTGATTGCAAAAAAAGTGAAACACCTTGTTATCTTAAGACAATTCCTGAATGTTGCTGAACCCTAGGTGAAATAAAATACCTTCAGGTGCTGACTTGCTCCGACTCTTACCCATTTCTTTTATTTAGCTGAACTATATATTAGGAGTGTCTATAGATAAACAAGAGTTTACCTTTTTTGTAATAACACTCAATTATAATTATAAACCAACTCACCCAATGTATTTATTAAAACGTGCACTTATAAACCTGCGATAAATATATAAATAAACATTATCCTTCAACATAAAACCACCTTTACTTTGAAGTTGAATTAAAGCAATCTCTACTCTATCAACTTCCATCCTACATCAATAGACGTCCAGTACGTAGTTCTCAAGAACTTGATAGCTAGTAATCTGAAGTTTTCAGACGATATTAGTACGAGTAACACCATATAACACGATATAACACGAGTTTAAAGTGAGAGAGTCTATTTATCTTGGCTAAGGAAAGAGATACTTAGGGTTTGGGAAATTATAAAAAATATTGTTTTACAAATTACAATATGATTTTGATGTGTAGCACTTTTTTATGAATAGCATTTTTGTTTGTTGAAAAATAATGAGAGGGTTGTCTTCAATCTCACCTAATGGAAAGTGACGATGAAGACGAAGGTGTTACACGTCTATCCACGAGATACCTATTCACATGACGCTTGAAAGAACTGGGACTATAGTATTTTGTAAAAACAGGTTTGTCATTTGTCTTATATCTTTCAAAACGAAGTTTTATATCCAAGATTAAAATGTAATATAAAGCTGACAAATACTTTTAGTACTTGTAGAATACATTTTGTTAACAGGGGATTTTCAACTATTGTTTGTTTCTGCATGCAGAGAAGTGTTTGATAGCAGTACACTTTTGCCCGCTAATGTAACATGCAGCAATCGAAAGTAAAAACTTCGTCTATCAAGAAATAAACTGCCACTTGCACAGATCTTAGCTAGCCGGTTAGTTAGTTAAATTTAGATTAGAATTTTGAAAATAACTTAAAGTACTATTGAACTGACAGAGATAAAGCCAAATTTAACCTAATGAACAGAACATTAAGCACCAAATAGAACGCTTGTCACCTCGATGAGCAACCAACCTAACTCTAAGTAGTAGAATTGAAGCGGTCGTATCTCCAGCTCTTGTAACTTGAATTTACTGCAGTAAATGTTAGGTGGAGCAGCTGCATTGTAAAGTTAAATAGTTTATAATCGGTTTCGTTGCAGGCAGTACTGTTACCGTTACCAGAAACAAACATTAGATTGGCTCATGCGAAAACAAAGCTATTCAGCTACTAATTATCTATATTGTCCTGCATTGCTAGCTAACTTAGACTGTATCTTATCGGTAGGAATTGCGTACTTAGTATCTAATTGTTACAAGTTATCACTTAACATTAATTAAAAATCCCCGTTTTTTTTTGTTCCCCTCCACGGAGAGGGCAGGAGGAATTAAAGAATGCTCTTACGCATACTCCGCGCGCGCGATCGGAGCTATGTGGGTCTCGTCACTCCGAGCCTACCAGAGCCTATACCCACTAAAAAAAACCCCTGAATGGCTCGTGCAATTTTTTGCCACACAGCCTTCATCTGAACGACGGCCAATTAGAGAAAGAGGCCGCGCTAGCGGGGCCCAGAAGAAGTCACCCGCTGAGATTTACATAGCACTGAAGATGCTCATAGTACTGAAGGTGAATTCATAATTCACAAAAAAATTGAAAAATAAAAGATAATTAATTCGAATTTACGTTAGAATTAGAATTTGCGGCCAGAAGGGCTTCGAGATCGGATGTCAGTCTGGTGGAACAGTACGCTTGCGCATTCCTAGGCCTAGCGACTTTCAACTTCGAATCTAAGACAGGAGTAGTATATGAGACTGAATCTCGAACTAGAGGATAGGGATGGGTTTGAAGAACGCTTCAGAGAGGGTTTTGAGGTGTTGTTGTACTGTAGGCGGTTCAAGATCTCTGTGCAAGTCCGCGTTATGGTGTGTTTGTGGCCCTGCGGCAAAAGAGATTTTGAACTACCTGCAGTTTGTGACGAAGGGTTTGGCGTGGGCAAATATTGGCGAGGCATATGTCATGACGGGTCTAACGCAGACCTTGTAAAGTGTACGTTTGTTTCTGAAAGACATTTTATTTTTTCTACCTAACATGCTAGTAAGGCGGCCTAAGAGCGTCGGATCTATGGTGACGCCTAAGTATTAAGTACTGCGCTTCTAGGGGATTGGAATGCCTAACATTCGAACGTGGCTATCGCCAGCGGGACGACGGCGTTTGGGGTCGAAGCGCATCGCAGAACTCTTGTCTGGATTCACATCGATGCGCCATTTTTGAAACCATACACCGAGTGCGTTTACGGCCTTTTGGAGTCTGGTTACAAGCTGCGGGATACTGTAACTTTGGTGTACAGTGCGGTGTCGTCGGCAAAAAGGGCGAGTTCAACGCCTTTCGGAGGGATGGGAATGTCGTTGGTGTATACGGTGTACAACAGAGGGGCGAGGACTGAGCCTTGAAGGACTCCAGCCTGTATGGGACGAGGCGCGGAAAGCGTGCCTTCATGTTTGAAACAAAACGTGCGGTCTTTGAGAAACGACGCGATTATCCTGACTAGGCGAGCCGGTAAGTCTATTTTGTAGAGTTTATAAACGAGACCGCTGTGCCAGACTTTATCGAAAGCCTTGGCGACGTCAAAGAAAACTGCGATCGTTTTCTTTCGTTTCGGATAGAAGCCGTCGAGTATGTACTCGACGATTCGATGGACTTGCTGTGGGCAGGAGTGCTTAGCTCGAAAGCCGAACTGGTGGGGAATGATGAGGGGATCGCCATCCGTTGGAAACAGATGCTTCCTCATGCGAGTGAGTATGACTCTCTCAAGAAGTTTAGACATGGCCTTGAGGAGGCTGATGGGTCTGTGATTAGCCGGGATATTCAGAGGTTTACCCAGCTTGGGAATGCCTATGACTGTCGCTTCTTTCCAAACTTTTGGAAAGTAGCTAAGGTCGAAGTAAGCATTGAAAATGATAGCTAACAAGGTAAGCATCTGTTGAGGCAAGTGCTTAAGTGCGTGGTTGGAAATTCCATCCGCACCCGGAGCCTTTTTGGACTTTTGGTTTCTGATGAGAAGCGAGATTTTGGCACTGGAGACTGTGACGGGGTCGGCGGTGATGGGGAGAGAGTCTCTTCAAAGGACTGCGTCCTCCACCGCCTGGATTTGAGAGGGATCCGCAGGTTGCGTGCTAGGCGAGCATTGTGCAGCAATGCTGTCAGCGAAGCATTCGGCTTTCTCTTCGACTTCAAAGGCATCGGGACGAGTGAGAGGAGGAACGTGAGAGGCGGTGTCTACGCGTAAGGCTCGGGCCATACGCTTAGTGGGACGGAGAGATATTCTCCATGAGATCGTTCATCTGAACGTCTCATAGTTTCGCGAGGCAAGACCTAACTTTACGTTGTAGCTGATTCGCAGCTAATCTATAGACGGACGTGGGATATTTCTTGGCTCTCCGGAGAGCCGCGTTCTTAGCTTTAATAAGATTGCTAACAGCAAGGGGAAGCGTGGGTTTACCTTGCTTAGCAACCTTTTCGTTAACACTGATGGCTGAGTTGATAGCATCAGTGAGGGAATCGACTATCGAGTCTATTTTATCCGGGCTATCTAATTGGTCGGGCGAGATCGCGAGTGGAGACAAAATTTAACGTATTTTTAAAGCCTTTCCAGTTTGTAAAGGTCTTAGGAGGGGTGACGTTATCGTTGGGCGGTCCTAACACGAGGGAGACGGGGTGGTGATCAGAACTTAGGCCATCGAGTTTGATTCGTTTGATGATCGCAAAATCGATGATATCAGGAGAGTGGTTTGGGCTGTCGGGATAGTGAGTGGGAGTGACGGGAGAGATGACGTCTAAGACGAGTTGCTCAGTGATGTTAAGGACAGTGATTCCGCTGGTTTTAGTCGATAGGCACGTCCAGTCAGCATGTTTGGAGTTAAAATCTCCGAACATAATGACTGAATGGCCGAGGGCGAGAATGGCCTCGAAGTCGCTATGGATAGGTCTAATGCCACTAGGTATGTAAATTGAAGCTATGATGACGGTCGAATGACCAGTCATAGCCAATCTACACACAGTGGCTTCCATGTTGAGGAGAGGATGGGTAGGGAGAGGAGCGCAATGGAAACCTCTTTTGTAGTACCTAACCGCCGGAACCGTCGGAGTTGGGCCTATCGTTACGAATGAACGCGTATTTTGGAGTAACGAATCCCCTGGTGCGGTTTGGAGTGGTTTGGCTCTTTGTTCTGAAGGAACAGTTTGAGCTCAGGGAGGTTAGTACTAAGGCTACGAACGTTAAAAGAAACTAGGGATAAGCCCTTGGGTTTGATACGACAAGACGCGGGAAATATAGAATTTATAAAGAACTAAGTAGTGAGTGATGCTCGGCTACCTTTGACGTTAATGTCGACGTTTTGGATGACGTTGAACACGTTCTTCATAACCTCAGCCAACGACGACTGAGGTGAAGACGACGGAGCGGGACGCGGGCCTACGGGAGCTACGGTAGCTGGGATAAGACGGGAAGGTGCAGGTGGAGCGGCCGGATGCTGTCTCCAGGACAGAGCCGGAGTAGGCGTCGGCTGCATAGGCTTTGCTTCCGGAGGACACCAGTTACGCAGCGGCGGGAAGTTGGCAGGAGTGAGCGGCGGCGCCGGTTTTGGCGCGGCCCTCTTAGCAAAGGAGCGCGGAGCGCGCGGACAACCCCTGTAGTTTGCTGTGTGGCCGGACTGGCCGCACAGCACACATGCAGGGGGGAAGTGGAGTCGGAAGTGCGAGTGCACTCCTTCGTAATATGGAGATCTAGGCACTTTACGCACCTGGGAGGGGCAGAGCAGTTTGCCGCTGCATGGCCGTAAAGCTGGCAACGATGGCATTGCCCAAGGTGACCACGACGGTTAGTACGCTCGATGAAGATGTACGAGAGTCGGCAGATTGTGCGAGCCTTGTGACGTAGTTTCAATAAAACACCAAAACTCTCTTCTGTGTTTATTTTTTCGGTAAAATTAAAAATATACAAAAATGCCTGTAAATACAAACAGAAAAATATAAACAAAATTGAAATAAAAAATAGTCACACAAAATAGAACAGAAATATTAATACAATTAAATTTGATCTGAAAAGAAAAAAATAACAATAAAATAAATTTTAATGAATGAGAATCCTTACCAAAAATTTTGGCTACGCACACTCGTGAACGTAAAAATAAACTTTGATTTTAGATAATAAAATATCTTAACTATATAATTTTGAATGATAAACTCGGAAAAAATAATAAATAAATAGATTCAAGTTGCTTTGATGAATAATTTTTCGTGACTGACTTGTCAAATCAAAACATTGCCGTTCTCCGACACTACGTAATTCCTAGTTTAAAATTACGTCGGGAACAACAAAAAAAATAAAATTTACTGACAAAAAGAGGTCGAAATAGACAACCGTCACAATACCCCGGGGGCCGGGAAAAAAAAAATCTGAAAGATTTTTTTTAGTAAAATTTCAAATTCAAACCAAATCAAAATAAACCGCATATACATATCGAATTTTAATATTTAATCTGCTAAATGAAAGAACAATCAAAAAAAAATAATAATTAAAAGCAAAATGAAAATTAATATTAACATCCTATAGAAGAATTTTTCTGAAAAAAACATCCTGTATATATGAGAAAAAAAAAATAATAATACTGATATATTGCATATCAACAAGTTATGTAATAGAAAAAGAAAACAAAACAGACGAGAGAGAGAAAAAAAAAATCCTAAATAATTATCTTAAATTACATGGTTCATGAATGATAAAATTTTAAACATGTTCCTGGAATATACAATGTTAATATACATCGTTCAACTCCATCAACGTACATTATAATTACAACATACATTCTCTTTCATACTAGTCTTATTCCAACTACTGGAAATAAAACATCATGCAGTTAGAGTTGCTTATGAGGAATCGTATCCTAAATAAGTCAACTCAACAGAGTTGAACGCAACGGCAAAAGGCTTTAATAGTTGCCATCCGCTGAAAATATTAATAGCTTATGGCTTCTTTAACGTGTCGCTAACTCCCGCACGGTGATTACTATAAACAAGTTTCAGTTAAAGACTGAAATAAATATGCCGGAAAGAAAAGAAAATCATAGCCAGTCGTGAAATATTGACTTTTAAATAAAATCCAAGGGTCTTTTGTGAAGTAATTAAAATATTTATGTAATAAACATATGAAAATAATTCTCACAGGAAAGTGATTCAAGTGTATAAATAATACACATAGGTATGGTTTAGTTTAACGAGTTACCTTAATAAACGCTCGTGCAGAAGGCTTAGTTTTACAAGTTGCAAACCGCTTGAAAAAAAAATTGAGAAAAAAAAAATTGATAACATTTAACAAATTATACTATAAAGTATAATACAGATATTGAAAATAAGAGTTTACACTCCTAGAATTGCAAATATTAAATAAATTACACAATAAGTTAACCTAATACTACGATGATGATAATTAATTATAAGTTTTGACCAACGTCAATGTTAATGGTATAGCCAAACGATAATGAGGTGCATAGAGAAAAAAAATAAGACAAAAAGAATCGGCTTATGCTCGCCGTGAGATAATTAGCAATAATTATATATGAATTCATATAAAGTAATTGGTAACAACCAATCTAGTCACTCAAAAAAAAACTCACTCAAAAAAGTCACTCTTATATTTCTGATTTTTAATTCATAAATTATTTCAGGTTTATTTAATTGTGAAAAATTCATTGCAAAATCAAAAAAAAAAATGTTAAAGTGAAACAAATTTGTTAATAGTCGTTATGCAGAATAGAGCCTTAAAAATATACGTATTTTCAAGTGATGAAAAATGAATAGAAAATGTTATTTAAATAGTAAAATTACTGGGTTATAGAATGTTGTGTCTTCAGAAAATTTCTTCAAGGATATTATAACGAAAGAAACTAAAGAAACTTAAATGTCTGAATAATTTAGCAGTATTTTGATATATTATAGTAGATATATTATAGTAGATACATATATAAATATATTACAGTGAATGTTAATGATTGAAAATGGTAACAAATAAAGTTTTATGCCTGACCTCAATAATAATTATAAAAAAATTATTTTTAATGTTGCAATTCTTCTGTTCCTTTTGTTCCTTCTGTTGCAATTTCTCCTCTCTTCTCCATAAACTACGTTTGAATATTCGGGCGCCAGTATGTGACGTAGTTTCAATAAAACACCAAAACTCTCTTCTGTGTTTATTTTTTCGGTAAAATTAAAAATATACAAAAATGCCTGTAAATACAAACAGAAAAATATAAACAAAATTGAAATAAAAAATAGTCATACAAAATAGAACAGAAATATTAATACAATTAAATTTGATCTGAAAAGAAAAAAATAACAATAAAATAAATTTTAATGAATGAGAATCCTTACCAAAAATTTTGGCTACGCACACTCGTGAACGTAAAAATAAACTTTGATTTTAGATAATAAAATATCTTAACTATATAATTTTGAATGATAAACTCGGAAAAAATAATAAATAAATAGATTCAAGTTGCTTTGATGAATAATTTTTCGTGACTGACTTGCCAAATCAAAACATTGCCGTTCTCCGACACTACGTAATTCCTAGTTTAAAATTACGTCGGGAACAACAAAAAAAATAAAATTTACTGACAAAAAGAGGTCGAAATAGACAACCGTCACAGCCTCTCTGAAAATCTCCCTCGAGTTGGGAGTATTGGTTAGTATTACTAATGCTAACGGAAAACGTTTGCCGCGATTGAAGTGCAACTTGTGCACTGCTTCAGCTGGGAAGCCCTGGGACTTAAGGTCCTCGAGAATGTCGTCGTTACTGAGTTCGAACGGGACGCCTCGTAATACCGTGCGGACCTTACGCTCCTCCGGGAGGGCGTAAGTATGATACGCGATTTGTTTGATTGATAGAAGCCTAGTAAAAGACCGGAAGTCGTCGATGATCGCGACCTGAATTTTAATTAATTAGCCTGCGTTGGCGGCTTTTAAGTAGTTAATTTTGTGTTCTTCAAAAGTTAGAAACCGCGGTCCAACGCGCTTTTTCGCGGAGGAAGACGGGCGGTGGCTTAGCTGGGACGGGAGCGCAGCGCGTTGCTGGCTTCGACAGGACCGAAGGAGACGCGGTCACTTCGAGTGACATAAGCGGCGCAGGGGCGGGTGTAGAAGACACTGCTGCTTTTTTTTGAACGCTTCTTAGAGCGTTTGGCGACTAATTGGAATGGCGGCTCAGGAGAGCCGGTTAAAGTGGCGGCGACCAACGAAGCTTCGGACGCGGTGGAGTCTGAATCGCTCCCGGGAGCGGTACGCTTCCTACGTGATGTGCGCGAGAACGTGTCCGACACACAGTCCATGTCAGAGGGCGCGGGAGAGGAGCTAAAGACCTGATGGGTCTGGGCGTGGGTGGCCTGAGGGGCCGGGGTTGGGGCCTGAAGGGCCGGGGACGTGATTGTTGCCTGTTAGGCCTGCGTTAGAACATCGTCAGATATATTGGCGCCGGACGCTACCAGCGCCTGGGCGAAGGCTTTCGCAAAGTTTACTAAATTCTGCGAATCCATAATGGAGGGTTGGAACTATAAATATATAATTATATAAAGTATGCCTAGAATTCCTAGTTACCTAGCGAACCCTAGCGGCTAACCTCCCTACCAGCGGCATGGGGGCTGGGGGGGGCGCTACCTAGGATCCTAAAAAAGGTACGCAGGTAAAGAGTTTACATACTTTTACCGACAAAAAGGGCGAATGCACACGAAAACACACATATATGATAAAAAATAAATATGAAAATATAGGAAAATAAATAAAACAGAAGAAAGGAATAAATTAAAAATAAACGGACTGGATCAGTACAAATTCGTTGTCACCGTTAAGTATCCTTTGTACTGAAACCAGACTACTACTCACGCTGGGCACAACACAGCACGCAGCACAAGCACAACACAACTCAGCACAGCACTCTGAAGACTAAGATACTTAGTCACAAAGAAAAATAATCACTTCGACAGCGCTCGGAGGGAGTAAGAAAACACAGAAAGTCACGGAACCAATACGCTATACTGTGACGTCAGGAAACTGAGCGCCACTGAATAACGGGAAGAGACCGATCCATCGGAGTCGTCTTGCACGTTCGTACCGGGCGGCGATCGGAGCGAAAAATCCCCGCTGTGTTCAGCATTTATATACAGAATTCTTTCAAAATCAATTTATTAGTCTTGAAGGTACGAAGGCAAAAACAGACACACAGATAGACAGACACACATCTATACAGTATACACTTATAACAGCCCTTTTTGCGTCGGAGGTTAATAATCCTTTAAACAAGAAGAAACAATGCCGCACTACACAACCAAATTCATTACACAATTCAGTGACACCCAACATCCTCATTACCCAAACGATTCATTCCTTTCACTCCAAAAAATCTATATGCAATAAATTGTTCAAACAGTGTGCCATTACATTGGCATAAGTATTCAAGAAAAATATGTATTATTTGGGGAACGGCCAAAACACACGGAGATGGTGTAATGTTAGTCTGTTGTATAATGTGTACTAAGAACTCTAGAAAAGCTTTGTTGTGTAAATAAATCATCAAATTTGGTTGTAAATATTACTTCTTACATTGTATTATAGGAAAAAAGGGCGAGAGAACATGATGGAGAGAGCACGCAAAATACAACAACATTTTTAAATAACGACAGTTTACCGTAAGTAAAAAGCCGTAACTATATTTATATTTAAAATGTCTCATAAATAATTCCTAGAACCAATTTTATTACGGGTCAAAATGGGTTACACAAGGTTACAGGTGAAGTCGACCTATTCCATTAAGGGCGTGTAGTTTGCATTGTTGCTGACTGATTTGACTATGAAACACCCTTTACCTTTCCGTTTCTATACGTTTACACCTATATGTTATCGACATTTACATTTGAATTTAATTGTTTTTTATAAAATTTTCGCGATTTTCGGCTACCACCTGAGATACTTTGAAGTGTGTAAGTCTTATTATTACTGTTATTTGATTTTTACATGTAAATTAAGATGCTTTATGACTTCAATAATCAATATTGTACGTAAAATTAATAAAAAAAGTCGTTGTAGGCGATTAAATTTGAACACACGATCGCTGTAATAGGGGACAGTATTACAGGTGTACTATGTCTGGGTATAGTATTAACAAGAACTTTTCATATCTAGTATTTCTTAAAAGGAACAAATAAATGTATTTGTGCTCTGACGCTTAAAGATAAGCCATAGTGTTTTAGTTGGTAAACAATTTTTCATGAGTATTTTAAATAACTTTAAAACGAAACTTTTTTCAAACCTGTTTACGTTTTAACAAGATAATATACAAACGTTAGTAAGTGTCAATTACCAAAAACGGTCAAGTAATATCGTAAAATTAGCATAAAAATGTTCTACAACATGAAATATCAAACTGACTTAATATATGTAAGGTTCATTTTATATAACTTAATAATAAGAAAGCATTATGGCCTTTAATAATTTTATTCATATTTATGTAGAGTCATAAAGAAATATTTTCTATAGTTATTCAGAACATTACTAACAAAGTCCACGTCCGTTTTAACTTTGGTCTCAGGTCGATGTCACTTTGTGAGACTTGAGACAATATTTGCAGGCTGCACACTTAATAGGTTTGAACAGTCTCGGTCTGCGTGCGTTCTCGAGCGCACGTCGATCGCAGACGCCTTCCCGCTCTTTTAGCCCCCGCGCTAATTGAGCACCCAAATTTCATATTTGTTTACCGTATTAAGTTTCTAACGCCGTTTTCACGGCGGACAGTGGCTCGTTAACCGTACTTCTAATAAGTTTCTAACGACGTTTTCACGGCGATCAGTGGCTTGTTAACCGTACGTCGTGGAACGTGAGCTTCGTCGACGGGAATTCGTTGTTCCAGGACTTCAAGTGCCGTGCTCGAGTGAGTTATCCGCGTCGTTCTCAACCACCCTACTGCGTGTAGGGTGGTTTTAGGAAGTTAGTCATCGTTGTTAGGTTCATATATTGTCCCTCCCCAACCCCTCCGCAATGGCTTCCCTAAGCTCTGATGAGATTAGGACGAAGCTACTTGACAGTACCGGTGCTGAAGGCATGTTTATAAATGCTGACAAGTTTCGTTTCCTTGATTCTCTTATCCCGCATATCATGGCGTTAATTCCACCAATGGCCCCTCAGGCCACCCCAGTCCCCCAGACCCCTCTGGTCTTAGGCTCTCCAGCGTCCCCTTCCTCCAGTGACATGGAATGCGAAGTAGACGACCCTCCGCGACGCAAGCGCGCACCCGCGACCGAGTCATCCTCGGACGCCACCCCAACTGGCCCTGAGTCTCCCTCTTTCACCCTTGTTAAGAAGCGCTCGAAACAAGACCCGGCGCCCTCCACGCCCGTCCCTACACCCCCTGCGGCGTCTTCAACGCCAGCTGCCCCGGTGTCTTCAACACCCGCTCCGGCCCCAACTTCTGTCAAGGCCAAGGTCCCACCACCCGTTTTCCTTCGGGAAAAGGGTAAATGGACTGAGGTCTCGACACTGTGCAATGAGCACAAAATCCATTACACCCGAGCGGTAAACTCGGGTGAATCTATTAAAATCACTGTCTCGTCGACAGACGATTTCCGAGCTTTGACTAAGCTCCTCACCGATAAGCAATATGCTTATCACACTTATGCTCTGTCAGAAGAGCGTAAGATTAGAGCGGTACTCAGGGGAGTCCCGTTCGAATTATCGAACGAGGCTGTCCTTGAGGATCTGCAGTCCCAAGGCTTCCCGGCACTCGCGGTGCATAAAATGCACAGCAAGTACGGGAGGCAACACCCTCTCGCTTTGGTGATTCTCGCCAACGTCCCCAAGTCCAGAGAGATCCTGAAAGGGGTTAGCTCTATTTGCGGCCTCTCTGGGATCTCGATCGAGGCGCCTCATCGCCGCGGTCATCCCGGCCAGTGCCATCGGTGCCAGTTGTACGGGCACGCGGCGGCCAACTGCCGCGCACCGCCCAGGTGCGTCAAGTGCCTGGTCCCGCACTTCACTAAGGAGTGCAATCGCACTCCTGAAACTCCCTCTCCTCCCGATTGCGTGCTTTGTGGCCAGTCCGGCCACACCGCAAACTACAGGGGCTGCCCTCGTGCACCCCGTTGTATGCGTTCCAATCCCAAGAAGTCGGCACCCAAACAGGCCCCGCGCCTTTCTCAAGAAAACTTTCCGCCGCTGCGTAGCCGGGTTCCTCCGGCTGCAAAGCCTACACAGTCTAGGCCTGCCCCAGAAAACTGGAGGCAGCGCCCCGCATCGAATCCCATTCAGGCTCCTCGCCCATACAAACCCACTCCTCAATCCTCCGTAGCAGACGATATGCGTATCGTCTGCGACGCTATAAAAAATGTCGATGTTAGTGAAATCGCAGTCTTAGCCCGTAAACTTAGGGCTTCACGTACTCCGACAGAGCGTTTGCTAGCTCTGGCGGAGCATAGTTCCCTTCTCAATTCATTGTAGGTTCATTTAAATGAATTGATCCCTAAATCATACTTCGGCCGACCTCTGCCCAGCCCCGGCTTCACCGGAGGCTGCCCAGAACGGCCACCAACTCATGTCCCTTTGAGCACCTTCAGTGCAACTTTCACTACAGGCGGAAGACCCGCTAGCGGGTATCTGCCAGCGCGCCCAACTTCCCGACGGGTGTCGCTTCCGATGAAGGCTAACGGTAATAACTACAGCCAACAGGTGGTTTTTAGTGGGTAGGTGCCATTCTGGTGAGTCCCACATAACCCCCCCGCAGAGGAATTTACCTGCGGGCGGGTATGCATGACGCATCATCCACCTCCCTCCCGCGAGGGTGCCTCGGCAGCAAAAAAAAAAAAAAAAAAAAATTTATAGGTTGACTTGGGTATATGACTAATTTTTTTAAATTTCATATTTAATTAGTTTATCAACAGTAAATAAATATTGCAAATGTAACAGTATGTTTACAATCAATAGTTTTCTAGATACAGCGATGTGTTCGAGGAGCCGCTGCGAGTCGCCGAAAAATGCTCCATACAAAACGGTACTGAGCTGTGACGTCACGACTTGTGAATCATACTAAAATTGTATGGGCGTTTGGATAAAATATATAATAGCTACGTAGATAATGCGTTTACATGCATGCTGTCATAGTAAAAATTGTTATATTTAATGACAGTAAGCTAATGATATTTAAATATTTCACATATATTATAATAAGTTTTTGCTTCTTTTTTTAAGTTTACAAATCTATATAATTTCGATATTAAATTCATAACTATATTTTTCAAAACATTTTACCTGTCAAAATAACTAATATTTTATTAACAAATGATAAAAACGTGCATTTTTAAATGGTGTCATCTACCCAATTCTATGACCAAAACAAGGAAATAAAGCGATATTTATAATCTTCTTTTGACGTGGTCTATATAAAAACTGAAACGAATGAATGTACGCTCGTGCTATTTTTATTCATTCGCTGCGCTAATTTTCTATTATTGTTCTAAAAGCTCTTAACTGATATCATCTAATCTGCCATGGGGATATACACCGTGGTCCCCAATAACATTTTTAACAAATTTAAACCACGTTTTTTTCTGACGCAATACAAATAAATAATGTTATATCAACA